>CP106719.1:47401216-48651216 GCA_025503065.1 Gossypium bickii
AATAATTTATGTGATTGATATGGAAATGGCAAAGACGAGAAATGAAAATGAGATGAGAAAATATTGAAATATAAAAGATGAGAAATGAAAATGAGATGAAAAATGAAATATGAAATAATGAAATGAGATGTGAAACTTGAAATGAATTCAAACATTGATCAAAGAGATGGATCATGCAATTGCATGAGTTGAAATATGCAAATGCCATTGTTTTGTACCAAAACATGTGGAATCTAGTAGATGTGAATAAAGAATGAGCAAATTTATATTATTGATTTGAAACATATGTTCATAATATTATTTGATGCATTCTTACATTTTAACTACTTATATCAAGTTTAAATTTTTCGAATTATAGAAATACCAATGAGTTATACTCAGCGTGAGGTTTTGTTTTTCGTGCGCAGGTTAGGCACCTTCATCTTGTTATCGACTCAACATCCAACAACGATCCCGTACTCAAGTGTGGTGATGTTTATTTTTGTATTGGCATGTACCTAGTAGGTCTTTTTGTTAATGTTATTGATAGGTGATAATATTTTGGGTTTCAAGTGCAATGGTGATCATTTGTATATATATGATTGTGATTGAAGCTATGCTTTGGTTTGTTGCTCAAGTAGCTAAAAGTTAGTTCAATATTGGAAAATTTGGTATGAATGAAAGTCTTGAATGGTTGATGCATTCTCGATATGTTTGAAGATATAAAATGTGGTACCAATGAGGGTACATTGGTTAGGCACTTAAGACAGTTGTTTTGAGCATGTTTAAACGTGTTTTGAGTAGGTTAAATGATTGGTAATTGAGTTGCTTAGTGCCCAAGTAAGCATGAAATGGTAAACTTGAGTTTTAAGGTACTTTTAGGTGCACACAGCCTGGGACACAGTCTGTCACACGGTCGTGTGACACATACGGGCGTGTGCCCTGAACGTGCTAAAAAATAGTACAGGTGTAAAGTCCACATGGGCTGACACATGGCCGATAACAAGGTCGTGTGACCAAGTCAGTAAGTTACACAGGTTGAGATAAGGGCTAGGACACGGCTGTGTGTCTCAAGTCAGTGACTTACACGAGCAAGGACACGGGCTGGGACACAGCTATGTGTCTCAACTTCAAAAGTCACACGGTCTGAGAGGTTTCACACGGCAGTGTGTCCTCTATTTCTAAGTATTTTTGAAATTGCCTGAAAACTTTTAGAATTATTCCAAATTAGTCCCTATTTATTCATAGGCTATTTTTAGGGATATATAGACTCAAATTAAGGCCTGTAAGAGTATTTATGCTCTGATTTGGAGTGAATTAGCAAACCTGAATTAGGTGAAGTAGGTCATTCTATTAACATCATCGAAGGTAGTAGCAGTAGTAGTAGGGGTTTGGTTCAATGCTTTGATTCTAATAATTCGAATAGTCTTGTCATGTATCCAATTTCTAGCTTTCAAGAGGAAATAAATAGTGATAAGAGTGTAGATAATGGAAGACCAAGTTTAGCATTGCATAGCATGATTCGTTATTCAACTGTTTAAGACTTTAGTATGAAAGTATTAGATTGTCGTGACCTGCCCATGTATATTATAATGTTAATGGTTAGCTTATATGTTTAATTATTATTGATTAATTCTTTTGATTTGTTAGTAATGCCAGTGACTCTAATCCGACGAAGGAAAAGGGTTAGGGGTGTTGTAGTGAAATGATTGAATTACATGTTTAAATTTTATGGGCACATGTTGATTTAACTAAATATTTGAACCCTTATTCATTTCTCTCCTAAATAGTTTGCATTGATCATGGTTGCAGAATAGGGGTCTGATTTTTGATAAGTTACTGAATAATTCCTAATGTAGGAACGTACAATATGCTTTAAGACAAGAATAGGCTAAAGTAGGGAGGGATTTGATAGCATATTTATTTTGCATATTTTACGTGCTCAAATCAACTTGTTCTTGAACTAATTCCTACTAATTGGTGGAATTTATGTTTAAATATTGTCAGCAACGAAATTCGGATGTTGTAAATCAAAGACAAGCAAAAAAAGGGATTAAATTAAAGCATGAGAAATAGAAGAGGGGCCAAATCAAAAATTTGGGACATTTGAGGGGTTGGCAAGATTTTTGACCTTGTAAAAGCCAAATTTAGAAAATAAAAAATATGATATTATTTCATGTAATTAGTGGGTAGGTAGAACTAGCCTAATTTTAGTATATGATTTATGTATAAATAGGTGGTATGGTACACTTGAAAAATCAAACCTTAATTAGTTGGAATTGAATTGAAATTGTTTTTTAATTCTTTCCATTTCCTATGTGCATACTGTCATTTTCATTCCATTTCCTTTTTCTTAGCAAATTTGTTTAATTATTTCCCAAGTCCCTTCCCCTTTCCATCTTTCTCCATTACGATTAAATCCGCTTCCATAACCAATAAAGCATGATAAATTTCATGCTTCACTAAATTAAAATTAGCTTTAGGCCAGTATTCTTTCTGGTCAAGAATTTTGAGAAATTGTATCCGTACGAAAAATCATTCAAATCGGTATTCACCATCTCTCCGGAATATCAGGATTGACAAATTCATCCCTTAAAGTTAACTCGATTTCAATTCAAAAAGTGCGTTGGGTTGGAGTCATTTTGGCGTAAAGTTTGAAAGACGAGTCAATCATGCTGTATTTAGATTTTCACGAACAAGTTAAGGGAAATTTTGATCGAATTTAAATGTCACGCGATGTTGAGGACGTTAATTCGAGTTGAGTTCTTCAGAACGCAAGGTTGTTAGGGTCTTGAATTGCAAACGTGTGTATCACGGTTAGATAATAGGTAAGGGTTGGTTTGCAAGGTGTACCGGAATCAACTACGAGAGGAAGAATTGGCTATTAGGATGTTCTTAGCCATTATAACGTGCTTATTTTTTAGAGGAGAAAACTAATTTTCAAGGACTGATTCAAAAATCAGAATCCACCAAGTCTAGGGCTAAGGCTTTATAATTTTTGTTACAAAATCCGAATTTATTTCCCAATTTAACTTAAATTTTGATTTATTTAATTTTTTATTTCTACTATTTCATTTATTTAATTTCCAATCATTTTGAAACTCCCCTAATTTATTTATTTTTCAGCAGGTCGTTTGCAGTCGTGGGCATATCTATTTCCACGATTATCGGCACGACAAAAATTCTATTCACGAGAAAAACACGAAAGTTGATCATAATCACCAATCCCTGTGGAATCGGCTCTACTACTCTTTACTCCTGTTTAAAGTTATTTTATTGTAGGAATTATTTTTTATTTGGTGGTTTTGACGCCCATCATCTACATTCCCTTGAAATTGCAATGGCTCCTCTTCCTCATCAGCAATGTTGAGATTTGCCAATTCTTCCTCCATAATCACTATTATTTACAACCTTTAGATTGATCAACTAAACGAAAAGAACAAAACCCTAAAGTACAAGAAAAATGTGCTAAACTAGTA
Organism: Gossypium bickii; assembly: GCA_025503065.1. NCBI lineage: Eukaryota > Viridiplantae > Streptophyta > Magnoliopsida > Malvales > Malvaceae > Gossypium > Gossypium bickii. The sequence continues at coordinate 47,404,675 of CP106719.1, forward strand.
GACAGAGAGAAAATGTGCTATACTAGCAAACCAATTTTTCTGTCATTACGTTCTACTTTGAATGACTATCTTTATCTCTTTCAAAGGTTGAATTATTCATTTTGCTACTTCATTGAAGTTAGTTTCCTCTTGGGTTTGGTATTCAAGTCATAAGAAGACGAGTTTTAATTACAAATATTATATAACTTAAATAGAACTTGAGTATGGAGAACCTTGAAAATTCATAGTTAGCGTTTATTCCTTTAATGGGTTATAAAATATGAATAATTAGTCATTGAGCTTGTCTAGTAGATACTTCGTGAAACAAAAAAAAAATGTTCTAACTTACTTTTATGTTCTAGCCAAAAAAAGAAAAAGAAAAAGAAAGAGAGAGTTTAAATTATTAGGGTGATACTAAAAAGTCATTTTTTAGACATCCAATAAAAATGTGTCACTTCATATATTTAAAAGAATTCTTAATCAAGATCATACACAATCTAACACTAGATCAATTCTTCTTAATAATATTTCAACCTTAATTAGTGTTGATTAATTAAATAAAACAAATGTAAAAAAATAAAATTAGAAATAGTAACAGTAATGCAAGGTTTATGGTTCCTTTCTTTGTTTAACTAGATTTATGATATATGGTATGGTGGGTTAGAATTTAAAATTTATGAGTTTAGGGAAAGGGTTAGGTTATGATTTATGGTCTAAAGGGGTTTTGGATATGGGGTTTAGAATTTTAGGGTATAAGATTTTAGAATCTTATAAAATAAATTAATTTTATTAATTTCAAAAATAAAAATAGTAATAAGAGTTAATTTGATGTATCTTGATTTACTATATATTTTATTCATGCATTCTAAAAAAAATGATGTGTAACACTCACACTCCCAAACCCGGTCTAGACATTACGGTCGAGTCTAGAGAGATTACAATATCTTGTTAAGGAACTTTTGATTTAATCAAATTCGGTGTGCGTTTAGAGAGCATAAAGTTAACAAAATTTCTCACAAACATTGTGAGTTTTGATTATATCTAGTTCGACAAATCATTTCTAGTTTTAAGGAAAACACTCGTTATAGTCGTTTGCTTATTTATAGCGAAAAACTTTAGGGGTTACTTAGCTTGCAGTGGAAAACTTTTGGAGTTTAAATTTGGAAAACCAAATTTTAAATTTTAACCCGCGAGGTTTTGTAGTATCACGTTCGTAGATATCAATATCGGCAAATTAAACGGAAACCAAAACAAACCCAAAAATAAATTACAATCCCCAAAAGTCTAAAATAAATAATTACGAAAAATCACCAATTTTAATTTAACAAATAAAACCATCCAAGCTCCCTCACGCCGTCCGATTCTAATTTACCAATTACCTGAAACGTCAAAAATAAAACAAATGGGTGAGCTATAGAGCTTAGTGTCTAACTAAAAATCAAATTCAGATCACACACATTACGATATGCAAAACAGAAAATTTCATAACGATTAATCAAACATAATTGAGTATGCATGACTAAGCCAATGCGGTATTTTTCATTAAATCATAATGCGAATTTTTCACAAGACGTCCTACCCAACTCCGCTACACACCAAAATAGAGTTCTCACCCGAACTCATCCATCCATAACACACCAATAAAGTCACCCCGGGTTGCCCGACAATGATGACCCGCCACCTCGGATTTCCTAACAACGATGGCTTATCAATATGAAGTTAAACTGCCAAATCAAATATATGTGGTCAAGCCACTGTATTGCAACCCAATTGCTAAAACAAAAAAAATATGTGGTCGGGCCACTAAATACGCAGATCATTAAACTACGAGTACAGAATCTTCCTCCTTTAACATTATCCCAAACCCCATGCAATGTGTCATGGCATGCATGTACAGAATTAAGTTGGTGAGCATGTAGGACATGCTGACGTACAGTAATAGAAACAGATGGCATGGAAGTCCATGCTCTACAAAACAGATTTATTAAACCTTTAAGAAACACATCAATTTTTCCATGAAATCACATGCATGGTTACATAACAGATTCAGAAATACAAATTAACAAAATCATACATTATACAAACTTATACAGACATAGCGAACCAGAACATACCATCAGAACTACCAGTATCATAACATGCAAATATATATATATTACAAGTACTCTAAACACATCAACACAGGAGCATATTCACCGATACCTTGTGTTCAGGTCTTAATTAAGCGATACGGACCCTATGGAGAGGCTAAATGTAGTTAACGAAACATAACGGGCCAAATGGGAATTTTCAGAAAATGGGCCCACATGGCTTGGCACATGGCCTCACACACGCCCATGTGGCCCACACGGCCCAAATAGCCCAGGACACACGACCTAGTCGACAGTCCCAATTCCGACTTTCGCCGATCATTGATTTCTTGGGTTTTCATTACACACCTTGCTGTTTTCTGACGGGGGTTCCAAAAACAAGTATAGCAGCACCTAAATCGACAGTACACACAAATTAATTAACCCCAAAACCCAATTTGAAACGTTAATTCAACAACCAATGTCAACAGTCAAACTTAAATTATGGAGAAAATTAACCTCCACACTAGCGAATAAACACTTACCGTTCCAAAAATATCAGCCAACAACAATCAATTCCTCGAAGGACATGGTAATCTACACTCCTCTCCCAACCGAAATTGCGAAACATCCATTAACCCCAGCAATTTAACAATAGAAACATTCAAATAAGCTTACAAAAAACTCAACCATGGAAACTTTCAAACTTACACCGAAATACTTACCACACACAATCAATACGAATTAATTGACAAAGAATTGACAAAACAAATCGAGAATACAAGACCGCAAAGAAGAAACCGAAAAGAAACAAGGAGACAAAAACAAAAAAAGAAATTGGCTGAAAAGAAAAAAAAAAGAACAAAATAGAACGTAAGAAGATTAAAAGAGAATAAACCTTCTGTAACCAAAAATAAAAAATAAAACAAAAATTGGGAATAGTGGAGAAAGAGAAGTATACGGCACTAGTGGGGAGAATTTTAAGGAATTGCCTATTCTTATTTTCATTTATTTAATAATATTATTTAATATAATTATTTTTTAAAACAAAACTAACCACTAAACTCTCTATTTGATAACTTAATAGATTAATAGAATTCAGTTTTAACACAACCACGTCCAGTTATTCGGTACAGTGGAGAATAGCAAAAATTAGTTCTCATTTGCACACAAAAGGATTCAAACACATAAAGGGTAAATTGAAACCTCACCACCAAACTAACAGACTCATTCTGGCGTGGAAATTATATTTAACTCTGATATCCAAAGTCAGGGGTTGGAAAAAAAATAACAAATAATTCAAGTAAAGATTTTGAACACAAGACCTCAAACACTCATAACTAACACTTAGCCACTACAACAAATTAATTTCTTAACACAATTCCACACTTTTTAACACAAACAAAGTGTGGCCACTCTCATGTTTTACTAATTAAATTTCTAACCCGATTTTTGGGATGTGACATAATATGGTGTGTTATTATTGAGGACCTAAAAAGTGACTTTTTAATATCATCCTAATACAAGTTGAACTTAAAAAAAAACAATTACTTTCTCGTGAAATTGGAATCTTAACATTTATAATCGATTTTTTATCTAAAATTATGACTTTTTTTTCTATTCTTCACGTTTGTTTTACCATCCATATTTTGAATTCATTGTTGTCTATCCTAACAATGTTATCTTCAGGGTTCAAACTTACATTCTTATTAAGAGTGCAATGTACCTTGTCATTGTACATAAATTAAATTACTTTTTATCTATTAAAAATATTAATAATTCGAATAAAATCAAGAAGTAATAGCTAGCTAGCTACTAGAAATTTTATACTAAAGGAAGCAGACACGTTAGCTACGGTAAGTAATGAATAACATGAAGGGTAGAGTTGGTTAGTAGAGGCAATAAGTAAAGACGTGAAGTTGGGTGAGCAGCCATTAAAGATGGGATCCATTTACAGCAAAGCTAAAAGGATCATCTCCTTTGCCATCCATGTAACTACTCAAACAAGCCAGCTGTTTGCATCCTTTTCTATTGCATAGCAGCATTTACATGGTCCCAGTTTTGTCAGTGGCGATGTAATCATTTCACTGCCTTCATACTCGTGCCAATTTGTATGCCCATTTCGTGTTTCTTTTCTATATAAAATATTAAATTAATGAATTAGTTGAATAATAATTAAAATATTATTGTTCTATATTATTTGAAAGTTATTTTTATATTATTTATATTGAAAATAAAAATGCACACACATGATTTTAAACTTAAAGCCTTATGATTTTCAACACTATACTTTTAATATTTCAGTCGAAATCTTATTTTTTATTAATTTTTTAAAATATATCTTTTACATATTTTTACTCAAAATGTGCCATAATATAATATTAATGATTAGTATTATATATATATATTATAATAAGGATAAATCTCAAAACTATATATGAATTTTGATCCAACGTGTAATTTGACACATAAATTTTATTTATGGTGTAATTATTCACATGGAACTCTAATTGTGATTCAAATATATACATGAAAATTTGATTGTGATTCAACTATACACATTTAAAGAAATAAATATATCATTTTCTTTTCATATTAGATAAAATATATTTGTTACATATGAAAACGTAAAATGATATGTTATATTGAAATTGTGAACATTGAATTAACTTAAATTTTCACGTATAAAATTACACAAAATCATAATTCATACATAACCTTACATATTTAACTAAAGTTTATGTATAGTTTTAATATTTATTGCATTATATTATGTTTGGTGTCATTATATTTTATAAAATTATATTGTATCTAATATTAGAATATCTGCAAACTGAGTACAGTGGTTCCATTCGTTTAAGTGCTTTCTAGGCTGCCCCTTGTTGAATGCATATGTAGGTAAAATCACACGGTGCGAAGAGGCACAAATTATGTAGAATGAAAAAAATAATAAAAGAGATGAAATAGCTCACGAGATATAACTTTTCAAGACTAAAAAATCAATGGAAGATACATGAATGATATAAATAATGTAGGCCAGTATCAATGCCAAATTGTAAGTTAAATCAAATGAAAAGGAATATAAAAATTAGATAAGTTTTATTTGTCTTCCTACGAAGGAGATTATTTATATTTGCTGACACACACACATAGGGTGAAAAACTAAAAATGATATAACAAAAAGTGAGTGAAAGAATAAAGATAATGTAAAGCAGAAGTTAACTAATGATTGTCTTTTAAAAAAGGGTGATTATTAATAATAATAAAAATATGCAAATGATTTTTAAAATGAAAAAACTGCTTGAGAAACCGAGAATAAAATGTATAAGGAATTTATAAAGAGCGGAAAAATTAATTAGTTGTTATTATTTAAAAAAAAAGTTAATTAAAACATAAAAAAAGGAAATATGATGAACAAAATAAGTCATTCCAAAGTTAATATATGTAAATAATTTAAATTTAAATATTTGCATGTATTTCCATAAAAATACTTAAAGAAAAAAATTAATTTTATAAAAATAAACTTGCAACAATGACGATTTAGCTTATTAGTAAAATCAAGACCCTACTCCCAGATTTCAGGTTTACTTTGTGTAGATCATGGATGAGTTCTTGATCTATATTTATTTTAGTTAATGTCTTTCCTTTTGTAGGCTTTGTATAGATTTATTTTGACGTATTCTTTTGAATTAGAATTATGATTAAATTTGTAACTTCAAAAAATACTTATATATATTAATTAAAAATTACATTATCTTTAGCATATGATTATATTTTACAATTTTATTTATTTTAATAATAATTAATATATTTTAGAAGTAATTGAATTTTTATTATTTTTAATTAAAAATATCGAATATAAAAATGAAATAATAAAAATAAATAAAGCAATAAAAGATGAAGTTATATTTTTATTTAAAATAAATAAATATCAGGATTTAATATACAGGAAGAGTGAATTTTTTATCAAACATTTCTAAGATTTGTCCTAAAATAATTTTGTTAAAAGGTCTTAAATTAAGGTTTCTAAAAGGTCATATATTCAGGTTTCTAAAGGACATGATGGTTTTAATGCGGGCGGTGGGAATGATATCGATTACCATTAAATTCATTTAAAGCCAACAACTGCCATGCAAAGTTATGTACTTAAAGATTGTCTTTAAAAGGACGGATCTAATGGCAACACAGTACAGCCTATCCCCGTAAGAGAGGTAAGTGAAAAGAAAAAAGAGAGAGATGGCCAAGTGTTTTATGATTCTTGCACTTACTTTTGCAGTCATTCACTGCAGTACGGCAGCAAGGAATGTGCCTGCTGGTACTGGTCTTGATGACCAAAAGAACTTCGTTGCATTTGGTGGTGTTGGTGGCTTTGCAGGAACCGGTCTTGGAGGTGGAGGTGGAGTTGGTGGTGGCCTTGGCGGCCTTGAGGGTGGAATTGGTGGACTTGGCGGACTTGGTGATTCCCCTGGTTTAGGCGGCCTGGGCGGTGCCACTGGAGGTCTTGGAGGTTTAGGAGGTGGAATTGGTGGTCTTGGCAGTGGCATTGGTGGAAGTGGTGATTGCCCCGATGGTGGTGCGGGTTCCTTGCTTCATCCTTGAGTTATCTAAGGATCTTATATCAGTCACTACATTTGCGACTTCATATATTTTATATTTATATGTCTAGCAAGCAATCGTCGTGTAATATTTAATTTAGAGGTCGTAGTAATCGTTTTCGTTTTGCTATATAATTTAGAGATAGATAAATTAATTAATTAATATATTCTATGTATGAAATAAAATAATTAAACTTTGTAATATTTCTTTCATTTCTATAAGTTTATCTGGTTAATTTGTTTTAAAGAGGAACTCACTGAAAATTGTTGTCATGCATGAACCATGCAGGAGGACATTATGATGAAATTCGCCTCTAATCTAATTAACTATCAGCAACGTTGGTAGGGTTTTATACACTGTGTTAATTAATCTGTCAAGGCTTAATAATTAATATGTATATTTTCTCTTTTACAAAGAACTAAAAGGGAACAGATAAGACAAAGGCACTAAGACATCAATGGTTATATATATAAAACAGCCGCAACAACAATAGTAAAATATATTTTTTTAACCTGATATCATTAAAAAAAAATGAAAAATTTAATCTTTATTTACCATAAAACGGATCTTTGAAGACTTTTTCGATATATTTTTATAATTTAAGGCTTGAAGTTGAGTTTCAGTAGCGGAAATATGGCAATTTCAAGCCGGGCCTTAGAGATTAAGATGAAACATCGATCTTTTCCACACCAAAGACCGGAAACAGTTCCCTACACGAGTCGGTCTGAATTTATTATTTAAAAATATTTTATTAATTTTATATATTTTATTACTAGAACGATCTGATTGTCCAGCCTTTGGTCGGCTTTGGACACGTATAGTAAGTATCTCTTCCTAAGTGGCATTTCCCAATTAATCTATCTGAAATGAAATGCTTATGAATCAATCAATTAAACGTTAATGCTCCAAATAGGTATGTTTAAACCGATAGATAAAGTTAAAAATTTTGTATTAAAAATGTTGAAATTAAATTATTAATTTTTAAAATGATTAAAATTATAATTTTTTTCATTTAATTGAATCTTTTAATTTAGGAGATGAACTATAAAGTAATTTTCTTATTGGGCAAGTGGGCAAGGCCCATACTTGTCTCTCTTTGGCTATGCCCTTGGTTAATACATTAATGGAAGAATTTTTTTTGTGACTCATACTTGACGTAGCTGCCAAGTTCAAATGCGTGATGTCACATTAGGTTGTCGGAGTAACTCAGGTTATCTCAACTTATTTATTAAGTAATTAATGAATAATTACAACATAACTCATTAATTCAAGAATTCTATATTCAAACACATGCAATAGATGTACATTGACCTTATTTAAGATGTTTGGGGTGATATTGGGTCAAAATCAGAGTTAGGATTCGGATCCAAACTTGATTATTAAAATTCAACTCGGTGTCTCAGGACTTGGCACCAAGTCTCGAGACATGGCCGTTTGTTTCAGACCTCTAGCTTCAATGTTTTCTTGTGTCGAGACAACTAGCCTCATGTCTCCAGACCAAGCAAACCATGTCTCAAGACATGTTTGTCACATCTCGAGACCATTATCTAGAAATGCACAAGTTGATCATTTTTGTTCTTGATGTCTCAAGACAAAATCTTAAATTTACCCACTATGCAAACTTTCAAAATGAATTTCATCTCCAAATGTCACCTAACTTATGCCAATACCATACTAGATCAGTGCACACTCAGTTAACATTCAAAAGCTTATTTATATAACTTAAAATCATAGCATTCAATACTTTATATCCTAATACAAATTATGCAACTTATAAGACAAGCTAAAACATGTCGTTAACCATTATAATTCTAACCATCAAATTCAATATTAGAACCATTATAAGTCTAAAGTGAACCAACACCTACCAAAAGATCCAAAATGACATTTAATCACCAAACTCAACCTAGGTACATGTCATTAACCATTTACAAACAAAGAAGACAAACTTGATCTGAGTTTAGCTGTTGAGCCTTGGATGCTTCACGAATCCTAACTATAAAAATACCTATCCATCACCTGCATATAAAAACAAACACATCTGTACGCTGAGTATAAATAATTCAATGGTGCTAACATAAATTGAATAAAAAAGAAAAATATAATAAATAATTAAATTTACTATTAAACCATAATAGTATATCATTCAGTCGAGTTTATAATAGAACCAATATCTCATGACATCATTTCCTTGAGCTTTCATGTAAGTATTATCTATTGACACACGTTCACAGACACCCAATGCTCTAAAGCTACTAATATGTTCTCATGGACACCCAAAGCTTTAGAGAACTTATTATTGTATGTTCACGGATACCCAATGCTCAGGAGCTAGTGACATGCTCCCACAGACCTTCGGTGCTCTGAGGAAACTATTGATACATTCTCATGGACACTCAATGCTTTAGAGAACTATAACACCCCTTACTCAAACCGATCATCAGGTTTGAACTACATGATGCTACATCTGTTTCCGTATCAACTTTCATCAAAATACAATAAATATATTAAACAAACAAATATTTATGACTTAATCAAATTCATAATATGATTCAAAACTAAATCCGGACCTTAATCGAGTTTACAAAAGCTCTTTTGTTGACCCAAGCATGAAATAGAACCAAACTGCAAAGTTTTAAAAATTTAGGGTCGACGTTGTGACGCCACCTTCTCCACATCATGACGTTGCCAAAACAATGTCTTTGGCAAAAGGAAACACTACATAGCATAAACTTGAATTGACTGCAAGAATTGTATTGATAAGAATCACATATTCAAACTCTCCAATTTCTTCCGAAATTTATCCACATAAAGCATAAAGGCCCGGTTTTTATTCTTTCCCACCATCACAAGCAATCCCAGATATTTTTCTAGGTTCGTCAACACACGAACCCCAAGATTGTTTCGCATCAAATCTTTCTCACCATCATCGACATTTTCCCCAAAATGTATAAGCGATTTATCAAAATTCACTTTCTGTCCAGAAGCATTCTCATGCTCAGTAATTACTTGGCGAGCACTCTCACATCTTTCCCTCAATGCATCACCAAAAAGGATACAATCATTAGCAAAAAATAAATGATTAATAGTCAGTCTTCCTTTACCAATTCGGACCCTCTTATTAAATATGGTTCCCTTGCTTCATCCAAAATAGTGGAAAAAGATTCAGCACACAACAAAAACAAATAGGGACTTAGTGGACCGCCTTGAAGTAATCCTTTTGACAAAACGAATCTCGCACTATTCCTCCATTAATGCCAACTGTGTAAAAAACTGATGAAACACACCTCATGATTAATGTAACCTAGTCAACATGAAAGCCCAATCGTATCAATATCTCGGCCAAAAAAACAGATTCCCCCCTGTCGCACACTTTGCTCATATCAAGTTTGAGAGCAAAATTCCCTCTCTTACGCCATTGTTTTATTTTCATCAAATGAAATATCTCATATTCAACTAATACATTGTCAGATATGTGTCTTCCTATTATGAAAGTGTAACAGCCCGATTTAGGGGCTAGTCGAAACAATGATTTTGGGATCACTAATCTGAGGTTAGAGAAAATTATTTTCATGTTATTTTATGAGTTAGAGCATGATTACATTAGTGCATAAAAATTTTGGTGATTTAATTTTAGCGATTTCTTGCTTAATTGCGAAAAAGGACTAAATCGCATAAAGTGCGAAAGTTCTATTTTATAAGCTAAATGTGCTAAATAGCTATAGAATGTTAATTGGAGGTCTTTAAAAGGCAATTTACCCCTTTGTAAATGGTTGGCCGGCCATAGGGGATCATAGGAGACAAAGATGGACAAAATTGGTCAAAGTTGGTACTAGTTGGTGACTAATTTGACTTGTATTAATAAAATAGAGAAAGAAAAGATATCATCTTTTCTCTCCATATTTCTTCACCAAAAATAGCAAGAAAAATAGGGGTTTTGAAAGCTCAAATTTTCAGCAAGCTCTCCTCCATTCTAGTAAGTGGTTTTGATGATTTTTCTTGAAGATAGTTGTACTTTTAGAACCCCTAGAGCTTAAGCTTTCAAATGAGAGGACTAATTTGCAATATGGTGAAAAGTCTAGAGTTTTTCCATGAGAGCTTTCATTTTTATTTTCTGCATTCTTACGGAAGAAATTGAGTCCTAGTTGTTAGATGAACAACTTTTGTGAAAGGTATTGTCATGAAAACACCTCAAAAGGGCCTTGTTGAAAAGGTTATAAAGTCTGTAGTCAATGTGTGAAATGTTGATTTTTGATGATAGCCATAAAAGAATTAAATGTTCACCTAGGCTTGTTGAAGGTAGAAATATGATTAGAATTGATTTCCGAGCCTAGGGGTAAAATAGTTATTTTGCCAAAGTCTAGGGGCAAGATAGTAATTTTTCCAAAGCATGATCATTAAAATGCTTTTATTAATGTGATGATTGAAATGAGATAATTTGCTATTATAGAGCAAGAAGAACCAATAATTTACCTCGATCGGGGAAAGAACAAAGTCTCGGACTAGACCGACGATCTAGCTCATTTTGAAAATGAGGTAAGTTTGTATGTGATAGATTCAACATTTATGTTAGCATGTTTGAGAATGCTTGGTATTATATTGATGCATGATACTATACTAAATTGAGTAATTGATGTTGAATAAGATGTTGAAGTCATAGTGGACTATAATGAATATGAAAATGCTATCATCAAGATATGAAATGGATAAGGTCCCGTATAAGACCATGTCCAGAACATGGCCTCGGCATCGAGTTGAGATCCTGTATAAGACCATATCCGGAATATGGCTTCGGTAATGAATATGAAAAACATATAAGACCATATCTGGGATATGACATCGATACTTGATGTGAAATTCTGTATAAGACCTTATCCGAGATATGGCATCGGCATTCAGAGGTGACTCAATGTAAGACCACCTCTGGGATGTGGCGTTGGCTTCGTACTTATATTAATGATGATATTATGCGCCTATGAGTATCCCTAGTGATTAATGGGATAAGTAGATGAGTTTGGAAGTAGAAATGAGATTAGTACTAAAGTCATGTGAACGAGTGAATATAGGTACTCGTGAGTAATTCACGTCGAAACACTTATGATATGTGGCCTGGTATGTGCTAAATAAGGGCAAGTATGAGTAAGTTGGCAAGAAGCCTAATTCTTTGTGTATGTTTAATTATTGCCATGGATGGATTTATCATGAGCTTATTGTTGTTATTCATTTCCATGCAAACTTACTAAGCTTTATGCTTACCCCTTTCCATTACTCTTTTTCCTTGTAGTAATACAAAGTTAATTCGAGAAGTTGCGAACATCGGAGTTGGAGATCACACTATCGACCACTTTTTGGTATAGCCAAATTATTTTTATTTTGAGTATGACATGCATAGGACTTGAGTATTTTGTTATGTCTTGTTGGTAAGCCAAATGTGTTGGTTATAAATGTTGTTCTAATCCATTTTGTAAATGGTCTTATAAGTTAGGCCAATACTTGGAAAATTCTTATGCCTAATGAAGATAAATTTCATAAAGTATACGCTTTTGTGTATGTTTTGATTCTTTTGAGTTCTTAGAGATACCATTTGGTCATCTTATGTATTGGAATGTTTTGGTATGAGTATGATTTCTTGATAGGGTGGTAAATGGCTTAGTAGATAGCCATCTAATTGTCCACACGGGTAGACACACGGGCGTGTGTCTAGGCCGTGTATGACACACGGTCAGCCCTAGGGGCGTGCTGATCGACCGTGTGTCCCCTTGCATGTTAGCATTGCAAGTCAGTATGCTCAGTAGTAAACACACAGGCAGAGACACCACTATGTGTCTCAGCCGTGTGGGAGGCACAGCCTAGGACATGGGCTGCACATTAAATGTGGAATTTAATTCGACACGCGGTCTAAGGACACAAGCGTATGCCTTGGCCGTGTGGCCATAGGGAAGTGATGACGTCATAAACAGAATGCAAAGGTTTTGGCACACGGGTGTGTCAAGGCCGTGTGAGGGACACAGGCTAGGGAGACGGGCGTGTGTCCGGCCGTGCGAAATAAGTCAGTGTCGACCACGGTGGAGAACACGGGCATGTCTTTGGGACACACGAGCGTGTCCCTAGACCAACACGGGTGTGTGGCCCCTATGTTGATGAAAAGTTTTTCAAGTTTGTAAAAGTTCCCGGTTAAATTCTGAAACCTCTTGGAGGTATGTTTAGGGCATCGTAGGCTGAGAATGAGAAAGAGATGGGTTTAAATGAAATTTTATAACCCGTTATTACATGTTCAAGCAAGGTTAAGCATGGTAATGCCTCGTATCTGGTCCTGACATTGGACATGGGTAATGGGTGTTTCAGAAAATCACTCATTCTGTTCACTAACACCTTGGAAATAATTTTATATAAAACATTACATAAACTAATAGGTCTAAATTGTGTAAGAATCATCGTCTTACTAATCTTTGGAATCAAAATGATGTGTGTCTTGTTAATATCTTCCATTGCTATCTCACCTCTAAGCACAGTAAGGCAATATGATAACATTCTTTCCTAAAATATGCTAGAAATTCTAGTAAAACAAAGCCAAAAAACCACCAATTCTTGGAGCTCTAAGAGGAGCCATATCTATGACAACCACTCATATTTTTTCCTCTCTAAATGGTTTCATCAAATTTTCATTCATCTCATCTAAAATCCTTTTTTGAACATTCCAATATATTCTCGACGCATCTTCGGCTTTTGAAGCTGTAAATAAATCACAGAAATAGCATGTGTCCATTCTCTTGATCTCGTTCTCTTCAAAAACCCAACGCCATTCATCATCCTTAAAGCCTCTAATACTATTACATTCTTTTCTCCCTGTAGCTACCTTATGGAAACAAGTAGTATTTTGATCACCGTTAGTAAGCCAATTGATGTGTGATCTTTGTTCCCAAAAAATTTCCAGCTTGTCTGCCTCTAGATTCAATCCAAGTTGGATTCCCGTCAATTTAGCAAAAACATTATCATCCAAAACTTACACATATAACTCTTTCATTTTGTCCTCGAGTTTTCTATTTCAAGCCTCCCGCTCTCTCTTTATCGTACAAATCTAAAGCCCAATCCCTCAAGTTTTACTGGCAAATTTTCTGTTACTGATGCCCAATAATCTTATACTTCATTCTCACACAACCCCTCAAGAAACCAGTCTCTATCGAATCTAAAATGATTTTTCCTTTCCCATGCCTTAAATTACTTCGTCCTTTCATATTCACCAAAATAGGGGCGATGATCAAAAAAGGAAATTTTCAAATGGGCAACAGAAAATTCTAGAAACTTACTCCACCATGTCGAATTTACAACATCCTATCAAGTCTTTCCCAAATATTGTTGGATACTAATCTGCCTCTCTCCCATGTGAACCATCTTCCCATAAAGCACAAATCATTGAGGTCACAATTAAGTAAGACAGTACGAAAAGCTTCCAAATTTTTCTCTACACGGATATGACCACCTTTCTTTTCAAACGAGAAAGCAATCTCATTGGAATCCCTGACAACTAACCACAAGAGAGTTTGATCTTAACCTATTTGCCATAATAGCTCTCAAGTGTTACTCTTGAATCTTTCATCCAGATGCCCATAAAAACCCATAAAACGCCACATCAACCCATCTTGTTCTTCATGAATCACCACATCTATATGGTGCTACGAGTAACTCCTTAAATAACCATATTATGTTGCCTCCATCCTAATGATAAACTACCTTAAGAGCCCCCAGCTCCCGTATCGATACCATTATGAAAACCATATATCCTTCTAACACCTTCTATCATTCTTGCACTAATTTTTGTTTCCATCAGAAGCAAAAGTTGCGGACGAACTACTCTCAGTTTATTCATGAGACGATCAAATGCCTGTGGCTTCCCTAACCCATGGACCTTCCAACAAAAGGTATCCATTGTGGTTGGCTACCCTGCTTAGCAGAGCCAACCGATGTCTCTTCATTGCCATTTGGCACTCTAATTTCTCCTGCAAGCGAAGCAATGGATGTGCTTCCTGTTAAACCAAGCTTTATTTGATAAAATATTTTGATATAATAAATTGAAGTGTTTTTAAATATAAGTTAAAATTGACAAAATGATTTTTAAATTTGAAGTCTAAGAAATAAACTTTGAATATTTACATTAAACTTTTAGAAAATTTTGAAACAATTTTAAAATCAAGTGAAATTTATTTTAACCAAGTCAAAATGATTTCAATCAAGTTAAAATCATTTTAACACATCAAACAAGTTAGAATTTCTCCAAGCCAAAAAGTATCAATACCATTTGGCCAAGTATCAATATTTTTGGAATTATCGACACCTTTTGAAAAATCGAGACCAAACATACATTTTGTTTTCAGAAACCCTAAAAATTATTGATACCATTTTTTTGGTATCTATACTTTTTTAGAATAATCGATACCTTTCTTAAAAATGATACCAAAATAACATTCTATTTCTTATAAAACCTACAAAGTATCGATCCGGTATCGATACGGTATCGATATTTATTTCAAAAAGTATCGATAAAACATTTTTTGGCATCGATTAATAAATCCCAACGATCACCGAATCAGTATTTATTACAAAAATTACAGATACTCTTTTATTTGGTATTGAGACTCGCAGTTGCAAGTGAAATAAATGCTCTAGTTTTACATCCCCAACTGTCATATTCACTACACCAACAACATCAACGGTGGGAAATCTATTAGGGAGTATAAATACCATCTTCCAAAGACCTACAACAACAAGAAAAGCATTTTTAAGCAAAAATCATCAATCAAACAACCTTAGAACTTAATACTTTCACATTCTTCTTACATATACTTGTGAGCTTTATCTCTATTCTCTTTCTCAAGTGTATTTTATTGTATTTGAGCTTCATTTTGCAAACAAATTAGTCTTGTAAGGATTATTTCTTTGTTTGGTTATTTCTATCTCTTTGAGAGGGTTTGTAACTTAAGATTTGGGGTAGAAATCTTAAGGAGTTGTAAGGTTAAACCTTATACTCAATGGTTTAACAAATTAGTGAATTCGGTAAAATCCTTAATGGTGAAAAGCCAAGATAGTGGAGTAGGCAATTGGGGTCGAGCCACTCTAAATTATTTGTGTTCATTGTTTCATTTTTTTTTTCTTTGCTTTCACCATAATTTTTAATGGCTAAGTCACCCCCTCTTGGCATTTTCGGTTTGTTCCATCTAGCTAACAATTGGTATCTATGCTAGAACTCCAAAGACGGTTTTACCACCAAGAGAGAAGATCCTCAAGATATCCAAGATGGAAGTCACAAGTCAAGAAATTTGCTTCATAGAATTGGAGCAAAATTCCACCATATTGGGCAAAGGGCATTCCACCACGAGGCCTCCTTTATTCAATGGCACCAACTACTCATATTGGAGAATAAGAATGAAGCTATTCATACAAGCTAACGACTATGAAGTTTGGAGGATAATTACTAATGGGCCATCCATTCCAATAAAGACGGTTGAAGGTGTTATTGTCCCAAAGGAAAAGAGTGAATGGTATGATAATGATATTAAGAAGGTGCAATTAAATACAAAAGCTATGCTCACTCTATTTTGTGCTCTCTAATCAAGTGAGCACAATAGAGTCTTCTTGTGTAACAATGCAAAAGGAATATGAGACAAGCTTGAAGTCACCCATGAAGGGACAAGTAGAGTTAAGGAGTCTAAGATAAGTCTTCTCTCCTTTGATTATGAGTTGTTTAAGGCAAAATTGGAAGAAGGAATCAATGAGATGTCTGATCACTTCACCCACATCATCAATGGTCTCAAAGCCCTTGGGAAGACCTATTCCAACAAGGAGTTGGTGAAGAAAATGTTGAATAGTCTCCCAACGTCTTGGGAAGCTAAAGTGATGACAATAGAAGAATCAAAGGATCTCAACTCACTCTCGCTTAATGAACTCATCGGTTCCTTATTAGTATATAAAATGAAGAGCAACCACAATGCACAAGAAATCAAAGAAGCTTCAAAGAAAGTGGGAATTTCCTTCAAATCAACAACTTGTGAAAAGGATGAAGACTCTAGTAATTATGATGATGATGAAGAGATGAAAATGTTTGCAAGAAGATTCAAGAAGTTCATGAGGTCCAACAAAGGATGACAATTCCAAAAGAAAGAAAGACTCAAAATTGAATCAACCAAGGGGAAAGATCCCATCATTTATTATGAGTGCAAGAAACTAGGACACATCAAGTTTGATTATCCTCAATGGAGGAAGAATGGGTATAGCAAACAAAAACACAAGGCCAATGTTGCTACTTGGAGTGATGAGGACTCATTCGATGAAGAAACTCAAGAAGTATCCAACTTGTGTCTCATGGTCATCGATGATTCTAAGGTAACTTCTAACTTATCTATTTCAAATTCTTATTCTTTTGATGATTTGCAAGATGCCTATGATGAATTGGGTTTGAAATTTGAAGTCATGAATTCAAAACATAAGAAAAATATTTCAAATTTGATAAATGAAAATGACTTGCTTTCCAAAACCAATCATGAACTTGTGGAGAAAGTAAACAAGATGCATGAAATAATTAAAGAGCTTGAGAAGAAGAATTTAGACTTGCATAATTTACTTTTTAAAGTTCATGATGATCATGAAAAGCAACTTGAGTTGCTTAAAAGTGAAAAAGCTCACTCTAACAAAGTTATAGAAAAAAAGAGAAAATTCAAAACAAAACTTTGTTAAAAATAACTTTAATTTCTAGAAACATAGAGGTCCCCAAAACTTTTAGAAGAGAAAAATCATTAAAATTATATGGGTCTCTAAAGGACTCACAACTTCACAAGATAAAAACTTGATTTCAAAATGGATACCTAAATGGACTAAAATTATAAGAACTAATGCTTATGAACCTAAAAGAATTTGGGTACCAAAAATCAAAATTTAATTCTATTTTTTTAGGAAAATTAGCATTGCTTTGGGGTGGATTATTCAAGGAAAAACTTATGGTACCTCGATAGTGGATGCTCAAGACACATGACCAGTGAAAAAAAGTCACTTTATCAAGTTAATGCCAAAAAGTGGGAGAGAAGTTACATTTGGTGACAACTCTACAAAACAAATTGAAGGAATAGGCTCTATTGGTAAAAGGTCATCAATTATTATTAAAAATGTCTTATACGTCAACGGACTTAAGCATAATCTTTTAAGTATTAGTCAACTATGTGATAAAGGTTTCAATATCATATTCGAATCTAAAGGTTGTAAAGTTATTGACATTACTTCTAATAAGATTGTGCTTGTAGGAAATATGATAGAATATATATATATATATGGTGCATCTAAAATATATATAAGGTGCATGTAGATGATATGTATAACTTGAACTTATGTATTGTTGCTAAAAATGAGAATAACTCTTTGCTATGGCATAGAAAACTAGGACATGCTAGCATGAGCATATTGCATAAATTAGTTAAAAATGACTTAGTAAGAGGATTACCTAGAATTGATTTTGATGAGGATAAAATTTGTGATGCACATGTTGAGGGTAAACATAAAAGAGTTTCTTTTAAACCTATTAGTGATGTATCAACTAGTAGAGTTCAACTTATTCACATAGATTTGTTTGGCCCAATTATGACAACTAGATTGGGTGGAAAACAATATGTTTTTGTGCTTCTTGATGACTATTCTAGATTTACTTTGGTTCTTTTCTTACATACTAAAGATGAAGCTTTAGAAAAATTCATCACATTTTTAAAAATAAATCAAGATGAAAAATGTAACTCTATCACTAGTGTTAGAAGTGACCATGGAACTAAATTTCAAATTCTTGGTTTTAAAAATTTTTTCAACTCAAATGGAATTAGCCATAATATTTTTGCACCTAGAACCCCTCAACAAAATGGAGTTGTTGAGAGGAAAAATAAAACTTTAAAAGAAATGGCTAGAACCATACTTTGTGAAAATAATTTACCAAAATATTTTTGGGTGGAAGCCAGGAACACCGCTTGTTATATTGTTAATAGAGTGATGATTAAGCCTATTTTAAAGAAAACTCCATACAAACTTTTCGAAAATAAAAAGCCTAACATTAGCTATTTTCATCCCTTTGGATGCAAATGTTTTGTTTTAAACATTGATAAAGAAAATCTTGGTAAATTTGATGCAAAAAGTGATGAACGAATTTTTCTTGGTTATTATTTAAATTCTAAAGCTTATCGAGTTTTTAACAAAAGAACTTTAGTAGTAGAAGAGTTTATTGATAAACCGTAATATTTTCATATTTCAATCCCACATTTGGCATACTTTTGGATGATTTATCCCTTGAATTGTGGAATTTGATGCTCCTAATCCTTTAATTTCATGTTTTATACTTAGGAAAGCATCGGAGGATGAAAAGAACGAGAAACGGGCCTAAAACGAAGAAAATGGGCCAAAGTGAGAAGTCCACACGACCTGGAGTTAGCCACACGACCGTGCCACTTTAGCAGACTCGAACATGGCCCTGGGCTCGATTTACAAGGGCGTGTGCCACGGGCGTGTCCCTACCGTGACTCGTTTTAATATCATTTGGATTAGGTTACTTAGGGGCAAAGAAAGACATTCCGAAAGCCTATATAAACACCCTAAGTATGAACTAAAAGGGGGAGGCCAAAGGGCGAAGCCAGAGAGGCCCGAATTGTGGGATTTACTCGAAGACAATCAGTTGATCCATCTCAAGAAGTCAGAATCATACTCATGACGGAAGATCTTCCCTTTAATTTTCTTCAAGGGGTTTTAGGGTTTTCTTATGTTTTGTTTTATACTTTCTTCTGAGATGTATTTTTTCAAAAACATGAACTAAACCCCTCAAATACCTAAGGGGGATGAAACATAAGACGGATCTTGTTATTGTTTTCTGAACTATATGATAAATACTTGATTTGTTCTTAATTATTTGTTCTTAATCCTTGCTTCGATATTTTAGGATATTGATTCAAGTATTGATGTGCTTAGGCAGTGGAGGAAAATTCCCTGTTTAAGAGTAGATCTAGCATAGTTAAGTGGAGTTGATCGCACTCCTAGAGATAGGACGATGAAAATCTGATGGTTAATGCAACCTAGGGTTTTAATTAGAAAGAGATTTTAGTTAATCAACCTAGGGTTAGACGTTAGTAGCCTCGAAAGAGGTATTAATATTAATTAGGGAATCCTACGAATCATGTCAAGTGAATAAATCGTCTGGTTCAGAGTTAGATAACAAGTGAAGTTTAGGTAGATTCTTCCTCGGGTATTGTCTTAATCAATTGGTTTTCCCAAAAGTATTTCCCAAATTCATTCTCTTTGTTTTAGCATCTTTAGCTTAGTAATTAGTTAGTTTTAGATTAAACAACAATTCTCTTAATTCTTAGGCTAAATAATATAAAGACAGTAATTACTAGTACTCTTGGTCCTTGAGGATACGATATTTCTGGTCTTGCCATAGCTATACTACCAAACGATAGGTGCGCTTGCCTTATTTGTTGTCATAGTTAGTCTCTAGGCTGGATCATTCATTATATATAAAAAATTAAGACTTTCAGACACGATCAAGTTTTTGGCGCCGTTGTCGGGGACTAAGATATTAAGAACACTTGATTTTTATTACTTTAGCCATTATTTTTATTTTATTTATTTGCAATTTATTTTTTATTTTTACTTTTATTTTCTTTGCTTCTGATAGGTTTTCTAGTTTATGACTAGAAGGAACCCGTCAGGACCCTTGATTTTTGACAGCGCAATAGAAAGTACCGTTCGCAAAAATAGAAGAGAAATAAGGTGAAACTTACAGTACATAGAAGAAGAGCAAGAGGACGATACCAATACTACCGAAGAGATGGCTGATAACAATCTGCTACCTCCTATGGTTACCGCAAACCCGGTGAACCAAAATCCTGCTCCTCATACTATATACGATTATGCTAAACCTAATTTAACAGGAACTAAGTCAAGTATTGTTAGACCTGCTATTGCTGAAAATAATTTTGAACTAAAACCTAACACAATTCAGATGATACAGCAATTTGTTCAGTTTGATGGTTTGTAGGATGAAGATCCAAATAATCACTTGACAAATTTCCTAGAATTTTGTGACACTTTCAAAATAAATGGTGTTTCTGATGATTCCATTCATCTTCGATTGTTTCCCTTTTCGTTGAGGAACAAAGTTAAATAGTAGTTGAACTCGTTACCACAAGGATCAATCACTACATGGGAATAAATGACCGAAAATTTTTTGTTAAAATATTTCCCATCGGATAAAACAGCCAAGTTGAGGAATGATATCTCTTCTTTTGTTCAGATGAATTTAGAGACACTTTACGATGCATAGGAGAGATACAAGGATCTATTGAGAAGGTGCCCACACCATGGGTTACCCTTGTGGCTATAGGTCCAAACCTTTTACAACGGTGTGAACCCTTCAACTAGGCAATTGATTGATTTAGCCGCTGACGGAACCCTGAATAATAAAAAAACCTGAGGCTGCCTATGAATTCATTGAAGAGATTTCACTGAATAACTATCAGTGGCAAGTCACGAGGACAAAGCCAACAAAAGCCGCCAGTGTTTTTAACCTCGATGCAGTAACCATGCTATCAAATCAGGTAGAGATGTTAAATAAAAAGATTGATGGTTTGTGTAGTTCTTCACAGCTACATCCAGTAATGCAGTGTGATATGAATGGAGGAGGAATGAACAATGCAGAATATCCATCCTACAATCCTGGCTTAGAAAGCGAACATATGAACTATATGGGTAAAAATTCTAGACCTCAAAATAACCCATATAGTAACACTTACAATCCAGGTTGGAGGAACCAACCAAATTTCTCATGGGGTGGCCAAGGAAATCAAAGACAACAACCCCTCCCAAGCTTTCAACAGCAACCCTACCCACAAGAGAAGAAGCTGAACCTCAAGGAGATGCTAACAAAATTCATCACGGCGTTAGAAATTCGTTTCCAAAAAACTGAAACAGCACTTAAAAATCAAGAAGCATCAATTCAAGGGATCAAGAACCAGTTAGGACAACTTTCCAAGATCATATCAGGATGACCATAAGGCAGCTTGCCAAGCAACACTGAAACTAACCCAAAGGAGCAACTTTAAGCCATAACTGCTCACGATAGTGAAGGGTTAGATGAACCCAAAGTGAGGCAAGAGAATGTGGTAGAGGAAGGTAAGGTTGAAGTAAGTCATGATAAGCCAAAACTGGTAATTAAAGAGTGCCAACCTCGTGTGCCATACCCCAATGCGATGAAGAAAGACAACACAGATGAATAATTCAATAAATTTCTTAAACTTTTAAAGAAATTACATATTAACTTACTATTTCTTGAAGCTCTTTCGCAGATGCCAGATTCAAGGAAATTTTTAAAAGAGCTTTTGACGAACAAACGGAAGTTAGACAAGAAGTTGATATGGAGCTAAACAGAGTATGCTCAGCAATTCTACAAAATAAACTACCACGAAAATTAAAAGATCCAGGGAGTTTTACAATAATATTCTTAATTGGTAGTTTATCTGTTCATAATGCTTTAGCTGATTTAGGGGCAAGCATCAATGTTATGCCCTATAAAATGTTTAAACAGCTAGGTCTAGGAAAACCCAAACAAACTAGGATGAGCATTCAATTAGCTGATAAAACTATTAGAATTCCTAGGGGTATAATCGAAGATGTACTAGTCAAGATTGACAAATTCATATTCCCAGTAGACTTTGTCATTTTAGACATAGATGAGGACAATAATATTCTTTTAATTTTTGGAAGACCTTTTTTAGCAACTGGTAGAACTAAAATTGATGTTGGTACAGGAGAACTTATACTCCGTGCAGGTGAAGAAAGGATCACTATTCGGGCTCTTGACACGGCTAGAACATCGAGCAATAAAGGTGAGAATGTAAATTATATTAATGACCATTTGGTTCAACCTTCTTTATAGGAAACACCACGAAATTACACAGCTGAGCCACATCCTAGACATCGTGCCAATAAAGAAATAACTCATGAGGAACAAAGACTTCAGATCGATGAACTAGACGAGTGGAAGCCACGTGTTAAGGAAAAACCAAGAACATACGAAGCAAAACCAAAACAAAACCATGTCAAACTTAAGGATGAGGCAAACCAGTTTTAGATCAGGGATCAGGTATTGTTGGACAAGACAGACCCTCGAATCACCACTTTAGACCTTAACACAAACGAATAAATCCCTTTTAAGGTACTCAATGTCTTCCCATACGAAATAATCGAGGTAACTAATCCTAAATTCAGCACTTTTAATGTAAACACCACTCGACTCAGACTATATACTGATAATAGAATTGATAGCATGAGAAAGGATTTTCAAGTCCTCAAATCACCATGATTATCCGAATGAGAGGTAAGTCTAGCTTAAGACTTTAAACAAGCGCTTCTCGGGAGGCAACCCGAGCACTAACCCCACTAATTAGTTTGTTTTCACGTTCGTTCATGTTTTAAAACATAGATTTCCATACCACACGGCCTTGTACACGGGCGTGGCGGTGGTCGTGTGGACACCACGAATAGTTATATGGGTGTGGCGAAGATCGTGTAGAAACAGGACGAAAATTTTCCCTAAGATATGGGCTTCGACTAAATGCCACAGCCGTGCGACACGACTGTGGTCGAAACTGCCTAAAGAACACAGGCTGAGATAAATCCACACGGCCGTGCGAGGCGGCCGTGGTCGACATTATCAGCTTTTTCACATATCGCCACCACCACCACCTCGAGATCACTCCGATGATGAGGACCTTTGAGTCTTTTTCTTTTCTTTATTTTTATTTTTATTTTTATTTTTATTTTTATTTTTTATTTTTTATTTTAGTTCATTTTCCTTTATTATTAATCTCTTTAAATTTTTAAGTATAATTTGATTTCTTTTATCTCTAGCTGTTTATTTGATTTCTTTTATCTCTAGCTGTTTAACTCTCGAGTAACTATAAGAAACGTCCATTAAATAAGAACTCCCTAAAAACTTTACTTATTACTTCGCAGTTTAAAAAGGTTCAAGGTGCCACTCAAGGAACGAACACACCACCGGAGTATTCTCCACCACCTTCACCTATGCCTAGTCATCATGTTCATCATTGATCATCCTCCAAGGATTTCATCCATAATTCAGGAAGTTTCACCTCTCTCCCTCTCTTATGACTTTCTTACTAATCAGTATCTATCTTTGTACATTGAGGACAATGTATGTCTTAAGTGTGGGGGGGTCAGCTATAGTATTATTTGAAAATCCCTAAATTTTGTCTTTTCTTTACCATATCACTATTAAAACAAATTCTGATTGATTTATGATTTCTATTGATATGTCTTGAATTAAAACATAAGCGGTTGTGCATTGATTGTTTAAATGAAACACCCCAAACCCCGCCTAGACGTTATGGCCGGATCTAACATGTCACATCAAAGGGTTGTTTAAAAGCTATGTGTTCGTTAAAAACTTTGTATCCTATTTGAAACTCCGAATTTTGTTGTTTGTAAAAACAAGATTTCCTTTAAGTATATTCTTGCAAAGATGTTACTATTTCCGAAAACTTTGTTTGTTGCAGAAGTCTGACTTAAGTTGTTGCGGAATCGTGACATTTGAAAACAGTAGTTACTATTTTAAAAACCCGTGTTTAACCGTTTAACAATTCATAAATAACAGAATTACCAAGTGGAAGTTTAAAAAGAAAATCCTAATGGCCTTATTATATAAAGTAATAACCCAAAAATAATATAAAAAAGTTAAATCCAAAAATTACTAAGTTTCGTTAAGAAGTATATCCAACGTATGGCCACCTCCGAGTCCACCATAGTTCCAAATCCTCTAACGCTGGGGATTACCTGCACAGTTAAAAGAAAGGGGTGAGTTACGAGAACTCAGTGTGTAATCCCCTATAATGGTCACTATCTGGGCCTGAGCCCTTACGGTATTGGTCTGGGCCTAAACCCTATAATTATGATAATGAAAACAAAAATGCAGCCCAACCCAATCCAACCATCACACCACCCGTACCAACCAATCACACCATGTGGGGATCAAGTCAACCCACCCCGCCAAACACACCAATATTGCAGTCAAGCTACTAATCACGGTATATGTGGCTGAGCTACTAAAATGATATATGTGGCATAGCCACCAAAACGGTATGTGGCAGAGCCACTTAAAATAACATTTCCTCCAATCATTAAGCCCAACCCATGCAACATGGTATGAATGCAATGTAAAACATTAATAAACATATATATAAAAATCACATACACGAAATTTAACCACAATCGAGGGTATAATGGTAATTTTTACCCCTTTAGGGTATTTCGATAATTTTACCCATCGAGGGTATTTCGGTAATTCACCCACTAAGGGCATTTCAATAATTTACCTTCTAGGGATATTTCGGTAATTTTACCCACTAGGGGTATTTCGATAATTTTACCCACTAGGGGTATTTCGGTAATTTTCACCCGCAATGGCCTTTCCAAAGGCCTGTCACCTCGAGCGACTTGGTTACCATTTCCAGTCGTTACAGGGCTACTAGGCCTAAAACCCGATGTCGGCCTATTCGGGCCCACACACTCGTGTGGCCCATTTCGCTCGTTTCCAGTCTCAGATCTGCAAACTTCGCAGTCGCAACAGTCATACAGTCAAGTTTCCATCAGTTTTGCCCATGTGGGCTTGTTAGCCCATTGGGCCTACTTAGCCCGTTTCGGTTCAACATGGCCTACTACAGTCTCAGATTCACGAGAGTATTCGTGACACTCTCAACGGTCCACCGCCATCACTAGTGGCTCGGTTTATCACTACGAGCGCTTACACACTTGAGTGATCACGGTTGCCAGTTTTCGGCTTTTCGGCACTTCGGCTTTTGGCCGATTCACAGAACAACATTCATGGCATAAGCGGTAGTGTGAGATTACACACCTTATCACGTAGAGTACTAAATAATCACAAGCGCATTCACCTTCACTAGAACGATCAACTGCGATTTGCCTAGCTAAACCAAAGTTTGATGCAGACACCCTTCCGCATCCAGGCGGAAAGTCCCAAACCGCTGACACCTTGCGCCGCTTAAACTTGGGAGTGGAGGCTACGTGCACCATCTCGGCTGGCACCTTTGCCGCCCCCTATGGTTAGAATCCTCTTTACTCATCAAGAACACGATTTTACAAAATTGGAGTCAACACGAATGCTTAAATCACAACCACAAAGTAACCAATGACTCTAACAAGAAGAAACGAGATAACGATGCGATTGGGCCTAGGGCCCATTCTCGGCCCAAATGGGCCTACACACTCATGTGACCTATTTAGCCCAAATCTAACCACAGATATGAGATTCACATAGACCAGTTCAATATCTACTACACAATCATACAATTTATTCATATAGACCCACGGGCCCATTAGGCCCACATGGCCCATTTCGACCCGTCGAGGCCCAAACAGCCTAAACCCACAAGAACACCCATGATGGCATCAACTATCACGTCGAAGCTCCTACACGTGTGCTCGCATGCTCTTGTGGCTACCATCGCTGTGTGACCGGTATTTCGGCATTTGCCGCTCTACAGCTAGAGTAGGGCGAAATACACACCTGATAGGAATCTAGAGTTGATCCGTGCTTCGAACACTCTTATGCCCAAACGCCAACCCAGGTATGCTTACTCTCCTCATAGATGGCTCTATTTAAAGCCAGCTTCTCACCTTCCCTCTTGCTAGCTTCCCGATGTGGGATCCCTCATTCAGTAGAGTTTAATTCCAACACAAACTCTGGTCGTCCCAACTTAGCAAAATAAATATCCCTTTTTGCTTGCGATGGGATTCAAACTCAGGCTCCCCTGTAACTTAATCCACGCTGCTAGCCACTAGGCCACAAGCTCCTCTTGTGTCTAAAATCATGCGCAACTAAATATAAGTCTATGGGTCAAAGGCTAAGTTCACTTAAAAATAAATCAAAATAAAATGCAAGCGCCAAGACTTGAACCTTGGACCCCTTGCTTTCTTGAGTGGCGTCATTCCCTTGTCTCCTATGTGGTACCATTTGCCACTAGACCATAACTCCTTTTGTGTCATTTTTCTCCATATTTTATTCTTAAAGCCTACTTACTAACTCCTAGGGTTTTATTCACCTAAAACCAAAATTTTCCTAAAGCCCAAGTTTGATCCTGGGACTTCATAGAAGCCCCTTAACCTTCCAAAATCACTCACCTAATAAGACCCACTTGCATTAGTGTCGTTCTCTTATTCTCAAAAATTTTAAATGCTTCCCTGGTCAAGGCCCAATAAGTCCAATGCTACTAGGCCCAAATTCAGGTCGTTACATTAAACTTGAAGGCTTTAAAGAATCAAGCATGACAAGTTGATTTTTGAAAATTAAAAAAAAATTGCTAGGTTGTTTTCTCAAGTTTAGGTATTATCTTGAAGTTTGAAGTTCACAAGGTTGACATTAAAAGCCAATAATTTCTGTGAGATCTTGAGCCTTTAGAGCATACATTCTTTCATGCTCACTTTTATTGTTGCTTTGAGTGAGTTAATATTGATCTGTTATTCTAGAACTTACTTCAATTATACATGTCAAAACCACATGTTTGATTTGATATACTGAGATGATAAAGGCACCTAGGATTTAACCCACTTACTTCCCAAAAGACCTACCTTCATATTTAACCCTTAGTGAACCCCCTTGATCCTAACAACCCGTTCATCGATTTACCCTTAATATTAACCCAAGACTTACTCTTTTTGATTCATTAAGAATTTTCCCCATTAATCTTTTTATCGAGATTTGATTTGAGAAGTTGCCTAACTATGTTTTCCATTTTAGTTATTAAATTATTATTATTGTATTTGATTTGTTCTAAAAAAAAGTTAAAGTATATCCATTATTAGTTCTATGTTTTTATGAGCTTAAACAGTAAATCTCACATCTTTAGAAGAAGTTTGTATTATTAATGTAATTATTCATTATTAGTCTATTTTTCTAGTTTGGTAATTGGTCAATATGATCTTGATTCTAACCTCTTCTTTCAGCCTGTGACCACACCCCCTAACCAGGCCACGTTACAACCCTTTCTAAAGACCTTTTGATCGATGTATCATTTCAACTTATAGTGGTGGAGATTTGATTTTCATGCAAGCCTATGGTAATAACTTTTCATGATTGACTATTGAGTGTTTAATTTCTTGTCCCTTAAACACTTTGAGTGATTTGAGGGAATCCTTAGTGAGGATGTTAACTCTGTGATATTTTAAATCAAAGGTAATTATTTAGATAAGAAGGAATACCTATGTTTTCATGAATAAAATGCTCAACTTGGATTGTTTGAAACTTTGATGTTCTTTTAGTTGAATTCTCAATGTATGATTACCTATGGATTAATTCGAAACATTATTGATAGGAGTTATAAGTTGAGAAGAATGAATTTTAATGGTGAGTTGAGGATTTTGCTTGAGGACAAGCAAATGCTTAAGTGTGGGGGTATTTGATAAACCATAATATTTTCATATTTTAATCCCACATTTGGCATACTTTTGGATGATTTATCCTTTAAATTGTGGAATTTGATGCTCCTAATCCTTTAATTTCATGTTTTATACTTAGGAGAGCATCGAAGGATGAAAAGAACAAGAAACGGGCCAAAAACGGAGAAAATGGGCCAAAGTGAGAAATCCACATAGCCTGGAGTTAGCCACACGGCCATGCCACTTGAGCAGACTCAAACACGACCCTGGGCTCGATTTACATGGGCGTGTGCCACGGGCATGTCCTTTCCATGACTCGTTTTAATTTCATTCGGATTAGGTTACTTAGGGGCAAAGAAAGACATTCAAAAAGCCTATATAAACACCCTAAGTGTGACCTAAAAGGGGGAGGCCAAAGGGCGAAGCCAGAGAGGCCCGAATTGTGGGATTTACTCGAAGACAGTCAGTTGATTCATCTTAAGAAGCCGGGATCATACTCAAGACGGAAGATCTTCCCTTCAATTTCTTTCAGGGGGTTTTAGGGGTTTTCTTATATTTTGTTTTATACTTTCTTCTGAGATGTATTCTTTCAAAAACATGAACTAAACCCCTCAAATACCTGAGGGGGATGAAACCTAAGACGGATCTTGTTATTGTTTTCTGAACTATATGATAAATACTTGATTTGTTCTTAATTATGTGTTCTTAATTCTTGCTTTGATATTTCAGGATATTGATTCAAGTATTGATGTGCTTAGGTAGTGAAGGAAAATTCCCTGTTTAAGAGTAGATTTAGCATAGTTAAGCGGAGTTGATCGCACTCCTAAAGATAAGACGACAAAAATCTGCCGGATTAGGGTCAAACCTAATATGGGAGTCCATAGATCGAGTTAATGCAACTCTAGGGGTTTTATTTAGAAAGAGATTTCAATTAATCAACCTAGGGTTAGACGTTAGTAGCCTCGAGAGAGGTATTAATATAAATTAGGGAATCCTATGGATCAAGTCAAGTGAATAAATCGTCTGGTTCAGAGTTAGATAACAAGTGAAGTTTAGGTAGATTCTTCCCCGGGTATTGTCTTAATCAATTGGTTACAAGTGAAGTTTAGGTAGGTTCTTCCCCGGGTATTGTCTTAATCAATTGGTTTTCCCAAAATATTTCTCCAATTCATTCTTTTTGTCTTAGCATCTTTAGCTTAGTAATTAGTTAGTTTTAGATTAAACAACAATTCTCTTAATTCTTAGGCTAAATAATAGAAAGATAGTAATTACTAGTACTCTTGGTCCTTGAGGATACGATATTTTCGGTCTTGCCATAGCTATACTACCAAACGATAGGTGCGCTTGCCTTATTCGTTGTCATAGTTAGTCTCTAGGCTCGATCATTCATTATATAAAAAAAATTAAGACTTTTGGACAAGATCATCTATACATATTTTTTTGTTGACTCTAATCTTCCTTCTAAAAAGGATTCTTGTTTTGATGATGATAATGCAGAATTTTTTAACAATGATAAAGAGGATCAATCATCAAATGACAAAATCCAAGAGCAAACACAAGATGCTCTAGAAGAACTTTCAATTGAGTATAGGGAAGTCACTCATCCAAGAGAGCTCAACTATGTGAAGGATGGTATGATTTTGGGAGATCCATTCCAAGGGGTAATTACTAGATCTTCTCTTAGAATACTTGTAAGTATGTTGCATTTATCTCATGCATTGAGCCTAAAAATATTAAAGATGCATTAAATGATGAATATTGGATATTGGCCATACAAGAAGAGTTAAATCAATTTGAGAGAAGTGAAGTACGGAACCTAGTTGATAGACCTAGTGATAAATCTACTATAGGTACTAAATTGGTTTTTAGGAACAAGCTAGATGAGAGTGGTAACATAGTGAGGGACAAGACTAGACTTGTTGCTCAAGGTTACACTCAAGAGGAATGAATAGATTATAATGAAACTTATGCTCCCGTAGCTAGGATGGAAGCCATTAGAATGCTTTTAGCTTTAGCATGCTTTAATGATTTCAAATTATATCAAATGGATGTAAAAAATGCTTTTTCTAAATGGTTTTATAAATGAAAAAGTGTATGTTGAACAACCACCCGATTTTGAAGATCTAAAATCTCCAAACCATGTTTTCAAACTTTCAAAAGCTTTATATGATTTGAAACAAGATCTTAGAGCTTGGTATGAAAGATTATCAAAATTTCTTATTGAAAAAGGTTTTTATAAAACGAAGGTTGACACAACACTTTTTATTAAAGGAAAATACAAAGATTTATTGGAAGTTCAAATTTATGTTGATAATATTATTTTTGGTTCTACTAATGGTCTTCTTTGTCAAGAATTTTCTAAGCTAATGCAAGGTGAGTTTGAGATGAACATGATGGGATAAATAAGTTTCTTTTTAGGACTCCAAATCAAGCAAAGAAAGGATGGCATTTTCATAAATCAAGCTAATCACAAAGCAAATGCTCAAGAAGTTTGGGATGGACACTCTCAAACTACAAGCTACTCCTATGAGCCCTTCTACAAAGCTTGATAAAGATAAGAAAGGTAAATGTGTTGATTTAAAATTATACCGGTCAATGATTGGTTCTTTGCTTTATCATATCGCAAGTAGACTCGACATTATGTTTAGTGTATGCTTGTGTGCTAGATATCAATCTTATCCTAAGGAATCACATTTACAAGCCCTTAAGAGAATCTCTAGATACCTTAGAGACACTTCAAATTTAGGTCTTTGATATTCTAGAGACTCATCCTTTAGTGTGCATGCTTTCTCAGATGCGGATTTTGGAGGTTGCAAATTAGATAGGAAAAGCACCTCCTGTACTTGTCAATTTCTAGGCAACATGCTAATTTTATGGTTTTCAAAGAAACAAAATAGTGTTGCATTATCCACCACCAAAGCAAAATATATTTCTGCCGGTAGTTGTTGCGCTCAAGTTTTATGGATGAAACAACAACTTAAGGACTATAGAATTGATGTAGATATCGTTCCTATCAAGTGTGACTATACTAGCGCTGTTTGTCTCACTAAAAATCCCATCCAACATTTTAGATCTAAACACATTGAAATTAGACATAATTTCATTAGAGATCATGTTAAAAAAGGTGAAATTTTTCTAGAATATGTAGACACTTTAAATCAATTAGCCGATATTTTTACAAAACCTTTATATAAGGAAAGATTTTGGACACTTAGGAGAGAACTAGGCTTGACCACCTTGCCTTAACTTTGTGTTAATTTTTTTTCATGTACTTTATCTGATTTTTTTTTTTTTTGCAAAAAGCTATGGGGAGTTTTATATGAGAAGATGAACTATTTAACCTTATTTATCTAGCTTAAATTGCTTTTTTGTTGTTTTTGCACTCATTGAATTATAAATTATATGTATTATGCTTGTATATTTTACTTTCATGCATATGAAACATATAGGGATGCCTTTAGAGTCATTTTAGGACCCTTAGAACTCTTAAAAGCTCAAAACTCTTGATTTTACATTTTTTCACTACATTTGGAAAACAAAATTGTAAATTGGTATCGATACCATTTTGAAAATATCGATACTTTTATAAAAATATCGATACTCATGAAAAAATATCAATACCACATGTTGTTTTTAGGTACCTGCACCAGTTTTCTTATACATTCAAAACCTAAAAAATTTTCCCCTATCAAATTCCTCTCAAATCCTCTCCAAATTTTTTTAAATTTTCATCATTTTTTTAAACAAATCTTGGTCTTTTAACATATTCAAACATCATTTCCTCAAGATTTGTTTAACATTGTTTGAAGATTTTGCCTATTTCAACTCTTTTGAGGTAAAAACCTAACACTTTCAAATTTGTTAAATTTATAAAATGTAGGTTGAAATAATGCTTCTTGATGGATTCCAAATATCGTGTTTTCTTTTTTTTTTTATAGAAGGTTATCTATTCTTAAAGGTTTTCTTTTTTTCTTTTACCCAAAACTCTTGCCCACCAAGTGTTAGTTAAAATTCCTTAAAGAATTTTCCATTGAGTTTTAGTGCTTCTAAGTGTCTTTTTAGCTAGTATGGCCCCTAGAAAAGACTTAGAACCGGTACATCATCCTCTCATACACCTAAAGAGTTAGAGTCGTCCTTTAGCGAATGTTTTCAAAACTCAAATTCTCTATCTCGTTTTAACTCACATTTTGCTTCAAAAAGGGTTTAGGAGTCTTGGAAAGTGGATTTAGCCATGTTAGAGGCTATTAATTCTGTTTATCTCTCTATTTTACAAAATTGGGGTTGGATAGAATTTTTAAATATTTCTTTACTAACTTACCTTAATCTTGTTCGTGCTTTCTTTTCAAATTCTAAACTCGAACATGATGAGTCCGGGGATACCATTTTAGCCATCACCTCATTTTTAATGAATACCCTTATACGTTTTACTTTCGAAGAGTTTGGTGATTATCTTCATTTGCATCCCGGAGGTAACTCCGATGAAAAAGGTCATTTTATCCTGCACTTTTTATTCAGTCCGGATTGGCATCCAAACTTAATCTTTATGACCGTTGATCGTTGTTTTATGCGATGTCAAAGTCTTAAAATTTATATAAAGAATGATCGAACCTGGAAAACTAACTATGACAACGATTTGAGGCAAGCGCACCTATCGAGCAATAGTATAGTTAAGGCAAGACCGGATTGTTGAACCCAAAGGAACCAAAAGTACTAATACTAACTCTCTTTTTATTATCTAGCCTAAGAATTAAATGAATTTTTATCTAATCTAAAATTAAATAACAACTAAAATAAAGACTTTAAGACAAAGAAGAATGAAATTTTGGGAAAATAACTTTAAAGAAAGATCAATTGATTAAGACGATACCCAAGGAAGAATCCACCTAGACTTCAATTGTTTTCTAACTCAGAACCAGATGATTTATTCATTTGACTTGATCCGTAAGATTCCTAAGTTATATTAATCCCTCTCTTGAGGCGACTAACGTCTAACCTTAGGTTGATTAATTGAAATCTCTTTCTAATTAAAACCCCTAGAATTGCATTAACTCGATCTATGGACTTCCGTATTAGGTTTCACCCTAATCCGGCAAAATCTCGTCACCCTATCTCTAGGCATGCGATCAACTCCGCTTAATTATGCTAGATCTACACTTAGGCAAGGACTTTTGCTCCTCCACCTAAGCACATCATACTTGAATTAATATCCCGGAAATATCAACACAAGAATTAAGAACACATAATATAGAACAAGTTAAATATTTATCATATAATTCAGCAAACAATAACAAGATTCATCTTAGGTTTCATCCTCCTCAAGTATCTGAGGGTTTAGTTCATAACAATAAAAGAAAACATCTCAGAAGAAAAGATAAAACAAAATATAAGAAATCCCTAAAACCCCCTGAAAGAATTGAAGGAGAGATCCTCCATCTTGAGTATAATTCTGGCTTCTTGAGATGAATCAACTGGCTATCTTCGAGTAAATCCCCACAAATCTGCCTTCTTTGGCCGAGCTGGACGCCCTCTGACTAAAGCCTTGGGTTTCGGCTTCTGCCGAAGTCTCCTTTAGGTTGCCCCTTAAGGTGTTTATATAGGCTTTGAGATGCCTTACTTGGCCCCTAAGTATCCTAATCCAAGTGGAATTCCTACTAGGGTGTTTAAATAGGCTTTGGAATATGTTTCTTTGCCTCCAAGTATCCTATTCCGAGTAAAACTCCTCTTGGCCGCAGCAAGGACACGCCCATGGCACACGCCCGTGTGAATCGTGGCCAGGCCATGTTCGAGACTGTTGAATGAGGCACGGCCGTTTGGTCTTGGGCCCAGGCTGTATGGATTTCGTGATATGGCCTATTTACTCTGTTTTGGGCCCGTTTTCTGTTCTTTTTGTCATCCGGTGCTCTTCTGAGTATAAAACATGAAAACAAAGGATTAAGAGCACCAAATTACATAATTCAAGGCTTAAATCATCCAAAAGCATGCTAAATGTGGGCTTAAAATATGTTACTTTTATGGTTTATCAATCGTGTCCTCCATTTAATTCTCACTTAGAACCTTAGACCTATCAAAAGGCATGCCAAGCTTCGAAACACCGATTATTGGTGGCTCGATTGCTTTAAATTCGATAGACGTCCCGATCTTGCCCTATTAATGTTTAATGACATTACTAAAGCTATTGGAAGGGGGTTGAATACAAATGTCACTCTTCCTCATGGCACATATTTTTCATACCTTTTTAGGCAATTAGGTATTAGTACCCATGGAGACACCCCCGTTACCTTAAACCAAACAAGTAGTTACGTGGTCCTTCATCATGCGGGATATCATTTCGATGCCAACACCAATACGTGGTTTAAAAGCGATCATCCAACGAATAATGAAGATGACGACATGGACGCTACTTTTGAAGATGTTCCAACACCTAAGCCCACTCCTCCACTAGCTTCCTCTTCATGTGCTGCTCAACCCTCTTCTGAGGTTAATAGTGCCATACTCGATGCCATCCATTTTTTGAGCAACGATGTTTGAGGTCTTCAAGAAGAGGTTCGATCTCATAGGGAAGACATTAACTCTAGGCTACCTACTTTTGAGTCTTAAATGGCGTCTCTCTTTGCATGTTTTCCTTCGACGCCTACTTTCTCGCCTCCTCATGATGATTAGAGTAGCTTTAAGACTTACATTTTATTTTCATACCATTTGCACATTCATTTCTATGTTTATGCCTATGTCATTATTTTTATTGCAGTTTATTGGTTTCTTTGTATTTTGAGATACAATTTTTTTTAGTTCATTGCTCATTCAATTTTATCTATCTCGTGTGATGAACTAACTTCTTTTCTCCTTGAGCTTTATGTTTGATATAACAAAAAGGGGAAGAGGAAAAGGTAAATTAATTTATTATTGTTTGATTATTCTTTGATGATAACTAAATGAAAATTTTTGTGACCAATTTTTCTTAAAGTAAAAACAAATGCCAACTTGAATGACAAATTTTATTTTGGCCTCAAATTTAAAATGTCTATTATTAAGGGGAGCAATTATTCAAAAACAAATTTATCAAATATTTTGTTATATAAAAATGGGGATATTGTTAAACCAATCTTTATTTGATAAAAGATTTTGATATAACAAATTGAAGTGTTTTTGAATATAAGTTAAAATTGACAAAATGATTTTTAAATTTGAAGTCTAAGAAATAAAACTTTGAATCTTTACATTAAACTACAATAAAATTTTGAAACAATTTTAAAATCAAATGAAAATGATTCTAACATGTCAAAATGATTTCAATCAAGTTCAAATCATTTTAACACATCAAAATTATTTTTAAACAAATTAGAATTGTTCCAAGCCAAAAAATATCGATACTATTTGGCAAGATTCAGATTCATCATCTCATCCTCCATAGTTGCACTATCCTGATTTGAAAACCCAGCGAAAAATCGTAATAAAAACTAAAAACCCATGTCAACAATGACAGACGAAGAAACGTGCCAGAAAACAACAGACAAATTTCTTTACTTCTTCTCTTTATTGCGTGATTTTTAAGTTTCCCAAAATATTTATAACAATATATATGAAGTAAATTTAAGCTTGAAGAGCACAAACCTTTATCCCAAGCTATTAACACTTTTGCAACTATGCTTTCCTGCCTTTACCAAGTTCATCTATGTTAGCTTTGAAACATATAACCACATACCCACACTACAGCAAAACAGACTTTTAGCGGCGTTTTTCTTGGCCTTTAGCGGCGTTTATAAGCGCCACTAAAAGTGTTTGCGACGCTTTTGTAAGCGCCACAAAAAACGTCGCTACTACAACTGCCTCAAAATTTTGCGGCGTTTATGTGGAAAAAATGCTAAAGATCATGACTTTTAGCGGCGTTTGTGGTAAAAACGCCGCTAAAAGTCATGGTCTTTAGCGACGCTTTTCCAAAAACGCCGCTAAAAATCACGAAAATAAGAAAAATTAAAATATTATACTTTTAACGGCGCTTTGAGCAAAAATGCCGCTAAAAGTCCTAAAAATAAAAAAAATTAAAATATTATACTTTTAGCGACGCTTTTACCAAAAACGCTTTTACCACAAATCCAATTTAAAAATATATAATTTAATTTGAAGACTTATTAAAATAAAAATTCACGAACAATATGTATTAAAATGGAAATTCATGAACAAGACATAAGAAATCGCGATCGAGGTATGCGTTGATACCAACAAAGATGATCAAAGAACTTAATCACATAAGAAAAACACATGGTTAGACAGATCTTTTACATTTTAATACATCATAACCATAATTGATACAATTTTATACCCTAATTGCTTGCACCAAATGCAGTTTCATTGAAGAAGAATCTTGATTCCATTGACCTCCTGCAGCCAATTTTATAGTTTAGAAATCAGAAATCCACCAGAGAATAGGCAATTTCATAAAATGCATGCTGACATAAGAGAATAGGCAAGATAAAGTGAATGCGAAGGAAAAAAAAAGTCATGTAGATTAGCATCATAGCAAACAGATTAACTAATGATGCATCTACAGGATGGCGCTTAAATTCAAAAAATGCACGCTGCAAATATGTCATTATGCTTCATTTTTATCCAATCAAGTTCTTTACTTTAATTTTTATTTTATATTTACGAAGAAAAATATCTTTTCTCCCATTATAACAACATTATCTCCCATTATCTTAAACAACTAGCATGCTTCATCTCACAATCCCTCTTTTACTAATCATTATGTGGTAAAAACCAATATTTATGTTTTTTTGATAAAAACCAGTATTTATGTTTTAACTATACTTTCACAAGCAATCCCCATTTTACATAAAATGCAAAGAGAATCGGAACAAAGCAGAAAATAGAAACTGTTGCACAAACATCATTTCCGTATAAACAAATAAGAGAATGCAAAAGTCTACATCTAATAAGGGAAAAGTGCAATAAAAAGGTACCTCTTCCAAAGCTACTGATGCTGTTAATCCTGAAGTAAGTAAAGCAACAACTTCCGGATCAGGTCTTGGAATTGGAAGTATTTGCTTTGAAGGAACCTATATTTAGTTTCAAAATTGAATTATTTAACAATTTAAATATTGGAATAAAAAGGTAGAATAGATGATACACAAGATTTTATAAAATATTGAATAAACAAATAAATAAACTTGATCTTATACCTTCATGAATTCAGCATAACATCCACTTGTCATGACTGCAGCAGGAGTTCCAACTTCCAAATTTCTTACAGAATCTCCAATGGCAGCAATTTTTCCCATTGCCTGTAACAGCAAAATTGAACCATAGCCATAAGTATATCAGCTTAATTGAACTATATTATATTACCACATCCCAAAATGATACAGATTTAGCTTTTGCATGAAAAACATGCATCAAGTATATAGAAAATATAGATTGAAAATCTGCCAGTCCTCTGGGCAAATTTTTCATATGAAACAGATACAATTTGCTACAATGGCAATAAGCAACAAATTATCAGAATGATCAATGAGAAAGCAATGCACTCATTCAGAACTAAATGAATATTTAAAATTACCTATCAACGTTCAAATATGGCATCCAGCAAGTAAAGCTTCACACATGTGATATAAGTTCACTTAATGAAAAGGCTAAATTGGTATTTCCATCTATTCAAACAAGAAATCTTGGTTGTTTCTCATGAAGCTTAATGATCCCATGTTGGTAGGCATTGAAGAGATTTCTTTTAGAAAAGACACCTTGGTGAAATTTCACACCTCATTGTATTTGTTGGGATATGGCTTGAAACTCAAAATCACCATGGTGTCCATTGTAATATATAGATATAGCATATTAAATTAAGTTATAATAAATGTCGTAAAATTGGTAGAAACTTGGAAAAATATGTTAGAACAAATCACCCTTTTCTGCAAAAACTCTATTTCAAATTAGCAAAGATTTCGTGTTTATTGCACCAAAAGAAAAACAAATTAAAACATATAGGAGAAAAATTGAAATATAAATGAATAAAGAAAAAAAAATAATGAAGGTAAAATAAAGTTACCTTCTTGGACTCGATCCTAGTAATTCCTCTTTCAAGCTGTGCTTTTCTACCTGCTTTAACTCTTTCACAGCTAAAGGAACTCAAGGAATCTCCCATTAGTGCCTTCAAACAAAACAAATTAAAAAAATCCAAGTTTTTATTTTAAATTTAAATTGAAATGTTAATTTGTGAAAGTAAAGTACTGTTAGAATTCTCAGTAACATTTGAATCATTTGTCTCAACTTGGCTGATTCTTGTTGATAATACTACATAGTTCATACCCGAGTTAATGATATACACGTATATGTATCATTCTTTTCATGCAAATGCTAGCATATGATAGTATATATGATATACATGTATAAGAAATTTATATATACCGAGCATTGATTTGATAATGATGTTTGTGTTAGAAGTATCTGAGCAAGCCTTCTTGTACCTGTCTATTATTGATCTTATGCTGCATCAAATAAAACACAAATTTGTTAAAAAAGGGATACATATTCCACTTTTATTTTTGGGTCAATTCTAGAAGTGAATTTCATGTACATATGAATCAAACACTTCCAATCCAATATGGACATATACTATTAGCTTAGGGCAAAAAATCACATACACTCTTCATAACATGGTATATATTCACACAACTTACATTATTAGACAAATTTTAAAAAATAAAAACATTCACATACACTCTTCATTTGTGAACAGCATCTCATATAAGTGCATTCAAACATATAAATTGTGATAAAGTTTTACATATTATTTATATGATATATGGTGACGGAAGGTGCATTTTGAAATACTAAGATGAAAAGCCACTCAACTCACTCAAGACTATACTACCCATATACATAAAATAAAAAGACATTTGGATCTTTTAGTACTTAATATATAGACTACAGATTATTAGAACAATTTACATAATACACCAAATCGAAAAACATTATCTCAAATCCATGTTCCCAAACAGTTCACACTAAGAACTTCCTTGAAAGCATATTACTTTGCTCGATCCCCATGAATCTAATAACTAGTTCAATCCTTTCTGTGAAAGACATACTCCACACCCACCCACCCCAATAAATAATTAAATTAAAATAAAAGAACATAAAAAAATTTGTTGATTCATGCAATAAAGCTTTTTCAAGAAAACAAAGTAATTCACCACTCTGCTTTGACCTCCACAATACTCGGTTCTCACGATCAAGCAAGAATCAAGATATTCTAAAGGAAAGCATCGGCGCTTTTCAAATCCCCATCTTCAATAGCTTTAGCGCTGTCTAGTAACAATCTCAAGTCGGTGTCGGTGTCAAAAACATAAGAAGCCATGAAACAAGGTGAGATTCAACACGCTTGGATAAAGTCGAGAGAAATATTGTTGAACAAAGCAAGTGAATGCAAAGCAAGATTTCATATGAAACTGTAAGTATTTTATTAATATCTATAATTTGCTTCCTACAAATTACCTGGCTGGAAATTAGGTAATATATTCTTTTTCCTTTCATTATTTTCTTTTTTGAGAGAGAAAAACAAAATGACAGATTTTCTTACCTAAGACATGAGTCACACATTTCTTTACATCCAAGTTCCAACCCATCCTCAGATTCAACCTCGTGCCTCCTTCCTTATGCTCTATTTGAAAAGACCAAAAGCACCCTCTCTCAGCCAACAGAGTCTCCACCAAACTTTAAATTATTATGATATTTGATCCCTATTAGCCTTATCTCTTTGTTTGATAAAAGATTACGGATGAATCAAATGAAAAAAAAGAGAAAAGAACTAACTTGTGGGCAGTATATTCGTATTCAAGGTTGATGAGATGGTTAGAAGAGGAGGAGGAAGAAGAAGAGCAGCCTTCAGCCAGAACACCATAGGTCCTGCTTGTTCGGCTCACTCTGCTTAGCAAAGACAGTAAGGATTTCCTCGTTGCGATGTAGAGAAATTTTGAGAAACCGATGTAGAGAAATTTTGGACTTAGGAAATTTAGGGTTTGGGGGAAATAAAAATCGGGGTTATAGGTTATATTTCACCAGGAAAAAATGACTGAAATTTTGCGGCGTTTTTAAAAAAAAGGCCACTATAGCTTATTTTTTGCGGCGTTTTTACTAAAAACGCCACTACAGCTCCATTTTTACTATTACACAATTTTAACTTATATTTTTTTATGTTTTTTCTTTTAAAATTATTGTGATGAGATTATCATTTTTTTGAATTTTTATTTTTATTATATTTTGAGTATTGAACTTTTTAAGTAAAATATTAAATATTAAATTTTTAAGTTTTTAAGTTTTTAATTTTTTAAATTTTAAATTTTTTATTATTAAATTTTAAAAAATTTAATTTTTTATTATTAAATATTAAAAATTTTAATAAATAAATTTTCAAACTTAATTCGAGTCATATTAATTTAAAAGAATTAGATACATGCCATAAGTTTTATATAATTTTTTTTATGTAAGAAAACAAACTAAAAATTCCAAAATATGAAGTAAAAAAGGTTTAAAAAACTATAATTTATATAAAAAATTCATAATATCTCTTTTTACGATTATATAATAAATTATTTA
This sequence comes from Gossypium bickii, assembly GCA_025503065.1. NCBI lineage: Eukaryota > Viridiplantae > Streptophyta > Magnoliopsida > Malvales > Malvaceae > Gossypium > Gossypium bickii. The sequence goes on from CP106719.1 coordinate 47,445,390, forward strand.
ATATATAAATTAAAACACTTAACTCCAAACCCTATTATATAACCCCAAATCCAATCTCAAAACTCCAAACTAAAACACATACCCTCAAACCCTAAACTATATAATGATAATTTTAATATTAAAATTTATATTATCTATTTTTCAATTATATATAATAAATTATTTAATATATCAATTAAGGATAAAAATTTGAACCTATTTTAAAGAAATAAACATTGGGGTATTGGATACATAAACCATTCGGGGTTATACATGGGAAGATAGTTTCACAATAGAATGAAGGATCGGTGAACGATGGTCGGATCTAACAGCTTCGGGGTTATAAGATTTAGGGATTTTAGGGATTTGAATTAGGGGAAACTGATTTGAGGGATTTTGGTTTCGGGATTTTGGGTCAATAGCTAACATCCTAAACCCTAAACTATAAACCCTAAAATAAAAAACCTAACACATTAGCCATTCCTCCCAAACCCTAACCCTAAACACATAAACCATAACCCATAAACCTAAACTCAAAACCCTACCCCATTAACCATTTCCCCCTAAACCCCTAACCCTAAACTTTAACCCTAACCACAAACACTTAAACCTTAATACCGGTAAACACTAAGATATTAAACAATATACAATAAACCCAAACAACAAACTTTAAACACTAAACCCATATACCAAAATAACAAACCCTAAATCATGAAATTAACATACTAAACATTAAACCCTAAATCAATTTTAATAGCTTAATTTGTAACTTAAATGAAAACTTCTAAATTGTTTAGTTAGCAATTTATAACTTTTCATAATTAATTAATTTGTAACTTCTAAATTGTTTAGTTAGCAATTTGTAACTTTTAACAAATAATTTTCTCTTAAATAATTAAAACTAGAATCATAATTTTAATGTATTAAAATTAATGTTATATCTTTCACAATTATACATTAATAAAGTATTTAATATATAAATTAAAAGACACTAAATTAATCTAAACCCAAACCCCAAATCATAAACTATGAAATCCTAACCCCTAACCCCTAACTCATAACCCTATTACCCCTAAACCCTTAAATAACCATTTACCCTTCAACCCATTAACCCTAACTTTTAACCCATGAAACCCTAACACATCCCTATAAACTCTAAAACCCTAAACCCTAAAACCTTAACCCTTAAACCCTAAAACCTTATCCCTTAAACCCTAAACCCTAAACCCTTAAACCTTAAACTGCAAATCATAAATCATAATCCCTAAACATTAAAATAGCTCCTAAACCTTACACACTAAACTATATATGCTAAACCATAAACCCTAAACAATCATGAGAATATAATGCTCATACTTTTAACGGCGTTTTTCCAGAAGCGCCGCTAATGCTCAGACTTTTAGCGGTGTTTTTCCAGAAGCGCCGCTAATGTTCAGACTTTTAGCGGCGTTTTTCTCGAAGCGTCGCTAATGCTCAGACTTTTAGCGGTGTTTTTACAAAAGCGCCGCTAATACTCAGACTTTTAGGGGCGTTTTAAGAATAAACGCCGCTAAATATCCTTTTTAGCGGCGTTTTTGTAAATAAACGCCGCAATTGATCATTTTTTTTGCGGCGTTTAATGGTTTCTATTTGCGGCGTTTTTCTTTAAAACGCCACTAAAAACGCCGCTAAAAGTCTGTTTTGCTGTAGTGCCATTTATTAATATACATTTCAAAGTTCCATAACTTAGCTAAGAATTCATAAACTTTAAGTTAATTCCTCCCCTTGGATTTCTTGATCGAAAAGCTTATAAGTTAATCCAAGGTTTTATCTTTTTCTTCAATTTAATCTTCTTACTTTTGGTTAATGAAACCCATAAATTTAATAAAAAAAATTCTAAACCAAAATGATGAGTAAAACTTGTAAAAAGATATAGGAGAGACTCACGGTTCAAGTTCCTTCTCCACCTCCCTTGACCAAAATTTTCAAGCATTTCTCAACCTCACAAATAATCAAAACCAATGCTCAAACTTACTCTTTTGTCATGTGTAAATACAAACCATAATTTAAATTAGTCTATAGGTGAAAAAGGAAAGAATTTAAATTACTGACCCTTCCTTGCTCCATCCTAATACCCAAAGCATATAAAGCTTCTCACTTTGCAAAGTTACCATCAAGTGAGTGTGCTCACAATATAATTTAATTCTTTGCCACCAATTTTATCAAAACACTTCCGAAATTTCCTCTAATTCGATGCTACAGCTCACGGCATGAAAGAACTTAAAGTCAGAAGGAATTTTCTTTCTTTCTTGATAGGTGGAGGAGAATAAGAAATGAAGCCTATTGCTTCCTCTCTCTCTCTCTCTTTTTTTTTTTTTTTTCATTAACATGAATGTACATATATAATTAAATTTAGGGATTATATTTAATGCACTACAATCCACGATAATAAATAAGAATTAAAAAATTAAAGGAAATATAAATAAATATCCTTAAATGCTGAATTATATATTTTATATGAAGCCCGCAATCATAAGCAAACAAATTTAAAAACTGAACAATAATAATCAGGACTCCTGGCACTCTTACTCTGGTGTGGACAAAATATTTCTAATCACAGGCAAGGGAGCTTCTGATATTGTAAGTACTAAAATCAAACTATAAATATGTAATTCTAAACATATTAATCAAAGCAAGCTAAACCTTTCATGGTTGAAATTGATGAATATGATTTATTTTATAAATAGGCATTCAGGAAGTGGAAATGGAAGCAACTACATGAGAATTCAAGGGATTTGGTTGAACTTGATGACCCTTAATGTGACGCCAAAATATTGATATGATGCAGTGGTGAGCTTTGCGAAGGTCGCATCTTTTCAAAGGGAAGAAGAGTGTGGTGAAATTGGAGATATTTGAGACGATCGGAGGGGAATTAATGAAAGAGAAAAAAATTAGTGATGATCGGAGGAGAAATTAGACATGATGTTCGTTAGACGATCAAAATTAATTAACATTCACATCCAATTAATTCACGAAGGCGATGAAGACAGCCTTGATCGAATGAGATAACAGCCTAAATTTCTTTGCAAAGCATATAATCCTTTAAATTTAATTAAATAATAATGAATAAGTCAATGGCCATGGTTTGTTCATGCTACCAATAGTGGAAACTAGTGGCAATGGTCATGTTAGTCCACTAACATATATTGAGTTATGGTTTAACTGCATTAAGATCCTTGGTTAAATATCATGATAAAGACTTGCTTAACCTCTAACCAATTCCTCAAGTTCTATCGTTTTGCAATTTAATAATTATATTTTAATTACTAATTTATTTAGATAATTACTTAATAATTCTACCCTAGACTCGTATTCATCACATAAACATCTTCATTAAAATTTTTGGACTTGCCCAATTTAAAAAATTCAATCTCAAAATTAACTTTTTTGACACTGATAAAAAATTGGGTCATGACATCTACTTTTATTGATATTGTATATCAACATTAATGCAATGGACATAAATTAAATATGCAACCTTCATATCTAAAAATTTATTTAAATAAAGGTTTTGTTCTCAATTTCGTGAATTTCTTTCTCAATTTCTTTTCATCTCTCGCAAATTTTAAAATAGATATCTCTCATATCTGTTTCTTCGTCTTGCTCTTTCAAATTATATCTACTCTGTTGAGAGAAAGAGAAAAGCCATGAAATAGGACCTTTTAAAGCTACTAGTCAATCTTACAAGGTCTCGCGATGGGGTGTTGAGCCAAAGTGTAGCCTGTTAAAAAAGTACCTTTCCCACATCTTAAGATTCGTTAAAGCCAACCTCATCAACCAAATCATCCTACTATATATAATACAAAAGTACGAGTTAAAAAAAAAATTGAATCCACGACAATATAATTTATTTTTCATTTTAAAAATAATTATACTTTAATTTAAAATTATTAGTTAAAAATTGTGCTAATTTTAAATATTTGAAGGAAAAAAAAAGATAAAATAAGTGAAATAAAGGGGGAAACCTGAAGATCTATCTTGGATTCCTCAGTAGAAGGAACCTGCTCAGTCTCAGGGTTGGCGGCTTCAACCACAGCAGCTGGCGACATCCTTAAGTTTCGTTAGATAGGGTTTCGCCGACTAGGGAAGATAATACAAAGGATAATCAGAGAATTTGAGTGGCGTTTTTTAGCAGAGAAAAAACACAAAGTTTTGTGTATGAAGTTTTACGGCGTTTTAAAAAAAAAAAGCCAGTATAGCTTATTTTTTGCGGCATTTTTATTTAAAACGCCACTATAGCTCCATTTTTTGTATTACACAATTTTAATTTTTTTTTTCCATTTTTAACTTATTTTTTTCTATTTTATTCTTTCAAAATATTTGTGCTCAGATTATCATTTTTTAAAATTTTTGTTTTTATTATATTTTGAGTATTGAACTTTTTAACTAAAATATTAAATATTAAATATTTAATTTTTTATTATTAAATTTTAAAAATTTAATTACTATTATCAACTCTTTTAGGAATTTCTTTTTTCTTCTTTTTACATCAACATTATTCTTTTAAGTATGGTCTGCATTAGTTGTTTAGATTTTTATATAAATGGCATTTAATTATATGTATACACCTAAATTTTAATATAGATACATCTCAGAATTATATATGAATTTTTGGTTTAATGTATAATTCTAGATGTGAAATTCTAATTGTGGTTTAAATGTATAGTTGAAACTTTAATTTTGATTTAATCATACACATTATTTTAAAATATAAATACATCAATATATTTTTATATTGAATAAATATAAATTTTTATGTATGCAATATATAAATAAAAAATGATGTTAATTATATCAATAATTGTGTTAATATTTTACAAGATCTGGATCAAATTAAAGTTCATGTATACAATTGCACACTAAACCATTGTTCATATATGCTTTTGGGATTTAACCCATTTTGATATATAAATTTTTAAAATAATAATTTACATTTATCTTATTTTGATTTATATTCTAAAAAATCCAAGATTAATCCCTAAATCATAAACCCTAGACCCTAAATATTATACCCTAAACCACAAACACCAAAATCTAAACCTTAAACTCAAAACCCCAAACCATAAATCTTAAACCATAAAACTCGAACCCTAAACTCTAAACTGCAAACCTTAAACCATAATCCGAGACCAACTTTTTGGGAATTCATGTGGCCAATGTTAGTGTAGTACAAAATATATATTTTAATAGCTAACACATTAACCATAAACCCCTCATGAGGGATTTCAGTTTCGGGATTTTGGGTCATATAGCTAACACCTTACACCCTAAACCCTAAAATCTTAAACTTAAACCATAAACCCTAAACTCAAAAACCTAACACATTAACCATTTCCCCCCAAACCCTAAAACTCTAACCCTAGCCTAAACCCATAAACCCTAAACCTCAAACCCTAAACCCAAAACCCTAACCCATTAACCATTTCCCCCTAAACCCCTAACCCTAAACCTTAACCCTTAACCACTAACACTTAAACTTTAATACCGGTAAACACTAAGATATTAATCACTATACAATAAACCTAAACAACAAACTTTAAAACACTAAACCCATACACCAAAATAACAAACCCTAAACCATGAAATTAACATACTAAACATTAAACCCTAAATCAATTTTAATAGCTTAATTTGTAACTTAAATGAAAACTTGTAAATTGTTTAGTTAGCAATTTGTAACTTTTCATAATTAAGTAACTAAATGAAACTTTCTCATTGCTTATAAGTGAATGTATCAAAAAAAAAAATATAATTCAAAGCAAGAATAATAAAAAAATATGAAAAACTTTTAGCGGTGTTTTTCTAAAAGCGCCGCTAATGCTCATGTCTTTAGCAACGTTTTTTTAAAAGCGCCGCTAATGCTCAGGTCTTTAGCGGCATTTTTTTCCCAAACGCCGCTATTTCTCCTTTTTAGCGGCGTTTTGAAAATAAACGCCACTATTGCTCAACTTTTTGCGGCGCTAACATATAATATTTGCGGCGTTTTTCATTAAAACGCCGCTAAAAGTCTATTTTGGTGTAGTGTAACATAAAATTATTACTTGGATAGAACTCTAAGCATAAAATAGAGAAAAAGAATTGTGATAATTATATTTATAATTTAATTTATAATTATTAGTTTAAAATTTTGACATAAAAAATTTGCCTTAATTTTATTTTTCTAAAAAAATTGTGTTTATTGATGTAAAATAGAATTATTACTTAAATAAAAGTCTAAGCATCTTAATTGTCACATAATTAATATTAGAGTTATATACCAATTAAAATTTAAGTTTAGCTTTATAAATAGCATTTGGTAATTAGACATATTCAATCAAGTAGCATTTAAGAAAATTTACCGGTACAAAAATGAAGATGTTTTTGCATTAATAAGTTAGAATTATAAAAAAGAATGAAGAATTATAAATTAAATTTTCTTCGAAGAGGTAGTATTGAATCATATTTGAACAATGATGATGAGCTAATATGATATTTTAATATTATTTTTTATAGTTTTTCTATAAGTTTATCTATGTGAAGCAAACTCTCTTAAATTTGGTTTTTTTTTTATCTATATGTTAAGTGAAAAAAGTTTTGTGAGTTTGTTTTGGAAAGAAAGTTAAATTTAACAATTGTTTTTTAATCACTATTATTAATTATATTTATTATTTTAGTTTAAATATATTTTATGTTTATCATGAACTATTGCTATAACTACTGCATGTTCTTTTACCTTTTTATTTTTCAAATTAATGTTATAGTTTAATTTCTTATATAATTCTAAAATTGTATACTGTTTAAAAACTAAAAACAATTAACATTATTAACGTTAAGCAATAATAATTAAAAATATATTAATTAAAAATTAAACGCATAAATTTAGATACAATGCATATAACCTTAACATCTAATATGAGGAAATTATTTAGTCAAATTGCCAAGTCTTTGGCATTGACTACAACCGCTTCATTGGCGTCCTCATTTGCTATTCCCTTTTTGACTTAGGCTTAGGTTGGATGGGCGGCGTCTTTATCTCTGGTGAGGTTAAAACCAACGGTATCGGTGAGATTAGTTACTGTAGTTATGAGCTTGGATACTATAGCGGTGAGATTAGAAATAGCGGTTGGTGTGTGTTTGGATTCAAATGCAACTATAGCGGTGAGGTGAGAATAAAAAATTATTATTAATGACATTAGATTAAAAATGATATATAATAGAATTTTTTTAAACTATTTTACTTTTACGAAATTACTAGAAACATATGAATTTATAAATTCATTTAATAGAATATTAAAATGTATATTCTGATATTTTATTATAAATATTTTAATTAATTACATAATCATTTTAAATTATTTATTAAATAAAATGATATCATTTTTAATTGTTTTTTATAGTTAGTAAATTTTTTTATAACAATAAAAAATATTATTTTTATAAAAAATAACATTATACTTGGATTAGATTTTATATATTTACTTAATTAATTGAAGGAAAAAAAAGTCGAGCTCCATATGCCTATATTTATAGAGTGAAAGGACTAAAGAGAGCTGGCAGTTTTTCTTTTTAATAAAAAAAAGGAAGGGTTAGTATAGGAAAAATACATTGTCACTAAAGAGGCTTATTTCTAGTGAAGCATTTTTCATCAATGAAAATTGGGAAGTTCAATGTGATACAAAGAATTAATTGAAAATCACTACAAGTCATCCAAACACTATTTTACACAACAATCGAGAGAAAAGGGGGATTAAACGCACTGAATCATACTCAACTGAGCATCCAAATGCAGCCTTAGCTGGACACTACGATTTCCAAGTGTTCCCCTTTCAGCGTCCTTGTTGGGATTTGGACAATGATAGATGAAGGTTAACAGAAGCTTGAGTAACAATGCTTTATGTTTGCTGGTGAAAATAAACAGAATCGAGCTTGGCAGCAAAGAAAATGAAAAACAAGAAAGGAGAGAGTTTTTGGATGAAATTTTCAAAATGATTTCATTAACTTGAATAAAGGCACAAAGTCAATACACATACCAAACATTTAACTGGTCAAATCAAAACAAATTGTCACCTAACATTACCTACTATCACTAAGTAACATTGGAACTTATGAAAACATTGCTTGCACACATAGGTATACTGATTTATCAATCTATCAGTACCTAATTACATCAAAACAATATAAACTTAGTTCAAATCTGACTAAATAAAAAAACAATATTTAAGGTAACAAAACGGAATGAAATACAATAGCAGTAATATGCTTCAGCAGCTGCATGCATGGCTCGAGTGGCTTGATCTGCTTCTTCATACTTTATGTGGTGTAAGTGTGGTATGCAGGCCAACTTCAACACTCCTCCTTGGCTTGCATACTGCATACTAACATTTTATCTCTCAAATGCACGAACCTTGACACACGAAAGGGCTTTGTTAAGATATTAGCAAGTTGTTTTTAAGAACTGTAAGGAATCAGCTTCACTTCTTGTGCTTGCTCCATCTTTCTAACAAAGTGAAATTTGATCTTGAAGTGTTTCGTTCTCCAATGGAACACTGGATTATTTGTAATTGCAACAGCAGATTGACTGTCACAATTAATCTCTGTTGCTTCCCTTTGGTGTATATTCAAATTAGCCATGATTTTTCTAAGCCAAATGGCTTGATTGACAGCACTAGCAGCTGCTACATATTCTGCTTCAGCATTTGATTGAGCAACAACATTTTGCTTCTTCAAATTCCAGCAAAAAATGGCTGATCCAAGAGTAAAAACATACCCTGAGGTACTCTTCATGTCATCTATCGATCCAACCCAATCACTATCAGCATAACCAACCAATTTCATACTTTCAGCTTTGCTAAACAACATTCCATAGTTCAGTGTACCTTTGATGTACCTGAGAACTCTTTTGGCAGCTTGAAAGTGCTTTTCATTGCAGTAATGCATGAATCTAGATAGCAGACTCACAACAAACATGATGTCTGGTCTAGTGGCAATCAAATATAACAAACAACCTACCAAGCTCATATAGACAGATTCACTAGCCTGCTCAAAGTTACCTTGGCTCGATTGTTTTTCTCCAATGGCAACTGGAGTACTTGTTGCCTTGCAATTCAACATGGAGAATTTTCTTAGAATCTTTGAGGGAAAAGCCTTCTGAGTTAGGAAGATTCCATGCTGAGTTTGTGACACTTCCATGCCAAGAAAGTAAGTCATGTTTCCCAAATCAGACATCTCAAACATTTGTTGCATTTTGCATTTGAAATCTGTCAGTATTGCTTGATCTCCTCATATCAGTAGCATGTCATCAACATATAGAGACACTATCAATTGAGTTTCACTACCTTGCTTCTTCACATACATGTTAGGTTCACTGATGCTTCTTTCAAATCCAAGGCTAGCTAGGTATCCATCGATCCTGCTGTACCAGGCTCTTGGTGCTTGTTTCAAGCCATATAAGGCTTTCTTTAGTTTGTACACCTTGTCCTCTTCACCTGCCACTTTAAAACCTTCAGGCTGCTCAACATAGATTTCTTCATCAAGAAAACCGTTGAGGAATACTGATTTTACATCAAGTTGATGAATTTTCCACTGCATTTGTGCTGCTAAGGCAACTAGCAGCCTTATGGTGTCAAGCCTAGCTACTAGTGCAAAGGTCTCAAAGTAGTCAATTCCATGCTTTTGGCTGAGCCCTTTTTACATCCAGCCTTGCTTTTAGTTTGTTCAAGCTTCCATCAGCATTGTGCTTGGCTCGAAACACCCATTTCACCTCAATGACCTTTCTGTTTGCTGGTCTCTCAACTAGCTGCCAGGTCTGATTCTTTTCAATCATTTTGATTTTATCAGCCATTGCCTGTTTCCAGCCTTGTTAAGCTTCAGCTTCTTCGAAGCAGCTTGGTTCAACTGCAGCCACTTGGTTTCATAGATCTCAGCCAATGGTCTAGTGCCCCTGACTGGTTCATCATCAATGTCCATTTCAGGACCATTTTGATTAACTTCAGTCTAATCTGTCAGTAAATCTTCAGAGACTGTCTCTAGTTCATTCTTATCCCAATTCCAACTTGAATTGTCATTAAAGACTACATCTCTGCTCACAAGAACTTTGTTGCATGAAGGATCCAGGATTCTATAGCCTTTCTTCATACTACTATAGCCCACCAGGATGCCAAGTTGAGCCTTCTTGGCTAACTTGTCTCTTTTTACTATTGGAACATGAGCATAGCAAGTGCATCCAAAGACACTTAGATGAGCCAATGATAGTTTGAACCAAACCAGGCTTCAAATGGAGTTTTCTGAGCTAAAGCCTTGGTTGAGAGCCTGTTTTGGAGGTATACAGCAGTGTTAACTACTTCAGCCTACAAGTTTTTGGCAAAATCTTTTCAAACAACAGGCATCTGACCATATCTATCAGGCTTCTGTTCTTTCTTTCACTAACACCATTCTGTTGAGGTGTGTAGGTGTTGGTGAGCTGGTGCTAGATGCCTGCTTCATCATAAAAGGATTGAAACTGAGCTGAGCTGGACTCAATTCCATTATAAGATCTCAGAGTCTTGAGCTTGCATCTTGATTATTTTTGTACTGTAGCCTTGAACTTCCAGAACACTAAAGCTACCTCACACTTATGTTGGATGAAGTCAACCCAACAATGCCTTGAGTAATCATCAATGAATAAGATGAAATATCTATTGCCATTCAAAGACAATGTCTTTATGGGGCTACACACATCAGTGTGAACTAGTTGCAGTCTTTCAGAAGCTCTCCAGGCTTTGATTGTAGGGAATGGAAGTCTAGCTTGTTTTCCTACCTGACACACTTCACAAACTTCTTCTTTTTCAACTGAATTGGTGAAGTTTTCAACCAAATCCCCTTTGGTCAGCTGAGTCAGTGATTTGTAGTTAGCATGGGCTAACCTTTTGTGCCACAGCTTGGATTCATCTTGAAGAGCTGTGTAGGCACTGTCAGAGCCTTTGTTCTAGTCCACAACAAAGCTTTTGTCATCCATGGTCACTGACATGAGCTTGGATCCACTTGGATCACTAATCAGGCATTTTTTGCCTTTAAACACCACAAAATAGCTCTTTTTTAGCAGCTTAGCTATACTAAATAGGTTTCTATCAATTTCAAGCACAAACAAGACATTTGTAACAAGTTTAGTACCTATAGGAGTGTTTATCAGCATATTTCCTTTACCTTCTGCTTTGATGAAGTGTCCATTTCCAACCTTTACTTTTGCTTTGATGCTTCTGTTAATTGACTTGAAGATGGCAACATCATGAGTCATGTTGTTTGTGCAACCACTGTCTATCAGCCATCCCTTTGTGGCCTTTTCTTTAACAGCTGAGCAAGAAACTACAAAGACTTGCTCTTCTTGGTCATTGCCCTCTTCAGTTACTTGAGCTTCAGCTCTTGGCTGTTAAGATTATTTTTGTCTCTGCTTGCCTTTGTTTCTGCAGACTTTCTTAACATGCCCCATCTTTTTGTAAAATTTGCACTACACATCAGGTCTGAACCAACATACTTCACCCAGATGACTTAGCCTTCTGCAGTGTGGGCAGGGTGGATATCTTCTTGCACCATCTGATCTAGGATTGTCTGACCAGGTTTTTTTTCCTTTGTAGACAAAGGAGCTCGAGGTTGGTTTGCTTTTGGCTTGGAAGGTACCTTCTTGATGCTTCTCCAGTTTGTTGGCTCTCTTTTACTCTTGAGCATAAAGAGCATTGATCTGCTCTGTCAATGAGATGTTGGTCAGGTCCCTCGAGTCTTCAAGAGATGATATCTTTGACCCATACCTTTCAGGCAAGGTTGAGATCACCTTCTCCACAATTCTTGCTTCATTGAACTATTCTCTAAGCAGTCTTATGATGTTCACAACAGCCATGATTCTGTTTGAGTATTGCTTCACTATTTTTTCCTCCTTCATCTTCAAGTTTTCAAAATCCCTTCTCAAATTCAGTAGTTGTTGTTGTCTTGTTCTTTCAGCCCCTTAGAAATCCCCCTTCAACTTATCCCAGGCTTGCTTTGGTGACTCACAAGTCAAAATTCTTGTGAAAATCACATTAGACACACTGTTTTGGATGCAAGACATGGCTTTGTGTCTTTTGGTTCTTTCATCTACATGCTGTCTGATTTGAGCCACTGTTGGATTGGCTCTTAGAGGTGTTGGTTCAACATCTGAGTTGACAACCTCCCACAAATCAAATGCCTGCAGGTAGGTCTTCATTTTTACTACCCAAATGTGGTAGCCCTCTCCATTGAAAACTGGTGGTGCAGCTGGTGAAAAACTTGAGGAAGACGTGGTTTTTAAGGAATGAAAAAATAACAGGTCCACTAAGAATTGAGCTCTAGATACCAATTTTTGGGATTTGGACAATGATAGATAAAGGTTAACAGAAGCTTGAGTATCAATGCTGTATGTTTGCTGGTGAAAATAAACAGAATCGAGCTTGGGAGAAAAGAAAATGAAAAACAAGAAAGGAGAGAGTTTTGGATGAAATTTTCAAAATGATTTCATTAACTTGAATGAAGGCACAAAGCCAATACATAAATCAAACATTAAACTAGTCGAATCAAAACAAATTGTCACCTAACTTTACCTACTATTACTAAGTAACATTGGAACTTATGAAAACATTACTTGCACACATAGGTATACTGATTTATTAATCCATCAATACCTAATTACATCAAAACAATATCAACTTAGTTCAAATCTGAGTAAATAACAAAGCAATATTTAAGGTAACAAAACAGAATAAAATAGCAGTAATATGCTTCAACAGCTGCATGCATGGCTCAAGTGGCTTGATTTGCTTTTTCATACTTCATGTGGTGTAAGTGCAGTATGCAGGCCAACTTCAGCAGTCCTCAATTTTCCAGTGTTCTCAAATTTTTCTTTGAATACTAAACATTGCAACTCAATTTGAATCTAGTATCACCTTTTGAATTGTTACTTAATCTCCCAACTTATTGCCTTATGCTTTCCAATTTTTGTAGCTCAGAGGATGTAATTTTAATGTTGTTTTGCGACTTCCTTTGCTAACTTAATCCCTACTGATATTTGGTCTAGCAAGACTATTATTATAGCTGCCACTAATTTCAAATTTTTGTTGCTTGTTAGCAAACCAAAGCAACTAAACCTCAATGATCAACCCTGGTAGCAATCATCCAAAATTATTGCCTTTAAAGTTGCTGCAATATCTTCAAGTTTGCTACTGTTACATCCTTTAGTCGACACATTTCTCCTTCAATTTTTGCTGATTCAAATTACCATTGGGTTATCTCTAACTTGCAGCTGCTTTTGACTTTTGCTATTTGATATAATTTTTGCTTGTTTCCCTTCTTACAAATATGCTCTAATGTAAAGTGTAAAATGAAATAACTTGATTAAGAAACTTGTTGTTACTCGTACAATTCTGCCTGAAACCCAAAAACACAGATACTCAATGTCCTTATTTTCACGTCCATGTTACTCGTACAACTCAACTAGAAACTCAATAAACACAAATACTCGATGTCCCTATTTTCACGTCCATGTTACTTTTACAATTCAGCCAGAAACCCAATAAACACAAAAACTCGATGTCCCTATTCTCACATCCACGGAAAGCTACACCCCACAAACGTTACCACCCCATGTTTCTATTCTCACACCCAGTGGCGGAGCCTGAATTATTTTTTGGAGGGGGGCAAAATTACATTGTATAATTTTACAACAGTAAGAATGTAATTTTTTTTCATTTTAGTAGCCCATATCTTTATAATTTATAAAGGGTTGAATCAATTTTTTTTTTATCATTTTTGGGGGCCAAAGTGCAATTTTACGGTTAGTAATTTAAAATTTAATAAATAATAAAGGGTCTAAATTAAAATTTTACCATTTTTGGGGGGGCCATGACCTCTAGGTTTCCACTACGCTTTGCCATTGCTCACACCACCGAGTGATTACACCCAAGGGTGTAGCTAAGGCTAGCAGGGGCACTAACCCCTCCAAAGTGGAAAAATTTCCATTTAGGCCCTTTAAATATTTTAAATTTTAAATTAGTAAAAGTAAAATTGAATTTTGGGTCCCCTAAAAATGATTAAAAAATTGATTTAATCCTTTAAAAATTATAAATATATAGGCTATTAAAATAGTAAATTTTTATTTTTACTATCGTAAAAATTAAAATTTAATTTTGGTCCCTTAAAAAGAATTTTCACTTTGTTCCTAATTACACCCCATTCATGGCTACCACAAGGTATACTTATTTATACATGCATATCAATGTGAGCCTGATACAAGGAACCCATAAAAGGTTCTCACAGGTGGCTATATGCCCTTACATATATGTATATCCATATAGCGTATATTGGTAGATGTCACAAATTTTCTTATGATGTGCAAGTGTACATAATCACGAGCAAGTAATATAATAGTAAATACTAGAGTTGTCATCACCACAGGGACTGATTTTAAAAAATAAATTGTGAAGTTAACAAATGACAACTTGGAAATAAAATATAAAATTTGATTGAATGCAAAGAACTGTTCAAGGCAATTTAATAATAGTAACACAAATTGTAACGCCCCAAAATTTTAGTTTTTGAATTGTTAAAATTTGTTAAGTGAATTGATTTAGTTCTTTGGTTAAGTGTCGTGTTTGTGTGTGAGAGTTCTTGTGTTCAAATTACTTCCCTTGAATTTTTGTTATTGTTGTCCAAACCCTTATTGTAACACCCCAAACCCGGTCTAACCACTACAACCGAGTCTGGCGTGCTACGGGAAAGAAAATGTTTGAAAACTAATTTGCTGATTTGTCCCGGAAGGATGTTGTTGCAAAATTTTTAAAGAAAATGTTGATGTGTTTTGGAAAGGTATAAAACATGTTGAAACTCGGTTTAGAAAAACTTAGTTGTCATATGGTTACTTCGTATTAATTACTTAGTCATGGTATATATATAAAAAAACGAGTATTTATTTAACTTTTGAAAACCTCCAATTCCAAGTTTAATCAACATATTAAAAAGAAACTTTAGAATCTACTAAATAATAAAAGGGAACCCAAAATAAAACTTCAGCGGCCTTATTACATAACTGAAAACCAAAATAAAATAACTAAGTCCGAATAGAAAACTTTGTATAAACCAAATGCGATGCATGGCCACCTCGAGTCCACTCCGGCTCCATATCCACGAGCTAAGTCTGATCTGCAAAATGTAAAGGAAGGGGTGAGTCACCGAGACTCAGTGTATAAATCCCCATCCCAAGAGAAGTTATGCTCTTACACAAATTCATACATTAATATGCAAGTCATGCAACCCATCCAACCTAAGTATCCATCCGGGTCTCCCAAATCTACCCCTTGTGGTACCAAACCACTGGTGGTGCCAAACCACTGGTAACCGAAGTTACAAAGATAACATATGTGGTACCAAACCACTGAGACTTAGTCACAATTTTTTTATAATATATGTGGGGCCAACCCACTGTGTGATACCAAATCACTGGTGATAGTCTGATAGATCATACTCCCCCTCCTCTCATCACCCATGGCATATACTTATGCAATCAATATCAGTATGATCATGCTTAAAATATTAAACTACATTTACAGAATAACATGCTTCCATAGATCTCAATCAACGCGAGCAGTAATAACAACTTACCCGGCATCATCTCTTTTACCTACAAGGGTATTTTAGTAACCTTTGCCGTCATTCCGGCTTTTACAACACACAACATTAACATATCAAGTATAGAAAGTGTGTAAGAGTTACACACCTGGTTTTCGTACTAACGCTTTTACTGCTTCTACGCTACTGTCACACGAGACTACCACTAACGGCCTACGATTCAACTCCCGATACTTATGCGTTTCTTTAGCGTTGGATTTACAGATCCAACCTCCACCGCCTGACTGTTAATCGAGTTCACAATAATCCCTTAATCACTAAACCAATTAAACGATGAGATCTCACTAATTAGATAACAATATCACTTAAAACGAACCCTTACCTGATTTGTCAAATCCCGGAAGTCTTTAAGAAAGCTTCACCACACTACCGACATTCGGCCATCACTAAGGTATTAAACCAATCCCTTAAACGCAATGAAATGAGTACCAAAACTCATTCGGTAGGCGTAAGAGGTAGCCCACTCACAAAATCCATTATAATCCTTTCCCACTTCCATTGTGGAATCTTAATCGGTTGCAACAATCCCGAGGGCAACTGATGTTCAGCCTTGACTTGCTGACATGTCAGACACTTACTCACAAATTCCTTTACCTCATGCTTAAGACCCGGCCACCAAAACTACTCTCGCAAATCCCGATACATCTTACTACCTCCCGGATGCATAGCATATGGACTGCTATGTGCCTCTTGCAAAATCTTTTGCCTTAACTCCACATCCTTAGGCATACACACTTTCCCCTGAAAACATACTACTCCATTGCTGCTCAGACTATACCCCTCCAATCCACCCTTCTACACTTGCAAGCATCGAGCACTTAAGACTTCATCTACCAGCTGTTTTTCCTTAACCTGATCTACCCATGATGGCTTCACTTGCAATTTCGCTAACAGGCTTCCGTCATCATACAGACTAAGATGAGCGAACATCACCCTTAAATCCGACACCACTTTTCAACTTAGCGCATCCACCACCACGTTTGCCTTCCTTGGGTGATATTCAATCGAACAGTCGTAATCCTTTAATAATTCCACCCACCTTCGTTGCCTCAAATTTAGCTCCTTCTAAGTCAGCAGATACTTCAAGCTCTTATAATTCTTGTAGATCACTGACTTCTCCCCGTACAGATAATGCCTTCACACCTTCAAAGCGAAGACCACCGTAGCCAACTCCAGATCATGCATCGGATAGTTAACTTCATGCGGTCTCAGCTGCCGAGACGCATAAGCAACAACCTTCCCCTCCTGCATCAATACACAACCTAACCCTGTATGGGAAGCGTCACAATACACCACAAAATCTTTCCCTGCCACAGGCTGAATTAAGACTGGAGCCTTAGTCAAAACCCTCTTTAGCTTCTCAAAACTCTCCTGCTGCTTATCCGTCCATACGAAAGGTACCTCATTCCTCAAGAACTTTGTCAAAGGTGCCGTATCAAAGAAAACCCTTCCGCAAATATCCTATAGTAGCCTGCTAACCCCAAGAAACTGCGAATCTCCGCCACCAACTTAGGTAGTTTCCAATCCAATACTGCCTCAATCTTCCGAGGATCCACTCTTATCCCTTCCGCAGATACCACATGACCCAGAAAAGTAACTTCCTTCAACCAAAACTCACACTTATTAAACTTGGTGTATAATTGCTTTTCCCTTAAAATCTGCAACACTACTCGCAAATGCACGTCGTGTTCCTCTTCTGACCTCGAGTACACCAGAATATCATCTATAAATACTATGACGAACCGATCCAAGTACGGCTAAAACACTCGGTTCATCATATCCATAAACGCTGCCGGTGCGTTCGTCAACCCGAATGGCATAACCAAGAATTCATAGTGCTCGTATCGAGTACGAAACACCGTCTTATAGATATCCGCCTCTTTTACCTTAAGTTGGTGATACCCCGACCTTAAATCTATCTTGGAAAAGATCGATGCTCCCTTAAGCTGGTCGAATAGGTCATCTATCTTAGGCAACAGATACTTGTTCCTAATTGTCAATTTATTCAACTGACGGTAGTCTATGCACATTCGCATCGACCCATCCTTTTTCTTAACAAATAGCACAGGTGCTCCCCAAGGTGATATACTTGGCCGAATGAAACCCTAATTTAATAACTCCTGAATCTGCACTTTCAACTCCACCAACTCCTTTGGCGCCATCCTATACGGAGCAATAGACACTGGCACTATTCCGGTAGAAGGTCAATACCGAACTCCACCTCCCGATCCGGTGGCAAACCCGGAAGCTCCTCCGGAAAGACATCGACAAAGTCTTTCACCGTCCAAACACTTCCTACAGCCAAATCCTTACCTTCCAAGGCACAAACATAAACCACAAACGCCTCACATCCTTTCCTTACCATCTTTTCCACCTTCAGCGTGGACACCACACTAGATAGGTAATTTCTTCTCTCACCTATCATCACCACCTCTTCACCCTCGACCGATTTCAGCACCATGCGCTTAGCTGCATAGTCTAATTCTGCCTAATACTTTACCAACCAATCCATTCCTAAGATTAAATCGAACTCTCTGAAGGGTAGTTCCATCAAATCCGCTTGAAACACGACCCCTTGGAGTTCTAGAGGTACATCCCTATACAGTTTATCTACTACCACAGAGTGTCCTAGAGGGCTAACTACTGTCATCTTCCTAGCAGAAATCTCATAGGCTAAGTTCAGAGTTCCCACTACGCTACTAGCTACATATGAGTGTGTTGAGCCAAAGTCAATCAAAGCAGTATAAGGTAACCCAAAAATTAAAAACATACCGGTTATGACGTCCGGTGCATCGCCCTCCTTCCGACGCTTGGCTGCATAGACCAACCCAGGCTATCTAGCATTAGCACCCCCAACACCTCGGCCAGGTGCTCCACGACCTCGTCCATTACCATTACCATTACCACCCCTAACTGCACCTTCACCCCTCAGTGGTTGCTGGCCATCTCTCCTGAATTGACCACGTCCTTGACCCTCAGCTTGAGTCCTAGCTAACTTTCGCGGACAATCCCTTGCCCGGTGCTCCATTGACCCACACTCAAAAGCACCCCCTATTACCAGCCCAACACTCTCCTGAATGAGACTTCCCACATCTAGCGCACTGAGGTGGCCACTGAGCAACAGCAGGCTTTGTGGCTCGATCCGGTCCATCAAATCTATCCCTTTTCTGAGTACTTCCCCCAGACCCTGATGGCCCAAAACTCCTTTTATCCCTACCTCTATCCTGATTCCGTTTCTCGGTCTGCTTCACCTCCTCAGCTATTTTGGCCTTTTCCACAAGAACGGCGAATTCCCTTTCTTGCTGAGGTGCAATCAACACCCGCAGCTCATCTCTTAGCCCATCCTCGAACCTAACACAGCGCTCATGTTCCGTAGTCACCATACCCCGAGCATACCTACTTAACCTCAAAAATTTTGCCTCGTACTTAGGTATCGACTTACTCCCCTTAACCAAATTCAGGAACGCCCTACGTTGCGCATCAGTATAACCAGCTCCCACATACTTCTTCTGATAGGCTGCCTTAAAATAATCCCAGGTGATATCTTCAGCCACTGCACCATCCCTGGCCGTGAGCCACCATTGATACGACTCATCCTGGAGAAGAGACACTATCCCCTTTAACTTCTCCTCAGCCGAGAAGTCTAAATCATCCATTATACGCTCAGTTGCCTCTAACCAGTACTCGGCAGTGTTGGGAGATACCCTGGACACCCCCCTAAACACCTTTGCTCCGTTAGCTCGGAATCACTCAGCCACCGATATCCGGGCTCCTGTACCCGCGCTTGCCTCGGTAACTCTCTTCAAAACTCGCAGTACTGCCTGAGATACTGCATCATTACCACCAGTCTGATCTTGAAGCTCAGCTTTCATCACCGGCAGATCTGGCAGCACATTCCCAGACCCATGGCCAGACCCGTTGGCTCTGACAAGGTCATCCTACCCCTACCCCGGCCACGCGGTGGACGTCCACGACCTCGTGTACCCATTCTAACTGTTCGTGTTTATCTGGTTTAGAATTTTATGTATAATTAATTCTGTTCACTGTTTATCCCCGAGCAATTTTATGAAAAATAGTTTTAAAAGTGATTCTTTCGAAGTCAAATCGACCTATAGTTTCAGTTTTAGGCTTAACTCCTAGTTCTAAGTACATTCATCACACAAACAACATCCACAAACCACATTCAATGTGTAGGGGTATTCTCGTTATCTGCACTACCCGGGGGTATTTTCGTAATTTTAACCTACAGGGGTATTTTTGAAATTTTTTCCAAAATAAAGTTTCGAGTGATTTTGCAAATTAAGGGTATTTTGGTAATTTCGTGAAGCAGGGGTATTTTGGAAACTTTGCAAAGCAGTGGTATCTTGGTAATTTTGTAAATCAGGGGTAGTTTGGTAATTTACAAACCAGGGGTACTTTGGTCTTTTTCCAAATTCGGGGTAGTTTTCACAAATCAAGGGATAATTTGATAATTTCAAAACTAGGGTTTTTACAAAACAGTGTGGTTGGTCCCTTTCGGGTTTTAATTATCGGATTTAGCCTGTGAACAAGTCCTCATGGTGAGAGTGAACAGTCACTACGCACCAGGTAGGATTCGAGCGAAGAGGAGGTGAGTCACTAAGACTGCTTAAATACCAAGCTCTTCTTGAATCCAATCCTAGACATGCGCATGGCAATTGCCACACCCTAACTCGGTGACTTACTCACAGGTTTGTTGGTTTCGGCTTAAGTCTTATGTAATTAAGAAGTTGTGTAAACTAACCCTATGGTCCATCAGTAATATCATACTTATCTATGTCTAAAGGCCCATAAAGCCCAACATATAAACATCACATCAAAGGTTAGAGTACTTACCTGGGTGGATCAGCGCCGGAGACTCAAGTGCCATGCTTTTCGAAAGAGAAATTATTTCACAAACTCTTAAAACATATTTTGGGCCTTAAACCCACAACCGAGCTTTTGAACCTGGCTCTGATACCAAAATGTAACACCCCAAACCCAGTCTAACCACTACAACCGAGTCTGGCGTGCTACGGGAAAGAAAATGTTTGAAAACTGATTTGCTGATTTGTCCCGAAAGGATGTTGTTGCAAAATTTTTAAAGAAAACGTTGATGTGTTTTGTAAAGGTATAAAACATGCTGGAACTCAGTTTAGAAAAACTTAGTTGTCATATGGTTACTCCGTATTAATTACTTAGTCATGGTATATATAAAAAAACAAGTATTTATTTAACTTTTGAAAACCTTCAATTCCAAGTTTAATCAACATATTAAAAAGAAACTTTAGAATCTACTAAATAGCAAAAGGAAACCCAAAATAAAACTTCAGCGGCCTTATTACATAACTGAAAACCAAAATAAAATAACTAAGTCCGAATAGAAAACTTTGTATAAACCAAATGCTGTGCATGGCCACCTCGAGTCCACTCCGGCTCCATATCCACGAGCTGAGTCTGATCTGCAAAATGTAAAGGAAGGGGTGAGTCACCGAGACTCAGTGTATAAATCCCCATCCCAAGAGAAGTTATGCTCTTACACAAATTCATACATTAATATGCAAGTCATGCAGCCCATCCAACCTAAGTATCCATCCGGGTCTCCTAAATCTACCCCTTGTGGTACCAAACCACTGGTGGTGCCAAACCACTGGTAACCGAAGTTACAAAGATAACATATGTGGTGCCAAACCACTGGTGGTGGCAAACCACTGAGACTTAGTCACAATTGTTTTATAATATATGTGGGGCCAACCCACTGTGTGATACCAAATCACTGGTGACAGTCTGATAGATCATACTCCCCCTCCTCTCATCACCCATGGCATATACTTATGCAATCAATATCAGTATGATCATGCTTAACATATTAAACTACATTTACAGAATAACATGCTTTCATAGATCTCAATCAACGCGAGCAGTAATAATAACTTACCCGGCATCCTCGCTTTTACCCACAAGGGTATTTTAGTAACCTTTGCCGTCATTCCAGCTTTTACAACACACAACATTAACATATCAAGTATAAAAAATGTGTAAGAGTTACACACCTGGTTTTCGTACTAACGCTTTTACTGCTTCTACGCTACTGTCACACGAGACTACCACTAACGGCCTACGATTCAACTCCCGATACTTATGCGTTTCTTTAGCATTGGATTTACAGATCCAACCTCCACTGCCTGACTATTAATCGAGTTTAAAATAATCCCTTAATCACTAAACCAATTAAACGATGAGATCTCACTAATTAGATAACAATATCACTTAAAACGAACCCTTACTTGATTTGTCAAATCCCAAAAGTCTTTAAGAAAGCTTCACCACACTACCTACATTCGACAATCACTAAGGTATTAAACCAATCCCTTAAATGCAATCAAATGAGTACCAAAACTCATTCGGCCAAAGCCAAAAGAATAAGAAAGTGGCCATTTGGCCGAACCTACCATCAACCTACCTTCGGCTTTTCCACAACTCGGCACTTCAGATCTTAGCAAGACAGGATTCAGCTTCTAAGAACAGAGAGGGGAAATTGACAGGGCCTTTGAACAAGTGATTCGAGTTAGAACCTAATGAAAAGAAAAAGAGAAACCGTAGAGAAACAAAATCCCGAAACTCACCCGATATAAGAAGAGTACTCGACTTATGGTGCACCTTCGGGAAAAAAATCCACCCTTGTAGATTCGGCTATGGGAAGAAGATGATATGCACAAAGAGTATTCAGCTTCTAGAGAGTTTTTGAGGAGAGGAGAAAAGCTTAGGTGATTTTCGATAGAAGAGAGATTGAGAGAATAATAAAGTTTCAAGAAAAATGCCGAAAATACTATCTCCTTAGCACTAAATTTCGGTACACACACAACCACACAAAGAGTTGGAGTTTCGGCCAACTCTCTCCTTCCTGATAACCTTCATCTTACCTGATAACCCAATCATTATCTTAACTTTAAAAGAACTCACCTTAAAACCAACTCTTCCGTCTTAATTATCAGCATTTTATCACTAAAATAAAAGAATTAAAGCTCCTAAAATGTAGCTCATGTGTCGTCCACCCCTTCCCCCTTGAAGTGCCGAATTTTTGACCCATTAATTTGGGCCCCAAGCGACCACACTAGGCCCAAACTCCTCCCCCTTGTGACGCCACCTACATGCCCACTTAATGCACCTCTAACCTTTGGGCCACAAGCCCAACTTGCCACTAAACATTATAATTTAAATTAAGATACCACTAGCACTATTTTTAATCAATTTTACCCAGATTTAAGCCCAAACCTGAGCCCAATACACACCTCAAAGCCTTTAACCTACTATTTTATCCATGAAACGTATCAAACGCACAGACCCACAAAATCAGGATATTACACTTATCTTTGTACATCTAGTTTGTATATTATTTTTGCTCAATTGATGACAAGAATGAGCCTTTTGGTTTAGTGGTAAGGCTTTAGCTTTCCAAGAGGTCTTGTATTCAAATTATCGTGCGTGTAAAATGAAAATATTTTCGCTATTTCCTGTCAGTGTCACCCATGTGGTAGAGATTAGGTTAAATTCAAACTTTGGATAATCTTATAAGTTGTCAGAAAATAGGTTTGGTTAGGATTTTTTTAAATAATTAAATTAATTAAAAAGGATTTCCCAAAAATCTCTCCCACATTTCCTACACACACACACTCTCAATTTGCCGTCCATTCTCCCAATTTTTCCCTTCCTTATCTTTTTCTTGTATTTTTCTGTTACCTTCAATTTTCTTTTCTTTCATTGTTGTCAACATGACTTCCAATTATTATTCTTGCGATTTCAACCCTTCTTCATTTCTTTTGCTATTTTAGTCTTTAATTTTGTTAATTTAGTGTGTGCGATTTGGAGTTCCATAGTTGTGGTAAGTGTCGCATAAGAGTAGTGTTCATTTTTCCTTAATATTATTGTTAAGAAAGATGTTCTTGAGTAATTTTATTCGAGAAGGTTTTGTGGGTGTTGACTACATTTTGGTGTTTTTTTATGGGAATATGTTAGGGGAAGATCGTGAGGCACCTAACTCTTTTCCAGTGAGTGAAGTGTATTAGGAATTGGTTTCTCTCTAAGTAAGGGTTTAATGTCTTAGCAATTGTGGTCGTATTGTTGATTTTGGTTTGATGTGCGATTGTTAATCGGTATGGTTTTGTGGCATTTTAGGGTCTACAAGTGTGTTGTAACGTCATGTTTCATAATCAACCAGGTGTGTAACAATAATCTCATAAAACAACGAACGGCATGAAGCTGAAAAATTCACTATTGACACCACACGATTGTGTGCTAGACCATGTGAGCCATATGAGCTGGATTAAATGGGTTGTCTGGGTCACATGGGCATGTGTTAGGTTGTGTTTTGTAAAATTTAGTTAGGGTCGTATTTGAAGCGCGACCACTTCATAGGTTCCGTAATGTGTTATGTATGACTTATAGATATGAAATCTGATATTCTACTTCCATTAGTTCAGTTTCTAAAAGCATGACAGAATGTTCTGATATGTATAGCATGTATGATATATATGCATATGTTATCTGATTAGTGTTTGCATGTGCATTAGGGTGGGATAGTGATATGATGGAGGAAGTATTAACAGTTTAATGATATGCCTTATCTGCTGGTTCTAAACTACATATCTATTTTGGTGTCTTGACCACAGTTATCTTATTTTGGCAAATTACCACACTATATCTGGCAGCTTAAATGCACAATTCTGAAAAGTAACATTCGTTCACTTATAGGTGTCTGGGGTTGGATGAGTATTATTACCCTAATTGGTGTGTAGGGGTGGACGAAGATGGTGTATAGCGGATCAGGGTAAGATCTGTATCTGTATCTGTATCAGTATTTGTATTTGTATATGTGTCTGTAACTGCATCTGTATTTGTATCTGTTACTGTATCTATATCTGTGTTGTTTGTATGGGTTGAGTTACACAATGAGCTTGTTAGCTTACACTTTACTTTTACCCTCTCAGGTAATCAACAAACCTAAGAATGGATAACTTGCAGGAGCTTGGGTTGGATTCTCTAAAATAAAATGGTTATTAAAAGACTTTGTGATTATTATGGAATTTTCGAACTTTCTGGGCTGTAAATTATTTTGGGATTTTTTCTCCGTTATTTATTTGCTTTAACGGATTTACAACTGCTATATTTCTAAACTGCAAAATTATTTATTTTACAAACCAAACCACGGTTTAATATTTTATAACTTAGAAGATTTTCGCTACAAAAAAGGGTGATCACTCAAGTGCTTTTCTGTAATAAAATAAATAGTTTTAGTAAGTATTTCCCAAAAAATTGGAAAATGACTTAACAATGTTAATATTGTTCTATTACACAATTTCAAATTTCAAATTTGGTTTTAAAACGAACTTATGTAATTCCTCAAGATTCATCCATAATGTCTAAGCCGAGTGTGGGGTGTTACAGAAATTGGCAATAATAAAATGATAAGCTAGAATAATTAATTCCCCCTAGTATGCAACTACTAGTAGTGATGTTGCAGTGATGTTGTAGCAACATGACAGTTTATTAATCCAGATTCGACATTTTGTAGGTTTCTCTCGAAGTCACTATGTTCAATCCTTTAATTAATTTAACATATTTTTATGCCAATTTAGTGTCAAGAATACATTTGCAAGCACCGTTCCTACAAGATTATGCACAACAACAATATATGTCTATATTATTACATAATTAAAATCAAAGAAATTAAACATAGACCATTCAAATTTTAGTCCATTAATCACAACCTTTTGAATTAGCAATTAACTTAATTACCCACTAATGTTATCAGCAATAGCAAGCATTAAACATAAACACTTGAATGAATAAATCTCATATTGCATCAAGCATCCTTAGGAAAGTATCAATCAGGGGTGGAACTAGGAATTCATTAAGTGGGGGCCAAAATAGCATAAAAAATATTTTTGGAACTAGCTTAAGATTAACATTAAAATTCACTAAAAGTAACCAAAAAAAAAAGAAAAAAGAAAAGAAGAGATAGTGTAGCAAAATCATATCACAAAAATTACATATCTCCAAAAAAAAAAAACCTTATTGGATTTCATTTCAGTTGTGCTTTTCTCCCTTTGATCATGTAAAACGTATCAATGATGACATCTGTATTGAGTATTTCTACCATCTCCTTTTCTATATACACCACCAAATAGTCCTTCCAAAAATCATCTTCCATTCAACTATGATGGTTCATTTTCACAATTTTCATGGCTGAAAAAGCTCATTCTGTTGTTACAATAGATGCAGGAAAAGTTAATACAAGGCATAGTAGCCTATCAACCAAAGGATACATTTCTGTTTTCTTTGTAGTTACCAAACCTCGGCATAAATCACCAAGAGTAGACAAGTCCTTCAAATCTAGATGGATAAGAACATCAACCCTAAAGGCATCTCTAAGATTCAAGCCTAAAGGTTTGTAAAGCTTTAGGGGTGATAGGCTACTATGCCTTGTATTAATCCCATAAATCACCAAGAGTAGACCTTCAGATGATCTTTCTTTTGCTTTGAAAAATCTTCAAGATTGAATTTCTCGACCAAATTACAAATATGCTCCATATTGAATCACTTATAACCATATCTAAGATTCAAGGTTGCACTCAGAATGAGAAGCTCTGTCACTTGTTCACTAAATATGTTGTTCAACTCTTGCAATTTTGATCTATGGCAATTGTAAATATTTCTACTCAATAATGATGTACCCTTGTCATAGTCTTCTTTTGTCTTCCTTGTTGTCGTAGAGATTCAAGTACATCAAATAAGGAGTGTCCCATGTCTGGAATCACAATGCCATACCACTCACAAAATTCTTTCACATTCTGCGACAAACTCTCCCAACCATCATTTCTTAAATTCTGAATCAAATTCTTTATAGTGGAAGCCAAGTGCATAATATTTACAATATCTATCCTCCATACTCAAGATCAATTCTGACCTCTTCCCTTCCATTTGCTTTTAAATTTGGCCAAAGTGGGGAAATTGCAAGTGGCGCCCCAACTTTGGTAAAATTACAGTAACGCCCTCAATTTTGGAAAAATTACAATGAAACCCTAAAAGTTTGTAAAGCTTAAAAATTCACCCTAATCCAATCCTAACTAAAATTTATCTCTTATTCTTCTTCAAAATTTAAATGGAATTAAAATTTCATCACCTTTTTTTGTCTTAATTTGAAATCAATTTGATTTGTAATAATAATATTTAATATTAAAATTTTGATTTATATATAAAATTTTGATTATTATTATGTGCTTTCTATAAATTAATTATTAACACCTCTAATTTTAATTGTAATTGTAATTTATTTTTTACGAGTTAACTTTAAATTTTTAAGCTCCGATAATAATATGCATAAATTTATGATGAAAAAGTTAATTTTGTTAACTTAACATAAATGTGAATTGCCATGTGGATGATAGGCCAACAATTAAATATTTTTTAATTTAAAAAATTGATTAATTGCATACGGATATACTCGTGAACTATTAATCTTTTTGCAAAAAAATACTAACATATAAGCATATATTACCAAAAATAAAAATTAATAGTTAAGAGTTAAATGTAAAGGGATAAAATTTGACAGATTTTTTTGTGTCGGCTTCTAAGAAAAAAAACATGTTATTAGTGTTTAATATTGAACTAACTGTAGAAATTAGGTTAAATTAAACTGAATAAAATATGATGTACCCAACAATTTGATTTGTAATAATACTATTTAATATTAAAATTTTGATTTAAATATAAAATATTTTTTATTATTCTATACTTTTTATAAATTATTTTTGAAAAAAAATCATTAACGCCTCTAAATAATGTACCCAGCAAGTTGGGGTGTATCCTTAATCAATGATGTGACCATCTTCTCCATCTATAACTTTGATCAAGGCAAAACCAAGCTGTGAATTTGGTTGGACACAAAACGACCAAATCTGAACCACTGCGTTTGGCTTCAAACTATCCCTGTTGTTCTTCAACACCTTATTGTAATCTTCATTTATGATATATGACAAGCCCAATTACATAATCTGAGTGTTGATTAACCTGACTCTGATACCACTAAATGTAACACCCTAAATCCGACCTAGACGACAAGGCTAAGTTTAGAATGTCACGATATTTATCTAGAACACAGTTATACCTAAAGTGAGCCTTTTACTATCATAAGTTATAAACATCCAATATCCCAAATATAATTAAATCCTAGCGGTTAATAAAACATTACAAAATTAAAATGCAAGTTCACACACATATATAAGTCCAATAAACGACCAAGTCCCACATTCGCCGGCCGTTTAATTCTGCGAATTCCCTAAATACATACAAATAGTTAGAGTATTGCATCATGGAATGGAACATAATTCAACTATACTATGTCTCAAAACTTTGGATATCTTGTGTATCCAAATACAATTTGGTATCATCATTTACGTGATAACCTAAACAAATTCATACGCAAAAATGTCCGGAATATAGTAGATCAATTACAGACGCACATAATCCACAACACATTAGCAGATACAAATATTTTGATGATACAGATACAGATGCAATTTACTAGCCCAACCGTTACACACCATCTCTGTTCCTCCCCTACATACCAATAGGTATATTATACCTATATATCCCTACACACCACATAGTGTCGGTATGACACATTGCAGTGTTTACAGTTTCACTACCAGATTAGCATAATATATAGGTGATTTGACCACCAATTCAACACAAAATACTTACTTCACTTCATAACCTCCCCACATGCAATTTCAGAATATATATCAGTCACATATATATAAGACACGGTTGCAAAACAATCACACAATTAAATATAACAAATGCTAATATCCGAAATATCTATCTCATTCCAATGTATAGAGTCATATAACATTCATGATAAATAAATTCATACAAATTAGTTCAATTCATTCGAAGGCTTACCCGCCCTGCACGTTAATTTCCACACTAACAAGAACTCAAAATTCGGGCTCATATGCCCACATGGTCTAGCACATCCCTGTGTGCTTTGCACGTGTGTCTCAAATATAAACTCTGTGAGTCACATGACCTGGACACATGCTCGTATGTCTCACCCGTGTGACTCTAATATGAACTTAGTGAGTTACACGGCCTGGACACACACTCATGTGTCTCACTCGTGTGACTCCTGCATCTCATTTCCCACACACGGCCTCTCCTATGCCCATATGATCTGCTAGTGTGTCCAAAATTTTGAAGTCAGTAAGTTACATGGTCCACTACATGGCCAGTACACACACCCATGTGGCTATCCATGTATCATCAATAGTCTTAATTTTGGCGAAAGAAAAATGTAGAAAAAGAAGGGTTTCAGTACCCACCTGAAGAATATTAAACGCAGAAGAAACAGAGACACTCCGGAACCTAAAAATAGTCAACAACTGTCTAGTTAACAACTTAATCGAACTTACAAAACTAATTAAATAGTTAACCAAACATATCAAAAACCTCAATGCAAATCTCAAACTCAAAACAACCGTTACCTTCGCACGATAGAACAAATTCACAAGCCTAAGACATCTGGGGAATAGGTTTCCATGGAACCTTCTCCTAACGAACACCAATTGAATGTTTAGACAGAGAAATTGAGCAATTTACTCAGGAAACCAACTTTGATTAAAAAAAAAACAATGACAATAAATGACAACGGATGCTAACAGAATTTTAACACCAAAACTTACTGGATTGACTTCCAATGAAAGAACAACATAGAACGGAACTCTTATGATAATCGCAGCAAAATTGACTAGTAGAATTTGGGAATTAAGCAACTAAAATTTGAGAAAAAGAAAATAAAAAGAAAGTAAAAAGAAAAGGAAAGAAGAGGAGAGGAAAAGTTACGTTACTAAAAAAATAAAGAAAATAAAGAAGATTATTTCAAAACTCACTAACTAATCCCGCAGAGTAACCAAAAACATATCACCGCTTTGCTTACGCAAAGACTCGAACACGGGACCAGAGAATAGGCAAATGCTTAACCAGTTAACCAACATGCTCATTCTTGACACAAAAGAGCATAGAATTAAACTTAAGGAAGGAACCTAGGCTAAGGTCCAAATAAAAAAAAATTACAAATTCCAAAATTAAAGCAAATCGAACTTCAAATCACAGATAGGCAAATAGAACACACAACCACAGAGGCAGACACATATTCATTGACACAACTCAACATCAAAACTCAAATTTTGGGGTGTTACAATTCTCTCCCTTTAAAAGAAATTTTTGACCTCGAAATTTTCCCTAACTCAAACAGATGCAGATATTGTTGGCGTATTGAATCTTCAGCTTCCCAGATGGCTTGCTCAGTACTGTGATTCTGCCACAAAAATTTTACCTAAGGTACAGTCTTTCTCCACAAGACTTTAACATATCACTCTAAAATCTGAATCGATTCCTCCTCGAAGGTCAGGTCAGGTCTCACCTCAATTTCCTCTACAGATTAAATGTGGGAAGGACCAGACTGATACTTGCACAACATCAAGACATGAAACATGTTGTGGATCCGATCAAGTTCAGGCGGTAACTTTAGCTGATAAGGAATCGGTTCCACTCGTTTCAGAATACAGTAAGGTCCGATAAATCTCGGACTTAACTTGCCTTTGTGTTCAAATCGCAAAACCTTTTTCCACGGCGATACCTTCAAAAACACCTGATCACCCACAGATTATTCAATATCCTTTCTTTTTAAATTAGCATAAGACTTCTATCGATCTGAAGCAACTTTTAGACGATCCCGGATTAGTTTAACCATTTTCTTCATTTCAGACACCAACTTAGGACCCAAAACCCGTCGATCACTCGACTCAATCCAACACAAGGGAGTACAACACTTACGGCCATACAGGGCCTCGTAAGGTGCCATCTGAATGCTAGACTGGTAGTTGTTGTTATACGTAAATTCGGCTAATGGTAGGTGATACTCGCAACTGCCCCCGAAGTCAATCACACAACTCCACAACATATCCTCTAATATCTGAATAACTGGCTCAGATTGTTCGTCAGACAGAAGATGATACACGGTACTAAAACCCAGTCGTGTACCTAACGCCTCGTATAATTTCTTCTAGAATCGAGAGGTGAAATGCAGATCCCCATCTGAATTAATCGAAATCGAAAGTCCGTGTAACCTCACAATCTCAGACACGTGTAGCTTAGCTAACCTCTGTAGCAAATAATCGATCATGATTGGTAGAAAATGAGCATACTTGGTCAATCATTCAACGATGACCCATACCGAATCCTTCTTAGTGGACGTCAGGGGTAATCTATTAACGAAGTCCATTGTTACACATTCCCACTTCCATTGGGGAATTTTGATCACCTGAAGCAACCTTGAAGGTAATTAATGTTCAGCCTTCACTTTCTGAAACGTCAGACAATGAGAAACAAAGGTAGTCACTTCCCGTTTCAACCCCAGCCACCAGTACAGGTTCTCGAAGATCACGGTACATTTTATTTCCACCAAGATGCATAACGTAAGGGCTACAACGCGCTTCTTGTAGGATCGACTATTGCAACTTACGGTCCTTAGGCACACAAACCCGACCTCTAAAACACAAAACCCCGTAACTATTCAAACCAAATTTGAAAGCTTCACCAGACTCAACTTGACGTAAACGCTGAATTAATGACTTACCATTCAACTATTTAGCTCGGATCTGCTCAACCAGAGTGGGCCTGACTTGCAGTTCAGTCAATAAACTCCCGTCATCAAATAAACTCAATAGAGCAAGATCAGACATCACTTGACGGCTAAGGGCGTCGGCTATCACATTGGCCTTACTAGGATGATACTCGATAGTGCAATCATAGTCCTTAAGCAGCTCCACTCATCTACGTTGCCTAAGATTCAACTCCTTCTGAGTTAATAGATACTTGAGACTCTTGTGATCGGTGTAGATGATACACCTGTCACCGTACAGATAGTATCTCCATATCTTTAGAGAAAACATAACCGTAGCCAGTTCAAGATCGTGAGTTGGGTAATTTTCATTCATGTGTCTTAAGCTATCGAGAGACATACGCTACCACCTTACCATCTTGCATCAATACACATCCTAAACTGACGTACGTCACATCACTATAAACCACGAACTATTTACCTGGCTCGGGCTGGACCAGAACAGGAGCTTGAGTTAAAATAGACTTGAGTTTTCGAAAGCTCGACTGGTGTTCCTCAGACTGCTTAAACGGAGTATTCTTCTATAGTAACTTAGTCAATGGAGATGCTATCAGAGAAAATCCTTCGATGAACCTCCGGTCGTAACTCTCTAACTTGAGGAATCTCTAAAGTTCAGATCTATTTTTCAGTTGTTTCCACTCGACTACATCCTCAACTTTCTTGGTATCGGCACGGATTCCATCAGCCATCACAACATGCCCTAGAATTGCAACCTCAGACAACCAAAATTCACACTTACTAAACTTAGCATAAAGTTGCTTCTCACAAAGAGTTTGAAGTACGATGCGAAGATGCTCGTCATGTTCGACTTCAATCTTTTAGTATATCGGGATATCATTGATGAAAACAACTATAGATCGATACAAGTATGGTTGAAATACCCAATTCATAAAATCTATAAATGTAACTGGGGCATTATTTAACCCAAAAGGCATAACTAGGAACTCATAATATTCATAACGAGTGCTTAAGGCAGTTTTGAACACATCTGTCTCCTTAACTTTAAACTGGTGGTAACCCGAACGAAGATCGATTTTGGAAAACACAGAAGCTTTATGGAACTGATAAAAAAATCGTCGATTCTCGATAGTGGATACTTGTTTTTTATTGTTAACTTATTCAACTAATGATAATCAATACATGTTCACATTGTACCATCTTTATTTTTGATAAACA
This sequence comes from Gossypium bickii, assembly GCA_025503065.1. NCBI lineage: Eukaryota > Viridiplantae > Streptophyta > Magnoliopsida > Malvales > Malvaceae > Gossypium > Gossypium bickii. The sequence goes on from CP106719.1 coordinate 47,477,965, forward strand.
GCACTGGTTCTCCCGACAAAGACACACTCGGCCTAATAAACCTTCGGTCAAGAAGCTCTTGAAGTTGGGCTTTCAGCTCAACCAGCTCTTTTGGTGCTATGCGATGGGTGTAGTCGACACCGAAACTATCTCCAGTATCAAATAAATACCAACCTCAACCTCTTGGTTCGATGGTACTCCCAACAACTCGTCGAGAAAAATGCAAAAAAAGAAGGGTTTCGATACCCACTTGAAGAAGATTGAACGTAGAAGCAACAGAGACACTCCAGAACCTAAAAATAATCAACAATTGTCTAGTTATAGAACTTAATCGAACTTACAAAACTAATTAAACAATCAACCAAACATGTCAAAAACCTCAACGCAAATCCCAAACTCAAAATAACCGTTACCTTTGCATGATAGAACAAATTCACGAGCCTAAAACGTCTGAGGAGTAGGTTTCCTAAAAACCTTCTCCTAACGAATGCCAATTGAACGTTTAGACAGAGAAATTGAGCAATACACTCAGGAAACCAACTTTGATAAAAAAAAAACAACGACAATAAATGACAATGAATGCTAACAGAATTTTAACAACAAAACTTACCAGATTGACTTCTAGTGAAAGAACAGCAGATAACGGAACTCTTACAATAACACAACAAAATTGACTAGTAGAATTTGGGAATTAAGCGACTAAAATTTGAGAAAAAGAAAATAAAATGAAAGTAAAAAAGAAAAGGAGAGTGAAGGTTACGTCACTAAAAAAATAAAGAAAATAAAGAAGATTATTTCAAAACTCACTAACTAATCCCGCAGAGTAACCAAAAACATATCACCGCTAGATAATAGGAAAATGCTTAACCAGTGCACCAACAGGCTCGTTCTTGACACAAAAAAGCATAGAGTTAAACTTAAGGAAGGAATCTAGGCTAAGGTTCAAATAAAGAAATTACAAATTCCAAAGTTAATGCGACTCGAACCTCAAATCACAAATAATCAAACAAAACACACAACCACAGAGGCAGACACATATTCATTGACACAACTCAACATCAAAACTCAAATTTTGAGGCGTTGCACTCTTTTTATAATATTTTTTTTCTAGTTGTTGGGGGGAAACATAAAATTCTTTAATATTTTCTACAAAGTTTTTAAATAGCTTTTAGCATTTGCAAAAAAATGTTGGCAGGGCTTAAGGCACCTTCTAGCCCCCGTGATGTTTCGCCCCTAGTACCAATAATCCCATATTAAGGTTTCATAATTATTCTAGCTAATAAAAGTTTAGCCCATAATCACCAAATTTAAAATAATTAAGAAAAACTCCCCCATGGTTCAAGATAACAAAAAAAAAATGTAAAGAGAAAAAGTGAAGAGATTTCAAGCCAAATAAGGCAATTCTCCCCAATTAGTTATTCTTTTTCTTCCTCTTCTTATCTTCTTCTTTTTAAACCTCTCTTCTTTTGAAAATGGGTGTTCTTTTTTGTACTAGTCGACTTTCCCCTTTATGTTTTGAAAATAAGGTATTTAAATCCCCAAAATATGGTAGGGGCTAGGTCAACTCCCCTTTTCATTCTATTTATGTCCTCTTAGGAGTATTTGGGCTTTCAATTTTCGCGGAGTCCTTATTCCTTCTGATTCTTAGTCATCATCAACAATTCATTAAGAGAAGGGTTAAGCCCAAAAGCTGATGTGGTGTTCTTTAAATGTGGGGGCCTCCAATTTGTTCCCGTTGGGCTTGATGTTACAGTTTTGCTGCCACATCAGCAATCTGTTAGTGGATTAATGAAAATTTTAACCGCAATGATTGATTCGAACAATTATCTTAATCAGGGTGACTAAATTGAGGAAACAAATTAGAATGACCAAATTGAAGAAACAAATTAGAATGTCCAAAATATGATAAACACTATTTTAGAGTGACTATGGTTGTAGTTTACCTATTAAAGTATTAACGAGTTTTCATTCAAAGAAAATAAGAGTTTAAAAAAAGTAAAAAAACCTTAATTAAGTATATTGCAGTTAATTCTCTAGCCCAAATATAAACTTAAAACGAGTGTCGATCACTTATACTATATTTTTAAAATCAATTTTGGCGATAAAATAGGGTAAAAGTAACAAAATCTCTATATTATATTTTAGAATATATTTTAGTATTTCTATTGAAAAATGGATAAATTAACTCAAATAGATTAGATGAGTGAGCAAAACAAGCCCTCCTTACAATTCGTTGCTAAATGTTTTTTTTTTTTATGTTTTTATATAAGGTATAATAACAAATTTAACTCTCAACGTTTACATATTTATTCAATTTGACCCCTACTTTCTTATTGAAAGTAAATTAGAAAATTTGAAACTATTCAGGCTAAATTGTCAAAAAGGCCTTAGTAACAAATTAAAAAAAAAATCAATTAAGCCCTTTTAAAATTTAAAAATTATTAAAACATCATAAAAAATTATAAACAAAATTTATAAAAAATTTATATATATTTTAAAATTATAATTTTTTATTAAAAATAATAATATTGACCTAATAAAAGAGTAGGGTTATTTTTTTTAAATCTTGTAACTATTAGGTTTTAATGGCTCGGTACCATTATTTTTAATAAATATTTTAAAAATTTAAAATCTATATATATAAATTTTTATAATTTTTTTATAATTTATATTATATTTTAATAATGTTAATAATTTAAGAGGGTTTAATTGATTTTTTTAATTTGTTACTAAGGCCTTTTTGACCCTTTAGCCTTATTAGTTTAAAAATTTTCTAATTTACTTCCAATAAAATAGTATGGGTCAAATTGAATAAATGTGTAAAAGTTGAGGGTAGATTTTTTATTATGCCTCATATATAAACACCAAAACAAACATTTAACAATGCAATTTAATAGGGGGTTGTTTTGCTCACTCATCTAACATACAAGTCTAATTTGCCTAATTTTTCAATAAAGAAACTAAATTGCAATCCGTAGCATGGTAGAAGAGATTTTATGGTATTTTTATAAGAGAATGAAACTATGTAACAGGAAAATAATTTTGAATATAAAAGCAAAATAGATATCCATAAATAATATTTAAATTATAATTAATTAATTAATTTAAAAGTTAAAATTTATAAAGGAGATATCCAGTTTAATTTTATTTTATTCTATAAAACTCTCTTAATGCTTGGTTTTATATTTTATATAGATAAAGATAAAAAATAGGTAATAAAACTAGTAAATTTAAAATTTAAAAAAAACATAATTCATAAAATTTTATTTTGCCTAAAGTATCCATATTTATTCCTATTTTTTTATTTAATTCAAAGTTTAATAGAGATTATAAAATTATAAATATTTAATTAAATATTTTTTTTCAAAACATCTATATTTCCCTTATTACTATTTTAAAACACCTAAGTTATCCTATTAATTTCAATAACTCCCAAATATAATTTTATATTAGATATAGATTACATATTATTACTAATAAATCCTAGCTATTTTGAGTTACTCATCATGACTAAGAATTGATTTTACCCTATACCTAGTTTTTTTATTTATTTATTATTATATATAATGTTTAGAACTATCCATAATTTCTCCTTAACTCATAAATAGGAGGATAATACATTTTAAAGTATTCAAATTCACGTCCTCCTATATTAGCAATAATACCCATACCAATCGAGTTAAAATCCAATCGAGACATAACCTATTAAATTTGAATGCCATACTCTTTAAAGAAAATTAAGATGCCCATATTTTGCAATTTCACTTAAGCTTACTTGATCATGAATAAATATATTTTTTTATTTAGGATGGGTCACAAAGATTTAAAAGAAATGATTACATGTTTTATATTTTTAATTAGATTTTTAAATGTATCGTCATATTAAATTCGTTTGTAATATTTAAATGTTTCATCTTTCGTAAAAATGCTTAATTAAATTAATAAATTTGTAAAAGAACATTTTGATGTAAATGATTACATATAGATGCACGAACACAAGAGTGAATGAGAGCTTAGGAAGATAGAAATACAATGAGTTAGTGAATGGTAGATGTTTACATATGGCTATCATATATTATTGTTCAACTACAACTACAATTCACAGCTGTAATAAATTAAAAGAATCCACCTTAACAATTTATTACCACCAAATTTATTAATTTTGCCAACTAATTTATGACTATTATTTATTATTATATTTTTACATAATACTCTAAATAATTACCAAAATTGAAATGATTGAGAAAATAAAGCGCGTTCAATCTCAAAAGAGAAAACATTTAGACTGAGGCACCAAATACTTAGCGGTCACATTAAACTCCATTGAATTCCCACAATGCACTCCCATCTAACTATAGCTATCTACCGAGTCCTATAAAAGGAGATCCTCCTCAACCACAGAGGCAAGACATCATAGCGTGATCTACTGAGTTAAGAGTTTCAATTCTACTACTTATTATAGTTAAATATCATATATGGCCAAGTACTTGAATGTTGTGCTTGTTCTTGCTCTAGTAGTGGTTCAAGCTACTGCAAGGAATGTGCCTAGCGATGCTGCTGGTCTCAATGACCAAAAGAACCTCCTCACATACGGTGGCATTGGCGGCTACTCTGGCATGGGTTCAAATGGCATGCCAATCGGTGGAGTTGGGAGTGTTGGTGGTATGACTGGCCTTGGTGGTACAGGTGGGATGGGCGCCATGGTAGGTGTTGGGTATGGAGGTGGGCCTGGCGCTGGTGGTGGAAATGAAGGTGGTGTTGGCATTGGCAATGCGCCTGGTGTCGTCCACTTTCCTTGAACTTTGCTGGATGGTTAAATTTTTAAAGCAACTAGTTTCTTGAACTTTGCTGGAGGGGTTTAAATTTTAAAGCAACTAGTTTATGTTAAATAGTAATGTTATAGTTGCTCTAGAATGTGAAATGTTGTCCTGTGTTATGGGTTACGTGCTAGGTCCATCTTTATTGTCGTGTTTTCTTTTGTTTTGTAATCCGTCATTGTCGTGGTTTTGTAGCCGACCTAAGGTAAATAAATTGATTTTGACAAGTTAGACTGATTGATATATATATATATATATATATATATATATATATATATATATATATATGTCTCGGACAAGCCAGTTAACAACATGCATGCATGAGAAAAAGTTGTCATCAATAAGCTTATTATTTACTTACATATAAATTTAGAATTTTTATTTGATATATTGATTAAGAATGCATGACATAAAACAAATTAAATTCTGGATAATAAACTAAAATAAAATAAATTATGTATGGCAAAAGGGTTTTCATTTTTGTTCCATGGACTACACTCGTCCTACATTTTTAAGATTGATTAAACAAAACTTCGATCACAAAAATGACCTTTTAAAAGGTTTAAACCTTTATTGCTGAAAAAAAATCTATATAATAGTGTCTAGAGTGAAGGTATTTTATGAGGTATTTTACTGATGAAAAAAATCGATAGACCATCCTAAATGCTTTTGACCAAGCAATAGATAAGCCATTAAGGATACCTAATAACTCAGTTTAAAGAAACATGCAATTCCCCATATTTCAATCGCATCCCACAATAGCCATCAAAATTTCTAGTTCCTCCACTTGATGCAGAATCATTGTTGTTCTTAGTAACGCCATCAGTTTTGATTTTAATACAGTCTATTTTCAAGAAACCACCGCTAGAGATGAGTATCAAGAAATTTCGCTTGTTGGCCTTGTGGTACAATAGCTTTCGAAGTCAATGCTTGCAATCCGTTAAGGCATGGACATCTGTTTCCTAGCACTCATCACATAAACTACATTAAGCAACATTTGAAATGCCTCACCTGCAACTTTCTCCATTAGTTAAGAGCTTATTTTTAAAAGCGAGCCACAAGAATTTCCAGTTTAAGGCCCTTGATAGTTCTAATTCCACACTTTGTTGGCCAGTTCCCATTTAGTCTTGGTTAGATACTTGTACGTCTCAACAACAACAGTGAATTGATCATTCTTGTTCCATTGCCATGCGTCGACATCATCACCAGCTTGCTCAGGCGAGGCTGTTAGAAGTTGGCCCTCCATGCAGCCCATGCAGCACCAAAGAACCAGCACGTGTAGCAACAAAGTCAGTAGCAGACATGCCATGCAGTTGAGCCATGCAGAAGTTATTATTGCATGTTCAAACTTAAGCCCTTTTTTTCATTTTGTAATCTTCAGTCAATGTAATGTAGTTTAGTTCATTTGGAACTATGTTTGGATGATATTTGATGTAATTAGGTGGTGATTGAGCTGACAAATCAGCTTTGTTTAAGTGTGCAAGTTAGGTTTTTCTTATTTCAATGTAATTAGTGGGGATAGGTGAAAGTTTAAGTAATCTTTCACATGTGATTACAAGCTATCAGCTTGTATTTGTATTGGCATTATGCCATTGTTTATTTTTGAATGAAATCAATTGAAATTTTCTTCCATATGCTCCATTTTTCTTGTTTCTCGTTGCTGTTTTTATTTCCTTAGCAAATTTCTGCTCTTGTTTCTTCACCAAGTAACGAGGCTTGTTGTACAAGCTTGCTACTCAACTTGTTCACTCTTCTTAAACACCAACAATTGGTATCTATAGCTTTTGTCTTAGAGGACCTATTGCTGTTAAACTTGAAATCGAATGGCTTCATCAAGCTTCTCACCAGCTGCACCACCAGTCTTCAATGGAGAGGGCTTCCACAAATGGGTGGTCAAGATGAGGACTTACCTGCAGGCCTTTGATCTATGGGAAGTTGTGACCTCAGATGTCGAGCCAACACCCTTTCGAGCCAACCCAAAAGTGGCTCAGATAAGACCGCATGAAGAAGAGAGAACAAAGAGGCACAAGGCCATGTCTTGCATACAAAACTATGTGTCCGATGTGATCTTCACAAGGATCATGGCTTGTGAGACACCAAAGCTGGCCTGGGACAAGTTGAAAGAGGAGTTCCAAGGGACTGTGAGGACAAGGCAGCAGCAACTATTGAATTTGAGAAGAGATTTTGAAAATCTCAAGATGAAGGAAGAAGAGACAGTGAAGCAGTACTCAGACAGAATCATGGCTGTGGTCAATAGCATAAGGTTGCTAGGAGAACAATTCAATGAGTCAAGAATTATGGAGAAGGTGCTCTCAATATTGCCTGAAAGATATGAAGCAAAAATCTCATCCCTTGAGGATTCGAGAGACCTTGCAAGCATCTCCTTAGCTAAGCTTGTCAATGCCCTCTATGCTCAGGAGCAAAGGAGAGCTAGCAGGATGGAGGAGCATCAAGAAGGTGCTTTTCAAGCCAAGGCCAAGGCTGCCTCGAGCACCAATGCCTATAAAGGCAAGAAGACTTAAAAAAATAGGCCTAAGCCTAATACTGCAAGAGGTGGAGAGCAACTCTGCAGGCATTGCAAAAGACCAGGTCATCTTGAAGACAAATGCTGGTTTAGGCCAGATGCAACATGTCAACATTGCAGGAAAAAGGGGCATGTTGAAAGGGTCTGCAAAAATAAAGGCAGAACAAGGCAGAATCAAGCACAACAAAAGAGTGTTGAAGCTCGAGTAGCTGAAGACAGCAGTGACCGTGAGGAGCAGGTCTTTGCTGTGTCATGCTAAGTTGGTCAGAAAAGGGGCTCAAAAGGATGGCTATTGGATAGTGGCTGCACCAACCACATGTCACCAGATGCAACCATCTTCAAGACTTTGGATAGAAGCTGCAAAATCAAAGTTAAAGTTGGCAATGGTCAGTTTATCAAGGCTGAAGGCAAAGGGGATGTGTTGATATGCACTTTCACAGGTAATGAGCTCATCTCAAATATGTTGCTTGTACTTGAAGTTGACAGAAACCTACTCAGCATAGCTCAGTTGCTAGACAAAGGCTACTCAGTGGTGTTCAAAGGCAAGGAGTGCTAAATTGTTAATCCAAGTGGATCATGCTTCATGACAGTCACAATGATTGATAAATGCTTTAAAGTCAACTGGCCAAGTGACTCACACTCAGCCTGCACAGTTTCAATTGATGATTTCAAGCTTTGGCACCAAAGGCTTAAGCATGCCAACTTCAGATTGATGGCTCAGATGGTCAGTGAAGATTTGGTTGAGAACTTCACCAATTCAGTGAAGCATGATGATGTTTGTGAAATATGCCAGCTAGGAAAACAAGCCAGACAACCATTTCCCTCGAATCAAGCCTGGAGAGCCTCAGAAAAACTTCAGCTTGTGAACACTGATGTGTGTGGTCCCATGAAGATTGAATCACTCAGTGGAAACAGGTACTTCATACTTTTCATTGATGATTGTACAAGATATTGCTGGATTTTCTTTTTGAAACACAAGTCAAAAGTAGCTCAGGTGTTCCTGAAGTTCAAAGTTGCAGCTGAAACTGAAATAGGCTGCAAGCTTAAGACCATAAGGTCAGATAATAGGACTGGGTATACCTCAGCTTAGTTTCAACCTCACTGTGAGAATGTTGGCATCAAGCACCAACTAACCAATATCTATACTCCCCAACAGAATAGGGTAAGTGAAAGAAATAAAAGAAGCCTTATGGATATGGCCAGGTGCCTATTGTTTGAAAAGAACATGCCCAAAACCATGTAGGCTGAAGTAGTTAACACTGCTGTCTACATTCAGAATAGGCTTTCAACCAAGACACTTGCTGACAAGACACCTTTTAAAGCTTGGTTCAGGTTCAAGCCATCTTTGGCTCATTTGAAGGTCTTTGGCTACATATGCTATGCCCATGTGCCATCTGTGAAGAGGGATAAGCTATCAAAAAGGGCCCAACCTGGTGTTCTAGTAGGCTATAGCTCAGTCAAGAAGGGTTATAGGATCTTAGATACTTCAACAAAAAGGATCCAAGTGAGCAGAGATGTGATCTTTGATGAAAAAGCATGCTGGAACTGGGATAGACATGAACCAGAGGCTACTTCTGAAGAGTTGATAATTGATCTAGGTGAACCTGATCAGATTGGTCCAAAAATAGACTTTGATAATGAGCCAGTTAGGGGAACAAGGCCATTGGCCGAGATTTATGAAATGGCACAAGTAGCCATAGTAGAGCTAACCTGTTTTGAAGAAGCTGAAGGTCAGCAAGGCTGGAAACAAGCCATGCTTGATGAAATCAAGATGATAGGGAAGAATAAAACATGGGAGCTGGCTGAAAGGCCTACAAACAAAAAGACCATTGGTGTTGAATGGGTCTATCGAGCCAAACAAAATACAGATGGGAGTCTGAACAAGTTGAAGGCTAGGCTGGTTGTCAAGGGGTTCAGTCAAAGATATGGCCTAGACTATATGGAGACTTTTGCACCAGTAACCAGGCTTGACACTATAAGATTGTTAGTTGCTTTGGCAGCACAAAGGCAATGGTGCATACTCAGCCTGATATGAAATCTACTTTCCTGAATGGCTTCCTTGAAGAAGAAATCTAAATTGACCAGCCTCAAGCATTCATTATGTCTGGTAAGGGTGTACAGACTCAAAAAAGCCTTATATGGCTTGAAGCAAGCTCTTAGAGCATGGTATGCTCAAATTGACAACTACCTGATCAGTTTGGGATTTGAAAGAAGTGTTAGTGAGCCAACACTCTATGTCAAGAAAGATAAAGCTGAAACACAGCTTATTGTGTCCCTCTATGTTGATAACCTCTTGGTGACACGAAGAGACCAAGTCATGTTGGCTGATTTCAAGGCCAAAATGAAGGATATGTTTGAAATGTATAACTTGGGGCAGATGACATATTTCCTTGCAATGGAGGTGATACAAAATCAAAGTGGAATCTTCCTGGGACAGAAGACATTTGATGCAAAAATCCTAAGCAAATTCTCTGTGGAGAATAGCAAGCCAACAAGCACACCTATGGTTGTTGGAATGAAGCTATCAAGCCTAGATGACCATGATCGAGTAGATGAATCTGCCTATAGAAGTCTGGTTGGATGCTTGTTATATTTAACAGCAACCAGACCAGATATCATGTTTGCTATGAATATGCTATCGAGGTTTATGCATTGCTGCAACAAGTAGCATCTTCAAGCAGTAAAAAGAGTGCTCAAGTACATTAAAGGCACCTTGAGCTATGGTTTACAGTTTAGCAAAGCTGAAAACATGAAGTTGATAGTCTATACAGACAGTGATTGGGCTGGTTTAAAGGATGACTTCAAGAGTACTTCTGGTTATGCATTTACACTTGGTTCAGCAATGTTTTGCTGGTGCTCAAAGAAGCAATCAATGGTAGCTCAATCAACAGCAGAAGCTGAGTATGTTGCAACCGCAAATGTTGTTAATCAAGCCATATGGCTAAGAAAAATCCTAGCTGATTTGAACCTACATCAAGAGGCAGCAATAGAGATTTTTTGTGATAACAAGTCTGCTGTTGCAATTGTAAAGAACCCTGTCTTCCATGGTAGAACCAAGCACTTTAGCATCAAGTTACATGTTTTAAGGGAGATGGAACAAGCTCGAAAGGTGGAGCTGATTCATTACAATTCAGAGGCACAGATTACTGATATCTTCACAAAGGCCCTGAATGTGACAAGGTTCATTAAATTAAGGAAAGAGTTAGGAGTATGCAGCATGGAGACCAATGAGAAGTGTTAGAAGTTAGCCTTCCATGTAGCCCATGCAGCACCAAAGAACCAGCATGTGCAGCAACAAAGGCAGTGGCAGACATGCCATGCAGTTGAGCCATGCAGAAGCTATTATTACATGTGCAAACTTAAGCCATTTTTTTCACTTTGTAATCTTCAGTCAATGTAATGTAGTTTAGTTCATTTGGAACTTTGTTTGGATGATATTTGATGTAACTAGGTGGTGATTGAGCTGACAAATCAGCTTTGTTTAAGTGTGCAAGTTAAGTTTTTCTTATTTCAATGTAATTAGTGGTGTTAGGTGAAAGTTTAGGTAATCTTTCACATGTGATTACCAGCTATCAACTTGTATTTGTATTGGAATTATGCCATTGTTTATTTTTGAATAAAATCAATTGAAGTTTTCTTCCATATGCTTCATTTTTCTTGTTTCTCGTTGCTATTCTTATTTCCTTAGCAAATTTCTGCTCTTGTTTCTTCACCAAGTAACGAGGCTTGCTGTACAAGCTTGCTAGTCAGCTTTCTCACTCTTGCTTAAACACCAACAGAGGCGATCGTATTCTTGCAATTTTCAGAACAATTGAATGGTTCAGAAGTCCATCAAAAATATTTCCATCTAACACATCACTAACATACAGATTATTATCTACTTTAGGATCAATGCAAAAACCACTTATTGGTCATACATAAGGATTCAACAATCATTTCAAAATTTTATTTGTTTGCCATTTCGACTAGTACACACTTAGCTCCTGAAAGGCTTCGAGATTGATTGCCAAACAAAAGAGAAATTATTAGTTTTGATAGTATCCTTCCAAATGTGTACATGCTTTTAAGAATTTGAACCCAAAGAGCTTTTGGATTGGTGAATGTATTAAAAGCCAATTTCAGCAAAAACAATTGATATGCTTTCTTAAACTTTTTAACCTAATACCACCATTTGCTTAATCTATTTTACACTGTCAACGACAGATCAAGAGGTTTCTTAGTCACCTTTTTTTATTATGGAAAAGTGGCTCTCTAAATGTAACTATCAAGAATGGTTTCCAAATGAAATCCCAAAGTTTTGTATATCTTCAACTTAACCTCTAAAGTCGTAGTAGACAAATACAAAATTTGTGTCTTCAACTCATTGATTTTATGGCCAAAAATATAACTGAACTCCTCTAGAATTTCTTGAATCATCAAAGCTTGTTCTACTGAAGCCTTACAAAATAGATCATATGCGAATAATAAATTAGAGAAAGGAGCTTCGTTTTTTTGAAAGGCAGATCAATTCCCAGTTCTTTGATTTCTGTTAGAACCTTAGTTTGCTATCTATCCGCTTCATTGTTCACGTAGTTTGAATTCATCAATCTTACTCTATATAGCCTCATCCAGTGAATTATTTTTTTCAATAATTGGCCGAACTATCTATTTGCTAAAGCTCAATCTACCCTTACACAACAAGCAATTGCAACTCCAATAGATAGCCCAACCTTTACAAATTACTCATCTTAAACCTTACAATATAATCAACAAAACTCATACAAATAATGCCTATGAAATGAGTGCAAAAATGCAAGGAAAGTCCACAACAAATAACCTACCAAAATCAACACAAAACCTCTTTTAAAGATGCATCCATTCATACGAATGAACTGCCTATTTATAGAGTAAATTAGGCAGCCTTCTATAATAGTTTTTGTATAGATAAATACTTCTTTAACGTCATAATAATATTGGATAAATAATCTTTAAAACTTATCTCAAGATAAAGCTTGATAATCTTCATAATACCAACACATAAATCACCTAAGTTAACTGTTAGAATTAAGTGACCCGAATCCTTATTTAAAAAAAATACATGGTAAAATAAAATAAAAGAAGAATCCCTATAGAATTACACTTCTTTTATTTTATTTTAAATAAGGTTTTTAAACCTTATTAAACTCCATCTATTTGATATTGATTAGAATAAGGAGTTTTTAATCTTACTGCACTCCTATTAGAATATGGCTTTACAAGCCTATAAATAGACATAGTCTATTTCTCTTGTAATTGATTCGAATTCGACATAGTGAATTTTCTTCTCTTTTGCCCGTGGTTTTTTCCCGAAAGGGTTTCCACGTAAAATCTGTGTGTTCTTTATTTTTTATTTTTTCTTTTCTTTGTGATATATTTGTCATTACCGACGTTATTTTTCACAAATTGGTATCAGAGCTTCTGGGTTTTTCATCTCGATCACGGTAATGGCGTCTTTGAAGTAGTCCACTGTTGGATCGCAACACCAGATTCGCGTTGTGGCAGATAAAGATGCCGGCAGTTCTTGCACAGATGGATTTAGAGGAAGCCCTACTAGGGGTAGATAAGATGCCTTCGACATTGATGGAGGAAGAAAAGAAGCGTAAGGATCGAAAGGCGTTAACACAATTACATCTGCATTTGTCTAACGAAATTTTGCAAGATGTGATGAAAGAGAAAATCGCTGCGGCATTATGGAAGAGGCTAGAACAAATATGTATGTCGAAAACTCTAACCAGCAAGTTACATATGAAGCAACGTCTTTATGCTCATCGTTTGGAGGAAGGTGCATCTGTGCACGAACACTTAACAGTGTTTAAAGAAATTCTCTCTAACTTAGAGGCCATGGAGGTTCAGTATGATAAGGAAGATCTAGGGTTGATTCTACTTTGTTCATTGTCCCCGTCTTATTCAACCTTCAGAGACACGATTTTATCTAGCCGCGAGTCTCTCACAGTTGATGAGGTTTATGATTCTTTGACCTCGTATGATAAGATAAAGCATATTGTGGTTAAACCTGACTCTCAGGGAAAGGGTCTTATTATTCGTGGAAGACAAGATCAGAATGCTGATGATGATCGTGGAAGGACACAAGAACGGAATCTTTGCGGTAAATCTAAGGGTAGATCGAAGTATTCATTACTTGTAACTTTTGCAAGAAGAAAGGGCACATTAAATCTGAGTGCTATAAGCTACAGAACAAGATTAAAAGGGAGGCTACGAATCAAAAAGGAAAACAACCAAAAAATTTCGGTGAAGCTGATGTTGTAGAAGACTATAGCAATGGTGAACTTCTAGTCGCTTTTGTCAACAATTCTAAAGAGAGCGAGGAGTGGATACTTGATTTAGGCTGCACCTTCCACATGAGTCCCAATCGGGATTGGTTTACAAATTACGAAACAGTGTCTGAAGGTGTTGTTTTGATAGGAAATAATGCTACATGTAAAATTGCAGGTGTTGGAACAATTAAAGTTAAGATGTTTGATGGAGTTGTCAGAACACTTAGTGACATACGTCATGTTCCAGAATTGAAGAGAAATTTAATTTCGTTAAGTACTCTTGATTCAAAAGGGTACAAATACACAGCTGAAAGTGGGATTTTCAAGATTTTCAAAGGTTCCCTCGTTGTGATGAAAGGGCGGAGAAAGACTGCCAAGTTATATGTTTTGCAGGGTTCTACTGTTATTGGTGATGCAATTGTCGCTTCCTCTTCCTTGTCAGATGATGATATTACTAAACTTTGGCATATGCGCTTAGGGCATATGAGTGAGAATGGCATGGCAGAATTGAACAAAAGAGGACTTTTGATGGGGGAAGCAAAAGAGAGTTCGATTCACCAGAGGAATCCATAACATGAAGGGAACGTTGGAGTATATTCATTCTGATCTGTAGGGGCCATCAAGAGTGCCTTCAAGAGGTGGAGCTAATTATATGCTAACTTTTATTGATGATTTTTCCAGAAAAGTTTGGGTATTCTTCCTGAAGCAGAAAAGTGATGTGTTTTCTGCATTTAAGTCTTGGAAAACTATGATTGAAAAACAGACTGGAAAACAAATAAAATACCTCCGCACAGACAATGGCTTAGAGTTTTGTTCTGATAAGTTCAATAAACTGTGCAAGTCAGAAGGGATCGTGAGACACTTGACAGTTCGTCATACTCCACAACAAAATGGCGTTGCAGAACGAATGAACAGAATGATCATGGAGAAGGTTCGATGTATGTTGTCAAATGCCAACTTACCAAAGTTGTTTTGGGCCGAAGCAGCCTCTACTGCATGTTTTTTGATCAACCGATCTCCATCCATTGCCATTGAGAAAAAGACTCCATAAGAGGTATGGTCAGTAATCCTACTAATTATTCTAATTTAAAGATCTTTGGGTGTCCTGCGTATGCTCATGTTGATAATGGAAAATTGGAACCGAGATCCATTAAATGTGTTTTTCTTGGTTATAAAGCTGGTGTAAAAAGGTATAAGTTATGGTGTCCTGAAAATAGAAAAGTTGTGATTAGCAGAGATGTTGTTTTTTTATGAAACTGCTATGCTACCTAACTTATCTCTTAAAGACTCTTCCAATAAAGAAAATCAAAACCAGGTGGAGCATCAGATTAATACAAAGTCGACTCCTCAAGCCAATACAAAAATTGAGAATAGAGTTGCTTCTACACCACAATACTCTATCGCCAAAAACAGAACTAGAAGAGAAATTAAACCTCCAAAGAAGTATGCCAAGGCTGATCTAGTTGCTTATGCTTTAAATGTGGCTGAAGATACAGATGCAAACCAAGAGCCGTCTAATTATTCTGAGGCGGTTAGCTGTGAAGATTCAGAAAAGTGGATGTTTACTATGCAAGAGGAGATGGAATCACTCCACAAAAATAGAACATGGGATCTTGTGAAACTTCTTAAAGGTAAAAAGTTTGTTCGCTGTAAATGGGTGTTTAAAAAGAAACAAGGAACTCCAGGAGTTGAAGAACCCAGATATAAAGTAAGGCTTGTTGCAAAGGGTTAGAGTCAAATTCCAGGAGTGGACTTCACAGATGTGTTCTCCCCAGCTGTGAAGCATAGTTCGATTCGAGCTTTGCTTGGTATTGTGGCCATGTATGATTTGGAGCTTGAGTAGTTAGATGTAAAAACTACATTTTTGCATGGAAAACTTGAAGAGGATATTTACATGCAACAACCATAGGGTTTTATAGTCTTAGGAAAAGAGGACTATGTTTGCTTGCTGAAAAAGTCTCTTTACGGTTTGAAACAGTCACCAAGACAGTGGTACAAGAGGTTTGATTCCTTTATGACTTCTCATGATTTTAAAAAAGTAGTTTTGATAATTTGTGTTTACTTTAAGAAAAGCAGTGATGGTTCTTTTGTGTATCTACTTCTTTATGTTGATGACATGTTGATAGCAGCAAAAGATAAAGCAGAGATAAGAAAGGTCAAAGCCCAACTAAGTGAAGAATTTGAGACCAGCAAAGAAGATACTTGGTATGGAGATTCTCAGAGATAGAAAAACAAGTAAATTGTACCTAAGTCAGAAGGGGTACATTGAGAAAGTTCTTTGCAGGTTCAATATGCAGAGTGCTAAGCTGTTTAGTACTCCTTTAGCAACCATTTCGGACTTTCATCGGCTTTGTCTCCACAATCAGATGATGAGATTGAGTATATCTCACATGTTCCATACTCTAGTGCAATGGGATCTCTCATGTATTCTATGGTTTGTTCACGTCCAGATTTATCATATGCAGTCAGTGCAGTTAGTAGATACATAGCGAATCCCAGTAAAGAACATTGGAAAGCAGTTTAGTGGATTTTAAGATACTTAAGAGGTACTACTGATGTTTGCTTACAGTTTGAAAGAACTAGAGACAGAGTCATTGGGTATGTTGATGCTGATTTTGCTGGAGACCTTGATAGAAGAAGATCTCTCACTGGTTATGTCTTTACAATAGGAGGTTGTGCAATCAGTTGGAAAGCTACTTTGCAAACTACAGTCGCTTTGTCTACCACTGAAGCTGAGTATATGGCGATTACTGAGGCTTGCAAAGAAGCTATTTGGTTGAAGGGACTCTTTAATGAGCTCAATGAAGATCTTCAAATCAGCACAGTATTTTGTGACAGTCAAAGTGCCATCTTCCTTGCAAAAGATCAAATGTTTCATGAGAGAACAAAACACATTGATGTTCGGTATCATTTTGTTCGTGATATTACTGCTCGTGGTGATATAGTTGTGAGCAAAATTAGTACTCATGAAAATGCTGCAGATATGATGACTAAGTCACTTCCTATAACCAAGTTTGAGCATTGCTTAGACTTGGTTGGTGTTCATTGTTGAAGTTAAACCCTTAAGGGGTTTTATGGAAGAGGTGGAGAACTTGTTCGTTGAGAGTTCGCGATGAAGAACTTATTTATTGAGAATTTGTGTCAAGGTGGAGATTGTTAGAATTAAGTGACCCGAATCCTTATTTTAAAAAAAAAATACATGGTAAAATAAAATAAAAGAAGAATCCCTACAGAATTACACTTCTTTTATTTTATTTTAAATAAGGTTTTTAAACCTTATTAAACTCCATCTATTTGATATTGATTAGAATAAGGAGTTTTTAATCTTACTACACTCCTATTTGAATATGGCTTTACAAGCCTATAAATAGACATGGTCTATTTCTCTTGTAATTGATTCGAATTCGACATAGTGAATTTTCTTCTCCTCTGCCCATGGTTTTTTCTCAAATGGGTTTTCACGTAAAATCTGTGTGTTCTTTATTTTTTATTTTTTCTTTTCTTTGTGATATATTTGTCATTACCGACGTTATTTTTCACATTAACTGTTAAAGGATATGTATGAGCTTTATTCAATAAGAGCATGTTGATCTCCAATATTCTTTCAGACACCACGTGTGATTCACATGATTTTGAGATGAAATAAAATGTTCTAGAGTCCGTTTGCTTATGGTAAAAATGTATATGTAGGCTTAAGTCAAAAAGCTAACATCTCATAGTACTTAGGTTGTCATAAAGTTCTTTTCTGAACAAGTGTTTAAACCATTGTTTGAATTATGTTCAAACAAGTGTTTGAATTATGTTCAAACAAGTGTTTGAACAAGATTCAAGTCATTAGTCTTGGACAGTCTTGGTCCTAACCATCTCCCCCTTTTGTCTTTTCGACAAATCATAAGTAAATGGTATATGTTCCCCTTATCACCATGCCATCAATACATATGAGATACCAATGAGAAACTGAAATAAATATCAAAATAGAATTGAATACCAACAATCATCCAAAGTAGAGTATCAACAAAATGAAGAAGTCATAAAAGAAGCAAAGTAGAAACAACATATTTTTAGCATATAAGGGCATACATGATTAAATAGATAACATCACCAAAACTTATATATATACATAACTAAATGCCATTATCAAAGGCCATAATGACCAAAAGATGCTTCCAACTATACCAAAGAATCAACACATCACCAAGACTAAGGTACATGCCTTTACAACTTAAAAAACATAACAAAATTTTACATAGATGTGGCTGAGTTGAGATGTGAGATCTGGACGATGTTGACACTCTTCATTCAGTCCAAGTCCTAATTGTCACCTGCACATAGAAGCAAACAATTTGCACCTGATAAAAAGAGCTCTGTGGTGCTTGCATAATCTGATAACAATGCATAATACTAAGCAAACATGCTATAAATTATTTATAATCAAGCCAAAAATAAAATTAACACTTCAAGGTATCATTTCTTAATACTTTCTCAAAATCATTGTAATATTATTTATGTCATATATAACACATATCAAATCACCCTAAGGGCTTTTAACTCATATCTCGCAAGGTTTTTCACATGCCATTCAAATTTCATAATCAATTTCATGTATCAAATGTCCTGGTTTTCATTTTCATAATCATATCACATTTCATTTCCATATTTAAGAATATATCATAGTCATATTATTACTTTTATTAACTAGCCACGAACTCAAGACCAGATATACAGAATAAACCACCAACACACCTAAAATCCACACATGATTTTTGGTTACATAACCAAAGCAGTACATGTCCAACGCTAAAGTATATATATCCACCCCTGATTATTGATACATAACCAAAATAGTACATGCCTAACACTCATCGATATATCACCTAAGTAATATGCGACAGACACTACAATATCTCCCTAAACGAACCATATGGCATTCCAACTATACATATATCTCTATCCAAGACCATTTAATAAGGCACTCATAATACCAATGTACATATATTCAAATATCATTCAATCATTTTATCATAATTTCATATTCATACTATGTCACAAATGTAAGCATAATTATATTCACATTCAATAGTTTAACAAAACATTACATCATAAGTTAACTTATATTTTATGAGACAAAGCATTAAGATTACTTTATCCAATTTACTACTTAATAAGCTATAAATTGAAAGAAAATTATGGAAGCACAAACCAAATATGCTACTCATCTATGACCTTCACATTTCTTTTATCCCTCAACGTTTTGGCGTCGTCTTTAGCTAACTAGATAAGAGAAAACATTGGCGGTATGCAAAAACCAAAATTCTATCTTTTGTTTTCTCCTTAGCCAAATGTAGAATAAGAGAAAAGAGATTATTTTTTTCTCTTTCATCCCACAACCGTATTAATATTTTTAACCTTAATTTATATTATTAACCATAAATCAATGGTTGTAAATATAAAATGATAGGCTTTGTAACAACCCAATTTTTAATGGTGTTGGAAACGGTGGTTTCAGAACCCCATTTTCATATCAAGGTTGTAATGTTAATATTTATATAATATTTACAATACTAGTATAAAAGTTTATTAAAGATTGGTCTAGTAATTTTGTCGAATTAACAGTTAATTAAGGTACAAAAATTTTTTAACATAAAGAATAAAGTGTATAAATTATGAAATTGATGTGAAATTTCTATAATAATAGATAATAAAGGATCATAGAAGGATGTAATAGAGATCAGCTTTAAAACCAAACTTCAAAATTGAAAGTTATAGTAATTTCAATTTTATGGACTAAATTGAATAATAGGCAAAGCTTTAAGGGCAATAAAAATTGAAATTGAATTAATTCATGCATATAATAAGATGTTATAAAATTTTTGGAACTGATAAATTGAACCAAATTATTGTATAGATTGGGAATTGAACCAAATCGAAGATAATCGAGGAAAAGGAAAATTTATTGATTTGTCCTTAAAGACTTGTTCGTTTGTTGTCTCATTAGGTAAGTTCATGCGGAACTTATTGCTTTGTTTCATGTTTTAATTGAATTGCAATTATTTTTTTATTAGTTTATATAAATGTTATTTTGGCATCAATTGGACTAAATTGCAAAGTGTGAAAATATAGTAATTATGGACAGGTATAAGGTACCAAAATGGAAATGGAATGTTTATAGGATTGGTATGACATGTATATGTTGTTACATGGAAATGATATTATTAAAATAATAATACTCATGTGAACTTAGTAAAGGATTAGTGTAGCACCCTAAACCTAGCCTAGACGGGAAGGCCAAGTCTAGAATGTCACATTAACTTATCATATTATTGTCATACTTAAAGTGAGTTTTTCATCCATAATTAAGCCATAAAATCATTCGTTATCTATAAACATAGTTGAATCTTTGAAACTTAAATACGAAATCAAAGACATAAATTCACACACACATATATATATAATAAGTCAGATAGATCCCCTCATCCGCCGATCGTTTAGCTCTAGGAGTTCCCTGAAATTCAATCAAAATAGTTAGTGTGTTGCAGCTTATAATTTAGCATAAACAAATTAGTTTATGTATGATATTTCAGACATTATTGAGTGTTCAGATAGAAACTCAGTCTTGTCAGTCAGATTAATAACTTAAGATAGTTTCAGACATAAAACAAACCTGATTCGTAACAGATCAATTACAGATGCAAAAGTAACACAACTTCAGTAGCAGATACAAATGTAATACGGATACAGATATAGATGCAATTTCTCACCCCAAACGCTACACACCATCTCCATCTACCCTACACACCAATAGGTATATATTACCTATCCATCCCTACACACCTCATAGTGTCGGTACGACACGTTGTAGTGTTTACAGTCTCTCTGCCAAATCCAATGTAATTATGGGTGGTTTGAACACCAAATCAATACAGAACACTTCCTTCAAATCATAACTATCACCCTATGCAGATGAAGAACAGATGACAAATATATATAATTCAGATGTAGATATGATCACACACTTTCAATATAATATAGGGTCACACAGATCATACAGTTCATACAGTTCATACAGTTTATTTTAGTACATACACATCCTACGGATGGCTTACATTCGCCTCGCACTTCAACTATGATCTTAACAGAATTTTTGTTTCTAGGCTCACACACCCGAGTAGCTCCACATGGCCTGACACACGGCCTTGCGGGTACCCGTGTGTCTCAAATCAGAAGTCAATGAGTTACACGGCCTGGACACATGCCCGTGTGGCTTTTCCGTGTGAGCCAAATCTAAAGTCAGTGAGTTGCACAACCTGGACATGCAGCCGTGCGGCTTGCCCGTATGACCCAAATCTGAAGTCAACGAGTTACAGGGCCTGGACATACAGCTGTGTGGCTCACACGGCCTACACACATACCCGTGTGTCAGCTTGTGTGACCCAAATCCAGAGTTAAAGATTTACATTGCCTACCCCAAGGCTATGTGGCTCACACGGCCTGCACACATGCCCGTGTGGCAGCCTGTGTGCCATCGACAGTCCCGTTTCTGATGAAGAAAAATACAGGATAGAAAGGGGTTTCAATACCCAATTGTTATATGACGCTGTAGAAGTAGCCAATTGCAAATTCCAAGCCTAAAATAATTTCCAAACATCCAATTCAATATCATATTTGCAAAACATGCAAGTAACAACAATCAATTTTCGTTGAAACCTTCGACTCACTACATGAAGCGAATGAAAGTCTACTTACCTCGGATTCCTAGTACGCGCTCGGTTTCTAAGTAAAATGAGAAGTGTTAGGCATCTCTTGAGTCCCCCTAGCACATCGGAACACAACGAACAACCAGATTAATAAACAACTTTAGATTTTGAAGATTTTCCTCAATTCTCACAATAACACGATATAATGAAAACAATCGACTCAAGTTACCTTAAAACACACCGGAACAAGCAATAATACAACCCAACGTAGCAATTACACAGAATGAATAGGATAGAAAAAAAGGGAAAATTTTAAGAAGAACATAAACAAATAAAAAAAAATTGCGAGGAAATGAAAAAAAATGGTCTAAATAATGGTAGAGGGAAAGAGCATTTAAAATTCAATTTTATGGAAAAGTGCAAAAATACAATCCTTGTTGTATACACAAAGAGTTGAACATAGAACCGGAGAATAGGCAGATGCTTAACCAGTGAACCAGCAGGCTCATTCTTGACACAAAAAGGCACATAATTAAACTTAAACAAGGAATCCTAAGCTAAAGTTTCAAATAAAGAATTAACAAATTTCAAAATTTATGTGACTCTAACCTCATATCTCAAGTGAGCAAATAGAACACACAATCACAGAGGCAGACACATATTCATCGACACAACTTAGTAATAAAAACTCAAATTTTGGGGCGTTACAATTAGGATACGTATGACATGCCATTAGGGTCAAATATGTAAAAATCACGGATATACATACTTATATGAGACTCAACATTTTTTTGCAGATTCTTGGTTTATATTAATTGTTGGTTTAGCTGGTACTGGTAAACTCGATACGATGTCAGCTTGTGTGAGCAAATTCATAAATGTCAACTTGTGTGAGCAATATAATCTCAAGTTTTCGAGTTTATTTACTAAGGTTCTCTCGAGAAAAAAATGGTAACCTAACGGAAATGAAATTGTTGAAATGGTTTGAACATGAATTGAATTACATATTCTTTCAAATTGAATATGAATTGGATGGTACATGATATTTAATGGATTTGTTGTATATATATGTTTTGTGTTATAAGTTCTAGATTTTTAAGTGAACTAACCTATTGGTTGTATTTGATGATATGCATATGATACTATAAAGATATTAATGGGTTCCATATATGTAACAACCTATTTTTTTGTGGTGTCAGAAATAGTAGTTTCGGGACTACAACTCCGACAATAGAGTCCATAGATATATTTAATTAATATTTATGAGCTAAATATACTATAATAGTGAATCATGATTTAATACATTTTATTAATTGGTCAGTTAGTCTAGGTACAAGCGTTGCGTATCAACAGTTAAGAGTTTTAGAAAATGAGGTTTCAAGACCTTATTTCTGTAAATTGAGCCTGTGAATATTTTTATTAAATATCGATAAAGTTTTTATATAGGTTAATTAAAGTTTATTCCAAAAATTTTAGCGATTCAATAATTAATTAAGTGAAAAGGACTAAATCATAAAAGACGTAAATTTGATTGCTATTGAATTTTTTTAATTAAAAGGTTTATTTAGTAAAATTGACAGGACTTATATGGTATTTAGACCACAATGGATTGGTATGGATGGGTAAGGTTTTATTTTACTTAAAATTATATAATAAAATTATATTAAATTAAAGTCAAAAGTTAACTAAACATAAAAATAATTCAAAACTCATCATCATCTTCATTCTTTTCTTCTTCCCCAACCGAACCACCATTGTTAGAGCTAGGGAGTTAATGTCAACTTCTTCCAATTGCATATCGAAAATTGGACCAAACTGAAGATAGTCGGGGAAATAACAAATTTTGCTGATTAGTCCTTAGAGAATTGTTGTTTGTTGTCTTGACTAGGAAAATTCATACGGTATGTTTGTGTAAAATTGTTATGCATTTAAAATTATAATTTTAAATATGTTTAATTGGAATTCTGGTTGTTTACAATTCAATACAAAAAGGTGACATAGGTAAATTTAACAAAATTGAAGATAGTATAATTTGATAAATTGAGGAATTGACTTTGAATTGGACTGAAATAGGATATGTTATGTGATAAAGTGATGATTTGATAAAATAAGCTGAATTGATTTGATTTAAATTGGTTGTATATGAAATGAATTGAATTGAATAAATTCAAAAATATTAAATATTATTTGAAATGTGGAATTATACTAATGCGGTGATGAGGTATGATATATATAGAGAGAGAATTCTTGATTTGGTTGATTTAGATTACGATATTGAATTGAGAATTGGTTTAAAATGAATATGAGGAACTTGTTACCCTATTAACTGTTCAGGTATAATTGGCATGCCATAGGATAGGAAGAGTTCAGTGTTATACGACTACATGTCAGGTAGTGTTGGGGCCCCCATTTGTCGATTATACCTTTGATAAGTATTAAAGGTAACATGTTTTAATCTTATTCTTAATGCATTTTTTGGGTGATTATTCGATGTTAATTGTGAAGTTTATGCTCTTAAACCTTTAAATTCATTTATTTATGCTTAATAAAGTATTTGGGAGCAAAAAGAGTGAAAAAAGAGCAAAAACCAGAAAATCAGAGGAAGCTACAAAAGCCACACGGGCTGACCCCTTCCACCCAGGTTGCCACAAGGCCATGCGGCAGGTCATGTCGATTTCACGGATTGGTATCCTAAACTATGAAAAAATGTCATTTTTAGGTTTTTCAGGCATTTTAAGATGTATATATGACAAAACTAAGAATATACATAGGAGTGGGTCATCGTAGAATATTCAAGAAAACAACTCAAAAAACACCATTGCTGCCAATTTGAAGTAGATTTCCATCAAGATGGAAGACTCCTAGTTGATTTCTTAAAACATTACCATGAGTTTCTTTATTTCTTTCGGTTATACTATCTTTAGGATGTTTTTATTTTCAAGCATGAACTAATTTTCTAAATACCTAGGGGAGATGAACCCTATGATAGATTCTGTCATTTGATTTTTATTTTATACAATAAAGACTTAGTTTCTTGTTCTCAATTATGTGTGCTTAATCCTTAGTTTAATGTTTCTAGATTATTGATCAAACATTTGATGTGCTTAAATTAAAGGAGGAATAGACCCTGTTTAAGAATAGATCTTGCGTAATTGAGTAGAGTTACATGTAATCCTAGAAATAGGACAACATAAATCTACCGGATTAGATTCAAATCTAATAATGGAATCCAAAGCTCGAGTTAATGCTATAATAAGGGTTTTAATTAGAAAGAAAATTCAATTAATCAACCTAGAGTCAATTACTCTTACTCTCGAAAGAGATATTAGCATAATTTAGGGATTTCTACAGATCAAGTTATTAAGTAAAGAAACTGTGTAATTTAAATTGATAGCGATAGAATGAAATCTAGGTGAATTCTTTCCTAGGTATTGTTTCACTTTCTTAATGTTAATTATTTATTTTCCTAATTTTTTCTTTATCGTGTTCATTAGTTAATTAATTAATTTATTTTTATTTTTAATCAATCATTCGAATTTATCGGTTAAATAATAGAAAGACGGTAATTAATAGTACTTTTAGTATTCATAGGGACGATATCTTTACTCACTGTAACTATACTATTAATTGATAGATACACCTCCCTTAGTCAAATTTCTAGTTGGTTCATGATGCATCAACTGAGCAGTGCTAGGCACATTTATTTGTTGATTTTACCGACCAACGCGAGACGCAACTCATTATTACGAATTTATCCGTCAGGCACTGGATGCCAGATTGGTGTGTTGGTTGGATCCGTGTATCCATCCAAATTCGAGTCAGGTTAATAAGAATATGTACAATGTAATTGGAATAAATGATCTTCAGATTGATTTGATACAATGATTGGATGATGCGTATACATATTGAGAATCGTTTATATAAGCCAACAGGGCAAAATGAAAATGTGACAAATCAATGAATGTGAATAGAAATTTGTATTATGAAATGAAGTAGTAATTGACAATAAATTGGCAATTGATATATATATGGTTCAAAGATGAATTGATATGAAAAGAGAATGAGTTCATATGGTTTAACATGATTTGGTTTGAGAATTTAAATTACAAAATGAAATTAATGTTTGGCAATTATTTGAAATGGGATGTATTACAGATAAATATATTCTACGATATGATTAAGATAACGAATTGATTAGATGATGTGATGCGAGTCTCAAGGCACAATTTCAGACCCATGAATGTGATGGGTTCACACTACCTCAAGGCCCAACAACAATGTCAAAGGCTACGCAAATCAAATCAGGATTCGATCAAAGAAAAGATTTAATGACGAATCTTTTTCAGGAAAGGGAGAATGATACATGTACGGATGGGATGAAATTTATTAAATTCCAGTCACCAAAGCTGCCAATTTTCAGGATTGAAAAATCAGCAGACTTGCGACAACTTTTTGGATGGGATCTTGGAATTTCTAGGTTTAAATGTCTACATGGAGTTTTAAGATTTATCTCTTAGCTTGAAAATGCATTAGCTCAAGTTATGATCATTTTAGTGAAGACTGTGCAAACAGAATTTCTGAACTAGATTATGACGGGATTTACAAACTTAGGGTTTTTAATTCGAGTTTAAGTCATATTGGGTTTAGGTTTTAGGCTTAATTTTTATATATGAGCCCAATATTGTATTTATCATCTACTATTATTTTATTATTTTATTCCAAACTTTTTATAATTATTAAGTATTTTAAGTTATTTAGGAGTTTTATGTTAACAAGAAAGTTTAGTTTAAAAATACTTCTTGTTTAGATTAAATTAAAGTTTAGTTTAATAAATTTCACCCCATCCGTGAATGTATCATGATCATTTTTCTATGAATGATGATGAAATGTTGAATTGAATTGTTATATGATTAAGTTACAATATAATATGATAAATGTTGAACTCACAATTTTTATATTTGAATTGACATTATAGGCAACCTTTACCAAGCTAAGTAATATGTAGGGTATAATTATAACCCAAGGTAAGTTATTTGGTTTTAAATACCTGTGAACTTGCTAAGCATTTGTAATGCTTACTTTATTGTTTTCCTTTTCCCTGTAGATGGTCAACTTGCGGAACATGTCATTCAAATCGTCAAGAAGCTCACACTATCTCGGTATTGACTCAATATTCTTTTTATCGTTTAAAACTTGATTTTATGGGATGTATATAAGCTATTCATTTTTGGTACATCTTGAATATTGGTACAATGGTTCTTGATTGTGTTTTGTGTTTTGAATGGTTATATATTATGTATTTAAGTGTTTATGATGGTATATGGTTAGGGCATAGTTGAATTGTTTGAATGGTATTTTGGATGTGGTGCGAATGATGTTTCTAAATGCACCATGAATATTGGCATGGCAAAAGAATGTTATCGAATGGTGATGTAGATAGGGTTTTGGTTATGTAGGTTATAATCACTAAGGTTATATTTGATGCCATTTGAAGTATATAATACGTGTGTTGAGGTAAATCCTATTTGGTAATTTGATTGGTTGTGTTGTGTGAAAGTAAGTGTATGTTTTTGTATCCAAATGCATTTTTGAATGGTTGTTTTGGCATAAATGCTTTAGGAAACTTGGTGAAACTTGGGTTGATAATATGCTAGCAATGTGAACAATTGTGTAATGTGTATAATTAGGTATTGAGTTCATGGAATGGTTGACATGGTTTGCTAATGGTTGATGCTTGATTGGTTTATGTTTAAATGTTTGAGTTGCGGGGCCAATGATGGCATATTGGTTAGGCACATAGATTGAATGTGAATTGCATATTTTGTCATCTTTTGGTATATTGTGAATAGGAAAATGTGATGGTTAATGCATGGCTTGGTTTTTAAGAAATTGTAAGTGAAATGGCTTGTGTTTGAAGGTCTTTTGGGTATACACAGTCTGTGACACGATCTACCACACGGTTGCATGACACGGTCATGTGGCCTTTTTAATTTTTGGTGCAAGTTTGTTCACACGGTCTCAAAGTGTTACACTGCCTGGCGACACGGCTATGTGACCTTGGTTTACACAGGTATAGGTTGTTATACAGTTTGGCCTCACAGCCATGTCCTTGAACCACACAAGCAAAGCTCTGTCACACGGTCGTGTGACCCCTATTTTCACTTTCACTTAATTTTTTTTTTTTTTGTAGAAGTTTCATTTTAATCCAGAATTATTCTCAATTTGTTTTAAATGATTCGTATGCTCGATTTAGGTTCGGTTTTTATTTATTAGCATGTAAATGATTGTGACTTATTTATGAAATGATTTATTTGGTTATTTATGATTGGTTAGTGAACATTGTTAATGTTTTATAGTTGTAATACCTTATTGCTCGGGTCGGGCTACTGGACCAGGTATAGGGTGTTACAATATAGAATGCCAATGTATTCAAATGTTTAATTTCTTGTAATGTTAAGGTAAGTTAAGTAAATTTCATATGGACTTACCAAACATTCAATATGCTTACTTCGTTGCCTCCATTTTGCCTTATAGATTGTCACTTTGTGAAATGTGCCAAGCAGATTGCCTTAAAGCACACACTATCTCATTATTGATTTAGTAGTTTTTCAATCATTTTAAAGCTCAATTTGTGGTATGTATATAGGTGTTATTTAATTTTTAACTTTGAAAGTTGGCATAACTTGAAATCTATCTTATGTTTGATTTTGGTAATGTTACTGTTTACTGTAAATGTTGTGTTTTTGGAAAATATGGTTGAATTATGAATGACACTTAAAATAGATTGTCTGAAAATAGATTAGCATAGTTGAGAAGTTGATTTTTAATATCTAGTTGGTTGGATGATTGGTTTGTGATTGAATAAGTTGAAATGGTAAGTTTTGGTGCTAATTTGAAGTTATGTAATAATGGTTGAATTGAAATGGTTAGATGCAATGTTTTAGTATGTGTTTGAAATGTTGTTTTGTAGGAAAAGTTAAGCAAATATGCACCAAATGTGAAGAATGAGATGTAGCCATGAAATAGGTGCCAAATTACCTAAATTTTTCCAAAACTAAAGTCAATGTCCCAACGAGCAATCTTCCTCATTGCAACGTCAGCCAATAGTAAGTCACGCCACGACGTCAAGTGACCTGAGGCCACTACGTGTTAAATTTTTTGTCGACGTCACAACATTGGCCCTGAAATTTTGTATTTTAGTCTTATTTCATGCTCGAGTCAACAAAAGAGCTTTCGTAAGCTTGATTAAGGCTTGAATTTAATTGTGTATCATAATGTTGATATTTTTATTATATGATTGAATGTTTGAATGATTTATTTACGATGAATTTGATGGTAGTTACTCCCGCAACATATGTGGCATCCTATAGCTTGGACCCGACGATCAGGTCGAGCAAGGGGTGTTATAAGCTCAGTGGACTTTCATAGCCATGATCATGTTAATTTTCTAACCATGATTTTAATGACAGCATAATGATAATTAAGAATCTTGTTTATTTCCTTAATCTAATCTCTCTAGTTTAGGTAACATACAATTTATTTCATGTACTATTTGTATAATAACTTAATCAATTTAGTCATTAATTAATTTCATTCCTTAATCTATTTAATGCTAAGAAGATATCATTCTGATCCAGATCATGTGGTACAACTAGAAGCTCTAGATGCGAAGCCGAACCTGTCATACATAGAAGAGCCTGTTTGCATTTTGGATAGAGGGATAAAGACACTGAAGAATAAAGAAATTCCTTTAGTAAAAGTTCTGTAGAGGAATCATAAAGTTGAAGCAGGTACGTTAGAGAGAGAAAGCACCAAGAAAGAGTAGTACCCTTATCTCTTCGTAGGATAGAAATTTCAGGGATGAATTTTTTATAAGGGTGGGAGAGTTGTCACACCCTCGTTTGGCAAATTGATATGTTTGGAAGGTTGTATTGGCGAAATTGCCTAAGTCGCTACATTTAGACTAGTTAACATTGGTGAAGTATTTCGCTGAGCTTCGTCAAGCTTGCAGATTCTTATTTTGTAGTTGGCGAGTTCATTATTTGGTAAATTCATCCACAAAGAAGTCTGTCACCCATTTTTTGTGTTATTGTAAGCGTATTAGTGTATTAGAAATAGTGGTTTGTAGGACATGTTTAATTCATGTGGCATCCGAATAGGGGTATCGTGTCAATAACCAGGACCCTTGGAGAACCTCGTAGGATGTGATTAATTAGTGGAAACGTGTGTGCATGAATATTGATTAGAGAATTGATTAGACTGGGATTTGGATTAGAGTTAGCTATAAATAGGACAACCCAGTAGCGGAGAGAAGACTTTTATTTTCATCATCTCTGCTCACCTTCATTATCATCGAAGAAAACTCAGAAGTGTTCTTCATTGATTTCAGAGGAACTGACCATTAAGTTTGTAGAAGCTACTTTCTTTAAATTGTTTGCTGGAAAACTCTTAAATCCTTCTTTAAGTTTTACCATATAGGAAGAGGTAACCGTAGGAGCTGTTCGTTAGAGTTTTCATTTGAATACTAGACAGGAAGAAAACTTCCTCCTAGAATTGTTTGCTTGTTTACCAATTTTTTCTATAATGTTATATTTCGGTTGTTTTCGTATTTAAAAGAGTTATTTGATTATTTTTAGCCAAAGATACGAGAGAAGGTCCAATGCAAAGGGAAAAGAACTCGTCGAGTAGATAAAACCCTGTGTGAAGGTTTCTGGTGAGTTCTTTTGTCCTTTATGTTTGTTAATTGTATTAACATGTTCAACTATCCTACTATTTATTCAGGTGAGTTGTCTTAACCTTTTGTAACACACCTAACCCGTCTTTGTTACCAGATTAGGGTTATGGAACACATTCAATCAAATGACATCATAAAACCATTCAAACATTAATTTAAATATCAATATTCAATCCACACATTAAGCATATCATATATTCACTTACAAGCCTTAAATCGAGCTTATAGGTCCTCAAAAATAGTTTGGAAACAATCAGTGACTAATTTGAAACAAAATAAAAAATCATAGAAAAAGTGAAAATTTTAGAAACAGAGGTCACATGGCCATGTGACAAAGCCCAAACTGTGTGGCTCAAGAACAAGGTCGTATGGCCAAATCGTGTACAATTTGAAATAATAGGGTCACACGGCTGTGTCGCAGACCATGCGCCCATCCGTGTGTAAAATAAAAAACGATCACACTGCTGTGTCATAAACCGTGTGTCAAACCGTGTAAGATTTGAAATAAGGTCACACAGACGTGTCTCCAGGCCATGTAACAGTCTGATGCCGTGTGGAAAAACCTGTACGTAAAATCAATATGGCACACGACTATGTGAGGAAGACGTGTATGGCACACGACCGTGTGACAGCACGTGTCCTAGGACGTGTGCAGTTAAAATAGCTTCCAAAACAATGCAAACCAATATCAATTCCTTAGGCACCAAGCCAAACTAAAATCAACCATTAACATTCCTTTAAAACACATCCAAAAAATCTTAAACAATACCAAAGCAACCTAAGCACCTAACCAATATGCCCTCAATGGCACCACACTCCATAGATCAACCAATTCACATTCAAAGTCCACAAGTACTTACCATGAACACATGCCAAATTTACCAATTCATTCATTCCATTCACATACAAGTCTACCATGATTCATTCACTCACAAGAAGCACAAACAAAATAGCCAATATATATATGGACTTTTACAAGCCAACACCAAAAGTTTGTAGACAAGTAAGCTAAAATCAAGTTTAAACAACATCATCCAAACATAAGATGTACCACTAATAGTAAATATCCAAATCATATATAAAACACACATATTGCATGTCATATAGCCCAAAAGTAAACATATAAAAATCTACTAAAAGATATCTGGATAGTGTGATCTTTAAGTTGATCCGATTGCCCGATTCCATAAAACGCTATCAGGGCTAAACTGTAGAGATAGCAAAATTTTAGGGACTAATCAGCAACTTTCTCTTTTTCACGATTATCTACTTGTTCTTGATATGCAAACACTCTAAATGACCAAATATTCAAGCTCTTCCTATGGTTATTTTTCTTCTCTAATTTTGGAAAAGACCGAAGAAAAATTAAGCTAGCTTGTTTGTTTTCATTTGTTAATGTTTTAATTACTTAATTACTTATTTACCCTTAATTAACATATAAAACTTAACATTTACTAACCCATAATCGTCCACTCTAAAATATTATGGTCTAATAACCTTTTTAATACCTTTAATCATGTTTTTTTAATGAATTCACTCCTTTAATCTAATAATAATTGACTTTTTCAACTATTACAATTTAGTCATTTATATTTAATTGACAATTTAAATGTTAAAATTACTTGACCAAATTTCAATATGAAACTATAATGACCTCGTAAATATTAAATAAATAATATTTATGAACTCACATGTTGGAATTGTGGTCCCGAAACCACTATTTCTGACACCATTGAAAAATGAGTTGTTACATTTTTGGTTTTGGTTTGCCTGTTAAAGGAAATTGGAAATTAGACAATGCATGTATTGTTGATGTCTGTAAATCATAGACATGAGTCCTACATGTGTATCGGTATGAAAGCTCCATCATTGGTTCATAAGCTTCATATCTGGAACGACGTAAGGAAATAACAGTGGGCTGATACGTATGATAGTGAAAAGAAGAAAGGAGAAATGTTATTATATTTTGCCTCTGGAATGTCACTTAGGTGTAAACCGTGACTAGTGAATACCCGGCCTTGTGGGGGAACTCTTACATGTTTGAATTAACAAGAAGGAATTGTGGAGGTCTGGTAGGTATAACTGGTGTACTTGCTTTACGGAGCGACATGAAGAAAATTGAATATTGGTTCTTTGAAACAAGGATCAAAAGCTATCACAAGGAAGGGGTGTATTAGTATAAAGGTACATAAGTGTGTTTAGATGATGTATGAAAGTTTGCATGAAGAGTAAAAAAAGTACATCAAATGGTTGTAAAAGTTAGTTCACAAGGGTAACATTCCAACAGAGTTGTCGTGACATGTGTCTGTCAAATATTGGTATCTGATAGCAGATAGTATCTGCCAATGGACTATATCCTCTTGATGATTGTATCTTCCAGTGGATACTTTGAAAATAGGATATTGTATCCACATGTAGTGGCATGTCTTTTTTAATGGCCTAAGTCTTGGTCATGTTGTGTTAGGTTAACCTTGTTGCGAAGTTGAAATTTTGTGGAACTCATTAAGTTCTTATGTACTTACTTAGTCTCTTTTTCTTATTCTCAAATGATACAGTTAGAAGCTTGTAGAAGAGATTCAGTCAGAATTGCAGCCACTTTACTGAGCCATATTTTATTTTTGCTTGTAACATGTAATCACCAGAGATAAGAAAATGTTAAAATCTGTCAGCTTTAAATTCAAAAGCTTCTACCTAAACAATTGATTTTTGTACCTTTGAGCTCTTATGAGCAGGATTATTGGGCAATGTGTCAAGCTATTTTTGTAACGACCAAAATTGGGCCTAGTAGGATTGGGCCCATTGGGCCTTGGGCGTAGGAGTGTTTAAAATTTTTGAGAACAAGAGAACGGCATTATTTCAAGTGGGGCTTATTAGGAAGGTGATTTTAGAAAGTTATGGGGTTCTATGAAGTTCCGGGTTCAAGTTGGGCCTTAGTAAAATTTTTGTGTTTAAGCACTTTAAGGAGAGAAGGTAAGTGACATCGAGGCTTAAGGAAATAAGTGCGTATTTTTTAAGCATAAATGAGCATATGGTAAAGAGGTTATGGCATCAAGTGGAGAGCATGGAGGGAAGGGGTTCAAATCCCATCTATTGCAAATTTTGATTTTTTTTTTATGCTATTCATCCATAGTGTCTGCCATGGTGGTATTTAAGGCAAGGAAGACTTTTTAAATTATGGAGAGCTGGCTAAGGATTATGGTAAGGAGGAAGATAAGGGATAATGAAGGAAAGAATCAAAAGAAAAGGAAGGATAAGGGAACATGTTGGCATATAGTGTGGAAGGTGTTTTAGAAAGATTTTATTTGGTCAATGTTCATCTTTTGGTAAAGATGATAACGGTTTGGGAGGGGCTTTGGGTAGCCGAAATTTTCATTAGTCTTTTGGCAAAATTTTGGTGCTTGTTAGGCCTAATTTCTTTTAGCATTCTTTTGTGTCCTTTTCTCCAATTTCTTCCCTCTTTGCCGAAAACTCCAAAGCCTAAAGTGAGTATTTTCTTTTCTTTGTTTTTCCGAAACCATCTAGCCATTTTTGTCCCATATTTTTGCTCATTTTTCCCCTTTGATAACCGAAACTAGTTAGCACCCTTTCTCCCTCTCTTTCTTTTCTTTTTCACAAAGTCTTCAACCCTTCTTTCTTCCTCTTTAATTCATATTCTCATAGCCGAATCTTCTTGCTTAATTTCCCTCCATAGCCGAACTTTTGAATTCTTCATCTCTTCTTCTTTATTTCTTTCTCGTTCGTGTTGGCATTCATCTTCTTTGATCGAATCGGTAAGTGGCTCTATTCTATCATTGTATTTTCTTTTCTTCATGTCGAATTTGTGCCTTTGTCATGGGATGGTTTTCTTAACCGAAAATATCATTTCTTCTACTCTCTCTAAACGTGATCATCTTTCCTTTCGTAGTGTTCTAGTGTGGGGTCGGAAAGCACATTCTTGCCGATTCCTCTCTAGTCTTAAGTCAATCGACTAAAGTCAGATCTATCATCATTAAGGTAAGGGGTTCATTTTTGGATTTTTCGTTATATCTCTACTTGGCTATGTTGCAAATCGGATCGAAGTTTCGACTAATCGATTATGTTTTAGGGACGAAATCACTCGATATATTCTATTTGCTAAACCTTTGGATATAGTGGTAAGTGATTCAAGTGTAAGTAATACGTTGGGTATGAAATCTTTTGGAAATCCGAGGCTAACTTTTGGTTGGTATTGTTCTAGGGTCAACGAAGATTGGTTCTTTAGGAAATCAAAATCAGCTGTGTAATCCCGTACCCTTCTGAATACATGTTTGAAATGGTGTGTAATCTCATACCTCTTTGAATGTTGCATGAAATGTTCTATGACTAGGTCGAAATACCGAAAAGTCAGAAACCGACATCTATGACCACCCGGGCGTGCATATGTTCGTAGTAGTAACCATACTTTGCAATGAAATAGTTTGGTCAGCAGCAGTGATGTGATTTTGAAAAATCACAAAAAATTGGAGAAAGGGAATTAAAAAGTGAATAAGATATTGAATTAAACCTTACTGTGTCTATTTTTATATGAAAGAAACAGAGGACGAAGAGAAATTTTATATTCTATGATATTTTAATTTTAGTGAGACTGGTTCTGAATGACTTCGTGGTTCCTTGTTCTGTCTTGGAAAAATCATTCAAAATTGTACAAAGGGAATTATGAGTTATTATTTATATGTATAGATTCCTTAGTGAGCCTATTTTCAATAGAAACAAGTGAGAGCAACATATGAAAATTGTACAGTAAGATATTCGAATTTTGGGTAATAGAGGTCAGAACCATTGGTTAGTGAAACAAGAGAATATTTAATGAATAAACTGTACTAAATGGTTGAGCCAAAAATTCTGGAAAACTTTTAGTAAGAATATATATGAGTCTAGTTTCAAGGAAAATTTACGGATCTAAATTTCGAGTTTCCTAACTCGAGTTATAGTCAATTTAGTCAATATGACACAGATGGACAGTTTACATTTTTATGCCCCAAATGAGTAGTTAAGTCTGGGTTGCGAAATTACCGAATTACCCTTAGTGGGTAAAATTACCGAATTACAAAAATGCCCTTATGGACCGAATTACTGAAGTGCCCCTATGGGCCAATTTACCGCAATGGCCCTATGGGCCGATTTGTTTAAATGCCTTAGTGGACCGAATTATTATATTGCTTTAATGGGCTGATTCACAAAAAGTATTCAATCGATTAATGGTTGTTATTTGTATATAGATATTTTATGTTATTATACATGTTACATCTCTACATATTGCATGGGATGGGAAAATTGAATGAAGAGAAGTGTAGCCCGGTGGCATTGCCACAAATTGTTCATTAATGTGTTTAATTATGACTCTGGGGGTTCAACCACAAAAATATAATAAATGGTAGCTTGACTGCAAATTGGAGAGACTGGCGGGGTGGGTTGACTTGATCCCCACAGGAGAGATTGGCTAGTCGAGGGAGAGATTGGCTAGATGGGATGGGTTGCATTCATTTCATTTATTTATTATTTTGTAAATTGGCTTAGGCCCAAGATGATGTTAAACGGGTCCAGGCCCAGTGAACAACGGTAAGGGGATTATACGCTGAGTTCTAGTAACTCACCCTGTTTCCTTAACCCCTGCAGGTAATGCTC
This sequence comes from Gossypium bickii, assembly GCA_025503065.1. Taxonomy (NCBI): domain Eukaryota; kingdom Viridiplantae; phylum Streptophyta; class Magnoliopsida; order Malvales; family Malvaceae; genus Gossypium; species Gossypium bickii. The sequence continues at coordinate 47,513,649 of CP106719.1, forward strand.
AGTGACGTGGGACTTGGGCCATGGATGACTCGGTGGAGGCCATACTTCATAAGTGGTTTTATTAAACTTTAGTTTTCTATTTCCATTCACTTTATTACTGTTTTGGGTTTATTTTGTGTTGTAATAAGGCCTCTGGAATATTTTATTTTTGCTTTATGTTTGACATACTTATTATCATGCTTGAAATTGTTTTAAATGGGAATTTTTCTAAATACTTAAATAAAGATTTTTCCAACATAGATTAACTAATGGATTTCATAACAAACTTTTACAAATATTTTAACTCGGAAATTTTCTCTCAAATTATCAACAATATTTTCAAAAGTCATAGTTTAAAAGATCTCTAGTTCAAATTATTGATTTATCAATCAACCTTCGAGGTTAGTAGTACTTTATCAAACATTTCAAGTCAAACTTGTTTTCTTGATTATAATACCTATTTAGTACGAATTAAAAGGATTTAACACGTTTTCTCATGTGACATGTTAGATACGGTCATAACATATGGGCCGGGTTTAGGGTGTTACAATTTTAAATGATGATAGTCAGCCAACAATGAATTGTTCATCTTTGAAATGAGAGTTAGCATATTTATTTTGTACTTATATTTAAGGATTAAAATGGGTTTTCACCAAATGATTATTTAAACATTGTTTACTTATGCCTAGCGTACTACCACAGGAAGTATTCATTTAAAACTTATATGTCATTTAACAATTTATGTTAGCGCCATAGTGTATAGAGTAGTTTTTCGAACTCAATATGTTAGATTTTATTTGGTACGCCCTTTCGACTTGTTTTAAATTGTGACATTTTATACTCGGATCTGGCAATCGGGTCGGGTGTAAGGTGTTACAAACGTATTGCGGATGGAAATGTGGTATTTCTTGTTCTATATGTCGATGACATTCTACTTATTTAGAATGATGTGAGGACATTGTAATCAGTTAAACTAAACACAGTAGTTTAGCATGAAGGACTTGAAAGAAGGTAATTTTTTTCTAAGAATTTGAATCCTAAGGGATTGAAAGAACAAAGTGATAGCACTATCGCAAGCTGCATATATTGAAAAGTATTGTAATGTTATTCAATGACCAATTTGAAGAAGAAAATCAACCTCTTATATCGAGATTTCTCTTTATTTAAAGGACTATCCTAAGAAAACGGAAGAAAGAGCAAACATGAGAAAGGTTCCTTATGCTTTTGTAGTAGGAAGTCTCATGTATGTTATGTTATGAACACGTCCAGATATCTTTTTCGTAGTAGGGTTGGTGAGTCGATATTAGTCGAATTCAGGACCAAGACACTAGCAAGTAGTTAAGCATATACTCAAGTATTTATGGAGAATGAGGGATTATATGCTTATGTATTGCAAAAGAGATCTTACTCCTACTTGATATACCGACTTTGACTTTCAAATGTGTCGAGATTCAAGGAAATCGATATTGAACTATATTTTTTTCCTAGGTAGCAGGTCCATTGTGTGTAGACATGTAAAGTAAATTTGTACTACTAACTTCACTAAGAATGGTCAAATATGAGGTATGGAAAAGTTATTGCACTATAACAGTTCGGATAAAGCAAAACCTCAAAGAAATCACATAAGAACAAAACACATTGATAGAAAGTACCATAAGGGATATAATAGTGTTTGATGGAATAGTGATGTAGTCAAAGATCGCATCTGAGGACAAACTATAAGGATTTGTTCTACCAAAACTCTACTTACTAGAGAGTTTTTTGGGTAACATATAGAGGGCATAGGAATGCAAAACATGACTCATTTACTTTACTAGGGCAAGTGGAAGATTGTTGGATCTAATGCCCTATGTGTAGTATTGTCGTATATATACCCTTGTAATTTTTTCGACCAGATTGGTTAATAAAATTATTCTTGAATTATATTGTCGTCATGGCATTTTTGCATGTAAAGAAAAATAGAAGAAAATATTAGCTTACTCATTGTATATGTTTAGCTAATACTCAATGGTATTACGTGGTTGGATCGTAATACGAAAAGATAACTTATATTAGTAGACAAACCTAAACATGTCCTTAGTTTAATCAGAAATGAGAAAACTAATTGAAAGACTAATATGTCGTCTATCAAGTTTAATTGAGGAGATTCCTTATCTTGGGCATAAGAGCAGATGACTCCTAAAAGATAAAGACATAGATGTGACTAACTGGACTGATATTACATCAAAATAGACCCAAGAAGAATAGATCCTAAATCAGTTTATGGATTTATTCACTTGTGATGTTCATATTGTGACATATCTTAATCTTGAGTAGATGATAGACTATGTACGTGTGACTCATATACTTTGATGTAAGTAAAAGTCTGAGTTCAAATAGATAAGAAACTAATAGTTGGTACGTTGGGTATACGACTTCTACAGTATGTAGTGTCATTCAAAATAGTGGAATTCATAGCCCGAGATATGGGTAAATTATATCCTTTTTGGAAAAAGTACGATTCAAAAATGGTTTTCTTTCATAACAAAAAATTAAAATTTTAAAAACTGAGCCAATTTGTGATCTTTATAACAATAGACCCTTTACCAAAATCGCACCTATGTTTTCAACTAGACGTGTAACAACCCACCTAGCAAAGTCTCCGTATTTGGTTACTGTTTGGCATTTAGATGGTAAAATAAAGATAGATATGAGTAAGTAAAGTATTTGTCTTGGATAAGTATAGTATTCTATGTAATTTTTCATATGGTGAACTCTTAGTTTAGCGAGCTCTAAGGTTTCGCAAATTCTTGTATTAAATATCTGTCTAACCTAGTTGCTTTCATCGAACTCGTTAAGTTCACAGTTGATTATTTATTATTTTAGTATGGTAATTTGGTTAGTAAGTTAAGTGTTAGTTAGATCAAAACTAGAATACTGTAGATAGTAAGACCTAAATTTTGTTAAGTGCTCTTAAACACAAGAATCAAGAGAGTTAGTGGAATTATATGTCCACTAATCGTTATCTCCGTACTTAAGTATATAAGTATTGCGGTGGTCTTTCTGAAGACCTTTAAGTTTTCTTCTTCTTTCTTGATTTTCTTTGAAACTCTTTGAAAAACCTAAGCTTAAAAAACTTATTCAAAGTGAAGGTTCACATTATTTAGCTAACTTTTATGTTAGTACCAGTTCACTGGTATTATTGATGAACTCTTAGGTTATATCATCGAGGTCATTTAAGGAAACTTCCTGATTTTGGATTAAGAGTTGTTGATTCTTGCATGCAGGTTTAGATTTGATAGATTGATGATCTAATATGTGTAATTATCTTTCTTTTAGCTCAACAAGCTAAGGAGGGTCCAAGCGATAAAGGCAAAGGACCTACTTTGTATACTTGTGTTAGAATTTCTAGTGAGTTCCTTCTTACTTCCATGTGTTGAAAATTTCATTATTATATAATTTGTGTGAGGCAAGTAATCTTCGTCTAAAATGGTCAAAAGGTGTATGTATGGATAATGGTTAGCCAAATGTCATCAACCTGAGTACAATTTGTTTATGTTATGAAGCAAGCGTCATCCTTCATGCTTAAGCCACTACCATCTTCTTCTAATAAGTATGATATGATCTGATCTAATCTGTAGTGATAGAGAAAAGGAGATATGTTTGTGTAGCCTCTGGAAGGACAACTATATTGCAAACCGGATTGGCAGATCGCGATAAAAAATGCTATTCTAATTTAAAAATGATATAAGGAGTTAAGAGAGAGAATGTATGTGATTGAGACTGTATCATATGCTTCTGATTTTGAATTCTATGTAACAGCTCGTTTTTGGTCGAATCAAAAAAGTGGTTTCAGAACCACAAATCTGATATCAAAATGTTTACTTTATTATTATTTTAATGTTTACAGTATGATAGCATGTATGTGTGGAAATTTCGTGAAAAAATTTTATCGTTTGATTGGTCAATTTGATAAAAAAGATTAAATCGCGTAAAACATGAGTTCTAATAGCTAAAGGTGTCTAATAGCTATAGAACCTTATAGATAAGGTCCTTATGTTGTAATTAAACCATTAATTGTGTGAGTGGACTTTTATGGACAATATATATGTTGTTTTAATGGTTTATTAACAAGGTTAAAATGGTAATTTTTATCATAAAGGTTAATTAAATTAAACAAAACATTATTATCATCTTTTATACACATCATCAACCGAAAGTTAGGGCAAAGAAGAAGCCATTTCTTTTCTCTTCATTCGGCTATGCTAAGTTTGTCAATTAAGGTACGGTTTTTGTCTCGTTTTTAATGATTTCTATGTTTTTGAGATCGTTGCAGCTAGTACTAGCTATCCCAGGGACTAATTTGCAAAATTGTTAAAGATTTTGAATGTTTCCATTGATGAATATGTATGAGTTTTGATGATTGATGATAGATTTTGAATGTTTGTTGTTACATAAACAAGTTTTGTAAAGTGATTTTGAGTTAAAATGCAAAATAGGGATTAATTTGTGAAAATATGAAAATGTGTGAATAAACGAAAAATATGGGCTGCTAGAGGCCTTAACGTAATTCGGTTAAGCATGTGTTTGTACTAAATTGCATGAATTTGCAATTTTATGTGTAAGGACTAAATTGTAAAAATGTGAAACTTTAGGGGTAAAAGTGTAAACGTGCTCAAATTTGTGTTTTGGATTAAATTGAATATAGTAGTGATTGAATAAGCTGAATTTGTTATTATATAGATAAAGAAAAATGGAATTCGGATCTAGATCGGGGGGAAACTAAAGTTATCGACTAAACGACTCGATTCGTCATTTTAGCATCCGAGGTAAGTTCGTATGCAATAAGTATTGTTATAATTATGCTTTTTAATGCTTTGATATTGTATAAATTGTATATACGGGACTACATTTTTGTTCGACAATAAATCGGCTAATTGTGGCACTTAGTGTGCGAGACATTGAGATTGACACTTAGTGTGCAAGATATTGAGATTGGCACTTAGTGTGCGAGACATTGAGATGGCACTTAGTGTGCGAAGCATCAAGTAAAGCCCTTGGTGTGCGGAATTATAATAGCTTCGGTATGCGATGGCACTTAGTGTGCGAAACATCGAGTATTCGACAGTGCTATGGAAAGGTATGAGTTCGTTATGAATTTGTACAGGTATGTACATGTAAGTATGAAGATCAAGTAGAAAAGGTTATGACTTTGCATATAAGTATATGAATAAGCTTATGGAAGGTTTGATATTATCATGAAGTATATATTAACTTGTTCAAATTGATGATTTGTATTTTATGAATTGTTGAGTAGATTTAGTACGAACTTACTGAGCTTTGTATCTTACTTTGTTTGGTTTTCCCGTGTTTTATAGTGGATTCAAAGCTAGCTCAGATTGGGGGTCGTCAGAGTCTACGTCACACTATCCAACCATCTACTTGGTACTTTTGAATTGTGTATATATGGTATATGGCATTTATAGGCTTGAGTCCTTTTGGTTATGCTTTGAAAGTGAATATTGCCATTTGAGATGACTTATGAATGTTATATTTTGTTTGTATTTATAGCCATGAGATTTGACTTAATTTGGCTAGTTTGATTATGTATATATAAGTGTGCTTATAGCTTATATTATGAGGATTGTGGAATTGGTATTATGCTTGTGAATTGAAACAAAATGATGTATGTTTGGTAAATGTTTTTAGATATGAACTAATGTCATTTTGTAAAGTGTTTAATGTTACTTGGAAATGGTTGATAAATTGATAATGATTTTGATTGAAGTTTAGGCTAAGAAATGTTAGATGAAATGGTAAGAATTATGGTTGATTTGGTTGTTTTGGATTGCCTATTTTGCTTTGTTTTTGTGCCATATGTGTAGGTGAAGGTTTGTACCCAATGGAGTGGCAAAATGGCTTGGTAAATAGCCTATTTTTGTCCACATGGACAGAGACACGGGCGTGTGTCTCAGCTGTGTGTGACACACGGTCAAATTACACGACCATGTGTCCCCTGGTATTGAAATTAAATTGAAGTCAGTATGCTCCATACGGTTTCACACAAGGGTGTGTGACTGGCCTTGTGGTACAAGTCAGTATGCCCCCCCTAAATGGCACACGACCTAGCACACAGGCGTGTGGCTTGGCCGTGTTGAACAAGCCAGTATACCCTATAGTTTTGGCACAGCCTAACACACGACCTGGCACACGGGCGTGTATAGCCACTTCGAAGGGTGCTTGAATCTCTGTTTTTTTTTTTTTTTTTTTTTGTATTCCAAAATCTCTTCTTTTTTTCTTTTTTTTTTTTGAAAAAAATTACAATGGTTTTAAATGGCTTTTATAGCCATTTTACAACCTGTTCTTGCTTAATGATTATTCTGCTTCTTTGCAGGCAAATGGGTGATGGCGACAGAGGCGGTGGAGCAGTGGCGGTGGCAAGCCTAGGGTCGGCAGTAGACCTAGGGGCGGCAGCTAGGTTTTTCTTTTCTGTTTTTTTTTTTTTGTTTTTGTTTTGTTGGGCTTTGGGCTAGGGTTTAGGTTTTGGGTTTGGGCCTTGTCTGCTTAATTTTATTTGGGCTGGGCAATAGTTTGGGTTTGTATTGGTTTTGGTTTGCTTATGGGCCCCGGGAAGAATTGGCCCACAACTAGGGTTATACTCTTCTCTAGCTTTCCTGATGTGAAAAAATCTGACAACAAACTAAACAAATCCATTTTCACAATTTCCCAACAATTTCTAAAAAAACATAAATTGCTTCCCAAAGCTCAATGTTCAGCTATATTCGTTGAATATTTATTAGATGATAAAAATAAAAGGACAAAGTGAGACGTTAATGAAAATTTTATCCTTAAAAATGAGTTTAGAAGATAATTTTAAAATGAGCTAAAAGGGGCCAATTTTTTATTGTTTTTGTATGTATATTTAGAAAGTTTTAGTGTTTTCTTATTGAAGAAAATTGGAAAAGATCAAATTTAGCCATAATTTAGTTTCATCTAATGATTAGAAAATTATGTAAAATGAATGAGTTTTACGTATCCTTCCCTAACCAAAATATTATAGAAAACAAAGAAAAATAAACTACATTTCTAGATAAAGATGAGTTAAGAGTAGTGTGAAAAAATGGTAGCTGGGGCCAAGAAAAACAAAATTTGCTGCCATGTTAACCAAAAGACCTTGATCGATGATCTATTCAATACCACACATTATTTCTATATTTTTCTACGTGGTTTCAGTGTACAACAGGCAGGAAGGTCCAAGTGAAGCTGTTTTTGGTCCGCCATTAAAATGATCTTTGACTCTCTATAACCATCATATCCAAGGAAACCCTAAATTAAATGAAAACCAAACCTATTCAACCGTAGCCATGCATAGATTGCAGTAAGGTTAAGTCGTATTCTGCATTGCCAGCTTGGGCTACTGATTCAAGTCCCTCATTTAATATCTGGCCTTAGTAAATTGGATTTCAGGTTTTGCCTGCCAACTTTGCTAACATTAGGTCACCTCCATTAATGAATTATTTACGGTACCATTAAAATCTGTCATGCATGGCCCCTTCTTCCTTGTGATTCGCTCTTCTCTCAGATCGCTCTTACTAGGCATGGACCAGCCAGCACCAACTATATTTGGAGACCCCGGCTCTGGATTGGTTTCTAATTTTATTTACTTCCACAAATAATTATAACGAAAAACTACTGGATTGGTTTCTAATTTTATTTACTTCCACAAATAATTATAACGAAAAACTACCCCATTAATTGTATTCACTTTCATCAACTATCTTGTTAAATTTTTTGTTTTATAGCCTTTTATGATCGCACCACTTGTATCAATTGAAAGCTCCCATTTTCCTTCTCTTTTACAGTTTAACTTTTTTTGCATGAAATAACTTTGAACATTATGAATCTGTGAACCAAAATTTTAACAACTTTCTTCTCTAACATCTAACATTGCTCGTCAGATCAACTTGGATCTAAGGTATGTTCTTCTACTTATCAAAGGGTGTTAATCTACTATACTAATCATTGAATTGTCGTTTGAAGCTCACTAGCCGAACTTAAAAAAAAAATAACAGTCTAGTGACTTAAATAAAAAACTTACGAATAATTTAGTGACTTAAATGAAAACTTTAGTTCAATGACCATTTTGTACTTTTTAAAATTAAATGGAAAAATGTAAACTTACTAATAGTTCAATGACTTTTAATATAATTTACCCAAAAATGAGCACTTCCTTGTTTCTTTCCTTGTTAATTAAGTAATTATTTTTATTTATATTAAATGCTTCAATAGTTATAAATTTTTTAATACATTTCTTAAATTAATCTTAAACCCCAAAGCTTTAAGTGATTATACTCATTTGCGGAGGATATATCACATTTAAGTCCATTGGAACTTGCTAATTTGAGGAGTCATCTAACTTAATTTTGTCAACTAAATACTTAATTGAAAATTTCATCTCATTAAAAATAATGTTACCCATATTTATTTATAAAATTTTGAAAAATATATATCTATAAAATACCTTAAAAAATTAAATTTTCTTCTTTTAAAAAAGGTTATGTATGGAATGAGAAACTTGAATATTTTTAAGGAAACTGAAACTTACAATGCATGGATACAAGGAAACGAGAATGGGGCATGTTTTGGGGACCATAGAAAACTAAAGTGCATCATTTTGGACTATTAGAATCTATTTAAGCTTATAATTACACCCCACCAATGCAAAGCGACTGCTTGCTTTAATTTCAAACCTTACCTTTTAGCACTTCTTTGTTTTCCTTGGCCACACCAGACAAGAGGCTTACCAGCTTTAGCTTTTATTAATGTTATATATTCACAACAAATATTAAACCCTAATTAAATCTTAAATCCTTAAAAATATATAATAAAAGAAAATATTAAAATTCGCAGCTGAAATTTGAGTTTCATGAACTGCTATATAACCATTTTCACATTAATATGTCTTTAAAAATTATTTTACTTTTGATGAATTACCTTTTCAAACAAAAAAATTCAATAAGAATTTATAATAGTTGTGAATGTTTTTTAATCAAAGGTCACTGGATATTGACTAACATTTTCCTTGAATAATATTTCTCTGTCCTATTATTTAAACTAGTCAATTACTAGGATTCTCTTGATGTGTCCTACATTTTCTTTTTGGACATAAATAATTAAAAACGTCATTAAGTGAACTTTAAATCAATATTTTGCATTGACTTACTAATCCATATGTACTTAAACCTAAAGATATTAGGTAGGTACTAATTTATGATTGTTGAAACTTTTAGATGCACGTATATAATAATAATAATAATAATAATAATAATAATAATAATAATAATAATAATAGTTATTTGCTATTTTAAAATATTTGGTCCAAATTAAAAGGAAAAATCTTTTATGATTGTTTGTAATTAAAAAATATAAAGAAGTTATAGATATAATCTTCCCGTGATTTTTAAAAAAATAACCAAAGAATAATTGAAGTATAATTGTTTACGTTCTTGGAGAACATTCACGGTGAGAGGGTTAGTCACTGCTATCAGTAACGAGACAAAAAAAATAACGAGGAAATAATTGATGTTTAAATTTGATAATATGTGGCATGATGATATTGGTAATTTAATAAAAAAATTACAAGCAGTGATCTAAATCAAGTGTAAATTAAAATTAATCTAACAAGTTTAAAGCTAAATGGGACTTATTCACTTAAAAGAAGTCTTATATGTGTGAATATTTTAATGTATAAATTGAAACTTCAATCCTAATCACCAGCATGAATGGTTTAAATCTCTTTGGATAAAGTATAGGACTTGAGCGGTAGGTTTAAGTAAAGCCTCTCTATATATAGCGAATAGAACAGAAGATTAAATTCATTTACGTAAAATATCTCTTACAAAAACATAACGTTGAGCTCGAATTAAAATGAACGAAAAACATGTACCAAATTAAAACATAAAGTAAGACGATTCTGAGTTTCTGATTCCCACACAATAAACACTTAACTACACCTTTATTAAAATAGTTTAAACTATTTTAAAGTTAACATAATTCAAGGGAAAGGAAGGACACCAGTGCCAACACCACCACCAGCTCCACCGCCAACAGCACCTCCGACTCCACCTCCAACTCCACCACCAGCACCACCGCCGCCACCCAAGCCACCAAATCCCCCGAGCCCACCGAGTCCATTACCTCCTCCAAGTCCACCTACTCCACCAATGCCCCCGACTCCTCCTCCAAGTCCACCTGCACCACCGAGGGGAGTAATCCCACCCAGACCCCCTACTCCACCAAATGGCAAGCCATTAGAGCCAATTCCAGAGTAGCCCCCAACGCCACCGTAAGTGAGGAAGTTCTTTTGGTCGCCAACACCAGTAGCACCACTTGGTACACTACTGCGTGTAGTGCTAGTGGGCACAGTTGTAGTTGTGGGCACATTTCTTGCACTAGCGTGAACAACAACTAATGCAATAACTAGCATAAAACTCCACTTCTCCATGTCTCTAACCAGGCAAAGGAATAAAACCTTTCTCACTCTCTTTTACTCTCTATCTCTGCATCTAAAGTGTATCCTGAAGATCTCCTTTTAAAGGCATAAAAAGGGTCCGGTGAAGGGACAGTTGTGAGTATTAAATGGAGCTTAAATGCAGGCACAGGTCATTTGATGTCTTAACTCTCTAATAAGCTGTTATATATCCCAAAAATATGTTCTTATAGATAGAATTTGTGGTTTTCTTTCTAATTTTTCCTTCTCATCACCCCTTTCCTTAAAGTAACAAATGTAAAAATATTTTTCCATAATATAATTAATATAAAAATGCAATTTACTAAACTTTCTTTTATATTAGTGACAAAAATTTACCGCTATAAGTGTTTAATTTATAATTATATGATGTAAAAAATATAATTATAAACAAGAAAAATGAAAGAATGAGTGACGGATTTAAAATTTTAATTCTACATAAATATGTATGTATATAATCACTATTTCATATATAGATATGTATATATACTAAATGACACCAATTTAATTGTTAAAAATACAAAATACTCTTAAGCTCTCAATTCAAATTGTTCATTTGTTTTTAACAACAACAAAAAAATTATCCATTATAACTTCTATTTGCTATTCACCATTATTTTAAATATTATTTACTAAAATATAAAATTTATATATATAATTTTTTATTTAAATGTAAACCATTTCATATATATTATATTACAAGGCTTTAAGTTCACAGACAACATGGAAGCCTAATATTTCGATACGTGGCATACTCATTTTTCAACATGTGATAATTTTTTCATACAATCAAGTTTTAATCTTACATCAACTAGAAAATATTATCATAGCTAGCTCTTACCCTACAAATAATTATAAATTTTTTCACTATTTTTATAAGTTCTCTAGAGTTTTTTCCTTTGAAGAAATTTAGGAGAAAGTGCTTATAGTTTAAAATTATTTATATATTATTTATCTATAATAATATATTATATGAAAGGAAGAAATAATAACATTATTTATTTTCTTTTTTTTAGTCTAAAAAGCTTTAATAAACATCTTCTAAATTTTTTAAATTTACATATAAATTAATAATAGAAAAAAATACAAACTTTTAGATATAATTTAAGAAATTAAAAAGTTAATTTTATCATACATTGACTAGAGAACACTCTCATATTTAAAATTTAACTTATAAATAAGTGACAATTTCTTCACTATTTTCATGAAAATGATAATTTTAATCCCACATTAACTAGAGAATATTCTCATAAATCACTTCTTCATAATTTTCATTAAAAAGTTAATTCTAATCCATATTGACTAGAGAACACTCTAATATCTCACATTTTTTATATAAATCAGTGACAATTTTTCACTATTTTTATTAAAAAGTTTATTTTAATCCCATATTGACTAAAGAATACTCTCATAGCTTAGTTCTTCACTATTTTCATTAAAAAGTTAAATTTAATTCCACATTGACTAGAGAAGACTCCTATAACTCACTTCTGCACTATTTTCATTAAACATTAATTTTAATCTTTTAAAAATTTAATTTTGATTATCACATTCCAAAATCGGGTTAGTAGAATTAGGCTTGTGAAACAAAGAGTGGTCACGTCCCAATTTATAAGGTTATCTTTGTGCATTTGTAAATACATAAGTTATTATTCTAATGATTAAATGTTAGTGAATCCACGCTAGAGTCCCAAGTTTGAGTCCCTTTCTTCTCTTTTTTTTTAAGAATTTTCGACAATTCAGTTGTCACACCTCGAATTATATACAGTTAAGAAAAAAGATAAAACAAGAAATGAGCTATAGGCTCAATGGTTAAGTGCTAAGTGCATACATCCTAGAAGTTCTAGGTTTAAGCCCATCCTTCCCCTTTCGCTTTTATTTAATTTCAGTCGTAAAACCCCAAAATATATGTACGATTTAATGTATAAATTAAGCAAGAAATGAGCAATAGACTCAATGGTTAAGCATTAGTACTCCTTAGAGATCCTAGGCTCGAGCCCCCTCTTTCCCTTTCATTTTTCCAATTTCAGAAAGGCTGGGGGAATAAACCCTAGGAATTTAACCAATCCTTTCCTAATTAGAATTTACATCTTGGCCCTTCTCAAATCCTAATAGAATTTGCTCTCCATCTTCTTTTTCTCTTCTTTTCTCTCATTCTTGCACCTGATTTCCTTTTTTATGTTGTTAATTATTTTTCTTTCCCCTACCGATTCGTTTCCCGTTCATTTAATTTCTATCAGTATCATCATCAATAGCATCTTTATCTTTGCCAAGAAATAGTAAGTACATCTCGTTTCGATGATTAGATCTTGTATTTTCGTAATGTTACTATTTGACGCCAATCTTTTGTTTCACTAATCAATCTTTTATAGTTATTGCCAAATCTTTTATAATCTTGTAAAAATCTTAATACCAATTGTTAATCCGTGCATATTTTTCGTTGAAGGACCAGATCTAGGTGAATCGGGCCAAAATCGATCATGAGGAATGCCAAGCGAACCCATAGTGAAATGTGCATGTCTTTTCCAAGTGAATCAGTGGTGATCTTTTGTAAGGTTAGGACCACACGGTCATGTGCCCTATAAATCATAGGGTAGTTCGTCTTCATCACAGCCTCAACCTATTACACGGTTGTGTCCTTATTGTAGGATAATTTATCGTTTTCCACACAACATTAGGCTATTACACAACCTAGCCACATGGTCGTGTACCCTTTCCACGCAATCTCAACCCTTCCACACAGTCGTGTGACCCCTGTTTTACAGTTTTACCCAAAAAAATTTGACTTGTTCAGTTTAGTCCTTATATAGCCCCTAAATTATTTTTAGAGTTATTAGTCACTCAATTGAGTCCCTGATATTATGTTTATTCTGGAATCTATGATTTAATGACTGAATTGCTACTGTTATATTGTATGATATGTGAATATTACATGTTTATTGTCATCATAATTCTAATAAACTGTTGCTGCTATTATTGCTTCTGCCTTACTGAGTACATGTTAAGCATATCTACTACTACTGTTGAACTGAATACTTGTTAAACATCTCTACTATTTCTACATTGTTCTGTTACAAGCATGTCATAATGCAATGCATGGGATGGGACGATATGAACATGGGAAATAGTGGCAGTTTAATAATCTGCAAACACTAGTGGTTCATCCACAACTTAGTGACAGTTTATTTGCAAACTTTTTATTTGAAAATATCGTTTACCCATAATTTTTACTGGCAGTTTATTTGCAAACTAGTGGTGGTTTGTCCACAACACAATGTGTAGGGATGGATGAGTTCTAGGGAACTCTTACTATGGTTTGCAGTGGACTTAATTTTTAGGTTAATTTTGACATGCTTGGCATTATAGTTGTTTAGATTTTTGAAACTTGGATAATAAATTTATGATACATAAAATCTGGTTTTTAATTAAAACTATGTTTAATATCACTTTTCTGCTGCATTATTATGGAAATGAGATTTGATAAAGCGTATAAAAATGGTAATCAACTTTTGCAAAGTAATCATTAAAATCAACCGATTTTTTAAAGAAATTGTACCTTTTGGAAATACACTAAGTTTTTCCTACTAAAGTAAGCAAATGTTTTAAAAAGATTCTTTTATAAACTCCAATAGTTTTATTAGGCCATTCCGGTGGCCAATGTAGCCTTCAGAATTCATTCGTAACATTTAGGCTAGGTTAGGGAGGTTACATTAACCCCATATTGCTTAGAGAACATTTTCAAGCTCATATTTTCCCTATAAATAAGTGTTAATTTCTTCACTATTTTTATTAAAAAGATAATTTTAATATCATATTGCCTAGAGAATATTCTCATATCTCGCTTCTTCACTATTTTTATAACAAAGTTAATTTTAATCTCACATTCACTAGAGAATACTCACAGAGCTCACTTCGATCAATATTTTCATTGAAAATTAATTTTAATCCCTTAAGAAGTTAATTTTAATACCACATTGGCTAGAGTAAGACACCCATGCTCACAATTACTTTATAAATAAATAAATGTCAATTTCTTCATTATTTTCATTAAAAAGTTAGTTTTAATCCCACATTAACTAGAGAACACTCCCATATCTCAAATTGTGTAATTTTTTTTACTATTTTTATTAATAAGTTAATTTTGGACTAGAGAATTGAAACGCCCCAAAGTTTTTGTTTCTGCTTTTGTAAAACCTGACACTACTGTGTATTTGCTTCAGTGGTTAAATGTTCTGGGTGTGTGTAAGAGGTCCCAAGTTCAAGCCCTAGCTTTAGTAAAATTTTGCTTCTTTTTGGAATTAAGCCTTATCTTTGATCAGCGGGTTTATATTTAATTGTCAGTAATTCCATATTAGAATGAGCCTGCTGGTTTAAGTGGTATGGGTATTGCTGTGTTGATGTGTTGGAGGTCCTATGTTCTAATCCCTGCACGAGCGTAGGTATTACTTTTTGCTCAATTGACTCGTAAAGTCTCCATTGAGTTGAAAGCCTGAGGTAGTTGTATGTTGTGGGGGTTAGTGGGAGAGATTTGAAGGACGTGGGTAATCTTTTGAGTTTATTTTCTTTTGTTCAAATTTTTCTCTCTCACCAAAAAGAACCTGACGCCGGTGCTCTATATTACTGCCTTTTTTCTTTTCCTCTCCCTTCCTGCTTTTCTACCTCCTTTTTGTCTGTTATCGTAGCTATTTTTTTGGTATTTCAGTGTGTTGTGCATTCTAGTAAGTAGGGTAAGTGTGATTTCTATTTTATGTTGTTGAATCGTTGTTTAAAAGGGTTCGTTTGGTGTTTAGGAGATAATCAAGAGGCTGAAGGTCTTCAATCGACGTTTTAGATGTGAGAAATTTCTGTTACTCGTTCGAAGGTAAGAACTTTATTGGATTCAAAAGGTGTTATTCCTAGGTAGTTTGGGTTTGTGTCGAATTAAGTGACTAATTCGGTGGTTTATTGGTCTATTTTAGGTGTTGTGTGACTTGGGATCATTTTTGCATTGAATCCGTTATAGGTGTGTACCCAAAACGCAAAAACTGAAGTTTCAACAAAAGCCAAAAAAGGCCACTATCGACGCCACACGGGTGTGTGTCATTTGTGTAGTAGGCTATGTGTGAGTACACGGCCGTGTGATCGACGAAGGCATGATCGTGTGTAACACACGACCGTGTGGTGGCTCGAGTGAGCCCGTGTAGGCCACACGGGCTAGACCAAGTTGGGCATGTGGCGCACATGGACATGCCACAAAGGCGTGTGGACCCATTATACTGAAATTTTCCATAGGGTCGTATGGGTCGTCCTAATCGATTGTGGACCTACCGTAGGATCGGTAAAAGCTTACTAAACCCTATAACTATGTGATTTGTTGGACTATAGTACTATTCCAAGCATGTCTATGCCATGTATTTCTGCTATCTTTTTATTTAAGCATGTTCTATCTGTTAACTTTATATGTATATATTGTTACTGTTATTGGGGTGGGATGATGTATATTAGAGGAAGTGTTCTTAAAGGCAGTTTTGCCTATTATCTGGAAGCGTGACTGCGTTATATCTGTTATGTGCTGCATCGGTACAACATGGTGTGTAGGGCTGGGTGGGTGTTTTAAACCTCACATGGTGTGTAGGGATGGTCAGAGATGGTGTGTAGAGGTTGGGGGTAGGATATCTAATTTCTGATTCTAATTTACATATTTGCATCTATATTTAAGATGGGCTTAGGCCCGAATATGCATCTGTGACTATAATGTGCTTAGGCCCGAATCTGTATCTTACTGGTTCTAATTTTTTAGTTGTCTGCATGCTTAATTCTATGGGGTTACACAGTAAGTTTACGTAAACTTACCCTTTTCTGTTTTTACTGTACAGGTAATCCACAGAGTTAGGCAGACCGGTACAACGGAAGACTCGATGGTGACCACTCGCTATTACTGTTTATTTTATTTTATGGTTTTAATTAAGTTTTGGCATTGAGATTTGAGAGGTGATATCTTCTAGAACTCTCTGGACTCTTTAAAACTGTTTGGTTTTGGTTTTGGGCTTTTGGATTTAACTTCTTTATTCGATGATGGTTTTACCTAAAAACATGTTTTTCTAAAAATGCGAACTATTTTTCTTAAATACGACGATTTTCCTAAGCTTCCGCTAAAATGATATGTGTTAACGCAAGTCGACTAAATGAATATATGTTTCAGAATAAATGAAAACAATTAAAGGTTTATAAGCTTAAGGTTTTTATCGAGTTAGCTCCGTTTTTAAAATCCCTTCCATGTGACATCGCCAGATTTGGCCATAATGTCTAGGCCGGTTTGGGGTGTTATATTTAGTGGTATCAGAGCTAGGTTACAAAACTCGACTATGAATTTTGGGTTCCAAAATCTTGTTTTCTAAAAGTAATCAGTTCTAAAATGCTTTGAGTAAAATAAGTAAGTATGTGGTTCACCGAGTCTCCGGCGCCGATCTTGTAGGTATTTTTGTTCTTAGTTAAAACTGTTCTGAAACACTATAGTTAGTACCTTTTTAAAATTGTACTAAGCTAGTTAAAAGACTAAATTTTTTGAAACAATTCTGAACTTCTGATACTTATTACATAAAATATCTGTTAATAAACATTGAACTGATGCATAAAACTCTTAATGTAGATAAACTTGAATTAGAGAATAAGTGCATGAGGTATCCGTGGACGTGGTACTCGAGGTCGAGGTAGAGGCTGTAGGGGACCTCGAGCTGAGTCCTCATCTCTGGGTAGCATGCCAAATCTGGAAACTAGTGAGACACTGGTGTCACCTGCTACTGAGACTGGGTCTTAGAGTCGTTCGGCTGGAGACGACGCACTGTCCCAAGCCATGCTGAGGATATTAGAGAGTGTCACTGGGCCCAATTCTGGATCTAGGGCCGAAGGTCGGTAACTGAATGACTCCGGTCTAATGGAGTTGAGTTGTTTAGGGGTGTCACAAGAGTTGCCTCTAACGTGGCTGAGTACTGGTTGGAGGCCACCAAGAGGATTATGGATGATCTGGACTGTACCCCTGAGCAAAAATTGAAGGGTGCAGTCTCTATACTTCACGATGAGGCTTACCAGTAGTGGTTGACGGTTAAGGAGGGCACTCAGCCTGATCGTCTGACTTGGGAATTATTTAAGACTACATTTCAGAACAAGTATGTGGAAGCTAGCTACGTCGATGCTCGTAGGCATGAGTTTCTAAATCTCACCAAGGTGATCGATCTGTGGCTGAGTATGAGGCCGAATTTCTGAGGTTGAGCCACTACACTCGAGGCATGATGGCATCTGAGTATGAGAGGTGTGTTAGGTTTGAGAACGGCCTAAAAGATAATATGAGGGTTCTGATTGCTCCGTAGAGAGAGCGCTAGTTTCTGTTCTAGTAGAAAAGGCAAAGATCACCGAATATGTTAAGCACACTGAGTACCAGAATAGAGATAGGGAGAGAGGTAAGAACAAGAGGGATTCAGAGCCCTCAAGTTCTATGCAAAGGCCTAAGAAAAAGGCCAGGTTTGATGGGCCAGTTAGAGTGGAGGCTTCTATTGCTTTAGTTGGGTTGCAACTTTATGGTGATTGTGGCAGGTACCATCCGGGCGAATGTTGGAGGAGGATTGCAGCCTGTTTGAGATGTGGGTCATTAGAGCACTGCATTTGGGAGTGTCCACTAAGGGCTGATCAGGTGCAAGCTCCGGTATCAGGTTCCGCACAGTCGCAAAGAGTAGCTCAGCAGTCGCCTAAGGGCCGTGGTCAGGCTAGGGGTGGTAATGGTATGGGCCAAGGGTAGAGAGCACTAGGCAGAGGTGCAGGTTAGACTAAGGCGAGACAACCTACTTTGGTTTATGCTGCACGTCACCGAGAGGACAGAGATGCCCTTGACGTCATCACTAGTACGTTTTTTTATATTTGATGTACCTTACTTGGCTTTGATAGACATAGGGTATACTCACTTATACATAGCTCGTACTGTATCTAAGACCTTGGGATTTCTGTGGAGAGCACTACTAGTGAGGTTACTATACTTAGTCCATTGGGGCAGTCTGTTCGAGTTAGTAAACTATATAGAGATGTTTCATTAGAGGTGCAAGGGACTATTTTCCTGGCTACTTTGATAGAGCTTCCATTTGGGGAGTTCGATTTAATCTTGGGTATGGACTAGTTTGTGGAGTATCGAGTCAATTTGGACTGCACATCTAAGAGGTTCGTTTTGAGAACCAAGGATGGTATGGAGGTGGTTATGATTGGTAAGCGTCGAGACTATCTGTCACATATAGTCTCCACGCTAGTAGCTGAGAAACTGGTCCGAAAAGGGTGTTGGGCGTACTTGGCCTACGTAAGTGTTTCTGGTTTTAGGGACTCTCCTATTAAGAATATCAGAACAGTAAAAGATTTTCTGAATGTCTTTCCCGAGAGGTCACCGGGACTAGCTCCTAATCAGGAAGTAGAGTTTGGGATTGAGCTTCTTTCGGGTACAGTTCCGATGTCCATCACTTCCTATCGTATGGCATCGAAAGAGCTTACAGAGCTTAAGGCTCAACTACAAGAGTTGTTGGACCATGGTTTCATCCGTCCTAGTGTATCTCCATGGGGAGCACTAGTTCTATTTGTGAAGAAGAATAATGGAACCATGAGGATGTGCATTGATTACCGACAGCTGAATAAGTTGACCGTGAAGAATAAGTATCCGCTTTCGAAGATTAACAACTTGTTTGATCAGTTCAGAGGGGCTTCTATGTTTTCAAAGATCGATCTGCATTCTGGGTATCATCATTTGAGGGTTAAGAAAACTGATATTCATAAGACTGCATTTAGGACTCGGTATGGGCATTACGAGTTCCTAGTTATGCCTTTTGGGTTGACGAATGCACCAGCCTCATTCATGTATTTGATGAACTGGCTGTTTCAACCCTATCTGGATCAGTTTGTCGTGGTCTTCATCGACAACATTCTGGTTTACTCTAAGACTAAGGTTGAGCATGATGAGCATCTTAAAGTAGTGCTTCAGATTCTGCGTGAGAAGCAACTTTACGCTAAGCTAAGCAAGTGTGATTTCTGGTTGCATGAATTAACATTTCTAAGGTACGTGGTTTTTGCTGAGGGGATTCATGTTTATACTCAAAAGATTGAGGCTATGCTTGATTGGAAACAGCCTAAGAACGTGTCTGAAATCCGTAGTTTTCTGGGTCTGGCGGGATATTATCATCGACTTGTCGAGGGATTCTCTATGATTGCAACTCATCTTACTAAGCTGTTGCGTAAGGGTGTCCCATTTATCTGGACTGATGCACAGCAAGAGAGCTTTGAGAAGCTAAAGTGTGTTTTGATGCAGGCTCTTGTGCTGATACAGCCTAAATCTAGTAAGGAGTTCGTGGCTTACAGTGATGCGTCGCATGTTGGTTTGGGATGCGTTCTGATGTAGGATGGTAAAGTTATGGCTTATGCGTCCCGTCAACTTAAGACACACGAAGTGTAACACCCCTTACCCATATTCAACTCCGAAACCGGGTACGAGGCATTACCGGACTTAACTTGCTTGAACTTATAACTTTAGGCTTTAAAGTTTCATTTCCAACTTCAACTTCTCATTCATATGCATAACATTCTTATTATGGGCCTACGAGGCCTTAAACATACATTCAGAAGGTCTCGAAATTAAACCGGAAACTTTTACGTATTTAGAAAAATTTTGCCTAAACAGGGGTCACACGTCCGTGTGAGCAGGCCGTGTGGTCACACACGCCCATGTTCCCAGCTTGTGTGGAATTTATTTTCTAATTCGAACCTACAGTGGTTTTCACACGGTCGGACATACGCCTGTGTCCCTCACACGGCCTTGACACACCCGTGCCTTAGCCCGTGTGCCAAAACTATAGAATTCTGTTTATGACATCATCACCTCACTATGGTTACGCGGGCAAGGCACACGCCCGTGTCCTTAGACCGTGTGTCGAATTAAATTTCAAATTTTGGGTGTAGGCTTCACACGGCCTAGGCACACGCCCATGTCCATGGCCGTGCCTCCCACACGACTGAGACACACGGCCGTGTCTCTAACTGTGTGTTTACTATTGAGCATACTGACTTGTAAAACTAGTTTACAAGGGGACACACAGCCGAACAACACGCCCATGAGGCTGACCGTGTGTCACCACGGCCTAGATACACGTCTATGTGTCTACCCGTGTGGACATTAAAAAGGCTATATTCCAAGCCAAATGCCAACCTACATAGGAACCATACTTATATCATCTCATTACAACATAACTCATGACTCTAAGGCACTTCCAAGAACTCAAGTCAAAGCATCCACACAAGCATAAACTTCATAATTCAACATCAATAAATATATATAAACTTGTCAAGTATTGGCCCAATTCCAATGACCACTTACAAAGTGAATTTGATGACATAAATAGCCAACTCTTTGACTAACAAATACGATATAACAAAATACAGAAGTCCTATACATGCCATACTCAAAATAAATCTAACTTTGTTATACCAAAGAGATGTCAATAGTGTGATTTTCGAACTCTGACGTCCCACTATCCTCAAGTTATCTTGGTAATACTACAAGGAAAAGGGAAATGAGACGGGTAAGCATAAAGCTTAGTAAGTTTGCATGAAGATAAATAGCAAAAATAAACTCATAATGACATCAATCCATGGCATTAGATAACCACACAAAGTCATAAGCACTTTGCCATAACTTACTCGTACTTGTTCTTATCTAGAACATACCATGCCACATATCGTAACCATTCCTCGTGAATTACTCACGGGTACCTGTATTCAATCATTCACATAGTTTTAGTACTAAATCTCATTTCTATTTCCAAGCTTATTTATTTATCCCGCTAAATCACTAGGGATATTCAAAGATGCATATCCATCATCATTACATAAACATGAAGCCAATGCCACATCCCAGATGTGGTCTTACATGGGGGTCCCTTCTGAGTGCCGATGCCATATCTCGGATATGGTCTTATACGGAATCTCACATCAAGTATCGATGCCGTATCACGGATATGGTCTTATACGATTCTCATATTCAATACCGAAGCCATATCCCAAATATGGTCTTATATGGGATCTCAATTCCGTGCCGAGGCCATGTCCCCGACATGGCCTTACACGGGACCTTATCCATCTCATGTCTCGATGATAGTATTCTCACATTCGTTATAGTCCAACCGGGACTTCAACATCTCAACTTTTATCATCTTTCTCATTCAACACCAATACTCGATTTCATAGAATATCATGTATCATTATAATATCAAATATTCTCAAACATACTAGCAATAATATTGAATTTATCGCATACAAACTTACCTCGATTTCCAAATACGCTAGATCATCGATCTAGTTTGATACTTTGTTCTTTCCCCGGTCGAGGTAAATTCTTGGTTCTTCTTGATCTCTAATAGCAAATTAGTTCATTTAATTATCACATTAATAGATGCATTTCAATAATCATGCTTTGGCAAAAATACTATTTTTCCCTTGGACTTTTGCAAAATGACCGTTTTACCTCTAGGCTCGGAAAATGAATTCTAATCAAATTTCTCTTTTTAACGAGCCTAGGTGAACATTTATTTCTCTTATGGTTACCATCAAAACTCTACATTTCACACATCTACTGCATATTTTACAACCTTTACCCATTTTCTTCCATAAAAATGCAGCAAACAACTTAAAATCTTTCATGGCAAAACTCTAAACTTTTCACCATTTAACAAAATAGTCCCCTCTTTAGAAAGCTTAAGCTTTAGAGGTTCTAAAAGTACAATTTTTATCAAGAAATGATCACTAGAACACTTACTTGTAAAGAGAAGAGTGTGCTGAAATTTTTGAAGTTTTCAAGCCCTTATTTGCTGCTAATTTTCAGCGGAGAAATGAAGAAGAAAAGATGATATCTTTTCTTTCTTTATTTTAATATAAAATCCCAATTTAGTCCACCTAATCCACTTACTTGACCAAATTTTGACCTTTATTGGCCTTTATGGCCGGCCAACCTCTATTTAAGAGGCTAATTTCCCTTTAAAGACCTCCAATTAATATTCTATGACTATTAGGTACCTTTAGCTAGAAATTTTAAACTTTTGCACTTTATGCTATTTAGTCCTTTCTCACGATTTAGCATGAAATCGCTAAAATTAAAGCACCAAAATTTTCATGTACTTATACAATCATAATCTAACTCATAAAATATCATGAAAATAATTTTCTCTAACCACGGATTAGTGGTTCCAAACCACTATTCTGACTAGCCCCTAAATCGGGCTGTTACAATTCTCCCTCCTTAAGGATTTTCGTCCTCGAAAATCTTACCGATAAAAAGGTTGGGATAATGGTTTCTCATAGCTTCCTCGAGCTCCCATGTAGCCTCTTCTATTCCATGTCTCTACCATAGTATTTTAACAAGGGCTATACTTTTATTCCTCAACTGTTTGACCTCTCACGCCAAAATTTTAATCGGCACTTCGCCATAAGTCAAGTCCGGTTGAATTTATACCTCTGTTGGTACTATCACATGTGAAGGGTCCGAACGGTATTGTCACAACATGGATATGTGGAAAACATCATGAATCTTTTTCCAACTCAGGTGACAAGGCCAAATGATAAACTACCGGTCCTATCCTCTCAGTAACTTCATAAGGTCCAATAAAGCGCGGACTCAACTTGCCTTTCCGGCCAAATCTGAGGACTTTCTTCCATGGTGATACTTTTAGAAACACTTTATCACCGACTTGGAACGCAATCTTTTTCCTTTTTAAATCTGAATAGGATTTTTGTCTATTTGAGGCTGATTTCATACATTCACGTATCACTTTTACTTTTTCTTTAGTTTCCTTAACCAAATCAACCCCGTGTATCTGGTTCTTTCTAAGTTCTGTCCAATACAAGGGCGTTCGGCACTTACGCCCGTACAATGCCTCGTAAGGTGCCATCTTCAAACTTGGCTGAAAACTGTTGTTGTAGGCGAATTCTACCAACGGTAAGTATTTTTTCCCAATTACCTTGGAATTCCAAAACACAACAACGAAACATGTCTTCTAATATCTGTATTACTCTCTCCAGCTGCCCATCAGTTTGTGGATGGAAAGCTATACTGAAACTCAATTTTGTGCCTAAAGCTTCTTGTAACTTTTTCCACAATCATGACGTAAGTCTTAGCTCTTTATCCGAAATAATCGACAATGGTACTTCATGAAGTATCACTATCTCTAAAACATACAAATCTGCCAACTTATCAAGAGAATAATTGACTCGTACTGGTATGAAATGGGTTGACTTCATAAGTCTATCAACTACAACCCATACAACATCTTTCTTTTTCGGCATCAACGGTAAACCCGTCACAAAGTCCATAGTAATACGGTCCCACTTCCTCTCGGGAACCATAATAGGCTGAAGTAGACCAGAAGGTACTTGATGTTCAACCTTCACTTGTTGACAAATTAGGCATCTCGATACAAACCCATAAATGTCTTTCTTCATATTCGGCCACCAATACTATTTCTTCAAGTCATTGAACATCTTTGTGCTGCTTGGATGCACAGTTAAACATCCACTATGTGCTTCATACAAAATCTTTTGAATAAGTTTATCATTTCTAGGTACACAGACCCTATCTCGAAATGTCAAACATCCATCAGGACTTACCCGAAAGTTTGACTCAATATTTGACTCACATAGAACTCTTTTGGCTTGTAAGTCACTGTCACCTTTCTAAGCTTCACCAATCTCTTAAAGAAATAATGGTTTAGCCCTCAACTCGGCTAGAATAGAACTATCATTTAACAAGATCTTTCGTGTATTCATGGCTCTCAGCGCAAACAAGGTTTTTCTACTCAAAGCATCGGCGACCACATTCGCCTTTCCCGGATGGTAGTCAATCACTAACTCATAATCTTTGATCAGCTCTAGCCATCTTCGTTGCCTCAAATTCAATTCCTTTTGAGTCATCAAGTATTTTAGGCTTTTATGGTCGGTGAATATCCGACACTTTTCACCATATAAATGGTGTCTCCATATCTTTAATGCAAACGCAATGGCAGTTAATTCCAAATCATGAATCGTGTAATTCTTCTCGTGCGGCTTTAATTGTCTAGACGCATATGCTATCACCTTGCCGTCTTGCATAAGTACACAACCCAATCTATTCATAGATGCATCACTATAAACCACAAATTCTCTTCCCGGTTCTGGTTACACCAAAACAGGAGCCTCAGTCAACAACGCCTTTAGTTTCTTAAAACTCTGTTGGCACTTTTCTATCCAATCAAACTTCACATCTTTTTACAATATCTCATCATCGGAGTAGCTATCATGGAAAACCCCTTGACAAAACGCCTATAATAGCCGACTAGGCCCAGAAAACTCCTTACGTCAGTTACGCTTCTTGGCGGTTTCCATTCAACAATCGCTGAAATCTTACTTGGGTCGACTCTAATTCCATCTCCCGAGACAATGTGCCCCAAAAATCCCACTTCCTTAAGCCAAAATTCAATTTTACTAAACTTGGCATACAATTGTTTATCTCTCAAAATTTGCAGAACCTTTATCAAATGCTCAGCATGTTCGTTCTCATCTTGAGAGTAGATCAGTATATCATCAATGAAGACTATGACAAATTTATCAAAATATGGCCGAAAAATACGATTCATCAAATCCATAAAAATAGTTGGGGCATTTGTTAAGCCAAAAAGCATGACCAAAAATTCATAGTGGCCATACCTCGTCCGAAATGTAGTTTTCGACACATCCAAGTCCTTGACTCTCAACTGATAGTACCTGGACCTCAAGTCTACCTTGGAAAACACCGTGGATCCCTTCAATTGGTCATACAGATCATCAATTCTTGGCAATAGGTACTTGTTCTCCACAGTTACTTTGTTGAGTTACCGATAATCTATACATAACCTCATATAACCATCTTTATTCTTTACAAATAATACGAAAGCTTCTCATGGAGAAAAACTAGGTCTTGCAAATCCTTTATCCATTAGCTCTTGCAACTGTGCTTTCAATTCTTTTAGCTCGGTTGGAGCCATTCTATACGGAGCAATAGAAATGGGGGCAGTGCCCGGAGCTAACTCAATCTCAAATTTAATCTCTCTAACTGGAGTAACCCTGGTAATTCCCCCGAGAAAACATCTGGATACTCGTATACTACGAGTACCGAGTCAATTCTCAATTCAGTCTCTTTGGCATTCTTCACAAAGGCAAGGTAAGCTTCGTACCCTTTTCTTAAATACTTCTGAGTCAACAAGGATGATATCACTACTGGTGATCTGTCTTGCTTATCTGATTCAACACGAATAAAATCCCCACTTTCACATTTTAACTCAATAAACTTCTTTCCACAATTTAAAATCACATCATGAGTAATTAGCCAATCCATCCCAAGGATGACATCGAACTCATCAAATGGTAATAACATGAGATTAGCAGGAAAACAATGACCCCTAATCATCAAAAGGCAACTTTTGCATACTCGATTAACCAACACATATTTGCCTAAAGGATTTGATACTCTTATTACCAATTCAGTAGACTCTATAGACATGCTCATGCTAGAGACTAATTTCATGCAAATATACGAGTGGGTAGATCTCGGATCAATTAAAGCTATAACATGAGTATCATAGAGAGAAAATGTACCCGTGATCACATTAGGGGAAGACGCCTCTTCGCG
Organism: Gossypium bickii; assembly: GCA_025503065.1. Lineage (NCBI taxonomy): Eukaryota > Viridiplantae > Streptophyta > Magnoliopsida > Malvales > Malvaceae > Gossypium > Gossypium bickii. The sequence goes on from CP106719.1 coordinate 47,539,826, forward strand.
AGCACGAATGGCATATGTTCTGTAACAGCCCGATTTTGAGGCTAGTCAGAATAATGGTTTTGGGGCCACTAATCCAAGGCTGAAGAAAATTATTTTCATAATATTTATGAATTATAGCATGATAGTAAGGTTGCATAGAAGTTTTGGTACTTTAATTTTAGCAATTGTGCGCTTAATTGTGAAAAATGACTAAATCGCATTAAATGCGAAAGTATTATTTTACAAGAAAAAGGTGTCTAATAGCTGTAGATTTTAATTGGAGGTCCCTAATATGCAAATAGACCTTTCTAAAGTTAATAGTTGGTCAAAGGGGACAAAGAATTAAATTTTCAAAGCATTAGGTGAGATTTTGGTGGTAATTTGTCTAGTAAAATAATAAAATAAGAAGAAGAAAAGATATCATCTTTTCCCCTTCTTCACACCACTGAAATTTCCAAAGAAAAACACCATGGGAGCTTGAAATTTTTTAGCAACTCCTTATCTCTACAAGTAAGTGATCTTAGTGGTTTTTATTGAGAATTTTTGTACTTTTGGAGTCCCCAAAGCTTAAGCTAGCTAATGAGGGGACTAATTTACAATATGGTTGAAAGTCTAGCGACTTGTCATGGGAGCGTTTATGTTGTTTGCTGAGTTTTTATGGAAGAAAATGAATAATAGTAAGTTAAGGAACAACTTTTGTGAAAGGTGTTAATATGAAAACACCTAAATAGGACTTGAATGCAAAGGTTGAAAATGTGTAATAAATTAATGAAATAATTGGAATTATGAGTATTTGTAAGGGTAATAAATGTTCAGCTAGGCTTGTTTAATGAGAAAATGTGATGAAAAATGATTTACGAGCCTAAGGGCAAAATCATAATTTTGCCAAAGTACAAGGGCAAAATGGTTATTTTTGCCTAAGTAGAGATTATGATGTATTATGATCATGAAATGATTGAATGAATGAAATTTTGTTGTTATAGATCAAGAAGAGCACGGAATTAACCTCGATCATGGAAAAGGCAAGGTTTCGGGTTAAACCGCAAATTAACGTATTTTGCACCGAGATAAGTTTATGTGTGAACGATGTATCTTAAATACACATGTTATTGTTTATTAGAGCATTGTGTGATTGAGGTCATTTATGATTTAATTGAATTGGACTTGTTAGAATATGAATGTTGAAATAGATATGTAAGTGTAGAATATTATCCGTAATAGATTATGGTGGGCTGTGTTCGATACCACCTTAATTATTCTTGTTGGTGGGCTATGTGCAATACCATCGTTTATGTTATCAATTGGTAGACTATGTGCGATGCCACTGTAAATATTCTTGTTGGTGGGTTATGTGCGTTACCACCCTGTTTAAGACAAATGGTGGGCTAAGTGCAAAACCACCGAGTGTTTGATATTTCTAAGAGTTACTTATTATGAAATTGTGTTGTGTTGTTTCATGTGGTCTTGTGGTGATAAGTGCATGGATGTATGTTAAATAATAAGAGCATTTGGTTGTGATATGGTTGGAATGTGGTAAGAAAGAATGAGTAAGCATGATCTTGGATTGTTGGATGCTTTTACTTATTGTGAAATGTTATTTATTGATTAGAACATGTTATTATATTTATTGTTTACATGTAAACTTACTAAGCTTTAAAGCTTATTCCCTTTCTTTTTCCCTTGTTTTATAGAGTCAAAGAGTCGGGTCGGTATAAGAAGATAATCGGAAGATCACCCACACTATCAGCTCATCTTGGTATATTTTTGAATTAGCATTTTGAGTATGGCATGTATAGGGGCTAGACTAGGTGAAATGTTTGTTATTTTGGCCAAGTGTGTATTGGCTCCTTATAGATGAATTCTTTTGTACATGGCCATAGTTAATGGCTCAATACTATTAATCAATGAAAAGATGAGGTTATTCATCATTGTGTAGGGTATGTGATTGGGTTGTTTGGTTATGAATTATGCTGGAATGAATTAGGGTGATGAAAGATCTTAGCAAATAGCCTTGTTCTTGTCCATAAGGGTAGGCACACAGGTGTGTGTCTAAGCCGTGTGTGACACACGGTCAGTTCCATGGGTGTGTGACCAGGTCGTGTGTCCCCCACATATTAGTTTTACAAGTCAATTAGCTTTGTAGTAAACACACGGGCAGAGACATGGCCGTGTATCTCAGCCATGTGGGAGGCACGGTCAAAGACATAGGCGTGCGCCCTGGGCCGTGCAAAGTCTGCACCTTGAAATTGGAATTTAATTCGACACACGGTCTAAGGACACGGGCATGTGCCCTGGCCGTGTGGCTATAGTGAGGTGATGACGTCATAAATAGAATGCCAAGGTTTTGGCACACGGGCTAAAACACAGGCGTGCCGAGGCCATGTGAGTCACAGGCCAGGGACACGGACGTGTGTCCAGCCGTGTGAAATAGGTCAGTGTTGACCACGGGTAAAGGACATGGGCGTGTGTGACCACACAGCCTTCCCACACGATCGTGTCCCATTTCACACGGGCGTGTGGCCCCTGTTTAGGTAAAATTTTTTTAAGTGTGTTAAATTTTTTGAATTATCTCCGAAACCTTCCGGAAGCATGTTTAAGGCCTCGTAGGCCCATTATAAGGATGTTAGAGGTGTGTGTGGAAAAGTTTTAATTTGGAATGAAATTTGATAGCCCAAAGTTGTATGACCATGTGTGTTAAGTACGGTAATGCCTCGTATCTGGTACTGGCGTAGAATACGGGTAAGGGGTGTTACAATTAGTGGTATCAGAGCTATAGTTTAGTCGGTTCTCTGACTACCGTAGTGTGTGTTAGAGTCTAGCTATACATGCCATAAGCGTATATAGATAGTGTAGTGGATTATGACAATTCTAAACTTTGTTTTTATGTAGTAATAGGTCTCGATCGAGCGGCTGCTGATGACGCAGCTAGTAATGCACCAGCTCCCGTGCAAGGGACCGCGCCTGTAGAGAGTGGACTCGAGACTATGAGTCGAGGAGAAGAGGCCTGGGAAGTCTTTCTCCAAATGATGAGTAACTGGTACACAGAGTATGTACGAGCAAACCCTAATGCTCAACCTCCTCCACCCCCTCCTATACCTCAGCCAGCTCCTGTGGCTCCTTAAGGTATAGATGTGGTGAGAATAACCAAGCCCCCGGTAGATAAGATTCGGAAGTATGAAGCCGAGAAATTCAGGGCCAATATAGACAATGACCCTAGGAGGTCGAAGTTCTGGCTTGAGAACTCAATGAGAGTGTTTATGAACTGTCTTGCATACCTGAAGAGAGCTTAAAATGCGACGTGTCCTTGCTGAGGGACTCGGCATACCATTGGTGGAAAATGTTGATGTCGGTGATTCTAAGGGAGAGAGTGACGTGAGACTTCTTTTTGGAGGAGTTCCGAAAGAAGTATATAAGCCAAAGATTTGTAGACCAGAAACTAAAAGAATTTCTTGAGTTGAAACAAGGAAGAATGACTGTGGCAGAATATGAGCGTGAGTTTGTTAGGCTCAACAAGTATGTACAAGAGTGTGTCTACAGAAGCTATCTTGTGCAAGAGGTTTGAAGATGGGCTGAATGATGATATTAGACTGCTAGTTGGGATTTTAGAATTAAAAGAGTTTGTGGTGTTGGTTGACCGAGCATGTAGGGCTGAAGAACTAAATAAGGAAAAGAGGAAAGCCATGAGTGAGGCCCGAGATGCGTGAAAAAGGCCCATAAGTAAATCATACCAAGCTTAATCGAAGAGGTCCAAAGAAATGAACCCCCGAACAACAGCGTCAGTTGGACATTCACTTCAGGATCGAGGTAACACATACTCAGGCTCAAGAGTTCAAGCCACTTCGATGACAAGTGTGGGCAATCTGAAGTCCAAATCGGAGTGTCCAAATTGTGGTAGGCAGCACACTAGGGAGTGTTGGGGAAGTAATCAAAATTGCTATAAGTGTGGTTCCCCCGATCATTTTATTTGAATTTGTCCTAAAAGGGATGACAAGGAAAAGAAGAAAGAAGTGAGGTTAAGTAATGTATCTTCAAGGGATAGACTACAAAAGAATCCGGGAGGAGGAACTAATAGTAGGGCTGTACCTCGAGATTCTACTGTGAGACCAAAGGGTCAAGCACCTGCAAGGACTTATGCCATTCGCGCTCGCGAAAAGGCATCATCTCCAGATGTGATAATGGGTACCTTTTCTCTTCATGACACTTCTGTTATTGCTTTGATTGATCCAAGGTCTACCCATTCATAATTTTTTATGAAATTGGCATCTAGTATGAGCATGATTGTTGAGTCTACGAAATTTGTAATAAAAGTGTCAAACCCGTTAGGCAAACATGTGTCAATTGGCAAGGTGTGTAGGAATTATCCTTTGACAGCTAGAGGTCATTGTTTTCTGGCACACCTTATGTTGTTGCCGTTTGATAAGTTTTATTTGATTCTTGCCATGAATTGGTTGACTGACGATAATGTTTTAGTGAACTGTGATAGTAAGTTTATTGAATTGAAATGTGAAAATGGGGATGTCATTCAGGTTGAATCAGGTAGACCGGATAATCTGTCAGTGGTAATTTCAACTATGGTAGCCAAGAAATATTTGAGGAAAGGATACGAGTCTTATCTCGCTTTTGTGCTGAATACTCAAGAATCAGAGGTAAAGATTGAATCAGTACCGGTGGTATGTAAATATCCAGATGTGTTCCCGGAAGAGTTACCTGGATTGCCTCTAGTTAGAGAGGTTGAGTTTGGGATTGAGCTAGTTCTGGGAACGGCACCTATCTCGGTTGCTCAATATAGGATGGCACCATTGGAGTTGAAAGAACTGAAGGTCCAGTTGCAAGAGTTAACGGATAAGGGCTTTGCAAGGCCGAGTTATTCACCGTGGGGTGCTCTAGTACTTTTTGTAAAAAAGAAAGATGGGTCGATGAGATTGTGTATAGACTATAGACAGCTCAACAAGGTAACAGTGAAGAACAAGTATCCCTTGCCAAGGATAGATGACTTGTTTGACCAATTGAAGGGAGCTACAGTGTTCTCCAAGATAGATCTAAGGTTTGATTATTACCAGTTGAGGGTTAAGGAGCAAGATGTGCTGAAAACTGCATTTCCAACGAGGTATGGTCATTATGAGTTTCTTGTCATGTCATTTGGTTTAACGAATACCCCTGCGATTTTATGGATTTAATGAACCGTGTCTTCCGACCGTTTTTGGACAAGTTTGTAGTTGTCTTCATCGATGATATAATGATTTATTCTCGAGATGTGAGTGATTATGCAGAGCACCTGAGAATTGTTTTGCAGAGTTTAAGAGACAAGTAGTTATATGCTAAATTTAGCAAGAGTGAGTTTTGGCTCCGAGAGGTCGGATTCCTAGGACACGTTTCAGGTGATGGTATTAGAGTTGATCCGAGTAAGATCTTGGCTATTGTGGAGTGGAAATCGCCAAGAAATGTGTTAAAAGTCAAAAGCTTTTTGGGTTTAGCAGGGTACTACAGACGATTCGTAAAAGGGTTTTCCATGATTGCTACTCCAATGACGAAACTGTTGCATAAGGATGTCAAGTTTGAATGGAATGAGAAATGCCAACAGATCTTCGAGAGATTGAAAACATTATTGACTGAGGCGTCGGTTTTGGTACAACCGGAGTCGGGAAAAGAATTTATAGACAATAGTGATGCATCATTAAACGGTCTTGGTTGTGTGTTAATGCAAGAGGGTAAGGTGGTAGCTTACGCCTCGAGACAGCTAAAACCGCATGAGAAGAATTATCCGACTCATAACTTAGAGTTGGCTGCAATCCTTTTCGCTTTGAAGATCTGGCGCCATTATTTATATGGTGAGAAGTGTCGAATATTCACTAATCATAAGAGTTTGAAGTACTTAATGGACCAAAAGGATTTGAATTTACGACAACGGCAGTGGCTTGAATTATTAAAGGACTATGAGCTAGTAATTGATTATCATCTAGGGAAAGCAAATGTAGTGGCAGATGCCTTGAGTAGAAAGTCTCTGTACGCTTTGAGGGCCATGAGTACGAGCTTAGCATTGTCTGATGATGGTTCTATATTAGCCGAGCTGAAGGCTAGATTAGTATTTATTCAACAGATATGTGAGGCTCAAAAGAGAGATGAAGATATGCAAGCTAAGAGAGCTAAGTGTGAATCGGGAAATTATTCTAATTTTCGAGTGAGTTCGGATGGTTGTTTGATGTTTCACGACAGGATTTGTGCACCGAAAGATGATGAGTTGATCCAGAAAATTTTACATGAAGCACATGGTGGTTATTTGTCAGTGTATCCTAGTAGCATGAAAATGTACAATGATTTGAAGAGATTTTATTGGTGGCCAGGTATGAAAAAGAGACATCTCTGAGTTCGTGACGAGATGTTTGATCTGTCAACAAGTGAAAGCCGAGCATCAAGTACCATCGGGATTACTTCAGCCGGTGATGGTTTCCGAGTGGAAATAGGATCGGATCACCATGGATTTTGTAACGAGGTTACCTATGACTCCGAGAAAGAAAGATGATGTGTGGGTTATTGTGGAAAGACTAACGAAGTCGGCTCACTTTATACCGGTGCTTGTTGATTATGCTCTTGATAAGTTGGCCAATTTGTATATTGCTGAGGTGGTGAGATTACATGGGGTGCCTGTATCTATTATCTCGAATAGAGATTCGAGATTTACTTCGAGGTTTTGGAAGAAGTTGCAGGAAGCCTTAGGTACAAGGTTGAATTTTAGTACTGCGTTTCATCCGCAAACTGACAGCCAATCTGAAAGAGTGATTCAAGTCCTTGAAGATATGCTCCGGTGCTATATGTTAGAGTTTGGAGGTAGTTGGTAAAGATGTCTACCTTTGGTTGAGTTTGCTTACAACAACAGTTATCAGTCGAATATACGGATGGCACCGTACGAAGCTTTATATGGTTGTAAGTGTCAAACTCCTTTGTATTGGGTCGAGCTTAGTGAGAAGCAAATTCATGGTGTCGACCTAGTTAAAGAGACTGAGGAGAAAGTGAAAGTGACCCGTGATAGTCTGAAAGCTGTTTCAGACCGAAAAAAGTCGTACGCGAATTTAAAAAGGAAAGAAATTGAGTTTCAAGTGGGCGACAAAGTATTTTTGAAAGTATCCCCATGGAAGAAAATATTGAGATTTGGTAGAAAGGGAAAATTGAGTCCACGATTCATAGGGCCGTATGAGATTACCGAAAGGATTGGACCAGTGGCATACAGTTTGGCTTTGCTGGTAGAGTTAGAGAGAATACACAATACGTTTCATGAGTCAATGTTGCGGCAATATCGTTCTGATCCTTCGCATGTAATCCCTTCCACGGAAGTTGAGATACGATCGGACATGACTTATGAAGGGGAGCCAATTAAGATTATGGCTCGAGAGGTGAAACAATTGAGGAATAAGATAATAGCCTTAGTAATAGTGTTATGGAAAAAACACGGTGTAGAAGAGGCTACGTGGGAACCGGAAGAAGCCATGACAGAACAATATCCAAACCTTTTTACCGGTAAGATTTTCGAGGGCGAAAATTTCTAAAAGAGGGGAGAGTTGTAACAGCCCGATTTTGGGGCTAGTCGGAATAATGGTTTCGGGACCACTAATCCGAGGTTGAAGAAAATTATTTTCATAATATTTTATAAATTATAGCATAACATTAAGGTTGCATAGAAATTTTGGTGCTTTAATTTTAGCAATTGTGTGCTTAATTATGAAAAAAAGACTAAATCAAATTAAATGCGAAAGTATTGTTTTACAAGCAAAAGGTGTCTAATAGCTGTAGATTTTAATTGGAGATCCCTAATATGCAAATAGACCTTTCTAAAGTTAATAGCTGGTCATGGGGGACAAAGAATTAAATTTTCGAAGCATTAGGTGAGATTTTGGTGGTAATTTGTCTAGTAAAATAATAAAATAAAGAAAAGAAAAGATATCATCTTTTCCCCTTCTTCTCACCACCGAAATCTCCAAAGAAAAACACCATGGGGGCATGAAAATTTTCAGCAACTCCTCATCTCTACAAGTGATCTTAGTGGTTTTTATTGAGAATTTTTGTACTTTTGGAGTCCCCAAAACTTAAGCTAGCTAATGAGGGGACTAATTTGCAATATGGTTGAAAGTCTAGGGACTTGCCATGAGAGAGTTTATGTTGTTTGCTGAGTTTTATGGAAGAAAATGAATGATAGTGAGTTAAGAAACAACTTTTGCGAAAGGTGTTAGCATGAAAACACCTAAATAGGACTTGAATGCAAAGGTTGAAAATTAAATTCATGAAATAATTAGAATTATGAGTAGTTGTAAGAGTAATAAATATTCAGCTAGGTTTGTTTAATGAGAAAATGTGATGAAAATTTATTTACGAGCCTAGGGGCAAAATCATAATTTTGCCAAAGTACAAGGGCAAAATGGTTATTTTTGCCCAAGTAGAGATTATGATGTATTATGATCCTGAAATGATTGAATGAATGAAATTTTGTTGTTATAGATCAAGAAGAGCGCGGAATTAACCTTGACCAAGGAAAAGGTAAGGTTTCGGGTTAAATCGCAAATTAACGCATTTTGCACCGAGGTAAGTTTATGTGTAAGCGATGTATCTTAAATACACATGTTATTGTTTATTGGGGTATTGTGTGATTGAGGTCATTTATGATTTAGATGAATGTTGAAATAGATATGTAAGTGTAGAATATTATTAGTAATAAATTATGGTGGGCTGTATGCGATACCACCTTAATATTTATTCACGATGGGATGTGTGCGATACCATCGTTTATGTTATCAATTGGTAAGCTATGTGCGATACCACCGTAAATATTCTTTTTGGTGGGCTATGTGCGTTACCACCCTGTTGAAGACAAATGGTGGGCTAAGTACGAAACCACCGAGTGTTTGATATTTCTAAGAGTGACTTATCGTGAAATTGTGTTGTGTTGTTTCATGTGGTCTTGTGGTGATAAGTGCAGGGATGTATGTTAAATTATAAGAGCATTTGGTTGTGATATGATTGGAATGTGGTAAGAAAGAATGAGTAAGCATGATCTTGGGTTGTTGGATGCTTTTACTTATTGTGAAATGCTATTTATTGATTAGCACATGTTATGATATTTATTATTTACATGTAAACTTACTAAGCTTTAAAGCTTACTCCCTTTCTTTTTCCCTTGTTTTATAGAGTCAAAGAGCCGGGTCAAGATACGAAAATAATCGGAAGATCACCCACACTATCAGCTCATCTTGGTATATTTTTGAATTAGCATTTTGAGTATGGCATGTATAGGGGCTAGACTAGGTGAAATGTTTGTTATTTTGGCCAAGTGTGTATTGGCTTCTTATAGATGAATTCTTTTGTACATGGCCATAGCTAATGGCTCAATACTATTAATCAATGAAAAGATGAGGTTATTCATGATTGTGTAGGGTATATGATTGGGTTGTTTGGTTATGAATTATGTTGGAATGAATTAGGGTGATGAAAGAGCTTGGCAAATAGCCTTGTTCTTGTCCACACGAGTAGGCACACGGGCGTGTGTCTAGGCCGTGTGTGACACACGGTCAGTCCCATGGGTGTGTGACCAGGCCATGTGTCCCCTGCATGTTAGTTTTGCAAGTCAATAAGCTTTATAGTAAACACACGGGCGGAGACACAGCCGTGTGTCTCAGCCGTGTGGGAGGCACAGCCAAAGACATGGGCGTGTGCCCCGGGCCGTGTGAAGTCTGCACCTTGAAATTGGAATTTAGTTTGACACACGGTCTAAGGACACGAACGTGTGCCCTAGTTGTGTGACCATAGTGAGGTGATGACGTCATAAACAGAATGCCAAGGTTTTGGCACAAGAGCGTGTGTCCAGCCATGTGAAATAAGTCAATATCGACCATGGGTGAGGGACATGGGCGTGTGTGACCACATGGCCTGCCCACACAGTCGTGTCCCATTTCATACGGGCGTGTGTCCCTTGTTTAGGTAAAATTTTTCTAAGTGTGTAAAATTTTTCGAATTATCTCCGAATCCTTCCGGAAGCATGTTTAGGGCCTCGTAGGCTCATTATAAGGATGTTAGAGGTATGTATGGAAAAGTTTTACTGTGGAATGAAATTTGATAGCCCAAAGTTGTATGACCATGTGTGTTAAGTACGGTAACGCCTCGTATCCGGTTTCGGCGTAGAATACAGGTAAGGGGTGTTACATGTTCTCGCTGGTGCTTCACCCTCAGCTCTCGCAGTTTGCTCTCTAGATGAATTCTTGCCACTCATATCGTTTCCCGGGTTTCTCTGTGGTCTTCCTCTAGCAGTACTTCCCGGTCTTGCATTCTAAGGTTTCTCTTCCTCACCCGCCTCACGGTAATCTCTGATAAAGTGATCTAGAGATCTACATTTGAAGCAAGCTTTCTTGTTTGCTCTGCACTTACTGGAATGACGTCTACCACACTATGAGCATTCCAGTCTACTCGGTCGAACGTTGGCAACACTAGCAACTGATGTGGTCTGAGCTCTGGACCTCGAGAACTGTTTACCTCTACTTCTACATGAAAATCTAGCTGAGGTGGCTGACCGGGCAATGAAATCTCTTGACTTCTTGGATAAAGATTGGAATGAATTGCCCATTTGTCTCTTCTTCGAGTCGCGGGACTCAATCTCAGTTTTTTTTTTCTCTTTGACCAACTCTTCAGCCTTACAAGCTCTATCTACTAACACCACGAATTCTTTTAGTTCGAGGACTCCAACATATAAATGGATTTCTTCATTTAACCCATCCTCGAACCTTTTGCACATAATAGCCTCGGTAGACACACGCTCCCGGGCATATTTACTGAGCCTTACAAATTCACGTTCATATTTGATCACCGTCATTCGTCCCTGCTTTAGCTCTAAGAACTCTTTTCTTTTCTGGTCGATGAACCTTTGGCTAATGTACTTCTTCCGAAATTCCTCCTGGAAGAATTCCCAATTAATTTTCTCCCTTTGTACCATCGACACAAGGGTATTCCACCACTGATAGGCTGAATCTCTCAAGAGAGACACCACACACTTCATGCACTCATCAGGCGTGCATGACAACTCATCGAATACCCTGATGGTATTCTCAAGCTAGAATTCTGCCCTTTCTGGGCCATCATCTTTACTAGCCCGAAATTCCTCTGCTCCTTGTTTCTGGATCTTATTGACCGGAGGCCTTTCTCTTCTTACTACCTCAACCACTTGAGGAGCTATAAGAGTGGGCTGAGGAATAGGTGGGGATGGAGGGGGTTGAGCATTAGGATTTGCTCTAATGTACTTAGTGTACCAATTGCTCATCATCTGGAGAAAGGCTTCTCGAGCCTCTTCTCTCTAACCCATAGTCTCGGGTCTACTCTCTAGTGCGCGGTCCCTTGCGCGGGAGCCGGCGTATTACTTGCAGCATCATCGGCTGCAGATCGGTCAGGATCAAGATCCATTTACTATATAAAAACACAATTTGAATCGTTAGGAGTCGTCACACTATCATTGCACATATATTCTTACATATGGCATGTATAGCTAGACTAATACTTACGCTACGTTAGTCTGAAAGTCGACTAAATCATAGCTCTGATACCACTAAATGTAACACCCCTTACCTGTATTCAACTCCGGAATCGGGTACGAGGCATTACCGGACTTAACTTGCTTGAACTTACAACTTTGTGCTTTAAACTTTCATTTCCAACTTCAACTTCTCATTCATATGCATAGCATTCTTATTATGGGCCTACGAGGCCTTAAACATACATTTGGAAGGTTTCAGAATTAAACTGAAAACTTTTACGCATTTAGAAAAAATTTTCCTAAACAGGGGTCACACGCCCGTGTGAAACGGATCACGCCCATGTGGGCATGCCGTGTGGTCACACACGCCCATGTCCCTAGCTTGTGTGGAATTTATTTTCTAATTCGAACCTACAGGGGTTTTCACATGGTTAGACATACGCCTGTATGCCGACCCGTGTCCCTCACATGGCCTCGACACGTTCGTGTCTTAGCCCGTGTGCCAAAACTATGGCATTCTGTTTATGACGTCATCATCTCACTATGGTCACACGACCAAGGCACACGCTCGTGTCCTTAGATTGTGTGTCGAATTAAATTCCAAATTTTAGGTGCAGACTTCATACAGCCTGGGCACAAGCCCATGTCTATGGCCGTGCCTCCCACACGGCCGTGTCTCTAACCGTGTGTTTATTACTGAGCATACTGACTTGTAAATCTAGTTTACAAGGGGACACACGGCCGAACAACACGCCTATGAGGCTGACCGTGTGTCACACAAGGCCTAAACACATGCCTGTGTGTCTACCCGTGTGGACATTAAAAAGGCTATATTCCAAGCCAAATGCCAACCTACAGAGCAACCATACTTATATCATCTCATTACAACATAACTCATGACTCTAAGGCACTTTCAAGAACTCAAGTCAAAGTATCTGCTCAAGCATAAACTTCATAATTCATCATTAATAAATATATATAAACTTGTCAAGTATTGGCCCAATTCCAATGGCCACTTACAAAGTGAATTTGATGATATAAATAGCCAACTCTTTGGCTAACAAATATGACATAACAAAATACACAAGTCTTATACATGCCATAATCAAAATAAATATAACTTTGTTATACCAAAGAGATGTCGATAGTGTGATTTCCGAACTCCGACGTCCCACGATCCTCGAGTTATCTTGACAATACTACAAGAAAAAGGGAAATGAGACGGGTAAGTATAAAGCTTAGTAAATTTGCATGAAAATAAATAGCAACAATAAGCTCATACTGACATCAATCCATGGCATTAGATAACCACACAAAGTCATAATCACTTTGCCATAACTTACTCGTACTTGTTCTTATCTAGAACATACCATGCCACATATCGTAAACATTCATTGTGAATTACTCACGGGTACCTATATTCACTTATTCACATGGCTTTAGTACCAAATCTCATTTCTATTTCCAAGCTTATCTATTTATCCCGCTAATCACTAGGGATATTCAAAAATGCATATTCATCGTCATTACATAAACACGAAGCCAATGCCATAACCCAGATGTGGTCTTACATGGGGTCATTTTTGAGTGTAGATGCCATATCCCGAATATGGTCTTATACGGGATCTCAATTCAGTGCCAAGGCCATGTCCCCGACATGGTCTTACACGGAACCTTATCCATCTCATGTCTCGATGATAGTATTCTCACATTCGTTATAGTCCAACCGGGACTTCAACATCTCAACTTTTATCATCTTTCTCATTCAACACCAATACTCGATTTCATAGAATATCATGTATCATTATAATATCAAACATTCTCAAACATACTAGCATAAATGTTGAATTTATCATGTACAAACTTACTTCGACTTCAAAATAAGCTAGATCATTGATCTAGTCCGATACTTTGTTCTTTCCCCGGTCGAGGTAAATTCTTGGTTCTTCTTGATCTATAATAGCAAATTAGTTCATTTAATTATCACATTAATAGATGTATTTCAATAATAATGCTTTGGCAAAATTACTATTTTGCCCTTAAACTTTTGCAAAATGACCATTTTACCCTTAGGCTCAGAAATCAATTCTAATCAAATTTCTCTCTTTAATGAGCCTAGGTGAACATTTATTTCTCTTATGGTTACCATCAAAACTCAATATTTCACACATCTACTACATATTTTACAACCTTTATAAAAAGGTCCTTTTAGGTGTTTTCTTGGTAACACCTTTCACAAAAGTTGTTCATCTAACAGCTAGGACCCATTTTCTTCCATAAAAATGTAGCAAACAACTTAAAAGATTTCATGAAAAAACTCTAAACTTTTCACCATTTAACAAAATAGTCCCCTCTTTAGAATGCTTAAGCTTTAGAGGTTCCAAAAGTATAATTTTTATCAAGAAATGATCACTAGAACACTTACTTGTAAAGAGAAGAGTGTGCTAAAATTTTTGAAGCTTTCAAGCTCCTATTTGCTACTAATTTTCAGTCGAGGAATGAAGAAGAAAAAATGATATCTTTTCTTTCTTTATTTTAATATAAAATCTCAATTTAGTCCACCTAATCCACCTACTTGGCCAAATTTTGACCTCTATTGTCCCCTATGGTCGGCCAACCTTTATTTAAGGGGATAATTGCCCTTTAAATAACTCCAAATAGTATTCTATGGATATTAGGTACCTTTAGCTAGAAATTTTGAACTTTCGCACTTTATGCGATTTAGTCCTTTCTCGCGATTTAACATGAAATCGATAAAATTAAAGCACCAAAATTTTCGTGTACTTATACAATCATACTCTAACTCATAAAATATCATGGAAATATTTTTCTCTAATCTCGGATTAGTGGTTCTAAACCACTGTTCTGACTAGCCCCTAAATCGGGTTGTTACATGAAGGGAACTATCTGACGCATGATCTCAAGTTGGCTGCAGTGGTCTTTGCATTGAAAATCTGGAGATATTATCTGTATGGTGAGAGGCGTATCATCTACATCGATCACAAGATTCTCAAGTACCTCATTACTCAGAAGGAGTTGAACCTTAGACAGCGTCAATGGATTGAGATGCTCAAGGATTACAACTGCACAATAGAGTATCATCCTGGTAAGGCCAATGTGGTGGCCAATGCTCTAAGTTGTAGGGCGATGTCTGATTTGAGGACTATGTTTGCTCGCCTTAGTCTGTTCGATGATGGGAGTCTATTAATCGAGTTGCAGGTTAAGCCGACTTGGATTGATCAGATTCGAGATAAACAGTTAGTGGATGAGACTTTAGGTGTGCGGTTCCGTCAGGTTGAAAGTGGTACTACGTCTGATTTTGGATTAAATAAGGATGATGTGTTATGTTTTCGAGGACAGATTTGTGTGCCAAATGATTCGAATTTGAGATAGTCAATTTTGAGGGAGGTGCATAGTAGCCCTTATGCTATGCATCCCGGTGAAAATAAGATGTATCGAGATCTCTGTGAACTATACTGGTGGCCAGGTTTGAAGCGTGAGGTTACTGATTTTATTACTTGTTGTCTAACGTGCCAGCAAGTTAAGGCTGAGCACCAGTTGCCTTCGAGATTGCTACAGCTAATTAAGATTCCCTTATGGAAGTGGGAACAAGTGACGATGGACTTCGTTAGTGGGTTGCCCTTGACACCCACTTAGAAGGATTCTATTTGGGTCATCGTGGACTGATTGACCAAGTCTAATCACTTCATTCCTGTTCGAACTGATTATTCTCTACAGAAGCTAACGAAGTTGTACATTTTTGATATAGTAAGACTGCATGGGGTTCTTGCCTCGATTATTTCTGATAGGGATCCTCGCTTTACTTCTCGATTTTGGAAGAAGTTGCACGAAGCTCTGGGTTTAAGATTGGGCTTCAGTACAGCGTTTCAGTACTGCGTTCCATCCTCAAACCGATGGTCAATCTGAGAGGGTGATTCAGATATTGAATTATATGCTTCGAAGTTGCATGATTGATTTTTGAGGTAGTTGGGAGGATTATCTGCCTTTAACTGAGTTCATCTACAATAACAGTTTCGGAACTAGTATTCAGATGGCACCTTACGAGGCCCTGTATGGTTTTTGAGACCAAGGATAAGGTTAGACTAATTCGAAATCATCTGAAAGCGGCTTCTAATAGGCAGAAATCATATGCAGATCTAAAGAGATGTGATATTAGTATTCTGTGGGGGACTTTTTCATTCTTAAGTTTCTCCGTAGAAGAAGGTTTTGAGATTCAGTTGTAAGGGCAAGCTGAGCCCTAGGTTTATTGGGTCGTATAAGATTCTGAAGTGTGTGGGACCGATCACTTATCAGTTGGAGTTGCCTCCAGAGTTGGACCGAATCCACGATATGTTTCATGTTTCGATGTTGAGGCGGTATCGCTCTGATCCATCCCATGTCGTTTCTGTTGAGGAGATTGAGGTTAGACCTGACTTGACTTTTGAGAAGGAGCCGATTCATATTCTAGATAGTGACATTAAGATTATAAGGAGGAAGTCTACCCCTTTAGTGAAGGTTCTATGACAGAATCATGGTACCGGGGAGGCCACATGGGAACCTGAGGACTCGATGCGTCAACAGTATCCTCATCTGTTCTGATCAGGTAAGTTTCAAGGTCGAAATTTCTTTTAGGTGTAAAGTTGTAATACCCCAAAGTTTTTGTTTCTGCTTCTGTAAAACCTGACACAACTATGTATCTGCTTCAGTGGTTAAGTGTTTTGGGTGTATGTGTGAGGTCCCAAGTTCAAGCCCTAGCTTTAGCAAAATTTTGCTTCTTTTTGGAATTAAGCCTTATCATTGATCAGCAGGTTTATATTTAATTGTCTATAATTCCATATCAGAATGAGCCTACTGGTTCAAGTGGTATGGGTGTTGGTGTGTTGAAGGTCCTGTGTTTGAATCCCTGCGCGAGCATGGGTATGACTTTTTGCTCAGTTGACTTGTAGAGTCTCAATTGAGTTGAAAGTCTGAGGTAGTTATGTGTTGTGGGGGTTAGTGGGAGATATATGAGGGACGTGGGTAATCTTTTGAGTTTATTTTATTTTTTTTCAAATTTTTCTCTCTCACCAAAAGAACCTGACGCTAGTGCTCTGTCTTGCTGCCATTTTTCTTTTCCTCTCCCTTCCTACATTTTTGCCTCCTTTTTGTCTGTTATCGTATTGATATTTTTTCGGTATTTCAGCGTGTTGTACGTTCTGGTAAGTAGGGTAAGTGTGATTTTTATTTTGTGTTGTTGAATCGTTGTTTAAAGGGGTTCGTTCGGTGTTTAAGAGATAATCAAGGGGCTGAAGGTCTTCAATCGACATTTTAGATGTGCGAAATTTTTGTTACTCGTTCGAAGGTAAGAACTTTGTTGGATTAAAAGGGTGTTATTCTGAGGTAGTTTGGGTTTGTGTCGATTTAAACGACTAATTCAGTGGCTTATTGGTCTATTTTAGGTGCTGTGTGACTCCAGATTATTTTTGCATCAAATCTGTTATAAGTGTGTACCCAAAATGTAGAAATCAAGGTTTTGGCAAAAGCCAAAAAAGGCCACTGTCGATGCTACACGAGCGTATAGTCACCCATGTGGTAGGTTGCGTGTGAGTACACGGTCATGTGATTGACGAAGGCATGGCCGTGTGCAGCACACGACTGTGTGGTAGCTCGAGTGTGGCCGTGTGGGCCACACGGGCTAGGCCAAGCTGGGCATATGGGCCACACGGTCGTGTGGGCCCATACAGGTGTGTCGATCATTGGGCCAAGCCGTGTGGGCCACACAAGCAAGGCCAATCTGGGCGTGTGGGCCCATTATATTGAAATTTTCTGTAAGGTTGCACGGGTCATCCTAATTGACTATGGACCTACTGTAGGGTCGGTAAAGGCTTACTGAACCCTATAACTATGTGATTTGTTAGACTGTAGTACTTTTCTGAGCATGTTTATGGCATGTATATCTACTATCTTTTTATTTAAGCATGTTAAGCATGTTCTATCTATTAACTCTATATGTATGTACTATTACTGTTATTGGGGTGGGATGGTGTATATTGGAGGAAGTGTTCTGAAAGGCAATTTTGCCTATTATCTGGTAGCGTGGCTGCATTATATCTATTATGTGTGGCATCGATACAACATGGTGTGCAGGGTTGGGTAGGTGTTTTAAACCCCACATGGTGTGTAGGGATGGTCGGAGATGGTGTGTAAAGGTTGGGGGTAAGATATCTGATTTTTTATTCTAATTTGCATATCTGCATCTGTATCTGATATGGGCTTATGCCCAAATATACATCTGTGATTGTAATAGGCTTAGGCCCGAATCTGTATCTGACTGATTCTGATTTTCTGGTTATCTGCATGCTTAATTCTGTGGGATTACACACTGAGTTTATGTAAACTCACCCTTTTCTTTTTTTTTTACTATACATGTAATCCACAGAGTTAGGCGGATCGGTGCAGCGAAGGACTTGATAGTGACTACTCGCTATTACTGTTTATTTTATTTTATGGTTTTAATTAAGTTTTGGCATTGAGATTTGAGAGGTGGTATCTTCTGGGACTCTCTGAAGTCTTTAAAACTGTTTGGTTTTGGTTTTGAGATTTTGGATTTAACCTATTTATTCGATAATGGTTTTACCTAAAAACATGTTTTTCTAAAAATGCGAATTGTTTTTCTTAAACATGACGACTTTCCTAAGCTTCCGCTAAAATGATACGTGTTAAGGCAAGTCGACTAAATGAATATATGTTTGAGAATATATGAAAACAATTAAAGGTTTATAAGCTTAAGGTTTTTATCGAGTTAGCTCCCTTTTTGAAATCTCTCCCATGTGACATCGCCAGATTCGACCATAACGTTTAAGTCAGGTTTGGGGTGTTACAAGAATGCACTCATATCTTAAATTTACCTTATAAATAGTGACAATTTCTTCACTATTTTAATTAAAATTTTAATTTTAATCCTATATTGACCAAAAAATACTCCCATAACTCACTTAGTCCCTATTTCATTAAAAGATTAATTTTAATTTCATATTGACTAGAGGATACTCCAGTAGCTCACTTCTTTAGTGTTTTCATTAAAAATTAATTTTAATCCCTTAAAAAAATTATTTTTAATCTCACATTGTCTAAAGAACGCTCCCATGCTTACACTTGCCTCATAAACTAGCTTCAATATCATATGCGTTGTATGTGATTTTTCACATTTAGTATTTAATTAGTTTTTTAAATATTATGTTTTTATTTGCAACTAGTGTAAAATAATATTTTTATTTGAATTATTGAATATAATTAAAATTTATTAACTTATCAATTCAAATATTATAATAGAGATTTTTTTTTTTAACAATCTCATTATAGGTTCAGATCGTATTTGCTCTTTTTGACACAATGCCTAAAACTATCTATAGCCCCTCCCCAACCCATAAATAGGAGAATAATACACTTTAGTGAACTCAAATCTACGTCCTCTTGCATTGGCAACAATGCACATACCAATCAAACTAAGACTCAATCGGCTTATAATAGAAAATTTTCAAATCATAATTAAAGCAATTTTAATATATTCAACATACAATATAGTTTTACTTTAGGTAATTAAAGCAAAGTAACATTCTTCAAAATACTCAAAGTAACATTCTTCAAAATACTAACTAATTAATATAATTAACTCTAATATTAGATAATTAAGATGCTTAAAATTATATTCAATTAATAATTATTTTTTACATCAATAAAATTAGCACAACTTTTGTTTATGTCAACAGTTTTTAACTAACATTAATATATTATAATTATCACGACCTTTTTTCTCTATATTTTATGTTTAGAGTTCTATTCAAGTAATAATTCTATTTTAAAATTAGCACAATCTTTTTTAAATTAATAATTGTAATTTGATTTTTGATTTTTGATTATTTTTAAATGTGTAATTACCACCACTTCAATTAAATAATAATTGTTCTAAAATGTATAATTATCACAATTTATATTTTATTTGAAGTTTTTAACTAATAATATATTTAATTATTTTTAAATGTGATTTAGTAATATGGTGAAAAATAATGGGTATTCTTGTCACTTCAAAAGTTTTTTCAAACTCGTTTTTTTATATATTTTATAGATAAGTGATAATTGCTTCACTATTTACATAAGCTCTTTAGAGTTTGTTCATTTGAAGAAATTTATGAAAGAGAGCTTGTAGTTTAAAGTTATATATATATATATATATTATGACCTATAATTTAAAGTTATTTATATATTATTGATATGAATGATAGTGATTTTAATACAATACTAATACTAATTTTATAGTAGTACTAAGATTTTGCAAATAAATAATGAATATTCGAATGTAATGCACTTAGTCACCAAAAGTCAGCAAATAATGAGTCCAATACAACACAGTTAATCACCAAAAGTCAACAAATAATTATGTGCAAATATGTTATATATAAAAAAATATGAATTAATTAAATTTATCTTTTAATTTAAATAGAATGAACCCAAACATCTATATATAAGTACTATTTTACATTATTTTAATTAAAGCCGCATTGATTGTTTTATAATTATAATCAATATTATCATCTGTATATATATATATCAAATTATTTAAAATTACATAATAAATAACTTATTATTAAATTCAAAATTTTACAGATTTTCATAGCTGTTAGGACTATAACTAATTTATTCACTAAGTGAGCAGTCGTACGAGTAAGAAACTAGTTTACGTATAAAACATTATCTTTTCACTTGTGAGTAGACCTTTTCATGAGTTGAGCTATCTATTCAAGTCCAAAGTTTAGGAGGGTTTGGGCAAAAATATTAAGCTTGAAAAATGAGCTTAGGCAAAAAAGAAATTAAGACCATTTAAATTATGGATCGAGCTTTAGCTTAAACATTCAAGGTTCAAGCCCAACTCAGCCTGATTCTATGTTTATAATAAAATATAGTTTATATATATATATTATAATTTGTAACACATAAAAAATAAATTTAATGAAATAACTATAATTAAATATTAAAAAATGTTAAGATCTCTATATATAAAATTTTAATAGATAAAAAAATATAAAAATTATTAAAACTAAATTAAAAATAATACTTTTTAAAAATTTTTAAAAATAATATGAACTGTCCTAAAATGGATTTAGGCTAGTCATTTACAAAAATAGGTGAGTTTGAACAAAATTTTAAGTTTATATTTCGAGCTGGGCTTGGACAAACATATATTATATCAACATCATACTAATGCTCAACCTAAACTCAACCCGACTCAACTAATGAACACCTCTACCTGTGTGACAATTTCTATTCACTAATTATGCGCTTTTCTCAAACTTTCGGGATACTATATATAGTAATGAATATCATCGATATATATATATCATAGATATACTAAATTGTTTTAATAAATAAATTAATATGCTATAATATTAAATTAAAAATTATTAGTAAAAAATTATAGTGTAGCTACGTTGAGTAATGTAGAGCAATAATGAATTTAATGAATATTTATAAAGTTAACGTAGAGTAATATATTTTTATTTTAAATTATTTTATCAATGAATTTAGAGTTTTGTTAATAGACATTTTTAATATTAAAAAATAATAATATAAGATTAAATCCCATATTCATGTTTATTTTAATTATTTCAATTGAAAATATTGCACTCATACATTGTTTTCAGTGAGAAAATTAAAAATCAAATTTCATTATCTTTAAGGTGTTAATGTTTATAGTTATTTTGTTTAGAAAATATTTTTTTAGAATATTAAATGGAAAAAAAATAGTTTTGAATTTGTCAAATAATTTTTGTAAAGAAAAAAAAAAGGGACTTGTGTTTATAAAGGAAGAAAATGAAGGGAGAGAGAATATTCAAAGTGAGAAATTGTACAATTTATATTAGAGTTGTAAAAACTAATAAAGGTCAAATGTCAAAGTTGGTGTGGACAATTTATTTTAATGACACATTGATAACTTTTATGTTTAAATTATTATATTTTTCATATAAATAAAATTTGATTTCTTAGAATCTAAGTTAGGAATAAACTAAGTTCAAAACACAATTTTACTAAAAAAAATCTTAAGTAAAATTTAGATAAAATTTCAAAAATTTATGTAAATGTTTTAGGTAAGAAAATGAAAATATATAAAAGTTTTCAAAAATATGAAAAAAAACCTTTAAAAATCACTCTTTTGTAATTTTTTACTTTCAAATTATATATATTTTAAATATTTTTCAGAAATATTAAGTAAATTATAAATTTATTAATTAAATTTTTAAAGAGATACATGAGTTAGCAATTTTTGAATTTAAAAACTATAACCTATATATTCTCTTAAATAATTTAAATTATAATGATACTTTTACGTATTAAAATTATTATATTATCTCATTTACAAATATATAAAAAAATAATTATTAATCTATAAAAAATAATTCAGAAATTATCTCTTTAATATATAAATAAAAAAATTATCTCAATACTTATTTTGGTTATCTTATTTTTTTATTAATTTGATCACTCAAAATAAAAATCGATCAAATTAATGCCGAAAACTAATGGTACATTTTCATATAAGTTACTCTAAAATGAGGGAAACTAGTCACTCTAAATTGAGGTCATCAAAATTTTTTTCATACAAATACATTGTTAATTTTTTTATTACCATTTGACAGTGAAGTGTCCAATTTAATATTTTTTTGAATAATCAAATTAACAAAAAGATTTGAGATGACCAAAATAAAATTTAATTTAGAAGGTAATTTTCTATCCCATTTCTTATAAATTATATAAAATTTTCTATGTTTTTACTGGTTGATATAGTTTATGTGTGTCAAAATAAATTTGAAGTTCTTCCAATTTTTAAATAGAAAGTTAATGCGTTTCAGTGCACTCAAACTTATGTATTCTTACATTGACAACAATATCAATGCAATCATACTAAGACTCAATCGATTAAACTAATTTTTTTGGTTAGATGACTTGTTATATATATATATATATATATCTTAATCTTAATAAGTACTTTAAAAATGATTGTATTAATTATAGTGAGAGTTAAGTTAGAAAGAGTAAGTATTCAATTATAATGAACAAAGCATTAATGGTAACGCATAACCGATGTATGACGACATATTCATGCGTCCGTTGCGGGTTTTTTTCTTTTGGATTTTTTTTTCAAAATAGGGCGGGAATTTAATTTGTGTTTTTATTTTTAAATTTGATTTCGTGTATCATGAGTGGTAAGATTGATTTAATTTTTCTTTTCAAAATTTTTTTTCCCAATCATATATATTTAATATAATAAAGTACATATTTTATATTTACGATCAGTGGTGTATTTATGTTATTTATTTATTTATTTAAAAAATATTTTTGATAGTTAAATTTAATATTTTTAAATTCTAGATTAAAAATATATATTTTGAATTTAAAATTAACTTTTTACTTATTTTAAAAAAAATATTAAATTTAAAATTGTGATAGTATTTCATTATCTATGAAGTATCCTAAGGACACATCTAAAATATTCCCCACCATGATCAAATTGAAGTATTTTAATGGATAAGCCTAATTGATTATTCGCTTTCATACAAAATTCTTGAAATTTATCAAAAGTTTCATTCTTGCAGTGCATCTAAGGAAATATATTTAAATATAGAATAATCATATATGAATATTAAGTAATAATCATAACCTCCTCTCGCACTAATGTTCATGGGATCGCTTACATTAGTGTGCACAAATTTTAGGAGTTTTACATTAAAAGGCCTCTTGGTTATTTTACTTTCCAAGTCAGATTCACATGGTGGAAGATGAACCTCTTTAAGTAAACTTAAAGTTTCATCTTTTACAAGTCTAGTGGTTTTATTTTCATTAATATGACTAAGTTTTAAATGCTACAGTTACGTCTCATTAGAATGTGAAGTTTTAAGTTTGTTATTCATAAGTTTAGTTTCTAGTTATGAGTACATCTTTGGTTAAATAAAATAAAGATTATTTTTCATCCATCCATGACAGATAAGAGAACGATTCTTATGGATTGCAATTCTTTTATTGACTATCATAAAATATCCATCATGAAATAAATATACAATAAAAATTATTTTTTCTTAAAATTAGGTACATAAAAAAAAAAGTCTTTCAAAATAATCTTCCTAAAATTATCAAAATAAAGATGTACTTATCACATTGCTTCTGTTAGCACATTGCTCTCATTTTTGGTCTATCTTGTATATTTTTCGTTTCCTTGAACTCTTGTAAAAAAAAAAAAAAAACACAAACATGATTAGCACCTTCAAAATTAATGACTCGATGAATTTTCCGCTAAACAAGTTTTAATGAATAAGAGTTTCTTACCTTTCCTTTTTGAGGCTAGCTATAGTCCTTGTACTCTTAACAGTCCATTTTGAAATACCCTTTCTTGCTGTAAGAGAAACATTTAAACTTAGACAAGTCTTTAGGTTTTTTAGGCTTCTTCTTATCGTCTTTAGGCAGAACTGAAGATCTAGGCTTTTGCTTACCCTTAGTTCACTTTGCCTTCCCTTTAGAGCTGGAAGAAGCAACGACTAAGTTTGTTTATGCTTTACTTTGGATTGGCCTCCCAACATTCAACATTAATTCATAAGAGTAACTCTTTCATGAGTTGTATAAGAGTGAGCTCATTGTTTCCTAATATATAAACAGGCCTAAAGCTAGCAGCAAAGTCCTTAAAAAAAGATTAAATTACCATCTCAATCTAGGTGTTATGATCCAGTTTAACCCCAATGTCCTTTGCTTTTGCAAAAAATCCTATAAGAGCTAGCATTTGTTCTCTGACAAGAGTACCGAGCTTTTTCTTAGAGTTTGTCAAACTTGTTATAGCGGATTGTTGAGTCAAGGAAACTTGGCCTCTGAGCATCTCCTCCAAAATTTCCATGCATGATCTTTCTAATGATTCGATAGCTCTAATGCTACTTTTGCAAAGTACTGGTGATTATGCTAGAAAATAATAACAATGAGCTATTTTATTCGAATCTCTATAACGGACCCTAACTTTATGTTGGTTTTCCAAAAGGGATGCAACATCAAGCACAAAGTTGTGTTTTTCATAACAATGTAAAGGTTTCATTTTCATCGATATAATTGTTTCCGTTCAGCTTGTTTTCAGCAAGAATATTAAAGAGAAGAGGAGTTGTCCTTTGTTGATGTCAAAAAAGTTAGAAACAAGCATCATGAGACCTACCCCACCGTTGAATAATAATTTTAAAAATGGTCACGATGGTGGAGTAACATATGCCAATTAGATGATGTCACTGTTTTCGAACGCTTGAGATGATTAAATTATAATTTTCAAGTCTTTCAATTTTTATATCTATACATATTTTATTATTTTTCTCTCTCTATATATATTTTTATATTTTATAATATATTTTTAAATTTTTATATATTTTCTATAATTTTTGAATGATTTTCTATTTTTTATTAAAAAAATTTTTTTGTCATGTGTCACAACCACAATATAACACATGGAGATATCTCAAAAAAGGGAAGGGGGAAGAAGGTAATATCAAAAGCTATTTTTGATACATTTCGACAATTTAAATACCCAATTGAGTGTAAGAAAAAGAGATTTAGTTATTATTTTTTAAATTCGAGAATTTTTTGCACCTTAAACTTTTAATGGATAATCTTTCTTATATCAACAAATCATTAGTCCAAATATAATAAAATAATAAAGTGCTTTCTAAGTCACACAAGTAGCACACTTGGAAGGCATAATTCTAGTTAAAGGAATTCCTAGGTTTTAATTATACAAATTCATGAGATCTCATTGGTTTTTCTTTCTTCTTTGTTTTTTTGGTATTTACTCATATTTTGCTTAATTACAAATAATTAAGTTTGTTGAATACAAGGACCTATTCGATATCTTATAATATCTTTCTTAATTAAAATTGTTAAATCCTCAATTATTTAATTATTTTTATACGTATTATGAATAGTATTGTTGTGTATGTCGTAGTTTGCAATATATTATTATGTGGGCATGCAATCTAATCCAAATGAACCCTATTTATGTGTGTTTGTTGGTAAGAATTGAATTTTTTTAGTTTTTTATGTTAATAATAAATTAAATATTAAGTTTCTACATTATAAGGCTGTTTATTAAAAAGAAAAAATAACTTCAACAAACTTCCTCTTAGTTATCAAAAAGATAAGGAGAGATTGGTTGTTAGACTTGACGTTGGAAACTTTAACCAATTTATTGATGAATATTGTAATTTTCTTTCATCAATAATCAAACCCATAAATGGAAATTGAAATTTTGTCTTTGATTGGATTTCCATTATATTGATTTCTCAAACTTTATTTTCATATTTTCTTTATTTAATTTTAGTTTTAGTTTTTAATTAAAAAAATCTCCCTTTTATTTTGTTTTACTGAAGAAATAAATTTTTACCAATTCACATGGATACGATTCTGCTCAGTACTATTTACAAGTTTATTTTTAGTGGGTTTTTTTTTTGAATTTAAAATTCACTATCAGGTATATTCTTATCTTAATTACGAATTAAAATCTAGCTCATCTAAATTAGGCCAAAAGTTATTCATTTTCTTTAGGTTTTGTCAGATAAATTGTTGATACGGTGATTATCAATAAAAAACAAGAATAAAATATAATGGAAACACGAAAATTTTAATGAGCCAAACATGAAATCCATTGTAATTCTAGAAAATAAATTTAATTCATTGAAAAGTTGAAAAACATCTCAAATAAAAACAAGAATTGATAATTGAAATAAAATCAAGGAAGAAAAGAGAAAAAAAAAATCAAGCATTATTATTAAATTTCATCAATTCATCAATTCTTGATGCTTGAAAGTTTTGTTGGCTCCTTTTCGTTTTTCACATACCCTCCTTTACAGTTTGTAACCTTTTCCCTAAGGCCTTTAAAATATGAAACCCTAAAAATAAGCCTTGTAATCACACCACTCCAACGGACAATATTCTCTGTTGGAAAGGAAAATTGGTTGCTAAAATGTCACATAAGATGCATGCTCCACCAAAGGTAAAATCTGTTGGAGTGGAAAAATCTTTTCCTTGCATGACAATGAGCTTTATAATTTCCATTCTTTGTTATACATACTTTCATAACGTGCTAGATTGAGAACCTAACAAGCTAGACACAAAAAGATAAATGAGGAGCATTCAACTAACCGTTTGAGTTAGTTCAATTAGCCACTTATTGCTTAAAGTCTTAAAACTAAGAAGAATCTAAGGAATTAATCTTAAAACTACTGCTTGGTCTCTTTATCAAATATGGGTTCGGGAGTATGGTTACATGTAGCAAAAGTTATAACATGCCTACAATGCCTATCCAAAGATAGTTCTACATGATTTGGTATCTAGGTTTCCTAACTAAAATGCTAGTCTTGACTCCAAAAAGTTCTAATTTCAAAAGAAAACTAAATTAAGTTTAAAACTTAACTATTTCTAATTCAACTCTTAACATTTTTGAATTTGAAATTTTAAAATTGAAGCTAAAAAAAACTTGAATTTCTAAACTTAAAGAATTTAAATTCTAATACTAAAAATCTAAAAACAAAAGCAAAAGCAAATCTAAGACTATTTGGAACTAAAGAAAAATAAAAATCTAAATCTAAAGTCTAATCAAATCTATCCTAACCCCTTTTATATAAAGGTAAACTACCCTGTTAGTCACTTAGAATATGAGTCATTTTTATTTTGGTCACCATAAATTTTTTGTTAATTAAGTCACCCAAAAATAGAAATTGATTAAATTGTTCACTCCACCATTAAATGGTAATAGAAGACTAACAGTGCATTTCCATGTTAGTTACTCTAAAATTAGGATAAACTACACGCCAGTCACTCTAAATAGGGGTTGTTGCTATTTTGGTCATTCCAAAATTAGCCTTCTGTTACTGTTTAATGGTGGAGTGACCAATTTGATTAATTTCTTTTTAGGGGTGATTAATTTCTTTTTATGATATCTATTTAAAGTGACTAAAGGTGTAATTTACCCTTTTTTTTCAATCTAAAGAGTAAAATGGACTCAAAATTCTAAATTTAAAATTCTAATTAGACTTATTAACTTCTAGATCCTAAAAAAAAAATTAACTTAAAATTTCTAAATCTAAGGGTCGATTTATTCAAAAATCTAAATCTAACTCAAACCTAGATTAAAAAGAAATCTAATTCAAAAATCCAAAATACAACCCTAATAAACTAATTGTGCTAAAATCAAAACCTTAAATATAAATTCTAACTTATAACTCTAAAAATTAATTCTAAAATCTAATTTAGATTGAAAATCTAAGTAACCTTAAAAAATCTAAAATCTAATTTAATCTTAAAATTTAAACTAAATCTAATTGAATTTAATATTTAAAATCTAGTTAAACTTAAAATTTGAAATCTACTTATTATTATATTTACTATTGCTGACCCATAACTCGAATGGATCTGGGTTGGACTCTACGCAGTTCACGTATTAAACTCGTATATCGAGTTCGCATATTGAGCTGGCATGATATTGAGTGTTCGTAGGATGGGCATTTACACCCTCTCATGATATCACATGTGAGATCGCATATGAGACTGTATAAATACGTATTAAGTCTAGAGTAGGATACGTGTTGGCATCCATAGAGCCTACCTAGATATCACATCAATGAACAATAATCATATCATATAAATACACAACTCCACCCACCTAAAGGATACACAAAAGTACTCAACAATTTGGTGCGGTAAGCATGGATTGACTTCCGATCTTTAGATTTTCAATTTGCAAAAAACCAAAATGGCTCACCCCAATGAGAATTTCCCTATAAATTTTTTGACAAGACAAGCTAGAGGTTCTAGCACCAGCAACCAATCCAGTGAGATTGACCTATTTGCTAGTTGGTTTGTTGATCGACTAGAAAATCCGTGTAACTCCGCCCATGTAAAGGTTTCAAATTCTTTTGATTTGAATATTCCTTCTGGTCAAAGATTGTCATTTCCTTCTGATCAAGAGGCATCCCCGCAATAGTTATTCACTCTTCAGGAGCAGTTGAGATTGATGAGGGAGCAGATGACTCTATAAAGTACAAGGTTCGAGCAGGAGCAAACATTTCAGTAAGAATTGCTAAGGTAAAATGAAGAGTTGAAGAGGAAAATATAGTCAGATAATTCCAATCTTTAGGGTAATGTCATGTTCACCCAGGAAGAGAATGTTGGGGCACATACAAAACCATGCCAGAACGAGATGGATGTTTTGCGCAGGGATGTGTGGGTTTTACATCTTGATGCTCAGGATATGGATTGGTTGTTTTGTTCTAATAATCCATTGGCCATTGAGGTGGCAACTATGAGCTTACCAGCTGAGTTTAAAGTTCTGAATGAGATGTTTGAAGGAAGAAGGGATCCTTGAGCACATCTTATGCAGTACAATGATTATATGAATGTGTTGATGGCCTCTAACGCAGCGAAGTGCAAGGCCTTTTCAATGACCCTTAAGGGAAGTGCAAAAGATTGGTATTTATATCTCCCATAGGGTTCCATTTAGAGTTTTGTGCAATTAGGTCAAATATTCTTGAGAATATTTCGAGCTCATAGAAAAATAATATGCACTCCTATGGGTTTGATGCCTATAAAACAGAGAAAGGGAGAATCCTTGTAGGATTATGTCAAGCACTTTCATGCAATGACATTAAATACAAATAACTTGGAGGATCAGTGGGCAATTGATGCTTTTATTATGGGTGTTCAGAATAAGCATCGTTTACTAATAATAGGCCACAGAGTTTGGTAGATTTGTATGAGAGGGCCCACAAGTTTGTTGAAGCAGAATAAATTAATAAAGCACCTCGCAGTATGTTCCAAAAATATGATAGACAGTCTAAGAACTGAGAGGGAGCTCGCAGTCGTCAGGGTCTGCCTTTTCAAGCTTCACATATACAGGGTGAAAGACAGTAGAAGGGTCAATCGCGGAACAAGTCATGTAGAACATTTCAAAGATCTCAACTTGAGCATGTAAGAAGGTACGCTCCTCATGGTGGATTTGAAACTTACTGTAACATCCTGAATTTTTGGGCCTATGCGTTTAATGGGTGAATATGTTTAATATGTTAATTTAAGTAATAGGGGTCCAAATTGGGCTCAGAATTAGGCAAAGGCCTTGAGTAAAATTATCTGTTTGGGCATTATAGGGTTTAAAAGGTAGTATCTATGTTTAAAATACCAAAGTGGGCTTGTGGTCCAATCTTAGGAGGTGACGCCACACAAAGGAATAAGGGGCCCAAATTTAAGTTTCATGGAGCCCAATTCTTTTAATTTAAGTTAGCTAAATTTTGGGCATTAGGATTAGGTGGAGTGGATGGCAACAAGGCTAAAATTTAGGGGTTTTAATGTTTAAAATATGTGGATAATAAGCAGATAAAGGCTAAAATTTAGGGATTTTAATGATTAAAATATGTGGATAATATGCTGATAAAGGAGGGAGGAGTTAGAGATAATTAAGTCTCTTTTAGATGATCTGGTAGATTAAGATAAAGGAGAAAAGATAAGATTTATCTGCAAGGTTAGGTAAGTGCCGAAATTTCTATAAATTGGGGGAATATCTCTTCAATTTCAGCATTTGGGTTTTTCTCTTATTCTTTTCTCTTCTTCTCTGAGTAAAAGCCGAAAACTCCTAAAGTTCCATTTTCTTCTTCATTCTCTGCAAAACCCAAAATCTCTAAGCCTAATCCCTCATCTTCACTTTGATTCAAAAGCCGAAACTCTTTCCATTCTTTTTCTTCCTAGCCAAAATCTTCAAGTCTCTTCCTTGTTTTCTTTTCTTCTTCTCTTTTCTGTCGAAAATGTAAACTCTTCACTCAAGTATTTTAAAAGCCAAAGTCACATCAGCCTTCTCTTGTTCATACTTTTTTTAGGATTTTCCTAAAAGCCGAAATCCCTAGATCTCATCTCCTGTGATTGCCAAATTGCTTCTGTGGTGCCTACTTGTGCCGAAATCTGAAGGGAACTTTAGTGGAGTCAATCGCATAGATCTCTAAGTTATAGATCGGTAGTACTCGAGTCGTGTTACTTTTGAGATTTCAAGGTAAGAAGATCTATTAGTTTCAACGTGTAAATTCGAGATTTACTAACCCTTGGCCGAATATAGGAGAGGCCCTATTTTCACATCTTTCCAGCTTTTTGAGCAAAGTTGTAGATCGGTCTAGCAAGGGTATCGACATTAATCAGGTGTGTAACACTTTCACACCATTTAGATTGCCTGTTAAAATATGTTTATTAATTTGTTATATTCGATAAATGCCAAATCACAAAGATAATGATTGAAACCTGGCGGAGGGTAAAAGCGAATCACCGGTGTTAGTGATCTCTGTCATTCCTAAGTGAATGTTCTGTTAAGATGACATATGTGATAAGTATGCGCTTTTACGATTGCATGGGGTTGGGTTTATTGAAAGGGAAGTGTTCTGCTTTAGCGGCCGCTGCGCGTGACTGCTCAGTGGCTAATGCCATTTCAGCCTGGTGACTCTGTCACAACTCTATTTCTGGTGGCTTTTGCCATTTCAGCCTGGTGACTCTATCACAATTTTGACAATGAGCAGCATGACTGCCATCAATGGCGTGTAGCGGTGTGGGTTGATTGTAGAAATCCCTAATGGTGTGACTGGCAGGTAAGGGTGGCGTGTAGCGGATGGAAACCTAAGACTCGGGTTGGGCTTTGCATAATTTCTGTTATATTATATTCTGTTATATATTTTATAGGGCTAAGGCCCAAAATCTAATGGTGCACGAGGGTTGCACACTGAGTCTCGCGACTCACCCTTTTATTCTAACAATTTCAGGTGACACTTAGCGTGTCGGACCGGGCTGGAGAGAGGAGCAAGGTGGCCATGCAAAAGAACATTTGGATTCAGCAAAAAGACTTTAGTTTATTATTTTATATTTTTATTTAATGGGTTTAAAATCTCGTTGTAATAAGGCCATGGGCCACTAGACTATTATTTATGTTTTTGGGTTTAAGTTGGGTTTATTTATTAGACATTTTAATTTTCATGATTAAAATTAAGCTAAGACATGTACAAGTTTTTTAGATTTTAATTAAAATTCACCAAGGCAATTTATAACTTTATATCTTATATGACTTAATAAATTATTAAGTTTTCGGTATTAAAGATTAAACCTAGAAATCATTTTCCAAAATGCGACATGTTTTGCAAAATCACTCAAGTGACATACCAGATCCGGTTGTAGTGTTTGGGCCGGGTTTGGGGTGTTACACTTACACTCTTTTAAATGCTAAACGTGTCTATATTCTTAGTCAAGTAAAATGTCTGGGCATCTTGCCAAGTCCTCCACCTAGGAGACATAATGTAAGGAGATCAAACTGGAGGGAAAAATGTGCTTTTCACAATGATGGGGGACATAAGAATAAGGATTACTCATCTCTAAAGGATGCAATTGAGGTAGTAGTTAGGAATGGTGAGTTGAAGGATTTTGTAGCTCAGGATGCTAATCAGCCAGGGCAAAGTTCACGAGGCGAAACCAAAGGTAAGCAAAAAGTTAAAGGAACCATACATGAATAATTGGTACAAATGAAGATTGGGCAACCTCTAAAAAAAATCTCACCTTAGAAGCGTAATGTCAATTAGCTCGCTAAAAAGGTTACGTCAATAGGAGAAATGGAAAGTGGAATTTAATGATAAAGACAAGGACTTAATTTGTGATGAGGAAGAAAATGATTTGATGGTTGTGTTAGTAGCCATTGCAGGCTTTGAGGTGAAGAAGATATTGGTTGATAGTGGCAATGCTATGGAGGTGTTAACTTGGGAGGCCTACTAGAAAATGGGATTGAAAGAGCAAGTTTTGAAAAAAGTGAGCCTATTGTATGGTTTTGTGAACCATCTTGTTAAGGTAAAGGGATACATCACTTTATCTGTGACCTTAGGGGATGGCGAGTACACCACGACAGAGTATGTTCAGTTCTTTGTGGTTGACTATCCAATGGCTTAAAATGCCATTTTTGGTGTCCCATTATGAGAATAGCCAAGATGATAATTGTAACTTTTTTGCATGAAAATTAAATTTCCTACAAGAGCAAGAATAAGTTTTATGCAATTTGATCAGTGAACAGTGAGATAGTGTCACATGTTGTTAGTCAAACAAACGTGAGAACAGGTACAGCAAGGACAATACTCACAGTAGACAGGAATGGGTGGTCAAGGTTTGAATTTGGACAGTTTGAACGTAAGGGGTGAAGACAAAATTAATAAGACAGAAACGGTAGAGGTCACAGAAACCTTGCAGTTTTTCTATAATGATTTGGATAAAGTGGTGAAAATTTCGTCCGCATTGGCAGGTGAGGAAAAAGAGGATTTGCTCCAGTGTTTAAGGGCAAATTTTGATGTTTTTGCGTGGTCGGCTGCAGACATGCTTGGGGTGGACCCTCAAGTAATTGTGCATAGGTTAAATGTGTTCCCTGAAGTTAAATTAGTTAAGCAAAAGAAAAGAAAGTTTGCTTTGCGGGTCGTAGTGGCAGTAAGGCAAGAAGTAGGGAAACTGTTGTCAATATGATTTATTGGGGAGGTGGTATACCCTGATTGGGTTTCAAATATTGTGATGGTAAAGAAGGCTAGTGGAAAGTGAAGAATGTGTATTAATTTCACCAACCTTAATAAATCTTGCCCTAAGGACAATTTTCCTTTGCCTTGATTGATAGATATGTGGATAAGTGCTAAGGGCATAGATTCATAAATTTTATGGATGTATTTTCTGGTTACAACCAGATATCTATGGCCTTAAAAGATCAAGATAAGACAACGTTTATTATAGAGGAGGCTTATATTCTGTTATCGAGTTATGCCATTTGGTTTGAAGGACATGGCTGCAACTTACCAAAGGTTTGTTAACAAATTTTTTTAAAAAAAAATTAGGTATAGTGTCGAAGTTTATGTTGATGATATGTTTGTGAAGAGTTCTACTCTTAGAGGGCATGTTCAAGATTTTTTGGAGGTTTTCTTCGTTCTACGAGCTCACAGTATAAAGTTGAATTTAAAGAAGTGTGTTTTTGGTGTAAGAGCAGACAAATTTCTAGGCTTCTTGGTTTCAAAAAGGGGAATAAAGGAAAACCTAGAGAATATTCGAGCTATTTTGGATATGCCTTCCTCGAGGACTATCACGGATATCCAACATCTAACGGGGAAGTGGTTGCACTTAACAGGTTCGTCTCCAAAATGATAGACAAGCTTTCTTTAAAGCCATAAGAACTTCTTTTACATGGATTGAAGGATGTTAGGTTGCTTTCAAGAAGCTTATGTTGTATTTTACGCCTTCACCATTTTTGATGTCGCCTCACATGGGGGAAATTCTGTATCTTAATTTGGCAACCTCAGATGAGACAGTATCAGTAGTTTTAATCATGATAAAAGGAGTTCGCCACTTCCCAGTGTATTATGTCAACAAGGTGTTGTAGAAGGGTAAGCAAAGCTATTCAAAGACGAAAAAAATCATTGTTGCTCTAATTATGGTAGCTCGCAATTTGCGTCCTTATTTTCAGGCTCATCCTGCAAGGGTCATGACAAATCAACCTATCAAGGATATTCTTCCTAGAGTAGGTACTTCAAGAAGAATGACAAAATAAGGAATTGAATTAGCTAAGTTTGATATTTTATATGCTCTAAGGACAGTGATCACTGGTCAGATCCTAGTCGATTTTATAATAGAGTGCTCTTTTAAGAAGTTATCAGATCTCGCAGATGTAGTAGTTAGCTCGTCACAAGGGGAAACAAGTTCAGTTTGTGAAGTCAAAGTGTTGGGCAATCTATGTTGATGGCTCCACAGCAAAGACAGGGTCAGGAGTAGGAGTTCTTCTAGTTGATCCCAATAAAAATGAATGGCAGTATGGACTATCTTTTGGCTTTCAAGCGTCTAACAATGCTATAGAGTACAAGACACTAATATCGAGATTACAATTAGCTCTACAACTAGGAGCAAAATAACTAACCATGCATACAGATTCTTAGCTTGTAGCAAAATAGATGAGTGGGAAGTACGAAGTGAAAGAACCAATCTTGAAGAAATATCATTCCATAGCAAGACAATTACTTACAAAGTTTGACAATGGACAAGTCAGGCAGCTCTTAAGAAGAAACAACATTAAGGGTGATGTTTTATCAAAGTTGGCATCATCTGTTCTCATTGAGCAAAAAGGAAAAAATCTAGTTTGAGTATATAGAGACGTCTCGAGCTATGACATTGAACAAATCTTTAATCCGAGCCAAGACGAAACATAGATGACCCCATTATCCGAGCCTTGTAAGGAGATGAACACCACCTCAATAAAGGGAGCTCGCCAAGTTGCAACATAAAGCTGCAAGGTATGACATCATTGTTTATATCTCAAATACCTATTCATTTGCAAATTAGTCATTCTTCAATAAATTAAAATCATTTATTTTATTATAAAATTGTTAGTTATACCCTTCTAGAGGGTGTACTTTTTAGAAATGGGTATTCCTAGCCACTACCGCGATGTCTTACACCTTTGGAAGCTGAGTATGTGATAAAAGAAGTTCATGAGGGAATTTACGATGATCACTTAGATGGAAGGCTACTAGCACAAAAAGTTCTTAGGAAAGGGTACTATTGGCCAACTGTGCAGAAAGACACATACCATATGGTTCGCACTTGCGATACCTGTCAAAGACATGCTCAATTTCATTGATCATTAGCAGAGTCTTTGCAAATAATGTCAAGCCTTTGGCTCTTTGCAACTTGGGGAATAAATATTTTGGGTCAATTTCTGATAGCTACAGAATATAAGAGTTTATAGTGGTCGATATAGATTATTTCAAAAAATGGATAGAAGCTAAAGCTTTAACCACAATTACCGAAAAGCAAATGGAATCATTTCTTTGGAAGTCCATTGTTTGTAGGTTTGGCATCCTGCGCCTAATTATAACAGACAATGGAATCCAATTTCAAAAAAAAAATTTATTTTTCTTTTTTTTGCAAAGATCTATAGATTGCTCTGGCCCAAAGCTCTGTCGAGACTCCCCAAACGAATTGTCAACTAGAGGCAATGAACAAAAAGATTTTAACAACTCTAAAGAAAAAGGTTGAAAAGGCTAAATGTGTGTGGTTAGAGGAATTGCCAAGAATTATTTGGGCCCTGCAAACTTGACCTGACACGGAAACTGGAGAGACTATAGTCTCACTTGTGTATGGAACAAATACAATCATCTCTGCTAAAATAGGTATGGAATCCGACAAAACAATCCATTTTGATGAGGATGCTAATCAAGAGGCTATGCGACTCAAACTCAATTTCGTTGATGAAATTAGAGAGGTAGTAGAAGTCAAGAACGTCATACGAGCTCAATAAGTTGCCTGGTATTATAATTCCAAAGTCATGAACAAACAATTTCAAGTAAGTGATCTTGTTTTGAGGAATACTGAGGCTAGTTTTCTAGCATCCCGGCAAGGGAAAATGGCTCCAAACTGGGAAGGGCTATACAAAGTAGTAGAAAAGATAGGCTATGGAGGCTACAGAATAGCAAAGATGAAAGGTTGTATTCTGCCACGAACATGGAATGCATGCCACTTAAAGAAGTATTATGTATGAATGATTTATTTTTCTTTTAATAAATAGGTGTTATTTACAAATAATATTTACTTTATTTTATGAACAAATTTTATTTGAGTTAGCTAATCTCAGATCGCAACTCCGAACAGCTCGTTGATTTAAGATCGCAGCTGATATTTTTAAGGTTCACTGATTTAATATCACAACCTAAGTTTATTTGATTTAAGATCATGAACAAATTTTAGTTGAGTTAGTATATCTCAGATCGCAACTCTAAAAAGCTTTCTGATTTAAGATTATAACTGATATTGTTAAGGTTCGCTGATTTACTATCGCAACCTAAGTTCATTCGATTTGAGATCATGAAAAAAAATTTATTTGAGTTAGTTGATCTCAGATCGGAACTCCAAAAAGCTCGCTAATTTAATATCACAGATTTAAGATCGTAACCTAAGTTCATTAAATTTAAAATCATGAACAATTTTTATTTGAGTTAGCTAATCTCCAATCGCAACTCCAAAAATCTCATTGATTTAAGATCACAGCTGATATTATTAAGGTTCACTGATTTAATATCACAACCTAACTTCATTCGATCAAGATCATGGACAAATTTTATTTGAGTTTGTTGATCTCAGATCACAACTCTGAACAACTAGTTGATTTAAGATAACAACTAATATTGTTAAGGTTCACTAATTTAAGATCACAACCTAACTTCATTCGATCAAGATCATGGACAAATTTTATTTGAGTTTGTTGGTCTCAGATCGCAACTCTGAACAACTCGTTGATTTAAGAAAACAGTTAATATTGTTAAGGTTCACTGATTTAAGACCGCAACCTAAGTTCATTTAATGAAAAAAATTGATTTGAGTTAGCTGATCTCATATTGCAACTCCGAAAAGCTTGCTAATTTAATATCGTCGTTGATATTGTTAAGGTTCACTGATTTAAGATCACAACCTAAGTTCATTCAATTTAAGATCATGAACAAATTTTATTTGAGTTAGCTTATTTCAAGTCACAATTCCCAAAAGCTCGCTGATTTAAGATCATAGCTGATATTGTTAAGGTTCGCTGATTTAAGATCGCAACCTAAGTTCATTCAATTTAAGATCGTGAACAAATTTTATTTGAGTTAGCTGATCTCAGATCGCAACTCCAAAAAGCTCACTAATTTAATATCGCAGTTGATATTGTTAAGGTTCGTTGATTTAAGATCACAACCTAAGTTTATTTAATTTAAGATCAAGAAAAAAAATTATTTGGGTTAGTTGATCTTAAATCGCAACTCCAAACAGCTCGCTGATTTAAGATCACAGCTAATATTGTTAAGGTTTGCTGATTTAATATCGCAATCTGAGTTCATTTGATTTAATAACATGAACAAATTTTATTTGAGTTAGTTGATCTTACATTGCAACTCCGAAAAGCTCTCTAATTTAAGATCGAGGTTGATATTGTTAAGGTTTGCTAATTTAATATCGCAACATAACTCCAATTAATTTAAAATTAAGAACAACTTTGTTGGAGTTAATGGATTTCACAAAATTTTCTCCTTAGTTCATTTAGGTTAATAACTCAAATACATTGTTTACCCTTTAAAACAACCATGGATTTTTTCATTTCAATTTCATAATAGCAAGTATAACAAAAATAGATAAACTATGAATTACCATTTATTTCTTGAGGATTGCTAGATGCTTCATCTTCTTCTCCATCCTTTCCTTCATTCCCATTACCTTCACACCTAGCTGTGGGAGCCAAGCTAGTCTCAGCCGGAGTTTTGGCAAAGTACAAATTTCTTTTCCACTTCTCCACAAATGCTTCCCATCCTGCTCTAGAAGGGAACTAGACATCAAAACCCAATTGAGCACCAGTGAGCTTGCTCGTCGCATCAAAATTGACTCTGGGAGTATCGAAGGGACCACCAGCCACTTGAGTGTATAACAGGAAGTTAGACTTAAAATCGGGCAAGTAATCTTGGAAGCTTTGCATAGTATTCCTTTTATACTTCTCTAAAGATTCCTCATGGATTTTAACCAAGTTAGCTATAGCAGCTTTGTGTTGTTTATCCATGCTTTTTAAGGCAGCCTCCAACACACTTTTTTCAGCTCGCTCACCTGTTATATCCCCATGTAATTTTCAATGTCTTTTTCAAAAAGGGAAAGACACTCCTATACCCTCTTATTCTACTCTAATAATTTCCTATTATCTTTAACCATGTTTGTATGAAGTTACAAGCTCTCTCAGCACCCCTAGGGTAGATTAGTGAACATTTTCAATTTCTCTCTTTTTAATCTCTACATCGTTAATACCCTCAGCGAACCCGATGCTGACCATACCATCCTCAACTAAGAGCACTTGCAAAGAGAGTGCTAACTCTTACAATAAAGGTTTACTTATACCGCTGGATGACTCAGATGGGAAAATGTGTTTCTTGGCTTCTTCAGACTTACAACTGAAAATGCTTCCCATGCTACTCTAGAAGGGAACTAGACATCAAAACCCAACTGAGCACTAGTGAGCTTGCTCATCACATCAAAGTTGTCTCTGCGAGCATTGAAGGGACCACCAGCCACTTGAGCGTATAACAGGAAGTTAGACTTAAAATCGGGCAAGTAATCTTAGAAGCTTTGTATAGTATCTCTTTTATACTTATCTAAATATTCCTCATGGATTTTAACCAAGTTAGCCATAGCAACTTTGTGTTGTTCATCCATGCTTTTTAAGGCAACCTCCAACACACTTTTTTCAGCTCGCTCACCTGTTATATCCCCCATGTAATTTTCAATGTCTTTTTCGGAAAGGGAAAGACGCTTTTATAACCTCTTATTCTACTCCAATAATTTCCTATTATCTTTAACCATGTTTGCATGAAGCTTGCAAGCTCTCTCTAGCGCCCCTAGGGTAGATTAGTGAATATTTTCATTTTCTCTCTTTTTAATCTCTACATCGTTAATAGCCCCAGTAAGCCTTATGCTGACCATACCAGCCTCAACTAAGAGCACTTGCAAATAGAGTGCTAACTCTTACAATGAAGGTTTACTTGTATCGCTAGATGACTCAGATAGGAAAATGTGTTTCTTGGCTTCTTCAGACATACAATTGTTCTATTGTTTCCTCACCTCATTAGGACTAAAGGGAAACTTCTGCATACTGATATGCTCTCGCCATGGAAATAAAGTCCATCTTTCACAACCAGAAGTAGTGAACTTCATGGAACCACCATGGGGCCATGATCAATAACAACTCCAAAGGCGTTGTCAGTTGTCGCCCTTGGTGCCAGTGGACAATTAACAAAAGAGATTGGGGGAGATGGACTTGTAGCAAGAACTTCAGTAATAGGAGCTACGTTACCAGATATTTCAATGTGATATTTTCCTTTCTTTTGACGAACCTCCCTTACTGGGCTACCTTCATCTTTTCTACTTAATACAATGTTAGCAACTCTTGTAGTAGTCTTTTGTTTCTTTCTACTACTCACACTACCCTCCCTAATAGCAATACCAGAAGGACCTCCTTACACACTCTGCATATAAGATCATACATCTATGTATCCGTCAATTTCTTTAGATAAACTGGTGGATTCCTCATGATTTTCTTCAATGCCATGAGTTGTGCCTGCACCACCAACAAGTGTAATATCAACACCATCAATTAGCATAAGAGGGTTTGCACCACTCTTAATATTCCTTGAAGATAACAAAGACCATTGACGATGCTTTAATGTACAAAAACTGTAAAAATAATTTCTAGGCTCATATCTATTTCCCAATAGTATGAGCCCCAATTCTTCGGTAGCTTCATGTGGCCATGCGAACTGTTCAGGTAGTAGCCCAACAATGTTCACTCTATCATCAGCATCAACTTGACTCCATTCATTAGGGCTTAGATTTAAGAGGTAATACTGAAAGATTTCTCATAGTCAGTATTTCCTCCAAGTCTAGCACGCGACCCTGGCAAAGTCTATAATATTGTCCCTAACCTATTTTTGTTAAAATATCTCGTTTTTTTAACAAATATCTTTGCTAGGTATTGACCACTTGGTTGGAAATTCAAAACCACTATTGAGATTGTATTTAACTCGTATATACTTGCAGTGGTTGAGACGAAAGTTAGAATACCATTTCGTAATAATAGATTCCACGTCTTTGTAAGGAGTGAAGTAAAATAAACCTAATGAAACCCCTCGATTGTAGGCCTTTAGTTGATACAAATTTTGAAAAATGATGATCAATGACACTTGATCATGCCAACTGCATTCAATAAATTTCACCATCATAATCCAATAAGAAAAACTCGACAACTACTTAGGAGTTATTCCATATTCATTGAGAAGATGACAAAAAAAGGGGGTGAAGTGGCAAATGAAATCCTACTTCTATCAAGTGCAGAGGGAGTAAAAAGCTACCTTAGTTGGTGTCGCTCAAACGATATGGTCCCTCGGGGATTGAAAAATCATAAACAAAGTTTGGTACATGAATTCCTCGCAAAGCCAAGGCTCGATTCATTTCTTCCACCTTCGTAGAACAAATGTAAGCCTTAGCTTCTACTAGACTTCTCACTTCACGATGTCGCAAAGGATTATTTAGAACCATGCGACCACTTTCTCTGGTTCTGGCCATGGATCACTAGTAAAACTAGAAAGAAAAATGGAAAATACGATGGGAATTTTAGAGAGATTACCTCTGAAATTGCTCTTCTCGACAATGATTTTTTTCTTTGAAGTCTGATATTCGAAAAGTGAGATTTTCTAAGGCTCCAGTAACCCCTTTTTAAAAGGTTTTTGTTTCATAATTTAACGATTCATATAACCAAGTATGGGGACACAATCAACTACACACAATTTTATTCTTTCTTCACACGTGGCGAAGTATGCATTGCAAATTAAAATGTAAAATGTACTCAACAAGTTTTTCTTTATATTATTTCTTGACTTATAGAACCAAGTTTCAAGAAAAGTCACTGTCACATCCCAAAACTGGGTTAGTAAAAATTGGATTAACGAGCTGAGAGTCATCATACCGATTTTTTTTGGATGACCTTGGCACTTTTTTCAATAAATAAGTATCCAGTCTAATGATTAAATAGTGGTGGAGCTGTCCTTCATTATCTGAGGTCGAATCTCTTCCCTCACATTATTTGGTACAATTTTATTTCAAACCTTAGTAAATGTCACACCATGTTTTTAAAATAATTGTTGTAGGAGTGTGAACAAGGAAGTAAGTTGGCTTTGTGGTTAGGAGCTTAAATAAATTCCTAAAGGTCTTAGGCTCAAGTCTCCACACTTTCCATATTTTTATTTATTTTTTCTGCCAAAATTGAATGGTCAATACCCCCCTTTGTCATCCACTTGTTGTCTTGCATTGGAGGATTTCTTTCCTTTCTTAATAAGTCAACATCTCATATGTTTATAAACACGATCCCTTTTTTAATCCATTGTCCACTCAAAATACCTTTTTCAATATCTTTACCATGTGTGGTGATTCATTACACCTAGACAAGTGAGTAATATCTTTTGAATAATTTTTCATTACACTTCTCCCCCTATTTTCGTCCCTCTCTCTAGCTCATCCCTTTCTCTCCATTTTTCTTCTTTTATTTTAGCCATCAACCACTTTTACACAATTTTCCTCCTTCTATCCACCACTTCCTTACAAATCGAACCATCGCAGAACCTCCCCTTCGCTGTCGCTCCTCTCTTTTTGTATCGGTGCATCGCTGCCCTAGCACCACCGTTCACCAACGTGGCCACCACCATTGTGCACCACCATTGAAAATAATTCTCTTTTTCTTTCTTTCTTTTTTTTTCTTTATTTCCTTTCCCCTTATCATTCTCTCATTATTTCCCTTTATGCCGCAACACCCTTCTCCTCTCCTCCTCCATTGAGTTCTCATCAAAGCACCACCACGCCTCCACTAGCTTTGGTGATCTCTCTTTTTTTTCACCATTTTCTGATCTCAGTCATCCTCTTTAGTAATAAAAAAAATATTAAATCCCTATATTCATTAGTTTTAAATTATTTTATTTAAATATTGTACTTTTGACTTACTATTTTAGTTGACCAATTTTATAAATTCGACTTTCCCTGCCAACGCAAGATCCAGGTGATCCATCAAACCTCTCTATTCACTCGAGTTAAAGGTCGATCGATATCATTCCGAAAAGCTCCTAGTCTGGGAGCGAAACCATCGTACGAATGATTATTTATTAGGGTATGTCCTAAATGGATGATTTGGTTTAAGTGAGTAATAAAACAAAAGTTTAAAAAGACAATTTTTAATAGAAAGTCACTTTGATAACAGATCAGTATTCCATTGGTTAAGATCCGAGTGTGGACATTCATTAGAGTGGTGTTTCGCATTAGATCTACTATCAGGTGTGGGTCTAACTTGATACAAGTTATACATATCATTAAAAATGCCTAAATAAAATATTATTGCTTGATTTATGTTTTGCACGAATACTTTAAATATTCTAAAATGGGAGATTAAAATCCATCAAAATGGACTATACAAGTAAGTGTTTCCGAACTAACTATTTTGTGAAAGCATGTTGTGTGGTTGTGCTTATTATTGATTTAAAAAACATGTTGTTTTCATTCTCATGTTATGTTACATTATGACATAAATATTGTATATGACTGGTAAAAAGTGATGTTTTGATTCATTGGGATAATGTGTAAATTGCATGTCAAAACATGCCTATGTGTTACTATTTAAAAGATTGGATGAGCATGATCCACATGCCTAAAGGTGAAATTCTGTAACAAAATGAAAATGAGTTTATTATGGCCATATCACATGCATAGGGTGGGACATGTGTAAGGAGGAAGTACTGGCAGTTTATCTGCATCACTGGTGGCTTGACCACATTACTAGCAACTTGTCTGCATTACTGGCAGTTTATCTGCAATACTGGCAGCCTATCTGCACTACTGGCAGTTTGTCTACATTACTGGTGACTTGACCACATTACTGGCAGCTTGTTTGCATTACTGGTGGTTTACCCACAAATTGAAGCGTTTGGATGGATGGGTTCTAGGGAATTTGATTTTGGAGTGTAGCTGCGATAGGTAGGATGT
This sequence comes from Gossypium bickii, assembly GCA_025503065.1. Taxonomy (NCBI): domain Eukaryota; kingdom Viridiplantae; phylum Streptophyta; class Magnoliopsida; order Malvales; family Malvaceae; genus Gossypium; species Gossypium bickii. The sequence continues at coordinate 47,582,976 of CP106719.1, forward strand.
TTTAAAATAAATCTACATAACTATTTTTTAAAAACCGCATTGCCATGATCATGTGCATAAAGAGAATTGATTATTTTGTATAATGATTATATGTTTATAGATTTTTATTTGTTAAAACTAGGCTTAAAAAGCTCACTCCTTTAGTTTCATAACCTTTCAGGAAATACTCGAACTTAAGGCTTGGATTCGGCATTCGATGGAGCCTCTCGGATGGATTTTAATGAGTTTATAAACTATTGGGATTTTTTACTTTGGAAATTGGATATTTTATTAGGTTGTTTCTTTATTTTGCAACTTTAAACTGCTATGCATGCATGCTTGATGAGATTTCAAATACTTTAAATTATTGAGTTTATTTAAAATATTTATTATTTTACTTGGTTTTAAACATGATTATAAATTTGTGATTTTTCTAAGTATTTTTGAAAGTCCGCTACGAAAGGTTTTTACCCAAAAATTATTTTTAAGAAATATTTAAATTGCAAATTCCTTGTTTTAATAACTTAAAATAATGTTATGATAACATATTATTTTTTTCAAATATTCGTGTTATAATAAGTATTTTTCAAAAACAAAATCACTTAGTATTTAAATTTTAAAGTTTTCGTAAAAACAACTAAAACCTAGTTACTTTCAACAAGTAAATGTTTTTCAATAGTTTTAATGTAACTTCCGAGATTCGGCCCTAACGTCTAGGCTGGATTTAGAGTGTTACAGTCACTTTATAACTCTTTTTTGAACCAGGCGGGGGAAAAATTGTTATGATATTTACTATTATTGACCCACAACCTGAATGGATCAGGGTCGAATTCTACATGGTTCGCATATTGAACTCACATATCGAACTCACATGATATTGAGTATTCGCAGGAGGGGCACTTACACCCTCCACAAGATCACACGTGAGATCACTCATTAGACCATATAAACACATGTTAAGTCTAGAGTAGGATACGTGTTGATATGTATGGAGCCTACCTAGATATCACATTAATGAACAGTAATTATATCATATAAATGCATAACTCCACCCACCTAAAGGATACACATAAATACTTAACACTACTTAAAAATTATAATTTACTTACAAAATAAAACCCAAAATCTAAAATAGATTTAATAATAAAAACTAAATTAAAAATTAAACAAAGGTTCTTTCTAGTGTTCCGACTGATGGACGTCTGAAATTACACTATGTTTGGTTGAAGGTAATGGCTATTCCATTACATGCCTATTACAAGCTTATTCTGTAGGCCCACACAAACAGATGTTTGGTTCAATGGAATACCCTATTACGGGTGTATTCCATTTCGGGCTTAAGCAGAGATATTTATCGATTTCTATTCCCTTCCCTCTTCACTGTTTACGCATTCGTTGCTTGAAGAACCCTATCTTACCCTTACCAAATTCTCACCTCAAAAACACTCATCAATCGGCAGCCAGTTCTTGCTTCTTTCGACTCCAGCATTCCTCCCTTTCATCCAAGGTCAGGCAAACATTTTTCCTTTTGTTGTTCCTTTCATTTTCTTGTTCTGCCATTTTTGTTACCCATAAATTTTTTCTTCCTATTTTTGTTATTGCTTCCTTCACTATCATCTTTGATTTTTTTTTTTAATAAACATAGGGATTTCTATTCCCTTCCCTCTTCACCGTTTACCCATTAGTTGCTTGAAGAACCCTATCTTACCCTTACCAAATTCTCACCTCAAAAACACTCAATCGGTAGCCATTTCTTGCTTCCTTCGACTCTGCCATTTCTCCCCTTCATCCAAGGTCAAGTGAACATTTTTCCTTTTGTTGTTCCTTTCATTTATATGCATTCCTCCCATTCGACTCAGCCATTTCTATGCATCCCACTCTTCCAGTTTACATCTTCAACATGTGCTAATTTTGTTTGATTTATGTCAATGAACATGAGGACTAAGTTTACTGCTCTTCCCCCTTGATATCGTAAATGGGTACTATGAAATATGTCTTTGTAGTCTACACAGTTACCTTTGGTCATTGTTATGTGAATCTTTGTAGTGCAACAGTATACCTGATTTCAACTAATGCAATTGCTGGTTGTGTAGCTAATACAGCTTGGTCATGTGTTCTGCTTTTTCTATCTTATTTAACTTTTTTTTCTTAATTTTTTATCCTTTTACTTTTCTTTACACCTTATCAAGCAAAACCATCTTGAACCAAATATACATACACATTCTGTCAATATATATATACACATATGTTTGTGTATATAAACCCTTTTTTTTTCTGTTGAGCTTCTTCTGTAATAAAATATCTGTTGACTAATGGGATTTCTTTTCACTTCCATTTTCACATTATTTCCATATTTCTTATTTGGTTGAAGAAAGAGTAATTCACCCTTAAAATAGAGTTCCTCTATGGGTGTTATTGAGTTATTCCAACTTCTTTTTGTTTATTAGGTTTGATTGGACTCTAATAAATGATGAAATCATCTCTTAGCTTTGGTTTCTATTTTATTTTATGTTTTCTTTCTAATGCCTTTGTGCTAGGAAAGGTTTAGAAATTATTTTTATGACATAAGGAGTAGTGTTCTTTATTTGTCTGAAGATGTTACAATTTTATCTCTTCATCTACCTTTGCCGAGAAATTAAATCAGTTTGCTTATGTCCTTTTGTTGCTTCACAAGCTAAAGTTAGCTATTATTGATTCTTACACTTTTTAACTACTTCAATTTTATCATGTCGATTTTGATGGAAGTAGACTCGACAACTTGTGTACCCATCTTGTGTTCATTCGTTTTTCTCATGATGTAGTCATGTTTAAATTATTTTATATTTTTAAAAATTTTGATACATAAATAATTTGCATTATATACAATATGCAATATTTCTGTTTTCATGTTATAATTATGTTATTTGCTTGTATCATGGCATAATATAGCAAGTAGCGGTGTTATGGCAGATACCCTTGTTTCTGAAATAGAACTATCATTACCAGCTTTTCCATGTCATTCATCACTTCTTCTCTGTTAATATAATTGATTTATGCCCTCCTCTTTTTTTTTTTTTCATTTAAACTTAGAATGTGTTTAAAACTTGGGTTTGTCTAATTATGTGGCTATATATATAAAAATATGAATATATTTTCCTTATTTTGTTGGATTTCTTTGCTCTCAATGAATTAAAAAAATTGTTAAGACTGCAATAAATTTGGCTTATATACCCTGTTTGAAATTTGTTTAGTTCATCATATGTTTGATCAAGATAGATGGTATTCATTATTGATGGTTGGCTTCTCTTTGATGATGTTAATGGAAAAAGTTCTCTATATATGAACTTTGTGATTCGGTAACTTCCCGTCTTATGTTTTTATTCTTGTTAGTTGCATTATGTGCATTCTAGAGGCGAATCATGTCATTCTCCCCTCTTTATAAGCTTCCTTCTTCCACTAATATCTCTCCTCACAACCATTTGACCCACCTCTATCGCCACTTCAAACTTTGTATAAATAATGTTATTGAAATTAGTTTGGAGAAATGTGACCCTTTTACTACGAAATGAGAGGCGTAAAAGAATTGGTCTTGCTATTACAATATGGTTGCAAATGTGTACAGTTGCGAGTTGGTTCTTAGTTGCATTGGGTGTCATCCATAGCATACATACTTATAGACCAAGGATTAGATCCTATATTTTAGATTTTTATGCAAAATGAGATTATGTGAAAAGACTTGTATATGCTAGTGACGAGACCTGTATTGAACAAGTTAGGATGAATAGAATTACCTTTTTTAAACTATGTGAGATCTTACAAACTTTAGGGGGATTGAAGTCGTCAAGGAACATGCTTGTTGATGAGCAAGTGGCAATGTGTTTACATATCATTTCTCATCACCTTAAAAATAGAGTTATCAAGCATCAATTTAGTAGGTCCGGGGAAACCGTTAGCAGATCATTTCATAATGTTTTAAATGCTGTCATACGCTTACAAGATGTATTATTTAAAAAGGCAGAGCCAATTACTGCTAATTCTAAAGACCCAAGGTGGAAATGGTTCAAGGTATTGGAGCGAGTTCTATATATATCTAGTACATAATTTAGTCCATTTAGATTTAAATATAGTATCCTAACTCGAGGTTTTATACATGTGATGTAGAATTGCTTAGGTGCTTTAGATGGAACCCGCATAAAGATTAGGGTTCCAACAGTTGATAAATCTAGATATCGAACGCGAAAAGGTGACATAGCAACAAATATGTTAGGCGTTTGTACACCTGATATGCATTTTGTTTATGTTCTTCCTGGTTGGGAAGGTTCTGTTGCTGATGGACGAGTTCTTCGAGATGCCATTAGTAGGAGACATGGACTAAAAGTTCTTCATGGTAAAGTGCAAAGTTAGAGGAATTTGAATTAATTTTTAATATCATACTTTTTTGGGAAATTAACCATGACAAATAGTTTCTTTTTATAGGTTGTTATTATCTAGTTGATGCTGGGTACACAAATTGTGAGGGATTTCTTGCGCATTTTAGAGGACAAAGATGTCATTTGAATGAGTGGCGTCAGGGTTACCAGCCAAGTACTCCGAAAAAAAAATTTCAATATGAAACATGCTTCAGTGCATAATGTTATTGAAAGATGTTTTGGGTTATTAAAACTTAGATGGGGAATACTTAGGAGTCCATCATTCTATCCTGTGAGGGTACACAATAGAATTATTATTGCACGTTGTTTGCTCCATAATTTTATTCGAACTTATATGAGTCTTGATCATATTGAAGCGAAGTTGGAAGAAGGATTACCTAGTAATGTGATAGATGATGATGAACCGAATATCGTAAATATTCATCCATCGGATGCATGGGCTACTTGGAGGATGGAACTAGCCAACCAAATGTTTGATGAATGGAAAACATCTAGAAATTAGTTAGGTTTAGGGTAAAAATAGTAAACGTTAAGTTGTTTATGTTATTTCATGTATCTATTTATGAAACTTTAGTGGCGTTTGAATTGTTTTTTTTTTTTTTGTATTGTACTAGACTTGTTGAATTATAATTTATTTTCTTTTGATTCATCATGTGTTATAATTTTATAAAGTGTTGATCTTTTTATGCATAATATTGCACTTAATTTTAATTTGCGTTTTTTTTCTTAAGATAATTATGTCAGGTTTTTCGCAATCAAGTGCTTCTTTCCAAAATTCTCGAGGAACCAAAAGGAAATGGGTTCCAGAAGAAGATGTTGCGTTGATTGCTTGTATGGTCGACTTGCACAATGTTGGAGCCTTTAATGCAGATACGAGATTCAAAACCGGTTATTTAAATAAGTTTGAAAAAATGTTAGAAAAAGTTTTACCCCATGCCATGTTGAAGGCTAAACCTATTCTTGAATTGAGGATTAGGACATTGAAAAGGGATTAGTCAATTGTTTATGACATGCTTAGTGGAAAAAATAATAGCGGCTTTGGTTGGGATGAGCATAGGCAACTTTTGTTGCTGAAGATACGGTATGGAACTCATAAGTCTTTATCATCTTATTTTGACCAAACTTATATCTAATATGAATTCCTCATTTTTTATAGAGTCATAAAGAAGCCGCTCAATTCAAACATCGGAGTTTCCCTTATTATGACCAACTTACTGCCATCTACGCAAAAGATCGAGCCACTAGGAAAGATGCTCAAACAGCCGCTGATATTATTGAAGAAATAGATGTTGAGGATGTGGCTACTGCAAATACTCATGAAGAAAGAAACGATTTCCATGGATGCGAAGCTGATGTTTCTTTGGATGACATGGATCTTTCAGCTACACAACCGCAACCAGGTACAAACCAAGGTGATTCCACATTTTCAAAGAAGAAAAAAAAAGATTTCTGATGCAAGTGATTCTTATACTTCATTTAATGATGCTGCCACTTTATTGGCGGAAAATATACGGACCGTTGGCCTTGAAATCAGTAAAAGTATTGCCTCCGAAGTGCTAATTCAACAAAAGTCAGAATGGCCATTCAAGAAAGTGCTCTGAAATTATATCCAACATTATGTGAAGTAGAAGGCTTAACTGAGGATGAGCGCTTTCGAGTATTGAGCAAAGTTCCAGATCATTCAATGCAAATGCTCATTTTCTTTAGTTTACCTTCTGCTGTGCGATTGGAATGGGTCAGAAGATTTCTTGCTGACCATTAAAAATCATGGGTGTATTGATGATACTTTGGTAACTTTTTGTGTTTGTAATATTTGGATGGTATAATGACATGATAGAATGTCATTACAATGTTGTAACTTTTTGATGTTGTAAACTTTTAAAACATATTGATTATGACATATAAACTTATGAAATCATATAACTTTTTGTTAATATATGAATATTATGCTTGGATGTGAAATATAATTCTCAAGTTATTTATTACTTCTAATATTTTGTTTTTTATTGTAAAATAATTAAATTATTTGTTTCACTAATGATATTTTAGCACATTAAATGTGTATTGCAGTTTAAAAATAATAAAGTAGATTATATTTTTTATAGTATTATATATTTTGATTTTTTAAAATTCATATAATAATAATTATATTAAGAATGTTATTAATTTATATTTTTTATTAAATTATATTTAATAATAATTATGTTAAAATATGGTTAAATTATTTATTATTTTTATTAAATTATTTTCAATAATAATCTTATTAAAATTTAATAACAATAATAATAATCATCTGCCTAAAAAAAATTTCTGCTAAGAGTATTCGGGTCATTTTAGTTTTTTTTCCTTATACTATTATAACATCATTCCATTCAACCAAACACAAGAATACTATTACAGTTCTATTCCATTCTATTCAACCAAACAGTTGAATTACTAATTACAACTCTATTCAATTACAGCTCTATTCAATTACAGTCCTATTCCATTACAGTGAGCCAAACGTACCCTTAGTGTTGTGAAACCCGGACTGCAAACAGAAAAAAGGGCCTTTGGGCCTTCCACTTAAAACGTGTATGGCCTTTTTAGAAAAACAAACAAACATACAAATTGATTTGAGCTTAGAAAAATTAAAACTGCTTCAGGCCTTAAAAACGAAATTGGGTATAGAAAACTGATTTGAGCTCTTTTAAGACAAATCAATTTTGGACTTTTAAAATCACCCAAATTAAAAATGACTGATTTGGGCTCCTTTAATACAAATCAATTAAGCCATCAATCAATTTTTTAAAGCAGTTGGACAACAATTTAATTTCAATACTGAAAACAATTTCAAAAAAAATTTATAACCCATCGAGCATTTTGAAATTCAAGGCGAGTTTTAAAGGGCAGTTTACCAAAAAATATCAAAAATTTTTGAAATTTACCGAAAAAGGCCGGGTTGAAAAAAATTTACGGAAAAGGTCCATTTCCCCTAAAAACGCGGTGACGTGGACGCGTTTTTGGGGGATACGGACCAAAAGCGCGCCCTGTAGGACGCGTTTTTGTCCACCTCAGCAAAAACGCGTCCACGTAGGTGCGCTTTTGCTGAGGTGGACAAAGTGCGTCCTACGTGGCGCGCTTTAGCCCGTGTTTAAAAAAAAAAACTATTCTCGAATATTTTAAAAATTTACGAGAATAAACCTTTATAAAGGCTCAAAGTGAAAACACCATTTTTTTTAAGGTGTCATCAATTAATAAGAAAATATAACTTACAAAGGAAATCTTTATATAGACCCAAAGTCTCATTTCCCTTGTTTTCTTGAGTAAAGTGGGATATGAGATATGTGTATTTATAGACTCATGAATAGTTTTGCAGCTTGTTCCTAAACAATGTGGGATTCCTTCCTCTTTTAACTAACAACATGAGGTGATATGCTACACTATATTTGATTTTTTTTTACAAAACAATTTCTCTTTTTTTTTTTAAATTTATTTAACATTTTCTTATATTATAAAAAACAAGAAACAAAACAACTCAAATAAGAGTTTAATCTTTGGTGCTGATGTTGATTTTAGATATATTCCCCACCCGCAAGTAGATATCATACATTCTAATATAATTAAAAAAGGTATAATTAAAATATTTTTATTATTTTTTAATATTACTTTTATATTTTTTGAATTTTTAAATTTTAAAAAATTAATTAAATGTTGATGTGTCATCTACATGTATGTAACATCAGTAAAGTTTAAAAATGTTAATTTTTTATTCGTGATTTGACAAAAGGAGGTAAATTTAAAGGCTAAAAAAGCATAAATTTAAAAAAGGTTTTCAATAAATTACTAATTTAGTTACATAATCTAATTAAAAAATAATTATTAACATATAAATTTGTATGAATTCTTGTTATATATGGATTCAAACCCGTTTGTTCCATCAACAAATTGATCTGCATGAGACTTAAGGGTTAGAATTTTATGTAACCCTTTTTCCTCCTAATTTTTACTTTTAAAAAGAAATTGCAATACAATTTTTTTATTATAGAATTCTCCAATTTTTATTTATTTATTTGCTTAGGAAGCTTTATTGACACTGCTTTTGTTTTTCCATCAACCCAATTTAAGAGACATTTCACTTTTTATAATTAACAAAAAAAAAAAAGAAAATAAAAGAAATTACTTTTTTCTTTTTCGTGTTCGATACAAGATAGATGAAATATGAAAAATAAAATGAAATGAAAATATATTATTAGTGATATATCACCTCCATTATTTAGGGGAAAGAAATAAAAATAATTTTAATTTATGATACTTTATCTAGTATTTTTTTTGTAAAAAAAAAGTTGATATCTATGCTACTAATGAAGTTTCTTAGTGAGTTTGTTACTACTAATAAAGTTTATTTGCATGGTTGAGACCTTATGCTTTTCAAAATACCCATATTCGAATTTTATAATTTGTGAATTTTTATTATATTTAAAAAAATAAGTGATTTATATAACTACTAATATATTATTTTGACTCTTTTTTTTAATCGAGTTAATGTTGGTTATCTCGTGATACCAATTCGATAGAACACTTTATTTATATTAAATTATAGCATACTCATGATGTGGGTGACAATTAAAATTATTTAACAAATATATTTTAAAAAAATGTATATAAATACTAAATGAGGTTTAATTAGTTGAATAGTAAAATATAAATATTACAAATTATAAAGACGTAGGTTGAAAACCTAACATGTATATATTTTTACTATTATTCTATATAAAATGATAACCCTATAAAAATATCTAATTTAGTTTGTGATAATACCAAATTTATTAAAAAATTAATATTAGTAAAGATATATAGTACAAAACTAAACATAAAATTTTTTATGTTAAGGAAATAGCGGAAAACATATCATATTTGTAGAACTGTTTAGCAATGTGGGAGAATGGGATCATTACAAGGAAAAATGAAATATATATCATTAACAACAAACATAAAAGAAAGCGTCTTTTATAATATAAGAAAAATGAAATATATTTATAAAATATATTTGAGTTGTTTTGTTTCTTGTTTTTTACAATATAAGAAAATGTTAAATAAATTTAAAAAAAAAAAGAGAAATTGTTTTGTAAAAAAAAATCAAATATAGTGTAGCATGTCACCTCATGTTGTTAGTTAAAAGAGGAAGGAATCCCACATTGTTTAGGAACAAGCTGCAAAACTATTCATGAGTCTATAAATACACATATCTCATATCCCACTTTACTCAAGAAAACAAGGGAAATGAGATTTTGGGTCTATATAAAGATTTCCTTTGTAAGTTATATTTTCTTATTAATTGATGACACCTTAAAAAAAATGGTGTTCTCACTTTGAGCCTTTATAAAGGTTTATTCTCGTAAATTTTTAAAATATTCGAGAATAGTTTTTTTTTTTAAAACACGGGCTAAAGCGCGCCACGTAGGACGCGTTTTGTCCACCTCAGCAAAGCGCGCCTACGTGGACGTGTTTTTGCTGAGGTGGACAAAAACGCGTCCTACAGTATGCCGCTTTTTGTTCAGATCCCCAAAAACGCTACCGACGTGGACGCGTTTTTGGGGGAAATGACCCTTTTCCGTAAATTTTTTTCAACCCGGCCCTTTTCGGTAAATTTCGAAAATTTTTGGTATTTTTTAGTAAATTGCCCAGTTCTAAAGCCTAGACAAAATTAAGTATTTACATATAATAAATGAAAAATAAACCTAAACATAAATAAAAGAAAATTCGCATAATTTAATAAAAGGCTAGGGCCTATAATCAAATCTACTTTGTTAGAGTTATCACTCTTCAACACTACATTGATTGCGTCCATTGCTCCACCAACATGTTGATCTACCTTTTGTTTAAATCCAACTCATACCCTATGCAAGCTCAAGTTTTGAATCAACAACATTACATTCCCACAAGTCGTGTCTCTTTTTCAGTTCAAATTTATAGAATTTATTGAAAATATAGAATTTAAATTTCGATAAGGTTTATTTTTAAAATTAGGAATAGCCACTAGTTAGGAACCTTAGCTTTTTCCTTGATTTAAATTTAATTGTAGCGTTTCTTAATCTAAATAATATAAATTCATTTAATTAAATAATTCAAATAACTTAAAATAATTAATAATACATTTTTAATGTGAATTTATAAAATTACTCTAATATTTTTTCTTTTATTCAATTTAATTCTTAGACCTATAACTTGCAAATTTATCATCTTTAAAAGAGAACCCATATTAGCCGATTTTCTTAGGATTTCTAAACAGTCTATTTTCATCAAATTTTCACATCAAATTCCATGAATTTTATTCTTTTAACAAATTAATCCTTTAACATTAAAATTACTAAAAACCACTTAACAAAATACTTCTATTTATCATCCAAGCTTAATAATCTATCAATTAAATCTACAAACACACTTAAACCATTTATAGCTAGTCCCTAAACTTTTAACAATTTTATAAATTAACCCCAGACTAACTAGATTAAGTTAAATTGATCTCAAAAATATAAAATTGAAGAAAAACGGGGTGAAAATTAAGCTTACATGCAACAGCCTTGCTTGGCCGCAACTTCCTTGGTGCAAAAATGGTGGTTCGGTTGAGGAATTGAAAGAATGATGAAGATGAATGCCCTTTTTCTTTTTGTTTCTATTATTTTATTAACATTATTAATTAATTTAATTTATATAACATATAAAATACAATAAAAAAAACAAAATAAATAAATGCTTACCGTCCACTATAAGTTAATATGGCCAATTTACCATTTAAAACCATGCAACATTAATTTCTTACCCATTTGACCCAAAATAACAATAGTGATTGATTTTTACACTTTTTATGATTTAGTCCTTTTTACTTAATTAACTATCTAAACATTAAAATTTATTAACCAAATTTAAAATAACCCTAATAGCACTCCGTAAATATTTAATGAAATATTTACGAGCTCGGTTCATAGAAACGAGGTCCCGATACCTTGTTTTCCAAAACCACTCGACTTTCGGAACAAACCATTTGCACTTAAACTTTAGTTCAAACAACATAAATTATAAAATCAAAATTTGTTATAATGTTATTTTTGACTCGTAAATATTAAATAATATTTATGGACTCACTCGTCGGTGCCCTGAAACCACTATTTCTGACACCGCTAAAATACGAGCTGCTATAGAGCCCATAGCTGGTATGTTGGGTACATGACTTGTGTATGGCATGACTTTACTAGCAATAATGGAATTCATAGCTCAATTAAAGAGTTAATGGTATCCTTTCATTGACATTTGATCCGTTGTAATTCGATGTAGCAGATTAAACTAGTTTTCACATTTAAGGAGCCTGATTACAAGCATTTTTGTGATGTTTTAGTTAAGTTTTCTTAGTTTTATTCTTATTCAATAAAATGTGTAAATTGAGTCTTTTATTGACCTTAGGGGCCAAATGAGGACTAAGGGTGAGCTAACGCACTCTATGAGTGTGCAGGAGACCATTAGAAGGTGTACTAAATTGATACTAGTCATTATGTCATAATACAAATGACTCGATGTCAAAACATATAGAGTAGAATGGAGAAAGCTCAAGACTGCCTTCGATGTTGCGACACAGCTTGAAGGTGTCGCGACATACCCTTGAAGATAGTTGAAGAGAAGTATGTTGATTGCTATGTCGTAACATAGGTCCTGGTGTGTCGTGACATCGACTCAGTGACAGAAATTAAACATGAAGTAGGGGCATTTTGGTCTGCACAATCAAACTTAAAACTTGGGAACATCAACTAACTTAGGTTTAAGGACGATGATCGCCTGAAGGCCATAAATAGGCTCATTTGTCACTTCTTATGGACACCATTCCTTTAGCTTAGATTTTCTATGTAAAATTTAGTTTTGTATTTTCTTTTATTCTTAAGTTTTAGATTTATTTCAGTTGTTCTTTTTTTATTTCAAGAGATCTAAATTGTGGAAGCATTCAAACTTTGTGGATTCGCGATTAATCTCAATACAATCAGGCTCTTTCATTTACTCTATCTTGTGATTATCTCAATACAAGTATTTTATTAATTTAATATTAAAGTGATTATCTTAATATTAAATTTAATTTAATGTTTATCTTGTAGACAATCATTCTATTATTTTAATAAGATTTAATATGAAATTTAATCTAAAATATTAGATTAATTTAATATTAAAGTGATTAAATTTAATCACAGTTGAACTTTCTAAACTCTCCCTATATAAAGAGAGCATTGGGTCATTATTTTATACACACTTGAATTCAAGAGAAAGTTGTAGAGAGAAAAATCTCTGAAGAGATTATTTCAAAAAAATATTTAGTGATATTTTTCTAATTTACAACTTGACCCAAAAGTTTATAGAAATTTTGAAATTACCCCACTGGTAATGTAACGCTCCGAATTTTGGGCCTAGATGAATTGGGTTTTGGGTCTCATAAAAATTTTTTTGAAGCAAGAAAATGACAAATGACATGTTGGCTTTAAGGGTTAATAAACTTGGAGTCTCTAGGGGTGTTGGAGAAGTTCTGGGTTTGAACTTTGAGGAAAAGGAATTTCTAATTAATTATTAAAGGAACCAAGGCGGTGAGTAGATGGGATTTTAAATAAAAATAAGGAAAAATGGCATCAAAGAGCCTTGTGGTGGAGTGGCTAAGTGACGCCACTTAGGGTATAGGAAGGTGGCGTTATGGGCTAGCAAGGAGATCCTAGGTTCGAATCCCAGCTTAGTATTTTTTTGGGAGTTTAATTTTGGCCTTCTAGAAGGTTGGAAGTGGTGTGATGATGGACTCTAAGGAGAGTGATCAGAAGAGAAAATTTAGGAAAAGGTTTGGGGAGTTATCAGGGAGAAAAAAGAGGAGATGAAATGGGGAAGAGTTGGAGCCGATTGGGACTTTGGGGGGTAGACAAAGTTTCAATTTTGTGTATAAATAGAGGGTGCCAAATTCCCTCTGTGCTATTTTGGCAATTGGAATTCCCTTTGCGCTATTTCGGCAACTATAGTGCTCTGCCGAATTCTCCTTCACTTTTTCTATTCTAAACCTCACCTCTTCCTTATGTGTTTTCTTTTCTTCTAAAGCCTTAAATCGAATATCATTATCTTCTATCTCCATTGATTGTGTCGTCCCACCTTCATCTCAATTGTTGGGGACTAAATATTCGTGACTTGAAAAGCCGAAAACCTTTGCTCTTGGATCCAATTTCTTCATCGCCCTAAAACTTGTGCCGAATACTCTAGTGACCAAATCTCTGTCGTGCTATCTTCATTCCTTTGATTTTTGGTGGATCGGATCTTGGAAAAATCAGAATCAAGCTTGGATCTACAAGTCTCTGTCGAAAAGTTATCCATATGTTTCGGCTTTTGGGTAAGTGTTCTTGATTTTGGGATAAGTTGGCCGAATAGTCTATAGTAAGGGAAAGGGTGACTTAAGTGGATACAAGTCACCTATTATTTTGTCTTTAATGATTAAGATTGATGCAGATCTAGGGGATATTCGTTAGTAGTAGCTAAGAAAGGGTTATTAGGACTGGTGGCACACGGTAAGGTTATGGTAAGGCTTTGGTTTTTGGTAAATATTGTGTAAGTGTGTGATTGATTGGAGGTTGGTATTGGTTGTAGGTTCAAGGCTGAGGATAGTGTAAGACGTCTCATTTACCAGGTGTGTACATACACTTCACACACGACAAATCGGCAAAAGCCGAAATCCCGAAAAATCAGAATGCCGAAAAGTCGAAAGGTTGGCACCGGCAACTGCACGAGCATGCGAACATTCATGTGGGAACACCGATACGACTACCGGGACCAAGAGAGCGATCTCATAATCTCGAGCCACTGTTTGGCCAACCGGGCCAGAAGGGGCTAAATGGGCCTGCTGAGCTCGTGGGCCCAAATCGACAAGAGTTGATATGTGAAATTAAATGATGGATTGATATGGATGGTTGTATGATTTGATTATGATCGGGCCTAATGGGCTACATGTATATGATTGGGCTTAATGGGCTATATGGACATGATTAGGCTTAGTGGGCTTTATAGGATTTTAGAAATGTATGCTAGGGTTTTAATAGACTCTAGGCTTAGTTCTGATGAATTCTTAAACAACATAAAACTTAATTTAATAATCAAACATGTTTGTGGACAAGTCGCTAGGGTAGAGTGTGGCAATGGACATATGCATGTCTAGGATTGGATCTAGGGAGAGCTTGGTACTTAAGCGGTCCTAGTGACCCACTTCCTCTTCTCTAGAATCCTACCTGGTGCATAGTGTCTGTTCACTTTAGCTAACGAAGACATGCTGACAGGCCAAAAGTTCGTAATTTAAAACCCATACTGTTAAGAATTACTGAAATACCCTGAATTGCAAAATTACCGAAATGCCCTTGATTTTTGAAATGACTAAAATGCCCCTATGTGTTGAATGTAAGATTTATGGATGTTATATGTACATTTGTTGCATTCATATAATATTCTATTTAGGATGCATATGGGTGGGAATTATAGAACGGAGGAAGTATATGAGGATCGCATGGTTGCTTGACAACTGTGGATCCACCGATGACTTTCTAAGCCTATTATATGATAAGCAGCTTTGCTGCAACGTTAGGTAGTACCGCAATCGGGCTACCCTTGAATTGTATTGGATAGGTGGGTCGATTTAGAAATCCCCACAGAAGTGTTTCGGTTGGACGGAGTCAAAGTGTACCGGATGGATTATTTGGGGAGGGTTTGCGTTGCATTGCATGTATGATATTATTATGTTATTATTATGATATGTATGTTGTTTGTTTGACGAGTCATACACACTGAGTTTTTGAAAACTCATTCCCTCTTTTATTTTTCTCAGGTGATCCTCAGTAGGCGGTTCGACGGATGGAGGGACTCAGAGGTGGCCAACTAGCAAGACAATTAGACTTATTTTCTTAATATCTAAATTCTAGATTTTAAGTTATTTTATTTCAGATTGTAATAAGGTTTCCCTCTAGTTATTATTCCATTACTTTCACTATGCATTGTAATTTTGAAACGGAACCTGGATTTATTTCTTTTAAGCATATTTCAAGTTTTTTTGAAAATAATTGTGTTTTAAGAACGAGCTTCTGCTGTCAGAGGAAATTTTTACATAGAACAAGGAAATGGTTTTTGGCTACACTTCATTTTGAAAGCAAACTGGATTTTACTTAATTTTTTTCTAGAAGGGTTTTCAATGAAAACAAGGTTTTCGCAAAAATACTTCAATGTGACACGCCGGATTCGGGCCTAACTTCTTGGCCAGGTTTAGGGGTGTTACAGGTAATTTTTGTGAAAATTTTCTAATTCAAAGCGAGCTTGCACTCGGTAGACATGAGCTTGAGGATAGCAGAGAAGACTATTCAGTCGAAACACTCATCCTAAATGAATCGAAAAGGTAAATTTTGATTAAGTGTTTATTACTTTAGATATCACAACCAAGATCTTATTTTGGTAAAAATTTTAAAACTCTGTTTTTTTCCTTAAATTTATTGTCTGCTGCATTTTCCAAACCCATTTTTTCTAACACGAAATAGATATCTGGACGTATACGAGACATATGCAAAAAATTGCATACATAATACTTCCAATTGCCAAAGCATATGAAACCTTACTCATATGCTCTCTTTCTTCCGCTGTCTTAGGACAATCATCTAAAGAAAGATGAACACCTAATGTAGTCGATTGAACGCCTAGCTTCGCATCGGTCATTGCAAAGCGTTCCAGATATTGATGTATGAAGCTTGAGATAGAGCTAACATTTTATTCTTTCGATCCCTAAGGATTCGAATTCCAAGAATATAACTAGTTTCACCTATGTCTTTCATGTTAAACTGTTGAGTTAACCACAGTTTAACCGATGACAATTCTCCTACATCGTTTTCAATAAGTAGAATATCATCGAAATATAAAACAAGGAAGACCACCTTTTTGTCCATTATACGCTTATAAACACAAGGTTCATCAGCGTTTTTCTCAAATCCAAAAGTCTTGATTGTTTGATCAAATCTTTTATTCCATGAGTGGGATGTCTACTTAAGCCCATAAATGGATCTTAGCAGTTTGCAAACTTTCTGCTACTTTCCTTTGATAACATAGCTAGTGGGTTGAGCCATGTAAATGGTCTCATCAAGATAGCCATTCAAGAATGTGCCTTGACATCCATTTGCCAGTTCTCGTAATCAAGAGCAGTGACAATGGATAGGAGTATGCGGATAGACTTGAGCATGGCTACCGAGGAGAAGGTCTCATCGTAGTCGATGCATTCTTTCTGTGTGTAGCCTTTCCCTACAAGTCTAGCTTTGTATGTTTGATGCGTCATTGAAAGCACCAAATATATCCTATTCCCTGCAAAATAATAAAAATAACAGTAAAGGGGAAGTAGGGTCGAATCCTCAGGGACCGGATTATACGAATACTTGTTTCTCGAAATCCTGGGTAGAATCGTGCCCAAGAAAGCCTGCGTTCCTGAAAAAATAAAAATAACAGAATTAAAAGGTTGGATCTGGAAACGGAAATAAAATAAAATAATATAAAAAATAATTGAGAAGTTGAATTGAAATTGCGAAAATTTAAAATAGAAAATAGAGTTGAGATAAAAAAATTCTTATGGGGAGATTCCAGCCTCCGGTTGCTTCGATCCGCCTTGGGTTCAATCATTGGCTTTTAAATGATCCTTCCCAAACCAAATAAGCTAGTTATAATGGAATAGGACGCCTGCGACCACCAGCTCCAAGGATTTAGACTTCAATTTAGTGGAACCTGACTCTAGCCAACAATCGCTCTTGTGGGATCATCTATGCTAGATCAACGTTTCTCAATGGCGAATCCCACGCCATTTTGTCTCTTGGGCACGCCAACCTCTGACGCAGTAAGCTAACGAACCGACTGTGTAACCTTCTCAAAATATACAAAGCGGTCGTTCCTTGCACACATTGAAAAGATCACTTCTTAAGGGACATGGATGGAAGCGTCAGCCCCGTAATACGGAGAAACGATGAATACCCTGTTGAGAAGGCTAAGTGCAGATTCTAAACCTCAAGAACCCCTTTTTTGGGGATTTTTGGCAACCTTTGGCTAGAAGGGTTTTAGTGGTTCATAGTTGTGGTGGAAAAGAAAATAAATATAAAAATGAAAGTTTTATTAAAAGGGAAAATGGAAAGAACAAAAGACTTATGGGGAGAGAGTTTACAGAAAAAGAGGAACAACCAATATGTGTCACTCCATCCCCTATTTATAGTACTAAGATAGATAGACTAGTCCTACTTAAATTCCTAAAGATAATTAATTACAAATAAATAAAGATAACTAAAATAAATCCTACATTAAATAATCCTTAATAATTATCTTAATATTAATTATCCTAATATAATCAAAATAGAGTCTAATAGAATAAAGTCTCTTCTTTTTGCATTTCAACCGTTGTGTCCTCCATGTTTGCACTTTTGGCACCAACTTTTCCCTTTGTTGCACATTGGTCCATTTTATCTTTAATTTCACGTTTTTTGCCCTTAATTTCGCTTTTTGCGTCCAATTTAGTCCCTACAAGATAAAAGACCATAAATAGCCCAAATTAGTAGAATCATACTCAAAATAAATATGTAATTAGCACATAAAAATATGACATTCTAGAGTATTATCAAATTCCCCCTACTTAGCCCATGCTTGCCCTCAAGTGTGGTTCCTGTCCACTGTGAAAATTAGATCCTGAAAGAAATTCTACTCCAAAGTTTTATAAAGATTAGTCAAAAATGCATATGAAAAATAAAGAGAACTTCTAAGCTTGCTTTAAGTAAAACAGAAAATGTTTTCTAATTAACACACACAAAAATTAAAATCTTCTTGAATTATTTCATGCTATTTAGGTAAATTACCAAACCTACTTAGACACTCTATTTATTTCCTCTTTTAGTCCCCAACTGAAATTTTATTAGTACTATTTTTTTCTTTTTTTTTCCCTTTTTTCTTCTTTTTTCTTCTTTTTTTCTTCTTTTTTTCTTTTTCTTTTTTTATTATTTATTTAGGAATATATTTTCGGTTAGCGGAGTTTTACCCATCACGTCACACAACCTTTTGACGCGAAGTAGAATGACAACCCAAGTACCTTACCCCGGTTACTTAGTCAGTCATGTTCTGAGCCACACTCATAACCTTGGTTAGCGGAGTTTTACCTATCACGTCACACAACCTTTTGACGCGAAGTAGAATGACAACCCAAACACCCTACCCCAGTTACTCAGTCAGTCACATTCTAAGCTGCACTCATAACCTTGGAAACATTTATTAAATAAAATTTACATGTAATTTTAATTTTAAGAGGACCTAAGAGAAATAATCAAGTGTCGAAAATAAGTTTTAGTAACCACCTAAAAGACATGAACATAATTTAGGCACGCAAATGTAATAAGTGTCCACTTTATATTAAACTTGATCAATTTTACGAAAAGCAAGATAGAGTTAACTTATTAATCATAATTATTTTTAGCCTAATAAAAAAAACAGTGGAGATAAAATCAAACAGACAGAATCACAACTAGCTCAGTAGCCAAGAATCATGCATGTGGGTCAAACAGTGGAAAGTCGTGGTCAAATTCTTGAGTATGACAAGCGACAGAATATTCTTAAAAAAATGGACAAAATGGAGCTCAAGCAGCAAACACAAATCACAGCAGAAGACAACAATAATACGAAGAGTACCTCCCCCTACTTAAAACACATTGTCCTCAATGTGGATGCAAAAGAAATAAATAGGTAGAAAAGTTTAGAAAAACTCCCCGTGTAGCTACTGTCAATTGCAGAGGTTAGGAATGAGTTCGGTGAGTTGCTGGCTAAAAGTGTCGAGTCGAGCCTCAATGCGCTCTAAGCGTTGCTCAACAGTCGAGGGAGGTTGGGCTTGAGGGGGTGCTGGTGCGTCGTTTTGATTTTGCTGTCGAAAGACTCACTCGAATGGTGTAGAACGAACACCAGGAGGGACAAAGCGAAAGGATGACGGAGTGCCAAGAAGTAGCCCCATTGAGTCGAGGCATCGAGCATCTAAAGGATCGGCCTGACAAGCAACATGTAAGTCTGAAGTAGGAGCGTTAGAACCATGCAGAGAAAACAACAATTGTGTAATAAGAGAACCTAAAATTAGAGGGTGCTTAGCTTTGATAACATGCTCAAATTGAAGTGCAAACTAATAACCTAAATTAACCTGACGACCGGTATACATACACCATAAAAAGAATAATTACGTCTTTGAGACGATTGCTGGAGCATCTCGACGGCCTGAGAAATTGTAAGCTAAATAACAATGTATGTAACATAAGGCAAGGTCACGAAACCATAAATCTTTTAATGTTTTTGGGCTATACATAGATTAAGCATTATTAGTTAGCAAAGAAAAGGCCTCGACAACCTTAAAATCAGTAGGAAATGTACACAAACTGTTCTGAAAATCCTGAGACATAGCATACTCTTCAGTTACGAAAGATAAATAAATATTAAATTCAATAAGAGATAGGCTATGCATGGTACCTAATAAGCTAAATTTGACAACACTCGATATATCTAATGAAACATGACTGTGCCGATTAAATTGAAAAGTAGAATAAAATTCTAGAACAAGTTCATAATAGGCAGAATGAGGCACATCAAAATTTCCAACCCAGCCAATTTTTATGAAATAATCTGTAACGGTAGTTTCAATATGCAAGGCAGCCAAAACAGGTATCGATAGGCATTTACAAGGTATTATCGTTTTATGTCGAAGAAAATCATACTTGTTCCGATCAATATCAGAAGTAAAAGTAAGGTTACCGTGCAAATGGGCCTCCGGAGGTAAGATATTGATGCTAGAACGATAGGTTCGGCCCCGAGAAGGCATCGATCGGTGCTCGTTAGTGGCGTTAGAGGAGTCAACATATGAATCGGCGGTCGTGTCAGAGGAAGAGTCCGTGATGGTGTCGACTGTTTGGGCCGCACGTTGGGGTGGGCGACGACGAGGCCTATGCGACGGTTCGGGTGAAGCGTGGCGTGACGGTGGCAGGAACATTCCGTCAGTGGTGGTGGTGAGAGGGCTGGCGTTCGGTTGTCTCGTGAAGGGGCAGAAGTTGATGTTTCGTGGCCATTGTGCGGAGGAGAGACCGAGCAGCGCAAAGGGAACGTTGGCGCGGTGGTCGGCGGGCTTGCGTGTGAAGGGGGCGTCATGGAGGGCGAGGAGTTAAGGGAGGCCGATGGAGGGCTAGATGGTACTGGGGAAGAGGGTTGTGGTGGTGAGGAAGAAAAGGAAGAGGCATCGATGGTCAAATCAACGGCTTGGGGTGCGGAGAAGCGACGACGGCGCGAGTTGATGGAGAAGGAAGGTTCAGCGGTGGCGCAGCTTCGGGTTCAAACCATTGCGAACGGCGGGTGGCGATGGGAGGTGTCGAAAGGCGAACGGCAATGGGTGGGGGAGAGGGAGTGAATTTCAGCGGCCAAGAAAATGGGGAAAAAGGAAATGGGAAATTTTTTTAGGTTTCGGGGGTTTTGATTGGCTGAAAAGGGGTGTTTGGTTGCAGGTTCAGGGGGTTCTAGGGCTGGAATAGGATTGATTGGCTGCAGGGACATGGTATTCTGGGCTGGAATAGAATCTGGAATAGAGGC
Source organism: Gossypium bickii (assembly GCA_025503065.1). NCBI lineage: Eukaryota > Viridiplantae > Streptophyta > Magnoliopsida > Malvales > Malvaceae > Gossypium > Gossypium bickii. Next base: position 47,604,008 of record CP106719.1, read on the forward strand.
TGTTTGGAATAGAATCTGCACTTCTCTTCTTCTTATAGATCCACTTACACCCTATAGGTTTAATCTCAATCGGTAAGTCTATAAGTTCCCACACCGTATTTGATTTTATAGAATCCATCTCGGCATTCATGGCCTATTTCTAGAGCTTGGAATCAACGTCTTGCATAACCTCTTTGTAAGTGAATGGATCATCATCCTCATGATTGGCTTCCGTATTATAAATACTACCATCATAGATGAAGAACTCCGGTTTCTAGAAACTCTCCCACTAAGATGGATTCCCCTATGTTGATGATAGTTTGTAGGTCTTTCTCCAAATTTCTTGAGAATTGAACTTGGTGATTATTCTACCACTCCCAAAAGTTCCTTGAGTACCACTTTACTCCGAGGCTTAAAGTTATCCATGTAGCTTTCCTGGAGGAAAGTAGCATGAGTAGAAACTTTAATCATATTATCTTTCGGATTGGAGAATAATCGTCCATTTGTTCCTTTCAGATATCCTACAAACATGCACAATTATGTCTATGCATCCAACTTCTTTGCATACTTATTCAGAATGCGTGCTAGACAACCCCATATTTTAAAGTGTTTTAGAGGAGGTTTCTTTTCATGCCACAGTTCATAAGGTATCTTACAAGTAGACTTAGTTGACACATCATTTAGAATATAACAAGTTGTTTGTATCACATATCCCTAGAAGGAAGTATGAAGTCGTGAATAGCTTAACATTGAATGAACCATGTCAAGCAAGGTTCTATTCCTTCTCTTAGCTACACCCTTCTGCTATGGAGTGGCCGACATAGTCATTTGGGATACAATCCCATTCTCTATGAGGTATCCTAAGAACTTGTCGGACAAGTATTCCCCACCTCGGTTAAATGAAGATTCTTTATGGATAAATCTAATTGCTTTTCCACTTTCTGTAACAGCCCATTTTTAGTCAAATCGGAACAGTGGTTTTGGAACCACAAATCTAAGGTTAAAATATTTATTTTATTATTATATTAAGGTTTACAACCTGAATATATGATTGTGTGAAAGTTTCGTTTAGAAATTTTATCTTTTGAGTGTTTAATTTGATAAAAAGGACTAAATCTCGTAAATTGCAAAAGTGTTGTTCTATTAGCTAATGGTGTCAAATAGCTATAGAACCTTAAAGTTTAGGTCTTTAAGTGGTAAATATACCATTAGTATGTTAGCGGATGTTAATGGTTTGGCATAAATGAAGTTTTGAATTAATTTTAAGGTTAAAATGGTAAATGGTTAATAAATGATAGAATAATTAAAACAAAAATTCATTTTATTCATTGTCATCTTCACCTAACCGAATATACAAGAGAAAGAAGCCATTTTCTTAGCTCTAACATTCGGCCATGCTATTCTTGCTTAATTAGATCAAGAAAAGTGACGTACGGAATTAGATCGAGGAAAAGACAAAGTTATCAATTAAACGATCATTTTCCATTGTACGAGTTCGAGGTAAGTTTTTATGTTAATAAGCATTATTATAATTAAGATTTAATACTTTATATTGAATTGTTGATGGATAAAATTGTACAAAAATATTCGATGAAGCTTCAATTATGTATCGGCACTTAGTGTACTAGGTCGAGATAGCTTCGGCTATGTATTGGCACTTAGTGTGCAAGATTCTCGAGTATCCAATATTATTTCAAATGGTTCAACGGGTATATCAAAGATAAGAAATGGTGAGAGATAGTCATGTATCGGTACAAGTATGTACGTAAATACAATTGAATATTGAATCCATGAAATTGAAATTTCATGATTAGTGTGGGAATAAATATATGGTAAACTTGGTTGATGATTATGTGTTAGGTTTTTGGGCCAAATTGAGTTGTGATATAGTATGTTTTACTAACTTAAATTGTGGTTCAATGGATATGAGAAAAAGGTAAAGCTCAGCAAATTCTTCGATTAGAATTACTATTGAATGCATGGAAAAGTAAAAGTTTTTGGATGATGGAAATATATTTAAACATATGCTTGATATATGAATGCACATAAGTAATGTAAACTTATATTATAATGTTTTGTAATAATTTGCTAAATTATATGATGTTTAAACTCGAAAAGCTAATGTTTTTTGGGCTAAGACCAAGGTTTGTTGGGAGACTTAAATGATTATGCTTATAAATTGAATGTTATAAGCTTTATTTCTTTGAATTATGAACTTACTAAGCATTTTATGCTTACTTTGTTTTAATTTCTGTGTGTATCTAGATATCGGAAGCTCGTTCGGGTTGGAAGGTGTCAGAGACATCATCACACTATCTATCGGCTATTTTGGTACTCATGGTTTTATATTTTTGGTTATAATGGCGTGTATAGGTCGTTTTGGCTACTGATGGCCTACATATTTTGTTAATGATGGATTTTAGTTATTTGATTTGGCTTGTAAATGTATATGTCTTGGTTGGTATCTAATAGCCTTGAGAGTTGGCTTAATTTGAGTTAATTTGCTTGTGTATATGTGTATGTACTTATAGTTATTGTTATGTAAATCGAGGTTGGCTGTGTGATGCTTGATAGATATAGATACTATGAATGTCAAATAGTTTGGTTGTGGATAATGGTATGCTTGTGAAATTAGGCTAAACAATGCATACTTGAGTTTAGCCATTTTGATATTTAAAGAAGTAAAGTTTGGTACAATTGGTATGGTGTGTTTTGGTGATTTGTATATATGTAAAAATGGAAGTATGGAATGTGTATATTTTATGTGTGAATTGGCTGGTTTAGATTATTAGATATGCTATGTGCTTTGTGTCATATGAGTGGTGTAAGTATGCGCAAAATAGGATGGAAAAATGGCTTAGTAAATAGCTTATTTTTGTCTACACAGGCAGAGACACGGGTGTGTGTCTCAGCCGTGTGTGACACACGATTAAGTACACGGCCATGTGTCCCCTGATGTTGAAATTGAAATGAAGTTAGTATGCTCCACACGGTCTCACACACGGGCGTGTAATTGACCGTGTGGCATAAGTCAGTATACCCCATAATTTGCACACAGCCTAGCACACGGGCGTGTGACTTGGCCGTGTTGCATAAGTCAGTATACCCTATAGTTTTGGCACGACCTAGCACACGGACGTGTATGACCATTTTTAGGGCACACGGGTTAGCTGCACGGGCATGTGTGTTGGCCGTGTGACCCAAGTCAGTAAGCTAACTTGTTCAGACACTGGCTGGGACACGGCCATGTGCTTCCATTTTGATTGTTCACACGGCCTGTGACACGGGCGTGTCTGGTGGCCGTGTGAGACACTCGGTCTGGCCACACGGGTGTGTGTCTCCCATTTTGAGAAAAAATTTCAAAGTTCGTGAAAGTTTCTTTAGTTATCAGTTTACTCTCGAACTATTCTTAAAGCATGTTTAGGGCCTCATAGGCTCTTAATAGGGACATATTGGTTGAGATTGAATGATGATTGCTTGTATTGATTAAATGTATGAGATAAGTATGTTTAAATGTGTTGTAAGTTTGGTAATGCTTCGTAACCCTATTCCAGTGTTGAATACGGGTGAGGGGTGTTACACTTTCGCATGAAACTCTCAAAATTTATCAAATGATTCACTTTTACGGTGCATTAGATACACATATCCATATCGAGAATAGTCGTTGATAAAAGTCATATAATAATCGTGACTTCCTCAAGCACTGTTGCTCATGAGATTATATACACCAGTGTGCACAAGTTCTAAAAGTTGGTTGGCCCTTATACCTTTAGCATTAAAAGACCTCTTGGTCATTTTACCTTCCAAGCAAGATTCATATTGTGGAAGACTAACTTCCTTAAGCATACTTAAGGGGTCATCTTTCACGAGTCTAGTGTTTCTTTCTTGGTTAATATGACCAAGTCTTAAGTCCCATAGGTACCCCTCATTAGAGTGAGAATATTTAAGGCTTTTATTAACAATTAATCTCTACTTTATCAAACCAAAATGCCCTTTCCTGTTGCAAAAAAAAAAAAAAATCAATCTTTTTAGGATCTTTTGACTTATTAGCCTTCTTCCTATTCACATGAGGTGGAACTAAAGACTTAGGGTGGGTTTGGATGGGAGATTAAGTGTGGTGTGGTACATTTAGCTTACTTTTTGTCTCAGGCTACAGTATCTAATCTCACCTACACCGCTATTTTTACACTAACCACAGGTAAACTCACCACCCATCCAAACCCACCCTTAGTCGATTTCTTCTTTCCCTTAGCTTTCTGCTTCCCTTTAGAGGACGAGGGACCCATAACTAAGTTTGCTTCAGGTTTCTCCTAAACCAACTTACCATCATTCAGCATCAACTCATAGAATTGTAATTCCTTCATAAGTTGAGTCAAGGTAAGCGTCTTATTCCCCAAGTTGTAAGCGACCTTAAAACCAGGAAACTCCTTGTTTTAGGATTTGAACACTATTTTAATTTGAGTGTTCACATCTAGTTCAACCTCAATGTCTTTCACTTCCTTAAAGAATCCCATAAGCTTAAGCATATGTTTTTTGACCCGAGTGCCGAGTTTCTACTAAGAATTCATCAAATTTGTAATAACGGATTTTCGAGCTAATGCGAGTTGGCCTTTAAGCAAATCCTCCAAATTTGTCATGATCACTTTGGTAGTACGAAAATTCTCGTCTTGCTTTTGTAACACACTACTCATGCTCACTAACATATAACATTGAACAATTGAGTCAGAATCTCTCTAGCGATTTCTCGCTTTGGGCTGAGCTTCAGGAAGGCACATTTCGTCAAGAACAAATTTGTGTTTCTCACAATTGAGGCTATCAGCAAGTTCTGTTTCCATTCTTGAAAGTTATCCCCATTTAATTTATTTTCAATAAGAATGCTAATAAGAGGAGTGGAAGACATATTTGAACTGAAAAAAAAAATAAAGATTCACTAATTACTATCTTTGTATTAAGCAAATATTTTTCATTTCAACAACATTTCAAGAATGCATTATGATGCATGCGTCTTGTATTAAAGCCTTGAAAAAATATTTTTCCGTTGCTACGATCATTCTCACACCCATCGACCATATCGCCTTGGGGTCTCATGATTAACTAGCAAGAACATGGAAAACATCCAATCAGTTCGTGAATCTTAATTCTCAAGACTCCACACTAACTTATGACCATTTAATGTTTGGCCATCATCTCTAGCTTAAATATCGTTCCTTGGGAAACTATTTAATAAAATATGATCTTGAGTGTGTAACCATTAACTCAACACCTATCATAAACATGCTCTCATTTGTGAGTCATTTTGGGACAATCTCTCTAAATTCATGCATGACTAGTTGTCCTTAAAAGGAAATCTCATCTGGTGAACCCACATGACAAAGTTTACCTTGAGATGCAGCCAAGGTAGGAACTAGCTCGAAACTTAATCATACTATCACTTAGGGACCGTCAATGGATGTCGTAGGTCTTGTTCAAAGACCTTTTCCAACTCAATATTTTAAAAACATGCAAGGTTTTTTATCCCAAATTTCAAGAATAAGCATGGCATGCTATGGAAATTTTATAATATTCACATTCATTCATAATAATTAATCAATCATAAAAGCAAATAATTTTGATTCTCCATAGTTTTCTTTTAAGGGAAAAACTGAAGAAGTGGATGTGAATTGTGCACCAGGTAGGGTCCAGGAAAGGGAGGTGAGTCAAATTTAACCGCTTAAAAACCATGCCTTTCCTAGCAAGAGCCAATCCTAAACATGCACCTTCTCATTACCACACTTCTCACAGTTATCAAATAACCTAAAGAAATGAATAGAACAATACAACACATGTATTTTTCTTATTACCACACTTCTTATTTTTTAAATCGATCAACTGTGGATCATATCATATATATATCACAATTATAACATTATATAATATAAATATTATAAAAAAAAATTATAAAACATATATATAAGGAGATAGGTAATTAAAAATTTTTGCCAGCCAATTTTTGCCAGCCAAGGTTTCCATGGTTCTATTTCTAGAAAATAAAATTACATAATTTTATGCCACAAAGCATTCATTGGGGTTTCAACGGCCATCACATCTTTTCATTGTCATGAACTCCTTTTGAAAAAATTACATTTAAGTCCTATGTCTGTTTCCGGCTCACAAGAATTCTATGATTTTTTTTTTTAAAAATAACCCTATGTGGAGATGATAGCCCACGGTCTATTTCCTAAGAACCACAACCTCGACAATAAAAAAAAATTATATAACAAATATATAATATCACATCCATTCCCATATATAACTCAAAACATGCATAAGATCTAAAAAATGTCACTTTCTATGTAATCAAATCATTCAATAAGAAGAGAAATTTATTTTGATTATATGTTTATACTTATAGATAGAATACAACCCGGCTCATGATACCAATTATTCGAAAAAAAAAAGGGATTTGGAAAACGTAGAGAAAAATAAATTTAAGGAAAAACCAGAGTTTTACAATTTTTCCAAAACAAGATCTTGATTGTGATATCTAAAGTAATAAATACTTAATCAAAATTATACCTTTTCGATTCGTCTAGGATGAGCGCTTTGACCGAGTAGTCTTCTTCACTATCCTCAAGCTCACGTCTGTCGAGTGTGGGCTCACTTCGAAACAGAAAATTTTTCAAAAAAATTTCATGTGGGATAATTTCTCTATACTTTTGGGTCAAGTTGTAAATCAAAAATATATCTCTAGAAATTTTCTAAAATAATCTTTTCAGAGAATTTTCTTTCTCTTGATTTTAAGTGTAAAATAATAACCCAATACTCTCTTTATATAGGGAGAGGTTAGAGAGTTCAACTATGATTAAACTTAATCGTTTTGATATTAAATTAATCTAATATTTATCAAGATAAATATTAGATTAATTTAATATTAAGATAATCACTTTAATATTAAATTAATAAAATGCTATTAAGATATGTATTAAATTTAATTTAATATTAAACTATTAAAATAATATTATTTTTGGAATAATTAATCTGAAATCAAATTCTTTGATAGAATCCTAGTAGGAGTGTAACTCTTCCACTTCTCAACCACCGAAGACCAACCATCGCCGGCCACAGGAATGCCGTCGTCGCAGTCGCCGGCACCACAGTGTCTGTTGGTACAGGTGCAACACCCTTACGGCACCCTGAGCCAGTTCGATTACTACTGGTTCGGTCTGGGTTAATGACAACCCGATCAGTCCAATCTAGCCACTGGTTGGACCGACAGCCCGATTTCACATACCAGGCCAGGTGTGACCAAGTTTTAGGTCTTGGTCTATATTTTTTGGGCTCCTCGGCCCAATTTATGATTTCAGGTCCAATTTGAAAGTTCAATTACCAATTGGGCCAATTATCTGACTTGAAAATTAATTTCCAAAAATATTATATTAATTTTAATTAATTTTATTAATTTAAATTTACTTAATCAAAATTAATTTTCCCAAAAATCACTTAGATTTTCTAAATTAATTTTTCAAGAAAATTCTTTAATCAAATTCTCTAATTGAACAATTCACACGACCACCTAATTTAATTCCACATCGAATAAATTGACTCAATTAAATTATTTCCAAAGTCGTAGAATTTTCTTTTGATTCAAATGCAGTCCGATTGAGCTTTTGTTGAGCTAGCGGAGGGACCAACTGTAGATATACAATTAGGCTCTTACTGTATACTCTTTACAAAAGCTCTTACTGTATACTCTTTTGTTGAGCTAGATATACAACTGTAGATATGCAATTATGTTAAGAAGCATCGTTTCGATAATTCACAAGTACTTAATCATGGAGTCAATCCACAAGAAGTATCATGATTGAAATCTCCTTACTGTATACTCTTTACAAAAGCAATTCATCTAACTGCTTTGTCCAGTGACCTCGTCATGTGTGTGTTACCCTCATATTATATCCTTGATTCCTTTGAGTTAAATCCTTTCACTCAATTCAATCTTGTTTTATCTTCTTGTCACCATTGTGTCTTCATAATGATTATATGATCACTATCAACAAATGACTGTGATAAAATACTTGTTCAAGAGCAAGAAACTCGTGGTCACATTCCATAATTATCAATCCACACAATGTCAATGAAAAGATATCATTAACTCTTTAATTAAGCTATGGATTCTACTGTTTCTAGTAAAGCCATACCATACACAAGTCATGTACCCAACATACCAGCTATGGGCTCGATCATATTTAGTGCATAAGCCTTGATCGTTGTAAAATCAGAGTTTTAAATATTTATAAAAGAATGATCAAACCTAGGGACTAACTCTAACAATGATATTAAGGCAAGGGTACCTATCGAACAGTAGTATAGCTTAGGCAAGACTGGATATCGAACCCAAAGGAACTACAAGTATTAATACTTACTTTCTTTTTATTATTTAACCTAACTAAGTTAAAGGTTGCTTTTAAACTAAATTAACGACAACTAAACTAAGGAAACATAGACAAAAAGATGAATTTGGGGATAACTTGAAAAAGACTCAGTTGATTTTTATGATACCTTCGGGAAAAATCCACCTAGACTTCTCTTATTATCTAACCTTAGATTATATGATTTCTTTTACTTTGCTTGATTCGTGAGACTCCCTAATCTATGTTAAACCCTCTCTCGAAGCGAATAACGTCTAATTCTAGGTTAATTAGTGGAACTCTCGTTCGCTTATAATAACCCCCTAGGAAAGCAGTAAATCAATCAATGGATTCCCATATTAGGTTTCACCCTAATCCGGTAAAATCTTGTAACCCTATCTCTAAGAGCCCGATCAACTCCGCTTAATTATGTTAGATCTACTCTTAGGCAGGGTCTATTCCTCCTCCACCTAAGCACATTAAATTTGGATTAAGAAACATAATTAAAAACAAACTACGTAATTTATCATATAACTTAAAAATCAAATAATAAAATCTGTCTAGGTTTCATCCCCCTTCAGGTATCTGAGGGATTTAGTTCATAATGTAAAAAGAAAACATCACAAGAGAAAAGATAAAACAAAACATAAGAAAATCCTAAAACTCTCGGACGGATTGAAGGAGAATTCACTGCCTTGAGTATAATTTCGGCTTCTTGGGATGAATCAACTGGCTATCCTCGCGTTACTCCCTAATTCTGACCTTCTCGGCTTGGCTCATTGGCCTAGCTTTCGCCCCCCTTTCAAAGGTGGTACTTGGGGTATATTTATAGGCTCTTGGAATGCAATTCTTTCTCCCAAAGTATCCTTTTTCGACTGAAATTGCTCTTTCCAGCGACAAGGCACGCCCGTGCGAATCGAGACCTGACCATGTTTGGATTTCTATTTTGGCACGGCCGTATGCGGTGGTGATGAGGCCGTGCTCCAAGTGTTCGTCGAGACACGCCGTGTGGTCCTTGGTCTATGCTGTGTCGATTTTGTGCAAAGGCCCATTTACTTTGTTTTAGGCTCGTTTTGTGTTCTTTTCATCCTCGGGTGCTTTCCTGGGTATAAGACATGAAAAGAAAGGATTAAAAGCACCTTTTTATATAAAACGAGGCTTAAATCTTTAAAAAGCATAATAAATGTGGGATTAAAATATGTTATATTTACGGTTTATCAAATACCCCCACACTTAAGCTTTTGCTTATCCTCAAGCAAAATTCTCAACTTACAATTAAAACATACTTTCCATGATTCATAATTCCTTATTGACAATGCCTTAACCTAATTCATAGATAATTTATACATGGATAATGCAACTCAAAGATTCCTAAATATTCAAACAAGATAATTCATAAATTTGTAGTACGAAAACTTAGGTGTTTCCCTTCATCTAAATAATTACCTTTAATTCAAAATCGACAAGTATTGATATCCTCACAAAAGATTCACTCAAATCACTCAAAAAGTGTTTAAGGGTCAAAATTAAGCACTCATAAGTCAAACCTGAAAAATTAGTCCCATATGCTTGCCTGAAAATCAAATCTCCACCACTGTAAAATGATATGATAAACAGATTAAAAGGTTTTTGCTAGGGTTGTAATGGGGCTAGGGTTTAAAGGTGTGGATAAAGGCTGAAATTAGACGGTTAGAATCGAGATTGAATTGATAAGTTACCTGCCTAAAAATTTCTAAGATAATAATTACATCAACTGAAAACAATAAAAAATCCTACTAATACGAGCTTTTCCTTTTTGGGAAATAGCCTTTGATTGTGTAAGCTCACTTTCCATAATACTAATATTGAAAACTTTGAAATTTTATTATTATTATTATTTTTTTAAGAACAGACTAAATACAAGATAAATTTAACTACCAGAATAATAAACTCAGATAACTGGCTCAAATCAAATCTCGATTAAGGGGTAGTCAAAATAAAGGGTGATAACAAATACAAAGGGTTTTGGGTTAAAATTAGCGGGTAAGTCAATAAAAAGGGTTGTTAGGCTCAACGGGGTTCACTAGGGGTTAATTATAAGGGTAAGCTATTTAGTGGAGTAAGTGGGTTAAACCTAGGTGCCTTTATCATCTCGGTATATCAAATCATAACTGTGGTCTTGACATGTATAATCGAGGCAAGTTCTAGAATAACAGTTCATAGTTGGCACACTCATAATCAAAAAGTGAGCATAAAAAAGAATGTATGCTCTATAAAGCTCAAAATCTCACAAAAATTATGGTTGTTTTTGACATCAACCTTGTAAATCTCAAATTTCAAGATAATATTTAAATTCTGGTTGACAACCTAAAATTTTAATTTTTAGAAAATTAGACTTATCATGCTTGATTCCCTAATATTCTTCAAATTTAATTATCAATGCACAATTAACTATGACTTATTCCAAAACATATCAATAAAAATCACAAATCATCTGAAATTTCATCTTAATTAGTAATATGAGAAAATTACTTTAAAACAAGATTAAATTTAGGGTTTTGAGAATAATGCAGAAAGTTAGGCATTTTTATCCTCAGGGTTTGAGAATAATGACAAATTAGGCATTTTCTCAGGATACCTATTCACCCCCCACACTTAAGATGTACATTGCCCTCAATGTACAAAGATAGATAATGACATTTTAAAGATAAATCAAAAGACAAGGGGGAAGAATTACTCCCTGATTTGTGGATGTTTTCCCGAATGAGTGTCTTTGGTGGCGGTGATGGTTAGTCGGGATAACGTTCCTGCGCTAGATGAAGAAATTGGGTAGCGCTTTGAGAAGTAGCCAGACTTTATTAAGACCTAATAAAAAGAAACTAAATATATAAATAAAGACAAGAAAGATAAAGAGAAAGAGACTAAGAAGGAAAATAGACTAAGGCTGGGAGATAAAGGGGCTTGAGAATCCTTATTGGTAGGTGGTTCATGAGGTGGGTGTGACTTCTAAGGCGACGGAGGTGTCAAGTGGCGGAGGCGGAAGTGGCGTGATTCCCAAGCAGCCTTTAGAACCTGACACTAAGAAACTAAAATAAAATAAAATAAATTAAGCATAAGATAGTCAAAAAGAAGGAAAAGATAAATGTGAAACGAAAGATAAATGGTCTCATAGGTCCTTGGCTTGGTGTTGAGACGAAACTGCCGGCATGAACTCATGTTGATTGTTCTCCTTTGCGGAATGTGGCCTTTTACGCTTCTTTGGCATGGTGTTGGCTTGCTCAAGGATCTAGAGCCTTAGTAAGTGGAGCATCTGAGATGGAGGAGAGTGAAAACAAAGAAAATAAGGATCAAATCAGATAGGGGAAATGAGAAAAGGTGAGGGGTTTAAATAGATGTTCATATGTTCTGCTCCGACACGGCTGTGGTCCCAGGGTGTGTCGAATTACACGGCCTCCTTGCACGGCCGTGTTGTAGAGGGTGTTGTCACCCTATGCCCGTGCTTGATCCATCTATGCCCGTGCTTGTGATGTTTGTCTTGTTGGCACGGTTGTCTAACATGGGCATGTCTCACCCGTGCTTGATAAGTCAGTAACCTCAATAATTTCACACGGCTTGTGGCATGGGCGTGTTCTGTCCGTGGTATGGAAGTCGATAGCCTCACACGGTTGGTGCCACGGCCGTGCCAGATTTGTCGGAGCTCGTGTCAAGAGTGGTTGGATCTGTGACGTTGGGGTGGTGGTTGGGCTGACTGCACGGCCTCTGTCCTGTCAGGGTGGCGATTTTGGTGGTCCACACGGCCACGGACACGGCTGTGTGTAAGGCCGTATGATCTGGGATTCTGCACTTTTGGGTTAGTTGAAAAAGGAAAAGAAAAAGAGAAAAACAAATAAAATTGCAAAAAAGAAGTAGTGTTAGTACTCGGGTTGCCTCCCGAGAAGCGCTCGTTTATAGTCTTAAGCTAGACTTTCCTCATATTTGAAAATTCTAGGGAGGTTTGAAAGTTTGAACATCCTCCCTCATGTCTATATTTTCAGTTTTATAACAAAATTGAAGTCAAGAAGCGTTTACCTTAAAAGTGCCAAATGTTGGATTGCTTACCTCGACTATTCTTTGTGGGAATATATCTTGTACCTCAAGAAGGAGCTCTCTCTTTTCCTTCGGGTTTGTTGTGGTGATGTGAGGCTCGGCTTTATTTAACAGGCCCTGGTCTTTTATTTTATAGTGATTTGATGTCCCCACAAGTACTTGTGGTGGTTCCTCTGGTTCTACATTGTGTGGAGCCGGCTCTTCATTGACTTGTGTTTCCTATTCTTCCTTGTGTAACCTTAGTTTTTCCTTGAAGTGTGTTTTCCACTCATCTAGGTCATCGATTTGGGTCCTTTGTTCTTCGTAAGTTATTTCTTTATTGGCACTAAACTGAAGATCTGGTTCAACCGTTCTCTTTTTTGGAGGTTCCTGAAAAGAAGGTGAAATTAAATGATTATCGAAAGAATTTTCTTAATCACCTTGATTCTTTGACGACCTAGCTGAATCGAGGGCTTGAAGACTAATTGAGTCGTCACCTACACAAAGTATGAGCTCACCTGTGGCAACGTCAATTTTAGTCTTGGTAGTTGCTAGAAAAGGTCTTCCTAAAATTAAGGGGATTGAATTATCCTCATCCATGTCTAAAACAACAAAATCTACTGGGAAAACAAATTTATCAATTTTTATGAGAACATCTTCAATAATGCCCTTAGGGATTCTAACAGTTTTATCCGCTAATTGAATACTTATCTTAGTTTGTTTTGGTTTTCCTAGACCTAGTCGCTTAAACAATGTATAAGGCATAACATTTATGCTTGCCCCTAAATCAGCTAACGCATTATCAATATTTAAACTACCAATTAAACATGGAATTGTAAAACTCCCTGGATCTTTTTGCTTCTGTGGTAGTTTATTTTGTAACATTACTGAGCATGTTGCGTTAAGTTCCACGTGGTGCTCTTCATCTATTTTGCGTTTGTTGGTCAAGAGCTGTCTTAAAAATTTCCTCGCGTCTGGCATCTGAAAAAGAACTTCAAGAAGAGGTAAGTTAATATGTAATTTCTTTAAAAGTTAAAGAAACTTACCGAACTGCTCCTCTGAATCATCTTTTTGTAATGCTGCGGGATAAGGTATGCGAGGTTTGTACTCCTTGACTACTGGTTTTGGCTTTTCTTGTGCTACCTCTATTGTACCTTCGTCTACCTTACTTTCTGGAGTTGGGTTGGGTGTATCTATCTCCTTGCTATCCTGAAGTGTGATAGCTTGAATTTGCTCCTTAGGATTAATTTCGGTGTTACTAGGCAGGCGTCCTTGCGGTCGTTCTGACATTGACTTTACAAGTTGTTCAATGGCTTTGCTTACTTCCTTGACTGACTTAGCAAGTTCTTCCATTCAGTTTTCATTGCTTTTGATTGTTCTGTCAGCTTCTTGGATACGTTCCTTGATGGTTGGCTGATTTCGGAAGTTTTAGGAGGGGTGTTGCCTTTGATTTCCTTGATTGCCTTGTCCTCTCCACGAAAAATTTGGGTGATTCCTCTAACCTGGATTGTAAGTGTTACTATAAGAATTATTATTAGATCGGAAATTATTACCAATATAGTTCATCTGTTCATCTTTCGCTCCTGGTTGGTAGGGTTGGTACTCAGGATTCGCCACTGTTCCACTAGCGTTGCACTGTATGATTGGATGTATCTGTGAAGAACACAAACTATCAAGCTTTTTATTCATCATCTCTAGTTGCGTTGATAGCATGGTCATGGTGTCAGTGTTGAAGACTCTTGCCGATTTTGTCGGTTTGGTCCTCGAAGCTTGCCATTGATAGTTGTTTAATGACATCTCTTCAATGAACTCGTAGGCTGCTTCAGGAGTTTTGTTGTTCAAATGCCCACCACCGTTTGAATCTATCGCTGCCTTGTTGAGAGGTTTACTCCGCTGTAGAAGGTTTGGACTTGTAGCCACAGGGGTAAACCATGGTGTGGGCACCTCCTCAAGAGATCTTTGAACCTCTCCCATACGTCGTATAATGTCTCTAAATCCATCTGTACAAAGGAAGAGATATCATTACGTAATTTGGCCGTTTTGGGCGGTGGAAAATATTTCATCAGAAACTTTTCAGTCATTTGATCCCATGTAGTGATTGACCCTCGTTGTAACGAGTTTAACCACTATTTGGCTTTATTCCTCAATGAAAAAGAGAATAACCGAAGACGAATGGCATCATCATAAACGCCATTTATTTTGAAGGTATCACAGAACTCCAAAAATTAGCTATATGCATGTTTGGATCTTCATCCTGCAAACCATCAAATTGAACAAACTGTTGAATCATTTGTATTGTGTTAGGTTTTAATTCAAAATTATTAGCAGATATAGCAGGCCTAACAATACTAGATTCTGCTCCTGTTAAATGCGGTTTCGCATAATCAAACATTGTACGTGGAGCATTTTGATCTCCCGCAACGCGTAGTGGTGGGTTGTTTTCGTCCATCCCTTTAGTAGGATTGGATCTGTTTTCTTTCTCTCTTTCTGTGTAATCTAGGGCTCGCTTGGTTTCCCTGCGATTCCTACAAGCGGTTGCTTCGATATCGCTATCGTATACCAAAAGGTCCTCTCGGATTCCTTCTAGTCATAAACTAGAGGTATCTAGAAAAGAGAAAGGAATAAAAATAAAAAGTAGAAAAATTAAAATTTTACAAAAGAAATAAATTGAGAATAAAATAATGGCTAAAGTAATAAAAATAGAGCTTTCTTAATATTGTAGTTCCTCAAGAACTACGCCAAAAACTTGATCAGTAAAATCGTAGTTTTAAATATTTATAAAAGAATGATCAAACCTGGAGACTAACTCTGACAACAATATTAAGGCAAGTGTACCTATCGAACAGTAGTATAGCTTAGGCAAGACCGGGTATCGAACCCAAAGGAACTACAAGTATTAATACTTACTTTCTTTTTATTATTTAACCTAACTAAGTTAAAGGTTGCTTTTAAACTAAATTAACGACAACTAAACTAAGGAAACAAAGACAAAAAGATGAATTTGGGGATAACTTGAAAAAGACTCAGTTGATTTTTATGATACCTTCGGGAAGAATCCACCTAGACTTCTCTTGTTATCTAACCTTAGATTATATGATTTCCTTTACTTAGCTTGATCCGAGAGACTCCCTAATCTATGCTAAACCCTCTCTCGAAGCGAATAACGTCTAATCCCAAGTTAATTAGTGGAACTCTCGTTCGCTTATAATAATCCCCTAGGAAAGCAGTAAATCGATCAATGGATTCCCGTATTAGGTTTCACCCTAATCCGGTAAAATCTCGTAACCCTATCTCTAGGCACCCGATCAACTCCGCTTAATTATGTTAGATCTACTCTTAGGCAGGGTCTATTCCTCCTCCACTTAAGCACATTAAATTTGGATTAAGAAGCATAATTAAAAACAAACTAAGTAATTTATCATATAACTTAAAAATCAAATAATAAGATCTGTCTAGGTTTCATCCCCCTTCAGGTATCTGAGGGATTTAGTTCATAATGTAAAAAGAAAACATCACAAGAGAAAAGATAAAACAAAACATAAGAAAAATCCTAAAACTCCCTGAAGAGATTGAAGGGGAATTCCGCCGTCTTGAGTATAATTTCGGCTTCTTGGGATGAATCAACTAGCTATCCTCACGTTACTCCTTAATTCTGACCTTCTCGGCTTGGCTCCTTGGCCTAGCTTTCGCCCCCCTTTCAAAGGTGGTACTTGGGGTATATTTATAGGCTGTTGGAATGCGATTCTTTCTCCCAAAGTATCCTTTTTCGACTGAAATTGCTCTTTCCAGCGACAGAGGCACGGCCATGTCACACGCCCGTGCGAATCGAGACCTGACCGTGTTTGGATTTCTGTTTTGGCACGGTCGTGTGCGGTGGTGATGAGGCCGTGCTCCAAGTGTTCGTCGAGACACGGTCGTGTGGTCCTTGGTCCAGGCCGTGTCGATTTCGTGGAAAGGCCCATTTACTTCATTCTAGGCCCGTTTTGTGTTCTTTTCATCCTTGGGTGCTTTCCTGGGTATAAGACATGAAAAGAAAGGATTAAAAGCACCTTTTTATATAAAACGAGGCTTAAAGCTTTAAAAAGTATAATAAATGTGGGAATAAAATATGTTATATTTACGGTTTATCAAGCCTCCACTTATATTGAAGCATATGAGTTGCATATGCATGGTCAGTGACTAACTCAGTATTTAGGTAAATCACACCATAAATGTCACAAGTGAATTAATTCAAGAACGGATTTAGAATTAATTCATATTGGGTCCAGCCCAATGTATCATTCTACCAATGAATACATCTATTTCTCTACTCGTGGAGTCAACTACTCCGATAGCCAAGACTAGTCATCTCCCCAATTGGAATTGTAGACGACATAATAATCCTTCTCGGTATTTGAATCAAATGCTCACTTTGATTCTTTTACGAGATTATAGACTCGTTTAGATTATCTACTAAAGTAAGTTTTCTTTCTCACAATGTAAACTTTCTTACAATGTCACTTATCTTCAGTTTGAACTTAGACAATCAATGAGCTAATATTTGCTTGTTACAATTTCGCTTTGCATGCAAAATATAAAAAGATAGAAATACAAAAGATATAACAGTGAAATGTGAAATTAACTTTATTTATTTATCCATCGTTCAAATAAATAGAAAATAGTTACATGTTTAATATAATATGGGCATATTTCCTAACATGTAATGATGTAAATCTATTTGGTGTTGTTCATGCTATTTAGATAAAGAAATGTGCATAAGTTTTGGTTATTTGGTGAACATAGTTTATGAATGTGAACATGATATTATGACAATATATTTGATAGTTGAATTAGTAAGGAATGCTTGACTTGTATGCTTATCTTGTGCTTTGGTAATGAAATGGTCATTTTGATTTATGCACTTAGATTGAATGATTTTGGTATGTTTAAATGTGTTTTTAATAGTTAAAAATAGTAGGAAATGGTTTGGTTTGAGACCTAAGAAATGATTGTTGAAATGACTTGTTTTTGAAGTTATTTAGGCGCACATGGCCTAGGACACGGTCTACCACACGGTCGTGTGTCTTATTAATTTTTGGTACAGGTTTGTCCACGTGATCTCAGAGAGTTACACGGCTTGGTGACACGGTCGTGTGACCCTAAGTTGTATGGACTCAAGTTATTACTTGGTTTGGCCACACAGCCATGTCTTTGAGCCATACGGTCTGGGCTCTGTCACACGGCCTAGCCATACGGTCATATGACCCCTTTTTTTATTTTTTGTCATAATTTTTTGTTTTGTTTCAGATTACTCCACATTTGTTTCTAAACTAATTTTAGGGTTTCAAATGCTCGATTCAAGTCTCATTTTTTAATGTATGCTTTGAATGATGATTTTTTATTAATTTATGATTTTTAAATTAATTTTTGAATTTTGTTACTGTATTATTGGTCTTGTTAACTGTCCTAATGTCTCGTAACCTTAATTCGACAACAGAGACGGGTTAGGGGTGTTACAGATAAGTTGAACCAATTTGTCTAATTTGGAAAAGTTGAGGCCAAAAAGTAAAATGAATCCAATTTAGGAGTAATTGCAATTTAGATCCATAATTCGAAAGTCAACCAACAACTCTTTGTTATTGTATTTACTCGTATTTCATAGTTGCGTAGTTTTCTTTCTTTACAATTTAGTCCTTTTCTATTTTTAGGTAATTTATTTATTTTAATCAACTTCAATTATGATTTGTCATACTATAGCATTTAGCAAGTAGTTGTTTAGACTCTTTAATTGCATATTTGTAACTAGAATTCACTTAATCGCCAACTCATTTGGGTTTGATCCTTGGAATACTCTGATATTCCATTATAACATTACAAATATTACAACTGACTTATCACCCTTGTAGATATTGCACATTATTATTCTGATTCAATTGTTGTTATTTGTGTTGATTTCCCTCGTGGTCCGCAAAGACGACAAAGGAGAAGTCAAGTTGTTGGAGTCGTTGTGGGGGAGTCGGTTCTAGATTAAATGATTTTAGTTTTGTTTCATGCTTTTAAGGAGATAAGTGACCAAAGCTTAATTTATAGATACGACTTTTTTTTTTCTTTTGTTTGTAAAGTTCATTGATTTTGTTAATTTCTTTTGTTTGCAGGGAGTAGTGTATGACTCAGACTGATAATGGGATTGTACCATTCAAACCGGAACCAGAACATGTTCCAAGAGGAGCCCAACCTTCACTAGTAGGCCCACAATTTGACAAAGTTAGAGTAGAGAAACCACCACCACAACACCAAAAGCCAAATGGCGGAGAGAATGTTATGAGATTACGCCATGCCTAACTTCGTCGTCCGAGTAAGCATTAATTGCCCGACGATTAATGCTAACAACATCGAGATCAAACCGGCAATAATTTAGATGATCTAAGGGAATCTTCAATTTTGTGGATAAATGATGAGGAGCCCAATCAACATCTTAAGCGTTTCTGAACCATCTGTGATACTTTTAAATATAACGAGGTATCCGATGATTCTATACGTATTCAGTTATTCCTTTTCTCATTGACTAACGTTGCTTTTATATAGTTAGATACGCAACCAGTGGACTCAATCAATACCTGGGACGAGCTAAAGAGCCGATTTTGGGCCAAATACTTCCTTCTAAGCAAAACTATGAAGCTCCGAATAGATATCACCAACTTTCAATAACTCAAGGGAGAGTCGTTATATGAAGCGTGGGAGCGCTTCAAATTGATGCTACGTGAGTGCTCTTATCATGCCTTGCAAGGTTGGTTACAATTGTAAGTTTTTAATAATGGCCTGAACGGTAATTTGCGATCAAGTCTTGACGGAGCGTCCGCGGGGGCGTTCATGACAAAGAGATACAACCTATGCACTTTAAAAATTTCCCTTCTTGCTCATGTGTCCTTCTTGACAAGGCATTAGCTACCTTATTTTGAGGATGTTTTTTGTAGGTGATATAATAATCATATCCAAGCATTTTGACTACCTATTTTTGCTAAAAGGGTGTGATTACCTATCTATCAACTAAGAACTTTAGGCTTTGATGGTCTGCTCTTATCTAAAACTTCCTACTTACCAGGTAAGAATGCCATTTTTTACCACAAACAAAACAACTAGCATCTCCTTATCATAAATAAAGAGTGATTGATGTCTTACCCCCACTCCCTTACTAAAGAATATTGTAGACTTCCCCTTTTGATACAACAATACTCCTAAACCCTGGCCACAAGCATCTATGTCAATGTAAAATTCCTCTTTAAAGTCTAGAAGAGACAGGATTGGTGCTTGACAGATTGCTTGTTTAAGCATCTCAAAAGCTGTGCTAGTAGCTTTAGATCAAATCCAAAGGTGTCCTTCTTAAGTAAGTCTGTCAAGGGTCAAGCCAATATTCTATAATGTCTTATAAACCTATTGTAGTAGCCTAATGAGCCAAGGAACCCTCTTAAATCACTCACAGACTTAAGGGTAGGCTAGCTTAAGACTCCTTTCACCTTGGTTGCATCCATGGTTACTGAGCCTCCAGAGATAAAGTAAGAAAATAAAGTTAAAAGTTTATACTTCCTCGAATTTTGTACTTACTATTCAATAAATAAAATTCTATTTAAAAGTTTAGAAAAAAATTTAAAATAAAAATAAAAATAAAAGTAAATAAAATTTTCAAAAGTAGATAAAGTAAGAAAATAAGGAAAAATCTTTTTTAAACCTCCTAATTTTCTCTATGTATTATCTACATAGAAACATCCAAAACCTGTTCTTTTAAAAAACATAAAAAAAATTAAAAACATTAAGTAAAATTATTGGTTCTTTGTTTTTGTATCTCTTTTGTTTCTTAACATAGCTTTTTTGTTAGAAGAATGTAAAAAATCCAGAATATAATTTCTTTTTACAATTTAGGTTTTGAAAAATAATTCAAATGAATTGAAAATTTAAATTGAGTCTAAAAAAAATATTGTGGTATATTTTGTATTTTTTGGGCTAGAAAAATGGCATCAAAGTCGATTTCAGAAGCTTCTATAATATCAGTTTTATATGTTCTTTAAGGGCAGGGAACCTAACTTGAAGATATTACTAATTTAATTTTCAGAAATACTGAGAAAACATATAATGATTTAACATTTTTTGGTTTTGTTATTGGATTCTATTAAATGATAATTTTTTTTATTTCCCATAGATACTAGTTTTTTAGCAACAACATTTTTGAAAGATTATTTTCTTCAAGTTTTATATAAAGTTTTCTATTTTAAAATAATTTTGAGTTTTTTTTTATAATTTTTATATAAAATGAAAGCCAAATTGATAAAAAAATATAAAAGCTAAGGACTAAAATTGTTAGTATACCAACTAAAAAAGTCTCACAGCAGGGTAATAAAAAAACAAATTGGAAAGCTTTAGTGACCAAATTGTAATTTTTTTAGTTAAGTGACGAAAATAAAAATTTACCTATAATTTAGTGATTAATGGTGTCGTTTACCTTAAAGTTTTTTTTTTTTACATTTAAAATAGTACTGAAGACCGTCTAAAACTAACAATTGGGTGGGTTGGGCAGCCTAGCCTAATCGTTAATTGGACTATTTACTTATTACGGGTTATGTGGAAACTTCAATGCATTAGCATTAGGCCATTCAAACCTCTTACCAGTCAAAAAGTAGCCCATAAAGAGCTACCATTTCTAAAATGACCCAAATGATTTGGAGAAATTAGACTGAAGCCCATCATTCCATTTTCAAATAGCGGCCATCAAAGAAAAAAATTGAAAAATCTCATCATATTCATCTGTAACTTGTTCCTAAAGTAATGATTTCATAAATCCCCAGGCCCCAAATCATCTCCCCAGACAATCACCTCCATATCCGAGCACCCTAAACCATGGGTCAAGGCATACCGGGCGGTCTTAATCGGCAAGGTCTTCCAGGGGACAAGAAGCCCAATGCCTCTGACAAGAAGGACGAGAAATTTGAGCCGGCGGCACCCCAGCCAGGGTGGGTCGCAAGCAACGTAAACAGAAAGGATCAGAAGTCGTAGCTCGGCTCCCTACCGTAACACCGCTGTCTAAGTGCAAGCTTCAGCTGTTAAAGCTGGAGCAGATCAAGGACTATTTGCTGATGGAAGAAGAATTTGTTGTTAACCAGGAACGACTCAAGCCACAGGAAGAGAAAGCCGAGGAGGATCGATCTAAAGTCGATGATTTGAGAAGGTCGTCGATGAGTGTGGGTAATTTGGAGGAGCTCATCGATGAGAACCATGCGATTGTTTCCTCATTGGTTAGGCCGGAGTATTATGTGGGGATTTTGTCGTTTGTGGATAAGGACCAATTGGTGCGTAGATGTGCTATTTTGATGCACAATAAGGTGATCAAAATCTTTTAAGCTTTTTGGGCTTTGATTTTAGGTTTAGGGTTTTCTTTTATTGAAAATTGTGAAAAGGAAATGATTTGCGTATTACTTTAGCTGAAAGGTTGCTGACTTATTGTGCTAAATTTCTTAATTTTCTTAGAATCAATGCTTTGTTAAGTTAATCATGAGATTTAAACATGATGCATTGTAGAACTAATGGTTGGAAATTATCATCTGCGAGAGAATCTTGTGAAACTTCACTACATAACAGGGTTTTATTCATGATTTCTCACTGTAGCTTGTAATTGGAACACCTTGATGAGCTTTAAGAAATGAATCTTTGATCGAAACTTGAATTGGTAATTGGTTCACTCATGTTGGAGGTTTTCTCAAATAGATCTGAGTGGGGTATATTTGGCTCATCAGTTTGATTTGTTTGCTAGTTTCTATTGTATTGAGCTTTAAGAAATTAATCTTTGATGAAAGCTTTAAGACATTATGTTCTATCTCATGCAATCACTTCGATCTTGAAAAGAAATTTATGCTTGGTTACTTTTGTTCTCAAGTTCTTTCAGTTGTTGGACTTCTGCAAGATGACATTGATCCCATGGTTTCAGTGATGAAGGTTGAAAAGGCTCCATTGGAATCTTATGCCGATATAGAAGATTTGGATGCTCAGATACAAGAAATTAAAGAGGTTGTTGAGCTCCCTCTGACTCACCCTGAACTCTACGAGGATATTGGTATCAAGCCTCCAAAAGGAGTTATATTGTATGGAGAGCCTGGGACCGACAAGACCTTGCTTACAAAGGTATGTTTTATTTTATTTCCAGCCTCATTCTTTCTATATTCTATCTATAAGAGTTAATAGTTTAATCTCTGTGCTTTCCCCATTTTGTTTCAAGTTATTATCTTGTTTCATTACAAAACAAAATATGTAATGTCTAGACATCTGTGCAAGGTGTCAAGCATGACAAGATTCCAAAAATCAGAGTTTAGAGATAGCGATGGATACATGAGAACTTATACATATATAGTTTTGCTTATTAGATTCAATTATTGATTATTCATAATGGTCATAGCTACTTGTTCACACTAGTATCATACGGTTAGTTTCTATTGTCGTTTAAGTTGTATAGAAAGATCTGAGCTTCTTATGTCTTTTATGTTCTTTTCAGGCGGTAGCTAATTCTATATTAGCAACTTTCTTATGTGTTGTTAGTAGTGAATTAATTCAGAAGTTCTTGGGAGATGGTCCCAAATTAGTTAAGGAACTCTTCAGAGTTGCTGATGACCTATCCCCTTGAATTGTTTTCGTAGATGAAATTGATGCAGTTGGTACTAAGAGGTAAGATAGTGAAGAAGTTATGCCTTGATGTAAATCCATTTCAAAATTTCCTTATTAATCGGCTGCATAAGTAATATGCCCATTCTAGTGGTGAACACGAAATTCAGAGGACCATGTTGGAGTTGTTGAACCAACTAGATGGCTTTGATTCAAGAGGAGATGTCAAAGTGATTCTTGCTACAAATCGAATTGAAAGTATTGATCCTGCTTTGCTTCGCCCCGGTCTAGGAAGATTGAATTTCCCCTACCTGACATCAAAACAAGAAAGAGTATTTTCTAGGTATGTGATGGTCTAATGATATGTTGAAACTCTATATGAAATATGTTTGTCTCTTCTTAGTTGTTTACAAAGTTTGGGTCTCTAAAGTTTACTTAACTACATTGACCCACATTCATATCTTTGGACTAAAGATACATACATCAAGGATGACATTGGCTGATGATGTTAACTTAGAAGAATTTGTTATGACAAAAGATGAATTCTCTGGAGCTGATATAAAGCCATTATATATTGAGGCTGGTTTGCTTACTTTAAGGGAGCGGCGCATGAAGGTGAGACTCGTATCAATCCCTAATAATAAAGTCTATGATTCTCTTTTCTAATGATATATGTAGGTATAGTTTCTAACATAGAGCTTCAATTCTACGAGGTTACATCCTAGATCAATATGTATTATAGTGGAAACCAGATTAATAACTATGCACACAACATGCCTTTCTTATTTGATTTTTCTAAGGTTGTTGAAAAATCTGCTATTCATTGTGAGGGAAAAAAAGCGGATCTGCTGAAGATTTCTTACAGATATATTTTATCACAATGTGCAATTCTGGGAATGCCGTTAAGAAAACTCTAATATATTCTATAGAACCAAAATTGTTATCGGTATTATGACACACCCACACACAAAAACACTCAAATTCAGTAACATATGGTTGATGATTATTGATAACTCTTGAAAAGAGTTATATTTTATGCCTTTAGACCTAGTTAATTACCCATACTTAAGTACATCTAGTTGCATTTTAGGACATTTCATTAGTATTTTTAGCATTACATTAGAACTTTAGCTACGTTTAAATATTAGATGCTTTTAATTGCTCGTGGAAGGGTTGTGTTTTGTGGTATTGGCAGGTGTAGGAAGAGGAACAAGAAATAAAGGAGTGAAGTTTTGTCAGGGCAAAAGGGTGGTCAGATTGCCAGCCAATATGCCGTGGTAATGCCGGGAAGGTGTCCAGTTGTCATTCAGTGCATATCAATTTCAGCCCAACTCTACTTGTACTAGATATATCTACCTAAAAAAGAGGAGAAGATAAATCTTAGGGCTGATGGAATTATCCTGAAGAGAGAAAAAGAAAAAAAACAAAGCAATTTAAAAATAAACAAAGGAAGAAACCCTAGACAACGAAACTGTGGGTAGAGATCCTTAGGCAAATTAGAAGGTAGCGACTAAATAGAGACAAAAAGAGGAAAGTCGTAGGCAACCCCTCTCAGCCACCTCAGGACATTGTGTAACTGAAGTGTGGGTTGGACAAGCGAACACTATCTTCTCGACGCTCTTCCATTATTTCAAATATGTTCTTTTGTGAATTACAATGATGAAAACAATGTTTGAGGTTAATTTTATTTGCCAACCTATGAGTTAAATTTTATAGGGTTGGGATTACTTCGATGAAATGTGAAATTTACACTTAATTCGAATTAAATTAATTTACCACACGGCCTAGCACATGGGCGTGTGGAACAAGTCAGAGAGCACCCTAATTTGAAAACGGTCTGAAGCACGGGCGTGTCCTAGGGTCACATGGGTGTGGGAGCCTTGCAATTAGTAAAATTTTTTTTAAGTTTCGTAAAAATATCTTGAGTTCTTGGTTTAGTCCCAAACCATTTTTAAAGTATGTTTTGGGCTTCGTAGGCTTGTATTAGGGACTTTATGTTCGAATATGAATGGTTTTAATTTGGACACAAATTTATGACTCGAAATTGTGTGAATGCTTGTGTTGTAAGTCCGATAATGCCTTGTACCCTGTTCCGGCATTGAATACGAGTAAGGGGTGTTACATGAAACTTTAACTGTCTTTAATGGTTGTAGTATAAATTTGAATTATATTTATTGTTTCATTCAATTGTTTTACTCTTTAAAATGTATGTGAGTAATCCCTAGACATAGTCGACTGTGCAGCATACCCTTAAATTAATCTAAAGTCAGAAAATGTTAGATTAATTAGACCGTGGTTGAATGATATGAGCAAGTACTCAACAGATACTTGCAATAGACTCTAGACATAGAGCATCGTTCATACAGAAGGAAACAGTGCAGGTTACCATATTAAAGGCCTATAGACACAGGCAAGGTAACTTGAGGTTTCTGCTTTCGAAAGAAGCAGACCACTTTAGAGATCTTTTGAGCAGTAGGTTAAGTATGATTTTGCTAAGACATTGTTGACAGGAAAAGTAGATTCTTAGTAATCCTGACCTTCCCATTCAACATTGCGTAACTCTTATCTTTTGTCATAGTATCTTTGCCATTGCATCATTAGTTGTTTATTTGTCATTTACATATTATCCATATAATTATTTTCATAATTACCATTACCTTTCTACTCTCGATTTGCAATAACATTTTCAAGTATTCATTAATTCCACATATTGCATACATATTATTCCTTTAAATTGCCACTGCATACTTACCAAAGCAACGATACTCATCACTTTATTACTTGATCTGACGTGTATACTTGCATAATTCACATATTATATTCACACGCGACAATTGTGTTGAAGGTTTTTATGGGAATGTGGATTTATTGATGATTGAAGTGTCACTGATGTGAAATAATCCAATATTACAAGTAACACATGCAAACTTTAAGAAGGCCAAGGAAAAGGTGATGTTCAAAAAGAAAGAAGGGATCCTAGAGGGACTTTATATGTAGAACAACTTGTTGAGATTCTGGATTCAAGTTTTTTTTTTTTTTTTTTTTTTTCCATTTTAAGAGAAATATGTCGCATCTATTAATGCTAATCCTTTTTAAGGTCATTTACAAAGACACTTTGATTTTATGTCTACTTGATTCAATTTAAAACCACACCTCAACTGAATCAAAGCTTTTGACTGTTTTTGCATTCCTTAGACTTTAGTTTTTGTTTCATGATCATCGTAAAAGAAATTGAGGAATCCATTATATATAAATGAGAGAGAGAGTTTTACTTATACTACATCTTTTGTAGATCTTTCGATCAAAATTCAATCTACGAATAAGATTAAAACATGTTTTAATTTTAAAAAGAAATATTTTTTCTTTCTTTAACTATTATATCTTCCTTTATTAATCCTTTTTTGATCCAGGAAAAAAAATTTACATTAACATGAAATCTAAATTTAAAGATAAAGCCTATTCACTTAGAAATTAAAGCATCATTGTCTTCACCTTCAAAATTGGGCTAGACCAGTCGGTGGAATCAATGACCATAGTTGTTGAAATTGGGATAGAGCAGTCGGTGAAACTAATTCAACCAGGAATAGGTCGATACATCATTGAATTGTAAATTAGATAAATTGGTAAATCGATTTTTCTATGTTTGGGTCCCAAAGTAAAACAAATGAATAAAAAGCCTAAAGTTAAATAAAAACCAGAAAACTACATTAAAAAGAAAAACCTTAAACCAAAAACTTGTTTGTCGCCGTCTGTCACTCTTCCTTGCTTCTCTTCTCTTTTCTTAAAATCTCCAGCTTTATTCTTAGAATGAAAGGAAATTAAAACTTTAAACAAAAAATAAAGAAAAGTGAAAATTGGAAAAGTTGAGGGTGAAGGAAGGGGATTAAGAGAGTTATTACTGAGAAATTATTCATGGTTGTAACTAAAAAAACATTTTATACCTTTTCTACCTTATCATTTATAATCCCTATCAATTAAAAAAATTACAGATCATCTTCTTTTTCCATATCATTTATGCACAATTAAATTTAAAAAATTTTCATTCTTATATTTTTTGCAAACCCAACTTTCTTTAAAATTTCAAACCCATCTCATACCTCCTCTCCCAAAAAATCGAACCTATCAAAACTGCCATTACCAGCTTGGATTTCATTAATTTTCTTTTCTATCTTAAATTTTTCAAATCATCTTCTTCCAATTTGTTCTCCCAAAATTTTATAGGTTTTATTCACTATTTGGTTCTTTCACCTATACATATTTCTTATTGGGAGCAACGAGCCCGTGTTAACTGGCTAAAAAATGGGGATCGCAACACGAGTTTTTTCCATAAGATGGCTAGTCAACGTCATTCTCGCGGCAGAATTTCTGAGCTGTTGATGATAATGGAGTTCGGCATTTCGAGACTGAGGATATACTCAAAGTAGCATCAGGTTACTTTGTTGAGTTATTTACTGCTTCTGAGATGGGACTTGATGAGCATCTCCTTAATTTAGTGAAGAAAAAGGTTACCAATGACATGAATGAATCGTTGCTACAACATTTTATGGAGGAGGATGTTTGGAATGCTGTTAATTCAATGTCACCTTTAAAAGCCCCAGGAGTGGATGGGTTCTCGGCAATCTTTTTCCAACGGTATTGGCATATAGTGGGTCCTGAGGTCTCGAGATATTGCCTTGATGTATTGAATGGAAGGCTGGAAATTGGTGATATTAACAAGACGAGAATTGTGCTTATTCCAAAGGTTGATAAGCCGAAAATGATGTCTCAGTTCAGACCTATAAGCTTTTGTAATGTTGTCTATAAAATTGTTTCTAAGGTTTTGGTTAATCGAATGAGTACTATTTTGGGAGAATGTATCAACGAAGCTCAAGGGGCTTTTATACCAGGGAAACTCATTTCAGATAATGTTCTGATTGCTTATGAAGTACTACATTCTCTGAAGATGAAAAAGGGTGGAAAGAAAAGGCATTTTGCTCTCAAACTGGACATGAGTAAGGCGTATGACCGAGTGGAATGAGACTTTTTAGCAGGCATGATGAAGGCTTTGGGGTTTCATGAGGAATGGATTGTGCTTATTATGAGATGTGTCAGTTCCGTTACTTATTCTGTTTGCCTTAATGGTGAGGACAGTGAATATTTTTCGCCATCTTGAGGCTTGAGACAAGGAGATCCCCTCAGTCCTTATCTTTTCTTAATTTGTGCTGAAGGCTTTTCTACCCTCCTGAAGGATGCATAGCAGAGGGGGTGTATGAGAGGTGCCCCTATTGGTAGGGAACAATTTTATATTAATCATTTGTTTTTTTGCAGATGATTGCATTCTTTTTGGAGATGCTACACGAGATGGGGCCGCGACTGTTAGAGACATCATTCAAGAATATGAGATGTGCGCAAGGCAGAAGGTGAATTATGACAAATCCCTAGTTTATTTTGGGGCCAATGTATCTGAAGCGGTGAGGGAGGATATCACAAATTTTATGGGAGTTCGAATGGCATCTAATCTTGAGAAGTATCTAGGTTTGCCGATGATGGTGGGACGACGAAAAACATGGGCTTTTGCATATTTTTTTGACAGATTTCGAAAGAGAGTTGAAGGATGGAGCTTTCGTTTTCTTTCAATGGGGGGGGAGGGAAGAGGTATTCATTAAATCTATTTTGCAAGCTACACCCCTTTATGCCATGCAATGCTTTCTTTTTTCGAAAATGCTTTGTCATAAGTTGGAAAATATTATGAACAAATTCTGGTGGGCGAATAGCAAAACGGTGAAAGGTATACATTGGAGTTGCTTGGATACGCTTTGTGGGCCAAAATCTTATGGTGGGTTGGGTTTTAAAAATTTATTTTTGTTTAATAAGGCACTCTTAGCGAAGCAGGTTTGGCGTGTGTTAGTTCAGCCCAATTGTTTGTAAGCCAGAGTTTTAAAAGCCCATTATTTTCCTTGTTTCGACATTCTGTCAGCAAGGATAGGATCTTACCCCTCTTTTACCTGGCGAAGCATCTGTAGTACTCGGGATTTGATCGTAGACGGCATGCTGTGGCGGATTGGGAAGGGGAATTGTGTTAACATCTGGAATGATCCCTGGCTACCTGGAAAAGAGTATAACAGGGTTTCTGGTCATGAGATTATGCCACATTGGACAAAAGTTAGCCAACTAATAGATGAGAATTCTAATACCTGGAACAGGGAGTTAATATATAGCATAGTTGACAAGAATACTGCTGATAGAATTCTTTCAATTCCGCTTACCAGTGGTCGCATGGAGAATACTCTGGTCTGGAAGTATGACGTGTCAGGGGACTATACTGTTAAAAGTGGGTACCGTGTTCTAACTACCCATGGTGATCCACCTACTACAATCAGCCCTAACGAGGAGGATTACAAAACTTTTTACAAATTATTATGATCTCTAAACATCCCAGAAAAAATAAAAATACATGTTTGGAGATTATTTAATAATTTGCTTCCTCATTCTTGTAATCTGGCGAGAAGGACGTTAGCTGTTGTGTCTGTTTGTCCTCTGTGTAGGGCTGAGATGGAAGACTCGAGCCACTTGATATGGTCCTGTGATATTCTGAAAAGTGTGTGGGCTCATTTGTAGGTTCAGATTCCCATTCTAGAGGAGTTCTGGTGTAACAAGAAACATTTAGCACATACTGTTTCTACTGCAAATGATCAACATAGAAGCATGATTGCAATATCACTTTGGAGTTTATGGTACAGAAGAAATAAATTGATTCATGAAGGGATCCGTTTTAGTTTGCAAGAGACTTTGGGTTTTATTCGTGGATACATTACAGAAATAAATACGCTTCAAAGGTCTTCCCAACCACTAACCAGACCTAATTCTAGAGGCCCCCGGATGCAGGTATAATAAAAATTAACTTTGACGCGACTTACAAATCAGAAGGAAATATGGCTATTAAAGCAACTATTGCTAGGGACTCTTCTGGAATAATATGAGGAGCAGAAACTTATCTGTTTGAGCATATAGCAGATCTTTTTGTGGCAGAAGCTAGGGCATGCGAACGGGCGTTATTCTTTGCTTTATCCATAGGGTTTAGAAGTCTGAAAGTAGAGGGTGACTCTCTGACTGTTATCAAAAGTATAGAGAAGAAGGGTGGGGATAGATCGGTTCTGAGACCGATTACACAGAATATCAAACAACTGGGACTAAGATTTGATGTAATTTCTTACCACCATGTACGGCGATCTGCGAACGGAGTGGCTTATACCCTAGCGCTGGAGGGAAGGTGGAGGAATTTCTCGGGGAGATGGATCTGTGGTTTGCCTGCTTCAGTACAGCGACTTGCAGAGAGGGAACGATCGGAAGGAAGGGTTGGGGTTTAAGGTGATTGTTGGCCTTGTTCTTGTTGGAAATTGAATCGATTGATTCTTCCAGGCACTTCCACAGTGTTTGAACAAGGCTTAGTCCGAATGTTATCTGGGAATTTGGTGTGGCAGACATTTTGAGGGCCGGTATGGATTTTTCGAGAAGAAAAGATGCCTGACGACTGTTTTTTCTGTCTTTTCATTTCTGATTTGTTTTTATTGTTTGTTGACGCTAGATATTTCTGTTTTTCATTTCTTTGTTGGGCTTTCTGTTGTCTAGTTCTTGTTTTTGGACTTTGAGCCAGGCCTTAATATATATCAGCTCTATTTTTATTTCAAAAAAAAAAAAACTATACATATTTCTTTATATTGTTATCTAATTTTTTTCCCTATTTTGATACTTGAACTATAATTGCACCTTTTGATCTTTACTGTTAACGGTGTTAAGGAAAAAAATAACCAATCATAACATGCCATATGCCCTCATTGACTATTGATGTGGCATTGATGATGTGGATGTTGACCAGCGTTAACCCGTGTTGTAGGCGTTGATCTAACAAAAAAAAAATTAAAATATAAACACAAATCTTAAGTGATAGTGACAATTACCTTTATGTTTAATTTTGTACGTGTAACTCTAATAAGTAAAGGAAGGATGAATTTATAATCATCAACTTTTAATAAGATTTAAGTTTTATTAAAAGTAAAACTCTTATCACCTTAAATTGGATCACATAATTTTATACTTAAATGTGTACACAATAATTGGCTTAATTTTTTTTACAAAAAGCTACAAAAACTGATAGGATTAACTTAAGATATGGCTGTAGAGAATCCATGGAAATGAAAAAGATGATTAGAGAATCCATGACTAAGGTGGAAAGATGAGTCAAAAGTAGAGGTTTTTAAAAGCTGATATGATATTGGATGAGGGTTCTTGAAAACAAGGTCTTTAGGGATTTAAAGCTTGAAATATCGAAGCTTATGGAGTTATGCCTCGTATTTTTGGCTTTTCTTCTTCCAGTTAAATTATATTTTTAGTTTCCCACTTAAACTCTAATTAGTGTAGGTTATTTTAATATTATTTGACCTACAAATTTAGCCTATAAATAGACCCTTTTTTCACCCTAGAAAAATAACCCATTACACATTTAGGTATTATCTTTTACAAGCTTTTAGAGAATTTTATGTTTACGTTTTGAGGGCTCTTATTTCAGGTTTCAGGGTTTAGTTTTATCTTCACCTTTATACTCTTCGTTTTTGCAGTTATAGTGAAATTATCTTTACTCGTGGTTTTTTATCCTCTTTGGAGGGGTTTTTCCACATAAAATATTTGTGTTTCATCTTTTCAGTTTCTTTGTTATTTTACTTGTTCGTTGCTTAATCGCTTTTATCCCTAACAAACTAGTATCAGAGCTAATTTGGTTTCTGCAATCAACCCATTTAAAGATGGAAGCAACAATGTTTGATATTGATAAGTTCGATGGCATCACAAATTTTAATCTGTGGCATGTTCGGATGAAGACAATTTTGATTCAGGGCAATCTTGAGAAGGTCATTACAGAGAAGAAGTCTGCAGACATGGATAAATCAGAATGAGATAGGTTAGATAAAAAGATTCTATCCACAATTTAATTATGTCTAACAAATAATGTGTTGCAGGAGGTTTTGATGGAGAAAATAACATTTACCTTATGGAAAAGGTTAGAAACCCTTTACGCAACAATAGCTAACCTGATTAGTGCTAAAATAACGGTTGTACACATTCCGCATGAACGAAGTGAGCACATTAGATATCACATCAATCAATTTATTATTCTTTTGAATGATTTAAAGAATGTTGAGGTTCAAAACGATGAAGATCAAGCTATGTTATTATTGTGCTCTTTACCCCCTTAATACAAGTCTTTTAAGGAAACCCTGATTTATGGTAGAGATAATCTCTCATTCGAGGATGTGAAGGGTCATGTTTTGAGCAAAGGGAAACTCGCCATTGAGTTTGGTTCGGATAGCAAGTCAGATAAGCAAGTCTCGATTTTGGTAGCATTAAGGAAGCAAGACAAGAGATGTTGTTATTGTAAGAAGTTAGGTCACGTTAAGGCGGATTGTTACAAACTGTGAAATAAAAGGGCTGGTGAGAGCAACGAGGAAGATTTAGCTGGTACTAATTTGGCCAATGACAAGGGTGGTGATTTCTTGTTGGTGTTAACAAGTGAAAGCTCCAAGCTAACGTTCAAGTGGATTTTGGATTTGGGGTGTTCTTTCCACATGTTCCAACAATGACTCGTTCTCCACATACAATTTAGTTGAAGGCGGAGTTGTGCGCATGGGGAATGGTTCACCCAGTAAGGTAACCGGTATTGGTACTATTCAGACCAGGATGCACGATGGGACAATTAGGACACTGTCAGATGTCAGGTATGTGCTTGACTTAAAGAAAAATCTCATCTCCTTAAAAAAATTGGACTCTAAGGGTTGTAGAATTAACATCGAGTCAAATGGCGGGCCCTCATTTTGATGAAAGATAAAAAGATTGGCAGTCTTTATGTTGGAAGGATCAACGTTGACCGGTTAAATCAAATTTTTATCATATTTGGGAGGGTCAAAATATAATTTTACTACTACTAATTTAAAATTTTATAAATTATAAAAGATCTCAATTAAAAATTTACCAATTTAGGGGACATCGTCTTGGGTCTCGATTCCGCCACTGATGAGACAATACATAATACAAGAAGATATGATTTCATTATGTTTAATGCATAAGAAACAAACGGAATTAACTTGCTATTAAGAGTTGAATAATGAGATATGGAAAGATGCGAAAATGAAATAAATAATATTTTATTTTATTTTATTTTCTCAAGCGTTGACTTTTCAAATCATAAAACAATAATATATGATTCTAGAACATGATTATTTGATTTCATTGAATGACTAAATGATGGAGAAATAGAGTGTAATTAAGAAGGTCAATGGAGTATATGACCTCTTGCATGTAAGTTTTGGATCAACAAATGTTGCATCTCATTTCTCACATAGTTTTGTCACCATCCTCCTCTGTTATTAATTTGTGTAAACGTTCAATTAATATATCGAAATCATCTTGGGTTCGGACTAGGCTTAGTCGAACATTCCCATCTTCAGCACCGAACAGATTTCCTTGACGCCCAATGATATTAGCTGCCTCCAGAACTGCATAACAATCTTTATCCTCTTCTCTCTCACATTTCAACCATGCGTAAGCTGCCATACACATGGGTCAAATGGTGTTTGATGATGTCATGGTAAACATGATCAAAGTTCGAAGCCTAAAATTGAGACAACTACCTGGGGAAAGTTGTCGGACTTTGTTGTAAAAAGTGCAATATTGAGGATTGTTTTCCTGAAGAGAGAAGCGGTTCGACAAGGATACGGTCTGGACCAATCTTTCCCACCTGCTCTTCATTGTCTGGTATGCAAAGCCGAATATTCCGGTTCCTTCTTCAAGGACTACGTTCAAAAGCTTAAAAGCTCGTAGTTGAGCATCTTTAGAAACTCCCATGGAATTCATCTGCATGTGTCTCATCATTCTGTTGAACACTGTTTCATCCTTTATCACTGCCCACCTGTGTACAACACAACAATGCCATCCTTATTCCTAAGCTAGTTTCATGGAAAGGGTATGATTGAAACAAGTCAGTTAAGCTTTACCCAAGTCTGGTGCCAGCATGACCTGTAAGCTTGGAAAGCGTAAATACCATCACATCTTCATCTGATGGAGCTGGAATAGGTGTAAAATGAGGCCAGTAATATGCAAGATCATAGATTGTCTTGACATTAGGGCCATGAAAAATCGCTTTTTTTAATTGTCCATCAGGATTGTTGGGCGACGTTACGATCTCGATCATGTTTGTGCTGCTACAATCTGATCTATTCTTCCGTCTATAAGCATCTCCTTCGTACTTAAATTTTTGTGAGCTAAAGTATTGTGTTTGTTGTTTGTCAACCTGTGGGAATTCAATTTCGTATCAAATCAAGGACAACAATTTACAGAGTGTAGTGAGAGAAATAGTATGGGAGTTGGGAGCAGACCGGATAGTAAGGGACTGAAGTTACAACTTTTGCAGGTGAGGAGGTATTTTCAGGGGAGAGTGCAAAAACTGCAGCACTAAGGACTTGGGTTGAACCAGCACCAAAAATGATAAATCTGTTTTGGGTGACTGCATTCCCAACGCTTGCGTGTACTTTGCGCACAACCTTTGCAAGCTCTTCCGAGAAGAAGCTCTTACCACCGTAAGTATAGCTCATTTGGTGCCACCCTGCTACTACTAGAGCACTACTAGCTAAATGCTGCATCCAGAATGGTTCCAAAAATAATGGATCCCCACTTCAAACATAAACATAACCCAAGGTTAGTATTAAAGACACAATTGGTAAAACATTTTCTATGAAATTATCCAAAAAAGTAAGAACCTGTAACTATGCATAAACAGGTCCCTCAAGAGCTCTTCCACGGATTCTAAGTTGCTAACCTACATTCTTACACACAAAGGAGTGCACTTTGTGAAACAGGTACTACTTTCATTAATCGGAGTATCTGTTCTATATAGTATACTTCTTTTGTGTTTGAGGACATGAGTTTGAATCTATAGAGACGTACTTGAGAGTGACAAAACCTTAAAGACCTATGGCTATCCAAATAGAACAATTACAAACAAATTTAGTGATGGTTCAGTGAACAAGGTCGTGACATAATTTCATGTTCAACCAAACTAGCAATGGCATGAGTCATATGCTCTGCAATTGTTGCCACCTAGGTGGATCCTCTGCATCAGAAATCTCATGACATTGGTTGTTGACCATAGATCTGAAAACTGTAGCCAAACACCGTAGCAAGGTAAACGGTAGTTTGTTATTGCAATAAAGTTTCATGACTACTCCGCGGTGCCATCACAACTCTGCATCATAAAGTTGAGCCTTGACTAGACCAGAGCCTCAGAAGAGGACCGGAGGGTCCCGAAGTTGGTCACATGGTAGCGTCCGTGCTGTCAAGTACTCAGGATCTAAACTACGCTTGTTTGAAGTGAATGTAAATCAAACAAAAATTCCAAAGACACTGGATACTTTTGTAACCCTGAGGATTTAAAGTCTAGACTGTAGAGATTCCTAAGGACTGAAATTAATGACAAGATTAACCCAAATAATCAATCATATTCAAAGAAAGTTTTGATTAGTTCTTTAGATCATCTCATCAAAAGTCAAATCTAAAACTACCTAAAATTTCACTTCTCAGATAGTTATGCGAATCAAATAAATATAATCAATGTTAAAAACTTGAGCAAAAAAACAGGAAAGACATGGTGAAATGATGCGTAGGTACCCATCAGCATTTGCTGTACAGTGTGGTATAAACTGAGAGCAATCAGGGCCTGTAAAGCATGTATTGCAGTCGCAAACTGGTTTATTCCCAACAACAACCAAACCATCCAAGTAAGCTCTTCCATGGCCTGAACAGTATATAGCTGCCACAGTTTCAGCTTCGATTGCAGCTCTTGAGCTCCAACTCAGTTTCCATTGACCACCCACATACATATTGGTTATAAACAACAGATTGAGAATTATAGAACCAACCAGACATGCCAAATACTTGGAGCTAGCAATACTCTTCATCATGTCTTTTTATGTCCTTTTCTTAGGCTCCCAATAGCTTGAAACAACTTTTTCCTTTTTGCAACAATGTATTATGGTGGAAGTTTTTTGTTAGGCTTTTGATCATATGCCTTTGTTCACAATGTACGAAAGCAAAATGTTTAGTCTTTTTGACAGGTCAGTATTGAGGTATGAGTGATAGTTAAGTAGGAATAAAAATTGACAGATTAAAGAAATAAAAATAAAAATTATATATAATACAAGTTTTAAATTATTTGATACTTACGAAATTAATAAACTTTAAAAATAGAATTATATTTATATCAAATAATAATTTTATTAATAAAATGATAATAATATATATATAATAATGTTGTTGTATTTATTTTTTTATTATTGACTAGATGTTTCTACCGGGCTACGCCCAAAAATTTAAAGAATTAATTGAAAGTAAATTGAATTTTAATTATGTTAAATAATTATTATTTAAATATTTTTATATTTTATATAAAAAAATTTAAAAATACGTTCTAGTAATTCTAATAAATAGTGAAGCCAACATAAAAGGAGAAATTAAAATGAAATGATTATATAATTGCTCCAACCTCTTTAAAATAAATCGATTGACCCTTCCAAATAAATAATTTAAATAATATTGAGCAACTTAAGTGTGATATAGATATTAAATAGTTATTAAACAATTTGCTTTTTTATTTTTCAATTGTCAACACCAATTTAGTGTTTTATTAAGTTTGTGTCACTTTCAATTGAGTCATTAATTCGGTTAAGAAATTATAGAAATGTTATTTTTTAATTAAAATAAATTATACTATTTGAGAGTATTTTAGTCTTTTCATTCTAACAAAATGACGACTCTCGTATTTAGAGTCGTTTTAGCATAATTTTTAATATTTTAGGAGGTAATTTTAGCATTTAGATTAGTTATTTTTGCATCTATTGTTTTTTAAATTAATTATATTTTATTTAATTTTTATCATTTTTAGAGTTAATTTAGACTTACTTGCTGTAGGTTTCAAATGAAGAATGGAAGTTTTAGAGCATAGAATAAAAAAGTTGAGAAAACTCTATCTTGAAGAGTGTAAAAATATCGTAAAATAATATATAATTTTATTATGGTCTCTTTTAAATTATCTAAGATTTAATTTTATTATCGTGTAGAATTTAAAATTTTAGATTAAATTATCTTTATACTACTTTCTAGTTTATTGTGTTAATTGTTAATGATTGTATTTAATTTAAGAAAAATTATTTGTTGAATGTTTTAAGAATGAACTTTTTACAAAATTTATATTTTTACGTTGGGTTAAACCACAAATCTGAACTTGTCTGATTAATCTACTTCTTTTGTGAAATTTTTGATTAATTTAATTAATATTTTCTTTATATGGTTGTTTTTTGAAATAAAATCTTCCATATGTTACATAAAAATTTACAAGTAAGATTATATATACAACAAAACAGGCCTACCGCGACACTATTTTTGACTTCAGACTATGCAAAAAAGGGTTGCATAGGTGTCGCTACGCTTCCCCCGATGCTTTCGAAAAGGTTGTCTTTAGTACAGTTGGCATAGGTGTCACAACACTTTTGAAAAAAATGTTGGCATAAGTCAACATAAGCTGACCTTTATTGAAGGGTTGGCAAAGACTTAGTCAAGGCCGACCTTTAAAAAAGGTCGGGATAGACCTTGAGTAAGTCAACCTTTTAAAAAAGGTTGGGATAGAGTCGTCTAAGGCAACCTTAAAAAGGTTGGGATAGATCTTGTCTAAGGCAACCTTTAAAAAAGGTTGTTTACCATCCCTAACACATATCTGTCTGCTACAACAAGTTAACCGAAATGAACAGGTAAAATCATAATCATTTCAATATAATTCCTCAGTTACAATAAAGTAATTGAATTTGTAACACTCTTAACCCGTATCCGTCGCTGGAACAGGGTTAAAGAGCGTTACCAAAAATTTACAAACATTTCATGTTGATCACTATTCATTCACCGAGATTATACATAACGTCCCTTAAATGGGCCCTCAGGGCCCAATACGAGCATTAGAAACGTATCGGGACTTAATCAGAACCTCTAAGAATTTTTCGTGACTTTTCAAAATTTTTCCAAGATGCAGGGCTCACACGCCCGTGTGGTTCAAGGGACACTCCCGTGTGACCCTGGGACATGCCTATGCTGCAGGCCATGTTCGACATCGTGTAACTCTCTAACTTGCACACACGGCCATGCCACACGCCCGTGTATTAGGCCTTGTGATTAATTAATTTTAATTCGAATTAGGTGCAGGTTTCACACGGCCAAGACACACGCCTGTGTTCTAGGCTGTGTGGCACATACGATCGAGACACATGCCTATGTGCTCAATTCTGAGCATTCTGTTTCTCAACATTTAGGGTGTAGGGGACACACGACCTGGCTACACTCCCATGTACTCGGCCGTGTGTCACACACGGTCTAGACACACGCCCGTGTGGACAAAATAAAGCCATTTCTAGCTTCATTTTTCACCCAAAATCACACCCAAGACCTGCATTTGAAACACACATCCAATACCAACCAATTCAAGTATTCAAAATAAGCAATTCCATCATTCAACATGGCATATCATTTCAAGCACAAGTGTTAATAAACTTACCTTGGTTTAACTTATGCAATAACAACATTTGATCACATATACTTAACATAACACATGTGTATATATATCATCATAATAACTTACTTAGTCATACCAAAATGAATCATTACTAGCCATTCCAATGGCTAGGTTACAAAACATCATTTTCAAGCCACCTATGGCCAAGTTGTCCTATACATGCCATTATACCAAAATGATTTTACTAAGTATACCCAAAATGACTAGTTGATAGTGTGACGATGCTCCAATGATATCCAACCTTCAGGAGCTTTCGAGCTCTATAAAACCATGGGAAAATAAGATGAAATAAGCATTACATGCTTAGTAAGTTCGTATAACAGAAACTAAATTTAACAAGTTTCCATCCATTTGGCTAATTTGCCTAAACACATATATCCAATCAAACTTGTTATTCACAAAGTTTACATATACATTAAGTAAGGGTAGATGAGCTCATCATGCATTATTTTTTCAATCATTATCATTTCATCTCAAATTTCTCATGCCATGTCAAGAGTTATACGTCTGTTGAATCATTGAAATTTTGATGAAAGCTCAAGTAGTACAATCGTGGTGAACGATTCGATAATTCGTCAATTTTTTATTCAAAGATACCCATTAGGGCACTTAGCCAAGGAACACGCTTTCGAGTCACATATCGTATAACAGGATTACCAGTCCAGGCTAAATCCTTTATGTAGTGTATGCTCAAAAGAGCTCAACTAGGATTACCAGTCCAGGTTAAACCCTAATCATAACGTACACTTGAGAGGTATTATTTCAGGATTACCCGACCGGGCTAAATCCTTTCTATAATAAGGTCAATAGGATTACTCGTTTGAGCTAAATCCCGTCCGCAACAAATGTAAGACCTCATTCATTTCAGGAAAGCATATCAATATGAATCACATTACATACAAACACAACATTCAATTAACCTAATTACATGCTCGATTAAGTTACACGAACTTACCTCGACACTTGTTTGCGTAAATAATCTACTAATTCGAAATCTTTTCTTTTCCTCGATCTAGCCTCGAGTTTGTGTTTTTCGAATCTATATAAATGAATTTAACCTTCAATTTCACACATTTCATATTTAAATGGACTCAATGTACGTCTTAGGAAAAATTACCATTTTGCCCCTAACTTTTCCATAAATTTTAATTTCGTCCCTAAGCCCGGAAAATGAAACTTCTGCAAATTACTCTCTATTCCAAGCCTAACCAAAGCC
Organism: Gossypium bickii; assembly: GCA_025503065.1. Taxonomy (NCBI): domain Eukaryota; kingdom Viridiplantae; phylum Streptophyta; class Magnoliopsida; order Malvales; family Malvaceae; genus Gossypium; species Gossypium bickii. The sequence continues at coordinate 47,643,891 of CP106719.1, forward strand.
CCATTACAAAATTTACAGCACATGTATTCATAAAATTTCAGAATTTTTTTTTCAATTTCACAAGTTTACATTTTAGTCCCTAAATCATGTTTTCATAAAAAATCACTTTGTAAAAGTTGTTTATCTATCAATAATCTTTCATTTTCTACCACAAATTTCTAATTTTCAGCATATACATCCATGACCCATTTTTCATACCTTGATAACTTTTCAAATTAATCCCCCAAATAGAGAGATTAAGCTATCTCGATTCCAAAAATATCAAAACTACTAAAAACGGGACAAGGAAACTTACCCAATTAGGCCTTGAAAGTTTCTTCTCTCTCTCCTAGGGTTTCCATGTGTTTTAGGTTGAAGATGATGAAAATAAGATGATATATTTTCTTTTCATCTTTTAATTAATTAAGTATTTGCTATTTCTAATTTAGTCCTTGCCCTTTTTCTATATTTCCATGGATGAGTCACCAAGAAAAATCTACATACTTTTCTTAATGGTCTAATTACTATAAGGACCTCTAGTTTTGAATTACATAGCTATTTGACCCTTATAGCTACTAGAATTCAACTTTCGTATTTTATACGATTTAGTCCTTCTCGAAATTAATCACTTAATCGACAAAATTTTCGTATCAAATGTCTATCATAATACAGACCATATAATAAAATAAAAATAAACTTTATTTTTGAATCGGATTTGTGGTCCCAAAACCACTGTTCCGATTTCACTAAAAAATGGGCTGTTACAGAATTACAGTAGTAACATACATTTACTATGCTTAAATCGAGCTTTAGGGACTATAGAAACAGTCTTAAAACCCTTAGGGATTAATTTGAAATAAGTTAGGAAATTTTAGGAAATTATGAAAAATTTTCAAAAACAGGGGACACACAGTCGTGTGGTATTGCTCAGGCCATGTGAGTATTCGAAGTTGGGAGACATGGCCGTGTCCCAGCCCATGTCTTAGACCATGTAACTCACAGACTTAGATCACAAGGCCGTGTCGTAGACCATGTGCCAGACCATGTATGGCACACGACCGTGTGGCATCCCGTGTCCTAAGCCGTGTGCACTAAAATGAACCTTAAACATCAAGTTTACAATTTCAAGATTTCTGCAATCCATTTACCAGCCATTATACCTATTCAAAATGTCATTAAACATGCTCAAATCATACTAATTTAACCATTTTAAGTGCCTAACCAATGTACCCTCAATGGTACCACAAGTATACACACAAATACAACAATATAAATCATCAATCGTTTAAACATACTATCTTATCAATTTTAGGCTAAATACCTAAACTTGTAACTTGCTAAGTTGAGATCAAACATGTACCATATTTATTTCTAGTATAGCTTACCAAAAACTTAACCACAATTTCACAAAATGAACTATATTCACCACCAAACCTAGCAACTATATAACTATCATCACATTATAAGACAACATTGATCAAAAGATGAACTAGTTACATGATTTATATATATACATATCAAATGAGGTAATTTACTTAACGACCTATTACATGCCATATAATCCAAAATAAACATTCAAGATCTACCGAAAATAGATGGATAATGTGACTTGAATACTGATCAGATCGTCCGTCCCACGAAAAGATATCTACTAGAAAATGCAAGTAAGCTTATTGAAGCTTAATAAGTTCGACGGACAGAAACAATAAATCTTACCAAAGTAAGTATAGCAATTTAATCAAATATAATTCCACAACTAATGTCTCCTACCATCCGCAATTGCAAATCGATGAATTACATTGTTTAATTCAAAGCTCAAATAATAATTTTTAGAAAACATACACGTCCACGACTGTAACACCCATATCTCGTATCCGTCACTGAATTAGGGTTATAAAACATTACCATACAATCATATACCTTTAAATGTAAGATCATACAATAATTCAAACACGTCATAAACCATTCATACACATGCATACTGTCTCTAAGTCAAGCCCTCGAGGCCTTAAAAATAACTTACAGGCAATTCGGGATAAATTTGTATCAATTTAGAATGTTTGGAAAAAAGTAGAAAAATTTGAAAACAGGGGACACACGACCGTGTACCTCACACGGCTGAGAGACACACCCGTGTCTCAAATCGTGTAACTTTTGAACTAAGAACACACAGTCGTGTCCCAGCTCGTGTCTTCGATTGTATTACTGTTTGAGTAGGGTCACAGGCCGTGTCACACGCCCGTGTGCCAGACCATCTGCTAGGCTGTGTAACTCACTAACTTGCATACAAAGGACCAACAGGTGACACACAGCCTTGTCACACGCCCGTGTCTCCGGCCGTGTGAGCCCAAATTTACCCATTTCATAGACAATTTCATTCTTTTAAGCAAACATACTTTCAAATATACGTACGGGAGGTATAACTCAACTTCAAACATTCACAACATAATCATATATCCATTCTCAACTTGTAACCACAACACATTTATCTCTTAAATGTACACCCATTCCATTCCCAAGTACTAAGATAACCTATAGCATACCATTTTATATTTTGAAGCTTTCAAACATATTAGGTAACAAGTAGGAATTCACAAGTTGATCAAGTGTACAACATGTCACAACATTTTACACAAAAACTAGGCATTCAACATAATAATAATTATGTTCCTAGTACATGCCATATACCAAACAGAGAAATTAAGTCTACTAAGATTCTCGGATATTGTGATTCCTAACGTTGACTCGATCTTCTTAGCCTGCAAAATGTAATCTACAAAATGAACAAATTATAGGTAAGCTTATACGAAGCTTAGTAAGTTCGTTTAGAAGTTAATAAACCTTTCCATTAAAATATAGATTTAGTCAACATTAAACATAGAGTTTCCAATCCACACAACTTATGCAGTAATTACAATCAATTCAGTAGCTTAATATAGTCATAGGCATTGCTCGATTGAGCTTCTCATCAGTATAACTGTAGGTTCCTGCTCATTTGAGCTTTACTCAGTATAACAATAGAGTTTGCTTGATTAAACATCAGTCAGTATAACAGTAAGTGTAACGACCCGAAATTTACGGATATCAAAAAGTGCATTTTTGGGTTATCGTTTACGTAAAACGGAATCGTAAAAATATTTACGAGGTTAGTTGTGCATTTAATTAGGTTTTGGCTTGGCAAATTAGCTTGAATTAAGCTTAATTAGGTATAAGGACTAAATTGAATAAAGGGTGAAAATTTAATTATAGATTAAAGAGAAAGTAAAGGGACTAAATTAGTAAATAAACCATATGTAAAACTTGTATAGTAAAAAGTAAATACAAGTGTATGGTAATTGTAAAATATATGTGTAATAAATACATACATTTGTAATACATATATATATATTTACTTATTATTTAAGAAAATAATATTATATTATATTACTATTAAAGTTAAATGAATAAAAAAAATAAAATAAAGAAAATAAAGAAAGAATAGAATAGAGAAGTGAAGCGAAAGAGGGGAAAAAAAAGGGGAAAGAAAAAGAAAAGGGAAATTAGGGTTTTTAAGGTTCCAAGCTTAAGTGGTAAGTCAATTTAGCCCATTTTCTTGTAATTTTTGAGTTTTTGGAATCTAGAACAAAATATTACTTGATTTATGTTGAAAATTTAAAAGTTAATGAATGTTTAGAAGTTGTTCATTTTGAATAAATTAAAGAATTAGGGATTAAATTAATAGAATTTCAAGTTAGAATAGAAATATGGATTGAATTGTAAATTAAAATATAAGTTTTGAGTAACAGCAACTAAATTGAGAGAATTTAAAAATTAGGGTTTTGTGATGAAATTAGGGAGTTGAAATTAGATTAAAGTGGAAATTGGATTGAGATATGAAATTGGTTTTGTAAGAAAAAGAGTTAGTTTAATTTAAGGATTAAATTGGAATTTAGAAAAAGGTTGTGTATAAATTGAAATATTCAATGTTAAATGTGTTGTATTGATGATTTTTAATTATTTTAATTCTATAGCAAACGTTGAGCCGGAGACCTCAGCTAGGAATGGAAAATACAAAGTCAACAAGGATTAGCTCAAAAATTTCGGTTTGTATTTTTATAATCTGAATCTAATATTAATTTGTTGAATTTATTATTTAATATGCATGATAAGTGAAACTAAGGTGAGTATTAGTATTGTAACACCCCTTACCCGAAACCCTTGTCGGGTTCGAGTGCATGGCATTACTAGACTTGACTATTAACTCGGGGTGTAAGATTTTAAAGTTGTCAAACTGCATCGTACTGACTAAATTGACCATAACTTGAGTTACAAATCTCGAAATTTAGATCCGTAAATTTTCCTTGAAACTAGACTCATATATGGATTTACCATAATTTTTTCAGAATTTTTTTCATGTGGCCAATTAGTACAGTTTATTCATCAAAGTTACCCTTATTACACAGCTTGACAAATCTGACCTGTCTCTACAAAAATGCAGTTATCTCATTTCACAATTTTCATATACTGTTCTTGTTTATACCAATGAAAAGTAGACTCATTAAGGGTTCTACACATATAAACTATGATTCCTAATTATTTTTGTACAATTTATGACAATTTTTCCAAAACAGAACTGTGACTCACGAATTCATTCAGAACAGGTCTCACTAAAACTTAAGTATCTCATAATATATATATCTTTTGCCTACTCTGTTTCTTTCATGTAAAAATAGACACAATAAGGTTTAATTTCATATCTCATTTACCTTCAAATTCAATATACCCTATTTTTGGTGATTTTTCTAACCCACATCACTGCTGCTACTACAAACTGTTTATTGCATTTTATGAAAGACTAGCTTCTAACTGAAATTACCTATATCACAAATTCAAGGATTCATTTGTATACAAACATTACTTAACAAAAACAATTTAACCCGGATTAAAAAAAATTTCATAAACATCACCATCATGAACCAACATACATATTTAGACACGACATCATACTTACTAAAAATTTAGCCATATTCGCATGGCTATTATACACATATATCTTAAGAGTTAACCCAACAAAGACTACGTCTTTCCTATACATGCCTTCGTTTAAAAACCCAAAATGAAAGAGTACCCAAAATGTAGATTGATAGTGTGAGTGACTTTCCGAACGATCCCGATGAACTGGTAGCTTGCACCCAATCTATAAAACAGAGGAAACATTTCGCACGATAAGCTTGCTAGCTTAGTAAGTCCTAACTCATGATAATGTAACATTTAATTATTTACGAAATGAAAACAATCAACTTATAGCATTTCACATAGGCAATTAAATAATTTATTTATACAAAGCCAAATACTAGTGATTCATTAGCCCAAGTAAATTAGGAATCATTTCCTTCAACTTGCATTTCTTAAAGTTCAAATAAGCATCTCACACGAAAATCTCCTTTCTTAATATTATACTTGAAACCAATTGTTCCATAATACACATTCTAAACTCGAATTCCATCATATTACACCTATCAATATTAACTTCAAACATATATAACTCAATTCTCATAATATTCATTCGACCCAAGTGATATTAAGCATAGCATCCCTTACTTCCTTACCTCGAACCATATACTAGATAAATTAGCATTAAGTTGTCTTGAACAACGATTCGATTTCTCTTTTGTAAAATACATCACCAGGCATCATGCACGCTAGGCGTAAGAGCACGAAAAGTAACACCCAGCACAAGGCACGCTGGGCGTAAAAAGCCCGATAAATAACACCGACACGAGGCTCCCGCTAGGCATAAAGCCCGATAAATAACACCGACACGAGGCACGCTGGGCATAAAGCCCGATAAATAACACCGCACGAGGCACTAGGCATAAAGCCCGATTATGTCGAAATAGTTCTACATGCTTTGCACATTTCATCATCACATATCAAACCATATGCATTTATTCACATTGCATTAAATATATTTAAAATCAATCCAATCCATCATCATCACATTCGGCCAACTCATGATTTTACAACAAACTTATACAAATTCTATCATTCATTAGATTTGTAAATAACCTTTAAACACAAGTTGGCTCAAAAACTTACTTATTCACCTTGCATGAGCCAAAATAAATTCACTTCAATACTATACATTCACTTTCGCTATATCATGAATTTATACTCTAAATTTCCACAATTCATCATTTACTAACTTCATAATTTATTTATTGACATAGTTTAGCTAAAGGACTTACCTCGGTTGTCGATAAGCCGTGCAAATCGGCAACTCAATAATCTTTGTTTTTCCTCGATCTTGATCCTTCTCTTTTTGTTCCCGATCTAATTTGGTTCAATTTAAACCAATTAAACCACACTTCCATTCAATTCGAAAGCAAAATCATAAAATAAATAATTTCAAGACATAAACATTTGCATTCGGCATTCATCCATTACTTTCTTCAAGTGCATTCAAAAATATTTGGGAACACTTTGGTAATAATCTCATTGATGTGCTTTAACTTATAACTTACCTTCTTATCTATAGCCATACATTAACTTTATATAATTATACATATATAACCGAATACAATAGCTCAAATTCATCCTTTCTTATGGCCGAAAATGTCAATTTAGTGCACTCCTACTTCTTCTTAAACATGAGACCAAGTAACAAGCTAATTACTCACAACTTAATTTCATTTTCCAAATAAAATTTTAGCTTGCTAAAACCCTTTCATTATTTAATTTGAGCAACTTTGTCATCATACTTAATTCACCCATTAACTATATCTAAGTATAATCATTCATCCATGGCCAATTACACTATATGTGTATAACCGAGCATCAAAACAAGAGAAAAGGTTTCTTGAATGGTTGTCTCACATTCGGCCAAAAACAAGAGCATCCCACGCGCTAAATCAAAACAATCTTCTTAAACATGCTCAAGATACTTCTTCTCATTTTGTCCAGATTTATGTATACAACAAGGTATAATTTCTCATCCATGGCCGAATTTCCTCATGTTTAAGATCAACCATTTTCTACTTGTTTTCCTAATAATCAAAGAAATCAACACAATCTAAGGGCAAAGTTATTAAGCTAGAATTCAACTCTTACCTTGATTCACACATGCAATGGCCGAATTGAGAGGATGAATTTCCTTCTCTTCTTGATGATGTTTTTGGGGTAGAAGATGAATGAGGAAGAGAAAAGAAATTTTCTTTTGTTTAATTCAAATTTTCACCCATTTTAGCATGCTTATGATATAATAATACTTTAAAAATTAATATACATAGGAAGCATAATATTCTTGCATGCTTACCGTCCACTTTGTTCAAATATGGGGAATTTGACATGCAAATTCCCATGTTTTATGGACAATTCACTTAGCTCCCTTTTTATTAACGCCCACTACATTGGTCCTTCTTGCAATTTAGACCTTTTTAGCAAATTAAACACTCAGATAGCTAAAATTTTCCACGAAATTTTCACACTCACTAAAACACACATAACAAACACAAAACATAATATTATAATATCTCTCAGGCTCGGATTCGTGGTCCCGAAACCACCATTCTGATTAGGGTCAAAATTGGTCTGTTACAAGTATTGTTGATATTGAATTGCATAGAAGTGGATTTGTGATTAATGTGAATGTGGATATTGGATATTGATTGTATTGAAATATGAAAATTTAATTGAGTTAAATTATGAGTATATGTGATTATTTGAATTGAAATGTGTATTGATTGGAAAATTGAAAAGTGATTTGGAAACCCTATTAATTGTATCGGGCTGAGTCGGATATAGTTGGCATGCCATAGGATTGGAAGAGTTCAGGGATACTTCGACTTCGAGTCAATGAGACACTGGGTGTTAACTTATTACTTCAAATTATCTGATGAGGCACTGGGTGCCATTCTGGTGTGTTTTGGTTGGATCTGTGTATCCGCCAAAGTCCGAGTCTTATTAATAAGGGTAAATAAATAAATAAATTGGCAATGAGATTGATATTTAATGAAAATGAATGTGAATTTGAAATTGGATATTGATTTGGATTGTACAATAGTGATACATGGACTAAGAGTTCATGAAAAGAGTATTGTTATTGCCAATTGATATGTGAATCAAAGTGAGAAAGCTATTGATGATAAATGAAACCAATAATAGATGAACTGATTTATTGATTTGTTAATGTTTATGTATGGTTAAAGTGTATATTTTATACAATGTTATTTATTTAAAGTATTTGGATTATAGAAATACTATTGAGTTTATACTCAGCTACGGTTTGTTTTCCGTGCCCAGGTTAGGTTAAAGTTCGAGCATTGAATTAGCATCCAAGGCCGATCTCGAACTCATTGTGGTGAAGTACATTTCTTTTTGGTAAATGGCATGTACCTAGGATGTTATGTTTGTTATTTTGGAAAATGAATGATGTTGTATTAAGATAATGGTTGGCTTTATATACATAAATATAAGTTAAGTGTATGTTAATGTGACAAAATGGCATATTTTGGTTAAAGTATGAATGAATTTGTTATATGCAAATTTAGATTGATTTGGATAAAACATATGAAGTATTTATGAATGAACATTAGTTAACTTAATTAAGTTGACTATTTGCCAAGATTTGGAAGTATTTGATTGTGTTTTGGATTGATTGAATAATTGGTTATTGAATTGCTTGTGGTTTAAGTTTGTAGAGTTGGTAAAATTTGATGTTGAAGGCTCATTTTGAGTCCACACGGCTTGGCACACGGGCGTGTGACCAGACCGTGTGAGACACATAGCTTACACATGAGCGTGTGGATAGATTGTGTGTCCCTGCAATTTAATTTTCTACATGGACAGAGACACGGGCGTGTGTCTCAGCCGTGTGAGGAACACGGCCTTGTACACAGGCATGTGTCCTGGCCGTGTGAAAACTGCACTTAATTTTCAAAAAATAAATTGACCACATGGCCTAACACACGGGCATGTGACTGGTTGTGTGAGATAAGTCAGGGAGTTACACGAGGTAGGACACGGCCTTAAGCATGAGCATGTCATAGGGTCACACGCGTGTGTTCCTTAACCATACGAGTGTGTGAGCCCTGCATCTAGGAAAAATTTTTAAATTTCGTGAAAAATTCTCTGAGTTTTCGATTGAGTCACGATTTGATTTTAACACGTATTTTGGGCCTCAGGGACCCCAAAAAGGGACTATATGATTAATTTATGTAATGTATGCTTTTTGAAGTGTGAAATATTTGTATTTGTTTCTGAAATGTTTGGTAATGCTCCATGACCCTGTTTCAACGATGGATAAGAGTTAGGAGTGTTACATTTAGTGGTATCAGAGCTATTCAAGTTTAGCCGATTCTCTTACTAAATCGAGCTTGAAATTGAGTCTAGAGGTACATGCCATAATTGAGTCGAATTGAGTCAGGATTGGATGCTGATATATTTGTTTGTTTCTATTTTATAGTTAAAGATGTCAGATGAATATATTGAAGATACTGATCAAGAAATGTATTCTGAAGATGATGAATCATATGAAAAAGATGAAACCGAGTTAGTAACGCCGAGTGTAAATCTAGTAAGAAATTAACCACCTAATGTTGAAAGAGGTAATACTAGAGAGAGAGATGATTCTCAACTACTTAGGGTTATAGCTGATGCCCTTCAAAGAGTAGTAGGAATTGTATCTACCACGACATTTGCATCTACTACCCGACGAGCCCCGATTAAAGAATTGCGCAAGTATGGTGCCACTGAATATCTGGGTTTAAAGGGAGTCGATCCATCTACTACTGAAAATTGGATGGAGTTTACAAAAAGAATTCTGTAACAGCTTGAATGCACTCCCAGGGAAAGTTTATTGTGTGTTGTTTCTTTGTTACAAGGGGAAGCTTATGTATGGTGGGAATCTGCAACTCGACATGTACCGATAGAACAGGTAAACTGAGATTTTTTTCAAAGAGAATTTCAGAAGAAATATGTCGGTGAACTATACATTGAAGATAGAAAACATGAACTTTTAATGCCAAAACAAGGTGAAATGTCAGTAATTGACTATGAACGAGAATTCTCACGACTCAGTAGATATGCAGCTGAATTTGTACCAACCAAAGTTGATAGTTGTAAGAGATTCTTACGGGGTTTACATGATGAATTACGAGTATAGCTGGTATCTCTCAGAATTATAGAATTTGCAGACTTAATTGAGAGGGAAAAAATGGTTGAACAAGTACTGGGTTTAGATAAAAAGCCTGAAAATACTCGTTCATTTGGGAAACATTCTGGAGCTACTAGTTTGAATCCGCAATAAAAAAATCAAAAGAATCTCGAAGTAGCTGGAGATTGAGTTTTAAATCAGATAAAGGTGATAGAAACTGTGGAAGATAGATGACAATTTCCAGTAGTTGTGTACGGAGTCCATCTCGGGATATTGAAATTTTAGATTGTGAACATTGGAGGAAAAATCATAGAGGTGAATGCTGGAAATTGACTCGAGGTTGTTTTCGTTGTGGATCTATAGATCATTTCATTAGAGATTGTCTGAAAAATGAGAATACTGCACCTGCTACATCTCAGAGATCAGTGCCTATTTCTAGAGGTCGAGGATCAGATAAAAGTGGTTCATTTTCCAGAGGTGGTGCTCTAGAAGAGGAAGTGACGTTGCTACTCAACAATCAGAAGCTAGAGTACTGGCTTGAGCTTATGTTGTACGGACTTTTGAAGAGGGTAATTCACATGATGTGGTAGCAGGTATATTTTTATTGCATTCAGAACCTGTTTATGCTTTAATAGATTCGTGATGTTCACATTAATATGTTAATACAAAATTGGTTGAGTCGAAAAATTTAAAATCTGAGATGTTTAGAGTATCAATAGCAGTGTCTAGTCCATTGGGGCAAACTATGCTAGTGGATCAGGTGTGTAGGAGGTGTCCTCTAATGATACAAAACTTAATTTTTTCTGTTGATCTGTTGATAATGTCATTTGGTGATTTTGATATAATTCTAGGAATGGATTGGCTTACTGAGCGTGGGGTAATCTTAGACTGTTGTAAAAAGAAATTCACTGTTCAAAGTGAAAGTAGTGACAAAATTGAGGTAAATGGTATTCGAACCAGTGGGTCGACTTGTATTATTTTAGCAATTCAGGCTAATAAACTTCTTCATCAGGGTTGTACAGCTTTTCTAGCTTATGTTATCAATTCAAATTCTATTGATAGTCAATGCAGTAAAATTAGAACTGTTTGTGAATTTCCTGATGTATTTCCTGAAGAATTGTAGGGATTATCACCAGATCGGGAGGTTGAATTTGCAATAGAAGTTTATCCTGGTACAGTTCTGATATCAATACCTCCATATCGTATGTCACCTACTGAATTAGAAGAATTGAAAGTGCAGTTGCAGGATTTACTAGATCGAAGATTTATACGTCCTAGTATTTCACCTTAGGAAGCTCTAATGTTGTTTGTTAAAAAGAAAGATGGTTCAATGAGGTTGTGTATTGATTATCGGCAATTGAATAAGGTGAATATCAAGAATCGATATCCGTTACCTCGTATTGATGATTTATTTGATCAATTGAAAGGAACTTTTGTGTTTTCTTAAATTGATTTGAGATCGGGTTACTACTAGTTAAAGGTGAAAGAAAGTGATGTACCGAAGACATCATTTCGTACAAGGTATAGCCATTACGAATTTTTAGTTATGCCTTTCGGATTGACAAATGCTCCAGCTGCTTTTATGGATCTCATGAACCGTATTTTTCAACCATACCTGGATCAATTTGTGGTAGTTTTCATTGATGATATTTTGGTCTATTCGAAATCTGAATCTGAACATGAGCAACATCTCAAAATTGTTTTGCAAATATTACTGGAGAAACAATTATATGGAAAACTTAGCAAATGTGAATTCTGGTTATCAGAGGTTGTATTTTTGGGACATGTAGTTTCGACAGATGGAATTAGAGTTGATTCGAAGAAGACTGAAACAATTGTCTAGTGGAAAGTATCGAGAAATGTGTCAGAGGTACGCAGTTTTCTTGGAGTAGCTGGTTACTATTGGAGATTTGTAAATGGATTTTCAAAGATAGCTTTATTGATGACAAAATTATTGCAAAAGAATGTTCCATTTGATTGGGATGATCAGTCTTAGGAAAGTTTTAAGAAATTGAAGCAAATGTTGACTGAAGCACTGGTTTTGACTTTACTAGAGTCAGGAAAAGATTTTGTTATCTACAGTGATGCTTCTTTGAATGGTTTCAGATGTGTTTTGATGCAAGATGGAAAGATGATTGCTTATGCATCTCGTTAATTGAAACCACATGAACGTAATTATCCGACGCACGATCTAGAACTAGCTACTGTGATTTTTGCATTGAGGATCTGGAGACATTATTTGTATGGTGAGAAATGTTATATTTATACTAGTCATAAAAGTCTCAAGTATCTTTTATCCCAAAAGGAGCTGAATTTGAGACAACGTCGGTGGATAGAGCTTTTAAAAGATTATGATTGTGTTATTGATTATCACCCGGATAAGGCAAATGTGGTAGCTGATGCATTGAGTAGAAAGCCAGCAATGGAATTACGAGCAATGTTTGCACAACTCAATATCAGTGATGATGGAAGTTTGTTAGCTGAATTAAGAGTTAAACCAGTGATGTTTGATCAGATCAGGTTAGCATAGCTAGAAGATGACAAGTTAGTGAAGAAGAAAGAAATGGGTCAGAATGACACGTTAGAGAATTTCGTAATGTACCGTAATGAAGAAGAAAGAAATGACTCAAATTCGATTACGAAATGTACCGTAATTTACGGGAATCTTATTGGTGGCAAGGTATGAAAAGAGATATAATTGAGTATGTAGTTAAATGTTTGACTTGTCAATGAGTTAAGGCAAAGCATCAGGTTCCTACTGGCTTTCTTCAGCCTATTAATATTCTCGAATGGAAATGGGACTGTATTACAATGGATTTTGTGACGGGGTTACCATTGTCAGCTAGTAAGAAAAATGTTGTTTGGGTGATTGTTGATCGACTCACAAAATCAGCTCATTTCATAGTAGTCAGAATTTATTGGTAATTCCAGAAACTTGTTGAAGTTTACATTTTATAAGATTGCATGGTATTCTGGTATCAATAATTTCTGATCAGGATCCACGGTTCACATTAAGATTTTGGAGACAGTTACATGAATCTTTGGGTACACGACTTAGTTTTAGCACAGCTTTCCATCCGCAGACTGATGGACAATATGAACGAGTTATCCAGATTTTATGAAACACCCCACACCCGGCCCACGAGCCTGAACCGGATCTGGTATGTTCCTTAAGAAAAATCGGTTTCAAAATTCTTTGTTACTTAGCGAAAAACTTGTGAATTTAAAAAAATATTGTTTGGGTTGGGCTTAGGTTGGAAACCCATTAACTTTATTTTTAAATCCATTTAGTTTAAGGTGACAAAACAATTTAGGGTTTTCTTTTAAAGAAATAATTCTTGCTTAAACTTAAATTATAAAATATTTCATAACATAGTAGTTAAAGAAAATAAAAATAACGAAATAAAACTATGGCCTTTTCGACCTTATTACATCAATAATTCCCAAACTTAAAAAAAAAAAAAACTTAAAACACTTAATAGAAATAAAGTCCCAAATATTAAAAATCCTTTCTTGCTGTGCATGGCCACCTTTAGCTCCTGCCGACCCGGTCCATTATTGCTCATTACCTGAAAAATAGTCCCACAAGGGGTGAGTCAACAGACTCAATGTGTACACAAACTAACAATCAACAATTCAGGCATACATGTTCATATCAAAGACATATTCATATAAAAATGATGCAACCCAAACCCAAGCCTAGTTATCCATCCGCTACACACCACCCGTACCTGCCAATCACACCGTGGGGACTACTAAGTCAACCCTCCATCCGCTACACACCATCGAAGCGATCATTTGCGATCGACGTGCTCATCGCCCATATAATTTGTGTAATTAGACACCATATTCGGATAATGTAACCGGTTACCAAATTCGGATAATGTAACCGGTTACCATATTCATATTATGTGACCGTAGTCACCATATTCCCTTGGTGAGACCGAAGTCAACACCTTCTTCCCCTTTCACATATAGCCCAAAATGCCCAAATATTATTATATCATGCATAACAAACTTATTCCTCATTCATGCTACTATTCACAGTTCAAAATATATCATATTCGTAATCCTATCAGAAGTAGGAAACGTACCTGGGTACTTTTTGCCACATTTGTGGTACTTAGCCACATTCACATTCTTATACATATCCATATATTAAAATAATTATTGCCATAATATATCGAAAGTTAGTGTGAGTACACACCGATTAAACAATAGGTTCCTTGAATTCCCAAGAGAATCGATCACGATTTAGATCTCAAATCCTACAATAGTTAATCACTTACTATTTAAAAGACCATTCGGCCCTTTTTCCAAATACAACTAGGATTTGTATTACTTACCTTTGATGCCGATTTGATGATTATTCAGATCCTAGAATAGATCCTTGCTTCCTTGATGTTTGTCGAAAATCCTACAACCATATGTTAGATTTAATCTAACTTTAACACATACAATATGGCCTTTGGTCGATTATACAGTGCCTTACCTTAAATCCTTGAATTCCCAAACTCTTTCCTTGATTCCTTAGATCCAAATCCTCAAATCCTTCCTTTAATATTCGGCCAAGACAATAATAACATTAGTCCCTATGTTTCGGCTTAAAGAAGAGAGTAAATCGATAACCACGAGATTCTTACCTTTAGTATGGAAGACGATAGATCTTTCCTGACACCACTTCAGAGATTCGGCTTTGGCAGAATTTCGGCTTTTGATGCTATGAAGAATTCAGCTAGGTTGGATTGTGTTTTTTTGGTTTTTGAAAAAGAAGAAAAGAAAAAGAGAGAGGAGGCTAGGGAATTCGGCTAGACAAAAGAAAAGAGAAGGGAACCCTAAAAATTTTGGCAGAGATGAGGAGGAAGCAAAAATTGATGAGTAGCCCTCCCGCCTTCCTTTTATATAGCAAAATTATCGCCTAGGAGTCCCTTACTTGGCCACCACTCCTCTATCTGATAGCTTTATGATAATTAAAAGGATTTAATCCAGTATTTATCTCTTCTAAATAATCCAATTTAAAAATCTATAAAAAATCCATTATTTATCACTTAATAGCCGAATTTTAAAGAGGATAAACCTCTCTTTTTCTAGATGCCTTGCCGTCCACTCCAAGGCCTTCTGGAAGCAAAAATAAAACTCTTTTTATTTGCTTCCCTTGTGATCCATAGGCCCTAAGTGCCATCTCCATAGGCCCTAAGTGCCATCTTCAGGCCACTTTTCCTAGCCCGTTTGTGTGTCAAATTTTACCAACTTTTTCTTTTAAGGCCATCTTGCCCTTATTTCCTATTTTAAACTTTAAAATTTGACATTTCTGCATCATTTCTAAGTTTCCTAAAATTTTCGATCGGCTCTGTTTACTTGCCATTTTCTTACATTTCCAAGTTTCCTAAAACGTATACTTTCCATTTTTGAACCATTTCCATTTTCATTTCTTAGTTTCCAAAAATGTTCATGTCCTAATGCATTTCCAGGTTTCCAAAAATGTTCAGGTTTCCAAAAATGTTCATTTCCATTTCCATGCATTTTCATACATTTCTGAGTTTCCAAAAATATCAAAAATTTATTCATAATGCTTAAGACTTGTCGTTTCATACAATTAAATCGAAAATGCATAGGCCCTTTCCAGGATGTTACAGTTCTACCCCCCTTAAACAAAATTTCGTCCTCGAAATTTCCTAACTAAACAACTGAGGGTATTGCTATCGCATTGTCTTTTCTGACTCCCACGAAGCTTCTTCCGATCCATGGTTGCACCATAACACCTTGACTAGAGGTACTGACTTCCTCCGTAGTACTTTCACATCACGTTCCAAGATTCGAATCGGCTCTTCCTCGTAGGATAAGTCCGGCCTTAGCTCCACTTCTTCAATAGGTACCACATGAGATGGATCCGATCGATAGCGACGTAGCATGGACACATGGAATACGTCGTGCATTAGCTGCAACTCTGGTGGCAACTCCACTTGGTATGCCACTGGTCCAACTCGCTTTAGTACTCGATAGGGCCCTATAAACCTTGGGCTTAACTTCCCTTTGCGACCGAACCTCATTACCTTCTTCCAAGGTGAGACTTTCAGAAACACTTGGTCTCCCACTTCAAACTCAATTTCCTTCCGCTTAAGATCTGCATACGACTTCTTCCTATCAGAGGCTTCCTTCAACCTTGCCCGGATTATCTCAACCTTCTCCTCGGTTTCTGCCACTAACTCCGGACCCAAAACAAGACGTTCTCCTAACTCAGTCCAACAAGTAGGAGTTCTACACTTTCGACCATACAATGCCTCGTATGGTGCCATCCGAATGCTTGCCTGATAGCTGTTGTTGTAGGCGAACTCAGCTAAAGGCAAATAATCTTCCCAACTTCCTCAGAAATCCATCACACAGCCTCTCAGCATATCTTCCAACACTTGTATAACCCATTTAGACTGCCCGTCTGATTGTGGATGAAACGCCGTAGTGAAATCCAACTTAGTGCCCAACGCTTGATGAAGTGCCTTCCAAAACCGAGACGTAAACCTTTGGGTCTTGATCGGAGATGATCGATACTGGTACTCCATGTAACCTTACGATCTCCGCTACATACAACTTGGCTAACTTCTGAAGGGGATAGTCGATTCTCACCGGAATAAAATGTGCGGACTTGGTCAAACGGTCCACTATCACCCATATTGAGTCCTTCTTAGTAGGCGTAAGGGGAAGCCCACTAACGAAGTCCATGGTAATTCTCTCCCACTTCCATTGGGGAATCTCAATTGGTTGAAGTAATCCCGATGGAACTTGATGTTCAGCCTTAACTTGCGACACGTCAGACATTTTCCCGCGAATTTAGTCACCTCTCGTTTCAGATCAGACCACCAAAATTGTTCCCTTAGATCTCTATACAACTTGATGCCTCCGGGATGCATAGCATAAGGGCTACCATGCGCTTTCCGAAGAATCTTTTGTCTCAACTCCTTATCCTTCGGCATACAGACCTTTCCCTTGTAGCACAATACTCCTTCTTCATTGACGCCATAATCCCCTAATTCTCCGCTCCGTGCTTACTGTAACTTAGCACTTAGATCCTTATCAGCCAACTGGCCCTTTTTCACCTCATTCAGCCATGTGGGCTTGACTTGTAACTCTGCCATCAGGCTCCCATCATCATACAGACTCAAGTGAGCGAACAAAGCCCTTAGATTCGACATAACCTTCCGACTTAGGGCGTCTGCTACCACATTCGCCTTGCCCGGGTGGTACTCTATCGAGCAATCATAGTCTTTCAGTAATTCCACCCACATTCGTTGCCTCAAGTTCAACTCCTTCTGAGTCAACAAGTACTTAAGGCTCTTGCGGTCCGTGTAGATCACTGACCTTTCTCCATAAAGGTAGTGCCTCCAAACCTTAAGGGCGAAAACTACTGCTGCTAGTTCCAAGTCATGGGTTGGATAATTAACCTCATGAGGCCTTAACTGCCGAGACGAGTAAGCGACCACTTTTCCATCTTGTATTAGCACACAGCCTAATCTCGTATGCGGCGTCCACGATTACCACAAAATCCTTGCTCGCCTCCTTTGAATTAACACCGAGCTTCCACAAGACCTTTAAGCTTTTCAAAGCTCTCCCCGTTGCTTATCCGTCCACACAAATGGTACTTCCTTCCTTAGCAACTTTGTCAAAGGCACGGCTATTGATGAGAATCCTTCCACGAACCTTCTGTAATAGCCCGCCAATCCTAAGAAACTTCAGATTTCGGCCACAGACCTAGGTGGTTTCCAATCCAACACTGCTTCGATCTTCCTAGGATCCACTCTTATTCCTTCTGCGAATACCACATGACCTAAGAATGCCACCTCCTTAAGCCAAAATTCACACTTGCTAAATTTGGCATAGAGCTTCTTCTGTCTTAACACTTCCAACACATCTCGGAGATGCTCATCATGCTCCTCCTCCGACTTCGAGTACACCAAAATATCGTCGATGAACACAACGACGAACTTATCCAGGTAGGGTTGGAAAACCCGATTCATCATGTCCATGAACGAGGCTGGAGCGTTCGTCAACCCAAACGGCATCACTACAAATTCAAAATGACCGTATCTTGTCCTAAAAGCGGTCTTATGAATGTCAGCCTCCTTCACCTTCAACTGGTGATATCCCGACCTTAAGTCTATCTTCGAGAACACAGCTGCCCCTTTCAGCTGGTCGAACAAGTCGTCTATCCTTGGCAAATGATACTTGTTCTTGATGGTTAGTTTGTTCAACTGACGATAATCTATGCACATACGCATAGTTCCATCCTTCTTCTTCACAAATAGGACCGGTGCTCCCCATGGAGACACACTGGGTCGGATGAACCCACGATCCAACAACTCTTGAATTTGAGCCTTGAGCTCCACCAACTCCTTCGGTGCTATTCGGTAAGGAGCGATTGACATCGGAGCTGTTCCCGGTAGCAAATCTATCCCAAATTCCACCTTCCTATCTGGGGGTATTCCTGGTAATTCATCTGGGAATACATCTACGAAGTGCCTTACCGTCCTAACTCCATGAACACCTTCATCTTTACCTCCTAACGCACTTACGAAGGCTAAGAATGCCTTACACCCCTTCTTAACCATCTTCTCGGCCTTCAGCGCCGAAACCATGTTAGACAAGTAGTTCCTCCTTTCTCCGATCATCACTACTACCTCGTCCTCGGGGGTTCTTAGTTCCATACGTTTAGCCGCACAATCCAACACAGCTCAATGCTCTTCTAGCCAATCCATTCCAAGTATAAGCTCAAACTCTCCGAATGGTAACTCCATTAAGTCAGCCCAAAAGTTTACCCCCTGAATCTCTAGGGTACATTCCGAAAAATCTTATCTATTACTACAGTTTGGCCTAATGGGCTTACTACGATCATCCGTCTATCGAGAGTTACGAGTCTAGGCCTAGTGTTTCCACTACACTACATGCAACATAGGAATGGGTCGAGCCCACATCAATCAGAGCAAAATAGGGTTTGTCAGAAATAAAGAATGTACCAGTTATTACATCCGGTGCGTCACCATCCTCCCTTCGGCGAACCGCATAAACCAAACCCGGTTGCCTTGCTTCTGCATTAGCGACGCCTTGACCTGTGCTCCACGGCCTCTGCCCGGCACCATTACCTCTGTTGGCGAACCCACGACCCGTTGAGGCTGCTGTCGCCTCTACCGGCTGACTAGCATTACGAGCTACGGTCGCCTCTCATCTGGTTGCTTGGGACAATCCTTAAGCATATGGTCCTTGGACCCACACTTGAAACATCCTCCCGTCTTTCTCCAACATTCTCCCAAGTGTTTCTTTCCACAATGCTCACAAGGGCGGTACTGCCAGCCCGTACCAGCTTGTTGATTCCATGGCCCGTCAACTCTAGGCCTCTTATAACCCTTTCCAGATGGCCCAAAACCTCTTTTGGGCTTATTCCTATCCACAGCCTGCTTGGTAGCATCCTTGATTCCCTCAGCCACCTTGGCCTTTTCCACCAAAGCAGAGAATTCCCGCTCCTGATGCGATGCTATCAACAGTCTCAGATCGTCCCTTAGTCCGTCCTCAAAACGGACACAGCGCTCATGCTCAGTTGCCACTACCCCTCGAGCATAGCGGCTCAACCTCAGAAATTTCACCTTATATTCTGCGACAGACTTACTCCCTTGCACCAACCCCAGGAAAGCCTTTCTTTATTCATCCGTATACCTGGTTCCCACATATTTCTTTTGGTACGCTTCCTTAACGTACTCCCGTGTCGAGATCCTCACCGTGTGGCACCATCTCGCCGATTAACCACCATTGATACGCCTCATCGCGTATGCGATGCCACCATCCCCTTCAACTTTTCCTCGTGGTCGATCTAGCTCATCCATGATGCGCTCCGTTGCTTCCAACCAAGATTTTTGGTATCTTGGGTGCCACTCCCGACACTCCACGAAACATCTCGGCTCCATTAGCTCGGAGCCGTTCAGGCACAGATTTCTGGGTTCTCGAATTTCCACCCGCACTAGCCACCAATTCCAAAACTCGCAGCACAGCCTGCGACACAGCATCCTCTCCCGTCTGAGCTTGCTGCTCAGCACCCACAGCTGGGGGTGGTGGTGGCGGTGGTATTTCATTGTCGGACCCCTAACCCGATCTAACGGGTTCCGACACAGTCATCCTTCCTCTACCTCGTCCACGACGACCACGTCCTCTGGAACTCATTTCCTAGTGTCGAGATCTAATTAAGGAATTTTATGGATTAGTCATTGTTCCACTTATTACCCGCGAAGATGTTTTATGAAAAAGAATTTAAGAGTGGTTCTTTCGCATTCATACAAGCACACAGTCTTTTATTCATTCATCCATCCATCAAACAATTATGAACTTTCATTCATTCAGAGAAACGTTGTAATTTTCATCGTTGTTGTTTTTCCACTATCCAGGGGTATTTTCGTAATTTTGTCCTACAGGGGCATTTTCGTAATTTTTTTCAAAAGGAAAAACGTTCTTTGGTGTTTTTGTTGAAAAGTATTTTGAGAATTCAAAATCCCGGGGTAATTTGGAGAAAT
This sequence comes from Gossypium bickii, assembly GCA_025503065.1. Classification (NCBI taxonomy): domain Eukaryota; kingdom Viridiplantae; phylum Streptophyta; class Magnoliopsida; order Malvales; family Malvaceae; genus Gossypium; species Gossypium bickii. The sequence continues at coordinate 47,664,549 of CP106719.1, forward strand.
TTCAAAATCTGAGGGTATTTTGGTAATTTTTGACCTCGGGGGTGTTTCGGTAATTTTCCAAAAATAGGGTAAATTTGTAAAATTTAATAAATCAGGGATATTTCAAAAGTTGTAAAACTTTGTGGGTTCACGTTTCCTACTTCTGATAGGATTACGAATATGATATATTTTGAACTGTGAATAGTAGCATGAATGAGGAATAAGTATGTTATGCATGATATAATAATATTTGGGCATTTTGGGCTATATGTGAAAGGGGAAGAAGGTGTTGACTTCGGTCTCACCAACGGAATATGGTGACTACGGTCACACAATATGAATATGGTAACTTCGGTTACATTATCTGAATTTGGTAACTTCGGTTACATTATCTGAATATGGTGTCTAATTACACAAATTATATGGGCGATGAGCACGTCGATTGCAGCGATCGCCTTCGAGGTGTGTAATGGATGGAGGTTGACTTAGTAGTCCCCACGGTGTGATTGGCGAATGCGGGTGGTGTGTAGCGGATGGATAACTAGGCTTGGGTTTGGGTTGCATCATTTTTATATGAATATGTCTTTGATATGAACATGTATGCTGAATTGTTGATTGTTAGTTTGTGTACACATTGAGTCTGTTGACTCACCCCTTGTGGGACTATTTTTCGGAGTAATGAGCAATAATGGACCGGGTCGGCGGGAGCTAAAGGTGGCCCTGCATGCAAGAAGAAAGGATTTTTAATATTTGGGACTTTATTTCTATTAAGTATTTTAAGTTTTTTTTTTTTTTTTTAAGTTTGGGAATTATTGATGTAATAAGGCCGAAAAGGCCATAGTTTTATTTCGTTATTTTTATTTTCTTTAACTACTATGTTATGAAATATTTTATAATTTAAGTTTAAGCAAGAATTATTTCTTTAAAAGAAAAGCCTAAATCGTTTTGTCACCTTAAACTAAATGGATTTAAAAATAAAGTTAATGGGTTTCCAACCTAAGCCCAACCCAAACAATATTTTTTTAAAATCACAAGTTTTTCGCTAAGTAACAAAGAATTTTGAAACCGATTTTCTTAAGGAACATACGAGATCCGGTTGGGCTCGTGGGCGGGTATGGGGTGTTTTGAGTTTGCATCGAGCCCGTTTTAAACTCGACTCGACACATGGGCTAAGGCCCAAAACATTTTTAATTCGAGCCCAAATGATTTTCTTTGAAATAAAGCAGGTGTTTGGCATGGCACCTAAGTCTCCGACCCGCAGTCCACCAGGTAAGTACCCCTAACTATTTGGGTGATTATGTGAATTATATTATGAACTTTAGAAGGGTAGAAAAGGCATGGAACGTAGAATAGTATGCTAGGAATTTGAACCCTAGGACTAGACTACTCAAACACCAAACGCATAAGACTTAATGCACTAAACAAACCTATGGCAAAGTCACTGAGCTAGGGTGTGGTAACCCCTGTACGCATGTCTAGGATTGGATTCGGAAGAGCCTGGTATTTAAGCAGTCCTAGTGACTCACCTCCTCTTCGCAGGAATCCTACCGTGCGTAGCATCTGGTTCACCCTCACTCTGAAGGCTCTGTGGTGTGGCAACCTCTGTGTGCGCATGTCTAGGAATGGTTTCGATGGGAGCTTGGTATTTAAGCAGTCCGCGTGACTCACCTCCTCTCCATTTGAATCCTGCCTGGTGCGTAGCTTTGGTTCACCCTGACCAAGAGGGCTCGGTCATAGGCTAAACCTAAGGACTAAAACCCGAAAGGGAACTAGCCATGTTTTGAAAAAAAAAAAGAAGAAGAACGAAACAACAAACGATTTGTATTACTTACCTTTGATGCCGATTTGATGATTATTCAGATCCTAGAATAGATCCTTGCTTCCTTGATGTTTGTCGAAAATCCTACAACCATATGTTAGATTTAATCTAACTTTAACACATATAATATGGCCTTTGGTCGATTATACAGGTGCCTTACCTTAAATCCTTGAATTCCCGAAACTCTTTCTTTGATTCCTTAGATCTGAAATCCTGAAATCCTTCCTTTAATATTCGGCCAAGACAATAATAACATTAGTCCCTATGTTTCGGCTTAAAGAAGAGAGTAAATCGATAACCACGAGATTCTTACCTTTAGTATGGAAGTCGATAGATCTTTCCTGACACCACTTCAGAGGTTCGGCTTTGGCAGAATTTCGGCTTTTGATGCTATGAAGAATTCGGCTAGGTTGGATTGTGTTTTTTTGGTTTTTGAAAAAGAAGAAAAGAAAAAGAGAGAGGAGGCTAGGGAATTCGGCTAGACAAAAGAAAAGAAAAGGGAACCCTAAAAATTTCTGAGAGATGAGGAGGAAGCAAAAATTGATGAGTAGCCCTCCCCGCCTTCCTTTTATAGCCAAAATTATCACCTAGGGAGTCCCTTACTTGGCCACCACTCCTCTATCTCGATAGCTTTATGATAATTAAAAGGATTTAATCCAAGATTTATCTCTTCTAAATAATCCAATTTAAAAATCTATAAAAATCCATTATTTATCACTTAATAGCCGAATTTTAAAGAGGATAAACCTCTCTTTTCTAGATGCCTTGCCGTCCACTCCAAGGCCTTCGGAAGCAAAAATAAAACTCTTTTTATTTGCTTCCCTTGTGACTCGAACCTGGCCCATGCCTCTTGCACATGGCGCCATTTCCATAGGCCCTAAGTGCCATCTTCAGGCCACTTTTCCTAGCCCGTTTGTGTGTCAAATTTTACCAACTTTTTCTTTTAAGGCCATCTTGCCCTTATTTCCTATTTTAAACTTTAAAATTTGACATTTCTGCATCATTTCTAAGTTTCCTAAAATTTTCGATCGGCTCTGTTTACTTGTCATTTTCTTACATTTCCAAGTTTCCTAAAACGTATACTTTCCATTTTTGAACCATTTCCATTTTCATTTCTTAGTTTCCAAAAATGTTCATGTCCTAATGCATTTCCAGGTTTCCAAAAATGTTCAGGTTTCCAAAAATGTTCAGGTTTCCAAAAATGTTCATTTCCATTTCCATGCATTTTCATACATTTCTGAGTTTCCAAAAATATCAAAAATTTATTCATAATGCTTAAGACTTGTCATTTCATACAATTAAACCGAAAATGTATAGGCCCTTTCCAGGATGTTACATTTTAAAAGAAATGCTTCGAGCTTGTGTCATTGACTTTGGATCAGGTTGAGAATGTTATTTATCGTTAGCTGAATTTGTATATAATAATAGTTTCCAATCAAGTATTCAAATGGCTCCGTATGAAGCTCTATATGGTCGAAGATCTCGGTCACCTGTGTGTTGGATGGAATTGAATGAAAGAAAGATGGTTGGGCCAGAATTAATTCAAGAAACGGAGGACACTGTTAAGAAGATTCGAGATAGACTGAAAGTAGCTTTCGACAGACAGAAATCATATGCAGATTTGAAATGTCAGGATATTGAGTACTTTGTCGGTGATAAGGTATTTTTTAAAGTATCGACTTGGAATAAACTTTTGAGATTTGGTTGAAAGGGAAAATTAAGTCCTCGTTTTATTGGGCCATATGAAATTGTGGAAAGAGTTGGGCCAGTTGCCTACCGTTTGGCTTTGCCTCCAGAATTGCAAAATATTCATAATGTTTTTCATATTTCGATGCTCAAAAGATATCGATTAGATCCTTCTCATGTTATTTCGACAAAGGATATTGAAATTTGACCTGATTTGACATATGAAGAAGAGTTGGTTGAAATAGTAGCTCGAGAGGTAAAAGAATTGCATAATAAACGGGTTCCATTAGTAAAAGTGTTGTAGCGAAGTCATAGTATTGAGGAAGCAACTTGGGAACCGGAAGAAACTATAAGATCTTAGTACCCCCACCTCTTTTTAGGTAAATTTTGAGGAAGAAATTTATTAAGGGGGAGAGAAATGTAACGACCTGAAATTTACGAATATTAGAAAGTGCATTTTTGGGTCACCGTTTTTATAAAATGGACTTGTAAATATTTATTAAAAATATTTACGGGGTTAGTTTTGTGGTTAATTAGGTTTGGTTAGGTGAATTAGCTTGAATTAAGATTAATTAGGTATAAGGACTAAATTGAATAAAGGGTTAAAGTTTAATTATAGATTAAAGAAAAAGTGATGGGACTAAATTAGTAAATAAACCATATGTGGCACTTGTATAGTAAAAAGTAACTACAAGTGTATGGTAATTGTAAAATATGTGTAATAAATACATACATACATTTGTAATACATATATATATTTACTTATTATTTAAGAAAATAATATTATATTATATTACTATTATAATTAAATGAATAAAACAAATAAAATAAAGAAAGAATAGAACAGAAAAGTGAAACGAAACAGGGGAAAGAAAAAAGGAAAGAAAAAGAAAAGAGAAATTAGGGTTTTTAAGGTTCCAAGCTTAAGTGGTAAGTCAAGTTAGGCCTTTTTCTTATAATTTTTGAGTTTTTGGAATTCTAGAACAAAATATTACTTGATTTATGTTTAAAATTTGAAAGTTAGTGAATGTTTAGAATTTGTTCATGTTGAATAAATTGAAGAACTAGGGATTAAATTGATAGAATTTCAAGTTAGAATAGAAATATGGATTGAATTGTAAATTAAATTATAAGTTTTGAGTAATAGGGACTAAATTGAGAGAATTTAAAAATTAGGGTTTTGTGATGAAATTAGGAAGTTGAAATTAGATTAAAGTGAAAATTGGATTGAGATATGAAATTAGTTTTGTAAGAAAAAGAGTTAGTTTAATTTAAGGATTAAGTTGGAATTTGGACAAAAGTTGTGTATAAATTGAAATATTCAATGTTAAATTGTGTTGTATTTGTAACATCCCGGTTTAGGGTCTAGCTGGAATAGTGGTGCGAGACCACAAATTCGAGGGTTATGAATGAGTTTTTGAGGTTAATGCTACGTATGCATGCTAGTGTGAAAGTTTCATAAAGCAATTTGGAAAAATTGCTATTGAATTGTCCTAAAGGACTAAATTGCAAAATGTGAGATTCTAGAAGCTATTTGTGTGAAATAGCTTTAGAATATTAATTAGAGGTCCTTAATGAGCAATTTTCCCAAATTTTAGTTTTTGGAAAAAATTGGGCATGGATAAGTTAAAATAGGAAGTTTATCAAAAAGGGCATTTTGGTCATTTGGTTATTAAATGATTAAAATAGGAGAAAAGATGACAAAAATTCACTCATCTTCTTCCCCATATTGCCGAAAATTTCAAAGCACCCATAGCTAGGGTTTGTTCATCTTTCAAGCTTGCTAGTAAGTGTAATTAAGTCCCGTTTTTGATATTCTTCGTATTTTTGAAGTCCTAGTTGCATTAGAACGCTATTTTTAGCTATTTGGTAAGCTATGATGGATGTTAAAAAATGTACATATGTATGACATGCATATATTTTGATGTTTTATGAAATAATATGAAAGCTTAATGTAGTAGAAACATCTTTTGCTAAGTGATTTTCCATGAAAATGCATGTAGGGACTAGTTTGTGAAAAACTTAAGTTTGGTCATACATGTGTGATTTAGTGAGAATTGATGAATGCTTTAGTTGAGTAAGTGGTTCGGTTTAGCATGAAAGGCTATAAAGTTGAATATAAATCACTTTACGAGCCTTGGGGCTGAAATGTAAATATGAGAAAGTTTAGGGGCAAAATAGTAAATTTTGCTAAAGTATGAGATATGAGTCAATTTAGTCAATATGTGTATTTCATTCATTATAGATCAAGAAAGATAAAGCCCGGATCGAAACCAAGGCAAAAGCAAAGTGGTAGACTAAATTGCACGTTTCTATACTTTTGAGTATCGAGGTAAGTCTATGCGTAAATAATGCATTTATACTTGCACATTCTTAATGCTAATTAGTGTGTAGCATGAATGAGAATGATTGGGAACCTATGTGGTCAAGTGGAATGAATGTGGTAGATAGTGTGAATGTGTAGTGATAATGCTAAGTGATGGGCTAAGTGCGATACTATATTAATGCTTAACGACGGTGAGCTAGGCTGTGTTCGATGCTATCGTTAAGTATATTTATCTAGTGGGGCTAAGTGCAAGACCACTATGATTACCTTTGTGGTAGGCTAAGTGCGATAAAACTTTATAAATTGATTGTGGTAGGCTAAGTGCGAAACCACTGAGATATGAACTGTGTGGATTTTGGTGTGTTAAGTGCGAAACCACTGAGATATGAACTGTGTGGATTAGTTATGTGAACTAGCTGTGTGGTTGTTAAACTGAGTAAGGTAGCTGTGTGGATGTATTATTGATAAATAGTGAGGTGTTATATATTGTGTAAATGTGATATTGAATGCAGGGGTGCATTTCAATGGTTATTAGTAAGGGACTCATGATGTGTTGGAAATGTGGTAAGGAATAGAAAGAGTAAGCATAGTGGTACATTATATGTTGGTATAATGATAATTGTTATTTAGATTATACTTTGATGCTTAATTGTTTATGTGTAAACTTACTAAGCTCAAAGCTTACTCCTTTTCTTTTCCTTTATTTTATAGAGTAAAAGTGGTGAACCAAGAGACGAGGATCATTGGAAGATAGCTCACATATTAGCACACTCTGGTACATGACTCAATGTTTTGTATATGGCATGTATAGGGGCTAGACAAGTTAGTGAATTTTTGTTGTACATGGCTAAGATGTGTTGGCCTTTAGGTGGATAGTGTATTTTGTATAATGCCATAGTTGTTGGCTATTACATTATATGAAAAGATGTAGTTTCTATGTGATAATGCATTTCAATTTGAGTTGATTATGGATGTATGGTATGAGTGCTTGCTGTAAATGCTAAAGGAGTGAGAAGAGCTTAGCAAATAGCTTTGTTCTTGTCCATGTGGATAGACACACGGGCGTGTGCCTAGGCCAGGTATGACACACGGTCAGTCACACGGGCATGTTACTTGGCCGTACGTCCCCTGCATGTTAATATTTTAAGTTATAATTGGCCACGAGCTAGCCACACGGGCGTGTGCCTAGACTCCAAGCTGTGTGAGGGAAGTCAGTGTTCACCACGGTTGGAAGGCACGGGCGTGGCTTAGCCGTGGGGCATTTGGCAGAATGCTCGAGTTTTAAGCATGGTTTGAGAACATGGGCGTGTGTGACTTCACACGGGTGTGTTGTACTTTGCACGGGCGTGTAAGCCATGTCAAAACAGAAAATTTTTAATAATCAATAAAAGTTCCGGAATAGTCTCGAGAGCCCTCCTGTGTATGAGTGAGACCTCGTAAGTCGAGAATGAGGTTACTGAGAGGACTAAAAAGAGTAGTTAATACGAGCCTAAGTGGCGATCAAGTGGTTTTATTTCGGTAACGCTTCGGGCCTGGTTCTAGCGTAGAACCCGGATAAGGGGTGTTACAGTATTGATGATTTTTAATTATTTTAATTCTATAGCAAACGTTGAGCCGGAGACCTCGTCTAGGAATGGAAAATACAAAGTCAACAAGGATTAGCTCGAAAATTTTGATTTGTATTTCTATAATCCGAATCTAATAATTATTTGTTGAATTTATTATTTAATATGAATGGTATGTGAAACTAAGGTGAGTATTAGTATTATTGATATTGAATTGCATATAAGTGGATTTGTGATTAATATGAATGTGGATATTGGATATTGATTGTATAGAAATATGAAAATTTAATTGAGTTGAATTATGAGTATATGTGATTATTTGAATTGAAATGTGTATTGATTGGAAAATTGAAAAGTGATTTGGAAACCTTATTAACTGTATCGGGCTGAGTCAGATATAGTTGGCACGCTATAGGATTGGAAGAGTTTAGGGATACTTCGACTTTGAGTTGATGAGACACTGCATGTCATATTATTACTTCGGATAAATTCGATGAGGTACTAGGTACCAACTTACTTCGGCAAGGCCGATGAGACACTAGGTGTCAACTTATTACTTTGAATTATCCGATAAGGCACTGGGTGTCCTACTGGTGTGTTTTAGTTGGATCTGTGTATCCGCCAAAGTCCAAGTCTTTTTAATAGGGGTAAATAAATAAATTGGCAATAAGATTGATATTGAATGGCAATGAATGTAAATTTGAAACTGGATATTGATTTGGATTGTACAATAGTGATACATGGACTAAGAGTTCATGAAAAGAGTATTGTTATTGCCAATGGATATGTGAATCAAAGTGAGAAAGCTATTGATGAGAAATGAAACCAATAATAGATGAATTGATTTATTGATTAGTTAAAATTTATGTATGGTTAAAGTGTATATTTTATACAATATTATTTATTTAAAGTATTCGAATTATAGAAATACTACTGAGTTTATATTCAGCGTACGATTTGTTTTCCGTGCGCAGGTTAGGTTAAAGTTCGAACGTTGGATCAACATCCAAGATCGATCCCGAACTCATTGTGGAGAAGTACATTTCTTTTTGGTAAATGGCATGTAACTAGGATGTTATGTTTGTTATTTTGGAAAATGATTATAAATGATGTTGTATTAAGATAATGGTTGACTTTATATACATAAATATAAGTTAAGTGTATGTTACGGTGACAAAATGGCATATTTTGGTTAAAGTATGAATGAATTTGTTATATGCAAATTTAGATTGATTTGGATAAAACATATGAAGTATTTATGAATGAACATTAGTTAACTTAATTAAGTTGACTATTTCGTATGATTTGGAAGTATTTGATTGTGTTTTGGATTGATTGAATAATTGGTTGTTGAATTGCTTGTGGTTTAAGTTTGCAGAGTTGGTAAAATTTGATGTTAAAGACTCATTTTGAGTCCACACGGCTTGGCACACGGGCGTGTGACCAGACCGTGTGTCCCACACGGCTTACACATGGGCGTGTGGATAGGCCGTGTGTCCCCTGCAATTTAGACAATTTAATTTTTTTTCAAAACAGAATTCTCGGGTGTTGCCACACGGGCAGAGACACGAGCGTGTGTCTCAGCTGTATGAGGAACACAACCTAGTACACAGGCATGTGTCCTGGCCGTGTAAAAATCGCTCCTAATTTGGAAAAATAAATTGACCACACGGCCTAGCACGCGGGCTAAAATTGGTAAATTAACGATTTCGTAAATTGGTCCTTGATATAGATGGACTACACTGATACGAACTCAAAAACATAAAAATTACTAAAAACGAGCATCAATACACTTACCAAATCAAAGTTTGAAAATAAAAATGAAAAACCCTAGCTTTTCCTCTCTTAGCCATGAAGAAGATGAAGAAAATGAGAAATTTCTTCAAATTTTTATGTTTAAATTAATATATATACTATGGTATTTTTGTAATTTTGACAACTTTCTTAATTAACCTTAATTAACCTATGTTTAAGCTTAATTAAGCCATTCATTTATGCAAATCATCATTCAATTCCACTAACTAAATTCCCATGGATTTTATTTTCTATTTAGTCCCTTTAATTTAACTACTTAACCTTTGTAGTTTTTACAATTCAATCCTTTTTACTTATTAGATTATCAAAATATTAAAATTTCTCAACCAAAATTTAATATGACTCTGTAGACCTCATGAATACATTAATTAAATAATATTTACGAAGTATTTCATCAGAACTTATGGTATCGAAACCACTATTTTCAACACCACTGAAAATCGGGTTGTTACAGCTCTCTCCCTTTTAGGAAATTTTGTCCCCGAAATTTCTTACTAGTAAATAGATGTGGGTACTGTGATCTCATTGAGTCTTCAGTCTCCCAAGTAGCTTCTTCTACCCTGTGATAGTTCCATAAAACTTTAACTAGTGGTACTTTCTTATTCTGATGTTATTTTACTTCATGTGCCAAAACCCTGCTTGGTTCTTCAAAATACGATAAGTCCGCCTGTATCTCAATCTCACAGGGAGTGACCACATGTGAAGGGTCTAAATGGTACCGTCTCCATATGGAAACGTGAAAGACATTATTAATCTTCTCAAGTTCTGAAGGCAACACTAATATGTATGCTACAAGACCAACTCTCTTAGTAATCTCATATGATCCAATAAACCTTGGACTCAATTTTTGCTTTTTCTTATATCGTAGAACCTTTCTCAAAGGAGAGACTTTCAGAAATACTCGGTCGCCAATGGTAAACTCTATATCCCTCCATTTTAAATTTGCATAAGACTTTTGATGATCAAACACCGCTTTTAAGCAATTACAAATTATTCGTACTTTATCCTCCGTTTATTGTATCAAATCTATACCAACGAGCTTAGGTTCACTCAACTCTAACCAGTACAGTGGCGTTCTACATTTCCTTCCGTACAAAGTTTCAAACGGCGTCATTTTAATGCTGGATTGGTAACTATTTTTATAAGCAAATTCCACCAACTGCAAATATCTTTCCCAGCTACCTTCAAACTCGAGGATGCAACATTGTAACATATCTTCCAAAAATTGAATTACCTGCTCTGATTGCCCATCTACTTGTGGGTGATATGTCGTATTGAAATTAAGCTTGGTTCCTAGAGCCTCATGAAGCTGGTTCTAAAATCTTGAGGTAAATCTCGGATATCTATCAGAGATAATTGATAAAGGCACTCCGTGTAACCTAAAAATTTCTGATACATATAATTCCGCTAACCTTTCAAGTGAAAAATTAGTACAAATTGGAATGAAATGAGCTAACTTAGTCAGGTGATCAACAATAACCTATATGGCATCTTTCTTTCTCGGTGTCACTGGAAGTCCTGTTACAAAAAGCATCGTAACTCATTCCCATTTCCATTTAGGAATAGTAATAGGTTGTAATAACACAGATGATACCTGATGTTCAGCTTTTACCTATTGACAAACCAGACATTTAGTCAAGAACTCTGAAATCTTATGTTTCATTCCCGACTACTAGTACATTTTCTTTAAATTGTTATACATTTTAGTACTACTCGGATGTATAGAGTGTGTACTATTATGAGCCTCTGATAAAATGTCTCGCTTCAGCTCTGGATTACTCAGTACATAAATTTTGTTACGGAAATACATTATACCATCATCCCCAACAGTGAATCCTGTAGTCAAGTCATTTTGGATCTGTCCCCGTTTGGCGGATAACTTTGAATCTTCCATCTACAACTCGAATCCATTAAAAGAGTAACGATTTAGTCTTGAGTTCAGCTACAACAAAACCATCACCTTCCAGTGTTAAATGTGCATTCATAGCTCTCGAAGCAAACAATGATTTCTGACTTAAAGCATCTGCAACCACGCTACATTTCCCGGGATGATAATCAATTACAAGATCATAATCTTTCAATAATTTTAACCATCATCGTTGTCTCAAATTCAGTTCCTTTTGAGTCATCAGATACTTTACACTTTTATGATCTGTAAATGTAACGCCCTAAAATTTTAATTTTTGATTTCATATATGTGTGACACACAATGTCTATATGCTTCAATGGTTATGTGTTCTGGGTACGTGTGTGAGGTCCCAAGTTCAAGCCTTACTTGGGCAAATTTTGGTATTTTTATAAATAAAGCCTTAACCTTGTGCAAAGGGCTTAAGTTTAATTGTTGGTAAGTTTATATCAGAATGGGTCTGCTGGTCTGGTAGTTAAGTAGAGTGTTGGAGGTCATGTGTTCAATTCTCTATGATGGCGTGTAGATAGTATTTTTGCTCCAATTTCAGCTAAGAGTTGTGTTGAGGCAAAATTCTGAGTAGTTAAGTTTTAGTGGGTTAATAGGAAGTGATTTTAGGAGATAATTGGGGAGAGGTTATCAGAAAATAATCTGATTATCTTTTTGTTGCAAAAAAAAAAAAAAAAAGTAGAGTTTCAGTTTTCTCTCCAATTCCCCAAACTTTTTTTGACGTTTTCTTCTTCTTCTTTTTCCCTCATCTGCCGATTCTTTCCCCTAGTTACTGTCAAAATTTCCATTATTTTTCCCCTTCTGCTTCTTTCTTTTTTTTCCAATTGATTCAGTTGTTCATCGTTGGTTGCGCGTGTTCGGTAAGTAACGGTTTTGCCTATTGTTAATCGTTCTTGGTTAATCTCTAAAAGAGGGATTCCTTTTTGGTGTTTAGGAGTTAATGAAGGGGCTGGTGGTTTTGAATTGACACTGTGGTTGTGAGAAGTCGTGGTTACTCAAGCAAGGTAAGGGTTTTTCTAGGTTTGTAGTTGAGCTCCTTCCGAAATTGGTTGATTAAAAACAAATTAAGTGATTAATCTGGAGATATGTTTGTCAATTTTTAGGTTCTAGAGGCTTAGAAGTGCTTACGTATTAGAAACGATACCAGTTGTGTACCCAAAATGTGGAAAACAGGATTTAGCAAAAAGCCAAAATTGCTTGCTGTCGAGAAATAAGAGAAATAAGAGAAAATGATGTGAAAAATTGTAGAGAAAGGAAATAAGGGTGTTATAAACTTGGAAATCAACATTTGCACTAAAATAGTTTTGGACAGCAGCAGTAGTCTAACTTTGAAAAATCATCAAAAATAGTGGGAATTGAATTAGAGGTTGAATAAAATATGAAATTAATTTTTATTGGTTCTAGTTTTTCATGGAAGAAACAGTGTAAGCAACGGAATTATAAATAATGAGATATAATAAATTTTACTAGAAAGGTCGGAATGATTTTGGGTTCCCCTATTCTAACTTAGGAAAATCATCAAAAATTGTAAAAAATAATAATTAGGGGCTTAAATTTATATTTTTAAATCCTTAATGAGTCTATTTTCAAGAGAAACAAACGGAAACCTCATCTAAATTCCATACTAAGAGATAAAAATTTTTTAGTAAGGAATGGATGAAGCTGTCAAACAACAGAATGGGGATATCTTTAAAGATTTTACGATACTTATTTAATGAACTATAAATTCTTAAAATTTTATGGTAGAATTTTATTTGAGTCTAGTTTCAAAAACATCAAGCGGATCTGTAACACCCCAAACCCGGCCCATACGTTTCGACCAGATCTGGTATGCTACGGGTTGTACATTAAAAACTTCTGCTTTGTTGGTTTCAGAAATCGTAAGTTAATTAGACAATATTTGAATAAATAGGTGACTTTTTGAAAATAAAACCTTATATTATTATTATTTTGAATAATTAAACCTTTGAAAAAAATTCATAAGTTGCAAATATTAAAAACTAAGCAGTGAAATATAAACTATGGGACCTTATTACATAAATATTCCAAAACAATTAAAACTTAAAGAAAAGCCGAAATAATCTATAAAAAATAAAAACTTGATGGCCCCTCGAGTCCATCTCGGCTCCCATGTCCACGATCTACTGCTCATCTGAAAGAGTGGAGAAAAATGAAAGGGTGAGTCACCAAGACTTAGTGTATAAATCCCGGACACACTGACATAAAGCCCACAAACACATTATGAGCCCTGGCCCATACATAAAGGCAACAATCATAATTACATGAAAATAATGAATGATGAATAGCCCAACCCATCCTAGAATTCCATCCTCTACACATCAACCCGTACCAACCATCACACCTTGGGGATTTCTACAATCAACCCCCGCTACACACCATAACAACAGCCGCACTGCCTATTCCTATTAATCAGGAATCATTAAACGTGGCATAGCCACCGATCACTATGTGACCTATCATTTGAGGTTGTGGTTTAACCACCGATCACCAAGTGACCTATCATGCACTTCTTCTTCATTATCATAATCCCACCCCATGCATACACACATAAGGAAAACATCACACAGGATTTCATATATATTTCGATACACATAGAGATTTCTATGATTACGTACCTGGCATCCTTGCCTAACCCCTGTTAGGGTTTCATTCGACTATCTACACATCCTCTTTCCAGCTTTTTAGCCCATAACGTATATATATAGACATACATACAGGTTTAATAGTGTGTTAGAGATCTACACACTTGATTATCGTTAGAACAAGACTTTCTACGTTGATGCTATCCGTAGCCGACACAACCGCTATCTGCCTAAGGTGTTGTTCAGAGGCTGGTAACAAAACATTAGGTTAATGCACAACTAAAGAAAAGGAAATGGTTGATCATCTTAAGGAGAATTGAAATCCTTACCTTGAAATCCCGAAAAGTGATATGAGATTCAGGGGCTAGTGTTTCCGGCTTTTAGATCTAAGAGATCTACTTCAATTCCCGAATGTCGCCCAACAAGAGAATACATAAAACCATTAAACCATTAGCGTTTCGACTTTGTCTTCCAAAACCCGAAAGAGAAAGTGAAGAGATAGAAAAATCGGCACTCACCTTTACATAAAGAATTCGACTACCCCTTAGAGATTCCAGCTTTTAGAGAAGATCGGAAGAGAAGAAGAAATCTAAGTAGTTTCGGCTTTTTGGTTGAAGAAATCGGAAAAAGGAAATAGGGGTATTCAGCTATGGAGATGAAAAGAGAGTTCAAGGTTTCGACTTTTGAAAGAAAAGATGTTGAGAAGATTGGGAGGTTTTGGCTTCTGAAGAAATCAAAAGAAAAGAACTTGCAGAGGGAGACTGAGAATTTCGGCACAGGGAAAGAAGAAAAGAATAGGGTTCCAAACGCCGGAATTGATGAGCTATCCCCCCTATTTATAGAAATTTCGGCACTTACCTATCAAAAACCGAAAGTGCCCTTTCTGATAACTAAGAATTAAGCAAATAAAAAGGGAAAATTCGGCACCCCTTTGCCATAAAGAAATCGATTTCTTCCCTCCTCAAGGTGATGGAATTTCGGCCAACACCTAGCCTTGTAGATAGCTCCTATCTTTTCTCCTTTTATCTTCCATATTATCAACTGTAATATCTATATTATCCCATTCACATAAATCCTCCTATTTTTGAGCCTTGTTGCCGTCCACTCCACCTAACCCTAATGCCGAACATTAGCTAACTTAAATTAAAAGAATTGGGCTCCTTGAAAATTAAATTTAGGCCCTTTACTCCCTTGTGTGGTGTCACCTCCTTGCTCCCTAAGTGGCGCCACTGACCACTGGGCCACAAGCCCATTTTGATATTTTAAACATAGATACCACCTTTTAAACCCTATAGTGCTCAAACAAAAAATTAACCAAGGCCATGACCACATCCTGAGCCCAATTTGGATCCATAACAGTTAAATTAACACATTAAACATATCCACACACTAAACGCATAGGCCTATTAATTCAGGATGTTACAGGATCTTAATTTGGAATTCTGTAGCTCAAGATATAAATAATTTAGTTATAATGACTCAAGTAGACAGCTTTGAATGAACATATAAGTAAATAGTGAAAACATATATGTGTATTAAGCTAGCATGGGATACATTAAAAATGGATCACATGGCCAAGGCCAATTTGGGCCGAGTGAGCCACACGAGCAGATCACATGGGCGTGTGGGCCCATTTTTACAGAAATGTTTCTAAGGTTGCACAGGTCGCCTAAGTCGACTATAAACCTACTATAGGGTCGGTAAGCACTACTTAGACCCCTAAATGCATGAAATTGACTAAATGATATCTGTACTGATGTTAATATCTGAACTAAATATATGTACTGAAATTGAATAATAGCATGTCATCCATTGTGTGTTGCATTGCATTGGGTTGGGGGTTGTTATTTGAAGGAAGTGTATTGAAAGGCTTTAAGCCTAAGTTATTGGCAGCTCAACTGCAAACTACTGTATTGTGTCGCATTCGTTACTACTTTGAGTGTAGGGATGGGTGGCTTGATTATATCCTCACGTGGAGTGTAGGGTTGGACGGAGATGGTGTGTAGAAGTTGGTTGGGTAGGATTTTGCTACTGCATAACTGTTACTGCTACTAATACTGTGATGGGCTAAGGCCCTACTGCATTTTTGACAATGTACTGAGATGGGCTAAGGCCCAAACTGTCACTGATACTAAAAAGGGCTTAGGCCCAAGACTATTCAACTGTGCACTGTGAATACTGATTGTTTTTTTATTTCTGCGGGATTACACACTGAGTTTACGTGAACTCACCCTTTTTGTTTAATGTGCACAGGTAATCCCCAGACTTGGACGGATCCGTGCGACGGGGGACTCAGCGGTGACCACAGTAATTTTTGGACTTCATGGTTTTCAATTTACGATTTAAGATTTGATTATTATTGATTATTTGGGTTGTAATTTAAGGACCCTCTGGGACTTTGGTTTTAAATTTGTATTTTTATTTATTTATTTTACTTTATGGATTTATGCCTGCTGGTCGTAGGAAATTCAGTTTTCAAAAAGTAAAAGTAATTTCTAAACGCATGATCACCTAGACTGTTTTATTAAAACTTACGCAACGAGGGATGTTTCAAAACAAATTTTTTAAATGAATAAAGGCGACTTCCTAAGTTCTAACAAAGGTTTACTAAAGATAATAACATGGAATGTTTTCATCGTAACAACGAGGTTTCAAAAACACTATCGTGTGACATTGCCAGATATGACCATAACGACTAGGCTGGGTTTGGGGTGTTACAGTAAAAATGTGGCGTTTTTCACTGTAAAGGTAGTGACATCAAATTGTCAAGGCAAACACAATAGCAACTAATTCTAGGTCGTGTGTCTGGTAGTTTCTTTCACGAGGCTTTAACTTTCAAGAAACATATATGATTACCTTTCCAGTCTGCATTAACACACATCCCAATCCACTAAGTGACGCATCACTATAAATAATAAATTCATTCCCAGATTCGAGTAATGTCAATGCAAAAGCTTCTGTCAAGATCCTCTTCAATCAGTCAAAACTCTACTGGCATTCATTGTAACAACGAGGTTTCAAAAACACTATCGTGTGACATTGCCAGATACGGCCATAACGTCTAGGATGGGTTTGGGGTGTTAGATTTAGTGGTATCGGAGCCAGGTTACAGAACTCAGCTATGAATTATGGGTTTTATTAAAAAATGGGCTTTCAAAAAATTGATTGATTTCCAAATGATTTGAAATGTTTTTACTAAGTGGTACACCGAGTCTACGGTGCCGATCTTGTAAGTATTCTGAACTGTGATTTGTTTTAAACTAAAATTGTTATGGATAGTATATTCTGAAACTACTATAGGTAGTAAATTGTACTGAAAACACTCTAGTTAGTGTATACTGAAAATTGTAGAGAAACTGAAAACTGTAGTGAGATTGTGATTTATGGAAATGAACTCTGAATAATCGATACTGTTTTACATAAAAAATTTGTTAATAAACACTAGAACTGTAATTGATTCATAAAATTGTTAATACAGATAAACGTGATTAGACAATGAGTGTAGGAGGTATCCACAGACGAGGTACTATAGGCCGAGGTAGAGGCCGCAGAGGAGCTCGAGCTGAGTTCTCTTCATTGGGTAGCATACCGAATTTGGATACGAGTGAGATGCTAGTGTCGCATACTATTGAGACTGGGTCTCAAGATCGCATGGCTAGGGACGACGCATTGTCCCAGGCTATGCTAAGGATTTTGGAGAGGGTCGTTGGGCCCAATACTAGATCTAGGGACTGAGGGTCAGTTATGGAACGACTCCAGTCCAATGGAGCTAAGCTCTTCAGGAGTGTCACTGGAGTTGCCCTTAATGTGGCCGAGTACTGGATTTTGGCCACGGAGAGGATTATGGATGATTTAGATTGTACCCTTGAGTAGAAATTAAAGAGTATAGTCTCACTACTGCAGGATGAGGCTTATCAGTGGTGGCTTACTATTAAGAAGGGCACTCAGCCCGAACGTCTGACCTGGGAGTTCTTTAAGACCGCCTTCCAGGGAAAATATGTGGACGCCTGTAGGAGGGAGTTTTTGAATTTGGAATAGGGAGTCGATTAGTGGCCGAGTATGAGGCTGAGTTTCTGAGACTGAGCCTCTATGCAGGAGGTACGATGGAATCGGAGTATAAGCGGTGTGTTCTCTTTGAGGACGACCTCAGGGATAACTTGAGGGTTTTGATAGCTCTGCAGAGGGAGCGAGATTTTTCAACCTTGGTCGAGAAGGCGAAGATCGCCGAGGAGGTTAAAAGCACTGAGCACCAAAATCGAGATAGAGAGAGAGGTAAAAATAAGAGGGATTCGGAGCCCTCGAGTTCTGTACAGAGGCCTAAGAAAAAGGCCAGAGTTGATGGGCCAGTTAGAGCTGGGCCTTTTTTTACTGCTACTAGATAACAGCCGTGTGTTAATTGTGGTAGACGCCACCAGGGCGAGTGTTGGAGGAGGACTAAGGCGTGTCTGAGTTGTGGATCATTGGATCACCGAATCAAGGAGTGTCCACTGAGGGATGA
Organism: Gossypium bickii; assembly: GCA_025503065.1. Classification (NCBI taxonomy): domain Eukaryota; kingdom Viridiplantae; phylum Streptophyta; class Magnoliopsida; order Malvales; family Malvaceae; genus Gossypium; species Gossypium bickii. Next base: position 47,682,755 of record CP106719.1, read on the forward strand.
TCATATGCAAGCTCAAGGTACTGGTAATACATTGCCACAGAGGGTAGTACAATAGTCAGCAAGAGGCCGTGGTCAGGCTAGGGGTGGTAATGGCATGGGCCGTGGGCAGAGAGCACCGGACAGAGGTGCTGGACAGACTAAGGTGAGGCAGCCGGCTCTAGTATATACTGCACGTCGCTGAAAGGATGGAGATAGTCCAGACATCATCACGGGTACGTTCCTTATTCATGATGTACCTTATATTGCATTGATAGATATAGGATCCACTCACTCCTATATAGCCTGTACTGTGTCTGAAAACTTAAGGATTTTAGTTGAGAGCACTACGAGTGAGGTTACAGTACTAAGCCCATTAGGGCAATTTGTTAGAGTTAGCAAACTGTATAGGGACGTCCCTTTAGAGGTACAAGGGGCAATCTTCCTGGCTGATTTGATGGAGCTTACATTTGGGGAGTTCGACCTAATTCTGTTGATGGACTGGTTGGTTAAGCATCATGTTAGCTTGGACAATGCGACTAAAAGGGTCGTACTAAGGGCTGAGGAAGATAAGGAGGTAGTCATGATTGAAGAACGTCGAAATTACTTATCTAATGTGATTTCTGCACTGGTGGTAGAGAAGATCGTTCGTAAGGGATGTGAGGCATTCTTGGCCTACGTAAGTGTTTCGGATTTTGGGGATTCTACAATTAAGGATAACAGAACGGTAATGAATTTTTTGGATGTCTTTCCCGAGGAGCTACCGGGGTTAAGCTCCCTATCGAATGGCACCGAAGGAGCTTGTAGAGCTTAAGGCTAAGATTCAGGAGCTATACTATTGATTTTTGAGGCAGTTGGGAGGATTATCTACAGCTAACGGAGTTCACCTATAATAACAGTTTCCAGTCAGCATCCAGATGGCACCTTACGAGGCACTGTATGGTCGTAAGTGTCGCACTTCTTTATTTTGGATTGAGTTGGGTGAGCGACGTGTTCTGGGTCCTGAGTTGGTTTCTGAGACAGAGGATAAGGTTAGACTGATTCAGGATCGACTGAAAGCAATTTCTAACAGACAGGAACCCTATTTTAACACCCCAAACCCGGCCCACGAACCCTGACCGGATCTGGTATGTTCTTTGAGTAAAACGGTTTAAAATTTGCTTGCTTCTTTGAAAAGTTTGGGTGGTTTTGAAGAAAATTAATTTTTGGTTGGGCTCGAGTTGGAACAAGTTTATTCTTGAAAGCTAGGTGTTTATAAAACTTTATTTCTAAGTTCAAGACCTTAAATTAAAGATACGTCGAGTGGTTTGAAAGTTTATCTCATATTGAAAACAATTTGTTTTAGGGTGTCCAAATCAGTTAGAGTTTATTTTTAAAATAAAATTTACTTAATCCTTAATTTGATAAAAATTCGTAGCGTAATAAAATAATTTAGAAAGCATGCATAAACAGTTTCATATTAGTGGCCTTATTACATCAAATGAAAACCCGAAATAAATCCGTAATAATTAGAAATAAAAAGTCCCAAAATTAAAATAAAGTCTGGGTTGAACATGGCCACCACTAAGCTCCTGCCGACCCGGTCCATCACTGAGCGTCACCTGAAAAATATTCCCACAACGGGGTGAGTCAAATAGACTCAATGTGTACATCCAACACTAAGTCCCAACAGTTTAGGCATGTCAGTTCATACATATACAAATAGCAATTAAATATAATGATGCAATCCCGAACCCAAACCTAGATGCCATCTGCTACACATCACCCGTACCAACCATCACACCGTGGGGACTACTAAGTCAACCCTCCATCCGCTACACATCATCGAAGGCAGTCGCTGCAGTCGATGTGCTCATCGCCCTTATAAAATTCGTGGCATAGCCACCAGATAATCATTTTGTGACATGAGTCACCACATTCAGATAATGTGACCGAAGTCACCACATTCTGTAATATCCCGGGTTAGGGGCTATTTTGTTGTTGCATGTTATTGCATGTGTTAGTGCGCTGTGTTGCTATTTCGGTGTTTTAGGGGCTTAATTATAGGTTAAGTGTGTGCCTGAGTAGGTAGGAAAATTTTAGTTTTGGCCTTAGGTGTGGGGAGCTGATAGAGTTGGGGCTTAAGAGAATAAAAGGGGATTTTATTGCACAAAAGAGGAGTTGGTGGAGTGGCATTGTAGGCGCCACTAAGGGCTTGTGAATGTGACGCCACTTGCAGGGGGTGTGGTCCTGTGTTCAAGCTGCAAAGTGGCCACATTTTGCTTTCTTTTTGGACGGCATAGGAGGGAGGAGTTGTGTGTGATTTAAACTCCCCCTTGGACTTGGTCAAGGGTGACTTGGATGGTGGAGAGAAATTGGTGGAGGGGGGACTTGTTCAAACTTTTTGAAATGGTGGTTGGGAGTGAATAGGGATTTGGCGAATCTTTTGGAGAGTTTAGGGGAGGAAGTGACGGCTTGGGATGGGTTGTGTGTGTGCCGAAATTCATTTAGGAATTTTGGTACACTTTCTGATCACATTTTGTTAGCCAAATTCAACAAAGTTCTCATTCTTTCTTCTTAGAAAAAAAAACTCTTCTTGCCAAATTTTGCTTTGCTTCCTTTGTTTGGTGTGACCAGAATGCTCTCTCCCTATACCTTCTTCTTCTTTTCCACTTTATTGAACCGAAACTTGACCTCTAAAACATTTTCTCCATCTTCTTTATTGCTCAAAACCGAAAGTGCAACCTCTATCCATCGTTGGTTTCTTTCTTCTTTTCTCTCAAACCCCATTGCAGTAACCTCATTTCTCTTGACTAGACTCTCTTTTCTTCTCATACAAAGCCGAAAGTAGAGGTGTTAAACACTCAAGCCAACCCTTCTCATCTGTTGACCGATTCCTTCTCATCTTTTAGACCATATTTCCTCTGTGGTACTTCGAGTTCTCTAGCCGAATACCTCCCTTCCCTTGGTGTTTTGTTGGCGAACCTTTTCTCCTTTTTGATCAAAGTCTTGACCGAACTCATCCCTTCTCTCAGTGGTTGTAGTGGCCGAATATTAGTGGTGTTTTGGAAGCCTTGCCTTAATCGTTGGTGGTGGTAAGCTTTTGGCCGAATGGCCATTTCTTCTCTTTTTCCATTCTTAATCGTTTGGATTGATAAAGAGCCGAATGTGACTTTGTTGTTGAGTGCTAATCCTTTGGTGTTGAACCGATTGTGTTATAGGGCATCGGGGACTTCAAGGCAGTCAAGCGGAGTCTCTATTGTTGGGTAGTCATTAGGTTGTGCCGATTGTGGTAAGGGACCATTAGTTGGTTCGGGTATTGGTTAGAAAGCAAACCAATAGCAAGGTAAGGGTGATTCGACAATCCTTGTGGGTCTTAATGGTGTTGGCCGAATGTCTTTGTACCTAACCCCTATCTTTGGCCGATTGTAGGAGTCAATAATCGAGGGGCTTAGCATTCGTTCTCGTTGGGATTTCTAGGCTCGTAGTTACCAGGTGTGTAACTAACACCTTGATACTTAGTAATATTTTTAATAATAAACCGTTTTGCCTGTTAAAACTATAACAGTATGATGGACAAGTGAATACCCAAAATGGGGTATGTGGACGATTCGGGTAAGTTTGTTCTATTATGAGTACTATTAATAAAGTATAATATCATGACCTATGTTTTGTATGTATGTTATGAGAGACTGCTTGGTATGTTGGCATGATATGCATGACTTGCATGAGATGCATGATACATGAGTATGGTATGTTGATGGGTGATACGAGATGAGGGAACAGTGATATATATATTGTGCTGACGAGCACCAGTGCTTTGGTAGCACACTTTGTGACTTTGGGTCACCAGAGGTTTGGCACCTCCAGAGGTTTGGTACCTCAGCGTCTCGTCCCAGTGGCTCGATACCACGAGTGGGTTGGCCCCACGAGATGATTATACGGATTGACGCCGATGTTTTGGTAACACACGATGGGTTGGCCCCATCACCGATTTGTGACTACGGTCACCGTGCTTTGGTAGCACATTGTGTCTTTGGGACACCGTGAGGTTTGGCACCTCATTGCGACTTGTCCCTGTGGTTTGACCACCGTGGGTTGGCCCCACTTGAGATATGGGATCGTCTGCTAGTGTTTTGGTAACACACGATGGGTTGGCCCCATCATCATTGGATTTGTGACCCCGGTCACCAGTGCTTTGGTAGCACAACTGTGTCTTTGGGACACCAGTGGTTTGGGACCACATCGATGGATAATGTGTCTTTGGGACACCAGTGTTTTGGTAACACATTGTGACTATACGTCACCAAAGGGTTTGGTACCACACGGTAGAAAAAGGTGTATGGATGGTTAGGATCAAATTTTGCATTAATTATGTTGCTATGTATGATGTGTGTTAGCATGTGGTTTTTATCGGGAGCGGGATTTACACACTGAGTCACTCGACTCACCCTCTCCTTTGACATTTCAGGTGACTCGTAGACGCGGACTTGGAGCCGGGATGGACTCGGGGTGCACATGCCATGCTCTAATAAAAGCTTTGCTCAGTTTATTGCATTTGGGTACTTAGTTTATTTATTTTTATTTGGATTTGTAAAAGCTTTTTAAGATGTGCTTTATACTGTTTATGTTTACATTGGATTTTAATATGCGGTAACAAAATAACTTGGTACAAATTTTATTAAAATTTGGAAAGACGACGTTTTCAAACCAACAAAGCGATACGTTTTCAACTATACCATCGGGTACCACATTGATTTTCTAAACCAATAAAGATCAATTGTTTTCTAACGTGAAATCAAACTTTTACTAAGTTTAAATGTCTTAGTAACAACATTAAACAACTTGTTTTCAAAAAGGAACAAAGTTTTATCAAGTCTATTTGGTACAAATTCAAATTTTCAAACACGTTTTCCTCGTAACATACCGTTGATTCGGTCGTGGTGTTTGGACCGGGTTTGGGGTGTTACAATTGTGGTATCAGAGCTAAGTTCAAAAGCTCGGCTGTGGGCTTGAGGCCCAAACTGTTTTCAAAAGTTTGTTTTAAGTGTTTTGTGATGGAATACATGGTTTACAAGGCATGGCACCGAGTCTCCTAGCACTGATTCGCCTGGTAAGTGGTTCTAACTCTTCTGTGAATTATTATTTGTAGAAGGGTAGGTGATATGGAACGTAGTTAGATTTATAGGACTTGAACCCTAGGATTAGATTACTCAAACACTTGAACTAAAGCATAAGACTTAAAGCACTAAACCAATCTGTGACTCAGCCACGGGGCTAGGGTGTGGTAACTCCTGTACGCATGTCTAGGAGAGGATCCGGAAGAGCTTGGTATTTAAGCAGTCCTCGTGACTCACCTCCTCTTCGCAGGTATCCCACCTGGTGCGTAGCTCGAGTTCACCCTGACCAAGAAGGCTAGGTCATAGACTTAACCTAACGATTAAAACCCGAAAAGGGAATTAGCCATGTTTTCAAAAATACAACAACAACCCTAATGTTTTCAAACTTTTTGCAATACACTCTTTCAAAACCGAAAATACCACATTTACAACATTTACAACAATTTTCTTGAAAAACCTGATTTATGGAAAATTACAAAAAATGCCCTTAGGGGTAAATTTACTAAAATGCCCTCGGTTTATAAAATAGCAACTCAATGATTTTGCCCCAAAATTTCAATGATGTTACGAAATTCAAACACTCAGTTTTACGAAATATCAATCAAAATTTTGATTTTGGAAAATTTACGAAAACGCCCTCAGTTTGTGAAAATTACTAAAATACCCCTGGTTTCCAAAACGAAGTACTTTACAAAATTTTCAAAGAACACTCTCAAATTTTTGGAATTTCGAATTGACCGGTTTTACGAAAGTTTTAAAATATTTTTATTACGAAAATACCCTGTAGGGAAAATGACGAAAATACCCTTGGGCTAGAATGGGCAGCAATGTCCGAAGAGTGAATAGGTATGGAAAGGGTTAAGGCATGAATGTATAATCTCTTTTGGGTGAATAGGATAGAAGACTGAAACCTTGATTGCTCGAAAGAACCCCTGAATAAACTCTATTCATAAAATTTCTTTGCGATTAAGAAAGTGGAACGTTACTAATGCATAAAAATCTTCTTAATCAGAAACGTAGATCGTTAGACATGAGCACTCGAGGCGGACGTGGTCGTAATACTCGTGGTAGAGGTAGGGGTAGAATGACGGTTTCTGAACCCGTAGGATCCGGGCGGGGTTCGAGAAAATGAGATCTGCCCGCCACCAAATTGGAGGTGGTGAGTTCCAAGATCGATCGAGATGACGCAGCGTCACGAGCGATCTTTGCGGGTGTTGGAAAGAGTAGCCGTGTGTAAGTGGTGGTGCGGGAGTTAGAAATCTGTTCTCGAGAGACTTCGGCTAACGGGGCGAGTTCTCTTCCGAGGTGTGTATCGGGTGTTGCTCCTAGCACTTCTTGAGTATTGGCTGGAGGCAAATCGAACGGATCATGGACGATCCGGACTTGACGACCGAGGAGAAACTTAAGGGGATCGTACGCTTCTTCTGACGAGTCATATCAGTGGTGGCTCACGGTTCGGGACAGTGTGGCAGCTGAGGATCTAACATGGGATTACTTTAGAGCTGCATACCAAAAGAAGTACATCGGGGCTAGCTACATCGACTCCCAAATGAAAGGCATTTCGAGGCTTGTTCGGGGAGCAAATCATTCTTGAGTACACGCAGTGAGTTCCCGAAGGTGAGTAGGTATGCCGTGGGCATTGTAGCCACTGAGCATGAGAGGTGTGTTCGTTTCGAGGATGGCTTGCGAGACGAGTTGAGGCTGCTGATTGCTCCACAGCAGGAGCGCGAGTTTGCCGTCTTAGTCGAGAAGGCTAAGGTAGCCGAAGGTGTTAAGGAGTCGATGAGGCGTAGTATGGACGGGAGTAGGCTTAAGAGGAGCTTTGGGTCTTCTCGGTTCGTCGGGTAATCCGCAGAAGAGGCTAGACCGAGTGGGCGAAATCGGGCCCGCTAGATTTGGTGTCGCTAGGCGGGGACCACCGCAGATGTAATCGCGTGGGAAATCTCATTGGGGTGGTTGTTGGACCGGTGGTAAAGGTTGCTTTTGAGTGTGGTTCTCGGATCATCGCATTAGGGACCGTCCGCGTAGGATGGCCGTGATTCACCCCGGAGAGTCGTACCGTAACCGCCTCGAGAGGTAATGGACCGCCACCACGAGGGGCCGTGGTAATGGCGAGGTGGTAATGGATTTGGTAGAGGTCGTGGAGCACCGGGTAGAGGTGTGGTAGTTCTGCACGCACGGCTGATGCGGTGTATGCAACTAGGCGCCGCGAGAGAGGCGACGCACCGGACGTAATCACCGTGACGCTTTTGATTTTTGGTTCTCCTATACCGCTTTTAATTGATTTGGGTTCCACGCATTCGTATGTTGCTAGTAGTATAGTTGAGACCATGGACTTAGATTCGAGATATCTTCTAGGCGGATGACCGCATTTAGCCCTCTAGGTCACTCAGTAGTGGTAGATAAGTTGTATAAGGATGTACCCTAGAACTCCAAGGGGTAGTTTTCTTCACGATCCGATGGAACCGCCGTTTGAGGAGTTCGATCCGATTCTCGGATGGACCGGCCGTGAAGTACTACCAGGCCAAAGTGGATTGCGCGCTAAAGCGCATGGTTCTATCGACGGATAAGGAGATGAAGTGATTATGATAGGTAATAGGAGAGATTACTTATCAAATGTGGTATCCGCTTTGAAAGTCGTGTGAAGATGGTCGGAAGGGCGTGTGAAGCGTTTGTGGTCATGCGTGTATGCCTTGGAGGCTAAGGAGTCTCGCTGTTGAGAAGGTTCGCATCTGTTAAGGAATTTGTGGATGTGTTTCCGCAGGAGCTTCCGGTTTGCCACCGGATCGTGAGGTAGAGTTTGGGATAGATCTGCTACCGTGGATCGCGCGCGTGTCTATTGCTCCATATAGGATGGCACCAAAGGAATTGGTGGAGCTTAAGGCTCGATTCGTGAGCCGTTGGATCGAGGCTTCATTAGGCCAAGTGTTTCGCCGTGTGGAGCGCCGGTATTATTCGTCAAGAAGAAGGGCGGCTCGATGCGGATGTGTATCGACTCACCGCCAACCGAATAAGGCCGACGATTAAAAACAAGTATCCGCTACCATGGATAGATGACTTGTTTGATCACCGAGGTGCATCGGTGTTTCAAGATCGATTTGAGGTCCGGTACCATCGGTTGAAAGTTAAGGAAGCGGATATCCATAAGACGCGTTTGACTCACTCGATGCGGGCACTACGAATTCCCAGTAATGCCGTTCGGGTTGACTAATGCTCGGCGACTTTTATGGATATGATGAATAGGTGTTTCAAAGATGATCCGATCGGTTCGTCGTGGTTTTTTTATTGACGATATCTTGGTCTATTCAAGGTCGGAGGAAGAGCATGATGCACACTTAAGAGTGGTGTTGCGATTTTGAGGAGAAGCAACTCTATGCTAAGTTCGGTAAGTGTGAGTTCGCTTAGTGAAGTGACGTTTTTGGGTCATGTAGTATCACCGAGGGATTAGAGTAGATCCTCGGAAGGTTGAGGCGGTTTTGGATTGGAAGCCTCCTAAGTCAATCGCGAGATTCGGAGTTTCCCAGGTTTGGCGGGATACTATCGAAGATTTGTTGAGGTTTCGTTAATTGCGCACCGGCGACTAAGTCGTTAAGAAAGGGAGTTCCGCTCGTTTGGGTGAGACAATGCAGGAGAGTTTCGATAAGTTGAAGAAGATCTTGACAGAGGCGCTGCTTTAATTCAACCCGAGGCTGGTAAGGAATACACGGTCTATTGCGACGCATCACATACGGGCTTGGGTTGTGTCTTTGATCATGCGGAGAGGTAAGGTTGTGGCTTACGCTTCTCGGCGGTGAGGCCACACGAGGTCAACTATCCGACGCACGACTTGGAGCTAGCAAACCGTAGTCTTCGCCTAAAAAAATGGAGGCACTACTTGTACGGTGAGAAGTCAATCGTCTACCACGATCATCATAAGAGTTTGAAGTACCTATTGACTCGTAAGGATCCGAATTTGAGGCGCGTCGATGGGTTGAATTGCTCGGCGACTACGATCGCTCGATCGAGTATCATCCGGCAAGGCTAACGTGGTGGCGACGCGCGTTGAGCCGTAGGGGTTGTTTCGCACTTAAGAGCTTTGTTTGCCCATTTGAGTTTGTATGACGACGGAGTATTCGCAGAGCTGCGTTTAAGCCTACGTGGATTGAGCGGATCGAGAGAAAAAGCAGCTAGAGGATGAGGTTCTGAGTGCGCGAAGGTTGCAAGTGCAGAATGGTGGTTTGGAGGGTTACAGCTTGTCTAATGATGAGGTTCTGTGTTTTCAAGGAAAGGCTTGTATGCCTAAAGATGTTGAGCTGAGGCAGAGGATTCTTCAGGACGCACATAGCAGTCCTTATGCTATGCATCCTGGAGGTAGCAAGATGTATAGGGATCTTAAAGAGCAGTTTTGGTGGCCTGGCTTGAAGAAAGAGGTGACAGAGTTTGTTGGAAAATGTCTGACTTGTCAGCAGGTCAAGGCTGAACATCAGTTGCCGTCGGGTTTGCTTCAACCTGTGAAGATTCCTCAGTGGAAATGGGAAAGGATAACTATGGATTTCGTCAGTGGTTTACCGCTTACGCCAAGCAAGAAGGATTCAGTTTGGGTTATCGTGGACCGTCTGACTAAGTCGGCCCATTTCATTCCGGTGAGAGTGGACTATTCACTTCAGAGATTGGCGAAGCTTTATGTGTCAGAGATAGTGAGGCTGCACGGTGTTCCAGTTTCGATAATCTCAGATAGGGATCCGAGGTTTACGTCGAGGTTCTGGAGAGCGTTGCATCAAGCATTGGGTACTCGTTTGGATTTCAGCACGGCTTTTCACCCGCAGTCTGACGGGCAATCAGAAAGGGTTATTCAGATCTTAGAAGACATGCTGAGAGGTTGTGTTCTGGACTTCAGGGGCAGTTGGGATGAGTTCTTGCCGTTGGCCGAGTTCGCCTATAACAACAGCTACCAAGCAAGCATCAAGATGGCACCATATGAGGCGCTATATGGTAGGAAGTGTCGCTCACCTACTTGTTGGACAGAGTTAGGTGAACGTCAGTTGTTGGGACCCGAGTTGGTTGCTGAGACAGAAGACAAGGTTAAATTGATTCAGTCTCGTTTGAAGGAAGCTTCGGACCGGCAAAAGTCTTATGCCGATCTTAAACGAAGAGATATAGAGTTCGCTGTGGGAGATCAGGTTTTCTTAAAGGTCTCACCTTGGAAGAAGGTACTCGAGGGTTTGGCGAGAAAAAGGCAAGCTAAGTCCGAGGTTCATTGGGCCGTATAAGGTATTGAGACGAGTTGGACCATGGCGTATCGGCTTGAGTTGCCGCAGAGAGCTTAGTCGATTCACGATGTTTTTCACGTGTCGATGCTTCGGAGGTATCGTTCAGATCCATCGCATGTGGTAGCAGTGGAAGAGATCGAGGTAAATCCAGATATGACCATAGAGGAAGAACCAGTGCAGATTCTAGATCGGGATGTCAAGGTTCTGCGTAGAAAGTCTGTGCCTTTGGTCAAGGTTCTTTGGCGGAATCATGGTGTGGAGGAAGCCACGTGGGAACCCGAGGATACGATGAGACAGCAATACCCGCAACTCTTTTGATCAGGTAATTTCGAGGCCGAAATTATTTTTAAGGGGGGTAGAACTGTAATATCCCGGGTTAGGGGCTATTTTGTTGTTGCATGTTATTGCATGTGTTAGTGCGCTGTGTTGCTATTTCGGTGTTTTAGGGGCTTAATTATAGGTTAAGTGTGTGCCTGAGTAGGTAGGAAAATTTTAGTTTTGGCCTTAGGTGTGGGGAGCTGATAGAGTTGGGGCTTAAGAGAATAAAAGGGGATTTTATTGCACAAAAGAGGAGTTGGTGGAGTGGCATTGTAGGCGCCACTAAGGGCTTGTGAATGTGACGCCACTTGCAGGGGGTGTGGTCCTGTGTTCAAGCTGCAAAGTGGCCACATTTTGCTTTCTTTTTGGACGGCATAGGAGGGAGGAGTTGTGTGTGATTTAAACTCCCCCTTGGACTTGGTCAAGGGTGACTTGGATGGTGGAGAGAAATTGGTGGAGGGGGGACTTGTTCAAACTTTTTGAAATGGTGGTTGGGAGTGAATAGGGGGATTTGGCCGAATCTTTTGGAGAGTTTAGGGGGAGGAAGTGACGGCTTGGGATGGGTTGTGTGTGTGCCGAAATTCATTTAGGAATTTTGGTACACTTTCGGTCACATTTTGTTAGCCGAAATTCAACAAAGTTCTCATTCTTTCTTCTTAGAAAAAAAAAACTCTTCTTGCCAAATTTTGCTTTGCTTCCTTTGTTTGGTGTGACCGAATGCTCTCTCCTATACCTTCTTCTTCTTTTTCACTTTATTGAACCGAAACTTGACCTCTAAAACATTTTCTCCATCTTCTTTATTGCTCAAAACCGAAAGTGCAACCTCTATCCATCGTTGGTTTCTTTCTTCTTTCCCTCTCAAACCCCATTGCCAGAACCTCATTTCTCTCTTCACTAGACTCTCTTTTCTTCTCATACAAAGCCGAAAGTAGAGGTGTTAAACACTCAAGCCGAACCCTTCTCATCTGTTGACCGATTCCTTCTCATCTTTTAGACCATATTTCCTCTGTGGTACTTCTGAGTTCTAGCCGAATACCTCCCTTCCCTTGGTGTTTTGTTGGCCGAACCTTTTCTCCTTTTTGATCAAAGTGCTGACCGAACTCATCCCTTCTCTCAGTGGTTGTAGTGGCCGAATATTAGTGGTGTTTTGGAAGCCTTGCCTTAATCGTTGGTGGTGGTAAGCTTTTGGCCGAATGGCCATTTCTTCTCTTTTTCCATTCTTAATCGTTTGGATTGATAAAGAGCCGAATGTGACTTTGTTGTTGAGTGCTAATCCTTTGGTGTTGAACCGATTGTGTTATAGGGCATCGGGGACTTCAAGGCAGTCAAGCGGAGTCTCTATTGTTGGGTAGTCATTAGGTTGTGCCGATTGTGGTAAGGGACCATTAGTTGGTTCGGGTATTGGTTAGAAAGCAAACCAATAGCAAGGTAAGGGTGATTCGACAATCCTTGTGGGTCTTAATGGTGTTGGCCGATGTGTCTTTGTACCTAACCCCATCTTTGGCCGATTGTAGGAGTCAATAATCGAGGGGCTTAGCATTCGCTCGTTGGGATTTCTAGGCTCGTAGTTACTGGTGTGTAACTAACACCTTGATACTTAGTAATATTTTTAATAATAAACCGCTTTGCTCATTAAAACTATAACAATTATGATGGACAAGTGAATACCCAAAATGGGGTATGTGGACGATCGGGTAAGTTTGTTCTATTATGAGTACTATTAATAAAGTATAATATCATGACCTATGTTTTGTATGTATGTTATGAGAGATCTGCTTGGTATGTTGGCATGATATGCATGACTTGCATGAGATGCATGATACATGAGTATGGTATGTTGATGGGTGATACGAGATGAGGGAACAAAGATATATATATTGTGCTTGTGAGCACCAAAGCTGCTTTGGTAGCACACTTTGTGACTTTGGGTCACGGAGGTTTGGCACCTCCAGAGGTTTGGTACCTCGTCTCGTCCCAGTGGCTCAGTACCACGATGGGTTGGCCCCACAGATGATTATACGGGATTGACGCCAATGTTTTGGTAACACACGATGGGTTGGCCCCATCACCGATTTTGTGACTACGGTCACCATTGCTTTGGTAGCACATTTGTGTCTTTGGGACACCGTGAGGTTTGGCACCTCATTGCGACTTGTCCCCGTGGTTTGACCACCGTGGGTTGGCCCCACTTGAGATATGGGATCGCCTCGCTAGTGTTTTGGTAACACACGATGGGTTGGCCCCATCATCATTGGATTTGTGACCCGGTCACCGCTGCTTTGGTAGCACAACCGTGTCTTTGGGACACCAAAGTGGTTTGGGACCACATCGATGGATAATGTGTCTTTGGGACACCAGTGTTTTGGTAACACATTGTGACTATACGTCACCAGTGGTTTGGTACCACACGGGGTAGAAAAAGGTGTATGGATGGTTAGGATCGGGCTGCATTAATTATGTTGCTATGTATGATGTGTGTTAGCATGTGGTTTTTATCGGGAGCGGGATTTACACACTGAGTCACTCGACTCACCCTCTCCTTTGACATTTCGGTGACTCGTGAGACGCGACTTGGAGCCGGATGGACTCGGGTGCACATGCCATGCTCTAATAAAAGCTTTGCTCAGTTTATTGCATTTGGGTACTTAGTTTATTTATTTTTATTTGGATTTGTAAAAGCTTTTTAAGATGTGCTTTATACTGTTTATGTTTACATTGGATTTTAATATGCGGTAACAAAATAACTTGGTACAAATTTTATTAAAATTTGGAAAGACGACGTTTTCAAACCAACAAAGCGATACGTTTTCAACTATACCATCGGGTACCACATTGATTTTCTAAACCAATAAAGATCAATTGTTTTCTAACGTGAAATCAAACTTTTACTAAGTTTAAATGTCTTAGTAACAACATTAAACAACTTGTTTTCAAAAAGGAACAAAGTTTTATCAAGTCTATTTGGTACAAATTCGAAATTTTCAAACACGTTTTCCCTCGTAACATACCAGATTCGATCGTGGTGTTTGGACCGGGTTTGGGGTGTTACACATTCAGATTTTGTGGTATAGACCACCAGATTACTTCCCCTTTTCATATCACCCATATGGCCCATGTCATACAAATCATACAAAGATTATGCCACATTCTTTATTTCACGTTCTTAGCAACATTTACTTATGTACCATAACAGATATTCATGATATCACAACCACAATAGTAGTAAGTTAACGTACCTGAGTACTTTGTACCAATGCATGGTACCTTTGGCCACATTCATATTATTATAAACACACATAGTTAATTTAAGCCGTAATCTAATAAGATTTAGTGTGGGGTACACACCTGGTATACTTAGCGAGTTTATTGAAATCCCGAACAACCCGATCTAGCGTTTTAGATATTTAATTCCTTGCTGCCGATTGGTTACTAACCAAATCCTGAAATTTTGTAGTGTTTTCTCCCCTTGCAATCGGCTAACACTCAATCACTACATAAGTTAGTTTCGGCTTTTAAACATTTAAGAAATAGATCGGAATCTAACAGATCGGAATCTTTAAGTATGGCCTTGGCCGAATGTACATATGTACTTACCTTGTGATTTCAAATCCCGAAAAGTGCTATTTGGTTGGGTATCCGTCGAAATCACTATGGCATGTGTTAGATCCAACTCTAACATTTAATCTTAATATATGGCCCTTGGCCGAATACATGACTTACCTTAGATCTGAAATCCCGAATGATCTCCCTAGAAGTCCGCTACTCAAAAATCCCGAGAGAATCCTTCATTGTTTCTGCCAAAGACATTAAGGGGATTAGTTCCCAATTTTCGGCTTAAAGAGAGGTTGAAAATTAAAATCAATTGGTCTTACCCTTACTACAGAAGTCGACTGTCTCTTCACTTGAACCTTCAGAAAAATTCGGCTATAGCCTAGATGGTGATTACTGAGTTTTCGGCTTTCGAAGATTTGTGGAAGAAGAAGAGAATGGAGTGCAAGGGATTCGTCTTCAACAAAGAAAGAAAGGAAAGCTGTAGGACTTGGGGAAGAATCGGCATGACTAGGGGATCCTATTTTCGGCTTTTGGAAGTGAATAACAAAACAAAAGAAGAAGAGACAAAGAGCACAAGTTGGATTCTTTGGAATTTCGGCACAAATGAAAGAAGTGAGAAGAGAATTAAAATTTCGGCACACTTATACTATGATTAGCCGAAAATACCATCTAAAACATTCACTTGGCCGGCCAACTCTTACTTCTTATCAGCTTCCTCCTTTTTCTCCTCTTTTTCCTCTCATTTACCCATTCAAAATAATTTAAAATAATTCATCATTTATCCTCCACTTTAGCCGAAATTTAAAAAGGATAAATCAAGCCTTTATCCTCACCTTTTCAAAGCCCATTGCCGTCCATCACCTCCCCCTCTCCTTGACGCAAACATGCAAAACAAAAGCCCCAAAATGTTGCTTCCCATGCGACTCGAACCTTGGCCCCTTTGCACCTATTTGTGGCATCATTTACAGAGGCCTTAAGTGGCGCCTCCAAGCCACTTAACCAAGCCCATTTGTGTGTCATATTTCCCCTACATTTTCTCTTAAGGGCACTATGCCTAGCTTCCTCCTTTAGATTTAAAATCTAATAATTTCTAAGGCATTTCTCTACACTCTAAGGTTCCCCAGAATTTATAAAACACACTCACATACACATAAACATGCTTCCACGTATATTCAAGCAAAAATGCATAATCCCAAAATCCCGGATGTTACAGTTCTACCCCCTTAAAATAGTTTCGTTGTAATATCCTAGATTATGGCTTATGCATTAAATTAGATGAAGTAGCATGCTAATGAAGATTCTGAATGTGTTCTATGAATTTTGTGAACCTTAGAGTGTAGTGAATGCCTTAGAAATTATTCGATTTTAAAGTTTTAAAAGAGGAACTAAGCAGGGTGGCCTTAAGAAAAATTGTAAGGGAAATATGACACACAAATAGGCTTGGAAAAGTGGCTTGGAGGTGCCACTTAGGGCCTCTGGAAATAACGCCACATGCAGGGGTAAATGGGCCAAGGTTCGAGCTGCAGGGGAAGCAAAATAAAAGTTTTATTTTGCAGCAGAGATTAGCTGCAAGGGACGGCACTAAGGCTATATTTTAGGAGCTTTAATCCTTTTATTTTTAAGAGATAAATGGTGATAATTAAGTAAGGTAAAAGATAAAGGATGGATTATTATTATTAATTTTAAATAAAGGGATAAGAGAAAAGTAAGGGATACGATAGTGATGGCCGAATAGGGGACTCTAGGCCTAGTAATTTTGGCAAAAGGAGGAAAAGTGAGGCCATTTGGCATTCTTTTCTTTTTCTTTGAAGGCTCTGCCGAATTCTCTCTGCAACTTTTCCCTTTTTCTTTTCATATCTCCAAAAACCTATCTCATCGTTTTCATCTTTTTCTTTTATTTGTTTTAGCCGAAATCTTTCTCTCCCTAGAGATTACTATTTCCGATTCCTTCTTGGTCCTATACTCTTCCATTGTAGCCGAATACTCATCATCAATCCTCCTCTTCTACTTTTCATAATATTTCCAAAAGTCAGAATTTCAGTGCTCAACAAGTAGTCTTAGCCGAATATCACTGTGGGTTTTGGCAGAGGTGCCGTCGACTACAACATTGAGGGTAAGGGATCCTATTGTTGTCATTCTATTTCTTTTCTTTTAACCGAAATCAAGGTACTAATCCTATTAGTGATCTTTGGCCGAAACTTGAAGGGTTTTTCGGGATTTCTGCTATTGTCGACTATAAGGAGGTTTTCGGGATTTCAATATCTAAGGTAAGGCATGTGTAATATTCGGCCAAGGGCTATTTGTTATGATTAAATGATTAGAAATTGATCTAACATATATCTATAGGGATTTCGACAGTACTACAAAGAAGTGACAATTTTCGAGAATTAAGATTCACAAGGTAAGTGAATCTGACATTCGGCCAAGGCCCTATTTTGGTATTTCAGATCTATTTCTTATTTGGTTAAATCGAAAACTAATCGAGTCAATGGATCTAGTGATTAGCCAATTACAAGAGGAAAGCACCACAAGATTTGATTGGTAATCAAATCGGCAACAAGGAATTAAGGATCTAAAGCATTAGATCGGGTTTTCGGGAAATCAGTGAATCGATAAATATGTCAGGTGTGTACCCTTCCCTAAGACTTAATAGATTTAAGGCATTAAATTTAATATATGTGTTATAAAGATGTGAAAGCTATGGCTAAGGTACCATGTTATGGTACAAAGTACTCAGGTACGTTTCCTACTTCTACTAGGAGTATCATATGATCTGTTAGGGTATATGTGAAACTATAAGAATGTGAATATGTAATATGACATGGCTTATGCATATTTGTATGACATGGGGGCATATGGGTGATTATGAAAGGGGAAGTGAATGTGGTGGTTTTATACCACGATATCTGAATGTGGTGACTTCGGTCACATTATTTGAATGTGGTGACTCATGTCACAAGTATTTTATCCGTGGCTATGCCACGAATTTTATAAGAGGCGATGAGCACGCCGATCGCAAATGATCGCTTTGATGGTGTGTAGCCGTTGGAGGGTTGACTCAGTAGTCCCCACGGTGTGCAGGTTGGTACGGGTGATGTGTAGCGGATGGCATCTAGGTTTGGGTTCGGGTTCCATCACTATTTCTATCTGTTATATGTAATTATATGTGATATGATAATGTATGCCTGAATTGTTGAATCTTAGTGTTGGTTACACATTGAGTCTGTTTGACTCACCCCGTTGGGGAATATTTTTCAGGTGACGATCAGTGATGGACCGGGTCGGCAGGAGCTTAGTGGTGGCCATACTCAACTCAGAGTTTTATTAAACTTTGGACGTTCTTTTATTTAATTCTGGACATGTTATATTTTAAATACTTTGGATTTATTTCAGATTTTAAATTTTGATGTAATAAGGCCATAGTTGAACTATTTCATTTTTTTTATTTATTGTGTTACGAATTGTTATCCAATTAAAGATTGAGTAAATTAATTTTTAAAAATAACCTCTAATTGTTTTGGACACCCTAAAACAAATGGTTTTCAATATGAGATAAACTTGTTTCCAACTCGAGCCCAACCTAAAAGTAAAAATTTCTTTCAAAACCCTCCGAATTTTTCCAAAGTGCTCAAAAAGTTTTGAACCGTTTTACTCGAGGAACATACCAGATCCGATCAAGGCTCGTGGGACGGGTTCGGGGTGTTTCAGCTTGATATCAGAGCCAGGTTTAAACTCTCGGCCTTGGGTTTAAAGCCCATAATGTTTTTAAAATAAGGCCCAAAAGAAGTTTTATGAAAATTTTTATGAAAAGAGCAGATTTTCTGGCATGGCACCCAAGTCTCCGACCTGAAGTCCACCAGGTAAGTACCCCTATTCATTTGTGTGATTTTTAATATGAACTGTAGAAGGGTAGAAATGGAACGTAGAATAGTATGATAGGTACTTGAACCCTAGGACTAGGTTACCCCAACAATTACATAAGACTTAAGTGCCTAAGTAAACAAACTCGTGGCTAAGTCGCGAGCTAGGGTGTGTGCAACCATTGTGCGCATGTTCAGGATTGGATCCTAAGAGCCTGGTACTTAAGCAGTCCTAGTGACTCACCTCCTCTTCGCTGTAAGCCTACCTGGTGCGTAGCTTCGGTTCACCCTAAACATGAGGACTTATTCACAGGCTAAACCCAATAACTAAAACCCGAAAGGGATTAGCTGTGTTTTTTACCCCTTTAAATTGTAGCAAAATTAGTTTGAAATTTTTCAAAAATATTTTTGATTTGCAAAATTACCTAAATACCCCTAGTGGTAAAATTACTAAAATGCCCTTGGATTTCAAAATTTCCAAACTACCCCGATTTCAATAAAATTCTCTGATTTTGCAAAAATATCCAAAAACTTTATCGTTACAAAATACTAAGGTACCTAGATTTGGAAATTTACGAAATTACCCCTGTTTTACAAAATTACCAAAATGACCCCCGATTTCCAAAAATTTCTGCAACAACACCGATTTGGAAAACAAATTCTCAAAAAGAACCCCAAGTTTTGCAAACTTTGAAATACCTTTGATTTATAAGGAATTTTGGAAGTGACCCCGATTTATTACCAAAATACCCCTGTAGGATAAATGACGAAAATACCCCTGGGACAGGAATAGACAAGGAAGTTCGAACAGTGAATGTGTGTGCTAGGTACTACTGAATGAATGTTGGAATGAATGTACTCCTCTGAATTAGGATAGGAAACTTGAACGAAAACTTTGATTGATCGAAAGAACTGTTATTAAACTCCTTTCATAAAATTTCTTCGCGGATAATCAGTGGAACATATACTAATGCATAAAATTTCTTAATCAGAGTAAAACGCGAACGTAGACATGAGCTCTAGGGGACGTAGTCGTAACGTGCGAGGACGCGGTAGAGGTAGGATGACCATATCTGAACCCGTTAGGTCGGGTCAAGGATCTGATAATGAGGTAAGACAAACTACCACCACTACCAAGTTGGTGTGGAAACAACAAGATCGGGCGCAGGGATGATCTTTGTATCGCAGCCGTTTGCGAGTTCTGAATATGGTGGCTGGAGCAAGTGGAAATATGGGAGCTCGGAAATCCGTACCTGAATGACTTCGAGCCAACGGAGCTGAGGTATTCCGTGGCGTATCCGGCGTGGCACCCAGTACAACTGAGTACTGGTTAGAGGCAACAGAACGAATCATGGACGAGCTAGATTTGACCCCTGAGAAGAAGCTGAAAGGAATGGTGGCACTGCTACGTGATGAAGCCTATCAATGGTGGCTCACAGTTAGGGATGGTGCCACAGCTGAGGATTTGAACTGGGAGTATGTTAAGGCGGCGTACCAGAAGAAGTATGTTGGCACGTGTTACACTGATGCGCAGAGAAAAGCATTTATGGGGCTGGTGCAAGGGAATAAGTCCGTAGCAGAGTACGAAGCTGAATTCCTGAGGTTGAGCCGGTATGCTCAAGGAGTGGTGGCTACAGAGCATGAACGGTGTGTCCAGTTTGAAGACGGACTAAGGGATGACCTGAGGTTGTTAATAGCCCCACACCAAGAGCGGGAGTTTGCTGCGTTGGTGGAGAAGGCTAAGGTAGCCGAGGGAATTAAGGATTCTGTAAGGCAGAACTGTAACATCCTGGAAAGGGCCTATGCGTTTTCGGTTTAATTGTATGAAATGACAAGTCTTAAGCATTATGAATAAATTTTTGAAATTTTTGGAAACTCAGAAATGTATGAAAATGAATGGAAATGAATATTTTTGGAAACCTGGAAATGCATTAGGACATGAACATTTTAGGAAACCTAGAAATGCAAGGAAATGGTTCAAAAATGGAAAGTACACATTTTTGGAAACTAAGAAATGAAAATGGAAATGATCCAAAAATGGAAAGTACACATTTTGGGAAACTTGGAAATGTAAGAAAATGGCAAGTAAACAGAGCCGATCGAAAATTTTAGGAAACTTGGAAATGACCCCAAAATGATGAGTTTTAAAGTTTAAAATAGGAGATTAAGGCAAGAGGGCCTTAAAAGAAAAAGTTGGTAAAATTTGACAGACAAACGGGCTAGGAAAAGTGGCCTGAAGATGCCACTTAGGGCCTATGGAAATGGCGCCATGTGCAAAAGGCATGGGCCTGGGTTCGAGTCACAAGGGAAGCAAATAAATGAAGTTTTATTTTTGCTTCCCAGGCTAAGGGGTGGACGGCAATTGCTTCTAGAAAAGGGAGGTGTTTTATTTCCATTAATATTGCTTAATAAGGTGATAAATAAAAGCTTTTTAATTTGGATTATTTAGAAGAGATAATAAGGATTTTTCTCTATTTTATTTTAAATAAAATAGATGATATTATCACAAGGAAGAGTGGTGGCCAAGTCAAGGACTCTTGGCCTAGTAATTTCGGCTAAAGAAGGAGAATTAAAAGATTTTCTCTCATCTTTTCCAAGTGTGGCCGAAATTTCCCTAAGCAAACCCTCTCTCTGCCGAATTTTCTTCTCCTCTTTTCTTCTTCTCTTTTCTTCATCTGTCAAGACGAAACCTCTTCTCTGTCTAAGTCTACAATAGTCGAATCCCTGAGAGACTAAGCAAGGAAGCAGTCGACTAAGCATTAAGGGTAAGGTTATCAATATTCAAGTTCTTTTCCTTCCTATTTGATAAAAGAGAAAGACTAATCCTACTGTTGTGTGATGGCCGAATCTACAAGGGGTCTATCAGGTTTCTACAATTGTTGAATACAAGGGTCAAGGATCTAAGGTAAGAACAATGAATTTTTGTTCTTTTAATTCTTTTAATCAAGATCTAGGAAATAATCCCTTTTGTGTCTCTTGGCCGATTACCAAAGGAGGAATTTTGGGATTTCAGAGCTAAGGGATTTCAACATCTCCATAAGCCAAGGGTTACTTTTCGAGATTTAGAATCACAAGGTAAGTGCTAAGAAATTCGGCTAAGGCTTATGTTACATGTTTGGATTTATTATTTAGCCGAAACCTAACCTATGGAGTAATATAGTGTTTAGCCGAATTCACAAGGGAGGAAAACAAAGATCCGGCACTTGATTCTTAAAATCAATTTAGTTACAAGGTAAGTAATACAAATCCTAGTTGTATTTGGAAAAGTGGCCGAATGGTCTTTTAAAGTGATTAACTTATGTAGGATTTGAGATCTAAACTGTGATCAATTCTCTTCGGGATTTCAAGGAATCTATTAAGCGAATCAGGTGTGTACTCACGCTAACTTTCAATATATTATGGCAATAATTATTTTAATATATGAATATGCATAAGAATGAGAATGTGGCTAAGTACCACAAATGTGGTAAAGAGTACCCAGGTACGTTTCCTATTTCTGATAGGATTACGAATATTATATATTTTGAACATGTGAATAGTAACATGAATGAGAAATAAGTATGTTATGCATGATATAATCATATTTGGGGCATTTTGGGCTATATGTGAAAGGGGAAGAATGTGTTGACTTCGATCTCACCAACGGAATATGGTGACTACGGTCACATAATATGAATATGGTAACTTCGGTTACATTATCTGAATTTGGTAACTTCGATTACATTATCTGAATATGGTGTCTAATGACACAAATTATATGGGCGATGAGCACGCCGATCGCAAATGATCGCTTTCGATGGTGTGTAGCGGATGGAGGGTTGACTTAGTAGTCCCCACGGTGTGATTGGCAGGTACGGGTGGTGTGTAGCGGATGGATAACTAGGCTTGGGTTTGGGTTGCATCATTTTTATATGAATATGTCTTTGATATGAACATGTATGCCTGAATTGTTGATTGTTAGTTTGTGTACACATTGAGTCTGTTGACTCACCCCTTTGTGGGACTATTTTTCAAGTAATGAGCAATAATGGACCGGGTCGGCAGGAGCTAAAGGTGGCCATGCACAAAGAAGAAAGGATTTTTATTATTTGGAACTTTATTTCTATTAAGTATTTTAAGTTTTTAAGTTTGGGAATTATTGATGTAATAAGGCCGAAAAGGCCATAGTTTCTATTTCGTTACTTTTATTTTCTTTTAACCACTATGTTATGAATTAACTTATATTTCAAGTTTAAGTAAGAAATATTTTTTTTAAGTAAACCCTCAATTATTTTGTCACCTTAAAATAAATGGATTTCAAACATAGTTAATGGGTTTTTCAACCTAAGCCCAACTCGAATTGATAACTTCTTTGAAAATTTCACGAATTTTCGCTAAGTAACAAAGAATTTTGAAACCGATTTTTTCTTAAGGAACATACCGATCCGGTTCTCGTGCTCGTGGGTGTGTGTAGAGGTGTTTCATTTGGTATCGAGCCCGCCAACTCTCGGCTGTGTGGCTAAGGCCCAAAACATTTTTAATTCGAGCCCAAATGATTTTCTTTGAAATAAAGCAGTGTTCGGCATGGCACCTAAGTCTCCGACCATGATCCACCGTAAGTACCCTAACTTTATGTGTGATTCTCGTGATTTATGAACCGTATAAGGGTAGAAAAGGCATGGAACGTAGAATAGAGTGATAGGAATTTGAACCCTAGGGCTAGATTACTCAAACACAGAACCCATAAGACTTAATGAACTTAACAAACCTATGGCTAAGTCACTAAGATAGGGTGTGGTAACCCCTGTACGCATGTCTAAGATTGGATCCTGAAGAGCCTGGTATTTAAGCAGTCCTAGTGACTCACCTCCTCTTCGCAGAATCCTACCAGTGCGTAGCTTCTGCTCACCCTAACTCGTAAGGCTCGGTGGTGTGGCAACCTCATGTGCGCATGTCCGGGAATGGTTTCGATGGGAGCTTGGTATTTAAGCGATCCGTGCGTGACTCACCTCCTCTCCATTCGAATCCCTGCACTGTGCGTAGCTTTGGTTCACCCTGACCAAAGAGGGCTCGGTCATAGGCTAAACATAATGACTAAAACCCGAAAGGGAACTAGCCATGTTTTTTTTAAAAAAAAAAAACAACAAAACTCTAGTTTTAAAACCTTTAAAATCACTCTTTTGATTTGTGGAAACTATCTTTACAAGATCTCCTGAAAAAAAAATTTTGATTTTCAAAAATTATAAAAAATACCCCTAGTGCTAAAATTACCAAAATGCCCTTGATTCACAAATTGTCAAACTTCTCAACGATTTTGCCAAAACTTCATTATTTTATAAACATTCAAAAACCCTAATTTGTAAAATATCAAAATACCTTGATTTTGGAAAATTACAAAATTGCCCTTAACTTACAAAATTACCAAAATGACCCTGATTCCCAAAATTTTTGCAACATCTCCATTTTGGAAGGAACAATTCTCAAAAAGAACCCACAACGTTTTACAACTTTTGAAATATCCCTGATTTACTAAATTTTACGAATTTACCCTGATTTGTGAAAATTTACCAAAATACCCCTGAGGTCGAAAATTATCGAAATACCCCGGATTTTGAAATTTCTCCAAATTACCCCGAGACTTTGAATTCTCAAAATACTTTTTGACAAAAACACCAAGGAACGTTTTTCCTTTTGAAGAATTACGAAAATGCCCTTGTAGGATAGAATTACGAAAATACCCCTGGGTAGTGGAAAACAACAACGAAAACTATAACGTTTCTCTGAATGAACGAAAGTTCATATTTGTTTGATGGATGAATGAATGAATGGAAAAGACTGTGTGCTTGTATGAATACGAAAGAATCACTCTTAAACCCCTTTTCATAAAACTCCTTCATGTAAATAAATAAGTGGAACAATGACTAATCCATAAAATTCCTTAATCGATCTCGACGCTAGGAAATGAGTTCTAGAGGACGTGGTCGCCGTGGGACGAGGTAGAGGAAGGATGATCGTGTCGTAACTCGTTAGATCGGGTCGTGGTTCTCGACAATGAGATACCACCGCAACCACCACCCCTTTGTGTGGATGCCGAGCGACAAAGCTCGAGGCGGGGGAAGATCTTTGTGTCGCAGTCGTCTTTGCGAGTTTTGGAATTGGTGGTCGTGCGGGTGGAAATTCGGAAACCTAGAAATCAGTGCTCGAACGGCCCGAGCTAATGGAGCCGAGATGTTTCGTGGAGTGTTGGGAGTGGCACCCAATCTGGTGAGTAGATCGGTTGGAAGCGACGAACGCATCATGGATGAGCTCGACTTGACCCCGAGGAGAAGTTAAAGGGGATGGTGGCACCGCTACGCCGATGAAGCGTATCAATGGTGGTTAATCAGTGCGAGATGGTGCCACGGTGAGATCGACCGGGAGTACGTTAAGGAAGCGTACCAAAATAAATATGTGGGAACCAGTATACGGATGAGCAAAGAAAGGCTTTTCTGGGGTTGGTGCAAGGGAGTAAGTCATGCCGCAGAATATGAGGCGCAATTTACGAGGTTGAGCCGCTATGCTCGAGGGTAGTGGCAACCGAGCATGAACGCCGTGTCCGCTTTGAGGACGGGATCGAGGGACGATCTGAGACTGTTGATAGCACCGCATCAGGAGCGGGAATTCTCTGCTTTGGTGGAAAAGGCCAAGGTGGGCGAGGGAATCAAGGATGCTACCAAGCAGGGTGTGGACAAGAATAAGCCTAAGAGAGGTTTTGGACCATCTGGAAAGGGTCATAAGAGGCCTAGGGTTGACGGGCCACGAAATCAACGAACCCGGTACGGCCGGCGATGACGCCCTTGTGAGCATTATGGAAAGAAGCACTTGGGAGAGTGCTGGAGAAAGACGGGAGGATGTTTCAAGTGTGGATCCAAGGACCATATGCTTAAGGATTGTCCCAAACAACTAGATGAGAGCCGACCGGTAGTTCAGAATGCTAGCCAGACTGGTAGAGGCGGACAGCAGCCTCAACGGGGTCGTGGTTCGGCTAACAGAGGTAATGGTGCTGGCAGAGGCTGTGGAGCACAGGGCCGACGTACTGCTAATGCAGAAGCAAGGCAACCGAGTTTGGTTTATGCGGTTCGCCGAAGGGAGGATGGTGACGCACCGGATGTAATAACCGGTACGTTCTTTATTTCTGACAAACCCTATTTTGCTCTAATTGATGTGGGCTCGACCCATTCCTATGTTGCATGTAGTGTAGTGGAAACACTAGGCTTAGACTCAGAACTCTCTGATAGACAGATGACTGTAGTAGGCCCATTAGGCCAAACCGTAGTGGTAGACAAGATCTTTCGGAATGTACCCCTAGAGATTCAGGGAGTGAACTTTTGGGCTAACTTAATGGAGTTACCCTTCGGAGAGTTTGAGCTTATACTTGGAATGGATTGGCTAGTAGAACATCGAGCCGTGTTGGATTGTGCGGCTAAACGTACGGAACTAAGAACCCCCGAGGATGAGGTAGTAGTGATGATCTGAGAAAGGAGGAACTACTTGTCTAACGTGGTTTCGGCGCTGAAGGCCGAGAAAATGGTTAAGAAGGGGTGTAAGGCGTTCTTAGCCTTCGTAAGTGCGTTAGGAGGAAAAGATGAAGGTGTTCATGGAGTTAGGACGGTAAGGGACTTCGTAGATGTGTTCCCAGATGAATTACCAGGAATACCCCCAGATAGGGAGGTGGAATTTGGAATAGACTTGTTACCGGGAATAGCTCTTGTGTCAATCGCTCCATACCGAATGGCGTCAAAGGAGTTAGTGGAGCTCAAGGCTCAAATCCAAGAACTGTTGGATCGTGGGTTCATCCGACCCAGTGTGTCTCCATGGGGAGCACCGGTCCTATTTGTGAAGAAGAAGGATGGAACTATGCGTATGTGCATAGATTATCGTCAGTTGAACAAACTGACTATCAAGAACAAGTATCCTTTGCCAAGGATAGACGACATGTTCGACCAGCTGAAAGGGGCAGCTGTGTTCTCGAAGGTAGACTTAAGGTCGGGATATCACCAGTTGAAGGTGAAGGAGGCTGACATTCATAAGACCGCTTTTAGGACAAGATACGGTCATTTTGAATTTGTAGTGATGCCGTTTGGATTGACGAACGCTCGGCAAGCGTTCATGGACATGATGAATCGGGTTTTCCAACCCTATTTGGATAGGTTCATCGTGGTGTTCATCGACGATATTTTGGTGTATTCTAAGTCAGAAGAGGAGCATGATGAGCATTTTCGAATGGTGTTGGAAGTGTTAAGGGAGAAAAAGCTCTATGCCAAATTCAGCAAGTGTGAATTTTGGCTTAAGGAGGTGGCATTCTTAAGACACGTGGTATCCGCGGAAGGAATAAGAGTGGACCCTAGGAAGATCGAAGCAGTGTTGGATTGGAAACCACCTAGGTCCGTGGCTGAGATTCGAAGTTTCTTAGGTTTGGCAGGCTATTACAGAAGGTTCGTGGAAGGGTTCTCGACGATAGCCGCGCCTTTGACAAAGTTGCTAAGGAAGGAAGTACCCTTTGTGTGGACGGATAAGCAACAGGAGAGTTTTGAAAAGCTTAAGAAGGTGCTGACAGAAGCTCCAGTGTTAATCCAGCCGGAGGCAGGAAAAGATTTTGTGGTGTACTGTGACGCTTCGCATACGGGATTAGGATGCGTGCTAATGCAAGATAGTAAAGTGGTCGCGTATGCGTCTCGGCAACTAAGACCTCATGGGGTTAATTACCCAACTCATGACTTGGAACTAGCAGCAGTGGTTTTTGCCCTTAAGGTTTGGAGGCACTACCTTTATAGAGAAAGGTCAGTTATCTACATCGACCACAAGAGCCTTAAGTATTTGTTGACTCAGAAGGAGTTGAACTTGAGGCAACGAAGGTGGGTGGAATTACTGAAAGACTACGATTGTTCGATAGAATATCATCTTTGCAAGGCGAATGTGGTAGCTGATGCCCTGGGTAGGATGGTTGTGTTAGATTTAAGGGCTTTTCACTCATTTAAGTCTGTATGATGATGGAAGCCTGTTGGCAGAGTTACAAGTCAAGCCCACATGGCTAAATGAGGTGAAAGTGGGCCAGTTGGCAGATAAGGATCTAAGTGCTAAGTTACAGCAAGTACAGCAAGGAGGATTAAAGGAATATGGCGTCAATGATGAAGAAGTATTGTGCTACAAGGGAAAGGTCTGTATGCCGAAGGATAAGGAGTTGAGACAAAGGATTATTCGGGAAGCGCATGGTAGCCCTTATGCTATGCATCCCGGAGGCATCAAGTTGTATAGAGATCTAAGGGAACAATTTTGGTGGTCTGATCTGAAACGAGAGGTGACTGAATTTGTGGGGAAATGTTTGACGTGTCAGCAAGTTAAGGCTGAACACCAAGTTCCATCGGGATTACTTCAACCAATTGAGATTCCCTAATGGAAGTGGGAAAGAATTACCATGGACTTCGTTAGTGGGCTTCCCCTTACGCCTACTAAGAAGGACTCGGTATGGGTGATAGTGGACCGTTTGACCAAGTCCGCGCACTTTATTCCGGTGAAGGTTGACTATTCTCTTCAGAAGTTAGCCAAGTTGTATGTGGCAGAGATCGTGAGGCTACACGGAGTACCGATGTTGATCATCTCCGATAGAGACCCAAGGTTTACGTCTCGATTTTGGAAGGCACTTCACCAAGTTTTAGGCACCAAGTTGGACTTCACTACAGCTTTTCATCCACAATCTGACGGGCAGTCTGAACGGGTTATACAAGTGTTGGAGGATATGTTAAGGGGTTGTGTTATGGATTTTCGAGGAAGTTGGGAGGATTATGTGTCTTTAGCTGAGTTCGCCTACAACAACAGCTATCAGGCTAGCATTCGGATGGCACCATATGAAGCATTGTATGGTCGGAAGTGTAGAACTCCTACTTGTTGGACCGAGTTAGGAGAACATCGTGTTTTGGGTCCAGAGTTAGTGGCAGAAACTGAGGAGAAGGTTGAGATAATCCGGCAAGGTTGAAGGAAGCCTCGATAGGCGTAAGTCGTATCACCTTTTTAAGTGGAAGGAAATTGATTTTGAAGTGCGAGACCAAGTGTTTCTGAAAGTCTCACCTTGGAAGAAGGTAATGAGGTTCAGTCGCAAAGGGAAGTTAAGCCCAAGGTTTATAGGGCCCTATCGAGTACTAAAGCGAGTTGGACCAGTGGCATACCAATTGGAGTTGCCACTAGAGTTGCAGCAGGTGCACGACGTATTCCATGTATCCATGCTACGTCGCTACCGATCGGACCCATCCCATGTGGTACCAATCGAGGAAGTGGAGCTAAGGCCAGATCTATCCTACGAGGAAGAGCCGATTCGAATCTTAGAACGTGATGTGAAAGTACCACTGAGGAAGTCAGTACCTCTAGTCAAGGTGATATGGCGCAACCATGGATCGGAAGAAGCTTCGTGGGAGTCAGAAGAGACAATGCGACAACAGTACCCTCAGTTGTTTAGTTAGGAAATTTCGAGGACAAAATTTTTTTAAGGGGGGTAGAACTGTAAGATCCTGGAAAGGGCCTATGCATTTTCGGTTTAATTGTATGAAATGACAAGTCTTAAGCATTATGAATAAATTTTTGAAATTTTTGGAAACTCAGAAATGTATGAAAATGAATGGAAATGAATATTTTTGGAAACTTGGAAATGCATTAGGACATGAACATTTTAGGAAACCTAGAAATGTAAGGAAATGGTTCAAAAATGGGAAGTACACATTTTTGGAAACTAAGAAATGAAAATGGAAATGATCCAAAAATGGAAAGTGCACATTTCGGGAAACTTGGAAATGTAAGAAAATGGCAAGTAAACAGAGCCGATCGAAAATTTTAGGAAACTTGGAAATGACCCTAAAATGATGAGTTTTAAAGTTTAAAATGGGAGATTAAGGCAAGAGGGCCTTAAAAGAAAAAGTTGGTAAAATTTGACACACAAACGGGCTAGGAAAAGTGGCCTGAAGATGCCACTTAGGGCCTATAGAAATGGCGCCATGTGCAAAAGGCATGGGCTTGGGTTCAAGTCACAAGGGAAGCAAATAAATGAAGTTTTGTTTTTGCTTCCCAGGCTAAGGGGTGGACGGCAATTGCTTCTAGAAAAGGGAGGTGTTTTATTTCCATTAATATTGCTTAATAAGGTGATAAATAAAAGCTTTTTAATTTGGATTATTTAGAAGAGATAATAAGGATTTTTCTCTATTTTATTTTAAATAAAATAGATGATATTATCACAAGGAAGAGTGGTGGCCAAGTCAAGGACTCTTGGCCTAGTAATTTCGGCTAAAGAAGGAGAATTAAAAGATTTTCTCTCATCTTTTCCTAGTGTGGCCGAAATTTCCCTAAGCAAACCCTCTCTCTACCGAATTTTCTTCTCCTCTTTTCTTCTTCTCTTTTCTTCATCTGTCAAGACGAAACCTCTTCTCTGTCTAAGTCTACAATAGTCGAATCCTCGAGAGACTAAGCAAGGAAGCAGTCGACTAAGCATTAAGGGTAAGGTTATCAATATTCAAGTTCTTTTCCTTCCTATTTGATAAAAGAGAAAGACTAATCCTACTGTTGTGTGATGGCCGAATCTACAAGGGGTCTATCAGGTTTCTACAATTGTTGAATACAAGGGTCAAGGATCTAAGGTAAGAACAATGAATTTTTGTTCTTTTAATTCTTTTAATCAAGATCTAGGAAATAATCCCTTTTGTGTCTCTTGGCCGATTACAAAGGAGGAATTTTGGGATTTCAGAGCTAAGGGATTTCAACATCTCCATCAGCCAAGGGTTACTTTTCGAGATTTAGAATCACAAGGTAAGTGCTAAGAAATTCGGCTAAGGCTTATGTTACATGTTTGGATTTATTATTTAGCCGAAACCTAACCTATGGAGTAATATAGTGTTTAGCCGAATTCACAAGGGAGGAATACAATGATCCGGCACTTGATTCTTAAAATCAATTCATTATAAGGTAAGTAATACAAATCCTAGTTGTATTTGGAAAAGTGGCCAATGGTCTTTTAAAGTGATTAACTTATGTAGGATTTGAGATCTAAACTGTGATCGATTCTCTTCGGGATTTCAAGGAATCTATTAAGCGAATCAGGTGTGTACTCACGCTAACTTTCAATATATTATGGCAATAATTATTTTAATATATGAATATGCATAAGAATGAGAATGTGGCTAAGTACCACAAATGTGGTAAAGAGTACCCAGTGCACGTTTCCTACTGATATAGGATTACTTAATATGATATATTTTGAACATGTGAATAGTAACATGAATGAGAAATAAGTATGTTATGCATGATATAATCATATTTGGGGCATTTTGGGCTATATGTGAAAGGGAAGAAGGTGTTGACTTGGTCTCACCAATCTAATATGGTGACTACGGTCACATAATATGAATATGGTAACTTCGGTTACATTATCCGAATTTGGTAACTTCGGTTACATTATTCGAATATGGTGTCTAATGACACAAATTATATGGGCGATGAGCAGGTGTCGATCGCAATGATCGCTTCGATGGTGTGTAGCAGATGGAGGGTTGACTTAGTAGTCCCCACGGTGTGATTGGCAGTGCGGGTGGTGTGTAGCGGATGGATAACTAGGCTTGGGTTTGGGTTGCATCATTTTTATATGAATATGTCTTTGATATGAACATGTATGCCCGAATTGTTGATTGTTAGTTTGTGTACACATTGAGTCTGTGACTCACCCCCCTTTGGGGACTATTTTTCAAGTAATGAGCAATAATGGACCGGCCTGGCAGGAGCTAAAGGTGGCCATGCACAAAGAAAAAGGATTTTTATTATTTGGAACTTTATTTCTATTAAGTATTTTAAGTTTTTAAATTTGGGAATTATTGATGTAATAAGGCCGAAAAGGCCATAGTTTCTATTTCGTTACTTTTATTTTCTTTTAACCACTATGTTATGAATTAACTTATATTTTAAGTTTAAGTAAGAAATATTTTTTTTAAGTAAACCCTCAATTATTTTGTCACCTTAAAATAAATGGATTTCCAAACATAGTTAATGGGTTTTTCAACCTAAGCCCAACTCTAATTGATAACTTCTTTGAAAAATTCACGAATTTTCGCTAAGTAACAAAGAATTTTGAAACCGATTTTTCTTAAGGAACATACCAGATCCGGTTCAGGCTTGTGGGCCGAGTGTGGGGTGTTTCAGTTTGGTATCAGAGCCCAGTTTTCAACTCTCGGCCTTTGGGCTAAGGCCCAAAACATTTTTAATTCGAGCCTAAATGATTTTCTTTGAAATAAAGCAGGTGTTCTGGCATGGCACCTAAGTCTCCGACCCGCAGTCCACTAGGTAAGTACCCTAACTTTATGTGTGATTCTGTGATTTATGAACTGTATAAGGGTAGAAAAGGCATGGAACGTAGAATAGAGTGATAGGAATTTGAACCCTAGGGCTAGATTACTCAAACACAGAACCCATAAGACTTAATGAACTTAACAAACCTATGGCTAAGTCACCGAGATAGGTGTGGTAACCCCAGACGCATGTCTAAGATTGGATCCTAAGAGCACAGTATTTAAGCGATCCTAGTGACTCACCTCCTCTTCGCAGAATCCTACCGTGCGTAGCTTCTGCTCACCCTAACTCGTAAGGCTCAGGTGGTGTGGCAACCTCATGCGCAAGTCTAGGAATGGTTTCGATGGGAGCTTGGTATTTATGCAATCACAGCGTGACTCACCTCCTCTCCATTCGAATCTGCACAGTGCGTAGCTTTTGGTTCACCCCACCAAAGAGGCTCGGTCATAAAGCTAAACATAATGACTAAAACCCGAAAGGGAACTAGCCATGTTTTTTTTTAAAAAAAAACAACAAAACTCTAGTTTTAAAACCTTTAAAATCACTCTTTTGATTTGTGGAAACTATCTTTACAAGATCTCCTGAAAAAAAAAAATTTTGATTTTCAAAAATTATAAAAATACCCCTAGTGCTAAAATTACCAAAATGCCCTTGATTCACAAATTGTCAAACTTCTCAACGATTTTGCCAAAACTTCATTATTTTATAAACATTCAAAAACCCTAATTTGTAAAATATCAAAATACCTTGATTTTGGAAAATTACAAAATTGCCCCTAACTTACAAAATTACCAAAATGACCCTGATTCCCAAAATTTTTGCAACATCTCCATTTTGGAAGGAACAATTCTCAAAAAGAACCCACAACGTTTTACAACTTTTGAAATATCCCTGATTTACTAAATTTTACGAATTTACCCTGATTTGTGAAAATTTACCAAAATACCCCTGAGGTCGAAAATTATCGAAATACCCCGGATTTTGAAATTTCTCCAAATTACCCCGAGACTTTGAATTCTCAAAATACTTTTCGACAAAAACACCAAGGAACATTTTTCCTTTTGAAGAATTACAAAAATGCCCTTGTAGGATAAAATTACGAAAATACCCCTGGGTAGTGGAAAACAACAATGAAAACTATAACGTTTCTCTGAATGAACGAAAGTTCATATTTGTTTGATTGATGAATGAATGAATGGAAAAGACTGTGTGCTTGTATGAATACGAAAGAATCACTCTTAAACCCCTTTTCATAAAACTCCTTCGCGGGTAAATAAGTGGAACAATGACTAATCCATAAAATTCCTTAATCAGATCTCGACGCTAGGAAATGAGTTCTAGAGGACGTGGTCGTCGTGGACGAGGTAGAGGAAGGATGACTGTGTCAGAACCCGTTAGATCGGGTCAGGGTTTTGACAATGAGATACCACCGCCACCACCACCCTCAGTGTGGTCTTTGAGCGAAGTTAAGCTCGACGGGGAAGATGCGCCGTGTCGCAGTCGTCTTTGCGAGTTTTGGAATTGGTGGCTGGTGCGGGTGGAAATTCGGAAACCTAGAAATCTGTGCCTGAACGGCTCCGAGCTAATGGAGCCGAGATGTTTCGTGGAGTGTTGGGAGTGGCACCCAGTACAGCTGAGTACTGGTTGGAAGCGACGGAACGCATCATGGATGAGCTCGACTTGACCCCTGAGGAGAAGTTAAAGGGGATGGTGGCACTGTTATGCGATGAAGCGTATCAATGGTGGTTAACTGTGCGAGATGGTGCCACTACCGAGGATCTCGACACAGAGTACGTTAAGGAAGCGTACCAAAATAAATATGTGGGAACCAGGTATACGGATAAGCAAAGAAAGGCTTTTCTGGGGTTGGTGCAAGGGAGTAAGTCTGTCGCAGAATATGAGGCGAAATTTCTGAGGTTGAGCCGCTATACTCGAGGGGTAGTGGCAACTGAGCATGAACGCTGTGTCCGTTTTGAGGACGGACTGAGGGACGATCTGAGACTGTTGATAGCACCGCATCAGGAGCGGGAATTCTCTGCTTTGGTGGAAAAGGCCAAGGTGGGTGAGGGAATCAAGGATGCTACCAAGCAGGCTGTGGACAAGAATAAGCCTAAGAGAGGTTTTTGGACCATCCGAAAGGGTCATAAGAGGCCTAGGTTGACGGGCCACGAAATCAACGAATCGCACGGCCGGCAGACGCCTCTTTGTGAGCATTATGGAAAGAAGCACTTGGGAGAGTGCTGGAGAAAGACGGGAGGATGTTTCAAGTGTGGATCCAAGGACCATATGCTTAAGGATTGTCCCAAACAACCAGATGAGAGCCGACCGGCGATTCGTAATGCTAGCCGATCGGTAGAGGCGACAGCGACCTCAACGGGTCGTGGTTCGGCTAACAGAGGTAATGGTGCCGGCGGAGGTCGTGGAGCACAGGGCCGACGTCATCGCTAATGCGAGCAGGCAAGGCAACCGAGTTTGGTTTATGCGGTTCGCCGAAGGGAGGATGGTGACGCACCGGATGTAATAACCGGTACGTTTTTTATTTCTGACAAACCCTATTTTGCTCTGATTGATGTGGGAACACTAGGCTTAGACTCAGAACTCTCTGATAGACAGATGACTGTAGTAGGCCCATTAGGCCAAACCGTAGTGGTAGACAAGATCTTTCGGAATGTACCCCTAGAGATTCAGGGAGTGAACTTTCGGGCTAACTTAATGGAGTTACCCTTCGGAGAGTTTAAGCTTATACTTGGAATGGATTGGCTAGTAGAACATCGAGCCGTGTTGGATTGTGCGGCTAAATGTATGGAACTAAGAACCCCCGAGGATGAGGTAGTAGTGATGATCAGAGAAAGGAAGAACTACTTGTCTAACGTGGTTTCGGCGCTAAAGGCCGAGAAGATGGTTAAGAAGGGGTGTAAGGCGTTCTTAGCCTTCGTAAGTGCGTTGGGAGGAAAAGATGAAGGTGTTCATGGAGTTAGGACGATAAGGGACTTCGTAGATGTGTTCCCAGATGAATTACCAGGAATACCCCCAGATAGGGAGGTGGAATTTGGAATAGACTTGTTACCGGAAATAGCTCTTGTGTCAATCGCTCCATACTGAATGGCGTCAAAGGAGTTAGTGGAGCTCAAGGCTCAAATCCAAGAACTGTTGGATCGTGGGTTCATCCGACCCAGTGTGTCTCCATGGGGAGCACCGGTCCTATTTGTGAAGAAGAAGGATGGAACTATGCGTATGTGCATAGATTATCGTCAGTTGAACAAACTGACCATCAAGAACAAGTATCCTTTGCCAAGGATAGACGACTTGTTTGACCAAAATTGAAAGGGCAAACATGTTCTCGAAGATAGACTTAAGGTCGGGATATCACCAGTTGAAGGTGAAGGAGGCTGACATTCATAAGACCGCTTTTAGGACAAGATACGGTCATTTTGAATTTGTAGTGATGCCGTTTGGATTGACGAACGCTCCAGCCGCGTTCATGGACATGATGAATCGGGTTTTCCAACCCTATTTGGATAGGTTCATCGTGGTGTTCATCGACGATATTTTGGTGTATTCTAAGTCGGAAGAGGAGCATGATGAGCATCTTCGAATGGTGTTGGAAGTGTTAAGGGAGAAAAAGCTCTATGCTAAATTCAGCAAGTGTGAATTTTGGCTTAAGGAGGTGGCATTCTTAAGACACGTGGTATCCGCGGAAGGAATAAGAGTGGACCCTAGGAAGATCGAGCGAGTGTTGGATTGGAAACCACCTAGGTCCGTGGCTGAGATTCGAAGTTTCTTAGGTTTGGCAGGCTATTACAAAAGGTTCGTGGAAGGGTTCTCGACGATAGCCGCGCCTTTGACAATGTTGCTAAGGAAGGAAGTACCCTTTGTGTGGACGGATAAGCAACAGGAGAGTTTTGAAAAGCTTAAGAAGGTGCTGACAGAAGCTCCAGTGTTAATCCAGCTGGAGGCAGGAAAAGATTTTGTGGTGTACTGTGATGCTTCGCATACGGGATTAAGATGCGTGCTAATGCAAGATAGTAAAGTGGTCGCGTATGCGTCTCGGCAACTAAGACCTCATGGGGTTAATTACCCAACTCATGACTTGGAACTAGCAGCAGTGGTTTTGGCCCTTAAGGTTTGGAGGCACTACCTTTATAGAGAAAGGTCAGTTATCTACATCGACCACAAGGTCAGTTATCTATATCATCTGGGCAAGGCGAATGTGGTAGCTGATGCCCTGGGTAGGATGGTTGTGTTAGATTTAAGGGCTTTTCACTCATTTAAGTCTGTATGATGATGGAAGCCTGTTGGCAGAGTTACAAGTCAAGCCCACATGGCTAAATGAGGTGAAAGTGGGCCAGTTGGCAGATAAGGATCTAAGTGCTAAGTTACAGCAAGTACAGCAAGGAGGATTAAAGGACTATGGCGTTAATGATGAAGAAGTATTGTGCTACAAGGGAAAGGTCTGTATGCCGAAGGATAAGGAGTTGAGACAAAGGATTATTCGGGAAGCGCATGGTAGCCCTTATGCTATGCATCCCGGAGGCATCAAGTTGTATAGAGATCTAAGGGAACAATTTTGGTGGTCCGATCCAAACGAGAGGTGATCGAATTTGTGGGAAATGTTTGACGTGTCGCCAAGTTAAGGCGAACACCAAGTTCCATCGGGATTACTTCAACCAATTGAGATTCCCTAATGGAAGTGGGAAAGAATTACCATGGACTTCGTTAGTGGGCTTCCTTCGCCTACTAAGAAGGACTCGGTATGGGTGATAGTGGACCGTTTGACCAAGTCCGCGCACTTTATTCCGGTGAAGGTTGACTATTCTCTTCAGAAGTTAGCCAAGTTGTATGTGGCAGAGATCGTGAGGCTACACGGAGTACCGATGTTGATCATCTCCGATAGAGACCCAAGGTTTACGTCTCGATTTTGGAAGGCACTTCACCAAGCTTTAGGCACCAAGTTGGACTTCACTACAGCTTTTCATCCACAATCTGACGGGCAGTCTGAACAGGTTATACAAGTGTTGGAGGATATGTTAAGGGGTTGTGTTATGGATTTTCGAGAAAGTTGGGAGGATTATGTGTCTTTAGCTGAGTTCGCCTACAACAACAGCTATCAGGCTAGCATTCGGATGGCACCATATGAAGCATTGTATGGTCGGAAGTGTAGAACTCCTACTTGTTGGACCGAGTTAGGAGAACATCGTGTTTTGGGTCCAGAGTTAGTGGCAGAAACTGAGGAGAAGGTTGAGATAATCCGGGCAAGGTTGAAGGAAGCCTCTGATAGGCAGAAGTCGTATGCAGACCTTAAGCGGAAGGAAATTGATTTTGAAGTGCGAGACCAAGTGTTTCTGAAAGTCTCACCTTGGAAGAAGGTAATGAGGTTCAGTCGCAAAGGGAAGTTAAGCCCAAGGTTTATAGGGCCCTATCGAGTACTAAAGCGAGTTGGACCAGTGGCATACCAATTGGAGTTGCCACTAGAGTTGCAGCAGGTGCACGACGTATTCCATGTATCCATGCTACGTCGCTACCGATCGGACCCATCCCATGTGGTACCAATCGAGGAAGTGGAGCTAAGGCCAGATCTATCCTACGAGGAAGAGCCGATTCGAATCTTAGAATGTGATGTGAAAGTACTACGGAGGAAGTCAGTACCTCTAGTCAAGGTGATATGGCGCAACCATGGATCGGAAGAAGCTTCGTGGGAGTCAGAAGAGACAATGCGACAGCAATACCCTCAGTTGTTTAGTTAGGAAATTTCGAGGACAAAATTTTGTTTAAGGGGGG
This sequence comes from Gossypium bickii, assembly GCA_025503065.1. Lineage (NCBI taxonomy): Eukaryota > Viridiplantae > Streptophyta > Magnoliopsida > Malvales > Malvaceae > Gossypium > Gossypium bickii. The sequence continues at coordinate 47,719,922 of CP106719.1, forward strand.
TAGAACTGTAAGATCCTGGAAAGGGCCTATGCATTTTCGGTTTAATTGTATGAAATGACAAGTCTTAAGCATTATGAATAAATTTTTGAAATTTTTGGAAACTCAGAAATGTATGAAAATGAATGGAAATGAATATTTTTGGAAACTTGGAAATGCATTAGGACATGAACATTTTATGAAACCTAGAAATGTAAGGAAATGGTTCAAAAATGGGAAGTACACATTTTTGGAAACTAAGAAATGAAAATGGAAATGATCCAAAAATGGAAAGTGCACATTTCGGAAACTTGAAATGTAAGAAAATGGCAAATAAACAGAGTCGATCAAAAATTTTAGGAAACTTGGAAATGACCCTAAAATGATGAGTTTTAAAGTTTAAATGGGAGATTAAGGCAAGAGGGCCTTAAAAGAAAAAGTTGGTAAAATTTGACACACAAACGGGCTAGGAAAAGTGGCTCAAGATGCCACTTAGGGCTATGGAAATGGCGCCATGTGCAAAAGGCATGGGCTTGGGTTCGAGTCACAAGGGAAGCAAATAAATGAAGTTTTGTTTTTGCTTCCAGTGCTAAGGTGGACTGTAATTGCTTCTAGAAAAGGGAGGTGTTTTATTTCCATTAATATTGCTTAATAAGGTGATAAATAAAAGCTTTTTAATTTGGATTATTTAGAAGAGATAATAAGATTTTTCTATTTTATTTTAAATAAAATAGATGATATTATCACAAGGAAGAGTGGTGGCCAAGTCAAGGACTCTTGGCCTAGTAATTTCAAGCTAAAGAAGGAGAATTAAAAGATTTTCTCTCATCTTTTCCTAGTGTGGCGAGAAATTTCCTAAGCAAACCCTCTCTCTACCGAATTTTCTTCTCCTCTTTTCTTCTTCTCTTTTCTTCATCTGTCAAGACGAAACCTCTTCTCTGTCTAAGTCTACAATAGTCGAATCCCTGAGAGACTAAGCAAGGAAGCAGTCGACTAAGCATTAAGGGTAAGGTTATCAATATTCAAGTTCTTTTCCTTCCTATTTGATAAAAGAGAAAGACTAATCCTACTGTTGTGTGATGGCCGAATCTACAAGGGGTCTATCAGGTTTCTACAATTGTTGAATACAAGGGTCAAGGATCTAAGGTAAGAACAATGAATTTTTGTTCTTCTAATTCTTTTAATCAAGATCTAGGAAATAATCCCTTTTGTGTCTCTTGGCCGATTACCAAAGGAGGAATTTTGGGATTTCAGAGCTAAGGGATTTCAACATCTCCATAAGCCAAGGGTTACTTTTCGAGATTTAGAATCACAAGGTAAGTGCTAAGAAATTCGGCTAAGGCTTATGTTACATGTTTGGATTTATTATTTAGCCGAAACCTAACCTATGGAGTAATATAGTGTTTAGCTGAATTCACAAGGGAGGAATACAAAGATCCGCACTTGATTCTTAAAATCAATTCGCATAAGGTAAGTAATACAAATCCTAGTTGTATTTGGAAAAGTGGCCGAATGGTCTTTTAAAGTGATTAATTTATGTAGGATTTGAGATCTAAACTGTGATCGATTCTCTTGGATTTCAAGGAATCTATTAAGCTTAATCGTGTGTGTACTCACGCTAACTTTCAATATATTATGGCAATAATTATTTTAATATATGAATATGCATAAGAATGAGAATGTGGCTAAGTACCACAAATGTGGTAAAGAGTACCCAGGTACGTTTCCTACTTATGATAGGATTACGAATATGATATATTTTGAACATGTGAATAGTAACATGAATGAGAAATAAGTATGTTATGCATGATATAATCATATTTGGGGCATTTTGGGCTATATGTGAAAGGGGAATAAGGTGTTGACTTCGGTCTCACCAACGGAATATGGTGACTACGGTCACATAATATGAATATGGTAACTTCTTACATTATCTCGATTTTGGTAACTTCGGTTACATTATTCGAATATGGTGTCTAATGACACAAATTATATGGGCGATGAGCACGTCGTCGATCGCAGCGATCGCTTCGATGGTGTGTGCAGATGGAGGTTGACTTAGTAGTCTCCACGGTGTGATTGATGAGTGCACGGTGGTGTGTAGCGGATGGATAACTAGGCTTGGGTTTGGGTTGCATCATTTTTATATGAATATGTCTTTGATATGAACATGTATGCCTGAATTGTTGATTGTTAGTTTGTGTACACATTGAGTCTGTTGACTCACCCCTTTGTGGGACTATTTTTCAAGTAATGAGCAATAATGGACCGGGTCGGCAGGAGCTAAAGGTGGCCATGCACAGCAAGAAAGGATTTTTATTATTTGGAACTTTATTTCTATTAAATATTTAAGTTTTTAAATTTGGGAATTATTGATTTAATAAGGCCGAAAAGGCCATAGTTTCTATTTCGTTACTTTTATTTTCTTTTAACCACTATGTTATGAATTAACTTATATTTTAAGTTTAAGTAAGAAATATTTTTTTAAGTAAACCCTCAATTATTTTGTCACCTTAAAATAAATGGATTTCCAAACATAGTTAATGGGTTTTTCAACCTAAGCCCAACTCTAATTGATAACTTCTTTGAAAATTTCACGAATTTTCGCTAAGTAACAAAGAATTTTGAAACCGATTTTTCTTAAGGAACATACCAGATCCGGTTCAGGCTCGTGGGCCGGGTGTGGGGTGTTTCAGTTTAGTATCAGAGCTCAGTTTTCAACTCTCGGCCTGTGGGCTAAGGCCTTATGTTGCTTTGATTGATGTGGGCTCGACCCATTCTTATGTTGCATGTAGTGTAGTTGAAGCTCTAGGTATAGCCTCTGAACTTTCTGATAGGGAGATGACTGTAGTAAGCCCGTTAGGTCAAACTGTAGTGGTGAACAAGATATTTCGGAAAGTACCTCTAGAGATTCAAGGAATGGTATTCCCTGCCGACTTAATGGAACTGCCCTTCGGAGAATTTGACCTTATACTTGGTATGGATCAAGCTAGTGGAACATCTAGTCATTGGATTGTGCAACTGTTTAATGGAGCTAAGGACCCCGGAGGATGAGGTGATAAGTATGATAGGAGAAAGAAGAAACTACTTGTCTAACGTAGTTTCAGCCTTATAGGCTGATAAGATGGTTTGGAAAGGGTACAAGGCATTTTTGGCCTTCGTAAGTGCGTTGGATGCAAAAGAAGGGGGAGTTAGTGAAGTTAGAGCAGTAAGAGAGTTTGTAAATGTGTTTCCGGAAGAGTTACCTGGAATACCCCCGGATAGGGAGGTGGAGTTTGGAATTGATTTGCTGCAGAGAACAGCTCCTGTGTCAATCGCCCCATACAGAATGGCACCAAAGAAGTTGGTTGAGCTCAAGGCTCAGATCCAAGAATTGCTTGATCATGGGTTTAGTCGACCCAGTGTGTCTCCATGGGGAGCACCGGTCTTGTTTGTGAAGAAGAAGGATGGAACTATGCGTATGTGCATAGATTATCGTCAGTTGAATAAGCTGACCATCAAGAACAAGTACCCTTTGCCAAGGATAGACGACTTGTTCGATCAGCTTAAGGGGGCAGCGGTTTTCTCGAAGATAGATCTAAGGTCGGGGTATCACCAATACTCAGCTGTACTAGGTGCCACGCCGGATACGCCACAGAATACCTCAGCTCCGTTGGCTCGGAGTCGCCCGGGTACAGATTTCTGAGCTCCCATATTTCCACCTGCTCCGGCCACCATCTCAAGAACTCGCAGTATCGCCTGCGATAGAGCATCATCCCCCGTCTAATCTTGCTGCTCAACACCAACAGCTGCTGGTGGTGGTGGTACCTCATTCTTAGACCCTTGACCCGATCTAACGGGTTCCGACACAGTCATCCTGCCTCTACCATGTCCTCGCACATTACGTCTGCGTCCCCTAGAGCTCATTTCTATGATCACGCTTTAATCTGATTAAGAAATTTTATGTATTAGCCTTTGTTTCACTGATTACCCGCGAAGAAGTTTTATGAAAAGAAAATTAATAGGGGTTCTTTCGATCAATCAAAGTTTCAAGTCTTCTATCCTAGTTCAGAGAAACACATCCATTCAATGGTATGTACCACACATATTCACTATTCAACATTATTGTCTGTTCCTACCCCAGGGGTATTTTCGTAATTTGTCCTACAGAGGTATTTTGGTAATAAATCGGAGTCAATTTAAAAATCTTAATAAATTGGGGCACTTTGAAATTTTCAAAACTCAAGGGTACTTTTGAAAATTTTCTCAAATTAGGGGTATGGCAGAAATTTTAGAAATCGGGGGTCATTTTGGTAATTTTGTAAATAAGGGGTAATTTCGTAAATTTTCCAAATCAGGGTATCTTGGTATTTCGCAAAGATAAAGTTTTTAGATACTTTTGCAAAATCAGAAAATTTTATTAAAATTGGGGGTAGTATGATAATTTTGAAAATCAAGGGCATTTTAGTAATTTTACCTCTAGGGGTATTTAGGTAATTTTGTAAGTCGACAATGTTTTGAAAAATTTTCAACCCAAGTTTTGCTACAATTTAAAGGGGTAATTTGGTGATTTTAAAACTGAAGTTTTTATGAAAATACAGCTAATCCCTTTCGGGTTTTAGTTATTGGGTTTAGCCCGTGAATGATTCCTCTTGGTTAGGGTGAACCGTAGCTACGCACCAGGTAGGATTCGAGTGAAGAGGAGGTGAGTCACGAGGACTGCTTAAATACCAGGCTCTTCCTGAATCTAATCCTAGACATGCGCACAATGGTTACCACACCCTAACTCAGCGACTTAGTCACAGGGTTATTTAATTAGGCATTAAAGTTTTATGAAATTGTTGGGGTAACCTAGTCCTAGGGTTCAAGTACTTAATATACTAATCTACGTTCTATTTATACCCTTCTACAAATCATACTATAAATCACACAATGGTTAGGAATACTTACCTGGTGGAGTGCGGGTCGGAGACTTAGGTGCCATGCCAGAAAACCTACTTAATTCACAAAATTTTTCACAAACTTTATTTGGGCTTATTTTGAAAACATTATGGGCTTTTAACCCAAGGCAGCGAGTTTTAAAACTAGGCTCTGATACCAAGCTGAAACACTCCAAACCCAGCCCACGAGCCCTGACCGGATCTGGTATGTTCCTTGAGAAAAACGGTTTAAAATTTGCTTGCTTCTTTGAAAAGTTTGGGTGGTTTTGAAGAAAATTAATTTTTGGTTGAGCTCGAGTTGGAACAAGTTTATTCTTGAAAGCTAGGTGTTTATAAAACTTTATTTCTAAGTTCAAGACTTTAAATTAAAGATACGTCGAGTGGTTTGAAAGTTTATCATATATTGAAAACCATTTGTTTTAGGGTGTCCAACTCAGTTAGAGTTTATTTTTAAAATAAAATTTACTTAATCCTTAATTTGATAAAAATTCGTAGCGTAAAAAAATAATTTAGAAAGCATGCATAAACAGTTTCATATTAGTGGCCTTATTACATCAAATGAAAACCCAAAATAAATCCGTAATATTTAGAAATAAAAAGTCCCAAAATTAAACTAAAGTCTGGGTTGAACATGGCCACCATTAAGCTCCTGCCGACCCGGTCCATCACTGAGCGTCACCTGAAAAATATTCCCACAACGGGGTGAGTCAAACAGACTCAATGTGTACATCCAACACTAAGTCCCAACAGTTTAGGCATGTCAGTTCATACATATACAAATAGCAATTGAATATAATGATGCAATCCCGAACCCAAACCTAGATGCCATCCGCTACACATCACCCGTACCAACCATCACACCGTGGGGACTACTAAGTCAACCCTCCATCCGCTACACGTCATCGAAGGTAGTCACTGCAGTCGACGTGCTCATCGCCCTTATAAAATTCGTGGCATAGCCACCAGATAATCATTTTGTGACATGAGTTACCACATTCAGATAATGTGACCGAAGTCACCACATTCAGATTTTGTGGTATAGACCACCAGATCACTTCCCCTTTTCATATCACCCATATGCCCCATGTCATACAAATCATACAAAGATTATGCCACATTCTTTATTTCACGTTCTTAGCAACATTCACTTATGTACCATAACAGATATTCATGATATCACAACCACAATAGTAGTAAGTTAACGTACCTGAGTACTTTGTACCAATGCATGGTACCTTTGGCCACATTCATATTATTATAAACACACATAGTTAATTTAAGCCGTAATCTAATAAGATTTAGTGTGGGGTACACACCTGGTATACTTAGCGAGTTTATTGAAATCCCGAACAACCCGATCTAGCGTTTTAGATCTTTAATTCCTTGCTGCCGATTGGTTACTAACCAAATCCCAAAATTTTGTAGTGTTTTCTCCCCTTGCAATCGGCTAACACTCAATCACTACATAAGTTAGTTTCGGCTTTTAAACATTTAAGAAACAGATCGGAATCTCTAAGTATGGCCTTGGCCGAATGTACATATGTACTTACCTTGCGATTTCAAATCTCGAAAAGTGCTATTTGGTTGGGTATCTATCGAAATCACTATGGCATGTGTTAGATCCAACTCTAACATTTAATCTTAATAAATGGCCCTTGGCCGAATATATGACTTACCTTAGATCTGAAATCCCGAATGATCTCCCTAGAAGTCCGCTATTCAAAAATCCCGAGAGAATCTTTCATTGTTTCAGCCAAAGACATTAAGGGGATTAGTTTCCAATTTTCGGCTTAAAGAGAGGTTGAAAATTAAAATCAATTGGTCTTATCCTTACTACAGAAGTCGACTGTATCTTCACTTGAACCTTCAGAGAAATTCGGCTACAGCCTAGGTGGTGATTACTGAGTTTTCGGCTTTTGAAGATTTATGGAAGAAGAAGAGAATAGAGTGCAAGGGATTTGTCTTCAACAAAGAAAGACAGGAAAGGTGTAGGACTTGGGGAAGAATCAGCAAGACTAGGGGATCCTATTTTCGGCTTTTGGAAGTGAGTAACAAAACAAAAGAAGAAGAGACAAAGAGCACAAGTTGGATTCTTTGGAATTTCGGCACAAATGAGAGAAGTGAGAAGAGAATTAAAATTTCAGCACACCTATACTATGATTAGCCAAAAATACCATCTAAAACGTTCCCTTGGCCGGCCAACTCTTACTTCTTATCAGCTTCCTCCTTTTTCTCCTCTTTTTCCTCTCATTTACCCATTCAAAATAATTTAAAATAATTCATCATTTATCCTCCACTTTAGCCGAAATTTAAAAAGGATAAATCAAGCCTTTTTCCTCACCTTTTCAAAGCCCCATTGCCGTCCATCACCTCCCCCTCTCCTTGACGCAAACATGCAAAATAAAAGCCCCAAAATGTTGCTTCCCATGCGACTCAAACCTTGGCCCCTTTGCACCTATTTGTGGCGTCATTTACAGAGGCCTTAAGTGGCGCCTCCAAGCCACTTAACCAAGCCCATTTGTGTGTCATATTTCCCCTACATTTTCTCTTAAGGCCACTCTGCCTAGCTTCCTCTTTTAGAGTTAAAATCTAATAATTTCTAAGGCATTTCTCTACACTCTAGGGTTCCCCAGAATTTATAAAACACATTCACATACACATAAACATGCTTCCACGTATATTCAAGCAAAAATGCATAAGCCCAAAATCCCGTATGTTACACCTATGTAGACCTGAATCGACGTGAGATTGAATATTCGATGGGGGACTTTGTATTCCTTAAGGTCTCGCCATGGAAGAAAGTACTGAGGTTTGGTCGTAAGGGCAAGTTGAGCCCTAGGTTTAATGGACCTTACTGTATTTTGAAGTGAGTGGGACCAGTCGCTTGTCAGTTGGAGCTACCTCTAGAGTTGGATCATATACATGACGTGTTCTATGTTTTAATGTTGAGACGCTACTGCTCTGATCCTACTCACGTCGTTTCCATTGAAGAGATTGAGGTTAGGCCAGAGTTGACCTTTGAGGAAGAGCCGGTTCAAATTCTAGATCGAGATGTAAAAGTATTGAGCAGAAAATCTATTCCACTGGTTAAGGTTCTTTGGTGATTCTTTCCCCTAGTTTCTACCGAAATTTCCATTATTTTTTCCCCTTCCATTTCTTTCTTTTTTTTTCCAATTGATTTGGTTGTTCATCGTTGGTTGCGCGTGTTCGGTAAGTAACAGTTGTCTATTGTTAATCATTCTTGGTTAATCTCTAAAAGGAGGATTCTTTTTTGATGTTTAGGAGTTAATAAAGGGGCTAGTGGTTTTGAATCGACGTTGTGATTGTGCGAAGTCGTGGTTACTCAAGTGAGGTAAGGGTTTGCTAGGTCTTTAGTCGAGTTCCTTCCGAAGTTGGTTGATTAAAAATGAATTAAGTGATTAATCTGGAGGTATGTTGGTTGATTTTTAGGTTCTGGAGGCTTAGGAGTGTAGACGCATTAGAAACGATACCAAGTGTGTACCCGAAACGCAGAAAATGGGATTCGACGAGAAGCTGAAATTGCTTGCTGTCGAGAAATAAGAGAATTAAGAGAAAATGATGCGAAAAATTGTAGAGAAATGAAAATAAGGGTGTTATAAACATGGAAATCAACATTTTGCACTAAAATAGTTTTGGACAGCAGCAGTAGTCTAACTTTGAAAAATCATCAAAATAGTGGAAATTGAGTTAGAGGTTTAATAAAATATGAAATTAAATTTTATTAAGTCTAGTTTTTCATGGAAGAAACAATGTAAGCAATGAAATTGTAAATCATGAGATATAATAAATTTTTTGAGACAATGTTAGAATGATTTCGGGTTCCCTTATTCTAAATTAGGAAAATCATAAAAAATTGTAAAAAAATAATTAGGAGCTTAAATTTATATTTTTAAATCCCTAATGAGTCTATTTAAATTCCGTACTAAGAGATAAATAATTTTTAGTAAGGAAAGGATAAAGCTGCCAAACAGAAGAATTGGAATAACTTTAAAGATTTTACTATACTTATTTTGTAAACTATAAATTCTTAAAATTGTATGGTACAAAGGTATTTGAGTCTAGTTTCAAAAACATTAAGTGGATCTTAATTTGGAATTCTGTAGCTTAAGATATAAATAATTTAGTGATAATGACTCAAGTAGACAACTTTGAATGAACATATAAGCAAATAGTGAATATATATATATATGAGTATTGAGCTAGCATGGGTTACCTTAAAAATGGATCACACAGCCAAGGCCAATTTGGGCCAAGTGGGCCACACAGGCGTGTGGTCCCACACGGGCAGATCACATGGGTATGTGGGTCCATTTTTACCGAAATGTTTTAAAGGTTGCACGGGTAGCCCAAGTCGACTGTAAACCTACTGTAGGGTCAATAAGTGCTACTTACACCCCTAAATGTGTGAAATTGACTGAATGATATCTGTACTTGTCATGTTAATATCTAAATTTAATATATGTACTGAAATTGCATAATAGCATGTCATCCATTGTGTGTTGCATTGTATTGGGTTGGGGGTTGCTATTCGGAGGAAGTGTACTGAAAGGCTTTAAGCCTAATGTACTGGCAGCTCAGCTGCAAACTTCTTTATTGTGTCGCACTCGGTACTACTTGGAGTGTAGGGATGGGTGGGTTGATTATATCCCCACATGGAGTGTAGGGTTGGATGGAGATGGTGTGTAAAGGTGATAAACCGTAAAAGTAACATATTTTAAGTCCACATTTAATATGCTTTTGGATGATTTATCCCTTGATTTTTGTAAAAAGGTGCTCTTAATCCTTTCTTTTCATGTCTTATACCCAGGAAAGCACCCAATGATGAAAAGAACACAAAACAGGCCTAAAACGAAGCAAATGGGCCTTTCCACGAAATCGACACAGCCTGGGCCAAGGACCACACGGCCGTGTCTCGACGAACATCTAGAACACGGCCTAATCCCGATTTACACGGCCGTGCCTCATTAAAGAAGTCCGAGCATGGCCTCCTCACCACCACACACGGCCGTGCCATTAGTAAAATCTGAACATGGTCCGGTCCCGATTTGTACAGGTGTGTGACATGGTCGTGCCTCTGTCGCTGGAAAGAGCAATTTCAGTCGAAAAAGGATACTTTGGGAGAAAGAATCGCATTCCAAGAGCCTATAAATATACCCCAAGTACCACCTTTGAAAGGGGGCGAAAGCTAGGCCTAGGAGCCAACTCGAGAAGGTCAGAGTTAGGGAGTAACGCGAGGATAGCCAGTTGATTCATCCCAAGAAGCCGAAATTATACTCAAGACAGCGGAATTCTCCTTCAATCCCATCAGGGAGTTTTAGGATTTTTCTCATGTTTTGTTTTATCTTTTCTCTTGTGATGTTTTCTTTTTACATTATGAACTAAACCCCTCAGATACCAGAAGGGGATGAAACCTAGACAGATTTTGTTATTTGATTTTTAAGTTATATGATAAATTACTTAGTTTGTTCTTAATTATATTGCTTAATCCAAATCTAATGTGCGTAGGTGAAGGAGGAATAGACCCTGCCTAAGAGTAGATCTAACATATAATTAAGCAGAGTTATCGGGCGCCTAGAGATAAGGTTACGAGATTTTGCCGGATTAGGGTGAAACCTAATATGGGAATCCATTGATCGATTTACTGCTTTCCCAGGGGGTTATTATAAGCAAACGAGAGTTCCACTAATTAACCTAGGATTAGACGTTATTCGCTTCGAGAGAGGGTTTAACATAGGTTAGGGAGTCTCACGGATCAAGCTAAGGAAAAGAAATCATATAATTTAAGGTTAGATAATAAGAGAAGTCTAGGTGGATTCTTCCCGAAGGCATCATAAAAATCAACTGAGTCTTTTTCAAGTTATCCCCAAATTCATCTTTTTGTCTTTGTTTCCTTAGTTTAGTTGTCGTTAATTTAGTTTAAAAACAACCTTTATCTTAGTTAGGTTAAATAATAAAAAGAAAGTGAGTATTAATACTTGTAGTTCCTTTGGGTTCGATATCCGGTCTTGCCTAAACTATACTACTTTGATAGATACACTACACTTGCCTTAATATCGTTGTCGAGTTAGTCTCCGTGTTTGATCATTCTTTTATAAATATTTAAAACTCTGATTTTACAGCGATCAAGTTTTTGGCGCCGTTGCTAGGGAACTAAAATATTAAGAAAGCTCTATTTTTATTACTTTAGCCATTATTTTATTCGCAATTTATTTCTTTTGTTTTCTTAGGTTAAATTTTAAATTCTTTTTATTATTATTTTTTTCTCTTTTCTAGGTACCTGTAGTTTATGACTAGAAGGAATCCGAGAGGACCTTTGGTATACGATAGTGATATCGAAGCAACCGCTCGTAGGAATCACAGGGAAACTAAGCGAGCCCTAGATTACACAGAAAGAGAGGAAGAAAACAGATCCAATCCTACTGAAGAGATGGGCAAAAACAACCCACCGCTACGCGATGTGAGAGATCACAATGCTCCACGTACAATGTTTGATTATGCGAAACCATATTTAACAGGAGCAGAATCTAGTATTGTTAGGCCTGCTATATCTGCTAACAATTTTGAATTAAAGCCTAACACAATACAAATGATTCAACAGTTTGTTCAATTTGATGGTTTGCAGGACGAAGATCCAAACATGCATATAGCTAATTTTTTGGAGTTCTGTGATACCTTCAAAATAAATGGCATTTCTGATGATGCCATTCGTCTTCGGTTATTCCCTTTTTCATTAAGAAATAAAGCCAAACAGTGGTTAAACTCGTTACAACGAGGGTCAATCACTACATGGGAGCAGATGACCGAAAAGTTTTTAATGAAATATTTCCCACCGGTCAAAACGGCCAAATTACGTAACGATATCTCTTTTTTTGTGCAGATGGATGTAGAGACACTATACGACGCATGGGAGAGGTTCAAAGATCTCTTGAGGAGGTGTCCACACCATAGTTTACCCCTGTGGCTACAAGTCCAAACCTTCTACAACGAAGTAAACCCCTCAACGAGGCAACTAATAGATTCAGCCGCCGGTGGAACGCTGAACAATAAAACTCATGAAGCAGCCTAAGAGTTCATTGAGGAGATGTCGATAAACAATTATCAGTGGCAAGCTTCGAGAACTAAACCAACGAAATCGGCAGGAGTTTTCAACGTCGACACCATGACCATGCTATCAACGCAGCTAGAGATGATGAATAAAAAGCTTGATAGTTTGTGTTCTTCACAGATACATCCAATCATGCGGTGCGCCATCTTTGAACGTGGGTTAATCCTGAGTACCCACCCTACCAACCAGGAGCAGAAGATGAACAAATGAACTATATAGGTAATAATTTCCAATCTAATAATAATCCTTATAGGAACACTTACAATCCAGGTTGGAGGAACCACCCAAATTTTTCATGGGGAGGACAAGGCAATCAAGGAAATCAAAGGCAACAACCCCCCCAAAACTTCCGAAACCAGCCCTATCCATAAGACAAGAAGCCAACCATCGAAGAGCGCATCCAAGAAGCTGACAGAACAATCAAAAGCAACGAAATCTGAATTGATGAAATTATTAAGTTAGTCAAAAAAATCACTAAAGCAGTCGAACAACTTGCAAAATCAATGTCAGAACTACCGCAAGGACGTCTACCTAGTAACACAGAGATTAACCCTAAGGAGCAAATTCAAGCCATCACAGTCCAGGGTAGCAAGGAGTTAGATACACCCAACCCGACTCTAGAAAGTAAGGTAGGCAAAGGTATAACAGAGAAAGTACAAGAAAAACCAAAGCCGATAGTCAAAGAGTACAAACCTCGTATACCTTATCCCGCAGCATTAGACAGAAATGATTCAAAGGAGCAGTTTGGTAAGTTTCTTAAACTTTTAAAGAAATTACATATTAACTTACCTCTTCTTGAAGCTCTTTTCCAGATGCCAGACTCGAGGAAATTTTTAAGACAGCTCTTAACCAACAAACGTAAAATAGATGGAGAGCATCACGTGGAATTAAACGCAACATGCTCAGCAATGTTACAAAATAGACTACCACATAAGCAAAAAGATCTAGGGAGTTTTACAATTCCATGTTTAATTGGTAGTTTAAATATTGATAATGCATTAGCTGATTTAGGGGCTAGCGTAAATGTTATGCCTTATGCATTGTTTAAGCGACTAGGTCTAGGGAAGCCAAAACAAATTAAGATGAGCATTCAATTAGTTGATAAAACTGTTAGATTTCCTAGGGGCATTATTGAAGATGTTCTCGTAAAAATCCATAAATTTGTTTTCGCAGTAGACTTTGTTGTTTTAGACATGGATGAGGATAATTCAATCTCCCTAATTTTAGGAAGACCTTTTCTAGCAACTGCCAAGACTAAAATTGATGTTGCCACAGGTGAGCTCATACTTTGTATAGGTGACGACTCAATTAGTCTTCAAGCCCTCGACTCAGCTAGGTCATCAAAGAATCAAGGTAACAAGAAAATTCTTTTGTTAATCATTCAATTACACCTTCTTTTCAGGTACCTCCAAAAAAGGGAACGATTGAACCAGATCCTCAGTTCAGTGCCAATAAAGAAACAACTCACGAAGAACAAAGGACCCAAATTGATGACCTAGATGAATGGAACTTCAAAGAAAAACTAGGATTACACAAGGAAGAACAAAAAACACAGGTCAAAGAAGAGCCGGATTCACACAACATAAAATTGGAGGAACCACTAGAAGAGCTCGTGGGGACATCCAATCACTATAAAATAGGAGACCAAGTTTTGTTAGATAGAGCCGAGCCACACATCACCACAACAAACCTGAAGGAAAAGAGATAACTTCTTCTTAAGGTACACGATATCTTCCCACAAGGACTAGTCGAAGTAAGCAATCCAACATTTGGCACTTTCAAGGTAAACGCTTCTCAACTTCATTTTTATCATAAAACTAAAACTGTAGACATGAGGGAAGATATTCAAACTTTTAAACCTCCCTAAAATTTTCAAATACGAGGAAAGTCTTGCTTAAGACTATAAACGAGCGCTTCTCGGGAGGCAACTTGAGTACTAACCCTATTTCTTTTTGCATTATTTTACATTTTCTTTTCTCTTTTTCTTTTCCTTTTTAACTAACCAAAAGCATAGAATTCCAGGCCACACGGCCTTACACATGGCCGTGTCCGTGGCCGTGTGGACCACCAAAACAACCACCCTAACAGGGCAGCAGCCATGCAGTCAGCCCAACCACCACCCCAACATCACAGATCCAACCACTCTCGACACGGGCATCGACAAATAAGGCACAGCCATGGCACCAACCGTGTGAGGCTATCAACTTCCATACCACGGACAGAACACACCTATGCCACAAACTGTGTGAAATTACTGAGGTTACTGACTTATCAAGCATGGGTGAGACACGCCCGTGTCAGACAACCGTGCCAACAAGAAAAACATCACGAGCACGGGCGTAGATGGATCAAGCACGGGCATAGGGTGGCAACACCCTCTATAACATGGCCGTGTGAGGAGGCCATGTAATTCGACACATCCTAGGACCACGGCCGTGTTGAAGCAGAACATATGAACATCTATTTAAACCCCTCACCTCTTCTCCTTTCCCCTATTTGATTCCATCCTTATTTTCTTTATTTTCACTCTTCTCCATCTCAGATGCTCCACTTACTAAGGGTCTAGATCCTTGAGCAAGCCAACACCATGCCAAAGAAGCGTAAAAGGCCACATTCTGCAAAGGAGAACGATCAACATGAGTTCATGCCGGCAGCTTCGTCTCAACACCAAGCCAAGGACCTATGAGACCATTTATCTTTCGTTTCACATTTATTTTTTCCTTTATTTTCCTTCTTTTTGACTATCTTATGCTTAATTTATTTTAGTTTGTTTTAGTTTCTTAGTGTCAGGTTCTAAAGGCTGCTTGGGAATCACGCCACTTCCGCCATCGCCAGCACCTCCGTCCCATTAGAAGTCACACCCACCTCGCGAACCACCTACCAATAAGGATTTTCAAGCCCCTTTATCTCCTAGCCTTAGTCTATTTTCCTTCTTAGTCTCTTTCTCTTTATCTTTCTTGTCTTTATTTATATATTTAGTTTATTTTTATTAGGTCTTAATAAAGCCTGACTACTTTTTAAAGTGCTACCTAATTTCTTCATCTAGCGCAGGAACGTTATCCTCACTGACCATCACCGCCACCAAAGACACTCATTCGGGAAAACATCCACAAATCAGGGAGTAACTCTTCTCCCTTCTCTTTTGATTTATCTTTAAAATGTTTTTATCTATCTTTGTACATTGAGGGCAATGTACATCTTAAGTGTGGGGGGTGAATAGGTATTCTGAGAAAATGCCTAATTTGTCATTATTCTTAAACCCTAAGGATAAAAATGCCTAACTGTCTGCATTGTTCTCAAATCCTTGAATTTAATCTTGTTTTAAAGTAATTTTCTCATATTACTAATTAAGATGAAATTTCTAATAATTTGTGATTTTTATTGATATGTTTTGGAATAAGTCATAGTTAATTGTGCATTGATAATTAAATTTGAAGAATACTAGGGAATCAAGCATGATAAGTCTAATTTTCTAAAAATTAAAATTTTAGGTTGTCAACCGGAATTTAAATATTATCTTGAAATTTGAGATTTACAAGGTTGATGTCAAAAACACCCATAATTTTTGTGAGAATTTGAGCCTTACAGAGCAAACATTCTTTTTTATGCTCACTTCTTGATTATGAGTGTGTCGACTATGAATTGTTATTCTAGAACTTGCCTCGATTATACATGTCAAGACCACAGTTATGATTTGATATACCGAGATGATAAAGGCAATTAGGTTTTAACCCACTTATTCTATTAAATAGCCTACCCTTATAATTAACCCTTAATGAACCCTGTTGAGCCTAACAACCCTTTTTATTGACTTACCCGCTAATTTTAACCCAAAACCCTTTGTATTTGTTATCACTCTTTATTTTGACTACCCCTTAATCGAGATTTGATTTGAGCCAGTTATCTGAGTTTATTATTGTGGTAGTTAAATTTATCTTGTATTTAGTCTGTTCTTAAAAAAAAATTCAATATTAGTAGTATGGAAAGTGAGCTTACACAATCAAAGACTATTTCCCAAAAGAAAAAGCTCGTATTAGTAGATTTTTGTTATTTTCAGTTGATGTAATTATTATCTTAAAAATTTTTAGGTAGGTAACTTATCAATTCAATCTCGATTCTAACCTTCTAATTTCAGCCTTTATCCACACCTTTAACCCTAGCCCCGTTACAACGCTAACAAAGACCTTTTGATCTGTTTATCATATCATTTTACAGTGGTGGAGATTTGATTTTCAGGCAAGCCTATGGGATTAACTTTTCATGTTCGACTTATGAGTGCTTAATTTTGACCCTTAAACACTTTTTGAGTGATTTGAGTGAATCTTTTGTGAGGATATCAATCCTTGTCGATTTTGAATTAAAGGTAATTATTTAGATGAAGGGAAACACCTATGTTTTTCGTGCTACAAATTTATGACTTATCTTGGTTGAATTTTTAGGAATCTTTGAGTTGAATTATCTATGTATAAATTATCTATGAATTAGGATAAGGCATTGTTGATAGGAATTATGAATCATGGAAAGTTCATTTTAATTGTAAGTTGAGAATTTTGCTTGAGGACAAGCAAAAGCTTAAGTGTGGGGGTATTTGATAAACCGTAAAAGTAACATATTTTAAGCCCATATTTAATATGCTTTTGGATGATTTATCCCTTGATTTATGTAAAATGGTGCTCTTAATCCTTTCTTTTCATGTCTTATACCCAGGAAAGCACCCGAGGATGAAAAGAACATAAAACGGGCCTAAAACGAAGCAAATGGGCCTTTCCACGAAATCAACACGGCCTGGGCCAAGGACCACACGGCCGTGTCTCGACGAACATCTAGAACACGGCCTAATCCCAATTTACACGACCGTGCCTCATTAAAGAAGTCCGAGCACGGCCTCCTCACCACCACACATGGCTATGCCATTAGTAAAATCCGAACACGGTCAGGTCTCAATTTGTACGGGCGTGTGACATGGTCGTGCCTCTGTCGCTGGAAAGAGCAATTTCAGTCGAAAAAGGATACTTTAGGAGAAAGAATCGTATTCCAAGAGCCTATAAATATACCCCAAGTACCACCTTTGAAAGGGGGCGAAAGCTAGGCCAAGGAGCCAACTTGAGAAGGTCAGAGTTAGGGAGTAATGCGAGGATAGCTAGTTGATTCATCCCAAGAAGCCGGAATTATACTCAAGACGGTGGATTCTCCTTCAATCCCACCAGGGAGTTTTAGGATTTTTCTCATGTTTTGTTTTATCTTTTCTCTTGTGATGTTTTCTTTTTACATTATGAACTAAACCCTCGAGATACACCAAGGGGATGAAACCTAGATGATTTTTTATTATTTGATTTTTAAGTTATATGATAAATTACTTAGTTTGTTCTTAAATATGTAGCTTAATCCAAATCTAATGTGCTTATGTGGAGGAGGAATAGACCCTGCCTAAGAGTAGATCTAACATAATTAAGCGGAGTTGATCGGTCGCCTAGAGATAAGGTTACGAGATTTTTTCGGATTAGGGTGAAACCTAATATGGGAATCCATTGATCGATTTACTGCTTTCCTAGGGGTTTATTATAAGCGAACGAGAGTTCCACTAATTAACCTAGGAGTAGACGTTATTCGCTTCGAGAGAGGGTTTAACATAGGTTAGGGAGTCTCACGGATCAAGCTAAGTAAAAGAAATCATATAATTTAAGGTTAGATAATAAAATAAGTTTAGGTGGATTGTTCCCGAAGGTATCATAAAAATCAACTGAGTCTTTTTCAAGTTATCCCCAAATTCATCTTTTTGTCTTTGTTTCCTTAGTTTAGTTGTTGTTAATTTAGTTTAAAAGCAACCTTTATCTTAGTTAGGTTAAAGAATAGAAAGAAAGTGAGTATTAATACTTGTAGTTCCTTTGGGTTCGATATCCGATCTTGCCTAAGCTATACTACTATTCGATAGGTACAATTCCCTTAATATCTTTGTCAGAGTTAGTCTCCAGGTTTGATCATTCTTTTATAAATATTTAAAACTCTGATTTTACAGCGATCAAAAGGCTGGTTGGTAGGATTTTGCTATTGCATAACTGTTACTACTACTGATACTGTGATGGGCTAATGCCCTACTGTATTTTTGACACTGTACTAAAATGGGCTAAGGCCCAAACTATCACTGATACTGAAAAGGGCTTAGGCCCAAGACTGTTCAACTGTGTGCTGTGAATACTGATTGTTTGTTTGTTTCTACGGGATTACACACCGAGTTTACGTGAACTCACCCTTTTTGTTTAATGTGCACAGGTAATCCCCAGACTTAGACGGATCGGTGCGACGAAGGACTCAGCGGTGACCACAGTAATTTTTGGACTTTATGGTTTTCAATTTACAATTTCTGATTTGATTATTATTGATTATTTGGGTTGTAATTTAAGGACCCTCTGGGACTTTGGTTTTAAATTTGGATTTTTATTTATTTATTTTACTTTATGGATTTATGCAGCGTTGAGAACAAAGAAATTGTTGGAGTTTACTTTTTTATCTAGTACAAACACGCTTGATGGTAAGAAAAGATCTTTTACAAGAGGGTTGGCTAGAGATTTCTTGTAAAAACATTAGCCTCGCTCAGTTCATAATGACAATATTTCGACCTTTTTTTTTTAATTCCATGGATTATTCTCATTATGCACATAAATGAGGAGCCGTATGAGGTGAAAATCTCATGTACAATTTTGGAATGGAGAATTCTTTGAATCGAATGATGACCGTAATGGATGTCGGCTCAATCCGTGGAAATTATGCAGAGGCCTTATAGAATTATTATGAAGCTATGCGACTAGAAATTGATCCCTATGATCGAAGTTATAAACTATATAACATAGGCCTTATCCACATAAGTAATGGAGAGCATACAAAAGCTTTATAATATTATTTTCGAGCACTAGAACAAAACCCGTTCTTACCATAAGCTTTTAATAATATGGTCAGATCTCATTACGCATGCGACTATCTCCACTTTAGAAATAAAAAAGGAAAGAAAGAGCCAATACGCTAGTAAATAAATACGCTAGTAAATAAACACACTAGTAAATAAAATACTAGAAAAAAAAATAGGTTTTCTACATATTGCATCGTCCAAAAAACAATTTTTATCAATTTGTAAATAAAAAGAAACTTCATAGAAGTTGAAATATGAAGAAATATATATGCCTAGATACTTTATTCTATGGATAAAGATCTAATTGGTAGAGGAAGCGCCATAAAGATCAATTAGCGAGGTTTTGAGCCGATACAATAAATAAGAACTGCTTATTTATGTCATGATATGAGATAAAAATTAGGAATCGACTTACGTAATAGAGCCGATCCCCAAGTTATTGAGCGGTGTAGCATCGATCCCAAAGACAAGTAAGTCTTTTTATGATGAAGAAGTCTTTTCAAGGATTCTATATAAATTTCTATATGATATGAAACAGAGATAGTTACCTTTCGAGAAAAATCTAACAGACGACACCCAAAAATGCCTATGCTTTATTTTTCTGAAGGTGGGAGAAAAGATAAAACTTATTATTAATTTAATCCAAATTAGAGTTTGAAACTCATGTAATTAACCCCTTTTGGTTAACCCGAGACAAATTGATAGATCTATGGGAAATCTCATTCAATTGGATATATGGTAGGATAAAAAAATGGGACACCAAAAGAATTGATTGCCGAGTCGTATGAGGTAGGAAACTCTCAAGTACAGTTCTAAGGGAAGGAATTGAGCCGCCTATTTTGACAGGGAGAATAGGCCATTCGACAGGGGAATTCTGAAATAGTGGAGGCTTGGTTCGATCAAGCCGCTGAGTATTGGAAACAAGCTATAGCGCTTACTCCTGGTAATTATATTGAAGCGCAGAATTGGTTAAAGATCACGCGGCGTTTTGAATAAGAACAAGAGCTCTCTGTTTATTTATTATTATTTTAGTTTTAGGATTCGAAATTCGAATTAGAAATTAGAGAATTCTATTAAATTCTATTCTTATTCTATTTAATTTCTATTAAATTCTATTAAATCCATTTATTTAATTAAATTAAATATTAAATAAATTACGGTACCATTTAAATTATTAAATTCGATTTTCTAGTCAATTTGAATATTTAAATAGTAAAAAATATTAATTTAATTGGAATTGTTAATTGTGTAATGGTTTGGTTTTGTTGGACCCATGGTCAAATAAAACGAAGCATTTCTCTCACTGGGAAAAACCAATCAAAGAATTTCATTATATCCTTTCTCAAATCGTTCTATTTCATTTGATATTTCGTAAGGATAAGTAATACACGTATATAGCAAAATAAAATATATAATATATATTTTATTTTTTGCTTCTATTTCTATTAAAACTAAAACTAATAAATACCCCTCAAATGACTAACTATCGATACTGGAGTATCCCGTAGTAATGAATGCGCACGTGATTTGGGATAGAGTAATATTGTTTGTTCTATCTACGTAGGAAATTCGGTTTTCAAAAAGTAAAAGTAATTTCTAAACGCATGATCACCTAGACTGTTTTATTAAAGCTTACGCAACGAGGGATGTTTCAAAACAAATGTTTTAAATGAATAAAGGTGACTTCCTAAGTTCTAACAAAGGTTTACTAAAGATAATAACATGGAATGTATTCATCGTAACAACGAGGTTTCAAAAACACTATCGTGTGACATTGCCAGATACGGCCATAACAACTAGGCCGGGTTTGGGGTGTTACAATAAAAATGTGGGAATGAATTTATTATTTACAGTGATGTCAAATTGTCAAGGAAAACACAATAGCAACTAATTCTAAGTCGTGTGTCTGGTAGTTTCTTTCGTGAGGCTTTAACTTTCAAGAAACATAAATAATTACCTTTCCAGTCTTCATTAACACACATCCCAATCCACTAAGTGACGCGTCACTATAAATAATAAATTCATTCCCAGATTCGAGTAATGTCAATGCAAAAGCTTCTATCAACATCCTCTTCAATCGGTCAAAACTCTGTTGGCATTCATCTGGCTAAACAAATTGAAAATTCTTCTATAATAACTTGGTCATCGGCAAAGCTATTATAGAGAAGTTTTTAACAAAACATAGGTAGTATCCTACTAACCCCAAAAAGCTTTGTACCTACGCGTCATTTTCTGGTGCTTTCCAATTGGTAATAACCAAATTTTACTTGGGTCAACACGTATCCCTTTTGCAGAGACTACATGTCCCAGAAATCCAACTTCCCAAAGCCAAAATTCACATTTCCTAAATTCTGCATACAACTATTTTTCAAGCAGAATCTGCAGTACAGTCCTTAAATGTTGAGCATGTTCAGATTCTGACTTAGAATAGATCAGTATATCATCTATGAATACAACCATAAATCTATCCAACTAAGGTTAGAAAACTCGGTTCATCAGATCCATAAATGTAGTCGGAGCATTAGTCAATTCAAAGGGCATTACTAAAAATTCATAATAACCATATTGGGTTCTGAATGCAGTCTTCATCACATCACAATCTTTCACTCACATCTAGTAATATCCCAATCTAATATCTATTTTGGAAAACACGGTTCCCCTTCAGTTGATCAAACAGCTCATCAATACGAGGCAGTGGATACTTGTTTTTCACCCTCACTTTGTTTAGTTGTCGATAATCTATACACAATATCAATATACCATCTTTCTTTTTCACAAGCAGTATTGGTGCACCCTAATAAGATACACTCAGACAAATAAAACCTCTGTCTAATAATTGTTGTAACTTTGTTTTAAGTTCTTTCAACTCAGTGGGTACCATTCTATAAAGTGGAACCGATATCAGCGTAGTTTCCAATATCAAATCAATAACAAATTCAACTTCACGTTTCGATGGTAAACCTGGTAATTCTTCAGGAAATACATCTGCAAATTCATTAACAACATGTACTTGATCCAACTTCGATCCAGCATCCTGAGTATCCAGTATGTAAGTGTAACAGCCCGATTTTAGGACTAGTCAGAGCAGTGGTTTCGAGACCATAAATTCTACGAAGAAAAATTTATTTTTATTATTATTTTATGGTCTACAATTATGGAATAATTTTGTGAAATTATCATTCAGAAATTTTGACGTTTGAGCACTCAATTTAGCTAGAAGGACTAAATTGTAATAAATGAAAATTGTGTGTTCTGGAAGCTAGTGGTGTTTAAATGCTATGAGATTCAAATTGAAGGTCCTTAAATGGTAATTAGGCCATTATACAAGAGTGGAAAAAAATGGACATGGTTAGGTGAAATTTTAAAGTTTTTCATTAAGGGCATTTTAGTCATTTGGTTAATAAGGACAAAATTTAACAAATAAAAGAAGTTTATCTTTCTATTTTCATCCCTCATGGCTGAATTTCACAAGGAGAAGACATAGATAGAGTTTGCCAAGCTTCCAAGCTCGATTGTAAGTTCATTCTTGTCCCGTTTTTAACAATTTTTGTATTTTTGATATCGTTGTAGATTGATTTAGCTATTTCAAGGACTAATTTGAAAGAGAGTTGAAGTTTAAAATTTTACCCATGTTGAACATGTATGTATTTTGATGTTTGATGGTAGAAAATGCATGTTTGTTGTTTGTTAAACGACTTTTGCTAAGTGATTTTAGGTAAAAATGTCAAAAAGGATTTATTTGTAAAAGTCTATAAAGTGAGTAGAAAATGTGAATAAATGAAAAATGTGGGCTGTTATGATTATGAAAATGGTTCGTCTAGGCTTGGGTTTTGAAGAAATTGAATGAAATTCATTTTACGAGCGTAGGGACTAAAGTGTAAAATGTCAAAAGTTTAGGGGCAAAAATGTAATTTTTTCCATAGTGTGTTTTTAGGTTGATATGAATAATGAGTTAAGTTTTCTATTATAGATCAAGAAAAAACCAAGTTCGGACCTAGATTGGGGGAAAAACAAAGTGTTTGATGATTAGGTCCATTTTCACTATTTTTGTACTGAGGTAAGTTCGTATGTTAATAATGCAGCGTTATAATTGTATTCATAATGTTTTGTTATTGCATGAATTGTATGATTGACTTTATGGGTGTAATTGACGAAGTTTCGAAAAGTGAGAAAATCCCAGTTGAACCTTAGGAATAGATTAGAATACAAGTGACATGTCACTAGGAACCCATGTGAATATGTAATTATGTGATTTATGTGTCCCGGGTGCTGGTCTTATACGTCCTACCAGTGGCTAGGTATACCGACATATGTTGTGGATACCTGACAGCTTGTGTGAGCAGCACTGCGTAGCTACGTCTCAACTGACAGCTTGTGTGAGCAGGTCCGTGGATAGCTCGAGAGTGAGCCTATATGTGTTATAAGATTTGTGGTAGCATTGGCTACATATGTGGCACTTAGGTGCAAATCTTTCCGTGTATCCTATAGTATTCCAAGTGGTTCAACGAGTATGTCGACAATGAGAAAGTATGCGATTATGTTACGAGTTGGTATAGGTATGTACGAATATCTCAATAGAAATGGATTCAGTATATGATGAACTATTGATAAGAATGCGATTGAGTAAGTTGTAATTTTGAAGCTTAAATGACAATTATGTTAATATATGTTAAGTTATTTATATGACTAATGTATGAATAATGATTTGTATTATTTGCATATGGACTTACTAAGCTATATAGCTTACTTCCCTTCTTTTTTTTTTTATCTTATAGTGTTACCAAGCTAGCTCGGGATAGGAGATCGTCGGAGATTCGGATCACACTATCAAACCCTCTCATTTTGGGTATTGATGACCTTAGTATTTTGAAAGTATGGCATGTGTAGAGACTTAGTCATTTTGCTATATGTGTCTTTATGATTGTAGCCAATGTGTTGGCTTGTAATTATCAAAGGCTTGTTTTGATATTTGGCTTTGTAGATTGGTTTATTTGGGCTAACATGGTTGTAAGCCTAAGTATATTTATATATGTGCCAATGTCCTTGGTGATATGGCCTTGGTATGCTTGGAGAATGATGGAAGTGTGATTAGGTATCTTGAAAGCAGACAACGGTAGCTTAATAATTTTTGTGAGTATGATAGATGTTGATATTGTGTTAGCATGGGTTGTTCATAATTGTGGGTGTTTTGGGTTGCCTAAGTATGTTATGTTTTGTGCCTTTGAATTGGTGTAAGTGTGTGTGAATAAGGGTGGTAAATGGGTTGGTAAATAGCCTTTATTTTGTCCACACGGGTAGACACACGGGCGTGTGACTAGGCCGTGTGACACACAGTCTACCCCACGGGCATATGTTTTAGCCGTGTGTCCCATGCACCTTAATTTTGAAAAACAGAATGTCCAAAATTGAGCACACGGGCAGAGACACGGGCGTGTGTCCCAGCTGTGTGTGATACACGACCTAGCACACAGGCGTGTGGCATGGCCATGTGGCACAAGTCAGAGAGCACCCTAATTTGAACACGGTCTAGAGCACGGGCGTGTCCCTTGGACCACACAGGTGTGTGAGCCTTATAGCTAGCAAAAATTTTTTAAGTTTTGTAAAAATTTCCCGAGTTCTCGATTTAGTCCTGAACCACTTCTAAAGTATGTTTTGGGCCTTGTAGGCTCGTAATAGGGACTTCCTGATTGAATATGAATGATTTTAATTTGGATGCAAATTTATGACTCAGAATTGTGTGAATGCTTGTGTTGTAAGTCCCAGAATGCCTCGCACTGCTCCAAAGATTGAATACGGGTAAGGGGGTGTTACAAGAGTTTTAATTGCTTCACAACCCTTAGAAATCATCTTCTGTGCGAAAATCATTGATAGGACTCTTGTAACAATATTTAATCTACTTTTCCTCTCTTAGTCGTGAAGAAGATGAAAAAAATGATTAAATTTCTTCAAATTTTTATGTTTAATTTAATATATATACTATGATGTTTTTGTAATTTTGACAACTTTCCTAATTAACCTTAATTAACCTATGTTTAAGCTTAATTAAACCATTCACTTATGAAAACCATCATTCAATTCCACTTACTAGACTCCCATGGGTCTTATTATCCATTTAGCCCCTTTAATTTGACTACTCAGCCTTTACAATTTTTACAATTCAGTCCTTTTTACTTATTAAACTATCCGAACAATAAAATTCTCAACCAAAATTTAATATGACTCTGTAGACCTCATGAATACACTAATTAAATAATATCTATGAATTATTTTTTCGAAATTTATGGTTTCAAAACCACTATTTTTTACAGCACTGAAAATCAGGTTGTTGCAACAACGGAGTCAATTCAAGACATCAAGTACAAGTCATGGAATTCAAAGTCATTAAATAAATTATTAATACAATAATTTACGACTTGATGAATGACTTACAGATATGAGTACACAATTAGTCCAACCGAAACACACCAAATGCTTGTGAGAGCTCATCCAACTGATAACACTCCTTGGCACTAAGTGCTAGCCCGTAGGCTATACATCCACCCCCACAACACGCCAGAACAGGATAGAATAACACGAGGGTTCCCAATAAATGTTGAACCTCGATATACTTGAGAAAATATATAAAGCACGCCACATCAATCTCCAACCCAACCCCATATAACACGCAATCATTCAATTGTACTCTATCTCCCGTTCACCTAACCCAAGTACCGAAATTCAATAACATTTTTCAAACAACTTTACATCATCAATAGAACAATTAATATCTACTAACTTACATCATATCATCATACAATTCATATAGATATTAAATAACAAACCAAATGCACTTACATGGCCTGAATTGTAATAGTTGTAAAAGTTTAGGGACTACTCAATAAATTTCCCTTTTTGTGTAAATCAACAAGGTCTTGATCTAAAACGTAAAATTTCCCAATTATTAGCTTACAATTCATATTCCTATCTATTCTAAAATTTATACCCTTTTATTTTCAAAGTTTACACAATTGCCCCTAACTTTTACAATTTATGCAATTTAGTCCCTTAATCCAAAAATAATCAAATTAACCATTTCTAGAAACTCAGCATACCACCAAATGTTCAAGGCTTCTAAATAGTCCCAATTATACCACTAATTCACCATCAAACCTTGAAATTTTGTCATTTTAACAATTTAATCCTTAAATCAAAAACTAATAAAAATTACTTCATAAAACAACCAAATACCACAATCAAAGCTTCAAACACATAATTATAATAAAAAAAAATCCAAGATTCATGTAACATCCCAAATTTTGGGGTTAGAAGTTTTGGGGTTTTGTGGTTAAGGTCGTAGAAAAGGGCGTGTTTATGTGTTTAGTCGCGTGTTTAAGTGTCAAAATGGGCCTGCTGGTCTGGTGGTTGAGAGAGTAGTAGTGAACCTTTGGGTTTCAGGTTCGAGTCTCTGGATGTGCATTTTTAACTAATACATTTTTGTTGTTAGATATTATTTTGTAAATATTTTATTTGTTTATTTAATTTCTATTTTTACTTTTTATTCTATTTTTATTTTTGTTTTTGGTACATTCTTTTTTTTTCTTCTATTTTCTTTTTAGGGGTTTTATCTTCTCTCCTATTTTCTTGAATTTCTTTTGAAAACGGGTTGCTAGTGGATTTCGAAAAATCTCACTCCTCAGTCGTCAAAACAGGTGTGGGTTTCATATCTTATTCTGTTTTATTTGTAAGTCATATTTTGACTTTATGAAAAGTCAAAAATGTGTGTGTGAGTGTTCGTAACTTGTTAACTCTGATATCGTATCACTGTGCAATACTTAGAAAGTGCACGATTTGGTATATTTTTGAACTATATAGGGCTGGAAAGTGCTTTAGGGCTGAAAACACATTTTTCGGGGTTGTTTTAGGGTGGTTTCGTGACCACACAGGCATGTGACGTCTCACACGGCCGTGTCCTTTTGGGAATTAGGGTTTTTGGGGCTAATTTTGGTGCCACACGACTGTGTGGAGAACTTGGGGTTTTTTATCGTTTCTCACACGACTGTGTCCCTCTAGCACACGGGCATGTGAGCTTGGGGATTAGAGTTTGGGAGATTTGATGCCACATAGTCGTGTGGCTAATTTAGGGATTTAGGGATTTCACACGGGCATGTGTTTTGGTACACACGGCAGTGTCGGGTGGGCACAAGGGCGTGTGAGACCCTCACACAGCCATGTCAGCCCTGTACTCGAATTTAGTGCAAATGGATAGAAAATTACAGGCTTGTTCATTGTCCAGACAGGCGTGTGCTTTAGTCACATGGTCGTGTGCCTCTCTTTACACGGGCGTGTGCCACAGTCACAGGTCGTCTACCCCTTTTTCATGAACTTTTGTAACACCCCTTACTCGTATCCTATGCCGGAACCGGACACGAGGCATTACCGGACTCAACTCACTTGGTAATGCAACTTTAGTCTATAAAATTTCATTCCAACTTAAAATATCTCTTCCACCATCAAAACATTCTCATTAAGGACCTATGAGGCCTTAAACATGCATACGGAGGGTTTCAAAATCCAACCGGAAACTTTTCTGCACTTGAAATTTTTTACCTAAACAGAGGCCACATGCCCATGTGAAATGGGACACGTCCGTGTGGGCAGTCCGTGTGGTCACACACGCCCATGTCCCCAACCCGTGTGGGATTTATTTTCATTTTGAACGTATAGGGGTTTTCACATGGCCGAACACACGCCCGTGTTCTTGGCCCGTGTGCTCTACACGGCCTAGACATGCCGGTGTCCTCGCCCGTGTGTAAAAACTTGGGTATTCTGTTTGTGACGTTAGTAACCTCAAATGGAACACATGGCCTAGGCACACGCCCGTGTGCTAGCCCGTGGTCGACACTGACTTGCAACACTAGCATGCTCGTGTGTCACACATGGCGTAGACACATGCCTGTGTGCCTACCCATGTGGACAAGAACGAGGCTATTTGCTAAGCTCTTTTCACCACCCTAGTTCACACAACATAATTCCATTCAACAAATCACTAGGAAACTTAGATTTGCAACATACACTTCCATGAATAACTTCATCTTTTTCATAAATTAGTAATAATGAGCCATCAACTATGGCTATATACAAAAGAGTTCATCTTTAAAGGAGCCAACACACTCTTGGCCAAAATAACAAAACAAATCACCTAGTCTAGCCCCTATACATGCCATACTCAAAACACTAAGTCTAGATATACCGAGATGAGCTGATAGTGTGGGTGGTCTTCCAATTATCTTCGTATCCCGACCCGGCTCTTTGACACTATAAAACAAGGGAAAAGAAAGGGAGTAAGCTTTAAGCTTAGTAAGTTTACATGTAAACAATAAACATCATAATATGTGTTAAACAATAAATAGCATTACATACAAAGCAAGAACGATCCACATTCTATGATCATGCTTACTCAATTCATCTCTTACCACATTCGAACCATATCACAAGCCAAATGCTCACATTTTTTAACATACATCCCTGCACTTATCACCACATGATCACATGAAACAACACTTAACAATTTCACAATAAGCCATTCTTAATAATACCAAATACTCGGTGGTTTCGCACTTAGCCCACCATTAATCTTTAACATGGTGTATCGCACATAGCCCACCAAATGTTGTTATAAACGATGATATTGCACACAGCCCATCGTGAATAAGTAATAAGATGGTATCGCACATAGCCTACCATCGAGAATATTTACGGTGGTATCGCACATAGCCCACCATTAATTTCTACGGTTAATATTCCTTACTTACATATCTATTTCAACGTTTAAACGAAAATTATTCATTATCTACCGATTCAATCCACTTGAATCATAAATGTTCTCAATCATACAATTCACCAATAAGTAACAACTTGTGTGTTTAAGATACATCGTTTACACATAAACTTACCTCAGTGCAAAATGTGTTAAGTTGCAGTTTAATCCGAAACCTTGCCTTTTCCCCGGTCAAGGTTAATTTTGCGCTCTTCTTGATCTATAATAACAAAAATTCACTCATTCAATCATTTTATAGTTATAATACATCATAATCTCTACTTAGGCAAAAATGACCATTTTGCCCTTGTACTATGGCAAAATTTTAATTTTCCCCCTAGGCTCGTAAATAATTTTTCATCACATTTTCTCATTAAACAAGCCTAGATGAACATTTATTCCTCTTACAACTAGTCACAAATCCAACTATTTCATGCATTTATTACTAAATCACAACATTTACAACTTGGTCCCATTTAGATGTTTTCATGATAACACCTTTCACAAAAGTTGTTTCTCATCTCATTAACATTCATTTTCTTCCATAAAAACTCAACAAACAACATAAACACTTTCATATAAAGTCCCTAAACTTTCAACCATATTACAAATTAGTCCCCTCACTAGCTAGCTTAAGCTTTGTGGGTCCCAAAAATACAAAAATCATCAAGAAAGGCCTCTAAAATCACTTACTTGTGTGAGGATGAGTTGCTAAAATTTCAAAGCTTTCAAAGCCCTTACTCTTGTTAGTAATTCCGATGAAAGAGGAAAGATTAATAGTGAAAGATGATAGCTTCTTTTATTCATTTTTATAACCTAATTTCACCAAATGTTGACCAAAAATAAATGCTCTTGTCTCCCTTGTCTACATGGTCAGCCAACACACTTATAAGGGCCTTATTACACTTTAAAGACCTCCAATTTCATATTCTAAGGCTATTAGACACCTCTACCTTGAACTATGAAACTTTCGCACTTTATGCGATTTAGTCCTTTTTCGCAATTAAGCTTTCAATCGCTAAAATTAAAGCACCAAAATTCTCATGCATCATTATAGACATGTTATAAAACATAAAATAATATCAAAATAATATTCCTCAACCTCAGATTAGTGGTCTTGAAACCACTTGTATCATCCTGACAAGGGCCTATGCATTTTCGGTTTTATTGTACGAAATGACAAGTCTTAAGTACTATGAGTAAATTTTTGAATATTTTGGAAACCTAGAAATGCATGGAAATGGAAATAAACATTTTTGGAAACTTGAACATTTTTGGAAACCTGAACATTTTTGGAAATGATTTAAAAATGGAAAGTAAACATTTCTGGAAACTTGGAAATGTAAGAAAATGGCAAGTTTACAGAGTCGATCGAAAATTTTAAGAAACTTAGAATTGATGCAGAAATGTCAAATTTTAAAGTTTAAAATAGGAAATAAGGGCAAGATGGCCTTAAAAGAAAAAGTTGGAGAAATTTGACACACAAACAGGCTTGGAAAAGTGGCCTGAAGATGCCACTTAGGGCCTATGGAAATGGCGCCACATGCAGGAGGAATGGGCCTGAGTTCGAGTCACTTGGGAAGCAAATGAAGGAGGTTTATTTTTGCTTCCATGAGCAAGGGGGTGGACGGCACATGCTTCTAGAAATAAAAGTGTTTTATTCTCATAAATATGTGAATAATAAGTGATAAATAAAGGATTTTCTTTTTATATAATTATTGAGGAGATAAATGATGGATTAAACACTTTTATTTTTAAATAAAAGAGATAATATTATCACAAGGAAGAGTGGTGCCCAAGTCAAGGACTCTTGGCCTAGTAATTTTGGCTAAAGAAGGAGAGTTAAAGGCTATTCTCTCATCTTTTCTAAGCCTTGCCGAAAATTCCATAGCAAAACTCCTCTCCGAATTTTCTTTTCATCTTTTCTTCTTCTCTTTTCTTCATCTGTCAAGCCAAAACCCTTTTCTTTTGATCTCTGATTAAAACTCCATAGCCGAATCTCTGTGACTCTAGGCAAGGAAGCAATCGATTAAAGGCATTAAGGTAAGGTTAAGCTATTCAAATTCCTTTCTTTTCTATTTTGCCGAAAGAAAAGGGTCTAATCCCTATTCTTGTCTTATGGCCGAATCTATAAGGATCTCTCAGGTTCTTTTTACAACAGTTGAATACAATGAGAAATCTTTTGGGAAATTCGAGGATCTAAGGTAAGATAAATTTATTTGATTAAAGGTTATGATGTATATGTTAGATTAAATTTAACATATGATTATAGGGATTTCGACAAATATATATATAAGGCAAGGAATTCTTTTCAGTCTTGGAAATTGTAAGGTAAGTACATAGATCCAATAGGCCTAGGGTGATTTTGGTATTATTTTCCATTTATTCAAAAGTTAGAAACTGACATAATTACCTGATTTAGTGTTAGCCGATTCCAAGGAAAAGGATACTAGCAATTTTTGGGACTTGATTTTCAATCATCCAATTCGGCAACAAGGTAAGTAATACAAATCCTACTAGGATTTGGTTTTTCTAAGCCAAATAGGTTTGTTAATATGTTTTAATAATTGGCCGTATATAGGAGTTAAAAATCTAGATCAGTAGATCGTTCTTCGGGATTTCAAGGAATCTATTAAGCAAATCAGGTGTGTACTCACACTAACTTTCGATATATAAAATGGCAATTATTTTTAATATATGAATATGCATAAGAATGTGAATATGGCTAAGTACCACAAATGTGGTAAGAAATACCCAGGTACGTTTCCTACTTCTGATAGGACTATGAATATGATATATTTTGAACATGTGAATAGTAACATGAATGAGAAAATAAGTATGTTATATATGTTATAAAATATTTGGGGCATTCGGGATATTGTGAAAGGGGAAGTGAAGGTGATGACTTCGGTCTCACTATCTGAATATGGTGACTACGGTCACATTATTTGAATATGGTAACTTCGGTTACATTATCTAAATTTGGTAACTTCGGTTACATTATTTGAATATGGTGTCTAATGACACAAATGATATGGGCGATGATCACGCGACTACAAATGATCGCCGATGGTGGTGTGTAACGGATGGAGGGTTGACTTAGTAGTCCCACGGTGTGACCGGCGTGAATGCGGGTGGTGTGTAGCGGATGGTCAAATAGGCTTGAGTTTGGGTTGCATCATTTATTTTTATATGAATATGAACTTGATATGAACTTGTATGCCGAATTTGTTGAATGTTAGTGTTATGCACACATTGAGTCTGTTGACTCACCGTTGGGAATATTTTGCAGAGATGAGCAATGGACCGGTCGGCGGGAGCTAAAGGTGGCCATGCATAGCAAGGAAAAAAATTTTATTATTTGGGACTATTATTTTTATTAAGTACTTCAATTTTATTTTTGGTTTTTGATTGATGTAATAAGGCCATAAGGCCCAAGTTGAATTTCTTTACTTCTGTTTATTTTTACTTTATAATGTTACGCATTATTTTTAATTAAGTTCAATTATATTTATTTTAATAATAAACCCTAAATTGTTTTTTTTTTCATAGCTAAATGATTTCTAAGTAAAATAAATGGGTTTTTAATCTAAGCCCAACCCGAAATGAGATTTTCCTGAAAATACACAAATTTTCTCTAAGAGACAAAGAATTTTGCAACCGGTTTACTTAAGGAACATACCAGATCCGGTTTAGGCTCATGGGCCGGGTTTGGGGTGTTTCAGTTTGGTATCAGAGCCCAGTTTTAAACTCTCGGCCTGTGGGCTAAGGCCCAAAACGTTTTCAAAGCGAGCCCAAATGAGTTTTTTTTGAAATAAGCAGGTTTTCTGGCATGGCACCTAAGTCTCCGACCCGCAGTCCACCAAGTAAGTACCCCTAACTATTTGGGTGATTATGTGAATTATTTATGAACTTTAGAAGGGTAGAAAAGGCATGCAACGTAGAATAGTATGATAGGAATTTGAACCCTAGGACTAGACTACTCAAACACACAAAACACATAAGACTTAAGGCACTTAACAAAACTATGGCTAAGTCACTAAGTTAGGGTGTGGTAACCCCTGTACGCATGTCTAGGATTGGATCCGGAAGAGCCTGGTATTTAAGCAGTCCTAGTGACTCACCTCCTCTTCGCAGGAATCCTACCTGGTGCGTAGCTTCGGTTCACCCTAACTCAGAGGGATCAGTGGTGTGGCAACCTCTGTGCGCATGTCTAGGAACGGTTTCGGTGAGAGCTTGGTATTTAAGCAGTCCGCGTGACTCACCTCCTCTTCACTCGAATCCTGCCTAGTGCGTAGTTTTGGTTCACCCTGACCAAGAGGGCTCGGTTATAGGCTAAACATAATGACAAAAACCCGAAAGGGAACTAGCCATGTTTAAAAAAAAAAGAGAACAAAACAAAAAGCCCTAGTTTTAAAATTCTTAAAACTTCCTTTTAAATTCGTGAAAACCATGTTTAAAAAAAAAATTTGAAAAATTTCTGATTTGTGAAAATTACAAGAATACCCTTAGTAGTAAAATTTCCAAAATGCCCTTGATTGACAAAATGTCGAACTTTTCAACAGTTTTACCAAAATTCCATTATTTTATAAATGTTCAAAAACCCTAAAATTTCAAACTATCAAAAATACCTTGATTTTGAAAAATTACAAAATTGCCCCTAACTTACAAAATGACCAAAATGACCCTGGTTTTTGAAAATTTTTGCAACATCACCGTTTTGGAAAATAAAACTTTCAAAAAGAACCCATAAAGTTTTACAACTTTTGAAATATCCCTAACTTATTAAATTTTACAAATTTACCCTGGTTTTTGGAAAATTATCGAAATACCCCAGAGGTCAAAAATTACCGAAATACCCTTGAATTTCGAAATTTTTCCAAAATTACCCCGGGACTTTAAAATTTCCAAAATACTTTCGACAAAATCATCGAGGAACTTTTTGTTTTGAAAAATTATGAAAATGCCCCTGTAGGACGAAATTACGAAAATACGCCTGGGTAGTGGAAAAACAACAACGATGAAAATTACAACGTTTCTCTGAATGAACGAAAGTTCATAATTGTTTGATGGATGGATGAATGAATGAAAGACTGTGTGCTTGTGTGAATACGAAAGAACCACTCCTAAAACTCTTTACATAAAACTCCTTCGCGGGTAAATAAGTGGAACAATGACTAATTCATAAAACTTCTTAATCAAATCTCGACGCTAGAAATGAGCTCCAGAGGACGTGGTCGTCGTGGACGAGGTAGAGGAAGGATGACTGTGTCGGAACCCATTAGATCGGGTCAGGGTTCTGACAATGAGATACCATCGCCACCACCACCCCCCACCGTGTGGGTGTTGAGCGCAAAGCTCGAGCGGGAGAAGATCTTTGTGTCGCAGTCGTGGCTGCGAGTTTTGGAATTGGTGGCTGGTGCAGGGGGAAATTCAGGAAATCGTAAGTCTGTGCCTGAGCGGCTCCGAGCTAATGGAGCAGAAATGTTTCGAGGAGTATCGGGAGTAGCACCTAGTACAGCTGAGTACTGATTGGAAGCAACTGAGCGCATTATGGATGAGCTCGACTTGACCCCTGAGGAGAAGTTGAAAGGGATGGTGGCTTTATTACGCGATGAAGCATATCAGTGGTGGTTAACTGTGTGGGATGGTGCCATAGCGGAGGATCTGACCTGGGAATATGTTAAGGAGGCATTCCAGAAGAAATATGTGGGAACCAGGTATACAGACGAGCAAAGAAAAGCTTTTCTGGGGCTAGTTCAAGGGAACAAGTCCGTAGCAGAATATGAGGCAGAATTTCTGAGGTTGAGCCGTTATGCTCGAGGTGTAATGGCGACTGAACATGAACGCTGTGTCCGTTTTGAGGACAGATCGAGAGACGACACGAGATCGTTGATAGCACCGCATCGAGCGGGAGTTCTCTTCTTTGGTGGAAAAGGCCAAGGTGGCCGAGGAATTAAGGTTGCTACCAAGCAGGCTGTGGACAAGAATAAGCCTAAGAGAGGTTTTGGACCATCTGGAAAGGGTCATAAGAGGCCTAGGGTTGATGGGCCACGAAATCAACAAGCTGGTACGGCCGGCGATGACGCCCTTGTGAGCATTATGGAAAGAAGCACTTGGGAGAGTCTTTGGAGAAAGACGGAGGATGTTTCAAGTGTGGGTCCAAGGACCATATGCTTAAGGATTGTCCCAAACAACCGAGATGAGAGCCGACCGCAGCTCGTAATGCTAGCCGACCGGTAGAGGCGACAAAGCACTCAACGGGTCATGGTTCGGCTAACAGAGGTAATGGTGCTGGCAGAGGCCGTGGAGCACAGGGCCGAGGTGCTGCTAATGCAGAAGTAAGGCAACCGGGTTTGGTTTATGCGGTTCGCTGAAGGGAGGATGGTGACACACCGGATGTAATAACCGGTACGTTTTTTTATTTCTGACAAACTTTATTTTGCTCTGATTGATGTGGGCTCGACTCATTCCTATGTTGAATGTAGTGTAGTGGAAACACTAGGCCTAGACTCAGAACTTTATGATAGGCAGATGACTGTAGTAAGCCCATTAGGCCAAACTGTGATGATAGATAAGATCTTTCGGAATGTACCCCTAGAGATTCAGGGAGCGAATTTTCGGGTTGACTTAATGGAGTTACCCTTCGGAGAGTTTGAGCTTATACTTGGAATGGATTGGCTAGTAGAGCATCGAGCCGTGTTGGATTGTGCGGCTAAACGTATGGAACTAAGAACCCCCGAGGATGAGGTAGTAGTGATGATCGGAGAATGGAGGAACTACTTGTCCAACGTAGTTTCGGCGCTGAAAGCTGAGAAAATGGTTAGGAAGGGGTGCGAGGCATTCTTAGCCTTCGTAAGTGCATTGGGAGGTAAAGATAAAGGTGTTCATGAAGTTAGGACGGTAAGGGACTTCGTAGATGTGTTCCCAGATGAATTACCAGGAATACCCCCAGATAGGGAGGTGGAATTTGGAATAGACTTGCTACCAGGAACAGCTCCTGTGTCAATCGCTCCATACCGAATGGCGCCAAAGGAGTTAGTGGAGCTCAAGGCTCAAATCCAAGAACTGTTGGATCGTGGGTTCATCCGACCAGTGTGTCTCTGTGGGGGGCACCGGTCCTGTTTGTGAAGAAGAAGGATGGAACTATGCGAATGTGCATAGACTATCGTCAGTTGAATAAACTGACCATCAAGAACAAGTATCCTTTGCCAAGGATAGACGACTTGTTCGATCAGCTGAAAGGGACAGCTGTATTCTCAAAGATAGACTTAAGGTTGGGATATCATCAGTTAAAGGTGAAGGAGGCAGATATCCACAAGACGGCCTTTAGGACAAGATACGGCCACTTTGAGTTTGTAGTGATGCCGTTTGGGTTGACAAACGTTCAAGCCGCGTTCATAAACATGATGAATCGGGTTTTCCAACCCTATTTGGATAGATTCGTCGTGGTGTTCATCAACGATATTTTGGTGTATTCTAAGTCGGAAGAGGAGCATGATGAGCATCTCCGAATGGTGTTGGAAGTGTTGAGGGAGAAAAAGCTCTATGCCAAATTCAGCAAGTGTGAATTTTGGCTTAAGGAGGTGGCATTCTTAGGTCATGTGGTATCCGCAGAAGGAATAAGAGTGGACCCTAGGAAGATCGAAGCAGTGTTGGATTGGAAACCACCTAGGTCCGTGGCTAAAATCCGAAGTTTCTTAGGCTTGAGCTATTACAGAAGGTTCGTGGAAGGGTTCTCGTCAATAGCCGCGTCCTTGACGAAGTTGCTAAGAAAGGAAGTACCCTTTGAATGGACTAATAAGCAGCAGGAGAGCTTTGAAAAGCTTAAGAGGGTGTTGACGGAAGCTCCAGTGTTAATTCACCCGAGGCGAGCAAGGATTTCGTAGTATCTTGTGACGCCGCACACACGGGGTTAGGCTGTGTGCTAATGCAAGAAGGAAAAGTAGTCGCTTATGCGTCACGGCAGTTAAGGCCTCATGAGGTTAACTACCCAACTCATGGCTTGGAACTAGCAGTAGTGGTTTTTGCCTTTAAGGTTTGGAGGCACTACCTTTATGGAGAAAGGTCAGTTATCTACACAGACCACAAGAGCCTTCAGTATTTGTTGACTCAGAAGGAGTTGAACTTGAGGCAACGAAGGTGGGTGGAATTACTGAAAGACTACAATTGTTCGATAGAATATCATCCGGGCAAGGTGAATGTGGTAGCCGATGCCCCGAGTAGGAAGGTTGTGTCGGATTTAAGGGCTTTGTTCGCTCATTTAAGTCTCAGATGATGATGGAAGCTTTGTTAGCGAGTTACAAGTCAAGCCCACATGGCTAAAGGAGGTGAAAGAGGGACGATTAGGCGATAAGGACTTAAGTACTAAGTTACAACAAAGTACAGAAGGAGGATTAAAGGACTATGGCATCGTTGATAAAGAAGTATTGTGCTACAAGGGAAAGGTCCAGTATGCTTAGAAGGATAAGGAGTTGAGACAAAGGATTCTTCCTAAGCGCATGGTAGCCCTTATGCTATGCATCCCGAGGCATCAAGTTGTATAGAGATCTAAGGAACAATTTTGGTGGTCTGATCTGAAACGATAGGTGACTAAATTTGTGGGGAAATGTTTGACATGTCAGCAAGTTAAGGCTGAACACCAAGTCCCATCAGGATTGCTTCAACCAATCGAAGTTCCCTAATGGAAGTGGGGGAGAATTACCATGGACTTCGTTAGTGGGCTTCCCCTTACGCCTACTAAGAAGGACTCGGTATGGGTGATAGTGGACCGTTTGACCAAGTCCGCACATTTTATTCCGGTGAGGGTCGACTATTCTCTTCAGAAGTTAGCCAAGCTTTATGTGGCGGAAATCGTAAGGTTGCACGGAGTACCAACATCGATCATCTCTGACAGAGACCCAAGGTTTACGTCTCGATTTTGGAAGGCACTTCATCAAGCGTTAGGCACTAAGTTGGATTTCACTACGGCGTATCATCCACAATCAGACGGGCAGTCTGAACGGGTTATACAAGTGTTGGAAGATATGCTGAGAGGCTGTGTGATGGATTTTCGAGGAAGTTGGGAAGATTATTTGCCTTTAGCTGAGTTCGCCTACAACAACAGCTATCAGGCTAGTATTCGGATGGCACCATACGAAGCACTGTATGGAAGGAAGTGTAGAACACCTACTTGTTGGACCGAGTTAGGAGAACGCCGAGTTTTGGGTCCAGAATTAGTGGCAGAAAATGAAGAGAAGGTTGAGTTAATTCGGGCACGGTTGAAGGAAGCCTCTGACAGGCAGAAGTCGTACGCAGACCTTAAGCGGAAGGAGATCGAGTTTGAAGTGGAAGAGCAAGTATTCCTGAAAGTCTCGCCTTGGAAGAAGGTAATGATGTTCGGTCGAAAAGGGAAGTTAAGCCCAAGGTTTATAGGGCCTTATCAAGTACTGAAGTGAGTTGGGCCAGTGGCATACCAATTGGAGTTGCCACCAGAGTTGCAGCAGATGCACGACGTATTCCTTGTATCCATGCTACGTCGCTACCGATCGGACCCATCTCATGTGGTACCTGTTGAAGAGGTGGAGCTAAGGCCAAACTTATCCTACAAGGAAGAACCGATTCGGATTTGGAAACGAGATGTGAAAGTACTACGAAGGAAGTCAGTGCCTCTATTCAAAGTATTATGGCGCAATCATGGATCGGAAGAAGCTTCGTGGGAGTCTGAAGAGACAATGCGACAGCAATACCCTCAACTATTTTAGTTAGGAAATTTCGGGGACAAAATTTTGTTTAAGGGGGGTAGAACTGTAACATCCTGACAAGGGCCTATGCATTTTCGGTTTATTGTATGAAATGACAAGTCTTAAGTACTATGAATAAATTTTTGAATATTTTGGAAACCTAGAAATGCATGGAGATGGAAATAAACATTTTTGGAAACTTGAACATTTTTGGAAATGATTCAAAAATGGAAAGTAAACATTTCTGGAAACTTGGAAATGTAAGAAAATGGCAAGTTTACAGAGCCGATCAAAAATTTTAGGAAACTTAGAAATGATGCAGAAATGTCAAATTTTAAAGTTTAAAATAGGAAATAAGGGCAAGATGGCCTTAAAAGAAAAAGTTGGAGAAATTTGACACACAAACAGGCTTGGAAAAGTGGCCTGAAGATGCCACTTAGGGCCTATGGAAATGGCGCCACATGCAGGAGGAATGGGCCTGAGTTCGAGTCACTTGGGAAGCAAATGAAGGAGGTTTATTTTTGCTTCCATGAGCAAGGGGGTGGACGGCACATGCTTCTAGAAATAAAGGTGTTTTATTCTCATAAATATGTGAATAATAAGTGATAAATAAAGGATTTTCTTTTTATATAATTATTGAGGAGATAAATGATGGATTAAACACTTTTATTTTTAAATAAAAGAGATAATATTATCACAAGGAAGAGTGGTGGCCAAGTCAAGGACTCTTGGCCTAGTAATTTTGGCTAAAGAAGGAGAGTTAAAGGCTATTCTCTCATCTTTTCTAAGCCTTGCCGAAAATTCCATAGCAAAACTCCCTCTGCCGAATTTTCTTTTCATCTTTTCTTCTTCTCTTTTCTTCATCTGTCAAGCCAAAACCCTTTTCTTTTGATCTCTGATTAAAACTCCATAGCCGAATCTCAGTGACTCTAGGCAAGGAAGCAATCGATTAAAGGCTTAAGGTAAGGTTAAGCTATTCAAATTCCTTTCTTTTCTATTTTGCCGAAAGAGAAGGGTCTAATCCCTATTCTTGTCTTATGGCTGAATCTATAAGGATCTCTCAGGTTCTTTTTACAACAATTGAATACAAGGAGAAATCTTTTGGGAAATTTGAGGATCTAAGGTAAGATAAATTTATTTGATTAAAGGTTATGATGTATATGTTAGATTAAATTTAACATATGATTATAGGGATTTCGACAAATATATATATGAGGCAAGGAATTCTTTTCAGTCTTGGAAATTGTAAGGTAAGTACATAGATCCAATCGGCCTAGGGTGATTTTGGTATTATTTTCCATTTATTCAAAAGTTAGAAACTGACATAATTACCTGATTTAGTGTTAGTCGATTCCAAGGAAAAGGATACTAGCAATTTTTTGGACTTGATTTTCAATCATCCAATTCGGCAACAAGGTAAGTAATACAAATCCTACTAGGATTTGGTTTTTCTAAGCCAAATAGGTTTGTTAATATGTTTTAATAATTGGCCGTATATAGGAGTTAAAAATCTAGATCAGTAGATCGTTCTTCGGGATTTCAAGGAATCTATTAAGCAAATCAGGTGTGTACTCACACTAACTTTCGATATATCATATGGCAATTATTTTTAATATATGAATATGCATAAGAATGTGAATATGGCTAAGTACCACAAATGTGGTAAGAAATACCCAAGTACGTTTCCTACTTCTGATAGGACTATGAATATGATATATTTTGAACATGTGAATAGTAACATGAATGAGAAAATAAGTATGTTATATATGTTATAAAATATTTGGGGCATTCGGGATATTTGTGAAAGGGGAAGTGAAGGTGATGACTTCGGTCTCACTATCTGGATATGGTGACTACGGTCACATTATGTGAATATGGTAACTTCGGTTACATTATCTGAACTTGGTAACTTCGGTTACATTATTTGAATATGGCGTCTAATGACACAAATGATATGGGCGATGAGCACGTCGACTGCAGCGACTGCCTTCGATGGTGTGTAGCGGATGGAGGGTTGACTTAGTAGTCCCCATGGTGTTACTGGCAGGTACGGGTGGTGTGTAGCGGATGGTCAAATAGGCTTGGGTTTGGGTTGCATCATTTATTTTTATATGAATATGAACTTGATATGAACTTGTATGCCGGATTTGTTGAATGTTAGTGTTGCGTACACATTGAGTCTGTTGACTCACCCCGTTGGGAATATTTTGCGAGGAGATGAGCGATAATGGACCGGATCGGCGAGGAGCTAAAGGTGGCCATGCATAGCAAGGAAAAACTTTTATTATTTGGGACTGTTATTTTTATTAAGTACTTCAATTTTATTTTTGGTTTTTGATTGATGTAATAAGGCCATAAGGCCCAAGTTGAATTTCTTTACTTCTGTTTATTTTTACTTTATAATGTTACGCATTATTTTTAATTAAGTTCAATTATATTTATTTTAATAATAAACCTTAAATTATTTTTTTTCATAGCTAAATGATTTCTAAGTAAAATAAATGGGTTTTTAATCTAAGCCCAACCCAAAATGAGATTTTCCTGAAAATACACAAATTTTCTCTAAGAGAAAAAAAATTTTGCAACCGGTTTACTTAAGGAACATACCAGATCCGGTTCAGGCTCGTGGGTTGGGTTTGGGGTGTTTCACCACTGTTCCGACTAACCCCAAAATCGGGCTGTTACACTTTTGACCTCACACACGGCCTAGGCATTTCCACACGGCCAGAGGATACGGGCATGTGGTCTTAAGACACTTATATTGGTTTGGTGTGCCTTTCTGATCTAAAAATGTGTTGTGCGCTTCAACCCTTAGCTAAGCTTAAACAAGGGTAGTTAAGGATCTGGGCTTCGACCTGAGTGTATCCGTGTGACTGCCATGTGAAGTGTTTGAATCTGAATCCCTTCTGTTGGGTGTATGTGCACAGCTATTCTGTCTAACTGTCTGATATTGTGTCTCTATTCTGTGAGATTGTATGCATACATACATCTGTATAAAATATTTGGGATGGGATTGTGAAGAGAAGGGAGACTGATTCTGATATGATCTGGCAGGTAAGCTGTAATTTACCGGTATAGCGGTTTACCACATTACACTGTATCATATGTATGTTAGCTATGCTACGTACCCTTATCTAATCTGGCAGTTTAACTGCAAATTTACTGGTATAGCAGTTTACCGCATTGTACTGTACTGCATGTACGTTAGCTATGCTACGTATATATTTATATCTGATCTGGTAGTTCATACTGCAATTTGTATGTACATCAAATTTTCGCACTGCACTGTACAGCACATACGTTAGCCTTGCTGTGTATATTTATCTGATCTGGCAGTTCAACTGCATTCTAATAAGTCATTTTTGCCGGACAACTCGGGATGACTTTAGATGGTGTGTAGGGTTGGATGGGCCTACTTGGTCCTAATTGGTGTGTTTAGTTGGATGAGCTTTAACAGCTCTTTTGGGGTGTGATCGGGGGACAGAGAGGTGTGTTGGCTGGATGGGTGGGTTTTTCTTAGACTGCATTACATCCGCGTCTGTCTGTGAGTTCTGACTGAAAGACTAATTGTGTGTGATCTGTTTGTCTGATTAGCATTTATGCTGAGACTTCTGTGTGAACCTAATGTGCTCTGATTATTAAGCTCTGTTTGGATACCAATTCCGATGTGATTTCTAATTTTGTGTGTGTTTGAAATTTTGTTGTGCTTTTGATGTGAATACTCTATTTCTGTCTCTTGTTTTGTTTCGAACTCACACTGAGCTCGAGTAGCTCACCCCCTCTTAGTGTTTCCTTTTCAGGTACTCTTTTGAATTCTGATGCTAGGCTCGGTTTGCGGAGGTCTCGGACAGTCTCAGGAAAAAAATAAATTAGTAAACGTTATATGTTCAATTTCTATTTTATCATTCCGAGTTTTGAAATGTAAGGTTTTATAATACCGTGGTACAGATTTCGAGTTAAGTTTTAAATTATTTTAATTCCGCTTATTATATATTCAACTTAACGTATTTTAGTTGTCCATATTTTAAATGATTAAATGTTTTGATACGACGTGATAACTTATTTTTCTTGTAAAAATTTACTATGATCACTTCGGTGATCAATGTGACATCCAAGATTCGATCTAAACTTCTAGGCTGAGTTTGGGGTGTTACAATTCATCAATGGCAACTTCTAAAATTTTTAACAGGTTCAAAAATGAAGGTACGAGTTAGTTGGACCTAGTTGTAACAATATCAAAAACATAAAATTAATAAAAAACGGGACTCAAAACTTACCAAAGCAAGCCTCAAACCAGTCGAATGTTTAAGCTTCTCTCCTTTAGTATATTCACCCAACCATGAAAACAAATGGAGAAGAAGATGATATCTTTTTCTAATTATTTTGTTTCAATTTTTAGGTTATTTACTATTTTCCCATTAAAACATGTGTTATTTTACTATTTTTATTCCAATTGTCTTCCAACAATAATAACTACTGTATAATTGCTACATAGGTCCTCCCTCTTATGATAAATAAGCTATTAAATCATCTAAATGCAATAATTAACCAGTTTTGTACCTTTTAGAATTTAGTTCTTTTTCTTTAATTTGCTAACCAAATGTTAAAATTTCTTAACCAAATTTTAATACGACTCTAATGACTCCGTAAATATTCTATACAGGTTGGGATAGACCTTGTCTAAGGAAACCTTAAAAAGGTTGGGATAGACCTTATCTAAGGCAACCTTAAAAAGGTTGGGATAAACCTTGTCTAAGGCAACTTTTAAAAAAAGTTGGGATAGACCTTTGTAACAGCTCATTTTTAGTCAAATGAGAACAGTAGTTTCAGGACAAAAAATTTGAGGTCAAAATATTTATTTATTTGTTATTTTAATATTTACAACATGATAATGTGATTGTGTAAAAATTTCATGAAGAAATTTTATCGTTTATATGGTGAATTTGGTAAAAATGACTAAATCGCGTAAAGTGTAAAACTTGTGTTCTATTAGCTAAAAGTGTCTAATAGCTATAGAACCTTAAAGTTAAGGTCCTAAAATAGAAATTAGACCATTATTATGATAGTGGATGATAATGGCATGGCATAAATGAAGTTTTGAATTAATTTAAAGGTTAATTTTGGTATTTGATTATTAAAGGTTATTTTAATTAAAAACAAAACACAAAATTGGCGGCATTCATCTTTGATAGCCTAATGTTAGGGTGAAGGAAGCCATTAAAATAGCTTGAAGCTTTTGATCACTTTGGTACTCAATTGTAAGTTCATTTTTGTCTTGTTTTTAATGATTTCTACGTTTTTGAGATCGTTGCAACTAGGTCTATCTAGCCTAGGGACTAATTTGCAAAACTGTTAAAGATTTTGAGTGTTGCCATTGATGAATATATGAGTATTTTGATTTTTAATGATAGATTATGAATATTTGATGTAAGTTAAAACAAGTTTTGTAAAGTGATTTTTAGTGAAAATGCAAAATAGAGATTAAATTGAGAAATGTGTAAAGTTAGTGGTTAAAATGTGAAATAAATGAATATTATAGGCTGATAGGGGCATTATGGTAATTTGGATAGCATGGGTATTTTGTGAATTTCATGAATTTGGGGTTTTATGAATAAGGACTAAATTGTAAAAATGTGAAAGTTTAAGGGCTAATGTGTAAAATAGCTCAAATATATATTTTTGGATTGAATTGAATAAATAAAAGAATATACTTATAGATCAAGAAAAGAGGAATTCAGACTTAGATCGGGGAAAAAGCAAAGTAATTGAATGGCCGGTCCGTTTCGTCATTTCCGTACACGAGGTAAGTTCGTATAATTGAACTTAATTGTGCAATTTTTAAATGATGGATGTAATGTGATTGCATTTATCTTATTGATAAAATTGGGAAGATATTGAATTAAGTGTACGATTTAAGTAAAGTGAGTTGTTAAATATGGCAATCGGATAATAAGACCATAACCGGGTTATGGCATGTGAATGTAAGACCACGGCAGGCCCCTGGCAATGTATGTGTAAGACCATAGTTGGACTATAGCCTCGGAAAATCGATGTATTTATTTCGTAAGCATTTATAAGCCAGAGCAGTTTGATAAGAGTTGTTGAGAAATAGAAAAGTATCGGTACAGGTACGTACGAAAAACTATTCGAATA
Source organism: Gossypium bickii (assembly GCA_025503065.1). Lineage (NCBI taxonomy): Eukaryota > Viridiplantae > Streptophyta > Magnoliopsida > Malvales > Malvaceae > Gossypium > Gossypium bickii. Next base: position 47,764,518 of record CP106719.1, read on the forward strand.
ACGAGTTAAAGGAGGTTAAGAACTTATGAGTTACTATGAGGCTAAATTTTATGTTAACTTAGTGTTTGATGCATTAATGCAATTTATGTTATCTATTTAGAAATATTAATGAATGATTAGATTATTTCATATTTACATACGAACTTACTAAGCTTTATAGCTTACTTTGTTTATTTTCTTCTATGTTTTACAGTATATCGAAGCTAGCTCGGAACCGAGGATTGTCAGAGACTTCATCGTACTATCGGACATCTGTTTCGGTACTTTTGAAGTTTGTGAGTATATATGGTATATGGCATGTATAGGCTTGAGTTATTTTGTTATGTTTGATGAATATGTATTTAGGTCATTTGAGTTGGCTTGTGATGGTGAATTTGATGTTGTTTATAAATGTGCAAATGATATAATTTTGAGTTAGGTAATTTGACCTATAATGAGTGATTGAAGTTGAATGGATATTCAATGTTTGGATTGGTTTAGTTAATTGATTAGTATATGTGAATTAGGTATGAAATTATATGGCAATTTGTGGTATACTTGTGATTTATATTGATGGTAAAGAATGGGTATGATTTGAACTTTGGTTGATGGTATTTGGTTGCATATTTGTATCTTGAATTGGTACCATTCGAGCTTGTTTAGGTATGTGCAAAATGGGTGGCAAAATGGTGTGGTAAATAGCCTATTTTTGTCCACACGGGTAGAGAAAAGGGAGTGTGTCTCAATCGTGTGTGACACACGGTTATGTTACACGGCCGTGTGTCCCCTGGTGTTGAAATTGAAATGAAGTCATTATGCTCCACACGGTCTCGAACAGGGGCTTGTGATCGACCATGTGGCACAAATCAGTATACCTCCTAATTGGCACATGACCTAGCACACGGGCGTGTGACTTGGTCATGTTGTATAAGTCAGTATACCCTACAGGTTTGGCATGACCTAGCACACTGCCTGGCACACGGGCGTGTGTGGCCACTTTAAAGGGCACACGGGCTAGACATATGGGCGTGTGGTTGGCCGTGTGACCCAAGTCAGTAAGCTCACTTGTTTGGACACAGGGTAGGATACGGGCTGGGATACGGCCATGTGATCCCATTTCGAATGTCCACACGGCCTGTGACACGGGCGTGTTTGGTGGCCGTGTGAGATACACGGCCTAGCCACACGGGCGTGTGTCCCCTGTTTTGGAGAAAATTTTTCTAAGTGCTCAAATTGTTTTAAAGGTTATTGGTTTAGTCCAGAACCACTTCCAATGCATGATTAGGGCATCGTTTTGAATTGATGAAATCTATACTAATAGTATGTATAATTGAGTTGTAAGTCTGGTAATGCTCTTTAACCCTATTTCGGCATTGAATACGAGTGAGGGGTGTTACAACCTTGTCAAAAGAAACCTTAAAAAGATTGGGATAGACCTTGTCTAAGGTAACCTTTAAAAAAGGTTAGGATAGACCCGTCTAAGGCAACCTTAAAAAGGTTGGGATAGACCTTGTCTAAGGCAACCTATAAAAAAGGTTGGGCTAGACCCATTTAAGGCAACCTTAAAAAGGTTGGGATAGACCTTGTCTAAGGCAACCTTAAAAATGTTGGGATAAACCTTGGCTAAAACAACCTTTAAAAACAGTTGGGATAGACCTGTCTAAGGCAACCTTTAAAAATGGTTGGGATAGACGCATCTATGGCAACCTTAAAAAGGTTGGGATAGACATGTCTAAGGCAACCCTAAAAAGGTTGGGGTAGACCTGTCTAAGGCAAACTTAAAAAGGTTGGGATAAATCTTGTCTCAGGCGCCATGCTTTTTACGACGTTTTCCCCCGACTTTGAAGAGCTTATTTTGGCGAAGTATGAGCAAATTTGTATGTGTTGGTTTTGGACAAGTTTGAAATGATATTAATTGAAGAGTTAATTAATATATACAAATCATATAAATACAAAATTACCATTTAATAATGTAGTTAATAGTTTATATACAAAATCTTAATAGAAGCATTCAACACGCACTACAGGAAAATAGACCTTTAGCGGAGTTTTTAGTGGCACTTGGATAAAAAACGCCACAAATGTAATATATTAGTGGTGCTAGAAGGAAAACACCATAAAAATTTAAGAAATAGTGGCGTTTTAAAGCCAAACGCCGCTAAAAGCTGAGCAATAGAGGCGTTTTTAGTCCAAACATCGCGAATATGTATTATTTTTTGCGAAATGACTCTGTTTTGTTATCCCCGAAATGCCTTGGTCTTTTTTTGAAAATCAATTCCCCCCTCCCCAAAATTCCAAAATCAAACTCAATCAACTACTTTTGAATGCCTCGATATTTATTTTGAATCTTATAAAATTGAATCCAACTTAAATAAAACTTTACATCTCAAATTAAAAATCCAACTTGAATTCGATTTTTTTACAATCTCAAGTGAATCATATTCAATTAAATCCTAAACCCTATAATTAATATACATTTAGGGGCATAACTAGAGGGCTGAAAGGGTCATGGCCCCCCTAAAATGAAAAAAATTTCATTTAGGACATTTGTAATTTTTTAAAATTTTAAAGGTAAAATTGCACTTTGTCCCTCTGAAAATAGAAAAAAACTTAATTTAATCATTTAAAAATTATAAAAATATATGCTATCAAAATTATGAGATTGCATTTTTTTTACTTCCAATTTAATTTTAGCCCCTAAAAAATTATGATTGTGCATCTGTTTATCCCTAAACCCTAAACTCTAAATCTTAAACCCTAAAATCTAAACCCTCAACCCAAAATCCCAAAACCATAAAACCCAAAACTACAAACACTAAACCCCAAATATTAAACCCCAAAACTCTAAACCCTAAAAATAAATTTCATATGGACATATATTGCTATATGTATATATAGATATTAATGTAAAAGCTTATGTTTATAATAATTTTTGGAAGGACTTAATATTGATTAAAAAGTCAAAAAGCAAAACACAAACAATAGAAGAGGAAAAAAAAGTGAAATGGCAAAATGATGCATTTTTAGGTTTATTAACTTTCCTTTTCAATTCAACATATATTTCATGTTTACTTTTAGGCTTATGAAAAATAATTTTTTGAAATTCATAATTATCTCTCTTAGATTATAGTTAGCATTCTAATTTAGTTGTTTTAAAACGTTTTATTTGAGTTATCGAATAATCAGTGTCTTATCAATCATATTCTTTTGTCAATTTACTTGTTAGCTTGGGCATTAAAAGTTGGCTCAAATCTAGATTAGGGTATAACTTCAATCAAATTTTAATTATGTTTAACAATAGTGGCGTTTTCGGTGAAATCGCAGCAATAAAGTTAGCAATAGTGGCATTTTTTGTTAAAACGCCGCTAATATGTATGAAAAAATTATTGAACGGCATCGTTTTATGCTGCATGTTTACTGGAAATTTCTCTAAAACGCCGCAAAAGATTATGCATTACCGGCGTTTTCAATATAAACGCTGCAAAAATGTATTAAGAGTGCAAAACGACAGCGTTTTTATCCTTGTTTTTAGTGGCGTTTCGTCTAAAACGCCGCAAAAGGTTGTGTGTTACCAGCGTTTTAGCCAAAAACGCCGTGAATATGTATTAAGTGTTTACAAAACCTCGTCGTTTTTATGATTTTTTTAGTGGCGTTTTTAAAAACGCCGCAAATTTTATTAAACTCAGCTTAAACAACGTCATTTTTTAGCCCCGAATTTCCTTTACTTTCCCCCAATTTAGATTTCCTCGATTTCTTTTCACCAACATCCCATTTTTATTCCCCCAAGTTCTTCTTCCCCAAATTTTGCAATCCCTAATTTGCCAACTTCCAAAATCCCTTCTGATCGAAATCCCCAATTTCCCTGAAACACCCCACACCCGGCCCACGAGCCTGAACCGGATCTGGTATGTTCCTTAAGAAAATCAGTTTTCGAAGTCCTTTATTACTTAGAGAATATTGGTGTATTTTTAGAAAACTGTTCATTTTGGACTGGGCTTAGGTTAAAGACCCGTTTATTTAATTTAGAAATCATTTAATTAGGGTGATAAAATAATTTAGGGTTTAAATGTAAAGACATAGAATTTTAATATCATAAATGTAAAGTATTTCAAAGCATAATAATTGCAAGTAAATAATGGTAACGAAAATAAAACTATGGCTTTTTAGGCCTTATTACATCAATAATTCCCAAACTTAAAATTTAAAGAACTTTATAAAGAAAATGAAGGTCCAATTCATAAATATTTTCTTTGCTACGCATGGCCACCTTTAGCTCCTGCCGACCCGGTCCATTACTGCTCATCACCTGAAAAATAGTCCCTCAAAGGGGTGAGTCAACAGACTCAATGTGTACGCCAACTAACAAACAATATTTCAGGCATACATATTCATATCAGAACATATACATATCAGAATGATGCAACCCAAACCCAAGCCTAATTATCCATCCGCTACACACCACCCGTACCTGCCAATCACACCGTGGGGACTACTAAGTCAGCTGATACGAGCTCACCTACGAAGCCTGTGACGGACGTCAACTATGATCCGGTGAGGCTACCTAATGGGCCAATTACACGATCCCGAACCAAACAATTCAAAGATGCAGCAATGATGCTGGTAGCACAAATTTGGGATGATCATAAAAGAGAGCCCCAAAACATGCTGAACTCGTACAACTTATTTGAAGTTGAATATATTAACCAGTCTGACTGCTAGTATATTTAACACTTTATTTTAAGCATGTTTAAACTTTAGTTAGTCTTTATCGAAGTTAAATATTACTATCGATATATTATGTTTTTATCTAGTATTTAAATAAAGTGTTTTGATTTTTTTTCAGATGAATTGAAATCTGAATGAGTGGTACGGCAATCTTGTTTTTGATCATGAATAATTAATTGAAGATCAAGCATGGTGTTTAGTGGAACCATCAATTGCAGCATGTGTAGAAATTAAACAATTGAAGATAAAGGAGGAAGCTTGGAAGAATTTTGGACGGCACACTTAGGAAATAATGGGTGAATTTGGAGCAAAACAAAACATGAAATAAAAACATGAAGCACCAAGGAATTAAAGAATTAAAGAATTCAAGAATTAAAAATTGAAGCATGCGTGAATGAAACATGATCTTGGACGGCACTAGTTTGTGGAATGCAATAAACAATTGAATGGAGAATATGCATGTGGTGTTGGACGGCATAGCTAAAGCTTATGGTGACAAAGCATGTGTTAATGGCCATATTATTTTAATGGAAATAACAAAGTCAAATGGAGAATGAGCATGTGGTGATGGACGGCAATACATGAAATAAATACTTAGTGCTTGAATTATTAATGGAGCATAAATTAATTAAACAATTGAAGGTTGAAGCACTACATGGGACGGCAAAATGGGAATGAAGGCATGTTGTGGTGTAGAATAAACAAATAGCATGGAATGTTGGCCTATTAAAATTGTTTTATGGAAATTGCTAAATAGGCAAGCACTTGGACGGCAAAGTGGGGAGAGCATAAAATAATGGAGAAGTGGTTGAAATTAAAGGAGCATAGCCGAACCCTCCAATATTGTTTTTGAACATTCTCAGCTGCCTAATTTTTAGGCTATAAATACTAGCTATTTCATTTGTAGAAAGATACAACTTGAATTTGAATGAAAAGAAGAATTTCTTTTGGTGAGTTTTCACTCTCCTTATTCTCGAGGTTTGAATTGACTTATCTAGTTTTCTAGTGGCGTCGTTCTTTCCTTGTTTTGAACTTATCATCCTCACGGGTGTGGCGTTCATCTACCTATACCGCTTGGTTCCTATCTCGCTAGATAGTGGGTCTCGGTTTTATTTCAAATATCATACCGCTCGGTTCCTATCTCGCTAGATAGTGGGTCTCGGTTTTATTTTGAAACTCCTTCTATCAATTTGAAACCTATAAGATTCGGGTCTTTAATTTTTATTAAAGGTTCTTTCTTGTTTCAAATTCCGAAACTCCTTCCATCAATTTAAAACTTATAAGATTCGGGTCTTTAATTTTTATTAAAGGTTCTTTCTTGTTTCAAATACGTATCCATTCAACCTATCCCCTATCCTTATTTATTTTTGAAGATATTATTTTTTCAACAAAATTATCCCTTTGTTAGTTGAACGAGAAACTGTCTAATTTACGATCGGGCAACATTAACGATTCGTCTCCTAACCCGGGATGGGCCGTCATCATCTGGTATCAGAGCCAATCAAATTAGGCACGTTTTGATCGTCTTGAGTATTTCCGAGTAAGTTTCAAAAAAAAATTCGAGTTAAAAAAAAAAACCTCTTCCTACCTTAGCCTGTTTAGATTGTCAAGTTCTTCTCTAAGAAGACGAACGACATTTGCTTGCTTATATTTCCAGTGTTTTACAAAGTATACTAACTGAGACGAGCCCTTGTCTGTATAATTAGTTAGCTCTATAAGATGTTGGAAATTAACTATAGTTGACTTTCCCGCAATTGTTACCTCCTCTAACCTATCTTGGTCATCTCTTGGCTTTTCTACATTAAACTGCTTTCCAGCTTCAAGTTCAATTAGCTTAACACGACCTACGAGTTACTAGTAAGTCAAAGACAACCTTCTAAAATCTAGAAGAGTGAATTTGAGCGGTAAAAGGCAAGAGTGAATACATTAAAAAAAAAAGAAGCCAGAATTGAGTAAAAACACGAGTGTGAGTGTTGATAATTTTTCTTTGTGAGTGAACAAGTAAGGATTGTAGTGAGGAATTCATTAATTTTGTTTAAAAACATGTCTAGGAACCCCGAACATCGAGTAATAAGTGATTTAAGCATCCGACATCTGCGGAGGTGGGGAGGATTACAACCCCAAGAAATGATCCCGAGGGAGAAAATCGAGATGTGCAAACAGTATTGCAAGAAATCACACGTATGTTCGTAACAATCACCAACAATTAGATCGAAGAGAGGAACGAAGACCTCGAGCAAACACCCTCCAATTCCGAGAAGGGGATTTAGAACAACCTTGGTTACGTGACAACGAAGTCTCACGAACCAAGTGAAGCCGACAGCAACCCGGCTTTTGAACACGATGAACGGCGAAGAAATCCACGAGCCCGTGAGCAAAGGGATCAAGATTGGGCCGATGACGACTTAAAGAACATTAAAATGACGATTCCTGCTTTCCAAGGGCGATCCGATCCGGAAGCCTACCTTGAGTGGGAAAAGAAGGTGGAATTAATTTTCGACTGTCACAATTATTCAGAAAATAAGAAGGTAAAACTTGCTGCCATCGAATTTTCTGATTACGCCCTTATTTGGTGGGATCAACTAACGACAAGTCGAAGACGGGATGGTGAACGCCCAATCTCCACCTGGGCAGAAATGAAAGCACTAATGCGGAAAAGGTTCATTCCAACCTATTATCACCGCGAGTTGCATCAAAAATTGCAAAGCCTAACCCAGGGTAACCGAAGCGTAGAAGATTACTACAAGGAGATGGAAGTAGCCATGATCCGAGCCAATGTGGAAGAAGAACGAGAAGCCACCATGGCACGTTTTAGCGCTGGCCTCAATCGAGATATCGCAAATATTGTAGAATTACATCATTACATCGATATTATCGAAATGGTTCATATGGCTATAAAGGTAGAAAAACAGCTGAAACGAAAAGCTACGCCTAGAGCAAACCCCAATCAAGCCTCAACATCGAAGTGGGGGCAAGTGGCCAACAAAAGGGACATACCGAATCGAGCCAAAGAAACCAGTGGCGCACCCAAGTCTAACAAGCCGATCGGTGAAACGAGCAAAGGCAAAATGGAAGCTCTTCTAAATCGATCCCGAGACATTAAGTGTTTTAAATGTTTGGGACGAGGACATATTGCAAGTCAATGTCCAAACCGAAACACTATGTTTGTCCGAGATAATGGCGAGATTGAGTCCGGAAGTGAAGAGGAAGATGATGCCAGTGAGACCTCCCAAGATGAGGAAGAAATGGAACAAGCCGAAAGTGGAGAAATCTTGGTGGTAAAAGGAGCCTCGACTTACAAGGTGTCGAAAATGAACAACAACGCGAAAATATCTTCCATACGCGTTGTCAAGTAAAGGAAAGATTTGTTGCGTCATTATTGACGGAGGAGGAAGTCTGTACTAATGTGGCAAGCACCCTATTGGTGGAGAAACTTGGATTGACTACCACCAAACATCCCTATCCGTATAAGCTACAATGGCTTAATGACGCGGGAGAACTCAAGGTCATGAAACAAGTTTTGGTTCCCTTTACATCTCCTGCTTGGACGACCTTGGCAATTTGATAAGAGAACAATCCATGACGGCTACACTAATCGGTACACTTTTTTAAGTACTTGGGCTTAATGTGACACTAGCCCCACGACACCCAAGCAAGTTTACGAAGACCAGTTAAAAATGAAGGCATCAATAGAAAAATCAAAAGAAAGCGAGTGGAAAAATGAGAAATAAAAAGAGAAGAAGTTTAAAAAAAAGAAGGACAAGAAAGTAAGTGATAAAACAAGAGAGTGTGAACAAAAAGAAAAGAAAACGAAGGAAGAAAAAGAAAATGGAAAAATGAGTGTTTTTGCAAAAGCAAGAGATATTCGAAAAGCTTTGTGTGTGAGACAAACGATGTATGTCTTACTATACAAAGAATCGTTTTTGAACACTAACGACTTACCCAAGAATCTTCCTTCTTCTGTGTTGTCTCTGATTCAGGAATTCAAGGACATATTTCCAGAGGAGTTACCAAGTGGTTTACCGCCCATTCGAGGCATAGAACACCAAATTGACTTGGTACCGGGAGCTTCACTACCCAATCGACCGCGTACCGGAGCAATCCCGAAGAAACAAAAGAGCTCCAAAAGCAAATCACTGAATTGCTAGAAAAGGGATATATCCCGAAAGCCTAAGTCCATGCGCGATGCAGGTGTTACTAGTACCAAAGAAAGATGGTTCGTGGCAAATGTGTGTCGACTGTCGTGCCATTAACAAGATTACCGTTAAATACCGACACCCGATACCTCGACTCAATGATATGCTCGACGAGTTAAGTGGAGCCCGAATCTTCACAAAGATTGATCTTAAAAGTGGCTATCACAAAATAAGGATGCGGGAAGGTGATGAGTGGAAAACGGCTTTCAAAACAAAGTTAGGTTTGTATGAATGGTTGGTAATGCCATTCGGACTTACAAACGCTCCGAGTACTTTTATGAGACTTATGAATCATGTCTTACGAGCTTTTATTGGCAAATCATGTGTTGTTTATTTTGATGACATATTAGGGTACAAAGAAATCTTTGGAGGATCATCTCCAACATCTACGTGCGATCTTAGAAACATCTGCGAAAAGAGGTATTGTACGCTAATCTTGAGAAATGTTCTTTTGTACTGACAAGGTTATTTTCTTAGGATACGTCGTGAGTGCAAATGGATTAGAAGTGGACCAAGAGAAGGTTAGAGCCATCCAAGAATGGCCCCGTCCTACAACGGTTAGCCAAGTACGAAGTTTCCATGGGTTGGCTAGTTTTTACCGCCGATTCGTGCCTAACTTCAGCACGATAGCCGCCCCTTTAACAAGCGTGATCAAAAAGAATTTGGCTTTCCATTGGTCCGACGAGCAAGAACGATCTTTTAATGCCATTAAAGAATTTCTTGTTAAAGCTCCATTGTTATCCCTTCCTGACTTTAATAAAACTTTTGAAATTGAGTGTGATGCATCAGGTGTAGGGATCGGAGCCGTTCTAACTCAGAATGGAAGACCGGTGGCGTACTTCAGAGAGAAATTGAACGGAGCTGCACTCAATTACCCCGTGTATGACAAAGAGATGTACGCTCTAATAAGATCGCTTGAAACATGGCAACATTACTTGAGACCGAAAGAGTTTGTTATTCATTCTGATCATGAAGCACTCAAGTATATTAAAGGTCAGCACAAGCTCAACAAACGACATGCAAAATGGATCGAGTATTTAGAATCGTTTCCGTACGTAATTAAATATAAGAAAGGTAAGGAAAATATAGTAGCGGATGCGTTATCACGAAGGTACAATTTATTAACTTCTCTTGATTCTAAAGTACTTGGTTTCCATCATATTAAGGAATTGTATGCTAACGATGCTGATTTTGGCAATGTCTATAATGCTTGTGAGAGTGGTGCTTTTGATAAGTTTTACAGGCATGAAGGATTCCTTTTCAAGGAAAACAAGATTTGTATACCACAAGGTTCTATACGAGACATGCTTGTGATAGAAGCACATAGTGGTGGCCTTATGGGTCACTTTGGACGAGACAAAACATTATCCACTCTTCAAGAACATTTTTTTTGGCCAGGAATGAGCAAAGATGTTGAACGAATTTGTGAATGTTGCATTGCTTGCAAACAAGCAAAATCACGGGTCCAGCCTCACGGTTTATATACGCCCCTTCCTATTCCAGACACTCCGTGGGTCGACATTTCCATGGATTTCATCCTTGGATTACCAAGATCAAAAACTGGGAAGGACTCGATTTTTGTTGTAGTTGATCGTTTCTCTAAAATGTCCCATTTTATCCCTTGTTCTAAGATCGACGATCTTTGTGCATATCGCAAACTTGTTTTTAGGGAAATCGTGACGATTGCATGGAGTTCCGAAGACAATCGTATCTGATCGGGATGTAAAATTTTTAAGTCACTTTTGGCGAACTCTGTGGGGAAAGTTAGGGACAAAAATACTATTCTCGACCACGTGTCATCCTCAAACGGATGGACAAACCGAAGTAGTGAACCGAGTCCTAACAACTTTGTTGCGAGCATTGGTGCAAAAAAATCTCAAAACATGGGAAGACTATGCGCTTTCCACATCGAATTTGCTTACAACCGAATCGCTCATTCTTACGCAACTAAATTTTCGCCTTTCGAGATTGTTTACGGATTTAATCCTCTCACTCCTCTTGATTTATTGCCACTGCCTTCAGATAAATTTATCCATTCTAATGCTAAGAAAAAGGTGGACTACATAAAGGAACTGCATCGAAAGGTGCGCGAGAATATTGAGGCGAAAACTAAGCAATACGCCCAACGAGCTAACAAAGGTCGTAGACGCATTCTCTTTGAACCAAGGGACTGGGTTTGGGTTCATATGCGAAAAGAAAGGTTTCCCAAACAAAGGCGATCTAAACTTCTCCCAAGGGGAGACGGTCCATTTCAAGTCATTGAACGCATAATTGACAACTCGTACAAATTGGACTTGCCAGGTGACTATAATGTTAGCGCGAGTTTTAATGTTTCTGATCTTACTCCTTTTGATGTAGGTGATGATTCGAGGACGAATCAACTTAAAGAGGGAGGGGATGATACGAGCTCACCTCTGAAGCTCCGTGGACGGACGTCAACTATGATCCGATGAGGCTACCTAATGGGCCAATTACACGATCCCGAACCAAACAATTCAAAGATGCAGCAACGATGCTGGTAGCACAAATTTGGGATGATCATAAAAGAGAGCCCCAAAACATGCTGAACTCGTACAACTTATTTGAAGTTGAATATATTAACCAGTCTGACTGCTAGTATATTTAACACTTTATTTTAAGCATGTTTAAACTTTAGTTAGTCTTTATCGAAGTTAAATATTACTATCGATATATTATGTTTTTATCTAGTATTTAAATAAAGTGTTTTGATTTTTTTTTCAGATGAATTGAAATCTGAATGAGTGGTACGGCAATCTTGTTTTTGATCATGAATAATTAATTGAAGATCAAGCATGGTGTTTAGTGGAACCATCAATTGCAGCATGTGTAGAAATTAAACAATTGAAGATAAAGGAGGAAGCTTGGAAGAATTTTGGACGGCACACTTAGGAAATAATGGGTGAATTTGGAGCAAAACAAAACATGAAATAAAAACATGAAGCACCAAGGAATTAAAGAATTAAAGAATTCAAGAATTAAAAATTGAAGCATGCGTGAATGAAACATGATCTTGGACGGCACTAGTTTGTGGAATGCAATAAACAATTGAATGGAGAATATGCATGTGGTGTTGGACGGCATAGCTAAAGCTTATGGTGACAAAGCATGTGTTAATGGCCATATTATTTTAATGGAAATAACAAAGTCAAATGGAGAATGAGCATGTGGTGATGGACGGCAATACATGAAATAAATACTTAGTGCTTGAATTATTAATGGAGCATAAATTAATTAAACAATTGAAGGTTGAAGCACTACATGGGACGGCAAAATGGGAATGAAGGCATGTTGTGGTGTAGAATAAACAAATAGCATGGAATGTTGGCCTATTAAAATTGTTTTATGGAAATTGCTAAATAGGCAAGCACTTGGACGGCAAAGTGGGGAGAGCATAAAATAATGGAGAAGTGGTTGAAATTAAAGGAGCATAGCTGAACCTCCAATATTGTTTTTGAACATTCTCAATTGCCTAATTTTTAGGCTATAAATACTAGCTATTTCATTTGTAGAAAGATACAACTTGAATTTGAATGAAAAGAAGAATTTCTTTTGGTGAGTTTTCACTCTCCTTATTCTCGAGGTTTGAATTGACTTATCTAGTGTTCTAGTGGCGTCGTTCTTTCCTTGTTTTGAACTTATCATCCTCACGGGTGTGGCGTTCATCTACCTATACCGTTGGTTCCTATCTCGCTAGATAGTGGGTCTCGGTTTTATTTCAAATATCATACCGCTTGCTCCTATCTCGCTAGATAGTGGGTCTCGGTTTTATTTCAAACTCCTTCTATCAATTTGAAACCTATAAGATTCGGGTCTTTAATTTTTATTAAAGGTTCTTTCTTGTTTCAAATTCAAAACTCCTTCCATCAATTTGAAACTTATAAGATTCGGGTCTTTAATTTTTATTAAAGGTTCTTTCTTGTTTCAAATACGTATCCATTCAACCTATCACCTATCCTTATTTATTTTTGAAGATATTATTTTTTCAACAAAATTATCCCTTTGTTAGTTGAACGAGAAACTGTCTAATTTACGATCGGGCAACATTAACGATTCGTCTCCTAACCCGGGACGGGCCATCATCATCAACCCTCCTTCCGCTACACACCATCGAAGGCAGTCGCTGCAGTCGACGTGCTCATCGCCCATATACGTTGTGTCATTAGACATTATGTTCAGATAATGTAACCGAAGTTACCATGTTCACTTAATGGGACCGTAGCCACTATATTTTGTTGGTGAGACCGTAGTCAACACCTATTCTTCCCCTTTCACATATATCCCATATGCCCCAAATATTTATATCATGCATATCTTATTTCTCATTCATATTACATATTCAAAAATATACATATCGTATTTGTAATCCTATCGGAAGTAGGAAACTTACCTGGGTACTTTTACCTCATTTGTGACACTTAGCCACATTCTTATTCGCATGCACATTCATATATATACATATAAAATAATTGCCGTAATATATTGGGAGTTAGTGTGGGTACACACCTTATTCGCTTAATGGATTCCTTGAATTCTCGAAGTGAATCGATCACAGATTCAGACTTTAGATCTGTTAACTCCTATATTTGGCCCATCATATATAAACATATTAATACCCTTTTGATTTTAAAACCAAATCCTACTAGGAATAGAATTACTAACACTTACCTTGTTTGCCAAATCAAATCCCAAAGTTGTGGTATTCCTCCTGAATTTCTGGCTACCCACTAGATCCACCGATTTGATAAATCTTTGATTAAAACGAATAGATCTAATTATTAAAGAGATAACCTAGGCCGAATATAACTTCTTACCTTGAATCCCTGAGTTCCCAAAAATATTCCTTTTCTTGTATGTGTGTCGAAATCTGATAAACCCTTTGTATATTCGGCCATTCACAACTATAAGATTAGTACCCTGATTTTGGTAAAAAGAAAAAGGAATAGAAATTGATTGACCACAGATCTTACCCTTTTGATGTTGTAGTTGATTGCTCCTTTACTTAGAATCGACAAAGATTTAGCTTTGATAGTATAAACAGAGAAGAAAATAGAAGAAGAGAAGATGGATTTTACTTAAGGAAAAATTCGACAGAGAGGGGGAGAATGAAGAAGAAAAGAATAGGGGTTGCAGAGAAAATTCGGCAGAGGTTATCAAGGAAGAGTAAATAATGCTGAATGGCCTCACTTTTCCTTTTATAGCCAAATTTACTAGGCTAGAGTCCCTTACTTGGCCACCACTCTTCTATTTTGATAACTTTATCCTTTAATTATCATAAATAAAAGAGTTTAATCCAACATTTATCTCTTCAAAATAATCCAATTTAAAAATCCTTTATTTATCACCTTTTTAATCGAATATTTATGAAAATAAAACACCTCCTTTCTAGAAGCATGTGCCGTCCACTCAATCTTCTGGAAGCAAAAATAAAACCTCCCTTATTTGCTTCCCAAGTGACTCGAACCTGTGCCCATTCCTCTTGCATATGGCGCCATTTCCATAGGCCCTAAGTGACATCTTGAGCCACTTTTCCAAGCCTGCTTTGTGTGTCAAATTTCACCAACTTTTTCTTTTAAGGCCACCTTGCCTTAATTTCCTATTTTAAACTTTAAAACTTGACATTTCTAAGTCATTTCTAAGTTTCCTAAAATTTTTGATCTAGCTCAGAAAACTTGCCATTTTCTTACATTTCCAAGTTTCCAAATGTTCACTTTCCATTTTTGAATCATTTCCTTACATTTCCTAGTTTCCATAAATGTTCACTTTCCTCTTTATTCCTTTACATTTTTAGGACATTTCCCTACATTTCCAAGACAAGACATTTCCTTACATTTCCTTGCATTTCCTTACATTTCCATACATTTCCTCACATTTTCTTACATTTCCTTATATTTCCATACATTTCCTTACATTTCCTTACATTTTCTTACATTTCCCACATTTTTCCTTACATTTCCATACATTTCCACACATTTCCATACATTTTCATACATTTCCATACATTTCCATACATTTCCATACATTTCCATATATTTCCATACATTTCCTTATTTCTAGAATTCACATAACACATTCATAATTCATAAAACATGCCATTTTACCACATGGTTCCTTGTGTCATGCTTCACACAGAGTTTCTTTTAAAGCCTCATTTACCTAGCTCCTGTTTACTTAAAACCAATAATTTTCCAAAGCTTTCTTCTTCCATCCTAAAATTCTAAAACCCTTAATACACTTCCAACACCGCCAAAAACCTACTAACTCATGAATTATGCACAAACGCATAACCCCTAATCTAGGATGTTACGCTTCTACCCTCCTTAAAAATAATTTCGTCCTCGAAATTACTTACTAACAGTCGTACCATCCTTCTCACCGCACTATGCTTACGCTCCGCACTCTGATCTTAATAGAACCATCATACTTTCTAGGCACAATCTCTAAGTTCACGTCCCCTAGAACTTATTTCTAACGTCGCGATTTAATCTGATTTAAGAGAATTTTATGAATTAGTCTTTATTCCACTGATTACCCGCGAAGAAGTTTTATGGAAAGAATTTTAGGAGTGGTTCTTTCGTAATCATACATGCACACAGCCTTTACATTCATACATCCATCAATCAATTATGAACTTTCGTTCATTCAGAGAAATGTTGTAGTTTTCATTGTTGTTGTTTTTCCACTACCCAGGGGTATTTTCGTAATTTTGTCCTACAGGGGTATTTTTGTAATTTGTCAAAATAAGGTTCCTTGGTGATTTTGTCAATAAGGGTATTTTAGTAATTTTGAAATCCCGGGGCCTTTCGGTAATTTTGAATTCCAGGGTATTTCGGTAATTTTTTTTTACAAACTAGAGTAAATTTGTAAAGTTTAATAATTCAGGAGTATTTCAAAATTTGCAAAACTTTGAGGGTTCTTTTTGAGAATTTTATTTTCCAAAACGGTGATGTTGCAAAAATTTTGAAAATTAGGGTCGTTTTGGTATTTTTGTGAGTTAAGGGCAATTTCGTAAATTTTTTTCCAAAATCATGGTATTTTGATAATTTGCAAATTAGGGTTTTTGAACATTTTATAAAGTAATGAAATTTTGGATAAGTTCTGTGGGTATTTTGGAAATCTCATAAACCAAGGGTATTTTGGTAATTTTACCACTAGGGGTATTTTTGTAATTTTTTTTAAAAATCGGGAATTTTTCGGAAAACTTTGTAAAGATGGTTTTCACAAATTAAAAGAGTGATTTTAAAAGTTTTAAAACTAGGGTTTGTTGTTCTTCATAAAAAAACGGCTAAGTCCCTTTCGGGTTTTAGTCTTTGTGTTTAGCCTATGTCCGAGCCCTCTTCGGTCAGGGTGAACCAAAGCTACGCACCAGGCAGGATTCCTGCGAAGAGGAGGTGAGTCACTAGGACTGCTTAAATACCGTGCTCTTCCGGATCCAATCCTGAGACATGCATGCGGGGGGTTACCACACCCTAACTTAGTGACTTAGTCATGGGTTTGTTTGAGTAAGTATTAAGTCTTATGTATTTGTGTTTGAGTAGACTAGTCCTAGGGTTCAAGTTCCTATCATGCTATTCTACGTTCCATTCCTTTTTCTACCCTTCCATAACATAATATAAATCACATAATCACCCAAATGGTTAGGGGTACTTACCCGTGGATCATGGGTCGGAGACGAGGTGCCATGCCGAAAACTCCGCTTATTTTCAGAAATACTTCATAAAATTCATTTGGCTCGATTTGAAAACGTTTTGGGCCTGAGCCCACAGGCCGAGAGTTTAAAACTGGGCTCTGATACCAAGCTAAAACACCCCACACCCGGCCCACGAGCTTGAACCGGATTTGGTATGTTCCTTAAGAAAATCGATTTTCGAAGTCCTTTATTACTTAGAGAATATTGGTGTATTTTTAGAAAACTATTCATTTTGGACTGGGCTTAGGTTAAAGACCCGTTTATTTAATTTAGAAATCATTTAATTAGGGTGACAAAATAATTTAGGGTTTAAATGTAAAGACATAGAATTTTAATATCATAAATGTAAAGTATTTCGAAGCATAATAATTGCAAGTAAATAATGGTAACGAAAATAAAACTATGGCTTTTTAGGCCTTATTACATCAATAATTCCCAAACTTAAAATTTAAAGAACTTTATAAAGAAAATGAAGGTCCAATTCATAAATATTTTCTTTGCTACGCATGGCCACCTTTAGCTCCTGCCGACCCGGTCCATTACTGCTCATCACCTGAAAAATAGCCCCTCAAAGGGGTGAGTCAACAGACTCAATGTGTACGCCAACTAACAAACAATATTTCAGGCATACATATTCATATCAGAACATATACATATCAAAATGATGTAACCCAAACCCAAGCCTAATTATCCATCCGCTACACACCACCCGTACCTGCCAATCACACCGTGGGGACTACTAAGTCAACCCTCCTTCCGCTACACACCATCGAAGCGCTGCAGCTTGCGGTCGACGTGCTCATCGCCCATATACGTTGTGTCATTAGACACTATGTTCGAATAATGTAACCGGTTACCATGTTCACTTAATGGGACCGTAGCCACCATATTTCATTGGTGAGACCGTAGTCAACACCTATTCTTCCCCTTTCACATATATCCCATATGCCCCAAATATTTATATCATGCATATCTTATTTCTCATTCATATTACATATTCAAAAATATACATATCGTATTTGTAATCCTATCGGAAGTAGGAAACGTACCTGGGTACTTTTACCTCATTTGTGACACTTAGCCACATTCTTATTCGCATGCACATTCATATATATACATATAAAATAATTGCCATAATATATTGGGAGTTAGTGTGGGTACACACCTTATTCGCTTAATGGATTCCTTGAATTCCCGAAGTGAATCGATCACAGATTCAGACTTTAGATCTGTTAACTCCTATATTTGGCCCATCATATATAAACATATTAATACCCTTTTGATTTTAAAACCAAATCCTACTAGGAATAGAATTACTATCACTTACCTTGTTTGCCAAATCAAATCCCAAAGTTGTGGTATTCCTCCCTGAATTTCGGCTACCCATTAGATCCACTGATTTGATAAATCTTTGATTAAAACAAATAGATCTAATTATTAAAGAGATAACCTAGGCCGAATATAACTTCTTACCTTGAATCCCTGAGTTCCCGAAAATATTCCTTTTCTTGTATGTTTGTCGAAATCTGATAAACCCTTTGTATATTCGGCCATTCACAACTATAAGATTAGTACCCTGATTTTGGTAAAAAGAAAAAGGAATAGAAATTGATTGACCACAGATCTTACCCTTTTGATGTTGTAGTTGATTGCTCCTTTACTTAGAATCGACAAAGATTCGGCTTTGATAGTAGAAACAGAGAAGAAAATAGAAGAAGAGAAGATGGATTTTACTTAAGGAAAAATTCGACAGAGAGGGGGAGAATGAAGAAGAAAAGAATAGGGTTTGCAGAGAAAATTTGGCAGAGGTTATCAAGGAAGAGTAAATAATGCTGAATGGCCTCTCTTTTCCTTTTATAGCCAAATTTGCTAGGCTAGAGTCCCTTACTTGGCCACCACTCTTCTATTTCATAACTTTATCCTTTAATTATCATAAATAAAAGAGTTTAATCCAACATTTATCTCTTCAAAATAATTCAATTTAAAAATCCTTTATTTATCACCTTTTTAATCGAATATTTATGAAAATAAAACACCTCCTTTCTAAAAGCATGTACCGTCCACCTCGGTCTTAGGAAGCAAAAATAAAACCTCCCTTATTTGCTTCCCAAGTGACTCAAACCTGTGCCCATTCCTCTTGCATATGGCGCCATTTCCATAGGCCCTAAGTGACATCTTCAGCCACTTTTCCAAGCTTTGTTTGTGTGTCAAATTTCACCAACTTTTTCTTTTAAGGCCACCTTGCCTTAATTTTCTATTTTAAACTTTAAAACTTGACATTTCTAAGTCATTTCTAAGTTTCCTAAAATTTTCGATCGGCTCTGTAAACTTGCCATTTTCTTACATTTCCAAGTTTCCAGAAATGTTCACTTTCCATTTTTGAATCATTTCCTTACATTTCCTAGTTTCCATAAATGTTCACTTTCCTCTTTATTCCTTTACATTTTCAGGACATTTCCCTACATTTCCAAGACAAGACATTTCCTTACATTTCCTTGCATTTCCTTACATTTCCATACATTTCCTCACATTTCCTTACATTTCCTTATATTTCCATACATTTCCTTACATTTCCTTACATTTTCTTACATTTCCCTACCTTGCCTTACATTTCAATACATTTCCACACATTTCCATACATTTTCATACATTTCCATACATTTCCATACATTTCCATACATTTCCATATATTTCCATACATTTCCTTATTTCTAGAATTCACATAACACATTCATAATTCATAAAACATGCCATTTTACCACATGGTTCCTTGTGTCATGCTTCACACGGAGTTTCTTTTAAAGCCTCATTTACCTAGCTCCCCTTTTTACTTAAAAACCAATAATTTTCCAAAGCTTTCTTCTTCCATCCTAAAATTCTAAAAACCCTTAATACACTTCCAACACTGCCAAAACCTACTAACTCATGAATTATGCACAAACGCATAACCCCTAATCTAGGATGTTACATTCCCAAATCCATTTATTTCTTCCCTAATCCCTCCTAATTTTCAAAATCATTCTAGTTTTTGTTTTAGCCTAATCATTTTAGATATTGGCTGGAAAATCATTTTAGTTCTTCTCTCCGCCGCTTCAAAAGGAAATTCTTCACCTCTTCTCTTTGACTTCACATCTTCTCTCCGCCGCCGCTGTTGGAAATTCAGGTCCTAGAGGTATTTTGCAACTATTTGCATGTCCACATAATCATCGTTGTCATTGTTAGCTATTTTATTTTTGTTTGCTCGCTGATTTGGTTTGGTATATAAAACTATTCTAGGATTTGCTACTTATCTTCTCAGTTCAGCTCTAGGATTTAACGAATTTAGATGAAAATATTAATTAAAATATTTTTAAGAATTTTTCTTTTTTAGAAATGTACATAAATGTTCAACTTACTGTGATGGCTGTTGTCAATCAAGTGAGCATCGATTCGACTTTGGCTGAAAACTAGTGTTTGTGGTAAATGAATTTCTTTACCACAACTGTTTTCTAATTAATATGTTTGAATTTTGGAATTGTGTTCGGAATTTGCCGATTTTAGCCCATAAATAGAAGAAAAAACAACATCAAAGGTTAAACAACTTATCCCAATCAAAGAGCATCTCCTTCTGCATACCAAGTTTGGTTTAGAATATACTGAGCATCTCTTAAGTCTAAGTCGATGTCATTTTACGTTGTTGTTGATAATTCCTAGAGAACGGATCTTTGTCGTTTTGACTCATTCATTGAAAACAACTTCACATTTTTCTTATAACCAAGTTGCCAACCCCAAAAAGAAGCCACACATTGAAGTTTTTGTAATCCATTTTTGAATGCAAAAATAAGTATATGCTTATATTGACCAACGATATGTCACTGCATGCATTGATTTAATGGGTACTCATTTTTTATTAATTTAATACGTGATGCATATTTTTTAAAACTATGATAGAAAATTCTTAATTAATTGTTTATAAAATTCAAAAGTTTTATATTGATATTTATGAGACGCACATCATTTAGTGACATCAGCTCCAATTTTTACAACGATATAATTGAGAAAATTAATTACAAATTTTAATTTAAGATTAATGTAGGACATGTAAAAAAATAAAAATAAAGAAGAATACAAGACAGCAGGCACAACTGAATTTGTGGAAAGTGATTTATATTAAAATTTCGTGGGTGACTAATTAATTAATTAAGACATTATTTTTTATTGGTGGAATAAAATAAAATTAGTTTAGTTAAGACAAAAGAGTAGTCGTCTGTCCGCTTTTCCCTAACAAAAGTGTCCATTTCCAAAAGCTTTAATTAAAGTGTTATCAGATAAGGGGTGCCCAACTCCCCCTCCAGATGCCTTTAATTTCTTTCTTTATTAAAGTATTATCCTAAACCCAATGTTGATGTGCCATATCAGTTCAACTTTTATATTAATAATAATTCGGATTGAATTGATTAATTAAATTGAAAATTAGTTAGAGTCATAGTTTGGAGAAAGGTTAAAGATGGATTGATTTAGAGTCATAGTTTGGAAGAGTCACTATCTCATTAACCAATATATTGTGAATGACTATTATCCAATGTTTTTCTTTTTTTGAACAAAACTATTTATCCAATGTTTTCTCTTTTATTGTAGGGGACATATTTTTTTGTGCTTCCATAAGTTTATTTGGTCGGAGGATCAATTGTTCTTTTCTCTAAGGCTTTTGTGGACGGTGATATTCCCTAATATATTCTTATGCTTTACATAATTAGTTCTTTTCTCTTTAATTATACTATTAATAATAATTATATTTACATTACATTTCTGCATTGTTTTATTCTTTATTACATCTCAGATAAACTATTATAATTATATAGGAATAGGATACTATTTAATTGGCAATTCATCATTTAATGTATACAATATGATAGTTTAATTGGCAAACGTGAAATACTGCAGTGGATGAAACCCAATAACTTACATAACTTTGATAAATATATAACTTACATAAATATATATCATATCATAACTTACATAACTTACATAACTTACATAAATATATAACTTACATAACTTACATAACTTACATAATATCATATCATAACTTACATAACTTAAATAACTTACATAAATATATATCATATCTATGGACTTACATAACTTGCATAATTTACATAACGTACATAAATATATATCATATCATAACTTACATAACTTACATAGTTTACAACCATTAGATACTTGATACTTGATATGTATTATCTATTTTAGTACAATGACATGATTTAAATCAATTGAGAATATTTAAGTAACCGTAATTTATTGTCAACTTTAGACTTGAAGAATTATGGAATGGATAAGAGTTGGATGAATTTGTCAAGGGTAAGCAACGGCTATCGAAATGGAGTACAAACTTTTCTAAATTTAGCATTTCAAAATGCAAGCCAAGAGAATATGATTCTTTGCCCGTGCAAGAAGTGTGGCAACATCAATTGGCATTTTCGTGAAGTTGTCTACGAACACCTAATTGTTGATGGCTTTATTCCAGGGTATAAAAAATGGATTTTCCATGGAGAGTGTACACCTAGTAGAACCTCTTCAACGATTAATCCGGCTTATCCTCATAGTGCTTACCATGAGTTTGTTGGAGAAGATGACGTGGAAGGTATGTTGCGGGATGCATTTAATATGCACAGTCATGGTTTGCAATCATTTCCACCTGACTTTATTGCATCTGATGATTATAATGTTGGTGGAAATGCTTTTACCGAAATAGGAAGAAGTGTATGTGATGAGGAGCCAAATAGAGAAGCGGCGAAGTTTTACAAGTTACTCAATGAAATGAATGAAGAACTTTACGAAGGATCAAAATATTCAAAAATGTCCTTCTGTATTCGCCTATTTCACTTAAAATGTTTGAGAGGGTGGACCGAAATCTCTTTTACAATGCTGTTAGAGTTTTTAAGAGATATGTTTCTATTTGCAAAAATCCCTCATTCATGCAAAGATATGAAGAAATTGATAAAAGATTTAGGCCTTGGGTGTGAGAAAATTCATAGTTGCCTAAATGACTACATGTTATATTGGGGTGATCGAAAAAACCAACAGTCTTGTCATGTTTGCAGTAAATCTCATTGGATGAATAGGAATACAAAAGATGTGAATGAGGATGAAGGTGAGGCACAGTCAAGAAATAAGCCAGTAAAGATTTTTCGATATTTTCCACTAATACCAAGGCTTCAAAGGCTTTTCATGTCGTCAAAGACAGCCGAGTCTATGAGGTGGCATCATGATCAACAAACCGATGATGGATTATTAAGGTATCCTGTGGATTCTTTAGCTTGGAAATTATTTGACAGTAAATTTCTAAGCTTTGCAACTGATCCTCGGAATGTGAGGCTTGGGCTAGCATCTGATGGGCTTAATCCTTATAAAATCACGAGTACTTTGTACAGGACTTGGCCTTTTGTGCTTGTTCCTTACAATTTGCCTTCGTGGATTTGCATGAAGCAATCTTCTTTTATCTTATCTATGATTATCCCTGGAGAGAAAGGTACCGAAAATGATATTTACATTTCTATGCAGCCACTTATTGAAGAGTTGAAACAGTTATGGGCGGGTGTTGAAACATATGATGTCCTGAGAAAGGAGAACTTTTACTTACGTGCAGCTTTATTGTGGACTATTACTGATTTCCTGGCTTATGCCAATTTATCTGGTTGGAGTACCAAAGGACGTTAAGCTTGTCCTTGTTGTGCGGCGCAAACATGTTCGAAGTGGTTATATAATGGGAAGAAGTTCTCTTATATGGGGCATCGTCGGTGGTTAGATGAAAACCATAGATTTAGATTTCAGAGGACTCTATTTGATGGTATTGAAGAGTTCAAAGAAGCTCCTGAGCAGACTATTGGATCTGAAATCTTGTTCATGTTAAAAGATATCAATTTCAGTTATGAGAAGATGAATCAACCACACAACACGCAAGCAAAGAGAAGAACGAGGGAGGCGTATGTTGGCGATGTTGATGAGCATATTGATGATGAATGTAACACCCCAAAGCCAGCCCATGCGTTATGAGCGGATTTGGCATGTCACACGAGCAAAACATGTTAAACCCTTTTTATTCGTACTAAAAATAATAATATTGCTTTGTTAAAATCAAGAAAACAAGCTTGATTTGAAACATATGATAAAACACTACTAATCTCAAAGGTTGATTGATAAATCGATAATTTGAAATAGAGATCTTATAAACCGTGATTTTTTTGAAAACGACGTTGAAAATTCGAAAGGGAATTCAGGACTTTTGAAATTTTCGTTAATCGTTCGAGAGAAAATATCCGTGTTAAAAATATTTGTAAAAGTTTATTTTGAAAATTCATTTGTTATTCGGTTTTGGAAACCATTATTTAAGTTTTCAAAAAATTCCCTTTTTAAACAATTTAAGAAAAATAATAAAAACATCCCAACCATAAAGCAAAATAACAATAGTCCAGAGGCCTTATTACAACATTTAACCCAAAATAGTAAAGTAATAAAATAAACGAGAAAGAAGTCTAAAGTCCAAATAAACCATTTCTGAAGTATGGCCTCCTTCGAGTCATCCATAGCCCAAGTCCATATCATCAAGCATTACCTACAAGGGTTAAGAGAAAGGGGGTGAGTTACAAGAACTCGGTGTGTAACCCACTTACCGTTGTCCACTAGGCCAAAATCTCATTAAGCAATTATTTGGGCCAAAGCGCGTTTACAATAATATAAATGTATCATATATATAATATGCATATGATATGCAATTCCCAAACCAAACCTAGTTTTCCATTCGCTACACACCACCCGTACCAACCAACACACCCGTGGGTGATCTTTAGTTAACCCACCCCACCAACACACCAAACGTAGGCATTAAGCCATTTATATCAAATTTGTGGACAAGCCACTAGATTAACAGAATTTACATGGTATTGCCATTTTTCAGATTTGTGGCAGAGCCACCAGATTTATGCAGTAGAGCTACCAGAACTTCTCTTCATCATTATCCCATCCCATGCAAAACATGTATATAATGCATAAAAATTCACAATAATGTATTCAGATATTTCTTACAAAATTTATGGCCCATTATAACAATATACCAAAATTGGCCCATTAAGCAAATATCAATCGGCCCACATAATCATATATCAATTTGGCCCACCTAACAAATATATCAGATTGGTCCATTAATCAAAATTGGCCCATAAAGCAAATATCAATCGGCCCACATAATCATATATCAATTTGGCTCACATAGCAAATATAACGATTTGGCCGACATAGCAAATATATCGGATTGGCCCACATAGCAAATATATCGAATTGGCCCACATAGCAAAATATCAGATTGGCCCATTAATCAATACGTCCATTTGGCCCATAAGCAATTTCGTATTTCGGCCCTTTAAGGGCATTTCCATAATTCAGCCCGTAAGGGCTATTTCGTAATTCAGTATTTTACCTACTAAGGGTAATTCAGTAATTTCGCATTCCAAACTTAACTACTAATTTGGGCATAACAATTTTTGTCCATCTGCTTCGTACTGACTAAATTGACTATAACTTGAGTTAGAAATCTTGAAATCTAAATCCGTAAATTTTCCTTGAAACTAGACTCATATATCTTCTACTAAAATTTTTCCAGAATTTTTGGCTTAACCATTTAGTACAGTTTATTATTTAAAGTTTCCCTTGTTTCACTGTCCAACTATTCTGATCTCTCTTAACTTAATTTCAAATATCTCACTGTACGGTTTTCATATATTGCTCCACTTGTTTATAATGAAAATAGGAATCCATATATATCAATTATAACCCATAATTCACTTTGTACAATTTTATATGATTTTTCCAAAACAGATGAGGGAACCACGAAGTCAATCAAAACCAGTCTCACTAAAATTAACATATCTCAGAATATAAAAATCCTTTTTCTTCTTCGTTTCTTCCATATTAAAGTAGACACAGTAAACTTTAATTTGATATCTTATTCACTTTTTGATTCCCTTTCTCCTATTTTTTGTGATTTTTCAAAAACACGTCACTGTTTCTAACCGAAACTGTTTTATTACAAAACATGATTACTACTACGATCATACGCACACCCAAGTGATCACAGATGCCGGTTTTTGGTGTTCTTCAGTATTTCGACCAATTCACAGAATATTTTACACAAACTTTCAGAGAAGTGTGAGATTACACACCATTTCAGATATGTATACGAAAGGTACGGGATTACACACCTGATTTCGATTTCCTAACGAACCACTCGTCGATGACCTAGAACAATACCAACCAAAAGTTAGGCTCGGATTTCTAAAAGATTTCGTATTACTTACACTTGAATCACTTACCCCTAATTTCTGAGTGACCAATGATTTGGTAGATTGAGCAATCTAACCCCTATAAATAATATAAGTTAATCATCACCATCTTATCGAATAAAGAATGATTTATAGAATCCTTGAATAACACTTACCTTAAAGATTTTAGAACCGACTTCTAGCGATGATATGATGACTTTGAAAAAAATCCAAGTTTCAGCCTTCCACTATATCTCGATGGATTAAGGAATAAGTGATAGTTCGAATGAGAAAGAAAGAAAGAATTATGAAAAGGTTCCGGTTATGAAGGAAATGAACAATGATATTCGGCTATGAAGGGGATGGATTTTGAGCAGAAAAGAAAAGGTTGTAAACTTTTGTAAAAAGGAATAGAAAGATGAAAAGGTGTATTTTTGTGGTTTCGATTCTTCCAAGGAATAAAGAGTGAACAATTTTGTCTTAATGGTTTTGGTGCATTCAGCAATCAAGAAGAAAGAAGAAGAATTTGCTTATAATCAACTTGAAGTTTCGGCTATTAAGGAAGATGGACAAAAGGTGAATATGTGACCAATCCAAAGAGAAGAAAAATGCACTATTGTGCTAGAAGATTTCGGCAAAGAGAATAGCAAATTTGGAGAAGATGACACTAAAGTTGCAAATGAGATTTTTGACTCAAAACAATACCAAGACCCTACCAAATGCCAAAGTAAAATTTCAGCCACCTATCTACCCCCAAAACCGTCCACATGCATTGCCATAAGGGTCAAAATTTTGCCAACCATACTTTCCATAGCATTCTCCATGAACTAAGCCACTTGTTCCCCTTATATGCCTTATTCAATTGATTCCTTTCCCCAACCTCAACCTTTCCTTATTTCTTAGCCACCTTATCAAAAATAAAGAAGTCAAACTTGCCATATATACCTCTTGGCCGACACTTAAGGAAAGAGTGCAAAAATATTAGTCAAAATTTGCACACAAAGTGATTCGAACCTCTTCCCTCAAGGTACTACATGTGGCGACTTATCCTTCTTACCAATAGCTCAATTATGCAAGCAATTTACTCACTTATTTCCATAAGCCTTGATGTCAGTTACTATCTCTCCTTAATAGGCTTAAACACAAAATTTTATTAAGGCCCAACTTGAACCTGGAACTTCATAGAACCCCGAAATTTTCTAAAATCACCTTCTTAATAAGTCCAACTTGAATTAATGTCGTTCTCTTGTTCTCAAATTTTTAAACACTCCTACGCCCAAGGCCCATTGGGCCCAATCCTACTAGGCCCAATTTCGAGATGTTACAATTTTAGCCTCCTTAAAGAAATTTCGTCCTCGAAATTTCCAACCAACTACTAAACGCACCGTTCAAATCACACCACTAAGCTTTCGCTGCGCACTCTGATTTTAATAACACTAATGTACCTTTAACATAATCTTGAATCCTCCTTCACACAACCAAACGTCTAACCACAGAAGCAAACAATTATCTACCATTTATACTTAGAATTTCCTACATTCAAATATCACGTCCAACCAAAACATACCTGACTTGATGGTGATAAAACAATCCTGAGCCTTATGCTCTTTAGACCCGCATCTCAAGCATGCTCCTAACCTCCTCCAGCATTCTCCTAGATGACGCCTTCTACAATAATCGTAAGCCGAAAAGTTTGGACGTGCCTTGACACGCTTCACGGAACGAGATTGCGACCCAAAAGAACCGCAATCTCTTTTCTTCTTACAGTCCACAGACCCAACTCGAAGTGCTTCACCGATTCCCTTAAGCTCCTTCAATACCTCTTTAACTATCTGAGTCAGCTCATTAACCCCAGCTCGATCATGAGATCCCGTCTTAGCCACTGGCATGCCAACGTCTCCCTTTCGGAAACATGCCCCGATGCTGAAGATTTAGTCCTAGCACCTCGGCCTCTAGCACGTCCACGTCTACCACATCCACATATTCTAGCGTTCATGTTCACTAAGTCAATTTAATCTTGATTACGAGTTTTATGAATCAGTATACTATTCGATGTTTATTAAACGATGTTTTATGGAGTATGAGTAGAAAAGTTGTTTTCGAGTGTCAAATCTGTATCCTAGAGTCTCAGTCTCTATAGTTTCAACTCCTAGAGCTAACAGTTCTAGAGTATTCTATTTCGTAGAATTTTCTTACCACAGTAATAACACAATAATCATAAAATGAAAACAAATACTTACTTGACTTGGTGCCGGATACCCGTGGTGTCATACTTCTTTCAGAACATGTATTTATAATTTAAAATTCAAAACAATTTTGGAAACGTTTTTGAACCCTAACCACAATTGAGTTTTGAAACTGGGCTCTGATACCATAAAATGTAACACCTCAAACCCGACCCATGCGTTATGAGCGAATTTGGCATGTCACACGAGAAAAACATGTTAAACCCTTTTTATTCGTACTAAAAATAATAATATTGCTTTGTTAAAATCAAGAAAACAAGCTTGATTTGAAACATATGATAAAACACTACTAATCTCAAAGGTTGATTGATAAATCGATAATTTGAAATAGAGGTCTTATAAACCGTGATTTTTTTGAAAACGACGTTGAAAATTCGAAAGGGAATCCGGGTCTTTTGAAAATTTCGTTAATAGTTTGAGAGAAAATATCCATCTAAAAAATATTTGTAAAAGTTTATTTTGAAAATTCATTTGTTATTCGGTTTTGGAAACCATTATTTAAGTTTTCAGAAAATTCCCTTTTTAAACAATTTAAGAAAAATAATAAAAACATCCCAACCATAAAGCAAAATAACAATAGTCCAGAGGCCTTATTACAACATTTAACCCACAATAGTAAAGTAATAAAATAAACGAGAAAGAAGTCTAAAGTCCAAATAAACCATTTCTGAAGTATGGCCTCCCTCGAGTCATCCATAGCCCAAGTCCATATCAACAAGCATTACCTATAAGGGTTAAGAGAAAGGGGGGTGAGTTACAAGAACTTAGTGTGTAACCCACTTACCGTTGTCCACTAGGCCAAAATCTCATTAAGCAATTATTTGGGCCAAAGCCCGTTTACAATAATATAAATGTATCATATATATAATATGCATATGATATGCAATTCCCAAACCAAACCTAGTTTTCCATCCGCTACACACCACCCGTACCAACCAACACACCTGTGGGTGATCTTTAGTCAACCCACCCCGCCAACACACCAAACATAGGCATTAAGCCATTTACATCAAATTTGTAGAAAAGCCACCAGATTAACAGAATTTACATGACATTGCCATTTTTCAGATTTGTGGTAGAGCCACCAGATTTATGTAGCAGAGCTAACAGAACTTCTTTTCATCATTATCCCATCCCATGCAAAACATGTATATAATGCATAAGAATTCACAAAAATTTATTCAGATATTTCTTACAAAATTTATGGCCTATTATAACAATTTATCAAAATTGGCTCATTAAGCAAATATCAATCGGCCAACATATTCATATAACAATTTGGCCCACATAGCAAATATATCAGATTGGCCCATTAATCAAAATTGGCCCATAAAGAAAATATCAATCGGCCCACATAATCATATATCAATTTGGCTCACATAGCAAATATAACAATTTGGCTCACATAGCAAATATATCAGATTGGCCCACATAGCAAAATATCAGACTGGCCCATTAATCAATATGTCCATTCGGCCCATAAGCAATTTCGTATTTCGGCCCTTTAGGGGCATTTCCATAATTCAGCCCGTAAGGGTAATTTTGTAATTTGGTATTGTACCCACTAAGGGTAATTCAGTAATTTCGCAATCCAAACTTAACCACTAATTTGGGCATAACAATTTAAAACTGTCCATCTGCGTCGTACTGACTAAATTGACTATAACTTGAGTTAGAAATCTTGAAATCTAAATCCGTAAATTTTCCTTGAACTAGACTCATATATCTTCCTACTACAATATTTCCAGAATTTTTGGCTTAACCATTTAGTACAGTTTATTCCTTAAATTTTCCCTTGTTTTACTGTCCAACGATTCTGATCTCTCTTACACTAAATTCAAATATCTCACTATACGATTTTCATATATTGATCCCACTTGTTTATAATGAAAATAGGCTCAATAAGGAATCCATACATATAAATTATAACCCATAATTCACTTTGTACAATTTTATATGATTTTTCCAAAACAGATCAGGGAACCACGAAGTCAATCAGAACTAGTTTCACTAAAATTAACATATCTCAGAATATAAAAATCCTTTTCGTTCTCCGCTTCTTCCATATTAAAGTAGACATAGTAAGCTTTAATTCGATATCCCCTTTCTGATTCCCTTTCTCCTATTTTTCGTGATTTTTCAAAAACACATTACTATTTCTAACCGAAACTGTTTTATAACAAAGCATGATTACTATTACGATCATACGCACGCCCAAGTGATCACAGATGCCAGTTTTTGGTGTTCTTCGGTATTTCGACAGATTCACAAAATATTTCATACAAACTTTCAGAGAAATGTGAGATTACACACCATTTCAGATATGTATACGGAAGGTACGGGATTACACACCTGATTTCGATTTCCTAACGAACCACTCGTCGATGACCTAGAACAATACCAACCAAAAGTTAGCCTCAGATTTCTAAAAGATTTCGTACTACTTACACTTGAATCACTTACCACTAATTTCTGAGTGACCAATGATTTGGTAAATTGAGCAATCTAACCCTTATAAATAATATAAGTTAATCATCACCATCTTATCGAATAAAGAATGATTTATAGAATCCTTGAATAACACTTACCTTAAAGATTTTAGAACCGACTTCTAGTGATGATATGATGACTTCGAAAAAAATCCAAGTTTCAGCCTTCCACTATATCTCGATGGATTAAGGAATAAGTGATAGTTCGAATGAGAAAGAAAGAAAGAATTATGAAAAGGTTTCGGTTATGAAGGAAATGAACAATGATATTCGGCTATGGAGGGTATGGATTTTGAGAAGAAAAGATAGGGTTGTAAACTTTTGTAAAAAGGAATAGAAAGATGAAAAAGGTGTATTTTTGGGGTTTCGGTTCTTCCAAGGAATAAAGAGTGAACAATTTTGTCTTAATGGTTTTGATGCATTCGAAAATTAAAAAGAAAGAAGAAGAATTTGCTTATAATCAACTTGAAGTTTTGGCTATCAAGGAAGATGGACAAAAGATGAATATATGACCAATCCAAAGAGAAGAAAAATGCACTATTGTGCTAGAAGATTTTGGCAAAGAGAATAGCAAATTGGGAGAAGATGACACTAAAGTTGCAAATGAGATTTTTCACTCAAAATAATACCAAGACCCTGCCAAATGCAAAGTAAAATTTTAGCCACCTATCTACCCCCAAAATTGTCCACATGCATTGCCAAAAGGGTCAAAATTTTGCCAACCATACTTTCCATAGCATTCTCCATAAAATAAGCCACTTGTTCCCCTTATATGCCTTATTCAATTGATTCCTTTCCCCAACCTCAACCTTTCCTTATTTCTTAGCCACCTTACCAAAAATAAAGAAGTCAAACTTGCCATATATACCTCTTGGCCGACACTTAAGGAAAGAGTGCAAAAATATTAGTCAAAATTTGCACACAAAGTGATTCGAACCTCTTCCCTCAAGGTACTACATGTGGCGCTTTATCCTTCTTACCAATAGCTCAATTATGCAAGCAATTTACTCACTTATTTCCATAAGCCTTGATGCCACTTACTATTTCTCATTAATAGGCTTAAACACAAAATTTTACTAAGGCCCAACTTGAACCTGGAACTTCATAGAACCCCGAAATTTTCTAAAATCACCTTCTTAATAAGTCCAACGTGAATTAATGTCGTTCTCTTGTTTTCAAATTTTTAGACACTCCTACGCCCAAGGCCCATTGGGCCCAATCCTACTAGGCCCAATTTTGGGATGTTATAATGAATCTAATGAAGAGGATGATCCAAATGAGGCGGACTTGTGGAAAAGAAAGAAATATTTTTTTTGAGTTGCCTTATTGGGAGCATCACATTTTGCGACACCATCTTGATTTCATGCATATTGAAAAGAATGTTTGCAAGAACATTATTGGGAGAATTCTGAATGTCGATGGAAAATTAAAAAACAATCTTCAGAGTTGACTTGATCTAGTTGACATGGGAATTTGGCGTGAACTTCATCCCCAAGTACTTCCGAGTGGGAAATATAGGTTGCCGCTTTCAATTTTTGCAATGTTGAAGAAAGAAAAAGAAGTGTTCTGCACGGTGTTGAAAGACATAAAGGTCCCATATGCGTATGCATCAAATATATCTTGATGTGTGAGTCTTAAAGATTGAAGACTATTTTCCCTAAAATCACAAGATTATCACATCTAGATGCAAGATTTACTACCAGTTGCTTTACGGTGTTGTATGTCAAAAAAGGTGACGTCTTGTATAGTTGAACTATCTAATATAATGAAAGCTATTTGTAGCAAAATTTTGAATGTTGAAGAACTTGAGAAAGTACAAGATCGAGCCGCCTTCACTTTATGCTAATTGGAGAAGATCTTTCCACCTTCCTTCTTCAATATTGTAGTGCACTTGGTAATCCATCTCCCTCATGAAGCAAAACTTGGTGGACCGGTTTTCTATCGGTAGATATATCCTATAGAGAGGTGCTAATTTATGTAACAATCCGATTTATACCCTAGTCGAAATAGTGGTTTTGGGACCACAAATCCGAGTATGTATAAGATTTTTAATATTATTTTCTGTGCCGTTGAGATGTGACTAAGCATGTGGTAAATTTTCTTGAGCTAATTTGTCTGTCTGTGTGTTTAATTTGACAAAAGGATTGAAATGCATTAAATGTGAAATTTGTATGCTATTTGGTAATGTGCCTATGTGTTGTGGCTTATTAAGGTGGAGGCCTTATGTTGTTATAAATCCATTTATAAGATAATGGATGATTAAATGACATGATAACCTTGGAGTTTATTTTGTCTTATATGAATAATAAAGTGTAAAATGGGAATTTATTAATGTTATGATAATTAAATAAAACCAAAAGCATAAAATTTGCTATGGTTATCATCTTCCCACCGAAAACACAAAACAAAATAGGGAAGAAGGGCTTTGTTATATTCGGCCATTACAAGCCTTGATTTCAGGTATGTTTTCGACCGGTTTTTGAGAATTTTTACGTTTTTGCAATCGTTGCTTTGTATACTTCAAAACCCATGCTTCAATTTTGAGAATTGATGATGTTTTTGAAATGAGACTTTGATGAACTCATGTGATTTGTGATTTTTAATAGTGAAATATGAAAGATATGTATTTGATGAAAATGTTTTGTTCTTCGAATTTTGATGAATTTAGCTAAATAGGGCTAAATTGAGAAAATAGCATTTTGAGGGATTAAATTGCGGACTTGATGAAATGTTTGGACTTGTATTAGGTATATGGACATTTGGCTAAGCATGGTTAAATGATGATTTGGTATATTTGATGTTTTGAGAATAATGGACTAAATTGATAAATTGTGCAAATGTAAGGGTTAATTTGTAAATAGCCCTAAATGTGTGTCCTTGGATTGAATTGAATGAATTAGTGAATCAAAGGGTTATTTCTGAATATGTTTAGATCAAGAACCGAGGAAAACGAACTTAGATCGCGAGAAAGCGAAAGTAACCGAGTAGTCGTTTCCGTTTCAGTTAAATCGAATCTGAGGTAAGTCATATTGCAAATAAATGTAAATGTATTGAATTGAGCATATTCATTTGACTATTGATGATAATGAATGCTTACGAGATGTTATGTATATGAATTCCGAGATAAGGTTGATATAGTGATAAGTCTGAGAAATCTCGTATGAACTTAGGAATACAAAGGTATCTAGTCTGTTTTATCATGTAAGACCACGTTCGGGACGTTGGCGTTGATTTGATATTCGTGTAAGACCACGTCTGGGACGTTGGCATCGATATGATCTTTACGTGTAAGACCATGTCTGGGACATCGGCATCGTATTGATTCGTGCAAGACCACGTCTGGTGTAACAGCCCACTTAAGACTGTAATCGGAACGGTGGTTTCGGGACAATGAATCCGAGTTAAATAGTAAAGTAAAAAATATTTTAATATTTTATCTGATATCTATGTTATGTGTTTGAGCATGTGATATAATATTGCAGGATAATTCATTCGTTTGGATGTTTAATTAAATAAAAGGATGAAATTGCACAAAAATGAAAATGTGATGTGATGGATAGTTGTAATTGTGCCGAATTGGGAGTGGTTATTAAAGGTTGAATCCTTAAAGGGAAACTAGTCCATTACTTATAGTAGTGGATGGCACAAGGTCAAGAGTGACTTTAGTATTATGTTTGTTTTAATATAATAATAAGGGATAAAAAGGTAATTAATAAAACATTATGAAAATTTAAAATAAAACACAAATAGAATGTAACACCCCAAACCCGGCCTAAACATTATGACCGAATTTGGTATGCTACAGAGAAAACATTTTGAAAACCATTTTAAGACCGATTTTGAAATTAGTTGAAATGCCATTCAATTTAAATGTCTTTGTTAAAAACCATGCTTAATTTTATTTAAAAAAAATATTTGTTGAGTCGTGTTGTTTACAAATTTCAAGTGTACCCGATGGCACAATAAAACATTTTACGTATTAATTTTCATAAAACATATGTAACCATTTTTCAAGTCATTAAGTTGTTAAATGATTATTCAAAATGTATAAATAACCAAAATATAATTCTAGGAGGCCTTATTACAAAATAAATCAAACCCATAATAAAATAAAATAGTTCAAAATCCACCTAGTCCTTATTTTTATCGCATGGCCACCTCGAGTTCATCCGACTCCTTATCCGCATGACTACGAATCACTGAAAATATTAAAGGAAAAAGGTGAGTCATCAAGACCCAATCAGTAACCCTTTTTCCCGGTTTAATTCAACAACATACACAATTTACAACAATTTAACATGCATTAAAATATGCACCCAACCTAGCCATCCAAACACCTTTTTCTACCCCGTGTGGTACCAAACCACTCGTGGTGCCAAACCACTGGTGACATATAGTCACAAATGTGATACCAAATCACTGGTGTCCGAAGACACTATTGTGTTACCAAAACACTGGTGACCGAAGTCACAAAATAGATGATGGGGCCAACCCATCGTGTGATACCAAATCACCGCGCATAATCCCATATCTCAAAGTGGGGCCAACCCACGGTGGTATAAACCACGTGGACAAGTCGCTATGAGGTGCCAAACCTCCGGAGGTACCAAACCTCTGTGACCGTAGTCACGATGTGTTACCAAAACACTGGTGTCCGTCGACACAAATATCACTGCCCCCTCCACTCATCAACCCATATCAAACAATTATGTATATTTACTGAAATCATGCAATAAGGTTTATTTTAACAACATTAATAAATTTATCATTGCCATATGTCCAATAATACACATACCAAATGTGTCATGCTTCCCAAAAGCATCAAATAGTAATCTCATAGTCACAAAGACTTACCCGAATCCTTGTTAATACCATGATGATATTACATCCATGTCTACACAAATTGATTAGACATAAAATAACACTTAGCATATTAAAAAGTCATAAGATGTGTATGTACACACCTGATACTAACGAGAGTCCTAAATCTCGAATAAACAAATCGGCCACACAAGTATTCTTGTCCCTATATTCGGCCAAAAATGATCATTAGAACCATGGCCTATTCGGCCAAACCAAAATAATTGAGAAGGGTTCCTTGTGAACCCAAAATCTTACCCAAAAGCCTTCGAACACTAGCCAACGCACTCCTAAATGAATCGGCCTCACTTTCCTACAATCAACCATCATCATCAAGGTTATTAGCCTTCGGCTTAAACGAAAACTTAAAAGAATAATCCTTTGAAATAAATCCTTACCACCTTCAATATTCGGCCAAGATACTTCTAAATGGAAGAAGAGAGTTTCGGCACACCCAAAGGAGTATATTTGGCTAATAAAGAAATTATTGAGAAGAAAGGAGAAATAGGGGATTCGGTTTTGAGAAGAAAAGAAAAGTAGTAGATGAAAGATAATGGTGTAGGAGATTCTGCCAAAGTTTAGAGAAAGAAAGAATGGTTTTTGGTTTTGATAAAAGTTGAAAAGAGAATGAAAAAGAATTGATCAAAGGAAGAAAAAGAGAAATGGAAGAAATTATATTCGGTCACCACAAACTTTACCAAAGAAGAAAATGCACAAGATGCAAAAATGTAGTTTGGTTCAAAAGACAAATGAGAGAAAGAAAGTGGTATTTTGTTTCCAACAAAATGAAGTTGTCATCAAAAGAAATATTTTTGCACCAAAAGTACCCTATACATTCGGCCAAAGATGAGAGCTTTTTGGAGAGGAAAAACAAACACAAAATGATACACAAAACAAAAGGTTGGTCAACATCCCCTCCAAGCTACCTACCAAAAATTCGGCCACTCCCCTAGCCTTACATGCCGTCCACATTCATGCATTAAGGCATAGGATTTCTTTCCAAAACATCCTCCACCTTCCATGCCTTTGTCCCCTCAATTTACCATAACTCAAGATATCCTACCATAACCTTAGAAATCTTATCCCTTTTTCCATGCTTTCCTTAAAAATAATTCAACTTACCAAAATTATTAGTCCACCTATCATAATTATGCTTGACCGTCCATTAAAGCTAACATACAAAAATAA
Source organism: Gossypium bickii (assembly GCA_025503065.1). Classification (NCBI taxonomy): domain Eukaryota; kingdom Viridiplantae; phylum Streptophyta; class Magnoliopsida; order Malvales; family Malvaceae; genus Gossypium; species Gossypium bickii. The sequence goes on from CP106719.1 coordinate 47,801,211, forward strand.
ACTTTAAAAATGCTATACCTACTACTCGAACCATTAACCTCATGCAACCTTTCAAGCTCTTTAACCAACTTGCCACTAACTCCTCTTGTGCTTTAATTTACACTTAAATTAACTTAAGTGCTAAGCTCATTTTGTAACATCCCAAAATTGGGCCTAGGAGAATTGAGCCCAATGGGCCTTAGGCGTAGTAGCGTTTAAATTTTCAGAGAATAAGAGATCGGCTTAAATGCAAGTTAGACTTATTAGATAAGTGATTTTGGAAGATTAGAGGGCTTCTATGAAGTCCCGGATCAAATATTGGCTTTGGGGAAATTTTGGTTTTAGGTGAAAAAAACCAAAGTTGGCGAGATAGGCCTTAAGAATAAAATATGGAGAAAAATGACACAAGTGGAGTGTGTGGTGTAGTGGCAAAGTGACGCCACATAAGAGACAAGGGAGTGACGCCACAAGGAAGGAAGGAGGTCCAAGGTTCAAGTCTTGGCTTTTGCATTTTGGTTTCTTTTTTGCTTGGACCTTAGAATTTGGCCCATAGTTTATATTTAGTTGCGCATGGTTTAAGACACAAGAGGAGCTTGTGGCCAAGTGGTTAGCGGCGTGGATTATGTTGCAAGGGAGCACAGGTTCGAATCTCATGAGAAGCAAGGAGTATTTATTTTGCATGATTGGACGGCAAGAGTTTCAGTTGAATTTAAACTCTCTTGACGAAGGGATCCCACATCTGAAAAGACACAAAGAATGAAGGTGAAGAGCTAGCTATATAAGGATCATCCTAGGAGGAGAGTAAACACATCTTGGAGGCGTTTGGGCACAAGAGTGGTCGAGCGCTGATTAGCCCCAGAGTCCTATCGTGTGTGTAACTCTCTCTACTCTAGTTGTAGAGCGGCAAAATGCCGAAATGCCTGGATTACGGCATTAGTAGCCACACGAGCGTGCGAGCGCATGTGTGGGGCTTCGACGCGATAGTTGAGGCCATCGCAGAGTATTCTCGTGGGTTGTCAGCGCTGGGCCTCGATGGGCCGGGTGGGCCCAATGGGCCCGTGGGCCTATATGAGTAAATTGCATGATTGGTTAGTATATGTTGAACTAGACTAGGTGGAAGTTATATACGTGGCTAGATTTGTGCTAGGTGGGCCACACGAGCATGTGGGCCCTGGATGGGCCGAAATCGGGTTTTAGGCCCAATCGTCCCAAGACGACCGGAAATGGTAGTCTGCGTCGCTAGTGGTGACATTAGGCCTTCTGGAAAGGCCATTTCAGTTGTGAATTTACGAAAATACCCTTAGTAGGTAAAATTACGATTATACCCTTAGAGGTTGATTAGCATGATTATGTTGTTTAGTTTTGGCCGATTGTAGGGAAGGCTTGATCTCGCATATCTCGAGTTGTGGCTAGTGCTCGAAAAGTGTTAAGGAAGGGGATCTAGTGCGTTAGATCTTGATCTCCTGGATTTGATAGTCGTATTAGTAACTGTGTGTGTAAACTAACACACTTCTTGCTTTGTATATGTTTGATAAACCGATTGATTGGTAAAATCGAAACAAAGATGGTTGAGTGATATGATACCCTATGGGGTATGTGCACGATTCGTGTAAGTCCGTTTCATTATGAGTACTTTATTATTGATACATGATGTCATGATTTATGATGTATGTGCTATGAGATGCAACGTTAAACATGTTTGCATGATTTGAATACTATACATGAGTTGGTATAATGATGGGTGATATGAGAGGAGGGGCGATGATATTTTGTGCCGACGAGCACCAGTTGTTTTGGTAACACAACTTTGTGACTTTGGGTCACCGTGAGGTTTGGCACCTCCGCAGGTTTGGCACCTCGCCTCGTCCCCGTGGTTTCGCACCACGCTGGGTTGGCCCCACAAGGCGGTATTGAGGATTGACGCCGGTGATTTGGTATCACACGATGGGTTGGCCCCATCACCCGATTATTGTGACTTCGGTCACCAAAGTGGTTTGGTACCACATTTGTGTCTTTGGGACACCGTGAGGTTTGGCACCTCATTGCGACTCGCCCCCGTGGTTGGACACCACCGTGGGTTGGCCCCACTTGAGAGATACGGGATTGTCGCTAGTGATTTGGTATCACACGATGGGTTGGCCCCATCATCGGATTTGTGACTTCGGTCACCAAAGATTTGGTATCACAAACGTGTCTTTGGGACACCAAAGTGGTTTGGCACCACATTGACTGGATATCGTGTCTTTGGGACACCAAAGGTTTTGGTAACACATTGTGACTATATGTCACCAGGTGGTTTGGCACCACCAAAGGTGGTTTGGTACCACACGGGGTAGAAAAGGTGTATGGATGGTTAGGATTGGGTGCATATTGATTGGATGCATGATGGTTATGTTTATGTTGCATATGATATTTTGCTAATCCGGGAAAAAGGTGGCACACCGAGTCTTGGTGACTCACCTTTTCCTTTAACCATTTTCGTGTATTGCATAAGGTCGGACCGGATCGGAGAGGACAAGGTGGCCTATGCCAAAGATGATGATTTAATATTTTATGTTTGGTTTTGATATAAGTACTTTATTTGAATTATTGGGTTGTAATAAAGGCCATTTTATTATTTGGTATTACTTGATTATGGTTTTGTTATTTTAAATTCTTATTAACTCAAAAATGTTTTCACACAACAAAAGAAATTACATGAGTTTTAAGTAAGAGGAATTCGTTTTACTCACATATCTGATATAGTTTTCAAAATTGAATTCTTTCATGCTTTATGCTAAGTTAACGAGGTTTTTCAACCGTCTTTCCGCAATAACATAACCAGATTCGGTCGTAGTGAATGGGCCGGGTTTGGGGATGTTACAGTTTGGTATCAGAGCCCGGTTCAAAACTCGGCTTTGAGGGTTTTGGGCCCAAAAACACTTTTTAAAAAAAAAAGGGCTTTTCAAAATATGGGCTTTTAAGAAACTTTTCAGTTATTCTGGCATGGCACCTGTACCTCAATTCAAGTCCACCAGGTAAGTACTTCGGACTTTCTTGAAGTGATTTGTTTGTATGAATTGATTTATATGTGAATATTATGGGCTTTTATGGGAACGTAGATTAGTGAACTAGGATCTGTTGAACCCTAGGACTAGTCTACTTAAACACATGCATAAGACTTAAGGCTACTAAACAAACCTGTGAAGTAAGTCACCGAAAGTTAAGGTGTGGTAACCACTCATGACGCATGTCGAGGATTGGTATTCGATGAAGAGCTTGGTATTTAAGCAATCCTAGCGACTCACCTCCTCTTTACGCGAATCCTACCCGGTGTGTAGCTACTGTTCACCTTAACCAAGAAGACTTGTTCATAGGCTAAACCAAGTATTAAAACCCGAAAGGGATTAGCCTTTTACTGCTTTAAAACCCCTAGTTTTAAAATTTTCAAACTTACCCTTTGGGTTGTAAACCCTAAATCTGATTTTGAAAGACGTTCTCTCGATTTACCAAAATTTCCAAAATGCCCCTAGTGGCAAAATTACAAAAATGCCCTTGTATGGTAAAATTACTGGTACTACCCTCAACTTCATAAAATGATTTTACTTTGCAAAATACCAAAATCTCAAATTTCAAAATGTTAAGATACCCTGTATGAGGAAATTACAAAAATACCCTGTGTTAAAAATTACTAAAATGCCCCTGACTTTCAAGATTTTCGGTTTAACTCCAATTTTAATAAAATTTCCCTACTTTGCAAAAGTATACAAAAATGCTATTTTCAAGATACCCTGATTTGAAAATTTACAAAATTACCCCTGATGAACAAAATTATCGAAATGCCCTTGGTTTCTAAATTTTCATAATTCCCTCGATTTTTACTAAAATGTTCTTAGATTATGAAAATATCAAAAACTTTTGTTTTACAAATATCGAGATATCCTGATTTGGGAAACTTACTTAAAATACCTTTAAGTTCCAAAATTACTTAAATAACCCCGATTTCTCAAATTTTTGCAACACATCCGTTTGAAAAACAAATTTTTCAAGATGACCCCGAGATTTTGTAAACTTTGAAATATCTTTAATTTGAAAACTATTTTCAAATTGACTTCGAGAGTTATTACCAAAATACCCTTATAGGAAAATGTCGAAATTACCCCCGGTTGGGAATGCTCAAGAAAGTGACATGGATGAATGAATGTGTCTTTAGAGAAGTATGTGAATGTTTGAATTAGAACAGAGAACTTGAGATGAAACTTTGATTGCTCGAAAGAACGACTTCCGAAACTTCTCGCTTATAAAATTTGCTCGTGGATAAAAAAAAGTGGAACAAAATTTCTAATGCATAAAACTTTTAATCGATTAAATCGCGACGCTAGATATGAGTTCTAGGGGCGTGGTTGTCGCGACGTGGTCAAGTGGAATGACAACTTTATTAAGATCGAGTGCACAAAGAAGAGCGTAGTGTGGTAGGTTAGGATGTGCGATCATTAGTTAGTTGGAAATTTCGAGGATGAAATTTCTTTAAGGAGGGTAGATTTGTAACATCCCAAAATTGGGCCTAGGAGAATTGAGCCCAATGGGCCTTAGGCGTAGTAGCGTTTAAATTTTCGTGAGAATAAGAGATCGGCTTAAATGCAAGTTAGACTTATTAGATAAGTGATTTTGAAGATTGTAGGCTTCTATGAAGTCCCTGGATCAAATATTGGCTTTGGGGAAATTTTGGTTTTAGGTGAAAACCCCGAAGTTGGCGAGATAGGCCTTAAGAATAAAATATGGAGAAAAATGACACAAGTGGAGTGTGTGGTGTAGTGGCAAAGTGACGCCACATAAGAGACAAGGGAGTGACGCCACAAGGAAGGAAGGAGGTCCAAGGTTCAAGTCTTGGCTTTTGCATTTTGGTTTCTTTTTTTGCTTGGACCTTAGAATTTGGCCCATAGTTTATATTTAGTTGCGCATGGTTTAAGACACAAGAGGAGCTTGTGGCCAAGTGGTTAGCGGCGTGGATTATGTTGCAAGGGAGCCCAGGTTCGAATCTCATGAGAAGCAAGGGAGTATTTATTTTATGATTGGACTGGCAAGAGTTTCAGCTGAATTTAAACTCTATCGACGGAAGGATCCCACATCGGAAAGACACAAAGAATGAAGGTGAAGAGCTAGCTATATAAGGATCATCCTAGGAGGAGAGTAAACACATCTTGGAGGCGTTTGGGCACAAGAGTGGTCGGAGCGCGGATTAGCCCCGCAGTCCTATCGTGTGTGTAACTCTCTCTACTCTAGTTGTAGAGCGGCAAAATGCCGAAATGCCTGCATTACGGCATTAGTAGCCACACGAGCGTGCGCGAGCGCATGTGTGGGGCTTCGACGCGATAGTTGAGGCCATCGTAGTATTCTCGTGGTTTGGGACCGCTTGGGCCTCGATGGGCGAAGTGGGCCCAATGGGCCCGTGGCCCTATATGAGTAAATTGCATGATTGGTTAGTATATGTTGAACTAGACTAGGTGGAAGTTATATACGTGGCTAGATTTGTGCTAGGTGGGCCACACGAGCATGTGGGCCTGGATGGGCCGAAATCGGTTTTAGGCCCAATCGTCCCAAGACGACCGGAAATGGTAGTCGCGTCGCTAGTGGGTGACATTAGGCCTTGGAAAGGCCATTTCAGGTTGTGAATTTACTGAAAATACCCTTAGTAGGTAAAATTACGATTATACCCTTTGAGGTTGATTAGCATGATTATGTTGTTTAGTTTTGGCCGATTGTAGGGGAAGGCTTGATCTCGCATATCTCGAGTTGTGGCTAGTGCTCGAAAAGTGTTAAGGAAGGGGGATCTAGTGCGTTAGATCTTGATCTCCGGGATTTGATAGTCGTATTAGTAACCAGGTGTTGTAAACTAACACACTTCTTGCTTTGTATATGTTTGATAAACCGATTGATTGGTAAAATCAAAAAGCAGATGGTTGAGTGATATGATACCCTATGGGGTATGTGCACCATTCGTTCGTAAGTCCGTTTCATTATGAGTACTGTTATTGATACATGATGTCATGATTTATGATGTATGTGCTATGAGATGCAACGTTAAACATGTTTGCATGATTTGAATACTATACATGAGTTGGTATAATGATGGGTGATATGAGAGGAGGGGGCAGTGATATTTTGTGCTGACGAGCACCAGTGTTTTGGTAACACAACTTTGTGACTTTGGGTCACCAGAGGGTTTGGCACCTCCGCAGGTTTGGCACCTCAGCGTCTCGTCCCCGTGGTTTCGCACCACAGTGGGTTGGCCCCACAAGGCGGTATTGAGGGATTGACGCCAGTGATTTGGTATCACACGATGGGTTGGCCCCATCACCCGATTATTGTGACTTCGGTCACCAGTGGTTTGGTACCACATTTGTGTCTTTGGGACACCAGAGGTTTGGCACCTCATTGCGACTCGTCCCGTGGTTGGACACCACCGTGGGGTTGGCCCCACTTGAGAGATACGGATTGTCGCTAGTGATTTGGTATCACACGATGGGTTGGCCCCATCATCGGATTTGTGACTTCGGTCACCAGTGATTTGGTATCACAAACGTGTCTTTGGGACACCAGTGGTTTGGCACCACATTGACGGATATCGTGTCTTTGGGACACCAAAGTTTTGGTAACACATTGTGACTATATGTCACCAGTGGTTTGGCACCACCACCAGTGGTTTGGTACCACACGGGTAGAAAAAGTGTATGGATGGTTAGGATTGGGTGCATATTGATTGGATGCATGATGGTTATGTTTATGTTGCATATGATATTTTGCTAATCCGGGAAAAGGGTGGCACACTCGAGTCTTGGTGACTCACCTTTTTCCTTTAACCATTTTCGTGTATTGCATAAGGTCGGGACGGATCGGAGAGGACAAGGTGGCCTATGCCAAGATGATGATTTAATATTTTATGTTTGGTTTTGATATAAGTACTTTATTTGAATTATTGGGTTGTAATAAAGGCCATTTTATTATTTGGTATTACTTGATTATGGTTTTGTTATTTTAAATTCTTATTAACTCAAAAATGTTTTCACACAACAAAAGAAATTACATGAGTTTTAAGTAAGAGGAATTCGTTTTACTCACATATCTGATATAGTTTTCAAAATTGAATTCTTTCATGCTTTATGCTAAGTTAACGAGGTTTTTCAACCGTCTTTCCGCAATAACATAACCAGATTCGGTCGTAGTGAATGGGCCGGGTTTGGGGATGTTACACATTTAATCCACTTCATTAAATAAGCCATACTAAAATTTATTCTAGCTTCCTAAATAAAATCAAGCCCTCATAAGACTATACTAAACATAAAATTCATACCCGAGCCAACACAAATAAATAAATAATATTCTAATTTTCCTAAAGCCCAAGCTCCAAATGGCCCAATCCTACTAGGCCCAATTTAAGGATGTTACAATTCTACCCTCCTTAAAAAAAATTCGTCCTCAAAATTTCCAACTAACTAACAGTCGTACATCCTATCTCACCACACTACGCTCTTGCTGTGCACTCTGATATTATTAAAAATAACTATACTACTAAAAACATTTGAATACGTCGAACCCACATCAATCAAAGCGGTATATGGAACACCAAAGATTAAAAACGTACCGGTTATGACATCCGGTGCATCTCCCTCCTCATGACGCCTCGCAGCATACACCAAACCAGGCTGTCTAGCCTCCGTGTTGCCAATACCTCTGCCGGCTACTCCACGACCTCTACTAGAGCCATAACCACCTCTATCATTGCCACGACCTCTCTGCGGTGCTGGTCCCTCCTTTCTGAACTGAGCACGACCTTGACCTTCAAATTGATTCCTGGCTTGCTTACATGGACAGTCTCTCACACGATGTTCCAGCGAACCACACTCAAAACATCCTTTCCCTCCGGTCCAACATTCACCCCAATAAAACTTCCCACATCAATTACACTGGGCCGGTCTCTGATTAGCAGCTGTGGACCTTCCTGCCTGATTTGGCCCACTCTGCCTAAGCCTCTTCTGAGAATCTTCGGCCGACCCAGATGATTCAGAACCTCTCTTATGCTTATTCCGGTCGTAACCCTGCCTTACAGATTCCTTTATTCCTTCGGCTATCTTAGCCTTTTCAACTAAAGCAGCAAAATCTCGCTCCTGATGTGGAGCAATCAACAGTCTCAGCACGTCCTTCAAACTATCCTCGAATCGAACACAACGCTCGTGCTCCGAAGCAACAATACCTCCAGCATACCGGCTCAATCTTAAGAACTCAGCCTCATACTCCGATACGGACTTACTCCCTTAGACCAAACTTAGAAATGCCTTACGCTGCGCATCAACGTAACTAGACCCGATATATTTCTTCTGATACGCTACCTTAAAGAAGTTCCAAGTGAGATCTTCAGCCGCAGCACCATTCCGTACCGTGAGCCACCACCGATATGACTCATCCTTGAGAAGCGACACCGCTCCTTTTAGTTTCTCCTCATTTGACAAATCTATCTCATCCATGATTCTTTCGGTCGATTCTAGCCAATTCTCAGCCGTATTGGGTGCTACACCGGACACTCCTCGGAAAAATTTAGCTCCGTTAGCTCGAACTCTCTCAGGGACAAATTTCTGAGCTCCTCCACCTCCACCCATTCCAGCTACCCTTTCTAGAACCCGCAGCATTGCTTGTGAGACTACGTCATCACCCATTTGATCCTGCTCCTCAGCTCTAAAGGTTGGGGGTGGTGGTGGCGGTGGTATCCCGTTCTCAGATCCCTGACCTGACCTGACAGGTTCTGACACGGTCATCCTACCCCTTCCGCGTCCACGACGGCCACGTCCTCTAAAACTCATTCTAATTATCGCGCTTTAATCTGATTAGGAAATTTTATGAATTAGTACATGTTTCACTTGATTATCCGCGAAGAAATTTTATGAAAAGAGTTTAATAGAGATTCTTTCGATCAAACAAAGTTTTAAGTCTTCTATCCTAGTTTACACGAGAAAAGTACATCCATTCCCTAATACCTTTCATACCTATCACTCTTCGACATTTTTCATCTGTTTCTAACCTGAGGGTATTTAGTCATTTTCCTATAGGGTATTTTTGTAATGAACCAAGAAATTTTGAAAACTTTAATGAATCAAAACATTTTGTAGTTTCTAAAACTGAGAAGTATTCTTTGTAAATTTCACAATTTAAAGGTACAAAGAAAATTTTGAAAACCAGAATATATTTTGGTAATTTTGTCAATCGGGGTGATTTTGTAAATTTCCAAAGTCAGGGTATTATTTTGAAATGCAAAATTTTCAAGTACTTAAACAAAATAAAAATTTAATCAAATTGAAGTAATATGGTAATTTTAGAAATCAAGGGTATTTTCGTAATTTTGCCACTAAGGGCATTTTGGTAATTTTGGTAAACCGAGATTATTTGAAAATTTTCGAAGATAAATTTGTCCTACTATCTAAAAGAGATAATTTAGTGATTTTAAAACCGAAGTTTTCCTTAAAACATGGCTAGTCCCTTTCGGGTTTTATTTAGGATTTTGCCTATGACTGAGTCCTCTTGGTTAGGGTGAACCGAAGCTACGCACCAGGTAGGAATCTCGCAAAGAGGAGGTGAGTCACGAGGACTGCTTAAATACCAAGCTCTTCCGGATCCAATCCTAGACATGCGCACCAAGATTACCACACCCTAACTCGGCGACTTGGTCCTAGGTTGGTTTTATTTAGGCCATTAAAGTCTTATGTCTTTGTTTGGGGTAAACTAGTCCTAAAGTTTAAGGTATTTATCACTATCTACGTCCCATGTCTCCTACCCTTCTACAATAATAATCCACACAAAAAGTTAGAGGTACTTACCAGGGCGGATAGGTGCCGGAGACTCGGTGCCATGCTTATTCAAAATCCAAAATATTTCAAATAGGCCCACTAAAAACATTTTGGGCCTTGGGTCCCCACAGCTGAGCTTTGAACTGGGCTCTGATACCAATTTTGTAACACCCCAAACCCGGCCCAAACATTATGACCGAATTTGGTATGCTACAGAGAAAACATTTTGAAAACCATTTTAAGACCGATTTTGAAATTAGTTGAAATGCCATTCAATTTAAATGTCTTTGTTAAAAACCATGCTTAATTTTATTTAAAAAATATTTGTTGAGTCGTGTTGTTTACAAATTTCAAGTGTACCCGATGGCACAATAAAACATTTTACGTATTAATTTTCATAAAACATATGTAGCCATTTTTCAAGTCATTAAGTTGTTAAACAGATTATTCAAAATAGATAAATAACCAAAATATAATTCTAGGAGGCCTTATTACAAAATAAATCAAACCCATAATAAAATAAAATAGTTCAAAATCCACCTAGTCCTTATTTTTATCGCATGGCCACCTCGAGTTCATCCGACTCCTTATCCGTAGCTACGAATCACCTGAAAATATTAAAGGAAAAAGGTGAGTCATCAAGACCCAATGTGTAACCCTTTTTCCCGGTTTAATTCAACAACATACACAATTTACAACAATTTAACATGCATTAAAATATGCACCCAACCTAGCCATCCAAACACCTTTTTCTACCCCGTGTGGTACCAAACCACTGGTGGTGCCAAACCACTGGTGACATAGTCACAAATGTGATACCAAATCACTGGTGTCCGAAGACACTATTGTGTTACCAAAACACTGGTGACCGAAGTCACAAAATAGATGATGGGGCCAACCCATCGTGTGATACCAAATCACTGGCAGACAATCCCATATCTCAAAGTGGGACCAACCCACGGTGGTATAAACCACAGGGACAAGTCACTATGAGGTGCCAAACCTCTGGAGGTACCAAACCTCTGGTGACCATAGTCACGATGTGTTACCAAAACACTTTGGTGTCCGCCGACACGACGAATATCACCCCCCTCCACTCATCAACCCATATTAAACAATTATGTATATTTACTGAAATCATGCAATAAGGTTTATTTTAACAACATTAATAAATTTATCATTGCCATATGTCCAATAATACACATACCAAATGTGTCATGCTTCCCAAAAGCATCAAATAGTAATCTCATAGTCACAAAGACTTACCCGAATCCTTGTTAATACCATGATGATATTACATCCATGTCTACACAAATTGATTAGACATAAAATAACACTTAGCATAAGATGTGTATGTACACACCTGATACTAACGAGAGTCCTAAATCTCGAATAAACAAATTGGCCACACAAGTATTCTTGTCCCTATATTCAGCCAAAAATGATCATTAGAACCATGGCCTATTCGGCCAAACCAAAATAATTGAGAAGGGTTCCTTGTAAACCCAAAATCTTACCCAAAAGCCTTCGAACACTAGCCAACACACTCCTAAATGAATCGGCCTCACTTTCCTACAATCAACCATCATCATCAAGGTTATTAGCCCTCGGCTTAAACGAAAACTTAAAAGAATAATCCTTTGAAATAAATCCTTACCACCTTTAATATTCGGCCAAGATACTTCTAAATGGAAGAAGAGAGTTTCGGCACACCTAAAGGAGTATATTTGGCTAATAAAGAAATTATTGAGAAGAAAGGAGAAATAGGGGATTCGGTTTTGAGAAGAAAAGAAAAGTAGTAGATGAAAGATAATGGTGTAGGAGATTCTCACTAAAGTTTAGAGAAAGAAAGAATGGTTTTTGGTTTTGATAAAAGTTGAAAAGAGAATGAAAAAGAATTGATCAAAGGAAGAAAAAGAGAAATGGAAGAAATGATATTCGGTCACCACAAACTTTACCAAAGAATAAAATGCACAAGATGCAAAAATGTAGTTTGGTTCAAAAGACAAATGAGAGAAAGAAAGTGGTATTTTGTTTCCAACAAAATGAAGTTGTCATCAAAAGAAATATTTTTGCACCAAAAGTACCCTATACATTCGGCCAAAGATGAGAGCTTTTTGGAGAGGAAAAACAAACACAAAATGATACACAAAACAAAAGGTTGGTCAACATCCCCTCCAAGCTACCTACCAAAAATTCGGCCACTCCCCCTAGCCTTACATGCCGTCCACATTCATGCATTAAGTCATAGGATTTCTTTCCAAAACATCCTCCACCTTCCATGTCTTTGTCCCCTCAATTTACCATAACTCAAGATATCCTACCATAACCTTAGAAATCTTATCCCTTTTTCCATGCTTTCCTTAAAAATAATTCAACTTACCGAAATTATTAGTCCACCTATCATAATTATGCTTGACCGTCCATTAAAGCTAACATACAAAAATAAACTTTAAAAATGCTATACCTACTACTCGAACCATTAACCTCATGCAACCTTTCAAGCTCTTTAACCAACATGCCACTAACTCCTCTTGTGCTTTAATTTACACTTAAATTAACTTAAGTGCTAAGCTCATTTAATCCACTTCATTAAATAAGCCATACTAAAATTTATTCTAGCTTCCTAAATAAAATCAAGCCCTCACAAGACTATACTAACACATAAAATTCATACCCGAGCTAACACAAATAAATAAATAATATTCTAATTTTCCTAAAGCCCAAGCTCCAAATGGCCCAATCCTACTAGGCCCAATTTAAGGATGTTACATAGAAAGCCATGCATGTGTTCATCCATTTGACCGAAAAACACAAAAGAAATAGGAGGAGAAAGCTTAGCACATTCGACCATGAATTTTGCTTGATTTAGGTATGTAAATTGTTCGATTTTTGTTAATTTTTACGTTTTTGAGTTTGTTGCTTCGAATGCTTTTTAACCCATGTTGAAATTTTTCAATTTGAGACATGTTGATGATTCGGCCATTGAGGAGTATTTATGTTTGATAATGTTTGATGGTTGAATATTGAGAATATGTTTTAAAATAACATGATTTGAATTGTAAATTTTGATAAAATTGGGTATTATAGATTAAATTGTAAAAATAAATAGTTGAAGGATTGAATTGCTAAATAAATGATTTGTATGGATTTAGATAGGCAAGAAGAACATTCGGCCTTAAGGGAAGATAACCAAATTTTGAATATTTGATGAGTTTTGGCATTAGGGACTAAATTGTATATATTGTAAAAGTTAGGGGTAAATTTGCTAAATTATGTGTTTATGGATCAAATTGAATGGAAATGTTTTTAAATAAGCTTAATTGAAATTGTTTAGATCAAGATTCGAAGGAAAAAGGATTGGATAAAGGAAAAGCTAGGTTGAACGATTAACCGAGAAGTCTTATCTGTTGTTATCCGAGGTAAGGTTTTAAGTAATTTAATTAAGCTTATGTTTCTTATAATTATGTGTGTTAATGTTAATATAGGCAAGTATGAAAGTCTATATTGCCAAATGTGAGGGGAAAAATTAGATGAAAATTTCTACTGGGTTTAATGAGTTTTATTTGGTACTTTGATTTTAAATTCTTAGATGAATATTATTCTTTGAAATGTTAATGCTACTTATAGTTTGAGGAATATTAAATTGTGACGTGGTGGTATTAAATCACAAATTGATTGTATGTTTTGGAATTTGGCGAAATACAAGGTTTCAAATTGAGGTATGGATTTATTTGATTATATTTACATGTTTGGTGGTAAATTTAAATTTTGGCAATTCATATTTTGTGAAATTAAACAATTTACAAGATTATCAAACAGTATTGAGTATACGAATACCTATCCGAGCACTAAGTGTGCGATACCGGTCAATTTTCACTAAGTGTGCGGAATTATTGGGTAACGGCACTGAGTGTGCGAGACGTTACCGGACCAATTTGCACTAAGTGTGCGAAAATAAAGAGTAACGACACTTAGTGTGCGATACGTTACTAATTTCATTATTAAGGGTGCAGGTAAGTGGCTCGTTAAATGACTTTAGATGCTAATGTTGTTATGTATATGGGAAGGATTGGATATGGTATCATATGTGATGCATGAACTGTTAAATCATGAAAGGTAAGTAATTAAAGGTATGTGTTATGTATTTGAAATCTTGAAGTTCATGAAAACTCAAAATGGAAGCATGATATTCGGTTAGTGGAAGAGTTGTAGGCAAATTAGTTAATATGTGATGCTGATATATGCAAATGGATATAAGAACATATATACATATGTGTTTATTATGAATTTATTTTTGAATACTTGGTTATTTGGTTAGAACATGACAAAGAAGTTAGTTATGAGATCTTGAATATCTTTAATTGCTTATGAATTACTTAAATCTTACTAAGCTATGGAAGCTTACTTCGAATGTGATTGTTTGTGTACTGTAGATCTTATTGGGGTGTTCATCTCATGCTCGGAGATCACGTTCGAAGCTCATCACACTATCAACGATATTTTGGTACCCTTTTTGAGAATGAACTTATATACTATGGCATGTATAGGCTAACTATCTTAGAGTTGACTCAAATATTATTTTGTGAATGTATATACAAATGCCATGCGAAAATGGCTATATTCCTATGATTTGGTTGTCTTGATTTTTGCTTAATATGATGTATATGTATGCGCATTATAGGTTTGACTTAAGCATGTTTTAAAAAGGAAGTATCATGAATGAGTTGGTTGATACTTTGAAATATGAAATTTAATTTTATCATATTGTTTATGTGGTCATATGTAATTTGATGTGTTAGCATATACATTCGGTCATGGTAAAAATTTTAATGTGATTGGTATAATTATTGAAAATTGTAAGTTGATTAGTACTTGGGTAAAAGGTAAGTCACATACCAAGGCTAGTTAAAGGTAAATTATATATTAGATGTGGCTTATGTTATAAAATGATTCAATGGGATTTATGTGCACATGTATTGAAATTAGCCTATGTTAACTGTTTGGTATATGTTTAAATTATATCGAGCTATGAATAATGGTATGGGAGTCATTATAAGTGAAGTATATTATTGATTAAAATGTTCATTGGTTTAGATTATTGGATGTGTATTACTTTGTACATATATTCGGCCTTAAGTGTATGTTTGAATGTATGGTTGAAATTAGAAATAATTAAATGTTTGAATGTTTTATGTATGTACCAATTCGGTTAATATTGGGATTGATCATGTGGGGTGTAACATATTTATGGAAAAATTGAAATTAAATGAAATGCTCATATGTAATTTGATAATGTGATTTGATATGAGCTCAGCATGTGATATTTTTAAACGAATGCTTTAACTTGGTATTTGATTAGTGATGCCCGTAACCCTAATCCGGCGACGGATACAGGCTAGGGGTGTCACATTTGATTGGTATCAGAGCTATGGTTTAGTCGGTTCTCGGACTAATGTAGCGCGTATGATTCTAACTATACATGCCATAATTTATGCTGTGATAGTGTGATGACTTCTGACAATGAAACGTCTTTATTTCTTTCATATAGTAATGGAACCCGATCCCAATCGAGCTGTGGCTGATAACATTGAGAGTGTGGTACCCGTTCCCGCGTAAAGGACCGCGCCAGAGGAATCTCGACCGGCTACAAGTAATCTAGATGAGGGGGCCAGACAAGCCTTCTACTCCATGATGAACGATTGGTTCAGTCAATATATACGAACCAATCCGGCTGTTCAACCACCCCTAAATCTGAATGTTCCCCCTGTAGTACCGATGGTACCCCCAATTGCCAATCCTGAAAGAGTAACTAAACCTCCTGTTGATCGTATCAGAAAGCACGGAGCTCAAGACTTTAGAGCTGAGGATGATGACAATACAGAGCGAGCTGAATTTTGGCTCGATAATACTGTTCGTGTTTTCGATGAATTGTCCTACACACCCGATGAGTGTCTGAAGTGTGCTATATCTTTATTGCAAAATTCTGCCTACTATTGGTGAAATACACTCGTGTCTGTTGTTCTAAAAGAGAGGGTTACTTGGGACTTCTTTCAGATGGAATTCCGTAAAAAGTACTTAAGCCAGTGCTTTATAGACTCTAAGCATAAGGAATTTCTCGAGCTTAAACAGGGTCGTATGACTGTATCCAAATACGAGCGCAAATTTGTGTGACTTATTCGCTACGCTCGTAAATGTGTTTCATCTGAGGCTGCTATGTGACGGAGATTTGAAGATGATCTAAACGAAGATATTAAGCTTCTGGTTGGCATTCTTGAAATTAACGAGTTCGTCGTACTGGTTGAATGAGCTTGTAAAGCTGAAGAGCTGGGGAAAGAAAAACGGAAAGCTGAGCTTGTAACATCCTGAAAAGGGCCTATGCATTTTCAATTTAATTGTACGAAATGACATGTCTTATGTGTTATGAATATATTTTGAACATTTTTGGAAACCTGGAAATGTATGGAAATGTTAGGAAAATGAACATTTTTGGAAACCTGGAAATGTATGGAAATGTTAGGAAAATGAACATTTTTGGAAACCTGGAACTGTATGGAAATGTTAGGTTTAAAAGAGGAAAGTGAACATTTTTGGAAACTAGGAAATGTAAGGAAATGATTTAGAAATGATTCAAAAGAGGAAAGTGAACATTTCTGGAAACTTGGAAATGTAAGGAAATGTCAAGTTTAAAGAGGGAAACGAAAATTTTTGGAAACTAGGAAATGTAAGGGAATGTCATAGAAATGTTAAGTTTTAAAGTTTAAAAAGGGGAAACTAAGGCAAGGTGGCCTTAAGAGAAATTGTATATGAAATTTGACACACAAACAGGCTTGGAAAAGTGGCCTGGATATGCCACTTAGGGCTTCTGGAAATGGCGCCACATACAAGGGTATTGGGCCAAGGTTCGAGCTACAGGGGAAGCAAAATAAAAAAGTTTTATTTTGCTGCAAGAAGCAAGGGAGTTGGACGGCACAAGGCTATATTTTAGGAGTTTTATTCTCTTTAAAATTCGGCTAAATGATGGATAAATGAGGGATTAATTCTTTTTAAATAAAGAAATAAGAAGGGAAATAAGGATAAGTGTTGAATCATCTTTTATTTTCTTTTAGGTGATAATTAAAAGATAAAATTATCACATAGGAAGAGTGATGGCCAAGTAAGGGACTCTAGCTAGTAATTTCGGCTACTAGAGGAAAAGAGGCTATTCATTCATTCACTCTTCCTTTGCCGAATTTCCTAAGCAAATTATCCTCTTTTTGCCGAATTTCCTAGAGTCTTGTTCTTCTTCTTTTTGTTAGTCAAAGCCGAAAATTCAAGATACACCATCAGCCGATTTCTTTTCTTTTCAATCCATCAGAAGTCGAATACATAAGTGACCATAGCCATCTAAGCTCCAAGTCTTCATAGCCGAATCTTTGAAGGGCTTCAAACAAAGGTGCTGTCGATTACAAAGATTAAGGGTAAGATTAGTAGTTATCGATTTTCATTCCTTTTCTTTTAACCGAAATCAAGGGACTAATTTCCCTTAATGGCTTTGGCCGAAATCATGAAGATTCTTTCGGGATTTAGTGGTTGTCAAATACAAGAGGAGATTTATCGGGACTTTCAAAGATCTAAGGTGAGTCAATCGGTCTAAGGTGATTTCTTATGTTTAAGTGATTGAAAATCAGATCTAATAAGTCTATAAGGATTTCGACAGAGGTATACAGGGATTCCGGGATTTGAGAATTTCAAGGTAAGTCCATATGTACATTCGGCCAAGGCCTTAATTGTTGACTAAGATCTATTCCTTATTTTTTTGCAAAGGCCAAAACTAATTTGTTAAAGTGATTTAAAGCTTGGCCAAATACAAGAAGAGTATAGTAAAGATCTCGGAATTTGGCGCCAAGGTAGGTTTTGGGTTATACAATCCTAATAGGATTTGGATTTATGGCCGAATGGCTTTTTATTAAATTTTTTTAAGTTTGGCCGAATTTAGGGACTTGAAATCTAAGGCATTAGATCAAGCTTTTCGGGATTTAAGTGAGCTGCTAAGTGTATCAAGTGTGTACCTCACACTACTTCTTAATATATTTATGGCAATATTTAATCTGTATGTGATTATAAGAATGTGTAAGAATATGGCTAAGGTACCATGAATGGTACAAAGTACTCAGGTACGTTTCCTACTCCTACTAGGATTATGAAATATGTTATTTCTTTTAACATGTGAAAAGTTATAAGAATGTGAAAATTGGCATATTAATGCATAATATGTAATTTGGGGCATATGGGTTATTTAAAAGGGGAAGTGAACGTGGTGACCTAAGACCACGATAATCTGAATGTGGTGACCTAAGACCACTATATCTGAACGTGGTGACCTAAGACCACAATAATCTGAATGTGGTGACCTAAGACCACGATATCTGAGTGTGGTGACCTAAGACCACGAAAACTCATAAGGGCGATGAGCACGTCGACTGCAGCGACTGCCTTCGATGGTGTGTAGCGGATGGAGGGTTGACTTAGTAGTCCCCACGGTGTGCAGCGAGTTTGGTACCGGTGATGTGTAGCGGATGGCATCTAGGTTTGGGTTTGGGTTGCATCATTTTAATTTAATGATATATGAATTTGTATGCTATGAAATGCCTAAATTTGTTAAGACTTAGTGTTGTGTTACACATTTAGTCTATTGACTCACCCCGTTGTGGGAACATTTTTCAGGTGATGAACAGTGATGGACCGGGGTCGGCAGAAGCTTAGGGATGGCCATGCTTAGCAAGAAATTCATTTTATTTGGACTATTTTATTTTAAGTACTTTGTTTTTTTTTTTAATTTTGGGGATTTATTTGATGTAATAAGGCCATAGTTGAATTACTTTAATTTTTCTTTTAATTTCTATGTACGAATTTTTATCAAGTGAAGTTTAAGTAAATTTTATTTCAAAACAAAGCCTAAACGTTTTGTCACCTAAAGTAAAGGATTTTAATAATGAAATAAACTTGTTTTCAATTCAAGCCCAACCCAACACAATCTTTCTTTCAAAACACACAAGTTTTTCCTAAGTAACAAAAGAATTTGAACCAGTTTTCATCGAGGAACATACCAGATCCGGTCCAGGCTCATGGGCCGGGTGTGGGGTGTTTCAGAGCTTGAATCTAAAGATTTTCGAAAGAGATCTGCGAGTAAATTTTCGCAGATGGTAATGAAGAAGTTTAAGAACGATGGCAACCGATCCAACCTAATACTAGGATTTCTATACGAGGGCGACCACCAGTGAGTTCTCGGGCTACATCAGTGGCAAGTGTTGGTAATGCTCGATCAAACAAACCTAAGTGTCAGCAGTGCGACAGACGACATTTCAGAGAGTGCTGGGGTAAATCTGTTAATAGCACTTGTTATAGGTGTGGTTCGTAGGACCATTTCATTCGGGATTGCCCGGAGACCGTTGAAAAAGGTACTGCTCAGAGCGCGAGATCGAACGGCACTGCAGCTAGAGGCAGACCATCTTGTGTTGGGGGAGGTAGGAGTGGCACACAGAGGGGGGCTATAGATGCGGCTATTAGATCAGAGGCCCGTGTACCGGCTAGGGCCTACGCCATCCGTACTAGAGAGAAGGCCTCATCTCCAGACGTCATTACTGGTATCTTCACTCTCTTTGATGCTAGTGTAACTGCTTTGATTGATCTTGGTTCAACTCATTCGTATGTGTGTGAAACATTAGTATCCAGTAAGACTCTACCTGTTGAGTCTACTAAGTTTTTGATTCGGGTATCAAACCCCCTGGGTCGATATGTACTAGTTGATAAAGTGTGCAAAAACTGCCATTTGATGATTAGAGACTTGTGTTTTCCTACCAATTTGATGCTATTACCTTTTGATGAGTTCGACATTATCCTCGGTATGGATTGGTTAACAGTTCACGATGCGGTAGTTAATTGCAGATGAAAGACTATTGATTTAAGATGCCAGAATAAAGAGATAATACGAATTGAATCTGCGAATTTGAATGGACTACCTGCTGTGATATCTTCGATGTTGGCTCGGCAGTATTTGAGAAAGGGTTGCGAAGCCTATCTTGCGTACGTGATTGACAACAAGGTAACCAAAAAGAAGATTGAATCGGTACCGGTTGTTAGTGAATATCCAGATGTGTTTCCGGAAGAATTACCGGGATTGCCACCTGTTCGTGAAGTGGAGTTTGGGATTGAGCTAGTGCTAGGGACTACCTCAATTTCAATAGCTCTGTACAGAATGGCACCGACTGAATTAAAAGAATTAAAGGCTCAGTTACAAGAATTGACAGATAGAGGTTTCGCCAGACTGAGTTTCTCTCCCTGGGGTGCGCCCGTTTTATTTGTGAAGTAGAAAAACGGAACGTTGAAAATGTACATTGACTATCGACAGCTCAATAAGGTGACAGTAAAGAACAAATACCCATTGCCACGTATCGATGATTTATTCGATCAGCTTAAGGGAGCCTCGGTGTTCTCGAAAATTGATCTGAGGTCAAGATATTATCAACTGTGAGTTAGGAAATCGGATATCCCAAAAACTACTTTTCAAACAAGATATGGTTACTATGAGTTCTTGGTGATGCCGTTTGGGCTCACTAATGCCCCTGTTGTTTTCATGGATTTGATGAATTGGGTATTCAGACCGTATTTAGATCGGTTTGTTGTTGTATTCATAGATGATATACTGATCTATTCGCGAGACGAAACCGAACATGCTGAGCATTTGAGGTTAGTGTTACAGATTTTGCGTGACAAGCAATTGTACACAAAATTCAGTAAATGTGAATTTTGGTTGAAAGAAGTCAGCTTTTTGGGGGCATGTTATTTCAGCATCGGGTATTCGGGTTGATCCGAGTAAAATCTCGGCTATATTAGAGTGGAAACCTCCGCGGAATGTCTCAGAGGTACGTAGCTTTTTAGGGCTTGCAGGATATTATAGACACTTTGTGAAAGGATTCTCTTCGATAGCAACCCCCATGACCAAGCTATTATAGAAGGACATGAAATTTAAGTGGTCAGAAAAGGTGTCAGGAGAGTTTTGATCAATTGAAGACTTTGTTAACGGAAGCTCCAGTGCTTATTCAGCCTGAATCGGGTAAAGAGTTTGTTATATTTAGAGATGCGTCTTTAAATGGGTTGGGTTGTGTATTGATGCAGGAAGGTAAGGTTGTAGCTTACGCTTCAAGACAGTTGAAACCGCATGAGAGGAATTATCCAACACGTGACCTTGAGTTGGCCGCTATAGTCTTTGCTTTGAAGATATGGCGTCACTATCTATTCGGTGAAAAATGCCACGTCTATTCGGATCATAAGAGTCTAAAGTATTTAATGACTCAAAAGGATCTGAATTTGAGACAGCGACGATGGCTAGAATTATTGAAAGACTATGATCTCGTGATTGATTATCACCCGGGAAAGGCTAACGTGGTTGCAGATGTACTTAGCCGAAAGTCGCTTTTTGCTCTACGCGCAATGAATGTGGATATAGCTATGACTAGGGAGGGTGCGATCATTGCTGTGTTGAAAGCGAAACCATTGTTTGAGCAACAGATTCGAGAAGCCCAAGAGGTTGATGATGATTTAAAAACAAAGAAAAGTTATTGTGGCTTGTGTGCGGATTCAGGTTTTCAGATAGATGTTGAAGGATGTTTACGGTTCAAGAATCGGATCTGTTTACCGAAGAACCCTGAGCTGATTCGAATGATTTGTAATGAAGCTCATAGTAGTAAATTGTCGATTCATCCGGGTAGCACGAAAATGTTTAACGATCTGAAACAACATTACTGGTGGCATGGTATGAAATGGGACATTTCAGACTATGTGTCGAAGTGTTTAGTGTGTCAACAAGTGAAAGCTGAGCATCAAGTGCCTTCGGGACTACTGCAGCCGATTATGATACCTGAGTGGAAGTGGGATCGAGTCACTATGGACTTCGTATCGGGTTTACCTTTGACGCCAAGTAAAAAGGATTCAATCTGGGTTATTGTTGATAGATTGACGAAATCGGCTCATTTCATTCTGGTACATACGAATTTCTCACTCGATAAATTAGCTGAGTTGTACCTATCGCAGATCATACGGTTACACGGAGTACTTGTTTCTATTGTTTCGGATAGAGATCCGAGGTTCACATCGTGGTTTTGGAAGAAACTGCAGGATGCTTTAGGTACCAAGTTACATTTCAGTACAGCTTTTCACCCTTAATCGGATGGTCAATCTGAGCGTGTTATTCAAATACTCGAGGATATGTTGAGATGTTGCATTCTTGAGTTTGAGGGTATGTGGGAACGATACTTGCCGTTAAATGAATTTGCGTATAATACCAGTTTTCAATCAAGTATTAAAATGGCACCCTACAAAGCATTGTACGGTCGAAAATGTCGTACACCATTATATTGGGTCGAACTAAGTGAAGGCAAGATATACGGGGTTGATTTGGTCAGAGAGATAGAACAAAAAGTTAAAGTAATTCAAGAAAGTTTGAAAGTCACGTCAGATCGTCAGAAATCGTACGCGAATTTAAAACAGAAGGATATAGAGTTTCAAGTGGGTGAACGAGTGTTCTTGAAAGTATCGCCGTGGAAAAAGATACTTAGATTTGGTCGCAAGGGAAAACTAAGCCCGAGGTTTATTGGGCCGTATGAGGTTATTGAGCGTATCGGGCCGAGTGCGTACAGATTGAGGCTGCCGTATGAGTTAGACAAAATTCATAATGTTTTTCACGTGTCGATGCTTCAACGATACAGATCCGACCCTTCTCATGTAATTAGTCCAACCGAGATTGAAATTCAGCTTGATTTAACTTTCGAGGAAGAACCGATTCTCATCTTAGCTCGTGAAGTGAAAGAGTTGAGAAATAAGAAGATATCGTTGGTTAAAGTGATATGGCATAAACACGGGATAGAGGAACCAACCTGGGAAATCGAAGAATCCATGAAAGAACGTTACCCTCACTTATTCGCGGGTAAGATTTTCGGGGACGAAAATTCCTTAAGGGGGGGAGAGTTGTAATAGCCCAATTACGACCCTAATCAGAACGGTGGTTTCGGGACCACGAATCCGAGTTAAATAGTAAAGTAAATAATATTTTAATATTTTATCTGATATCTATGTTATGTGTTTGAGCATGTGATATAATATTGCAGGATAATTCGTTCGTTTGGATGTTTAATTAAATAAAAGGACGAAATTTTAAAAAAATGAAAATGTGATGGATAGTTGTAATTGTGCAGAATTGGGAGTGGTTATTAAAGGTTGAATCCTTAAAAGGGAAATTAGTCCATTACTTATAGTAGTGGACGGCACAAGGTCAAGAGTGACCTTAGTATTATGTTTGTTTTAATATAATAATAAGGGATAAAAAGGTAATTAATAAAACATTATGAAAATTTAAAATAAAACACAAATAGAAAGCCATGCATTTGTTCATCCATTTGACCGAAAAACCAAAAAGAAATAGGAGGAGAAAGCTTAGCACATTCGGCCATGAATTTTGCTTGATTTAGGTATGTAAATTGTTCGATTTTTGTTAATTTTTACGTTTTTGAGTTTGTTGCTTCGAATGCTTTTTAACCCATGTTGAAAATTTTCAATTTGAGACATGTTGATGATTCAGCCATTGAGGAGTATTTATGTTTTATAATGTTTGATGGTTGAATATTGAATATGTTTTAAAATAACATGATTTGAATTGGAAATTTTGATGAAATTGGGTATTATATATTAAATTGTAAAAATAAATAGTTGAAGGATTGAATTCCTAAATAAATGATTTGTATGGATTTAGATAGGCAAGAAGAACATTCGGCCTTAAGGGAAGATAACCAAATTTTGAATATTTGATGAGTTTTGGCATTAGGGACTAAATTGTATATATTGTAAAAGTTAGGGTAAATTCATAAATTTGCTAAATTATGTGTTTATGGATCAAATTGAATGGAAATGTTTTTAAATAAGCTTAATTGAAATTGTTTAGATCAAGATTCAAAGGAAAAAGGATTGGATAAAGGAAAAGCTAGGTTGAACGATTAACCGAGAAGTCTTATCTGTTGTTATCCGAGGTAAGATTTTAAGTAATTTAATTAAGCTTATGTTTCTTATAATTATGTGTGTTAATGTTAATATAGGCAAGTATGAAAGTCCATATTGCCGAATGTGAGGGGAAAAATTAGATGAAAATTTCTACTGGGTTTAATGAGTTTTATTTGGTACTTTGATTTGAAATTCTTAGATGAATATTATTCTTTGAAATGTTAATGCTACTTATAGTTTGAGGAATATTAAATTGTGGCGTGGTGGTATTAAATCACAAATTGATTGTATGTTTTGGAATTTGGCCGAATACAAGGTTTCAAATTGAGGTATGGATTCACTTGATTATATTTACATGTTTGGTGGTAAATTTAAATTTTAGCAATTCATATTTTGTGAAATTAAACAATTTACAGGATTATCAAACAGTATTGAGTATACGAATACCTATCGGGGCACTAAGTGTGCGATATCGGTCAATTTGCACTAAGTGTGTGGAATTATTGGGTAACAGCACTGAGTGTACGGGACGTTACCGGAACAATTTGCACTAAGTGTGCGGAAATAAAGAGTAACGACACTTTGTGTGCGATACATTACTAATTTCATTATTAAGGGTGCAGGTAAGAGGTTCGTTAAATGACTTTAGATGCTAATGTTGTTATGTATATGTAACATCCGGGATTTATGGCTGATGCATTTTTGCTTAATTATATGAAATAGCATGCCTTTGTGTGTTATAATGTGTTTTATGAACTTAAGAATATAGGCAAACGCCTTAGAAATTATTAGATTTCAAGTTTAAAAAGGGAAGCTAGGCCTGATAGGCCTTAAGAGAAGTCATAGGGGAAATAGGACATAAAATGGGGCTTGGTAAAGTGGCTCGGAGGCGCCACTTAAGGGCCTTGGTAAGTGACGCCACAAACATGTACAATGGGCCTAGGTTCGAGCAACGTGGGAAGCTAATAAGGGCTTTCATTTTTGCGTCAACAAGGGGAAGTAATGGACGGCAAGGGGAGACTGTGGGAGGAGTTTAAGATGAGGTCTAATTCTTTTGGAAATTTCGGCTAAGGTAGGAGATAAATGATGATTTATTTTTAATTTATTTTTGAAAGGGTAAGGGAGAGAAAAATAAGGGATTGGATTGAGAGAGGAGAGTTGGCCGATTGGGGGAGACTAAGATTAGTATTTTCGGCCAAAGGAGGAATTAAGGTCATTATTCATTCTTTTTCCTTTTCCTTTCCTTTCTCTCTGCCGAATTCTCTAGCAATATCCTCTCTTCCCTTTTATTTTGCCAAAGTCGAAAATAGGATCCTCCTAAGCCATTGCCGATTCTTCCTAGCCCCATACTCTTCCTTTGAGGCCGAATCCCCATTACCAATCTTTCTCTTCTTTTTCTCTCAATCTTCCAAAAGCCGAAAGCAGGTTCTTTTTGGACCATAGCCGATTGGTTCATTAAAACCTTCAAAGGCCGAAACTTGTGTGATCACCATCTAGCCATAGCCGAATATTGCTGTGAATTCAAGCAAGGGAGCAATCGATTTCTATAGTAAGGGTAAGAATCTATTATCGTCGTTTTATTTCTTTTCTTTAGCCAAAAAGTTGGAATCTAACCCCATTCAGTGTGCTTGGCCGAAACTTTGAAGGAAGTTTCGGGATTTCTTTTGGTAGCCGATTGCAAGGGGAGAGATCTTCGGGATTTCTAATCTAAGGTAAGTAAAGTTTGGTGTTAGGCCGAAGGCTATTTATTATGTTCATCAAGTATTGGAAAACAGATCTAACATGAGCTTATAGGTATTTTGACAGATACCCTAACTAAGGGACACTTTTTCGGGATTTAAATCCACAGGGTAAGTGCATGTATACATTCGGCCAAGGCCCTATTTAGTGACTTAGATTCGTTTCTTATTTGTTTAAAAGCTGAACTAACCAAGTCAAGCGATCGAGTATAGGCCGATTTCAAAGGAGAAACAGCCTGAAATTTCGGGAATTGTTTGGTAACCCAATCGACAGCCAGGTAAGGATTTGGTTATGATAATCCTTCGGGATTTGGTTTTATAGCCGAATAGGCTTTTGTTAAAGTACTAAGTGACTGGCCGAATGTAGAAACTAAGGACGTAGAGTTTTAGATCGGGATTTTCGGGATTTCAGTGGGAGCATTAAGTATATCAGGTGTGTACCCCGCACTAAGCCTAAATAGATTTATGGTTACATCTTAATAAATGTATTAATATGAATATGTAAGATGTGGCTAAGGGTATCATGCAATGGTACAAGTACTCAGGTACGTTTTCCTACTCCTACTATGAGTATAATATGATTTGTACAGCACATGTGTAGAATTATAAGAATGTGAATAAGTAATATGACATGGTTTATGCATACTTGTATGACATGGGGCATACGGGTTATATGGAAAGGGGAAGTGATCTGGTGGTTTATACGACAAATATCTGAATGTGGTGACTTCGTTCACATAATATGAATGTGGTGACTCATGTCACGAAATTTTATCTGGTGGCAATGCCACAATATATATATGGGCGATGAGCACGTCGTCTGCAAATGATCGCTTCGATGATGTATAGCGGATGGAGGGTTGACTTAGTAGTCCCCACGGTGTGATGGTTGGTACGGGTGATGTGTAGCGGATGGCTATCTAGGTTTGGGTTCGGTTTGCATCATTAATTCTATCTCATTATATATATACATGTGTGATATGAAATGATATGCCCGAGTCGTTGAAACTTAGTGTTGGTTACACATTGAGTCTGCTTTGACTCACCTGTTGGGAATATTTTCTTTCAGTGACGCCGTCGTGATGGACCTGGTCTACAGGGAGCTTAGTGGTGGCCATGTTCAGCTCAGACTTTATTTTATTTGGACTTTCTTCATTTTAAGTATTTTGGATTTATTCGGATTTTGCTTGATGTAATAAGGCCTTTGCTATTAACTGTTTATGCATGCATTTTTAATTATTATGATACAATTTTTATTAAATTAAACCTTGAACGATTTTTTTTTCTTAAATAAAAACAAATCTTTAAATGTTTTGACACCTAATACAAATGATTTTCAATTTAAATGGTAAACTCTAAAAACTCGGTTTTTACCTTCAACTTGTATTTTCGAGATATAACAGTAAAGTTTTATTAAAATCTAGATTTTAAGAATAAACTTGTTTTCAACTCGAGCTCAACACAAAGTAAAAATTTCTTTCAAAACCATCCAAGTTTTCCAAAGTATTCAAGAAGTTTTGAACCGTTTTACTCGAGGAACATACCAGATCCGGTCAAGGCTCGTGGGCCGGATTCGGGGTGTTTCAGTTTGGTATCAGAGCCCAATTTTAAAACTCTCGGCCTTGGGTTAAAAGCCCATAACGTTTTCAAAATAAGCCCAAATGAAGTTTGTGAAAAATTTTGTGAATTAAGCAGGTTTTCTGGCATGGCACCTAAGTTCCTAACCATTGTGTGATTTATAGTATAATTTGTAGAAGGGTATAAATGGAACGTAGATTAGTATATTAAGTACTTGAATCCTAGGACTAGGTTACCCCAACAATTTCATAAAACTTTAATGCCTAATTAAACAACCCTGTGACTAAGTCGCCGAGTTAAGGTGTGGCAACCATTATGCGCATGTCTAGGATTGGATTCAGGAAGAGCCTGGTATTTAAGCAGTCCTCGTGACTCACCTCCTCTTCACTCAAATCCTACCTGGTGCGTAGCTACGGTTCACCCTAACCAAGAGGACTCATTCACGGGCTAAACCCAATAACTAAAACCCGAAAGGGATTAGCTATATTTTCATAAAAACTTCAGTTTTAAAATCACCAAATTACCCCTTTAAATTGTAGCAGAACTTAGGTTGAAAATTTTTCAAAACATTGTTGACTTACAAAATTACTTAAATACCCCTAGAGGTAAAATTACTAAAATACCCTTGGTTTTCAAAATTACCATACTACCCCGATTTTAATAAAATTTTCTGATTTTGCAAAAGTACCCAAAAACTTTATCCTTGTGAAATACTAAGATACCTTGACTTGAAAAATTTACGAAATTTCCCCTGATTTACAAAATTTACCAAAATGACCCCCGTTTTCTAAACTTTTTGCCATACCCCTAATTTGGGAAAATTTCCAAAAGTACCCTTGAGTTTTGAAAATTTCAAAGTGCCCCGATTTATTACCAAAATACCCCTGTAGGACAAATTACAAAAATACCCCCGGGATAGGAATAGACAAAAATGTTTGAATAGTGAATGTGTATGGCACATACCATTGAATGGATGTGTTTCTCTGAACTAGGCTAGAAGACTCGAAACTTTGATTGATCGAAAGAACCCCTATTAATTTTCTTTTCATAAAACTTCTTCGCGGATAATCAGTGGAACAAGGGCTAATACATAAAATTTCTTAATCAGATTAAAACGTGATCGTAGAAATGAGCTCTAGAGGACGCGGACGTAATGTGCGAGGACGTGGTAGAGGTAGGATGACTGTGTCGGAACCCGTTAGATCGGGTCAAGGGTCTGAGAATGAGGTACCACCACCACCCCCACCACCACCACCGTTGGTGTTGGCGCAAAGAGATCGCACGAGGATAATCTTGTATCGCAGTCGCGGTGTGCGCGAGTTCTTGAAATGGTGGCTGGAACAGGTGGAAATATGGGAGCTCAGAAATCTGTACCCGAGCGACTCTGAGCTAACAGAGCTGAGGTATTCCGTGGCGTATCCGGTGTGGCACCCAGTACAGCTGAGTATTGGTTGGAGGCGACGGAACGAATTATGGATGAGCTAGATTTGACCCCTGAGGAGAAACTGAAAGGAATGGTGGCGCTGCTACGCGATGAGGCATATCAATGGTGGCTCACAGTTTGGGATGGTGCCACAGCTGAGGATCTGACTTGGGAGTATGTTAAGGCGGCGTATCAGAAGAAGTATGTCAGCACACGTTACATTGATGCGCAGAGGAAGGCATTTCTGGGGCTGGTTCAAGGGAATAAGTCCGTAGTAGAGTACGAAGCTGAATTCTTAAGGTTGAGCCGGTATGCTCGAGGAGTAGCGGCTTCGAAGCATGAGCGATGTGTTCATTTTGAGGACGGACTAAGGGATGACCTGAGGTTGTTAATAGCTCCGCACCAGGAACGAGAGTTTTCTGCATTTGTAGAGAAGGCTAAAGTAGCTGAAGGGATTAAGGACTCTGTGAGGCAAAACACAGATCGGAACAAGCAGAAAAGAGGTTTTGGATCGTCAGGCTCGTCTGGGAATGTGCAGAAGAGGCCTAGAGTTGATGGGCCGTGAGGTCAGCAGTCTGGTACAGGAGGGCAATACCGTACTTGTATCTAGTGTGGTAAGATGCATTTAGGAGAGTGTTGGAAGAAGACGGAAGGATGTTTTAAGTGTGGATCCAAAGATCACATGATTAAGGACTGTCCCATAAAGATAGACGGGAGTCGACCAACAAGTCAGGGTGTTAATCAGGCTGGTAGAGGTGGACAGCAGCCTCAGTGGGGTCGTGGTCCGAATGGTAGAGGAAACGGTGTTGGAAGAGGACGTGGAACACCTGGCAGAGGTGTTGGTAATACAGAAGCAAGGCAGCCAGGACTGGTATATGCGGTTCGTCGGAGGGAGGACGGAGACGCACCAGACGTCATAACTGGTACGTTCATTGTATTTGGCAAGCCTTACTTTGCTTTGATTGATGTGGGCTCTACTCATTCTTATGTTGCATGTAGAGTAGTTGAAACTCTAGGAATAGCCTCTGAACTATCTGATAGGGAGATGACTGTAGTAAGCCCATTAGGCCAAACAGTAGTGGTGAATAAGATCTTTCGAAGTGTACCTCTAGATATTCAGGGAGAGGTATTCTCTGCCGACTTGATGGAACTACCCTTTGGAGAATTCGATCTCATCCTTGGTATGGACTGGCTAGTGGAACATCGGGCTGTATTGGATTGTGCGGCTAAGCGAATGGAGTTAAGGACTCCGGAGGAGGAGGCGGTAATTATGATAGGAGAAAGAAGAAATTACTTGTCTAACGTAGTTTCAGCACTAAAGGCGGATAAGATGGTTCGGAAAGGGTGCAAGGCATTTTTGGCCTTCATAAGTGCGTTGGATGGGAAAGAAAGGGGAGTTAGTGGAGTTAGAGCAGTGAGAGAGTTTGTAGATGTGTTTCCGGAGGAGTTACCTGGAATACCCCCAGATAGGGAGGTGGAGTTTGAAACTGATTTGCTGTCGGAAACAGCTCCTGTGTCAATTGCCCCGTACAGAATGGCACCAAAGGAGTTGGTTGAGCTCAAGGCTCAGATCCAAGAATTTCTTGATCGTGGGTTTATTCGACCCAGTGTGTCTCCATGGGGAGCACCGGTCTTGTTTGTGAAGAAGAAGGACGGAACTATGCGTATGTGCATAAACTATCGTCAGTTGAATAAGCTGACTATCAAGAACAAGTATCCTTTGCCAAGGATAGACGACTTGTTCGATCAGCTTAAGGGAGCGGCGGTATTCTCAAAGATAAATCTAAGGTCTGGGTATCATCATCTTAAGGTGAAGGAGGCAGATATCCATAAGACAGCCTTCCGAACAAGATACGGGCATTATGAGTTCTTAGTGATGCCATTCGGATTGACGAACGCCCCAGCCGCGTTCATGGATATGATGAACCGGGTTTTTCAACCTTACTTGGATAGGTTCGTCGTGGTGTTCATCAATGACATCCTAGTATACTCCAAGTCTGAAGAGGAGCATGATGAGCATCTCCGGATTGTGCTGCAAGTATTGAGGGAGAAGAAGCTCTATGCCAAATTCAGCAAGTGTGAATTTTGGCTTAAGGAAGTTGCATTCTTAGGACATGTAGTGTCTGCAGAAAGAATAAGGGTGGATCCCAGAAAGATTGAGGCAGTGTTAGATTGGAAACCACCTAAGTCTGTGGCTGAGATTCGTAGCTTCTTGGGATTGGCAGGCTACTACAGAAGGTTCGTAGAAGGATTCTCATCAATAGCCGCACCTTTGACTAAGTTGTTGAGAAAGAAAGTACCTTTCGTGTGGTCAGATAAGCAACAGGAGAGCTTTGAGAAGCTTAAGAGGGTTCTGACTGAAGCTCCGGTTTTGATTCAGCCAGAGGCAGGAAAAGACTTCGTGGTGTATTGTAACGCTTCTCATACAGGATTGGGATGTGTATTGATGCAAGACGAGAAGGTAGTCACTTATGCGTCTCGACAGTTGAGGCCTCATGAGGTTAACTACCCGACGCATGACTTAGAATTGGCGGCAGTGGTCTTTGCTCTTAAAGTGTGGAGGCACTATTTGTATGGAGAAAAGTCGGTAATCTACACAGACCACAAGAGCCTTAAGTATCTGTTGACTCAGAAGGAGTTGAACCTGAGACAGCGAAGGTGGGTGGAGTTGTTGAAGGATTACGACTGTTCCATAGAGTATCACCCGGGCAAGGCAAATGTAGTCGCAGATGCCTTAAGTCGAAAAGTGGTGTTGGATCTGAGAGCGATGTTCGCACATCTGAGTTTGTATGACGATGAAAGTTTGTTAGCAGAGTTGCAAGTCAAGCCGATGGTTGAATGAGGTAAAAGAAAATCAGTTGGTGGATGAGGATTTACGTGCTAAGTTATAACAAGTGCAGAATGGAGTGTTGGAAGATTATGGCGTTAATGACGAAGGAGTGTTGTGTTTCAAGGGTAAAGTCTGTATGCCGAAGAATGAGGAGTTAAGGCAGAAGATTCTTCGGGAATCGCATAGTAGCCCTTATGCTATGCATCCCGGAGGTAGTAAGTTGTACAGAGACCTACGGGAACAGTTTTGGTGGCCTGGTCTAGAGCGGGAAGTTACCAAATTTGTCGGCAAGTGCTTGACATGTTAGCAAGTTAAGGCTGAACACCAAGTTCCGTCTGGTTTGCTTCAGCCGATAAAGATTCCACAGTGGAAGTGGGAGAGAATTACCATGGACTTTGTTAGTGGGCTTCCCTTTACGCCTACTAAGAACGACTCGGTATGGGTGATAGTGGATCGGTTGACAAAGTCCGCACATTTTATTCCAGTGCGAGTTGATTATTCTTTGCAAAAGTTGGCAAAGTTATATGTGGCGGAAATTGTGAGGTTGCATGGAGTTCTGATATCGATTATCTCAGATAGGGATCCAAGGTTTACGTCTCGGGTTTGGAAAGCACTACATCAGGCTTTAGGCACCAGATTGGATTTCACTACGGCTTTTCATCCATAGTCTGCGGGCAGTCTGAACGTGTAATCCAAGAGTTGGAGGATATGTTAAGGGGCTGTGTGATAGACTTCAGAGGAAGTTGGGAAGAATATTTGCCTTTAGCGGAATTTGCTTACAATAACAGCTATCAAGCTAGTATTCAGATGGCACCGTACGAAGCGCTGTATGGACGAAAGTGTCGCACTCCTACGTGTTGGACGGAATTAGGGGAACGTCGAGTTCTGGGTCTAGAGATTGTGGCAGAATTTGAGGAAAAGGTGGAGGTAATTCGGGCACGGTTGAAGGAGGCATCTGATAGGCAAAAGTCATATGCGGATCTCAAACGGAGGGAAATAGAATTTGATTTGGGAGATCAAGTGTTTCTTAAGGTTTCGCCATGGAAGAAAGTGATGAGGTTTGGTCGTAAAGGGAAGTTAAGTCCCAGGTTTATAGGACCTTATCGAGTATTGAAGCGAGTTGGTCCAGTGGCATATCAGCTAGAATTGCCTCCAGAATTGAAGCAGATGCACGACGTATTCCATGTATCTATGCTACGTCGTTACCGATCAGATCCATCCCATGTAGTTCCGGTTGAAGAGGTGAAGCTAAGGCCAGATCTGTCCTACGAGGAAGAGCCGATTCAGATTCTAGAACGAGATGTGAAAGTGCTACGGAGGAAATCAGTTCCTTTAGTCAAAGTGTTGTGGCGTAATCATGGATCGGAAGAAGCTTCGTGGGAGCCAGAAGAAGCAATGCGACAGCAATACCCTCACTATTCTAGCCAGCTAATTTCGAGGTCGAAATTATTTTAAGGGGGTAGAACTGTAACATCCGGGATTTATGGCTGATGCATTTTTGCTTAATTATATGAAATAGCATGCCTTCGTGTGTTATAATGTGTTTTATGAACTTAAGAATATAGGCAAACACCTTAGAAATTATTAGATTTCAAGTTTAAAAAGGGAAGCTAAGCCTGATAGGCCTTAAGAGAAGTCGTAGGGGAAATAGGACATAAAATAGGGCTTGGTAAAGTGGCTCGGAGGCGCCACTTAAGGGCCTTGGTAGGTGACGCCACAAGCATGTACAATGGGCCTAGGTTCGAGCAACGTGGGAAGCTAATTAGGGCTTTCATTTTTGCGTCAACAAGGGGAAGTAATGGACGGCAAGGGGAGACTGTGGGAGGAGTTTAAGATGAGGTCTAATTCTTTTGGAAATTTCGGCTAAGGTAGGTGATAAATGATGATTTATTTTTAATTTATTTTTGAAAGGGTAAGGGAGAGAAAAACAATGGATTGGATTGAGAGAGGATAGTTGGCCGATTAGGGAAGACTAAGATTAGTATTTTCGGCCAAAGGAGGAATTAAGGTCATTATTCATTCTTTTTCCTTTTCCTTTCCTTTCTCTCTGCCGAATTCTCTAGCAATATCCTCCCTTCTCTTTTATTTTGCCAAAGTTGAAAATAGGATCCTCCTAAGCCATTGCAGATTCTTCCTAGCCCCATACTCTTCCTTTGTGGCCGAATTCCCATCACCAATCTTTCTCTTCTTTTTCTCTCAATCTTCCAAAAGCCGAAAGCAGGTTCTTTTTGGACCATAGCCGATTGGTTCATTAAAACCTTCAAAAGCCGAAACTTGTGTGATCACCATCTAGCCATAGCCGAATATTGCTGTGAATTCAAGCAAGGGAGCAATCGATTTCTATAGTAAGGGTAAGAATCTATTATCGTCATTTTATTTCTTTTCTTTAGCCAAAAAGTTGGAATCTAACCCCATTAAGTGTGCTTGGCCGAAACTTTGAAGGAAGTTTCGAGATTTTTTTTGGTAGCCGATTGCAAGGGGAGAGATCTTCGGGATTTCTAATCTAAGGTAAGTAAAGTTTGGTGTTAGGCCGAAGGCCATTTATTATGTTCATCAAGTATTGGAAAACAGATCTAACATGAGCTTATAGGTATTTTGACAGATACCATAACTAAGGGACACTTTTTGGGGATTTAAATCCACAGGGTAAGTGCATGTACACATTCGGCCAAGGCCCTATTTAGTGACTTAGATTCGTTTCTTATTTGTTTAAAAGCCGAACTAACCAAGTCAAGCGATCGAGTATAGGCTGATTTCAAAGGAGAAACAGCGTGAAATTTCGGGAATTGTTTGGTAACCCAATCGACAGCCAGGTAAGGATTTGGTTATGATAATCCTTTGGGATTTGGTTTTATAGCCGAATAGGCTTTTGTTAAAGTACTAAGTGATTGGTCGAATGTAGGAACTAAGGACCTAGAGTTCTAGATCAGGATTTTCGGGATTTCAGTAGGAGCATTAAGTATACCAGGTGTGTACCCCGCACTAAGCCTAAATAGATTTATGGTTATGTCTTAATAAATGTATTAATATGAATATGTAAGATGTGGCTAAGGGTACCATGCAATGGTACAAGTACTCAGGTACGTTTTCCTACTCCTACTATGAGTATAATATGATTTGTACAGCACATGTGTAGAATTATAAGAATGTGAATAAGTAATATGACATGGTTTGTGCATACTTGTATGACATGGGGCATACGGGTTATATGGAAAGGGGAAGTGATCTGGTGGTTTATACCACAAATATCTGAATGTGGTGACTTCGGTCACATAATATGAATGTGGTGACTCATGTCACGAAATTTTATCTAGTGGCAATGCCACAATATATATATATGGGCGATGAGCACGTCGTCTGCAGCGGCTGCCTTCGATGATGTGTAGCGGATGGAGGGTTGACTTAGTAGTTCCCACGGTGTGATGGTTGGTACGGGTGATGTGTAGTGAATGGCTATCTAGGTTTGGGTTCGAGTTTGCATCATTAATTCTATCTGTTATATATATACATGTGTGATATGAAATGATATGCCTGAGTCGTTGAAACTTAGTGTTGGTTACACATTGAGTCTGTTTGACTCACCCCGTTAGGGAATATTTTCTTTCAGGTGACACTCAGTGATGGACCGGGTCGGCAGGAGCTTAGTGGTGGCAATGTTCAGCTCAGACTTTATTTTATTTGGACTTTCTTCATTTTAAGTATTTTGGATTTATTCGGATTTTGCTTGATGTAATAAGGCCTTTGCTATTAACTGTTTATGCATGCATTTTTAATTATTATGATACAATTTTTATTAAATTAAACCTTGAACGATTTTTTTTTCTTAAATAAAAACAAATCTTTAAATGTTTTGACACCTAATACAAATGATTTTCAATTTAAATGGTAAACTCTAAAAACTTGGTTTTTACCTTCAACTTGTAGTTTCAAGATATAACAGTAAAGTTTTATTAAAACCTAGATTTTAAGAATAAACTTGTTTTCAACTCGAGCTCAACACAAAGTAAAAATTTCTTTCAAAACCATCCAAGTTTTCCAAAGTATTCAAGAAGTTTTGAACAGTTTTACTCGAGGAACATACCAGATCCGGTCAAGGCTCGTGGGCCGGGTTCGGGGTGTTTCAGTATATGGGAAGGATCGGATATGGTATCATATGTGATGCATGAACTGTTAAATCATGAAAGGTAAGTAATTAAAGGTATGTGTTATGTATTTGAAATCTTGAAGTTCATGAAAGCTCAAAACGGAAGCATGATATTCGGCTAGTGGAAGAGTTGTTGGCAAATTAGTTAATATGTGATGTTGATATATGCAAATGGATATAAGAACATATATACATAGTCTTTATTATGAATTTATTTTTGAATACTTGGTTATTCGGTTAGAACATGACAAA
This sequence comes from Gossypium bickii, assembly GCA_025503065.1. NCBI lineage: Eukaryota > Viridiplantae > Streptophyta > Magnoliopsida > Malvales > Malvaceae > Gossypium > Gossypium bickii. The sequence goes on from CP106719.1 coordinate 47,837,002, forward strand.
GAAGTTAGTTATGAGATCTTGAATATCTTTAATTGCTTATGAATTACTTAAATCTTACTAAGCTATGGAAGCTTACTTCGAGTGTGATTGTTTGTGTACTATAGATCTCTTTGGGGAGTTCATCTCGTGCTCGGGGATCATGTTCGAAGCTTATCGCACTATCAACGATATTTTGGTACCCTTTTTGAGAATGAACTTATATACTATGGCATGTATAGGCTAACTATCATAGAGTTGACTCAAATGTTATTTTGTGAATGTATATACAAATGCCATGCTAAAATGGCTATATTCCTATGATTTGGTTATCTTGATTTTTGCTTAATATGATGTATATGTATGCGCATTATAGGTTTGACTTAAGCATGTTTTAAAAAGGAAGTATCATGAATGAGTTGGTTGATACTTTGAAATATGAAATTTAATTTTATCATATTGTTTATGTGGTCATATGTAATTTGATGTGTTAGCATATACATTCGGTCATGGTAAAAATTTTAATGTGATTGGTATAATTATTGAAAATTGTAAGTTGATTAGTACTTGGGTAAAAGGTAAGTCACATACCAAGGCTAGTTAAAGGTAAATTATATATTAGATGTGGCTTATGTTATAAAATGATTCAATGGGATTTATGTGCACATGTATTGAAATTAGCCTATGTTAACTGTTTGGTATATGTTTAAATTATATCGAGCTATGAATAATGGTATGGGAGTCATTATAAGTGAAGTATATTATTGATTAAAATGTTCATTGGTTTAGATTATTGGATGCATATTACTTTGTACATATATTCGGCCTTAAGTGTATGTTTGAATGTATGGTTGAAATTAGAAATAATTAAATGTTTGAATGTTTTATGTATGTACCAATTCGGTTAATATTGGGATTGATCATGTGGGGTGTAACATATTTATGGAAAAATCGAAATTAAATGAAATGCTCATATGTAATTTGATAATGCGATTTGATATGAGCTCAGCATATGATATTTTTAAACGAATGCTTTAACTTGGTATTTGATTAGTGATGCCCGTAACCCTAATCCGACGACGGATACAAGCTAAGGGTGTCACATCTGGGACGTTGGCATCGATATGATCTTTACGTGTAAGACTATGTCTGGGACATCAGCATCGTATTGATTCGTGTAAGACCCTGTCTGGGACAGTGGCATCGACATCTGAGTGCATATAAGACCTCGTCTAGGACGTTGGCATTGTACGACTATTCTGAGCTTTCTAAGTATCCTACTAGATTTCCTTACGGTTCAATGGGCAAGTCTGTGATACGAATGGCTATGCAAGTAGTGAATTCATTTTAGGTACGTTGATTTATACACTAAGTGTGTATATAAGGTAATTATCTATGTGATCTTACTATGATGATTATGTATATTGGGATAACGATATGAAATGTGAAAGTAAGCATGAAAGAGCTTGTATATATAAGACTTTTGAATTGATGAATGTGGCAAATATGGCCAAGTACATGGATCAAACCATATATGTGATAGTTTGTTAAGTAATTAAGATGTGCCAATGTACCTATGTGCATATATGCCTTTTATGTTAAGTTTATTTGTATTATGGCTTACTAAGCTTTTGGAAAGCTTACTTTGTGTATGTGTTTTCTCTGTTTTATAGGTCGTCAAAGCTACTGAAGGCTCGGGACCGTCAAAGATCATCATCACACTACTAAACTCATTTTCGTACACTTTGGAAATGTATATAGTTAGATATGGCATGTATTGGCTAGTATTTGATATAAGTTTGTTATATGAACTTTGCCATGTGATTTGGCTAGTTATGAGTTGAGAATTTGTTTGACTGAATGTGATATGTGAAGTATGTTTTTGGCATGGTTAGTTGATTCATGAAATGGTCAAGTTTTAATTAAGCAAATGAATGAATTATGCTTGTGATGAGTTGAGTTTTAGTCTTGTAATTTGGTATGTTTTGGTTGCCTAATAGGCATGAGATGTCTTGATGATTTTTCTTGTAGGTAAGACCCGTGTGGGTGGCATTTTAGCCTTGCAAATGGCCTATTTTGCCACACGGTTGTGGCACACGGGCGTACCTGGTGACCGTGGGACAAAGTCAGTAGCTAGCATAAGAGTAGTCGACCTTGGCACACGACGTGCCTAGTAGCCGTGTGATCTTTGACAGGATCGACCACGGCCAGAGTACACGGGCGTGCTTAGTGGCCGTGGAAGTATAGTCAGTTTTGACCATAAGGAGGACACACGGGTGTGTCTAGCAGCCGTGGGAGGCACACGGTCTGCCCACACGGGCGTGTAACCCCTGAAACTTAGAAAAGTTTTAAATTTCCATGAAATTTTGTATGTGTTCCGATTTAGTCCCGACCCGGTTTATAGCATGTTTTAGGTCTCGATGACCTACTAAGGGGACATTATGACTGAGGTTAATATTCAATTGTATGACATATCTGTAAATGTTTCCGATCTGTTTGGTAACGCCTTTAACCCTAGTCCGGCGACGGATACGGGTTAGGGGTGTTACAATTTATTTGTAAATTTTTTCATTTATTCATGAATATACCTTGAGTTACAACTTTTGATAATGTTGTATATCATATTTAGGTTCCTATTCAAATTAAAGTTTTATTGTCGTAATAAGTGTTATCCAGAAGGATCAATAGCTGAAGGATACTTAACAGAGGAGTGTATGACTTTTTGTTCTAGATATTTAGAAGATGTTGAAATAAGATTGAATAAACCAAGTAGAAATGCTAGGCTCACTAATCATAACTTGGCCGAAACTTATTTATTTCAAACTTATTTATACCATTTTTTAGCTAAAAGTGGTGGGACGCACAAAGCTCAAGGACGCACGCTAGTAAAAGATTTATACGAGTTAAATCCTGTCAAGCGTGTCAAAGTATCTAGAAGCAATCATGGCCAGCTTGTTGGATCAGAAGCTCGACTTTTAGTAGGATATTTAGGCATTATAGCACGAAATGCCAATATGTTGCCTATCAACTACGAGTCATGGCATCAAATGCCTGATAGTAACAAAATCAAGCTCTTGATAATATTAAAGTAAAAAACGTGAATGTAATTTATAATACTTTGGTTTAAGTTTCATTTATATTTACTTTCTAAACTTGTGTTTTTTGCAGGAGAGATTTGCTTTAGAGGTCTTGGATAATTATGTCAAGAAGGCATTGGGAAAAAATGGAGAGACCATAAAAGCACTTTAAAGAAAGAATATTTTAAGAAAAATATAAGCCTCGAAAAGAAATTGCGAAATGTCTCGCTGGGAATGCTGAGGTACCAATGGGAAGATGCAGTTAGATTCTGGAATTCAAAGAAAGGAGAGGTATTACGTACTTCCAAACTCTTATAATTATTTCGGTTTATAGTATTTACTATTTACGTAATAATAATTTCATAATGTAGGATTGTGAGCGAGTTGGAACAACAAGTAGGCAAAAACAAAAATTCACGCACACAGCAAGGTTGAAAAGTTTTGCTTGTTTAGCTAAGGCCGGGGTATTTTGAATTTATTAATTGTGTCAAATATTAATTACTTTATATTAAATTATATTTTTACTACTATATTGTAGGAACTCTCGTCTAGTCAAAAAGTTGGACGCCTTCAACTTTTTGACATTACACATAGGAAGCAAGATGGATCTCCCATGACTTCTGAAGCTGGAGAAATTATGGTATATTTACTTAATAAAATTTGATTTATTTTAATTATTTATAATGTTTAATTATAATGGTTTAATTCGTTCTTTAGTAGTTCTAAATAATTTTAAGTTATGTTGCATTTGTTTTTATTATATATTTCATTTCTAACTCTTTAATTGATTTATTAGTAGAAACTAAAGGATAAAAAGGTGGAGTATGAAGCGGTTGCTTCGAGTGATAGTTCTGTTAATCTTGACAACATTGATAACAGAATTATTACTGAAGTTTTGGTCCTGAAAGGTATGGTCGGATTCAATCTTAAGGATCTGGTGTTAACCCAACCCAATATTTTGGATCCAATTCGCAACAATACATGCCTTCGGGGAGTGAAGCTCAAGCTGAAGTTCTGAGGTTAAAAGACCAGATGGCTCAGATGCAAGCGGGCACAGTTGAGTAAATTGCTCAACTTAAAGTGGAGGTAGCATTGAGAGAAGATGAGGTTCAAAGAAAATATGAAGAACTCCAGCTATAACTTAAAGCAAAGGTAGCAGCAAGGGAAGCAGGGGCAGCAACGAGAGAAGCAGAGGCAGCAACGAGGGAAGCAGAGCAAAGCAAAAAGTACGACGCACTCCAGCTACAGCTTCAGAATATGATGAAAATGTTTCAGCAGTCGCAAAATCCGCCATCTTAGACATTTGTTTCTTATTGTAAGAATATTTTTAACATTGTAACTTTTAACATTATTGTAAGAATATTTTGAATTATACTTCATTTATTAATTTATATCATATATCTTTCATTGAATTTGAAGTGTCATTTAGATTTGTTGTTTTTGGTTGGATTTCATGCTACAGGAAGGGTTGTATATGGATGAAAATGGGATGTTGCAAATCTGCCAAAGTTAGGGGCGTTTTTCTTAAAAACGCCGCTAAAGAACGGTACTTTTAGCTGTGTTTGTGATAAAAGCGCTACTAAAGGTACTATTCTTTAGCGGTGTTTGTGAAAAAAATGCCGCTAAAAGTCATGCTCTATAGCGACGTTTGTTTGTAAAGCGCCGCTAACGGTCATGTTCTTTAGCGGTGTTTGTGATAAAAGCGCCGCTAAAGGTCATGTTCTATTACGGCGTTTGTGATAAAAGCGCCGCTAAGGGTATGTTCTATAGCGGCGTTTGTGGAGAAAGCCGCTAAAGGTCATGTTCTTTAGCGGCATTTGTGGGTAAAGCGCCGCTAAAGTTCATGTTCTTTAGCGGCGTCTTTTTCACATAAACACCGTAAAATTTAGCGGCATCGTCTATAGCGACGTTTTTTGCGGCGCTTGTAAAATTGTCGCAAATAGTTTTAGCGATGCTTTATAAGCCTAAAAAACACCGCTAAAAGTCTGTTTTGCTGCAGTGACGTTGTGAACATGTTGTCAACCTATTTCCCATAACATCAAAAAATTATGGGACAACTACATTCATCAATTACTATAACATATATATAATACATAATATGCAGTAGGCCTCATTCTTCATCATCCGAACTGAAGGCTCTATCATCAAGTCCTTTACTCTGAAATTTAATTGCAAAAATAACAATGTACATTTTCTATTTATATGAGTTAGATGTGAAACAACATGAACACGTGGGAAGAATATTTCAATATTAGCCAAAGAACCATGAATTGAAGCTAAATCAAGAATTTTCATCAATACATCCATTAATTATTGGTTGAGAAAATAATAAAAACATCAAATAAGAACCTAACATTTAGTTACAACATAATGAAATAGCCAAATAACAACAATCAATGTCTATTAAACCATCAACAAATTTATTGACAATCTAGTTATAAAATAATCACCTTACTATGAAAAGCCTTGTACTTACTTGACATTCCCTTTTCCATACACTGGTCGAACAGAGCCTATACTTCTTCTCATGAGCATCCATCATATCTATGAACTTTGCCTCTCAAATTTTAGTTAATTTCATAAATCTCTCTTCTGCATCGACTATCAAACAAGCTTCTCACTCTACGGCCCTCGTATGGAATAGAGATTCTGCTTCCTCGAGTAGAGCCTTCTCCCAGAATGTTTGTTTGGCTTGAATTGTTTGTATTTGCTCGACATGTTTAGCACTCATCTCTTCAATCAATGTATTGATGACCGATGTAGATTGGCTTTCTCGGGTGATTGAACCATAGCCAAACAACCTGGATTTGGTTATCCCACGTCCATATCCCAACACTTCTCCATCCTTGTCAGGGCCGAACACTTGTGTATACACCTCGTTTTCCAATGCAATGTTATCTTGAGGCGTAAAAGAACTTTCAAGTGTTGGCATAGAGTTTTTAACCCTCTTGCATGCTTCATCCTACAGTTCTATTTTATTAGAAAAATCTACTTTGAAAAAAAGTAAAACTGATGTCAAAATAAATTAAAATAAATAAATTACTTAATTTAATAAAAAACAACATTTATTTTTTAATGGAACTAACCAGCCAGTTTAAACATGCACAAGACCTAGAGCCACCGGTCCCGTAGTAGGCTGATTGTAGGGTGGCTCTAGCAGCACTGAAGGAGGAGGAGTATATTTTGGTGAAGGATATAGGTTACTATCAGACGGCGGAGGTGTAGGAGTAGGGTCTTGGACAGTTGGTGGATTGGATGGTGGTGGTGGTGGCTTAGCAGTAGGGGTTGAGGCAAGTGGTGAGTTAGGGGAGGTGGGCTAGTTAGACCCAATGGTAGAGAAAAAGGGTTGTAAGAAGAGGAAGAAGAAGAAAATAATAAAAGAAAAGTAATGTAAAATGACTTCTTTCGTAAATTTAATGCATGCCAAACAATAAAACTAACAAAAGATAAAAAAAATTTGATCCAATGAAAATATGTTAGGAATCAAAATTCAATGAAGAGTAAAAGAAAAAAGGTCTTACGCAAAAAATAAATTTGTCAAGTAAAGTGCCACGAGAAAATGCAAAGCATCAGGCTTGGCATTGCTGCTCCAAATATATAGCTCCATTGAACACCAACTTCAAAGAGAAAACATCTGTCAAAAGCTCAGAATTTGTCTAATGATTCGACCTTTTTTACAAAATTTCAATGCATTAAGGTTCCATCCAAAAATAATAACAAAGATATTCTTTTCTGGCATTGATTTTTTACCTTTTGAACCAAAGAAATAAAATAATAACAATAATATATATTTCCTCAAAATAAATGCTATACATTAAATGGCTGAAGTTTATCAACATGATTATTTTACAAAATAACAAATTCTTTGTAGCATATTAACAAATAATAAGATTTGAACTTAAATATCTATAATATTTAATATTTTAATTTAATTATTTCAATCAAAACATTTTTTTAATGTGAATCATTTGTGAATATATTTGTTACATAAATTAATATGCCAACTCTTATTTAAGTGTTGCCTTAGGCATAGTGTTGGACAAAGCCAACTTTTATTTAAGTGTTGCCATAGGCATGCATATCTCAACCCTTATACAAAGAGTTGACCAAAGCGTATGTCGTCAAGTCTATCCCAACACTTAAGAAAGTGTCGGCCCAGAAGTGTAAGCATAATGTTAGACAAAGCCAACTTTTATTTAAGCGTTGCCTTAGGCATACATATCCCAACCCTTATACAAGGAGTTGGCCAAAACATATTTCGGCAAGTCTATCCCAATACTTAGGAAAGTGTCGGCCCAAAAGTGTCGGCATAGGGTTAGACAAAGCCGACTCTTATTTAAGCGTTGCCTTAAGCATGCATATCCCAACCCTTATACAAAGAGTTGGCCAAAGCATATGTCAGCAAGTCTATCCCAACACTTAGGAAAGTGTCGGCCCAAAAGTGACGGCATAGTGTTGGACAAAGACTACTCTTATTTAAGCGTTGCCTTAGGCATGCATATCCCAACCCTTATACAAAGAGTTGGCCAAAGCGTATGTCAGCAAGTCTATGTCGACACTTAGGAAAATGTTGGCCCAAAAGTGTCGGCATAGTGTTGGGCAAAGCCAACTCTTATTTAAGCGTTGTCTTAGGCATGCATATCCCAACCCTTATACAAAGTGTTGGCCAAAGCATATGTTGGCAAGTCTATCCCAATACTTACGAAAGTGTCGGCCTAAAAGTGTCGTCTTAGGACTGTTTTGTTATAGTGATAGTAAGTTATATCAATAGACAAAACTTAGATCGCCATAAACATTGATAAAAAAAAAAAACATAATCTTCTTAAACTTTAGAATATAAAACTTAGAAGTTTGTATTATGAATTTTAGTTTTACTTCTCTTTTCAAATTAAAAGCAAACCAAATTCTTTAAAATAAACAATTATAAGCCATATAAATAAATTATCAGAATTAGATTCAATGGTTATTTAGATTTACTAAACTCAAGCTAAATTGACCTTCCAACTTTCCTATCGTTGCTGGTGCTGGCCATTTAGTCCCCTTACCTAATTTTACTGTTCATTTCAGATAATTTGAGTGATTACTTTTGAACCAGAATTAATTTTTTTTTTTGGATCAAGGTAAAATAAACTCATTGTTACTTTTAATATTACCATAACTAATTTCACCACCTATTAAATAAATCCTTAATCACGTGCTCATTTTATTTTTTCATCTAACTTTCACATTTTTAAATAGCAAACTTGTAAGGATTAGATTTTAGTTACTTTATTTAGCTTTTTTCCATTCTAGATATGTTGTAACATGTATAAGTACATAGCCTCTTATGCTGCAGATTGGAGAGATTTGGGCTCTTGTAAGGCAAGGAAAATTTGGGAACATATTAAGCATAAGCAAGAAAAGGTGCCTCTGAATAGAATTATCTGAGGATATTCCTAGATACTACTTCATTGCCTAGTTAGCTGTGAAGAACAAGTTGGCCACTAAGAGTAGATGATTTAGTTGGGGATGTCAGGTTGATCCTGTATGCATTCTTTGTGGGTATGATGATGAATCAAGAGATCATCTGTTTGGTGATTGCGTTTTTTCGAAATTGTTATGGGAGAAGGTTTTATATGCTTGTAATTTGCAGGTAATGTATACTTTATGGCTTTACCAGTTTGGAAATGAGAAATCGATGGTCACTATTCTTCTTAGACTGTCGTGGTGTGCCTCCATGAAGGCAGGTGGAGGGTCTTTATGTGTTGATTAAAGGCTCTATTGATGCTAGGCTTTCTATCTGTAGGAAATTTGCCTCTTCTACGTGAAGTTCGAACATTATACTTGCTTAATTCTTTTGTAAAATTTACAGTTAGAAGAGTGTTCCTATAGTCTTTTTCTTGTAGCAAGATTTTGCTGATTTTTGGATGAATAAAAAGCACATTTATCAAAGAAATACGCATTCACACAATCCTTTCTTCCTTATTCTTAATTTCATTTCAATGTTGTTTGTTTCATATCTTTTAGCTGGCTAACCCAGGATTTCAGGAAGTTGATGACCCAAGTTAAACGCTTCAAATATTTTGCAAATGCAGGCTACATAGCTCAAATACCTCTAGTAAAAAGGTCCTTACGGTCATGAGCAGTGGGGGCAAATGCTTGACTGTTTTTTTACTCCTCATTATAGTTTAAACTAGCAACTTATTGATATTTTTCAGCACCATAGAATCTCCAGCAGCATTTAATTGCATAAGAAGAAGAAGATATTCGCGGGAGAAATGCTGAAAGCTAATAGCGCTAGGGTTTAAATTTTAAATAGTGTAAAATATTTTTTAGTATGTAGTTAAATAATTACATACTAAAACTAATTAAAATTTAATTAGTTCTTGTGTCACAGGATTAGAATTTTCATCTCATAATTCATATATAACTTCAAGTGATTTTGTTGAAAATTCTCGATAAAAATTCTCTTTAAACACCAGAAATAAAGTAGAAGCAATTTAAAATAAAAGAGAAATGAAAGAACATAAAATGCCACCAAAAAGCAAGGTACATAAGATGTTTAAGTAAATATTTTTAATACTATTAAATACTATGAAGGATTATATGGAAGTTCTCTATTTATAGTTGAGCAAGATTAGAGTCTATCTATAACTGACATTTAAATTCTCTATATCTTTATCATTAGGACTTATACTAATTACTCTAATAACTCTAATTTTAGGGGAGTGTTTCATTGGTTTATTAAGGTTTCAAGTAGATAAGTTTTTTTATATCTTTCACGAGTCGGGCCAGTTCAAATCGGTCAAAAGAGTCACATTTAATTAGCTGACGTCCACAGGACACTCTTTACGCACTCACGATTAGCTTTGATCCGTGGCCCGTTACACTTGTACTTAGATAATATTAGTATACACTTAATTTCTTTTTGCAATTATCCAAAATTTTTATAATGGAAGTTGTGTGCATGAAGATTTTTGGGCCTTAAATCTACCAAACAGCTTCTTCCGGCCGTGAAGCTTTCAAGGATGAACATCTTCAATAACTCATCTACCAAACAGTTCTTCGCTGACTACAATGATGTCGATATGGTTATGTCCAAGTTGTGATTGCATGGAGGGGGAAAGGAAATCATGCTGCCGTCTAGGAACCTGATAATGGAGACGGCAGCGTATTGATTGGTTAAACCCTTATGCATATCCTCTTCCTCGAGTTTTGCAATAGCATTTTGCTTGGTATAGCCTTTCCCAGTTCCCATCCATTCCTTTTATCTTCCAACCAACAAGCTGTCAAATGGTAGTAGAGAATAAGAAAGAAGAGTTGAGAGGGGATGGTTGACTATTTTATGCCTTGGTTTGTCTCATGCAGTTTTGAAGAGAATGTGAAAACTTGTTGTCATTGTGATAATAAGAACAAAAGGAAAGCCAATCATCTCATCCATAACTTGTTGTCATTGTGAGAATAAGAACAAAAGGAAAGCCAATCATCTCATCCATTAGGTGAACTGAATGTGTACCCCTTTTTGTTCTTTGTATCCCAAATGAGAGGTCGTTCTCATAGTTTTAAAGACACCATGTTATTATATATTATTAAGGCGTCGTGAGGACAATCTTGCCCCAGCATTGCTGTTCCCACATACTGTTGTCAACCTACATTAATTTCAGCATATATTATCAATAAAGGGTCCTTCTCATACCTATATCATTGGCATTTCTTGGTTGGCCTGCCCTTTGGATTGGGAATCATTGGACCAAAGCTTAATAAGCACTCAAAAAAAGATAAAAAAAAGAAAAGGGAACAGCGACTATTTCTCTTATGCACTCTTTTTAAGGTTGAGAGAAGATGAATTTTGGCTCATAAAAAAGGCAAAAGTGAAAAAGTGGCCATTCCCTCCTCTGCACCTTTTTTAGGTTCAGAAGAGAACCAATCTACAAGTTGAAACCTCTTTTCATAGCTCTGCTTAATATACCCTTTGTCCTGCTTAAAACTTTTACCCACAGTGTTGAAAATTGACCTCAATAAGTTGGTTGATTAAGACAATTTTCGACACACATCTATATGCTAGTACAAATATCTGATGAGAAAAATCTCGAACACACGAATGAAACTCGAACAGAAGAAGAAATAGGACAAGACTCCAAGGCGTGTATCAAACCACTATCTTTAAAGTTATATTCGCCCCCAGCTATCTTTGGTGTGCAAACGAATTCCAAGCAAATTAACATCGAGGATACAATGAAGTTAATGGCTATTTGCGTTTTGCACTGACGAGAATAGCCCACTACACACTAAGCAATGTATGACAAGAAACTCAATTTCTATAGAGGATTTCTGCTGTAATACTTTATAGAACAATCTAACAATATTAGAAAATGAAGGAAGAAAGAAAGAATATTAGAATTTTTTGTTGGTATATCTCCAAATGAAATCTAATTCCTATTTATAGGAATTTCCATATCTTTTCATAGAGACATCTTTCATTAACAGGTGTCTTTCTGATTAATAATATTTTTTTAAATAAAAACATAAATATTCATTTAATTATAACTATTCAAATAATATTATTTAAATAGTTATAATTCTTTTTCAAAAAATCAAAAAATATAATCTTTTAATTAATTACGTCCATTCATTTATAGTTATTGGAACACTATAAATATTTGAAAATGTCAACACTATATTGTTCAAGATTACAATATTAATATTTGCAACCTGTTTATACTCAAAGATAATAATAACTTAAGAGAAGAACCACTTGGGTGGGTTTGTGAGCAAACCAGAGTCATCCAATCAAAAGCCAAAGGTGACTTTTTCTTCTGTTGCTACATTCTGCTGTCTAAGCCTCTCTCTTATTCTGAACAAACAGAAAAACAAACTGTTTTAACCAAATATTTCTATGGTGGAGTAATAATTACATTCTAGCTGTGTTACAACATTTAGCTAGTATTATTATTTTTTTTTTCAGTTGGTCTCAGACAAGAAGGTTCTCTTACACTAACAAAACTTTTTAGAAAAGGTAAGAACCTTTCCCTGAGTGATCCCAAACAGAATTGTCAACCTGTAATGCACAGGAGCTCTTTCTTCAATGTTTTCATGTTATGGAAGTCAAAAGGAATACACAAGCAAGCAGCACTTGCGACCAGGATTCAGATTAACAGAATCTGCTTGCAGCCTGAGAGTAGTTGATGCTGGCCGGCCACCACTTGTAAATCCTTTTAGTGCTATCTTGTCATGTCACCTTCATGATGTCATCCAATAAAAAGTACATTAGAAATCATCCATCATTAAATAGTAAGTGAAATTTAATTAATGGCTAATAAATAGATGTCTCACTCATCATACGAGCTGACATGATTTTAGTGGAAACCAGGTTAATTTCACCACAACGGCTCAAGTCTCTACATGCTATATATGTAGATCCTAATTATAGAAATGATTAGAGGTGGACATGGCATGTACTATCTTCTTATTTCTCATGTGTATACTATTGTCAACAACCATCTTCTAATAATGGTGAAGTAGACAACAATGGACCTACCTGATGGGTGATTTTCAAGATTATCAGCTCCCTTACTGGTACTGGGTTTACTAGAACTTGGCTGGGCCATCGCTTGATTCTATAAGAGGCGAAATTAATTAGTAATCAGTACTTCACATGATAGATGTGAAGCCATAATTTTGAGAATGACATGCTAAACACTACCTGTGGAGGGGATAACTGCATCGGGTGAAGACCAATATTATACTGCTGATAAGGATCAGCAAAGTTTGGGACACAAGGCTGGTTCGGGTTTTGTACACCAAGCCGGTTTAACATGGTGTCTGACTGATTGTTTGGTTGGATTCTTGATGGATCAGGAGCTGGAACCAGAGCCGATGGTGGCATATGAAAGGGTGGCATAGGAAATCTTGGACCCAGATGAGCAGCAGCTGCTGGTGTTGGTAATGGTGAGCCAGCCAAAACATTTGTAAATGGCATCGTTGGCCTTCCAATATCCATGCCCATGCCCATTCCAATTCCCATTCCCATTGTTGGCATGTATTGTTGAACACCAGGAAACATCATTGGGACCATGCCACACCCCATGGACATCATCTGCATAAAGTTAAATTTTAAAATAAAACAGTTCACTAAACATATTGTGAATAGAACATAACAATCATGTCCTAACTTACTGCATAGTAGGCGGAATTGATGAAGATGTTATTTATGTTACAAGAGCCGAAGCAAACTGAGAATAAAGTGCTATGGTTAGGATAGGTTTATAATTTTAGAATGAGAAAGCATGCACATTCTTATTTAGTTACTCATTAAGCTCTAGTTCTTAATTAGCTCATTGGTGTTTCAATCTGAAATTTAATCTATTCATGTATATCAAGTAAAAATCATGTTCCCAAAAAGAAATCTTGCCTCTTGACTCTTGAGTTTGGTGGTGTTTCAATGGTGAAGTCCCTACAATTAACAGTTCCATAACATTCAAAATAGGGCAGGTGAAAGATTGTTCATTAAGTACTTTCAGTGCTGCAGCTTCAAGTCTGATCCTAACAGGCTACAAAAACATGTATTCTAGATGGAACAGAGACATAAGTTACTTTTATTCTCCAAATTTTAACACTAACAAAATTGCTATAAAGGACAGTAACCGAGTCAAACCACTCTTTGTTACAGAGTTGTAACTTGTAAGAGCTAACATCAAACATAATTTCACATATATCTCATTAAGTACAAGCAAAGACATACCTGAACTTGCAACTGAAGTGACTTCAAATACTCAATTGCTTCATCCAGCATTGAGGCTTTGTCTGACTGAGACACAGAAATATGCAAATATGTTAATAGCAGCAGAAAAAATAGTGCAAATATAACATGACAAACCTTGTTGCAACGAGGTATAAGTTCTTGCAAAGCCCTCATCTTTTCATTAATCCTATCTCTGCGTCTCTGCACACGAGAATATATGAACTCTAAAGCAATGTAATTACACAAAGGAAGACCAAAATCATCAACAGTATTATAATGCTATACAACCCTGACCCGTTCTGAGAGGTTATGGACCTCTGCAGCACGAGACCTTTTTGTTGAAGTGGATCCTCGTGTTCGTTTCTTTGTGTCAGCAGATTCAAACTCAACATCCTTTGGTACAAATAAATTTATCAGTAAATGCATGACAAATTTTTTAATAGAAAGAAAGGGGATGCACGTAGTCACTACGTATGAGTTCTTTTTCAATGCATTGAAACTAATTGTACGCAGTTAAATCTCTACGTGTGAGTTCACTAAAAGGGTACTTAAAACTTCTGCATTTGACTATCTCCTTATAGCATTGGCTTCTTAACTGACTTAGGAAATTACTACTTATGAGCTGGGAATATAGAAACATACCACCAAGGGTATCAGGGTGAAGCTAGAAAATTTATCGAGGGCATAAAATTAAATTGTAATTTTTATGATAATAAAAATATAATTTTATCGTTTTAATAATTTATATCTTTATAATTTTTAAAAGATTAAATACAAATATTTGATGATTAAATTTATCATGGGGACTAGGACACCAGTTCCTTGTGTTTTTGCCGTCTAACAATCTTTAAGACTGTTTCATGTGAATTATTTATAAATAATGTTATTTTATTAAATATAATCCTTAATATATATTGATATTAGCTTCATTGACTTCTCTATATTTATACTAACATAAAGATATTTTTATATCAAGAAATTATTAAAATATCATTTTATTTAATATTTATCTTTTTACATTTTTATATATAATCAATGAAAATTGAATGATATTAAAATTTTAACACAAGACATAATACATTTTAAATACCATTTCAAAATTTTTAGTTAACTTTTTTAATAATATATTATTACAATTTTTTTCATCGAAACAATTAGTTCGGCATAATCTAGTAATTTTTATTATTTTTATATGTTAGTTATTGCTCATATATTAGAAGTTAGATTGTATTTTGTCTTATTTATTAAAAATTTTGATAAATTAGTTTCTATTTGTTAGATGAATTATTTTGTTAAAATTTTCATTCATTTCTACGGTTAAAAACTGACCTATATATGTTAACACGAGGTACACGTGGCATATCATGTCACGTGTCACTTTATAGTTATTTTATTAACCACACCAGTTTTTAACTGTATAATTAAATTATATTTAAAAAAATCAATTTATCTTTTGTCAAACTTACAAAAGTTAATTTCTCAATTTTTAAATAAAAAATAAAATATAATTTAACTCTAATACAAATTGTATTACCATTTTATTTTAGTTTTATCTTTGGATTGATAGTTTGATACAGTGTTCTGCCTTAAAAAAAACAGTGTGCTCTAGTGCCCCAGCGACAAAGAGAAGGGTGCTCATGTTAAACGACGTTAACCCCTGGCGCACGTTAGACGAGACAGAACAGAAAACTTTTAACTCCAATGAACTAACCTCGCTGTGATATTCGGTGTCCTCCAGTTCTCTTCCTTTACGCTTCCGGTCCTCAGCGGCGGCTGCCTTTTGAGCCGTGGGTTCGGCACTGGCACCGGAGCCGCCAGGTGACGATGTCACCGTGACCTCGTACGCGGCTAAATTGTCTTTGCAGGCAGTCCCGCTGACACCAGCTGATTGCGTGTTGGCTCCTACAGCGACGCTCATGTTGGCGCAGTTAATATTGTCGTTTTCTCCAGAAGCTGCCTCAGTGTTGCAGGCAATGACCTGAGAGGCTCCTGATTCGGGAGCCATAGCCGGAGTATCGCTGGAATCAACGACCGTCAATTCCCTAACTACGCTCTTAGAATTAGACTGTTTAGATTGTTCCACCCTCACCGCTTTATGCCTGGAGAAGTGAACGAAGTTCTGAATCCTCGTCGACTCCAACTCATTACTCCTCGACGGCGGTATCGGGGGCCTAGAAGCTGACGCCACAGCTGAAGCTGAAACTTGAGTAACTTTCCCGAGTGGAGGAGGAGCGGAGATTGTGGCGGTGGTGGAGGTAAGGCAAGGGGCGGCGGAGGAAGGATAGAGGAGATCAGCACAGAAATCGTGGTCGAAGCTGGCGTCGCTGAGAGGATAGTGAAGCCATGAAGCCATTTCGTCTTCTTGCATAAAGAGGTGATGATCGGTAAGTGATTGCTGCTGCTGCTGCTGTTGTTGATGATGATGGTGAGATGAGGAAGACCGGATCTCTTTGGTAGCAGATGGGTCGGCGCCTTGGAATTTGAACGGCGGTGACTTCTTGATAGATCTTTGGTTTTGGCTCTGCACAACAACTTGACCGTTTTGCCACAACAGCTCCATGATTTCATCCTCTGGCCTGTTTCATAATTCCATCGCATCATCAACTCACGGTTTTGGCAACAATAATAAAGCGATAAAAAATAAAAAGAAATAAAGAAGAAGAAGGTTTAGCTTACATGGAAGGCTTTTTAGAGCGAGCTAAAGTAGAAGGGATGGAATCATCATCTTCCATTTCGAAATCGGGGACGCAGTGATTCATCCTCTCTCTCTCTCTTAACACTTTAATCTGTATTTATATTAAACATTAATAACTCACCCAAAAAGAAAATTGTAGAAAAAGGAAGGAGGAAATTGTTAAGTATTTAAGATGTTAAGAGAATGGTTTGTTTTTACTTGTGTAGAAGTGGAAATCCAAAAAGAAATACAAAATAGGTGGTGTTATGAAAAAACCCTAGATAGGAAACCAAAATATATTTGAAAATCCAAAGCCGTACAAAGCTCTCCAACGTTGTAGCATATGTATATATATATCCTGAAATGGCAGATTGGCAGTGAGAGAGGAAAAAAAGAAGCAGGAGAAGAGTTTTTTAGAAAAATAGATTTGGTGTGGGGATGAAGTATAATTTAGGTGTTTCACCAAAGATAAGATCCTGTTTTTCTCTGCATCTTTTGACAGTGTATAGTACCAACGCTTTCTTCCTTCTTATTAATAATCAGATGCCCACAAAACAAAATGGTTGTTTTCTTTTAGCTGCGGACCCCAATCCTTTTTTGTTTCCACAAATTGACGGTACTGCTTTTTGTGTGCATCAACCATGTATTTTAATTACATGAATTGGAATCAGCTTATTAACTAGATTCAAATTTTGATGAATATCCATAATTTTTATAATTATAATTAATTTAATTTAAATGTAATATGAGTACTTATTATACAAAATTACAAGAAAAATTATAAAAATTTCTTTATTTGTCAAATTCCAATTTAAAATACGTTATAAATGATTATATTTATTAAAATATTACTGAAAAGAATATGAATTGTCAGCCCTGGGTTTTATAAGTATGCTCAAATTGTACTTATATATTTTTAATGCTAAAAAATTTGCTTTCAGCTGTGAGAATGCTGAATTACAGTTCAACACCTGCTGGGCAGCTGTCTTTACTACAAGTCAAGTCGGTTTCCCTTTCTTTATATAATATGTTTTTTGGCCACTAAAGTTATAATAATTGAGTTCCATGCTTTTGTCAAATGAAATGATGATTTTGTCGCTGGTAATTACGAAACTGCATTCAATTTCTTATTTTAATTTTCACTTACTCCTATACTATCCTTATTTTTATTAATATATTTTGTGCCATTGCTGACGTTAATTTTTTGTTCCAAGAAAAATGACATTACAATAAAAACTTAAATTAATAAATTAGAAAGAGAAAAGTTGGATTTAATTATGGTTTAAAACAATGATTGGCACATAGCCTTTCCAAATAAAGTATTAGTACTAGGATCCTAATTTTGATACATTCAATTTAAGTATCATCTTATATACTTAATATTATATTTAATAAAATAAAATTGTAGTCATTAAAGGAAAGTGAGTGGGTTTACTTTAAGAAGAAAATGACAATTAACGGTAAACTGTCTTGTGATGTAAACTTAATTAATCCTTTATTATTATTATTATTATTATTAATTTTTCTTCTTTTAGATAAGATGCTACCTTTTTTATATACTCTCTGTAGATTTTGTTTTGGCATATAATAAGTGGTAGTTGGATTATTTATATATATATCTCCTTGTAGCACTGGTAATATTTTATTATATTTCTTTTATCAAAATAATTATTTTATAATATCATCTCTTTTTAAGCATAATCAGAATCTTTTTCAATCTCATTCAAATTTATTTTAATTATTGGAACTCCAAATTAAACTCTCTTTCTTTCTTTTTCTTTTTAATGTGTTTATAAGTATAAACAAATTTATAGTTATTTACCTTCAAGTAATTATTTAATATTTAATGCTGTTGAGGTAGAAGCTTGACCATAATTTACAATGATCCATGAAGTGCAATTTTGATAACTGCTAATAAATTTATTTTAAAAAATTAATATAATAAAACATAAGGACTTTTATGTGTGTGTGTGTAAAATTTTAATTGATTTCTTTTTCTTATCAAATGACACCCATTCAAACCCTATTATTATTATGATTATGATTATTTAAAGAAAGGGCAAAACAAGCCCAGATTGGTGTTAAAAGAATGATTATTATTTCAAGGTATTGTTTTAGTAATTTTAATAAAAAGAAGATGAAAGTGGGAGGAGGCAGTTGGGAAATAGTGTAGGGATAAGAAACATGTTTTCTTTCTCCATATGGGGGACTGTCCCTTCACACACACCCACATCCTATGTCTTCCCAATTTTTCATCTTTATCATTTTGTACTTTTAAACTTATAACTTCTCTTACCCTTTCTTATTCTACATTCCAACCACTCATGATATGCCACATCATTAACTCCATTTAACTTCTCAACAATAATCAAAGTTCAAATCTCGATAATTTTACTTTCATTTATTCTAGTTTAATTATGTTTGTAATTGATAAAATTAAACAAAAAAAATGTGATCATTTATATCCTAATTAAGCCTAAATGGCTAAATGATACAAAATACAAACAATTAAGGGTTGTATTTTCAATACAATTTTATTTATTTATTATTTTGGAAAATCCTAGGTTCTGTATTATTTCTGAGACCTCAAACTGTTTTTTTGAAGTGAAAGGATCTAACTTGCAGTGTTATTGTAGGACACATTTTTCCATCTTTTTGAAGTAAAGGTGATAGATATATTCAGATAAAGCCCAAGGATAATATTTTTACAGTAAAAATAAAAGACAACCATGGTCCATGATGTGTAAAGTGCCATCTTTTTCAAAAAAGAAAGTTATATGGTTGTTAAAAGAATATTGCATAGGAAATTATTTAATTTGAAAATGACTTTGTAAAATACTACCATATTTTTATAGCTTTAAGGATGCCAATAATTGCTTAACTAAAAAGAGGGAATGAAGACTTTCTTTTTACAACATATTAAAGTGAACTTCAAGATTAGTGTAATCTGTCAACAGTTAATAATGATCGTCCAATATCTTTTTCCAACCAGTGCAGTGGATCGTCTAAAATAATCCGTGAATCAATTTTACCTCCATTTGTTTTAACTATGCAATCAACAATTTTTTTACTTAAAAGTGTGGAGTTTAAAGTTTAGATTAAATTTTATATTAATTGAGATGCATGATAAAATAAAAATATTTATCAAAAATAAAATTCATAAAATTAACAGTAAAGCATTAAAGGAAAACATGGTCCTTAAAGCTGGTTCGGTTCATCAAACGTAAAATCAAATCAAAGAGCATCTGATGATTTTGGAGTTGGTGCTGATTTGCTCGCCTCATTAATTCCTGGTCGTTGATTAAATTAGAGATATGGGACATACTCAAATTTGTCAGAATTTATTTTCCGAGGAAAAATATAATATCATATCTTATCCATTTTCATGGGCCTCATATATTTTTCTAAAAAATAGGTACAATTTTTCTGGTAGATAATTAGGTACAATATGTTAGTGGTTAAAAGTGACGCAAGTTGGAAATCTTCCATTATTTCATTCAACTGAAATGAAGTATGAAAAAAATATTAAAGAATCTATATATTTGCTTTTAATTTCATCATCATTTGGCAAAAAAAAAAAAAAATCTCAATAATAAGCAGCCCATGTTACAATCATGGTATTTGTGCTAAACCTATCATATTTTGTATTTAATGGAATTATTATTATTTAATTGATAAGAAATTTTAAAATAATTTCAAATTTAATTTATTTAACATTAAATGGACTAAACTATAGTTTTAAAATAAAATTCAAAATAGATGAGTGATTAAATTAAGAAGTTTAAACTTTGGTTAAAATATGGAATGGGTCTTTATTTTTATTTTTTATTTTACAAATTTGAAATTTAGATTCAGTATTTTTATTTCTAAGAATTTAGTTCCTTTGCATTTTATATTTCAAATTTCAGGTTAAATTATTAACATTGTTAAAATTTTGGATTAAATTTGTTAGTGTGACATTTAAAAATAAAAAAAAAATACTCACATTGTATATATGTAACTAAAAAAATGACATAGTAGTAAACTTAAAAAATAATTTTAACAGTGTTAGCAATTTAACATAAATTTTAAAACATAAAAAGTAGAGGGACTAAATTTCAAATTTACGAAGAGTAAAAGGACATATGACATGTCGTATGATATCTGTTAACCTAAATTATATGTACACACATAATTGTTTAAGTGTGTGACTGAATTAATGTCATGAGTCAACTCAACATCAATTCAATAACCTTACATATTTTAAATAAGTTCATATGTATTATTATTAGTTTCAAAACTTACGTTTAATTTTCTTAATATGTGACATCGATGTTCAGGAGGTAGAGTTTGGTTGGGATATTTCATTAAGGGCGCCTTCAAAAATTGAGGTTTCGGTTAATAGTAGGTGGCTCAAGGAAGAGGGTTCAAGTGGATCCCAAGAGAGTAGTAATCCATTTGGCATGGTTGTGGAATATCGTAGGGATGGAAAGGGTGTTGGGGTCACACAGACTAGTAGCTTCTATTGAAACAAAAGGGGTAAAGAGGAAGGTGTGGTTGCTCAAGGAGTGTTGAAATAGGGACAAATGGAAACTATACTAGAGGATAGGCCAATTGAGCATTGTAATGGCAAACTCATCTGTTTTTTGCGGATGATAGCGTATTGTTTGAGGCAAGTTTGGAGGATGTAAATGCTATTAAATCAATAGTGACCGAATATGAAGGGGTATCGTGGTAGCTGATTAATTTTGAAAAATCTTAAATATTTTTCAGTAGCAATGTGTTAAGCAATATAAGGGAACAGATTGGGACGTCCCTTGGTGTGAGGGTCGCTTGTAATCCAGAAAAATATCTTGGCTTGTCGACCATGGTTGGTAGGCACAAGAAAGAGGCTTTTGCGAGTTTCAAAGACAGGTTCATAAAGTGCATAGAAAGTTGTAGTGTGCATCAGCTGTCACTTGGAGGTAAAGAAGTCTTTATAAAATCAATTTTACAAGCCATTCCAGCTTATACAGTGCAATGTTTTTTTATTTCCTGTTACGTTGTGCCGTGAATTGGAAAGTATTATCAGTAAGTTCTAGTGGAAAAATTCTAAAACAAGGAAACGAATCTATTGGTGTGACTGGAAGGGGATGTGCAAGCCGAAAGTATATGGAGGATTGAGTTTCAAGGATTTGGCAAAGTTCAACATTGCGTTACTTGCAAAACAGGGTTGGAGATTAGTTATGAAATCGAATTATTTGTTTGCTCGTGTCATGAAAGTGAAGTACTATCCAAAAAGAGATTTTATGAGTGCCAGTTCAGGTTCTCACCCTTCATATACCTGAAGAAGCATTTGGGGTGCACAGAGACTTTTGGAACTAGGTATAGGGTGGAGAGTTGGAAATGGCAGATCGATAAACATTTGGCCCTGGACATGGAAAAGTAGCAGTTCAGAATATTGATGTTAATTATACAACGGTAGCAGTTCTTATTAATATGGAGTCGACTACCTGGAATTTAGAGACATTGAGAAAGTTTTTAAACAGAATATTGGCTATCCCAGTTGCTGAAGTTGATCTTAGAGATGAGAGGGTGTGGAGAGGTGATAATACAAGAGTGTATTCGGTAAAAAATGGGTATAAATGGCTGCTAGATGAGGGTGCGACTACATTGCCTGGGGAGGTGATACAACAAAATACACTATTATAGAATTTCTACAACAAATTATGGAGATTACAAATTGTGAGCAAAATTAAAATTACAATATGGAAACTGGCTAATAATTACATCCCTACATTTAATAATTTATAGTTGAGGAAATTGCTGGTGGTGAATTGTTGTCCTCTCTGTCGTATAATGGAGGAGTCTGTGAGCCACATTTTTCCAAGTGTCTTGCAATGGGGGTGGGTATTGATGTCTCACCCAGTATTCAAGGACAAAATTGGAAAATATGGTTAGCAAATTTATTTGTCAGTGGAGGAGAGGATCAATGCAAATGGTTAGCCATTGTTTTCTAGGCGGTTTGGCACCACAGAAACAAGGTCTACCATCAAGGTGAAAGGCAGATTATAATTGGCCTTGTTACTTTTGTTAAAGCCTATTATACAGAGAGTACTCACACAGAAACAACGACAAGAAGTATAAGTCAGAATGATATGGTATGGATCCTATCGATGATAAATGTAGTTAAATGTAATTTTGATGCGGCTTTTAACATGTGTTTGCTTAGGTCAGTGACTGGAATAATTTTTAAAGACAATGAGGGGTATATTTTGGCAGCCTGTACTTACCCGAATAACTTTGTGGCGGATGCAACTACGGCTGAGGTGAGAGCCTGCTTACAAGCGGTGACGGTGGCTAAAGAACTGGGATTCTGGAGGCTGGTGGTGGAGGGGGACTCCTTGACTGTTATTAAAAAAGTTCGGTCACTAGAGGAGGACAGATCAAGCATATTTGTGATTATAAAAGAAATAAAAGAAAGGGTTCAAAGATTTGAAGAGTTTACCTGTCGCTTTGTGGGTGGATCGGTGAACTAAGCAACACATACAATGGCAGAGGAGGGAAAACAATGATCATCGCCGAAGATCTGGATTGAGGAGGCGCCTTTAAGAGTAGAAGCGACGGATGAAAAAGACAGAAGGTCTCTGAGATGAGGATGAAATGGGTCGGAGGAAATGGCATTTAAGGACTCCGACAGTTCGCTTCTACAAGAATCCATCGTGTATGTTGAGGGCAAAGGATCTATGGAGAAAGATGATGGTAGTAGTGATGCTGTTGAAGCATGCTAGAGAGATGGGGCTACTATTTTCTTTTTCAAAATGTCTTTTGGGTTTTTTTGTTTTATTTTATTTTTCTGGTGGTTTTCTTGAGGGTTCTTGAGGGGGAATTGCTTGTTTATGTCTGTTAGGTTTTGGTAAGTTTTCTACTTTTTCTTTAATTAACCGTCTGTTTGGTGACAATAGTTGGTGACAAGTGTAACGCATGCAATCATGCATTTATTTTCCTAATAATGGCATCCTTTCAGTTTTCAGTTAAAAAAAAAAAATCTTAATATGAAGTATTCAATTATTTAAATTTCCTTTCTCACAATTTTTATTTTCCTACTATGTTATTATTAGTTTTAAATCTTATGTTTTATTATTTATTATAAATTGTTTTTTAAATAAATACATTTCTTAATATATGACTTTCACGTAACGTTTTAAAAATCAACAAAATTAACTTTTAGTATTTACATATTTTTATCAATTTAATCTTTATTCTTAACAAATTATCTCAAAAAATATAAACTTCAATATATAAAAATTAAAATAAAGTCTCAAAATTAAAAATTAATTATATAACTTTAAAAGTTTGCTTGAAAAACTGTTTCAGTTTAATCAATTGATTAAACACATCAATGGAAGGAGCTTTTTGTCTTCTCCTACAAAGAAAACAACTAAAGCCCCTGATGTTACCAGCGGCAAATCGGGAGGAAAAGAAATGACTCAAAGGGTGTACAGAACCAAGCAGTGAAGATGAAACAGAGACTCTTTTCTCTTTGAAGACTTTCTCGTCGGAGTCATAATTACCGGAGAAAGCACAACTCGTCGAAGAGGAGCTGTAATATGGGGGTTTTACCTTTGGAAGGAAATAGTAAATTAAAAGCTTTGTTCTGTTGAAAAGCTCTTGCAATGATTTCAGGGCATCAATGGTGGAGATTGTTGTTAGAGAAATTGAGATGATGTCAGATTATGCTGCCGTTGTATTTAATACTTAGCTGGAGATAATGTATATGATTTTTTCAAGAAACATCATCAAAAGTTGCTTCACTTTTTTTCTTAAATCTTGCATACCAGAAATAACAGTCTCAAATTTGCTTTTAATTAATATAACATTTGCAGGTCATTTTTGCATTTTCTTTAAATTTTTATATATATTTAAAATTTGAGATTTTTTAATATATTTATTTTTGGTATGTATTTGCTATATTGACAGTGTACTTTTTTATTCCACAAGTAACATTAAACAATTGGTAGATGTCTTTTTTTTTTAAAATATTTTACTATATTCTTATAGGACAATTGTCTATCCCTCAACCCTATTTGCTTGTGGAGTTAACAGTATACCAAAATAATTTCCCATTTCTTAAGTTCAATTTTGTGTATATTCATTTTGATTTTTTTAGATTTTTAAAAAATTTTACACATTTTTTTATTTTAACATAATATTTTGAATTCAGATTAAAATGATGACGGGAGAGTTAACTTTATTATTATAGCAATAAAAAATAAGATGCATCGACAAACAAATTATTAAAATAAATTTATTAAATTTAATAAATTATTAAAATAAATTAAGTTTTACAAATTTTACAAAATTTGTTTTAACTAATTAAAATAAATTCACAAATTAAAGTTGATGTTTATTTTTTTGTTTACATCTAAAACAGTTTGTAAATGCATCAGTTGTGGTTTTTCTTTTCTCAAAATATTTGAACCAAATGAAATTAAGAATTTTCCAAAATCTCCCGCATCATTCTTTTAATATGTAAAAAGAAGGTTAAAAAAAATCAAGCAGTTAATTATTGATTGATCGTGGTAAACAATATTAGATAGTTGAAGTGAAGGGAAAAAGTGGAGAAGAAAACAAAGGGAAAGAGGGAAATAAATACATTGATGACAAAATATTTTATTAAATAACTATTCTCTTTTTCAATTCAGCTTAAAAGATATAAACAGGTAATTTCTTTTTCTTCTAAAAAGTAAAATAGAAAATTAATAATAAGAGAACAAGACATGAAGACGTGGCAAGGGCAAACCGTGTGACATGTTGGCCAATGATGCGACAATTTGCAAATTGCGGGTAAAGTGGAGGAATGTGGTCCCAATTATCTTTTACCACATCAAATAAATTATGAGTATACTATATGGAAATTTGTAATTTCAAGCTATTAAATTTTAATTTTTTTATTTTAGTGATTAATATTATTAATATTTAATATTTTAATTCCTCATCCATTAACAAATGTAACACAGTTTTTTATTATTGACATAATAATAGATTTAGCTCTATAATATTTATAAATTTTATCATTTTCATTTTGGTTTTAAAATTTTAATAAATTTAACTCTTAACATTTCACATTCTTTCAAATTAATCTTAATTCATAAAAATTTAAAAATAAAAATTAAAAAACTTTAAAAACTAAAAACTAAAAAATATATTTAAAATTTTATTTTTCAATAAAAATACATACAAAATTATAAATAAATAATACTCATTTTTCTCTTTTTTTTTAACATGAAATTTTTTTATTAAAACAATAAATTTATAACTAATTTTTAAAAAAACTAACAAGACTTAACCATATTCAAACTTTTCTCTTATTTTATTTTATAAATAATAATTTATTTATTGTACATCTAGCCTTGTTCCTTAATATTTGCCAAATTTGCGAGTGCGTGGCATCGCTTTCGCCCACAACCACCGACAACAGTAACCCTTACTCTAGACTCCTCAATTTTCATATCCTTTTTCGTCGTGCCATCAAATTAGGAATTGGTTGTGGAGCTACTGACATGACTTTTCACCTACTGATTTTCCAATACCTCAATCTCTCCTATATATTCCCAATCATACTCACCCTGAAACACAATCTCAAACGCAATAAGCTCGTTAATGACAATAACCTAAAGACATTGGTTTTAATCCTTTCCAACCTCAAGGTGTATTTCTTTACCCTACCTAAACATGATGGTCATTAATGTTGAAAAAAAAGGGGAAAAGCTAAATTTGCTCAAGTCTTTTTCATGATTTTTCCCCTTAAATTGTTTTATTTATAAATTTATTATATTAATAAATAAAAGTTATGTTAGAAAATAAGAAAAATAGATATTCTTTTATCTATAAATATTTTATAATTTTATATGTAATTTTTTTATAAAATCTTATGGTTTTTTTATCAAAAAAAGAACATTTAAATAATTTTTTTTAAAAAATTATTTTTTATTTTTAAGAATCAAGATTAACTTAATAGAATATGTAAAGTTGAGGGTTTTTTAGAATTAGACTCAAAATAATAGAATCTGTAAACATTAGATGGCTAAATTTGTTATAATTCCAATAAAAAATGCCACATCAACATTTTGTTATAATATTTTCTTGGTGACTCTCAATCCATTTCTAAACTTCCTTATTTCAATGGTGCTAATTATTCGTATTGGAATACTAGGATAATGTTGTTCATACAAGCTAATGATCTTGCCATATGGGACATCATCATGTATGGTCCATCCATATCATTTAAGAATGAGAGATCTTAGTTCTTAAGAGCAAGAAGGAATGAAATGAAGAAGATATGAGAAGTATATAACTAAATGCCAAAGCTATGCATACTCTCTTTTGTGCTCTTGGTTTGGATAAGTATAGTAGAGTATCTTCATATTCTAATGCCAAGAAAATTTAGGACAAATTGGAGGTCACTCATGAGGGTACAAGCCAAGTCAAAAAATTAAAGGTGGGAATTCTTACCCTCAATTATGAGATGTTCAAGATGAAGCCCGAGAAAGACATCAAAACTATGTCCGATAAATTTACCATCATCATTAATGAGCTCAAATCTTATGGGAAGACCTATCCCAATGAAGAAGTAGTACGAAAAATGCTTAGACGCTTGCCGATGTCTTGGGAAGCCAAAGTTACAACCATAGAGGAAGTAAAAAATTTGGAGATTCTTTCATTAGACGAGCTGATCAGTTCTTTGCTCACTCATGAAATGAGACTCAAGGAAGGGAATAAAGAAGAGAAAGTCGAAAAGAAGAAGGTTGGAGTAGCTCTAAAATCCACCGTTAAAGAAGAGAGTGATTCAAATGAAGAGGTGGACAAAGATTAAGAGATGACAATGTTTGCTAGATGATTCATATAACAGCCCGATGTTAGTGAAATCGAAACAGTGGTTTCGAGACCACAAATCTGAGTCGAAAATAAAATTTATTTTAATTTTATTACATGGTCCGTATTATGTTAGAAATGTCATGTGAAAATTCTGATAAGAAAATTTTATCGATTAAGTGCTTAATTACGGGATGGACTAAATTAAAATGCAAAAGTTGAATTCTAGTAGCTAGAAGGATTAAATAACTACGGAATTTAAAACTTGAGGTCCTTATGTAACAGCCCAATTTTGGGGCTAGTCGGAACAGTGGTCTCGGGACCACTAATCTGAGGTTGAGGAAAATTATTTTTAATAATATTTTATGTGTTATAACATATTTAAACTAATGCATGAAAATTTTGGTGCTTTAATTTTGGCGATTGTAGGCTTAATTGCGAAAAAGGACTAAATCACATAAAGTGCGAAAGTTTCAAATTACAAGCTAGAGGTGTCAAATAGTTATAGAATATAGAATGGAGGTCCTTAAAGTGCAATTATGCCTTCCTAGAGGTGATGGCCGGCCAAGGGGGACAAGAGAATTAAAATTTGACGAGGGTTGGTGACATTAGTTGACTAAATGAATAAAATAAGATTGAATAAACAAAGGCTATCATCTTTTCATTTTCTTTTCTTCTCCCACTAAAAATATAAGCAAGCTTAAGGGTTTGAAAGCTTGAAAATTTCAGCTACATCTCATCCTTACAAGTAAGTCCTTTTGATTATTATTTTTTATGAATTTTGTACTTTTGGAGCCCCCAAAGCTTAAGCTAGCTAATGAGGGGACTAATTTGTTAAATGGTTGAAAGTTTAGGGACTTGCCATGAGAGAGTTTATGTTGTTAGTTGAGTTTTTATAGAAGAAAATGAATGTTAGTGTGTAACATCCCGAATTAGGGCCTAGTCGGAATAGTGGTTTGAGACCACGAATCTGAAGTAGAAATAATTATTTTATGACTGTTATGAGGTTTATGATATGTTTGTATGCATGTGTAAAAAAATTTCATGAAGAAATTTCAGGCATAAAGTGTCCAATTTGACTTTTGGACTAAATTAAATAAGTTGCAAAATATGAGGTCCTAGATTGTTTAAGTATGAAATAGCTTGGATTATCAATTTGAGGTCTATAATGTGATTGAATTGTTGTGTGAAAATTTCGTTGAGAAATTTTATCGAAAAAGTGTTTAATTTGGTTAGTAGGATTAAATTATTATAAGTGCAAAGTGTGTGTTCTAGATGATAAAGGGTGTAATTGTGATGGGTTTTTAAAGTGAAAGTCCTTATGAAGAAATTAGCCCACTTATAAGTTGATGGAAGATATTTGTTTGGTATTTTTGAAGTTAGTTGAAAAGAAAAAGGGCAAATTTGGAAGTTAAGTTAAATGGGCATAATAAGACAAAAATAGTAAAAAGGCACCATTCTTTTCTATTTTCTTCTCCAGCCGATTGTGAGAAAAGAAATGGGCAGCCATGGAGAAAGCCATGTTCGGCCAAGCTTGGGAGCTTGATAGATCATGGAAAAACGAGATTCGGACCTAGAACGGGTGAAAAGAGAAATGTGGGCAAAAAGTTCCTTTCAACCCTTTCGACATCGAGGTAAGTTCATATGCTAAATTATGAAATTCTAAGTGAAGTACTTAACATTTCGATGTTGTATGGTTTGTTTAATTGCCTTTATGTATACGTTAAGTACGTTTTGACGGAATGTTAAGAAATGAGAGTCTTATTTTAATTTAAGGCTAGAGGGAAAAGAAATTTGCATGATATGTTGATAATTAAGGTCCCGTGCAAGACCATATTGGATATGACCTTGGTATGAAAATTCGTGTAAGGCCATGTCGGGGACATGGCATCGATATTTTAATACATGTAAGACCCTATTGGAGTATAATGTCAATATGACATTATGTGTATGAGACTCAAGAGTGTTATTTAACAATTTGAGTGATTCAACGGGTATGTTCAAAGAGAGAGAGAGTATGTGGCTGTACCATGAGAAGCACAAGTATATGTTAGAACTGAATGGAGGTAAATTCGGTATATGATGAACCCCTGGTGGGTTATATGTAATTGATGCACCTCAGTTGCATAAGTTATATTTATAAATGCATTGTGTAAATGCGAACGAGTATCGTAGAAAGTTAAGCAAGAATAGTAGTGTGTGAGGATGTTCCCGTATGAACATTTGAAATAGAGAAGTACATAAGGATAATTATCCATGAATGTATAATAATGGTGAGCTATGTGCGAAATCACCTTATTGATGGTTAGTGATGGGCTGTATGCGATATCATCAACCATATTATTATCGGTGGGCTATGTGTGTTACCACCCGATTAATTACTAATCGATGGGTTGTGTGCGATACCATCAACCATATTATTATCAGTAGGCTGTGTGCGTTACCACCCGATTAATTACTAATCGATGGGCTGTGTGCGATACCATCAACCATATTATTATCGGTGGGCTATGTGCCTTACCACCTGATTAATTACTAATCGATGGGCTGTGTGCGATACCATCACTTATGAAATTATTTGGTGGGCTAAGTGCGAAACTACCATAGTTATAAATGATTGGTGAGCTAAGTGCGAAATCACCATAGTTATCAATGATTGGTGGGCTAAGTGCGATACCACCCTATTAGAGATCGATGGTGGGCTAAGTGCGAAACCACCGAGAGATTAGTATATGAGTAGCTTATTAAAAATGCTTGATGTGTTGTTTTATGTGATCATGTGGTGATCAGTGCAGGAATGTATGCTAATTAACACGAGCAATTGGCTTGTGGCATGGTTTGAATGTGGTAAAATATAGAATAAGTAAGTTTCAAGAATGGTCGAGTAAGTAACCATGAGTTATGAGTAACACTCATTATAATACTTTGTGGTTGTGTATATTCAATGAATATCAGTATTTATCAGTTATATGCAGATGGACTTACTAAGCATTATTGCTTACTCCTTTCCTTTTTCCCATCTCTTATAGGTTATTTAGCTAGCTCGGGTTGAAGTCCACTAGAGATGTTTTCACACTATCGAGTAGACTCTTGGTATGGTGTTTCAAGTTCTTATGAGTCATGGCATGTATAGAGATTCTTTTAAAGTTGATTAAGTTCTAATTGATGTAGCCAAATTGTGTTGGCCTAAGAGAACTTACAGTTTGGTTGTGTATAGCGATAGATGATGGCTTAAGTTGTTTGTAATTTTATTGGATATAATTCTCCCTAGTGTATGGGATGAAAACTTTACTTCTCTTATGATTAAATGTTTGTAATTCAAGAGTTATATTGACGCTATGTGGCGTTATGTAATGATGTATGAAGGTATGCATATGAGAGTGGTAAAAGGCTTGGTAGATAGCTTCTAAGTGCCCACATGGATAGACACACGGCCGTGTGTGACACATAGTTAGCACATGGGCGTGTGCCCCAGGCCGAGTAGATAAGTCAGAATGTCAAGTTAAGGCATACAGTTTAGGGCCACGGGCGTGTCAAGGCCGTGTGGTTTTAGTCAGATTCGACCACGGTTGGTAGACACGGGCATGTCTTAGAGGTACACGGGCTTGTCCCTAGACCAACACGGACGTGTGGCCCCTGTTTTGAGGAAAAGTATCAAGTTCATAAAAGTTTCGGGATTAGTTCAAAAGCCTCTCGGAGGTATGTTTAAGACGCCGAGATTGCGTAAGTGATAGGCTTAAATGAAATTTTATAGCCCGTTTCAAAGAGTTCAGAAAGATTAAGCATGGTAATGCCTCGTATTCAGTCTTGGTGTCGGACATCGGGTATGGGGCGTTACATAGTGAGATGAGAAGAAACTTTTATGAAGGGTGTTAGCATGAAAACACCTAAGTAGGACTTGAATGCAAAAATTGAAATTGTGTAATAAACGCATGAAATAATTGGAATTATGAGTAGTTGTAAGAGTAATAAATGTTTAGCTAGGCTTGCTTAATGAGAAAATGTGATGAAAAATAATTTACAAGCCTAGGGGAAAAATCGTAATTTTGCCATAGTATAAGGGTAAAACGGTCATTTTTGCCTAAGTAGAGACTATGATGTATTATGATCATAAAATGAATGAATGAGTGAAATTTTGTTGTTATAGATCAATAAGAGCGCGAAATTAACCTTGACCGGGGAAAAAGGCAAGGTTTCAGATTAAACCGCAAATTAACGCATTTTGCACCGAGGTAAGTTTATGTGTAACCGATGCATCTTAAATACATATGTTGTTGCTTATTGGTGCATTGTATGATTGAGAACACTTACGATTTAAATGGATTGAATTTGGTAGAAAATGAATAAATTTCGGATGAATGTTGAAATAGATATGTAAGTGTGGAATATTATCTGTAGTAAATAATGGTGGGTTGTGTGCGATACCACCTTAATTATTCTTGTTGGTGGGCTATGTGTGATACCACCTATTTACTTATTCATGATGGGCTATGTGCGATACCATCGTTAATATTATCATTTGGTGGGCTATGTGCGATACCACTGTAAATATTCTTGTTGGTGGACTAAGTGCGAAACCACCGAGTGTTTGGTATTACTAAGAATGGTTTATTGTGTAATTATGATGTGTTGTTTCATGTGATCATGTGGTGATCAAGTGCAAGGATGTATATTAAATAATAAGAGCATTTGGTTGTGATATGGTTGTATTGTGGTAAGAGATGAATGAGTAAGCATGGTATTGGATTGTGAAATGCTATTTATTGATTAGCACATGTTATGATGTTTATTGTTTACATGTAAACTTACTAAGCCTAAAGCTCATGTTATGATGTTTATTGTTTACATGTAAACTTACTAAGCCTAAAGCTTACTCCCTTTCTTTTCCCTTGTTTTATAATGTCAAAGAGCCAAGTCGGGATACGAAGATAATCGAACGATCACCCACACTATTAGCTCATCTTGGTATATTTTGAATTAGCATTTTCAGTATGGCATGTATAGGGGTTAGACTAGGTGAAATGTTTGTTATTTTGGCCAAGTGTGTATTGGCTCCTTATAGATGATTTTTTTTTTTTGTACATAGCCATAGTTAATGGCTCAATATTATAAATCAATGAAAAGATGAGGTTATTCATGATTGTGTAGGGTATACGATTGGGTTGTTTGGTTATGATTTATGCTTGAATGAATTAGGGTGATGAAAGAGCTTGGCAAATAGCCCTGTTCTTGTCCACACGGGTAGGCACACGGGCATGTGCCTAGGCCGTGTGTGACACACGGTCGGTTTTATGGGTGTGTGACTAGGCCGTTATTCCCTGCATGTTAGTTTTACAAGTCAGTAAGCTTTGTAGTAAACACACGGGCATAGACACGGCCGTGTGTCTCAACCATGTAGGAGGGACAGCCTTACACATGGGCGTGTGCCCAGGCCGTGTGAAGTCTACACCTTGAAGTTGGAATTTAATTTGACACATGGTCTAAGGACATAGGCGTGTGCCTTGGCCGTGTGACCATAGTGAGATGATGATATCATAAATAGAATGCTAAGGTTTTTGCACACGGGCTGAGACACAGGCGTTTCGAGGACGTGTGAGGGACACGGGCCAGGGACATGAGCGTGTGTCCGGCCGTGTGAAATAAGTCAGTGTCGACTACGGGTGAGGGATATGGTCGTGTGTGACCACACGGCCTACCCACACGAGCGTGTCCCATTTTACACGGATGTGTGGCCCCTGTTTAGGTAAAATTTTTCTAAATGTGTAAAAGTTTCTGATTTATTTCTGGAACCTTCTGGAGGTATGTTTAGGGCCCTGTAGACCTATTATAAGGATGTTAGATATGAGATTGGAAAAGTTTTAATTTGGAATAGATTTTGATAACCCAAAGTTGTATGACCATGTGAGTCAAGTACGGCAATACCTCGTACCCAGCTCTGGCGTGGGATAGGGGTAAGGGGTGTTACACCTTATATGGTAATTAGACCATTAAAGAAAAGTATGTAGATATTTTGGTGACTCATCCATGGAAATTTAGAAAAAGGGCAAGGACTAAATTGAAAATTGAAATAATTTAATTAATTAAAAGATGATAAAAGAATTATCATCTTATTTTATATCATCTTCAACCCTAAAATACATGGAAACCCTAGGAGAGAGAGAAGAAACTTTCTTGGCTTAATTGGGTAAGTTTTCTTGTCCCATTTTTAGTAATTTTGATATTTTTGAAACTGAAATAACTTAATCTATCTATTTGGGGGATCAATTTGAAAAGTTATCAAAGTATGGAAATTAGGTCATGGATGAATATGCTGAAAATTTGAAATTTATGATAAAAAATGAAAGGTTGTTGATAGATAAACAACTTTTACGAAGTGATTTTTGATGAAAACATGATTTAGGGACTAAAATGTAAAGTTTTAAAAATTGAAGAAATTTTTTAAATTTTATAGAATATATGTGCAGTAAAATTTATAGTGAAATTTTGGTTAGGCTCGGAATATGGAGTAAATTGCATAAATTTCATTTTCCGAGCCTAGGGATGAAATTAGAATTTATGGAAAAGTTAGGGGCAAAATGATAATTTTGCATAGGATGTAAATTAAATCCACTTGAATATGAAATGTGATAAATTGATGAATAAATTCATTTTTATAGATTCAGACAACACAAATTCGAAGTTAGATAGAGGAAAAGAAAAAGTTTCGGATTAGTAGATTTTAAACGCGAACAAGTGTCAATGTAAGTTCGTGTAACTTAATTGAGCATGTAAATATGTTAAATTGAATATTGTGTTTGTATGGAATGTGACTTATATTGATGTGAATTATTTAATTGCTATAATGAAGAATTGAATACATGCTTGAAACGGTGAAAAAGGGTTAAATTTCGTTTGAATATTGAATTTCGATGAATACATGTGCTTTCTCGAAATGAATGAGGTCCTACATTTGTTGCTGACGGGATTTAGCTCAGACGAGTAATCCTATTGACCTCATTATAAAAAGAATTTAGCCTGGACAGGTAATCCTAATATAATACCTCTCGAGTATACGTTACAATTAGGAGTTAGCCTGGACTGGTAATCCTAATTGAGCTCTTCTGAGCATACGTTACATAAAGGATTTAGCCTGGACTGGTAATCCTAATTGAGCTCTTCTAAGCATACGTTACATAAAGGATTTAGCCTAGACTGGTAATCTTGTTATACGATATGTAGCTAGAGAGTGTGTTCTTTGATTTGGTGCCCTAATGGGTACTCTTGAATAAGAATTGACAGTTATTGAATGGTGCACCTTGAGTGTACTACTTGAGTATCCATCAGAATTTCAATGATTCAAGGGACAAAACTCTTGGCATAATAAGAGAATTGTGGAATGAAATGAATGATGTCTTGAAAGAATATAGAATAATGAGCTCATCTATGCTTACTTTTCATATGTGAACATTTGTGTAACTAACTTGTTTGATTGAGTGTATATGTTTAGGTAAATTTGCCAAATTGATGAAAAGCATGTTATTGAATGCTTATTGTTAAATAATGTAAATTGGTAAGTTTTAATTCCCGTTATACGAACTTACTAAGCATGTAATGCTTACTAGATTTTATTTTCCCTATTTTATAGTGCTCGGAAGCTCGCAAAGGTTGGAGATTAGTTGGAGCATCATCACACTATCCACTACCTTATTTTGGGTATATATAATATAATCATTTTGATATAATGGCATGTATAGGATAACTTGGCCATTGTGGGCTTGAAAATGATGCTTGTAATCTAGCCATTGGAATGGCTAGTAATGGTTTATTTTGATATAGTTGTAATGTTATAATATGATAGCTACATATATGTCAAGTAGTTGATCAAATTATGTCTAAAGCCAAGGTAAGTTTATAAACAAATATGCTTGTAATGATAAGCCATGTTGAATGATATAATTTGCTTAATTTGAATGCTAGAATTGGTTGGTTTATGGATATAAGTTTTAGTGCAGGTTATTGGTAAAAATTTTGGGTGAGAAATAAAGCTAGAAATAGCTTTATTTTGTCCACACGGGTAGACACACGGGCGTGTGTCTTGGCCATGTGTGACACACGGTCTGGTACATGGGCGTATGGTTAGGCCGTGTCTCCCTTGTACCTTAAATTTGAGAAACAGAATGCTCAGAATTCCTGTGTCTCAGCCGTGTGTGCTACATGGCCTAGAACACGGGCGTGTCTCTTAACCGTGTAAAACCTGCACCTAATTTCAAAAAATAGAATTAACCACATGGCCTAGCAAACGGACTTGTGGCCAGCTGTGTGGCACAAGTTAGAGAGTTACATGGGGTCGAACACAGCTTGTAGATGATCGTTGTTTTATGTGATGTCAAAGTCTTAAAATTTATATAAAGAATGATCAAACCTGGAAACTAACTATGACAACGATGTGAGGCAAGCGCACCTATCGAACAGTAGTATAGTTAAGGCAAGACCAGATTGTCGAACCCAAAGGAACTAAAAGTACTAATACTAACTTTCTTTTTATTATCTAGCCTAAAATAAAGGGAATTTGTTGTTTAATCCAAATTAACTAACTACTAAGCTAAAGACTCTAAGACAGAGAAGAATAAAATTTAGGAAAAATACTTGAGAGAGAAAACCAATTGACTAAGACAATACCCGAGGAAGAATCCACCTAGACTTCACTTGTTATCTAACTTTCGAACTGCACGATTTATTCACTTGACTTGATCCGTAGGATTCCCTAACGTATATTAATCCCTCTCTCGAAGCGACTAACGTCTAACCCTAGGTTGATTAATTGAAATCTCTTTCTAATTAAAACCCCTAGAATTGCTTGAACTCGATCTATGGACTCCTATATTAGGTTTCACCCTAATCTGGCAAAATCTTGTCACCCTATCTCTAGGCGTGCGATCAACTCCGCTTAATTATGCTAGATCTACTCTTAGGCAGGGACTTTTTCTCCTCCACTTAAGCACATCATACTTGAATTAATATCCCGAAAATATCAACACAAGAATTAAGACCACATAATTAAGAACAAGTCAAATATTTATCATATAGTTCAGTAAACGATAACAAGATCCATCTTAGGTTTCATCCCCCTTAGGTATCTGAGGATTTTGTTCATAATAATAAAAGAAAACATCTCAGAAGAAAAGATAAAACAAAACATAAGAAATCCCTAAAACCCCCTAAAGGAATTGAAAGAGAGATCCTCCATCTTGAGTATGATTTCGACTTCTTGAGATGAATCAACTAGCTATCTTCGAGTAAATCCCCACAAATCTACCCTCTTTGGCCTAGCTGGACGCCCCTTGACTAAAGCCTTGGGTTCCCCCTTTTTAGGTTATACTTAGGGTGTTTATATAGGCTTCTGAATGTGTTTCTTTGCCTCTAAGTATCCTAATCCGAGTGAAATTTCTCTTTGTCACGACAGGGACATGCCCGTGTGAATCGTGGCTAGGCCGTGTTCGAGACTGTTGAGTGAGGCACGACCGTGTGGCTTGGGCCCAGGCCGTGTTGATTTTGTGATATGGCCCATTTACTCCGTTTTGGGCCTGTTTCTCATTCTTTTCATCCTCTGGTGCTTTTTTAAGTATAAAACATGAAAACAAAGGATTAAGAGCACCAATTTACAGAATTCAAGGCTTAAATCATTCAAAAGCATGCTAAATGTGGGCTTAAAATATGTTACTATTACGATTTATCAAATACCCCCACACTTAAGCTTTTGCTTGTCCTCAAGCAAAATTCTCAACTCACTATTAAAACGAACTTCCTCGATTCATAATATTCATCAATAGTGTTTCATCATAATTCAAAGATAATTCATACATTGATAATTTAAATAGAAGGGTTCTAAAGATTCAAACAATCAAAGTCATACATTTATAGCACAAAACATAGGTGTTTCCCCTCATCTAAATAATTACCTCTAATTCAAAATCGACAAGAATTGACATCTTCACTAAAGATTCACTCAAATCACTCGAAGTGTTTAAGGTTCAGAATTAAGCACTCAAAAGTCAAACATGAAGAGTTAATCACATAGGCTTGCATGAAAATCAAATCTCCACCACTATAATATGAGATGATACATAAACCAAAAGTTCTTTAATAGGGTTGTAACGGGGCTTGGGTTAAAAGTGTGGATAAAGGCTGACTTAGAGGGTTAAAATCGAGATTGAATTGACAATTTTCCTAACTAGAAGAATGAACTAAGCAATTGAAAACTAATAATACGAGCTTTTTCTTTAAGATTTGAAATTTAAACATGTAAGCTCACTTAGTAGAACTAATAATGACTATACTTCATTTTTTTTAAGAACAAATCACAAATAATAATAAAGAACTTTAACAATTGAAATATGGAACATAGTTAGGTAACTGCTCAAAATCAAATCTCGACAAAAAGGGTAGTCAAGAAGAATGGTGATAACAAATACAAAGGGTTTTGGGTTAACATTAGTAGGTAAGTTAATAAAAAGGGTTGTTAGGATCAAAAGGGGTTCACTAGGGGTTAATTATGAAGGTAGGCTTTTTAGTGGAGTGAGTGGGTTAAATCCTAAGTGCCTTTATCATCTCTGTATATCAAATCAAAGATGTGGTCTCGACATGTATAATCGATACAAATCTAGAATAACAAATCAATGTTGACACACTTATAATCAAAAAGTGAGCACGAAAGAGTGTATGCTTTAAAAGGCTCAAAATCTCACGAAAATTATGGTTATTTGATGTCAACCTCATAAATTTTAAACTTCAAGGAAATAATTAGATTCAAGTAGACAACCTAATAAAATTTAATTTTTTTTAAAATAGACTTATCATGCTTGATTCTCTAGTCTCCTAAAATTTAAATCATCATTGTACAATTATCAATGATTTAATCTGAAACATATCAACAAACATTATAAATCAAAGGAAATTTTATTCTAATCATAATATGAGAAAATTACTTAAAGACAAGATATCATTCATGGCCTAATTCAGGGATTTGAGAATAATGAAGAAAGATATTTTCTCGAAATAAATATTCACCCCCCATACTTAAGATGTACATTGCCCTCAATGTACAAAGATAGATAATAGCAATATAATATTCAAAAGATAAGGAGAGAAGTGAAACTTACTGAATTATGGATGACTTCATTGAGATGGGAGTTCCGAGGTGTAGTGGCTGCTACCGAGCTCTGCGCTAGATGAAGAAATTGGGAAGCTCGTAGAGAATTATCCAGGAAATAATAATAATAATAATTCAAAATATGCTAAATATATATTTAAAGACAAGAAAGATAAAGAGAAAGAAAACAAAAAGTAAAATAAAATTGAAAGAAAAGATGAATAGACTGAAAAGTCCTTATTGTTAGATGGTTCGCGAGGTGGGTCTGACTTCTAAGGCTGTATTGGGGTGGCGGTGGCCAAAGTGGCGTGATTCCCAAGCAGCCTGAAGAACCTAAAGTAGAGAAAACGAAAGAAATTAGATTAAACTAAGTAAAATATGACTAAAGAAAAGGAAAATAAAGGAGAAGAGAAAATGAAAATAAAAACTAAATAGCCTCAAATATTCTTGGCTTGTCGAGTGGATAAAGCGGCCGACATGAACTTATGTAGATCAGTCTCCCACGAGGAGACTGTGCTTAGGTCCTTCCGCTTTTTTGACATAGATGTGGTGTAGCTCAAGAGTTAGATGAAGGATTAAAGAGGAAGAGTATGGCAGGGGAGTGGTCTGAAGGGTGGGGTGAAAGAAAAGAGATGGGGGGAAGGTAAGAAGAAGGAGGGATGGGGGTGGGTTAAATAGAATTTTGGGGCCTAGTACTTTTCCACGCCCATGTACTGTGGGCGTGGTAAGTCACACGGCCGTATCGCACGTCCGTGTTGTGCGTTGTTCATTTCTCCCATGCCCATGTTCAAGTTGCCACTCCCGTGCCTGATCTAACAGTGTCGGCTACGGCTGCATCGCATGATCGTGGTGTGGTAGTTGGAGTCCGTGACTCGAAGATATGATTCATTCTGACTCATTTATCTCTGCCATGTCGGTACGAAGATTTGTGGTGTCCAAACGGCCATGGCCACGACTGTCTGTAAGGCCGTGTGGCATGAAAATCTGCACTTTTGCTTAGCTTATAATTAGATGCTGAAGTAGAAATAAAATTAAAAATAAAGGAATGTAAAAGTTAATAGAATTAGTGCTCGGGTTGCCTCCCAAGAAGCGCTCGTTTATAGTCTTAAGCTAGACTTACCTCTCATTCGCCTAATCATGGTGGTTTGAAAAGTTGAATATTTTCCCTCATGCTATCTGTCTTACTAACAGTATATAGTTCAAGTCGAATAGCGTTTATATTAGAAGTGCCAAAAATAGGATTGCTTACCTCGACTGTTTCGTATGGAAAAACATTGATCACCTTAAAAGGGATTTCTTTGTTTGTGTTGGGGTCAGGAGGAGATATTCGTAGGTCTGCTTTATCTAACAATGCCTGATCTCCAATTTTGAACTTTTCTGTCTCGTAGAGTGGCTTTGGTTCTACTTCATGTATCCTTAGTTTTTTTTTGAGATGCGTCTTCCACTCTTCTAGATCATCGATCTGAATCCCTTGTTCCTCATGAGTTATTTCTTTGTTGGCGCTGGGTCTAGGATCAGGTTCAGTTGTGTTCTTTTGTGGTGCTTCCTGAAAAGAAGGGTTAACCGAATGGTTATCAATAGAATTTACTTTCTCACCTTGATTATTCGATGTCCTTGCTGAATCGAGAGCTTGAAGGGTAACTGTCTCGTCACCTACACAGAGTATGAGTTCACCTGTGTCGACATCAATTTTAGTCCTAGCAGTTGCTAAGAATGGTCTTCCTAAAAGTAGGGGGATCGTGTTGTCCTCATCCATGTCTAAAATGAAAATTTCTACTGGAATACGAATTTATCAATTTTTACTAGCACATCTTCAATTATACCCCTAGGAATTCTAATAGTTTTATCAGCAAATTGAATACTCATCCTAGTTTGTTTGGGTTTCCCTAGACCTAGTTTTTTAAACATTTTATAATGCATAACATTGATGCTTGCCTCGAAATCAGCTAACGCATTATTAATAGATAAACTACCAATTAAGCATGGAATTGTAAAACTCCCTGAATCTTTTAGTTTTCGTGGTAGTCTATTTTGCAACATTGCTAAACACACTGCGTTCAGTTCCATATGCGATTCCTCGTCTATCTTCCGCTTATTTGTCAATAGCTTCTTTAAAAACTTCCTAGAATCTAGCATCTGCAAAAGAGCTTCAAGAAATGGTAAGTTAATATGTAATTTTTTTAAAAGTTTAAGAAACTTACCGAACTGTTCCTCTGTGTCGTCCCTCTTCATTGCTTCAGGATATGGTATGCGAGGTTGGTATTCTTTGATTACCGATTTTGGGTTTTTAACAACTTACCTCAACTGTAACATCCTGGAAAGGGCTTATGCATTTTCAGTTTAATTGTACGAAGTGACATGTTTTATGTACTAAGAATAAATTTTGAATATTTCTGGAAACCCGGAAATGAATGAAAATGATTTGGAAATGAACATTTTTGGAAACCTGAAAATGTATGGACATGATTCAAAAGAGGAAAGTGAACATTTCTGGAAACTTGAAAATGTAAGGAAATGTCAAGTTTACAGAGCCGAACGAAAATTTTTGGAAACTTAAAAATGACTTAGAAATGTCGAGTTTTAAAGTTTAAAAGAGGAAATTAAGGCAAGGTGGCCTTAAAAGAAAAAGTTGGTGAAATTTGACACACAAACAAAGGCTTGGAAAAGTGGCACAAGATGTCACTTAGGGCCTATGGAAATGGCGCCACATGCAAGGTGATGGGCCAGAGTTCGAGTCACTTGGGAAGCAAATAAAGGAAGTTTTATTTTTGCTTCCAGAAGCCTGAGGTGGACGGCACAAGCCTTCTAGAAAGGAGGAGTTTTATTCTCTTTAATATTCGATTAATAAGGTGATAAATAAGGGATTTAAGTTGGATTATTTTTGAAGAGATAATAAAGGATTATTCTCTAATTATTTTAAATTAAAGAGATAAAGCTATCAAATAAAGAAGAGTGATGGCCAAGTAAGGGATTCTGAGTAGTAGTTTCGGCTATAAAAGGAAGAACACAGGGCTACTCATCAATTTTTCTTCCTCGTCTTCTCTCTGTCGAATTTCTGAGTGCTCTCTTCTCTTCTCTTCTCTTTTTCTTTTATCAAGCCGAATTTATAGCCCACCATTGTCAAAATTCTCAAGTTTTCTTTTCTTCCTATTTCTTCTTACCAATCCATTCAAAAGCCGAATCTTGGAAGGGCTTCAAGCATAGGTGCTGTTGATTTCTTCAAAGGTAAGAACAAGTTTGATTTCCATTCTTTTCTTTTAGATTAGCCGAGAGATAATCTAACCCCATACATATTATGGTTGCCGAATATGGAAGGATCTTTCGGGATTATCAGAGTAATCGACTAAAAGGAAGAGTATTCGGGATTTCTAAGATTAAGGTAAGACATGTGAATATTCGGCCAAAGGCCTTGATTTATGTTTCGATGATTAAGATTAAGTCTAATGTAAGGTTTTAGGGATTTCGACGTTCCTAGGGAAACAAGGAACAGTTTTGGGATTTGTTGGTGTTCCAATCGGCAACAAGGTAAGAATACTAATCCTACTAGGATTTGGAATTTTGGCCGAATGGCTTTTTTATTAAGGTAATAAGTGATAAATCAATGTAGGGATTAAGGATCTAAGCATTAGATCAAGCTTTTCGGGATCTCAAGGAAATTTTAACCGAACCAGGTGTGTACCCCACACTATATTATAATACATTTTATGGCATATTTAATTA
Source organism: Gossypium bickii (assembly GCA_025503065.1). Classification (NCBI taxonomy): domain Eukaryota; kingdom Viridiplantae; phylum Streptophyta; class Magnoliopsida; order Malvales; family Malvaceae; genus Gossypium; species Gossypium bickii. The sequence continues at coordinate 47,879,130 of CP106719.1, forward strand.
AAATATGTGTTATTAAGAATATGAAAGTGGCTAAGGTACCATGTTATGATACTAAGTACTCAGGTACGTTTCCTACTTCTACTAGGAATATGAAAAATGTTATTAGTAACATGAGAATATGATAAGAATGTGAACTCTGGCATATTTATCCATATTATTATTATATGGGGCATATGGGTATGTTTGAAAGGGGAAGTGAATGTGGTGACCTAAGACCACGAACACGGTGACCTAAGATCGTGATATCTGAAAAGTGGTGACCTAAGACCACGATGTCTCGGGCGTGGTGACCTAAGACCACAAATGCGGTGACCTAAGACCGCAATTTGGTGTGTAGCGGAAGGAGGGTCAACTTAGTAGTCCCACGGTGTGACCGCGTGTACGCACGGTGTGTAGCGGATGGACAATTAGGTTTGGGTTTGGGAATGCATCATAACTTGTATTCATTGTTCGAATGTGTAACTCTTGTATGCCTAATTCTATTATGATTTAGTGTCGTGTACACATTGAGTCTGCTTTGACTCACCCCGCTGCGACTATTTTCAGTGTGACGACAAAGAATGGACCCCTGCTCGGCAGAAGCTTAGGGATGGCCATGCACAGTAAGGAATTTAATTAATGTGGATTTTATTTTTATCAAGTACTTAAACTTAAAGTTTGGGGAATTATTTGATGTAATAAGGCCATAAGGCCATAGTTGGTTTTCTTTAATTCTTTTACTTTTATTTATTATGTTTACAAATTATTATTTATGGATTCAAGTAAATTTATTTTGAAGTAAACCCTAAATGTTTATCACCTTAAATAAATGGATTTCAATGTAAGATAAGTTGGTTTTCAATAAAAGCCCAACCCAAACAATATTTTTTTTAATCGCACAAGTTTTCTCTAAGTAACAAAAGAATTTGAAACCGGTTTTCTTGAGGAACATACCAAATCTAGTCAAAGTTCGTGGGCCGGATTTGGGGTGTTTCATCAACCTTTCCTTCTTCTACTAAATTCTCTTGCCGGAGATTGGGATCATCTAACCCTTCTCTATCTTAAGCTGTTATGACTTGAATTTGCTCATTTGGGTTAGTCTCGGTGTTGCTTGGTAGGCTTCCCTGTGGTTTTTCAGAGATCTCCTTAGCCAGTTGCCCTAACTGATTCTCGATCCTTTGAATTGATGCTTGTTGATTTTTAAGTGTTGTCTTAATATTCTGGAAACGTGTTTCTGTGACTGCTATGAATTTTGTTAGCATCTCCTCCAGGTTCGACTTCTTTGCCTATGGGTAGGGCTGTTGTTGGAAGTTTTGGGATGGTTGTTGCCTTTGATTTCCTTGACCACCCCATGAGAAATTGGAGTGGTTCTTCCAACCTGGATTATAAGTATTAATATAAGGGTTATTGTTAGATCGGAAATTGTTACCCATATAGTTCATTTGTTCACGTTCCATGCCCTGTCCGTAGGGTGGGTACTCAAGATTCGCCACGCCTCCACTTACGTTGCACTGCATAACTGGATGTACTTGCGAAAAACCGTATAAACATCAAATTTTTTATGTAACATCTTTACCTGATTTGATAGTAAGGTTACTGCGTCGAGGTTGAAAACTCTAGCTGCTTTGGCTGGCCTTGTCCTTGTAACTTGCCACTGATAGTTATTCAACGACATCTCCTCTATAAACTCGTAGGCTGCTTCAGGAGTTTTATTGTTCAGGGTTCCGCCAACTGCTGAATCGATTAATTACCTTGTTGAAGGGTTCACACCGTTGTAGAAAGTTTGGACCTGTAGCCACAAAGGTAACCTGTGGTGTAGGCACCTCCTCAACAAATCTTTGTATCTCTCCCATGCATCATAAAGTGTCTCTAAATCCATCTGCACAAAATAAGAGATATCATTCCTTAACTTGGCCGTTTTGGCCAGCGAAAAATATTTCAATAAAAATTTTTTGGTCATTTGATCCCATGTAGTGATTGACCCTCGTGGAAGAGAATGCAACCACTGTTTGGCTTTATTCCTCAAAGAAAAGGGAAATAACCGAAGACGGATGGTATCATCAGAAATGCCATTTATTTTGAAGGTATCACAGAATTCTAGAAAATTCGCTAAGTGTGTATTAGGATCCTCATCCTACAAACCATCAAACTGAACAAACTGTTGTATCATCTGTATAGTGTTAGGTTTTAGTTCAAAATTATTTGCAGCAATAGTAGGCCTAACAATACTTGACTCAGTTCTTGTTAAACTAGGTTTAGCATAATCATACATAGTTCTAGGAGCATGATTTTCGCCCATCTCTAGAGGTAGCGGATTATTCTCATCCATCTCTTTGGTGGTATTGATTTTGGCTTCTTGCTCTTCTTCTATGTAGTTTAAGCTTCGCCTTATTTCTCTACGATTTCTGCGAATTGTACCTTCAATATCACTATCGTAAAGTAAGGGTCCTGTCGGGTTCCTTTTAGTCATAAACTAGAGGTACCTGGGAGAAACAAAAGAAAATAAATTAGCAAAGTTAAAAAAAACAAACTAAGAAATAAAAGTAAATTGCAAAAAATAAAAATGGCTAAAGTAATAAAAATTGAGCGTTCTTAATATTTCAGTTCCCCGGCAACAGCGCCAAAAACTTGATCGTTGTTTTATGCGATGTCAAAGTCTTAAAATTTATATAAAGAATGATCGAACCTGGAAACTAACTATGACAATGATGTGAGGCAAGCGCACCTATTGAACAGTAGTATAGTTAAGGCAAGACCGGATTGTCGAACCCAAAGGAACTAAAAGTACTAATACGAACTTTCTTTTTATAATCTAGCCTAAAATAAAGGGAATTTGTTGTTTAATCTAAATTAACTAGCTACTAAGCTAAAGACTCTAAGACAAAGAAGAATAAAATTTGGGAAAAATACTTGAGAGAGAAAACCAATTGACTAAGACAATACCCGAGGAAGAATCCACCTAGACTTCACTTGTTATCTAACTCTGAACCAGACGATTTATTCATTTGACTTGATCCGTAGGATTCCCTAACGTATATTAATCCCTCTCTTGAAGCGACTAACGTCTAACCCTAGGTTGATTAATTGAAATCTCTTTCTAATTAAAACCCCATAGAATTGCATAAACTCGATCTATGGACTCCCATATTAGGTTTCACCCTAATCTGGCAAAATCTTGTCACCCTATCTCTAGGCGTGCGATCAACTCCGCTTAATTATGCTAGATGTACTCTTAGGCAGGTACTTTTGCTCCTCCACCTAAGCATATCATACTTGAATTAATATCCCGAAAATAACAACACAAGAATTAAGAACACGTAATTATGAACAAGTCAAATATTTATCATATAGTTCAGCAAATGATAACAAGATTCATCTTAGGTTTCATCCCCCTCAGGTATCTGAGGGTTTAGTTTATTATAATAAAACACATCTCAGAAGAAAAGATAAAACAAAACACAAGAAATCCCTAAAACCCCCTAAAGAAATTGAAAGAGAGATCCTCCGTCTTGAGTATGATTCCAGCTTCTTGAGATGAATCAACTGGCTATCTTCGAGTAAATCCCCACAAATCTACCCTCTTTGGCCTAGCTGGATGCCCCCTGACTAAAGCCTTGGGTTCCCCCTTTTTAGGTTATACTTAGGGTGTTTATATAGGCTTCTGAATGTGTTTCTTCGCCTTTAAGTATCCTAATCCGAGTGAAATTTCTCTTTGTCATGACAGGGACACGCCAATGGCACACGCCCGTATGAATCGTGGCCAGGCCGTGTTCGAGACTGTTGATTGAGGCACGGCCATGTGGCTTGGGCCCAGGCCGTGTTGATTTCGTGATATGGCCCATTTACTCTGTTTTGGGCCCGTTTCTCGTTCTTTTCATCCTCTGGTGCTTTTCTAAGTATAAAACATGAAAACAAAGGATTAAGAGCACTAATTTACACAATTCAAGGCTTAAATCATCCAAAAGCATGCTAAATGTGGGCTTAAAATCTGTTACTATTGCGGTTTTTCAGTAGCACGGGCGTGTCCTAGGGTCACACGGGCGTGTGAACTCTGTAACTTAGAAAATTTTTGAAATTTCGTGAAAAATTCTTAGAGTTTCTGATTGAGTCCCTAATCGATTCTAAAGCTCATATTGGGCCTCAAGGGTCCATTAAGGAACATTACGAATAGTTTCGAAAATCAATAGTAATTGACTTCAAAATATTTGTAAATGTTCTGTAAACTCCGGTAATGCTTTGTAACCCGGTGACGAATACAAGTTAAGGGTGTTACGAATCAAGAGGTTTATGATATCCAATAGAAGTAAAAATTTCAAAAAGAAAGGACTCAAACTTGAATCTTCCAAGGAGAAGGAGCTGATAGTTTACTATGAGTGCAAGAAATCGAGACACATTAAATTTGATTGTCCTCAATGAAAGAAGAAGGGATCAAGCAAACAAAAACTCAAGGCTCATGTTGATACTTGGAGTGATGAGGATTCATCTGATAATGATGATCAAGAAGTAGCTAATCTTTTTCATTTGACTATCGATGAACCAAAGGTAAATTATAACTCATCTATTTCAATTTCATATTCATTTGATGAGTTACAATGTAACAGCCCGTTTTTAGTCAAATCAGAATAGTGGTTTCAAGACCATAAATTCAACGTCAAAATATTTATTTTATTATTTTTCTAAAGTTTACAGCATGATAGAATTATTGTGTGAAAGTTTTGTAAAGAAATTTTACTGTTTGAATGCTTAATTCGGTAAAAAGGACTAAATCGCATAAAGCGTAAAACTTGTGTTCTATTAGCTAAAAGTATCAAATAGCTATAAAACATTAAAATAAAGGTCCTTAAGTGGTAAATAGGCCATTTTTGGGTTAGTGGATGATGATTGCATGACAATTGGTGTAATTTTGATTAAGTAATAAGGTTAATTTTGTAATTTAGTAATAAAGGTTAATAAAACAAAAGAAACAAAGATATCATCTTTGTAATTAAGATACCACCACCAAATATTCAAAATAATAACAGCCATGGAAGCTTGAGCATTCGGCCAAGCTATTTTGTTCAATTAAGGTACGATTTTTGTCCCATTTTTAATGATTTTTATGTTTTTGAGATTGTTGCTTCGTGTTCTAGCTAGCTCGTACCTTCGATTTTGAAACTGTTAAAGATCTAACATGTTTCCATTGTTGAATTTTTGAGTATATTGATATTGATGATATATTATGAAGGTTTATTGATAGATTTACTAGTTTTGTAAAGTAATTTTTGACAAAAATGTCAAAAAGGGATTAAATTGAGAAAATGTGAAATGTGGTGGTTAAAATTTTGAATAAATTGGAAATATGGGATGCTAGTAACATGTATTATATTCAGCTAAGCATGGGTTTGTACTAAATTGCTTGAATTTGCAATTTTTTGTGATAAGGACTAAATTGTAAGAATGTAAAAGTTTAGGGGTAAATGTATAAAATAGCTCTAATGTGTGTTTTGGACTAAATTGTATAAATATTTGATTAAATAAACTGATTTTGATAATATATAGATTAAGCTAAGTTGAGATTGGGATTAGATCGGGAAAAAGGAAAAGTGGACGAATAGTCGATAATTTCCATCCGAGCAACTTGAGGTAAGTTCGTATAATTAGAATCAAAATTTTAAATACTTGTAATTATTTGAAATGAATGTATGTAATGGACTAAATGATCTATTTGAAATTCGAATGCCTTATTGATATAATCTGATGGTTATCGAGCCCCGTTTGAACCGTAGGAATTCGTAGTATATGAGTGACATGTCACTAGGGTTACTGTTTAGGTTGAGATCCTGCATTTCTTGTGGACTCACCGCAGCTCGTATGAGCTTACCGATGTATCAGCTCGTAAGAACTTACTGTTCTCAGCTAGTAAGAGCTTATTGTTTTAAGCTCGTCGAGCTACCGCTTTCAATTTCAATAGAGCTTATCATGTCCATCACCGTGAGGAGCTTACTGATCATAGCTCGAAAGAGCGAAAATGATAATGAATTGACAGATTACTAATTTATATGTTATGTATATCACCCGAGTATCCCTCGATATTCAAATAGGTTCAACAGGCGTAAATTCTGTTATTGGTTATGTGAAAAAGCTACTGTTTATATGGATTAATTACTGTTTATATGGATGAATTACTTTTTATACGGATGAATTACTGATATTACGAATGAATTACTGTTTATACGAATGAGTTACTGTTATTGAATGAATTATTGATTATATGATTGAGAGTGAAATGTTACAAATAATGTACATGATATATGAATTTGATATGATACAATGTATTGAGTACTAAATTGAGATAATGGATGATTATATGCATTTATGTGACTAAACTTGTTAGTAAATGCTTATGTTTAGGCATTTGATAATTGAATTGAGTACATCTTATTTATTGTCTTGATCATGTCTAAATGGTAAGTTTAATTCTAAATTATACGGGCTTACTAAGCTATAAAGCTTACTTTGTTTCTTTTCCGTGTTTTATAGAGGTTCGGTAGCTTGCTCGATTCGGATTAGTTGGAGTTACGCATCACACTATCCAGATGTCGATTGGTACCTTTGAACATATGGATATATGTTAATATGGCATGTATAGGCTAGTTATAAAGATGATAGTTATGGTTACTTGAGATAGTGATTTTGGTACTTTTTGTGGTATAAATTAAAGTCATGTGATTTGGCTTAATTTGGTTTAATGTTTTGATTGTGTATAAGTATTCAAATATGGTATATTTTGGCAAGTAGTAGATGGAATGAAATTATATAAATATTGTCTTGATATGCAGAAAGCATATGAATGGAAAATGCATGGTATTAATTATGTATTTGAGTACTATGTTAAATTGGTATAATATGCGTATGAAATATTATGGATTGGCTACCTATTGGGTTATAAAGTGTTGCAATTTATGCTAGTGCAGGAATGTAAAAATAGGGTGGCAAAATGGCTTTGCAAATAGCCTATTTTTGTCCACACGGGTAGAGACACAGGCGTGTGTCTCGGCCGTGTGTGACACATGGTTATGTTACACGGCCTTGTGTCCCCTAGTGACGATACTAAAATGAAGTCAGTATGCTCCACACGGTCTCACACGCGGGTGTGTGACCGGCCGTGTGTTATAAGTCAGTATACCCCTTAATTGGCACATGGCCTAGCACACGGGCATGTGTCTTGGCCATGTTGCATAAGTCAGTATACCACACGAGTGTGTGTGGCCACTTTGAAGGGCACAGGGGCGTGTGGTTGGCCGTGTGACCCAAGTCAGTACATACCCCCTGTTTTCACACGGCTGGTGACACGAGCGTGTCTGATGGGCGTGTGAGACACACGAGCTGGCCACATGGGCTTGTGTCCTCTATATTGAGAAAATTTTCAAAGTTTCGTGAAAGTTTTATAAGTTATCGGTTTAGTCCTGAACCGCTCTTCAATCATACGTAAGACCTCGTACGCTATTATAAGGGACAAATTGATTGAGATTGAATGATGATTGTATGAATTGATTGAATGCATGAGAAAAGTAAAGTTATATGTGTTATAAGTTTGGTAATGCTTCTTAACCCTATTCCAACATTGAATACGGGTGAGGGGTGTTACATACAAGATGCCTATGATGAACTAAGCTTGGAGTTTGAAACTATGGTTTCAAAATATAAGAAAACTGTTTCAAAATTAAAAGATGAAAATAGTTCATTCTTTAAGACTAATCATGAACTTGAAAGTAAAATTCATGATATGCAATCAATCATAAATGATTTTGAAAAACAGAACCAAGACTTGCGTAATTTGTTTTCAAAGGTTCATGATGATCATGAAAAACAACTTGAGTTGCTTAAGAGTGAAAAAGCTCACTCTAACAAAGTTTTACCAAAAAGATTTTTAAAAGGAGAAAGTTCAAAACAAAACTTTGTCAAAACTAGCTTTAATTTCTATAAACATGGAGGTCCCCCAAGTTTTTATAAAGGAAAAATTAATAAAAGTATATGAGTCCTTAAAGGACTTATAAATACTCAAGATAAAGACATTCTTTAAAAATAGATACCTAAAGAGACTAAAATTATAAGAACTAATGCTTATGGACCCAAAAGAATTTGGTTACCAAAAATTAATTTTTAATTCTATGTTTATAGGAAGAGAAGCATTGCTTTAAGTTGGAAGATTCATTCAGAAACTCATGGTGCCTTGATAATGGATGCTCAAAGAAAATGACTGTGACAAGAGCCATTTTATTAATTTAAAGCCAAAGATTGGAGGAGTTGTTCGATTTGGTGACAACTCTAAATGACAAGTAGAAGGAATCGACTCTGTTGGTAAGAACTCTTCAACTCTTATTGAAAATGTTCTCTATGTCAATAGTCTTAAGCATAATCTACTTAGTATTAGGCAATTGTGTGATAATGGTCTCAATGTCATTTTTGAGTCTAATAGATGTAAAATAGTTGACATTGTGTCTAATAAGGTTATGCTTGTAAGACATAGGATAATAAATATTTACATGCTGCATTTAGATGATTTACATGGTTCACTCATATGCCTTGTTGCTAAAAATGAAAATAATTCTTTACTATAGCATAGAAAACTAGGACATGCTAGCATGAGTATATTGCATAAACTAACTAGAATGACTTAGTAAGAGAATTGCCTAAATTTGGTTTTGATGTAGATAAAGTTTGTGATGCGTGTGTTAAAGGCAAGTATAAGAGAATTTTCTTTAAACCTATTAATGATGTATCGACTAGTAGAGTTCTTCAACTAATTCACAGATTTATTTGTTCATATTAGGAGAACTAACTTGGGTGGGAAACAATATGCTTTTATGGTTGTTGATGACTATTCTAGGTTTACTTGAGTTCTTTTCTTAAATACTAAAGATAAAGCTTTAGAAAAATTCATCATATTTTCAAAATTGAATAAAAATGAAAAAGGTTACACCATCAATTGTATTTGAAATGACCATGGAACTAAATTTCAATATCTTGGTTTCAAAATTTTTTGCAACTCAAGTGGAATTAGCCATAATTTTTCTACACTTAGAACCCCTCAACAAAATGGAGTTGTTGAGAGAAAAAATAGAACTTGAGAAGAAATGGCTAGAACCATGCTTTGTGAAAATAATTTACCAAAATTTTTTTGGGTAGAAGTCACAAACACCGTTTGCTATATTGTTAATAGAGTGATAATTAGGTCTATTTTGAAGAAAACTCCATATGAACTTTTCAAAAATAAAAAGCCCAACATTAGCTATTTTCATCCTTTTGGATGCAAGTGTTTTGTTTTAAACAATGAAAAAACAATCTTGGTAAATTTGATGCAAAAAGTGATGAAGAAAATTTTCTTGGTTACTCTTTAAATTCTTAAACTTTTCGAGTATTTAACAAAAGAACTTTAGTAGTAGAAGAGTCTATACATGTTATTTTTTTATGACTGTAATCTTCCTCCTAGAAAGGATTCTTGTATTGATGATGGTGATGCATAAATTTTAATAATAATGATAAAGTGGATCAACCATGAAGTGGGAAGATACAAGAACAAACAGAAGATGCTCTAAAGGATCTTACAATAGAGGAGAGGGAAGTCATTCATCTAAGAGAGTTTAAGCATGTGAAGGATGGTAAGATTTTGGGAGATCCATCCAAAGGGGTAACTACTAGATCTTCTCTTAAAAATATTTGTAATTATGTTGCATTTATCTCATGCATTGAGCCTAAAAGTATCAAAGAAGCATTAAATGATGAATATTGGATATTGACTATGGAAGAAGAGTTAAATCAAATTGAGAGCAATAAAGTATGGACCCTAGTTGAAAGACCTTGTGATAAATCTACTACAGGTACTAAATGAGTTTTGAGGAACAAGCTAGATAAGAGTGGTAACATAGTGAGGAGCAATGTAAGACTTGTTGCTCAGGGTTACACTCAAAAGGAAGAAATAGATTATGATGAAACTTATGCTCCCATAGCTAGGATAGAAGCCATTAGAATTCCTTTAGGTTTTTCATGTTTTAATGAGTTTAAACTATATCAAATGGATGTTAAAATTTATTTTCTAAATGGTTTTATAAACAAAGAAGTGTACGTTGAACAACCATCCGGTTTTGAAGATTCAAAATTTTTGAATTATGTTTTTAAACTTTCAAAAGTCTTATATGGTTTAAAACAAGCTCCTAGAGCTTGTTATGAAAGATTATCAAATTTTCTCATTAAAAAAGGTTTTTGTAAAGGGAATGTTGGCACAAAAATTTTTTATCAAAAGAAAAGACAAAGATTTATTAGTAGTTCAAATTTATGTTGATGATATCATTTTTTGTTCTACTAATGATAATCTTTGTCAAGAATTCTCTAAGATAATGCAATGTGAATTTCAGATGAGCATGATGGGAGAACTAAATATATTTTTGGGACTCCGAATCAAGAAAAGAAAGAATGACATCATTATCAATCAAGATAAATACACAAAGGAAATGCTCAAGAAGTTTGGGATGGACACTCTCAAGCCACAAGTTACTCCTATTAGCTCTTCTACAAAGCTTGACAAAGATGAGGAAGGTAAATATGTTGATTAAAAGTTATATAGGTCTATGATTGGATCTTTGCTTTATCTTACCGCAAGTAGACTCGATATCATGTTTAGTGGTTGCTTGTGTGCTAGATTTGAATCATGTCCTAAAGAATCACATTTACAAGCCCTTAAGAGAATCTTTAAATACCTTAGAAACACCACAAATTTAGGTATTTAGTATTCTAGAAACTTATCTTTTATCTGGCATGCATTCTCGAATGTGGATTTTGAAGGATGCAAACTAGATAGAAAGAGCACCTCCGGTACTTGTCAATTCCTAGGCAATATGCTTGTATTGTGATTTTTAAAGAAACAAAATAGTGTTGCATTGTCCACCACTGAAGTAGAATATATTTCTGCCGGTAGTTGTTGTGCTCAAGTTTTATGGATGAAACAAAAACTTACGGACTATGGAATTGATATAGATACCATTCCTATCAAGTGTGACAATATTAGTGCTATTTGTCTCACTAAAAATCTCATCCAACATTCTAGAACTAAGCATATTAAGATCATGTCCAAAAAAGAGAAATTGTTCTAGAGTATGTTGACACCTTAAATCAATTAGCTGATATTTTTACAAAACTACTAGAAAAAGAAAAATTTTGGACACTTATGAGAGAATTAGGTATTACTACCTTACCTTAATTTTGTGTTCAAATGAATTTTTGTACTTTTTTGTTCTCAAAATGTTTTATGACTTAAATTGTTTGCAAAAGTGTCTATGTATGATTTTTATGGCTCCTATATGCAAGTTAGGGGGAGTTAATTGTTGCATGATTAATCTATCTTGATCAATATTGTCTAGTATAAAGTTTTTGAATGCCTTTGAATGTGCTCAGTTAGACCTAGTTGATGAAAATTTTCAATTTTTGCATACCTCACAATACTATATGTTTCATGTGCATCATACTCAATTTTGACATATTCAAGCATATGTACTTATTAGAAATTGTTCTTAAGTCATCCTAAGTTAGTATAGAACTTGTTAGAACTTAAAATTCATGTTGGAAAAATTTTCTACACTTTGAAAAACAGTTTCAACATTTGGTATCGATAGTGATATCATTTTCTCATTTAAAAAGTATCGATACTCGTGGAACCTTTAAGGTACATGCAACATTTTTTTTCAATTGATTCACAAAACCCTAATTTTTTTCTTCTTCAAAACCCTCTGAACCCATTCTTCAAAAATTTCAATTTCTTCATCTTTTTAAAATTTTTTTTTTGACACAAACCAACCTACACTATCATTTTCTACAAGGATTCTTCAAGTTTGCTCTCCAATTTCACAACTTTAAAGCAATTTCAAGATAAATTTTTTATTTTTCTATTGCAAAAATTGTTCATTTTTTTTTAAATTGTTGATTAGAAGTTGTGTTTTTGGGTTGATTTGGAACATATATATGTGTTTTCATGGAGGAGGTTGCCTAATTTTAACCTAACTCTTACAATTATTTTTTAAACTTATTGCCCAAAAAGTGTTCGATAAAATTCCTAACCAAAATTTTAAGTACTAATACGGTCACTCTTGTCTAGTTAGTTAGAATGTTGGTTAGGAAATACCATCGGTCCGGTCCTTCATCTTCTTCTAATGGTCAACGTAATTCTTTTGATGATAGTTTTAGAGATAACCATGACTCTCACTATTTTAATCAATAAACATTAATGTTTCTCGCACCATTGATATTAATTTTTTGGCCAAAACCAATTTTTTGTTTATTCAAACTTTAACCTAATGGTAGTGGATCGATTTTATAAAAAAATGTTCAATAACTCATGCTAATATTGTTCGAGCATTTTATTCAAATGCTAGATTCAAACATGATGAATCTGGTGAGACAATGGTTGCTGTAAATTATTTTCTTATGAATACTCCTATTCTTCTCACTTATAGAAAATTTTGGTGAATTTTTGAAACTTCCTCTCGGGGGTGAGTTTAATAAGAAAGGCCCTTATAATTCGGCCTTGAATGTTCGATGCTCGTTTGTATTCGAGTTATATGTCCATGATCAGATTTCGCATTTTAGAATTACGTGGATATTACGTCCTATTTCAAAACATGCCATTTTTTGATCTACCGACTATTTTTAGATTGATTCTTTTCATAGTAATAGGCATCCAAATTTGGCTTTAATCTTATTTAATGACATTACCAAATGTTTTGGCCAGAAGCTCGAGAGTAAGCTCTCTCTACCTTTTGGTACATTCTTGTCATACTTTTTCAAATGTCTTAACATACCCACAAATATCAATCCTCCTTTGGCCGTTAAACACGAACCTATTAGCTTTTCTACCCTTCATAAAGATGGTTTTAAAATGGATCATATTGCCAAAAATTGGTTAAAGATGCCCACCATGTCCCTCAAGAAGATGATAATGAAGAACATGAAAAAGGACATGATGACATTCCTTCGGTCCAACAAGACCTTCCACCGGTTTCTTCCTCCGGTCAAACGTTTGCTTATCCTCTTTCCTATGAAGTGTCTACCATCATCCTTAGCACCATTACTTCCTTGACTGAGGAGTTTAGGGGTTTTAGCACTCAGGTTGATGATGCCTTTGAGCGTTTTAATAATAATGTTAGTGGTCTAAGCTCTAGGATGAAGGAAAATATTGCTTTTCTAATGTCTCAATTCCCTCCTCCTCCTCCACCTCAAGAAGACTAGGATGCATATATTTTATTTTTTTCATGCATTTAACTCATCTTCATTGTACATTTTCTTTTCTCTATGTTAAAACTTAATGTTTATTTTGGTATATTAATTATAGATACTTGTTGATTTATTTTGTAACACCCAAAACCCGGCCTAGAAGTTTAGACCGAATCCCGAATGTCACATTGATCACTGAAGTGATCATAGGTAAATTTTTAAAAAGCAAGTTTTCACGTCAAATCGAAACACTTAACCGTTTAAAATTCAGACAGTAAAATTATAGTTAAGTGTAATACTTATTTAATAGAAATAAAATCACATAAACTTAAAACGGAATTTTAACACAATTTTTATAAAACCTTACATTTCAAAATTGATTAACAAAGTAGTAACCGAAAACCCAAACCGATAATTTATTTTCCACCGAGACTATCCGAGACCTCCGCATACTAAGTCCAGCATTAGAATTCAGAAAGGGTATCTGAAAAGAAACACTAAGAGGGGGTGAGCTACTCGAGCTTAGTGTGAGTCCAAAACAAGTCTCAAATAGAGATACAAAATTCAAAACAGTAGCACAATAGATTTTTAGTTACTCACGGAGTCAGAACGCACACTTGGGACTAATGTCCCAACAGAACTTAACAACTAGAGCATATCAAATTCACTCAAATACTTAGCTCAAATGCTTATCAGACAAACAGATTACAAACAACTAGTCTTGCAGTCAAAACACACAGACAGATGCATATGAAATGCAGTCAGATAAATATAACCCACCCATCTAGCCAACACACCTCTCCATCCCCGGATCACACCTCATAAGAGTTGTTAAAGCTCATACAACCAATCACACCAATTAGGACCTTAGAAGGCCCATCCAACCCTACACTCCACATATGTGGACTAAGCCACTGAGATAATAATACGCAGTAGGGCTAGCGTATGTGCTGTACTGTGTAATGCGGTAAACCGCGCATGATGTGCCGCGATCGATGATGGTACATAGAAAAGTCGACATACGTGACAATGATGATGCAATATGGTAATCTGCTATACAGTCATGTTGCAGTTAAACTGCCAGATCAGATAATAGTTCCAGCGAAGCTGACGCACGTACAGTACAGTGCAATAAATCGCTGTATGTATAAGTATGTAGTTAAACTGCCAGTTCAGTACAGATACAATCTTCATTCTCTTCACAACCCAACCTAAAATATTTAATGCAAATGCATGGATGCATTCAAGCTAACAAAACAGAGACACATTAACATACAGACAGTCAGAACAGTTGCGTAGCACACTTCTCAGACCAGATTCAAAATCATACATCACACACAACCATCACAGATATCAAGTCTTGAACCCCCTCACTAAACTTAGTTAAGGGTCGGAGCACACACAAACACATATCCAGAGTAGGTATGCATATAAAACCATTATAAGTGTCTTAAGACCACACGCCCGTCTGCTCTGGCTGTGTGGTATTGCCTAGGCCGTATAGAAGACCAAGCTCGTGTGAGGAGGGGCACATGGCCGTGTGACAAAAGGCACACGATCGTGTGACTGAGGCACACGCCTGTGTGGACTAAGAACATGGCCATGGGGACAGGCTGTGTAACTCTCTGTCCATTTGTACTAAATTGGAGTGCAGGGCTGACACGGCTGTTTGAAGTCTCACACGCCCATGTGCCCACCAGACATGACCGTGTGTCCATAACACACACCTGTGTGGAATCCCTAATTCCCAAATTAGCCATACAGCAGTGTAGCCAGGCCGTGTGGCATCAAATCACTCAAACTCTAATCCCCAAACTCACACGCCCGTGTGCCTGAGAGGCACGACCGTGTGAGAAATGATAAATTCCTCAAATTAGCCACACGGCCGTGTCGCCAGGTCGTGTGGCACCAAAATTCACTCGAAAACCATAAATCATAGAGGCACACGGCCGTATGGACTGGTACACGCCCGTGTGGGAACCCTAGTGGCCACGAAACCACTTCGAAATAGGTCAAAATGTGCCATTTCAGCCATCATAACAGCCCTAACCATCGCAATGACAAAAGAGGTTGGGATAAATATTATTTCCCAAACCTTTTTCAGCTACAACCCCCAAATTCAACAGTTTAGAACACAATTGAGATTTGACAAAACGATAATTCATAAAAGTAAAAGTAGACAAGATTTGAATCCTACACCTATTTCGATGATGGAGGAGCAAAATTCCTCGATATCTACGCAGGGAAAATCGGTTTCCCAAGCGCAAGAAAGAAAACAAAGAAAAAAATCCAAAAGAAGAAGAAAAGAGACAGAGAACCAAAAAGTGAAAAGAAGAAGAAAGAAGAAAAAAAAAGGTCCAGGAGCAAAGTCAAAATAATAAAAATAAAAAAAATAAAAGCCACAACCAATAATTAAAATATTAATTTAAAACTAAACAATATAAAACTCAATAAAGAGGTTCTTAGAATGCGTACACAGCGACTCAAACCCAGAACCCAAAGGCTCACTAACACTCACTCAACCACTAGACCAGCAGGCCATTCTGTCACGTAAACACGAGAATAAACACAAAAGCACACCCTTCTCTGTGGCTCTAACCACCAAACATCAAATCTCATAGGCCCAAAATTTAGGGCTTTACATATTTTGATACATCTATGTTAGTTCTTTGGTTTTCCAATTATTTACTCTTTTATTGGATTAACAAAGTCTCTCTCCCAAGCTTTATTTGTTGATATAACAAAAAGGGAGAGAAGAGAAAAGAAAGGTAAAGTATTGGTATTTGGTTGATTTTATTTATGACTAATCTTTTAATTCCAACATCAAGTGAACATTTTTTAATGTCAAATCTTTGTTTCCAAATTTCAAAAAAAATCAAGTCATTGATTCAAATTGAACTTTAAAAAGTGTAACAGCCCGATTTTGGGTCTAGTAAGAACAGTGGTTTCGGGACCACAAATCTGATGTAGTTTTATTATATTTTTATGGTCTACAGTTTTATGGAATGATTTTTTGAAAATTTCGTTAGAAAATTTTGACGTTTGGGCACTCAATTTAGTTAAAGGGACTAAATTACAAAAAATGCAAAAATTGACTTCTATATGTTAAAGGTGTCCAATTGCTATGAGCTCTTAAATTAGAGGTCCTTAGATGGTAATTGGACCATTATACTTTAGTATGGACAAAAATGGACATAGTTAGGTGAAGTTTTGAAGTTAGGCATCAAGGGCATTTGGTAAATAAATACTAAATAAAACAAATAAAAGATGTTCATCTTTCAATCTCATCCCTTATAGCCGAAAATTGAAGGGTCTCCATAGCTAGGGTTTTGCCAACTTTCAAGCTCGATTGTAAGTCCGTTATTGCCCCGTTTTTCATGATTTTTATGTTTTTGAAGTTGTCTTAACCTAATCTAGTTATTTCAAGGACTAATTTGAAAGAAAATCAAAGTCTAAAATTTTTTCCATATTAGATATTTGTGTATTTTGATGTTTAATGGTAGAAAATGTATGTTTGATGTTAGATAAACAACATTTACCAAGTGATTTTTGATGACAATGCCTAAAAAGGATCTATTTGTAAAAGTTGTAAAATGTGTGTAAAAATGTGAATAAATGAAAAATGTGGGCTGTTATGAGTATGAAAATGGTTCGGCTTTTGAAGAAATTGAATGAAATTCATTTTACGAGCCTAGAGACTAAAATATAAAATGTTGAAAAGTTAGGGGCAAAAAGGTAATTTTTCCATAATGTGATTTTTGGGCTAAATTGAATGATGTGAGTATTAAATGAGTTAAATTGCTATTATAGATCAAGAAAAACGAGGTTCAGACCTAGATCGGGGGAAAATAAAATGTTTGAGGATTAGGTCTGTCGAAACTATTTTTTTTATCGTTGAAAAATGGGGTCGACTTTAAAAACGAAAATGGAGTCGCCACCAATCCTTTTTTTGAGGTGTGATCGGATCACCTTGAGATTAATCATTAAAACATTTTGATTTATTAAAACCATGATTTTGGCCTACAAAATTCGAGAAAATGAGTTCGGGAGTCGGTTACGCCAAAATATGGTTACGGAGCATTATTAGACTTACAACACTTATAAACATACATTTCATATACAATCTATCATATCAAATATAATTCAATCACAACCAATGATAGTGTCCCTTAATCAAGCCTACGAAGCCTTAAACATACACTAGAAATGGTTTAGGACTAAATCGATAGGTCGGGAAATTTTTCCATACTTAGAAAATTTTTGCTTCAAACAGAGGAATATGCCCGTGTGACCAAGCCGTGTGCCTCACACGGCCACCAGACACGCACGTGTCATAGGCCGTGTGAAAATAAGGGTACATACTGACCTAGGTCACACGGCCAACCACACGCCCGTGTGCCCTTCAAAATGGCCACACACGCCCGTTTGCCAAACCGTGTATTAGGTCATGCCAAACCTGTAGGGTATACTGACTTATGCAACACGGCCAAGTCACACACCCGTGTACTAGGCCGTGTGTCAATTAGGGGGTATACTGACTTGTGCCACACGATCAATCAGACGCCCGTATGTGAAACTATGTGGAGCATACTGACTTCATCTCAAATTCAACACTAAGGGACACACGGCCGTGTAGCTTGATCGTGTGTGACACACGGCTGAGACACACGCCCATGTCTCTGCCGGTATGGAAAAAAATAAGCTATTTACCAAGCCAATTTTCCACCCATCTTAGCATATACCTATACAAGCTCAATTGGTACCAATTTAAGACACAAATATGTAGCCAAAAGTCATCAACCAATACACAAATCTTACTATATCAATCTCCAACCATGCAAGTCACAAATATGTCACAATTTTCCATTTAATTACATACCTAATTCACATATACAATTCGATTTACTAATTCATTTCAAACATGCATTATCAAACATCAATTCACAAACTCATAACTTTCAAATTATCAACTTCAATCACATAATATAAGTCAATTTACCAAACTCAAAATAGAACCATTTGCACATTTATAAACATCATCATGTTCATCATCTTATGCCAACCCAAATGGCCAAATTACATATCCATCAAACATACCAAAATGACATAAGCCTATACATGCCATATACCATATATACACAACTCAAAAGTAACAAAATAGATGTTCGACAGTGCGGTGAAGTTCATGACGATCCCCTGTTCCAAGCTAGCTTCGATTTACTATAAAACATAGAAGGAAATAAACAAAGTAAGCTATAAAGCTTAATAAGTTCGTATGTATATATGAAATAATCAACATCATTCATGAAAAATTCCAAGTAGATACATAATTAAAACCTCAATCAATGAGATAACATAAAGATTAACTACGAAGCAACTCATAAGTTCTCATCTTCTTATAATTCATCATTCGAACAGATTTCTGTACATACATGTACTGATACATATCTATTCTCACCAATATGCTTATCGAATCAGTTCGATTTTGTAAATGCTTACGATATAAGTACGTTGACTTTCTGATGCCATAGTCCAACTATGGTCTTACACATACATTTCCATGGTCCTGCCGTAGCCTTACATTCACATGCCATAACCCGGTTATGGTTTTATTATCTGATTGACATAGCCCAGCTATGGTCTTATTTAGTAGCTCGTCAATGTAAATCGTACATGTAAATCAAATACATCACATTTAGCCGTAGAATAAATAAAATCTCAAGACCATCCATCAATTGAATAATTACACATTCAAGTTCAATTATACGAACTTACCTCGTGTACGGATATGACGAAACGGACTGACTATTCAATTACTTTGCTTTTTCCCCGATCTAAGTTTGAATTCCTCTTTTCTTTGCCTATAAATAATCAAAATCAACTTATTTATTCTTATATTTATTCAATTCAATCCAAAAACATACATTAGAGCTATTTACACAATTGCCCCTAAACTTTTACATTTAATCAATTTAGCCCCTATTTCACAAATTCACAAAATTCAAAAAAACCCAGCTTGGAAGAATTAAATATAGGTCCCTAGCAGCCCAAAACTTTCATTTATTTCACATTTCAACCACATAATTTACACATTTCACAATTTAATCCCTATTATGCATTTTCATCAAAAATCACTGAACAAAACATGTAAAACTATCATCAAGCTTTCGTATTTCAATATTAAACATCAAAGAACACATAAATTCAACAATGAAAACTCTCAAAATCTTTAACAGTTTTTGGAAATTAGTCCCTGGGCTAGTTAGTACTAGCTGCAACGATATCAAAAACATAGAAATCATTAAAAACAGGACAAAAATCGTACCTTAATGAGCTCAGAAAGCTTGGTCGAATATCAGGCCCTAAAAATGGCTATTCTTCATGTGAAAATTGGTTAAGGAAGATGAATGAATCAATTTGGTGTTTTTTGTTTTATTTTAATTATAACTTAGTTACTCATTTACCTATTTAACCTTATTATTAATTCAAAATTTCAATATTGCCATGCCACTATCATCCACTATCCCATAAATAGTTTAATAACAACATAAGGACCTTAAATTTAAGGTTCTATATCTATTAGACACCTTTAGCTATTAGAACTCAAGTTTTTTGCGTTACTCGATTTAGTCCTTTTTATCAAATTAACCAACCAATTGATAAAATTAACTCACGAAATTTCCACACATATCAAATAACATGCTGTAAATATTGAAAATAATATGAAAATAATTTTTTGACATCGAATTTGTGGTTCTAAAACCACTGTTCTGATTTAGCTAAAACCGGGCTATTACAACTCTCCCCCTTAGGGATTTTCGTCCCCGAAAATCTTACCAGTGAATGGGTTCGGATATTATTTTCTCATAGCATCTTTGGGTTCCCATGTAGCTTCTTCAACATCATGTCGATGCCATAATACTTTCACTAACGCTATTTTTTTATTTCTCAGCTCTTTGATCTTATGAGCTAAAATTCGAATCAGTTCTTCAACATATGACATATCAGACTGAATTTCAACCTCGGTCAGGGAAATGACATGTGAAGGGTCGAATTGGTATTGTCGAAGCACCGACACATGAAACACATTATGAACTTTCTCTAACTCAGACGGTAAAGATAGTCTATATGCCAGTGGCCCAACTCGCTTAGTCATCTCATACAGTCCGATGAATCGCGGACTCAATTTCCCTTTTTGACCAAACCACAATATCTTTTTCCATGGCGATGCTTTCAAAAACACTTTATCCCCGATCTGGAACTCAATATCTTTTTGTTTCAAGTCTGCGTACGATTTCTGTTGATCTAAAGCTGCTTTCAAACTATCACGAATTACTTTCACTTTTTCTTCAGTCTCTCTGATCAGATCAATCCCATGAATCATGTTTTTGCTAAGCTCGACCCAGTACAATGATGTTCTACATTTATGATCGTATAGAGCTTCGTACGGTGCCATCTTTATACTTGATTAGAAGCTATTATTGTAAGAAAATTCAATCAGCGGTAGATATTTCTCCCAGCTACCTTCAAACTTAAGAATGCAACAATGCAACATATCCTCAAGTATCTGAATAACTCGTTTAGATTGGCCGTTCGTTTGAGGGTGAAACGCAGTGATAAAATGCAACTTTAAACCCAAAGCTTCTTGCAATTTCTTCCAAAGTCGCGAAGTAAATCTTGCATCTCTATTCGAAACAATAGATAGGGGAACACCATATAATCTCACAATTTCAGAAATATATAACTCAGCTAGTTTATCAAGTGAGAAATCTGTATGTACCAGAATGAAATGAGCTGATTTCGTCAATCTATCAATAACAACCTATATGGCATCCTTCTTTTTTAGAGATAAGGGCAAACCCGATACGGAATCCATTATTATTCTATCCCACTTCCACTCAGGAATCATAATAGGCTGTAATAAGCTTGACGACACTTGATGCTCAGCTTTGACTTGCTGACAAATCAAACATGTCGAAACAAATTCTGAGATATCTGGTTTCATGCCGTGCCACCAATAAAGTTGTTTCAAACCGTTACAAATTTTTGTGCTTCCCGGATGTACTGATAAACAACTACTGTGTGCTTCGTTTAGAATCTTCCGAATGAGTTCAGAATTTCTTGGTACACATATTATATCATGAAACGTCAAATAATCATCAGGCCCTATTCGAAACTTTGAATCAGAAGTCAACTCACATTGAGCTCGTTTTGCTTGTAATTCATTATCAAATTTTTGAGCCTCACAAATCTGCTGTAGAAATAATGGTCTCGCATTCAACTTGGCTACTATCGAACCGTCATCAAACAAAGCTAATTGTGTGTTCAAAGCACGTAAAGCAAATAAGGACTTTCGGCTCAAAGCATCTGTAACAGCCCAGTTTAGACCCTAGTCGAAATAGTGGTTTCAGGACCACAAATTCGAGGTCAAAAAATATTTTTATATTATTTTTGGTGTTTATAGTATGTGATTAAGCATATGTGAATTTTCTATGTGAAAATTTTATTGATTGTGTGCTTAATTTGCAAAAAGGACTTAATCGCATAAAACATAAAAGCTACGTGCTGATTGTTAAAGTGCTTATTTGGCATGGATTTCTAAATAGGAAGTCCTTATGTTGTTAATAAACCATTAAAAGAATGGATGGACAAAAATAGGCTAAGTTAGTGGAATTTTAAATGTTATATATTAAGGGTAAAATAGTAATTAGTATATTAATGTTAATATAATTAAAACAAAACAAATTAGATCGCCATTCTCTCATCTTTCATCCCCTAAAAATACAAAGAAAAGAAAAAGAAAAAGGCTAGTTAGGTTTCGGCTATGCTCAAGCAAAATTGAGGTATGTTTTTGACTCAGTTTTTGATGATTTCTACGTTTTTGTGATCGTTGCACTGTGCTCTAGCTAGCCCATGCTTTAATTTTAGAATTTGATGGTGATTTTAAGATATTCCATTGATGAAAGTTGATCTTTGTGATAGTTGGTGATGAAATATGAAAGATATGTGATAGATTAATATATTTTGTCTTTGAATTTTTGAAGAAATTGAGTAATTTGGTGAAAATAAGAAATCAGAGGACTAAAATGCGAAATAAATGAAATATGTGGGCTTGTATGGACATAAGGAGAATTCGGCCAGGCATGGGTGAAATGAAATTATGTGTATTTGATGATTTTATTAAATAGGGACTAAAGTGTCGAATTGTGAAAATGTGAGGGCTATTCTGTAAAATACCCTAAATATGTATGTTTGGACTAAATTGAATGAATTGGTAATTGAATAAGTTAAATTTGAATATGTATAGACCAAGAAATGAGAGATTCGAATCGAGATCGGGGCAAAGACAAAATGCTCGATTAATCGACTGCTTTGTTATTTCGACATCCAAAGTAAGTTCGGATATAATACCTGTTTTTAAATTATGTTTAAATGCTATGAAATGAATAGTTATGTGATTATTGGATTAGTAATGCTATGTGTGGAATCGAGTTAGGTGGCACTAAGTATGTGTATTTGGAAATGAGACCAAGATGAATAGCACTATGTGTGCGAAATAATAGAAGCTTCGGCTTTTTGATTGGCACTATGTGTGCGATACCAATTAAGTTCGGTTTTATATTATGGCACTAAGCGTACGATGTTATTTAAGCTTCGGCTATGAAATGGGCACTAAGTACGATTGAATTGAAGAGATAGTGAACAGTGAATAAATTATGGTATCGAGTATTGAATAGCAAGAACGTTTGTCAACTAAATAGCAAGAACATTTGTTAACTAAGTGTTGGCAAAGGTATGTTTCAAACCTATGTGGTTGATGATAATGTTTAAGGTTGAATAGATGGATGTATGAGTATATGATGGAGGATGGTATTATGTTTAGTTGTGAATCTATCTAAGTGATGGTTATTTATGTATTGATATTGTATATTTTTGAGTAATATGTATTATATTACGAACTTACTAAGCTTTAAAGCTTACTGTGTGAAGTGTTTCTTTGCTTTACAGTGTCTTAAAAGCTAGCTCAGATCTGGGGATCGTCAGTGACACAATCACACTATCGGCTATCTATTTTGGTACTTTTGAAAGATGTATATATTTGGTATATGGCTTGTATAGGCTTGAAGTTATGGTATGTTTTGAAATGTTTTGGACCTCGCCATATGATATGGCTTGGAAGTTAAATGATGTTGGTGTTATATGAAGGCTATGAAAATGATGAGTGTGGTATGAAATAGTGAGAATAGAAATGGTATATTTCATGCTTGAATTGGTTGATGAGAATGATGGTTTAATGTGAACTTGTGATAAGGATTATTTGATGCTTGACTTATATGAGTTAGGATGAGAAATTGGTATTTTTGATGAACTTATTAGAGATGAAATTGGGTATGAAAATAGATGATGTAGTTGATGATTAATTTGTGCATATATTGATAAGTTTTGGTTGCCAGTTGAAGTATAAATGCATGTGATTTGAGGCTTGTAGGTGATCCTAAGTGTGTGAGGCAAGTTTGGCCTTATAAATGGGCCATCATTGCCCACACGGTTGAGCACCTGGGTGTGTGGCTCGACCGTGGGCTGGACATACGGGTGTGTGTCTGGCCATGTAGTTCAAGTCAGTAGTGACCACGAGTAAGGCACACGGACGTGTCCACGACCGTGTGAACAAGTCAGTATGTATGCCCTGTTTTGACACGGCTTAGACACACGGGCGTGTCTAAGGCGTGGGAGGCACACGGCCTGCCCACACGGGCGTGTGACCTTTGTAACTTTGGAAAATTTTTAAAATTCCGAGAATTTTCATATGTGTTTGGTTTAGTCTCGACCCCTTTCTAAAGCATGTTTAAGGTCTCGTAGACCTATTTAAGGGACACTTTGACTTGAATAGTTGAATATTATTATGAAATGTCCGTAAAAGGTTTTGTTTTTTCTAGTAATGCCTTTAACCCTCGACCAGCGATGGTTACGGGTTAGGGGTGTTACATTTGATTGGTATCAGAGCTACGGTTTAGTCGATTCTAGGACTAACGTAGCGTGTGTGAGTCTAGCTAGATATGCCATATATATAATTGCGATAGTGTGATGAATCTTGACAGTTAAAAATACGTTTTTGCATAGTAAATGGATCCCGATGGAGCACTTGCTGATGATGTAGAAAGCAATGCGCCTGCTCCCGCTCAAGGGACAACGTCGGCTAAATTAAGGCCGAATGCTAGTAGCCAAGAGGGAGAGGCTAAGCAAGCCTTCTTCCGAATGATGAGTGAGTGGTTTTCAGAGTTCGTTCGAACGAATCCGGCTGCTCCACAACCTCCACCCCCACAAGTACCAATAATGCTACAAGCGACAGATCTGATCCGATTGAATAAGCCTCTCGTGGATAAGATTCAAAAGTATGAGGCTGAAGAGTTTAGAGCCACAGTTGATGATGATGCTGAACGAGCTGAGTTTTGGCTTGAGAATATAATCCGAGTGTTTGATGAGATGTCATTGACTCTTGATGAATGCATTAAATGTATTGTTTCCTTGTTGATAGATACGTCATATAACTGGTTGAAGACATTGATATCTATGGTTCTGAGAGAAAGAATCACCTGGAATTTCTTTCATGTTGAATTTTAAAAGAAGTATATCAGTCAACATTTCATAGATCAGAAACGTAAAGAGTTTTAGAACTGAAACAGGGCCATATGTCAGTTACGGAGTATGAACAAGAGTTTGTGAGATTAAGTCAGTACGTAAGGAAATGTGTTTCGACTGGAGCTACTCTGTGCAAATGTTTCATTGAAAGGTTGAATGAAGACATGAAATTGTTAGTTGGAATACTTGACCTGAACGAATTTGTTGTGTTAGTTGAAAGAGCCTGCAAAGCCGAGGAGCTTAGCAAAGAAAAGAAGAAAGCCGATTTTGAGCCTAGAGATGAAAGAAATAGATTAATGAGTAAGTTGTCTCAACCTTCGACGAAGAGATTTAAAGATGCAAGTAATCGTTCAAATGCTTCGTTTGGACATTCAAATAGAGATCGTGTGAGACAGAGTGTTTGTCCAAGAACTCAAATTTCGACTGAATCAAGTGTTGGAAGTGTCAAAAGCAACAAACCTGAGTGTAGAAAATGTGGAAGACGACATGTGGGAGAATACTGGGGCAAGTACAATAATAGAACTTGTTATAAATGTGGATCATGAGATCATTTTATTCGAGATTGCCTAGAGTTAGTTGAGAAAGACAATGTTTTAGTTGAGAAAGACAATGTTTAGAGTGTGAGACCGAGTAATAAAATGGCTAGGGGTAGACCACCTAGAAACACCAGGAATGTAAGTGGTAGTTAGAGAGGGATGATGGATACAGCTATGAGATCTGAGGCAAGAGCAGCTACCCAAACTTATGCTATTCATGCTCGAGAAGAAGTGTCATCTCTAGACATCATTACTAGTACTTTTACTCTATTTGATACTGATGTGATTGCATTGATAGATCCAGGATCTACTTATTCCTATGTGTGTGTGAATCTAGTATCTAGTAAGACTCTACCTGTTGAGTCTACTGAATTTGTGATTAGAGTATCGAACCCCTTATGCAAGTGTGTCTTGGTTGATAAAGTGTGCAAGAACTGCTCGTTGATGTTTCGAGATATTTGTTTTTCGGCTAATTTGATGTTACTACCATTCGATGAATTTGATATAATTCTGGGTATGGATTGGCTCATTTTGCATAATGCTATTGTGAATTGTAAAAGAAAGAGTATTGATTTGAGAAGTCAGAATGGTGAGATAGTTCGAATTGAATCCAGTGGTTTGAACGGGTTGCCGACTGTTATATCTTTGATGAAAGCTTTAAATTATGTGAAAAAGGGTTGCAAAGCTTATCTCGCATATGTGATAGATACGAAAGTGACTGAAAAGAAAGTTGAATCTGTACCTGTAGTTTATGAGTTTCTAGATTTGTTTCCTGAAGAACTACCGGGATTATTTCTGATACGAGAAGTTGAGTTTGGTATTGAATTAGTACCAGGAACGACTCCTATATCAATAGCTCCGTACAGAATGGCAGCAACAGAATTGAAAGAGTTAAAGTCTCATTTGCAAGAGTTGACCGATAGAGGATTTGCACGACCGAGTTTCTCGCCCTGGGGTGCTCCTGTGTTGTTTGTGAAAAAGAAAGATGGTACTATGAGGATGTGTATTGACTACCGACAGTTGAACAAAGTGACGATAAAGAATAAATATCTGTTACCACGAATCGATGATTTGTTTGATCAGCTGAAAGAAGCTACAGTGTTTTCTAAGATAGATTTGAGATCAAGTTATTATCAGTTGAGAGTCAAAGAATAGGATGTGCCGAAAACTACTTTCAGAACAAGGTACGGACATTATGAAATCTTAGTTATGCCTTTCGAACTAACGAATGCTCCTGCAGTGTTTATGGATTTGATGAATCGAATATTCAGACCGTATTTGGATCGATTTGTTATGGTGTTTATTGATGACATTCTGATTTATTCTTGTGATGAGACACAACATGCCGAGCATTTGAAAATCATGTTACAAATTCTGCGTGAGAAGAAATTGTATGCAAAGTTTAGCAAATGTGAGTTCTGGTTGCATGAAGTTGGTTTTGCTGGGACATATTTTGTCATCATCAGGTATATGAGTTGATCCGAGCAAAATTTCAGCAATTTTAGAATGGAAACCTCCAAGAAATGTGTCTGAAATCCGTAGTTTTCTCGGACTAGCTGGATATTATAGATGGTTTATGAAAGGCTTCTTAATGATTGCAACTCTGTTGACAAAATTGCTACAGAAAGATGTTAAATTTGAGTGGTCGGAAAAGTGTCAGTAGAGTTTTAAACAGTTGAAAGCGTTGTTGACAGAGGCACCAGTGTTAGTTCAACCTAATAGAGTAAAGAATTTATAGTTTACAGTGATACATCGTTGAATGGTGTGGGCTGTGTGCTGATGCAAGAAGGCAAAGTTATAGCTTATGCTTAGAGACAGTTAAAGCAGCATGAAAAGAACTATCCGACGCACGATCTTGAATTAGTCGCGATAGTATTTGCATTGAAGATTTGGCGTCATTACCTATTTGGTGAGAAATGTCACATTTATATTGATCACAAGAGTTTGAAATATCTGATGACTCAGAAAGAATTAAATTTGAGACATCGGAGATGGTTAGAATTACTAAAAGACTATGAAATAGTAATTTATTATCATCCGAGAAAAGCTAATGTTGTTGCTGATGTTTTGAGCTGAAAGTCATTATTTGTTTTGCGAGCAATGAGTACTCAGATAGATTAGTGTGATGATGGTTCGGTTTTGGCTAAGTTAAAAGTGAGATCGGTGTATATACGTCAGATTTGTGATGCCCAGAAAAATGATGATGAGATAATGACAAAACGAGCTTAATGTGGTTTGAATTTTTATTCGGAATTTTGAGTTGATAACGATTATTGTTTGAGATTCAGAGATCAGATTTGTATTCCAAGAAATTCATAGTTGATTCAGTTGATTTTCAACGAAGCTCATAATAGTTGTTTGGCTGTTCATCCGGGGAGTACAAAAATGTATAATGATTTGAAACAGTTTTATTGGTGGCATGGTATGAAACGTGATATCTCAAAGTTTGTTTCGAGATGTTTGGTTTGTCAGCAAGTTAAAGCTGAACATCAAGTTCTATCCGGTTTGTTACAACCGATTATGATTCCTGAGTGGAAATGGGAGAGAATCACGATGGACTTTGTGTTGGCATTACCTTTATCTCCAAGAAAGAAAGATGCAATTTGGGTGATAGTTGAAAGATTGACAAAATCAACTCATTTTGTTTCAATGAGAATAGATTATTCACTTGATAAGTTAGCTGAATTGTATATTTTTGAGATTGTGAGATTGCACAGGGTGCCATTATCCATTGTATCTGACAGAGATTTGAGATTTACCTCATGGTTTTGGAAGAAATTGCAAGAGGCTTTAGGCACAAAGTTTCATTTCAGCTCTGCATTTCATCCACAAACAGTGGTCAATCCGAGTGGATCATTCAAATTCTTGAAGATATGTTGAGATGTTGTATTCTTGAGTTCGAAAGTACATGGGAAAAGCACTTGCCGTTGATTGAATTTGCATACAATAATAGTTTTCAATCTAGTATCAAAAGGGCACCGTATGAGGCTCTTTACGGTCGAAAATGTCAAACTCTATTGTATCGGACTGAGTTGAGTGAGAATAAGATTCACGGGGTTGATTTATTAAAAGAGACTGAGTAGAAAGTGAAAGTGGTTCGTGACAGTTTGAAAACGGCTTTAGATCGTCAGAAGTCTTATGCAGTTTTGAAACGGAAAGATATTGAATTTGAGATTGGTGAAAAAGTATTTTTGAAAGTATCTCTGTGGAAGAAAATACTTCGATTTGGCCAAAAAAGAAAGCTGAGTCCGAGGTTCATCGGGCTGTATGAGATCATAGAATGAATTGGGCTAGTTGCTTATAAATTGTTGTTGCCACCTGAGTTAGAGAAAATTCATAATGTGTTTCATGTATCGATGCTTCGGTAGTTCTGATCTGATCCATCTAATGTAATTGCTCCTACTGAGGTTGAGATTCAGTCAGATTTGTCGTATAGTGAAGAACGAATTTGAATTCTGGCACGTGAGATCAAAGAGTTGAGAAACAAATGAATTTATTTAGTGAAAGTGTTGTGGCACAAACACGGAGTTGAAGAGACTACGTGGGTGCCCAAAGATGTTATGAGAGAGCAATATCCAAACCTATTCATTGGTAAGATTTTCGGGGACGAAAATCCCTAAGGGGGGAGAGTTGTAATTGCCAAGTTTAGACCCTAGTAAGAATAGTGGTTCCAGGACCACAAATCCGAGGTCAAAAAAATATTTTTATATTATTTTTGGTGTTTATAATATGTGATTAAGCATATGTGAATTTTCTGTGTGAAAATTTTATTGATTGTGTGCTTAATTTGCAAAAACGACTTAATCGCATAAAATGTAAAAGCTATGTGCTGATTGTTAGAGTGCTTATTTGGCATGGTTTTCTAAATGGGAAGTCCTTAAGTTGTTAATAAACCATTAAAAGAATGGATGGACAAAAATGGGTTAAGTTAGTGGAATTTTAAATGTTATATATTAAGGGTAAAATAGTAATTAGTATATTAATGTTAATATAATTAAAAGAAAACAAATTAGATGACCATTCTCTCATCTTCCATCTACCAAAAATAAAAAGAAAAGAAAAAGTAAAAGGCTAGTTAGGTTTCGGCTATGCTCAAGCAAAATTGAGGTATGTTTTCTACTCGGTTTTTGATTATTTCTACGTTTTTGTGATCACTACTCTGTGCTCTAGCTAGCCCATGCTTTAATTTTAGAATTTGATGGTGATTTTGAGATATGCCATTGATGAAAGTATGAACTTTGTGATATTTGGTGATGAAATATGAAAGATATGTGATAGATTAATATATTTTGTCTTTGAATTTTTGATGAAATTGAGTAATTTGGGCTTAATTGTGAAAATAAGAAATTGGAGGACTAAAATGTGAAATAAATGAAATATGTGGGCTTGTATGGACATAAGGAGAATTCGGCTAGGTACGGGTGAAATGAAATTATGTGTATTTGATGATATTATGAAATAGGGACTAAAGTGTCGAAATCTGAAAATGTGAGGGTTATTCTGTAAAATGCCTTAAATATGTATGTTTGGACTAAATTGAATGAATTGGTAATTGAATAAGTTAAATTTGAATATGTATAGACCAAGAAAGGAGAGATTCAGATCGAGATCGAGGCAAAGACAAAGTGCTCGATTAATCGACTGTTTTGTTATTTCGACATCCAAAGTAAGTTCAGATATAATACGTGTTCTTAAATTATGTTTAAATGCTATGAAATGAATAGTTATGTGATTATTGGATTAGTAATGCTATGTGTGGAATCGAGTTAGGTGGTACTAAGTGTGTCTATTTGGAAATGAGACAAAGATGATTAGCATTGTGTGTGCGAAATAACAGAAGCTTCGGCTTTTTGATTGGCACTGTGTGTGCGATATCTAATTAAGTTTGGTTTTATATTATGGCACTAAATGTGCGATGTTATTTAAGCTTCAGCTATGAAATGGGCACTAAATGTGCGATTGAATTGAAGAGATAGTGAACAGTGAATAAATTATGGTATCCAGTGTTGAATAGCAAGAACGTTTGTTAACTAAATAGCAAGAATGTTTGTTAACTAAGTGTTGGCAAAGGTATGTTTTGAACCTATGTGGTTGATGATAATGTTTAAGGTTGAATAGATGGATGTATGAGTATACGATGGAGGATGGTATTATGTTTAGTTGTGAATCTATCTAATTGGTGGTTATTTATGTATTGATATTGTATATTTTTGAGTAATATGTATTATATTACGAACTTACTAAGCTTTAAAGCTTACTGTGTAAAGTGTTTCTTTGTTTTACAGTGTCTTAAAAGCTAGCTCGGATTTGAGGATCGTCAGTGACTCAATCACACTATCGGCTATCTATTTTTGTACTTTTGAAAGATGTATATATTTGATCTATGGCATGTATAGGCTAGAAGTAATGGTATGTTTTGGACCTCGCCATGTGATATGGCTTGGAAGTTAAATGATGTTGGTGTTATATGAAGGCTATGAAAATGATGAATGTGGTATGAAATAGTGAGAATAGAAATGGTATATTTCATGCTTGAATTGGTTGATGAGAATGATGGTTTAATGTGAACTTGTGATAAGGATTATTTGATGCTTGACTTATATGAGTTAGGATGAGAAATTGGTATTTTTGATGAACTTATTTGAGATGAAATTGGGTATGAAAATAGATGATGTAGTTGGTGATTAATTTGTGCATATATTAATAAGTTTTGGTTGCCAGTTGAAGTATAAATGCATGTGATTTGAGGCTTGTAGGTGATCCTAAGTGTGGGAGGCAAGTTTGGCCTTGTAAATTGCCTATAATTGCCCACACGATTGAGCACCCGGACGTGTGGCTCGACCGTGTTGTTTAAGTTTGCCAATTGAAACAAGTCAGGCTCAACCACAGGCTGGACATACAAGCGTGTGTCTGGCCGTATGGTGCAAGTCAATAGCGACCACGGGTGTGGCAGACGGGCGTGTCCACGGTCGTGTGAACAGGTCAGTATGTATGCCCTATTTTGACACAGCTTAGACACACGGGCGTGTGACCTCTGTAATTTTGAAAATTTTTTAAACTTCTGAGAATTTCCATATGTGTTCGGTTTAGTCTCGGCCCCTTTCTAAAGCATGTTTAAGGTCTCGTAGACCTATTTGGGGGACATTTTGACTTGAATAGTTGAATATTATTATGAAATGTCCGTAAAAGGTTTCGTTTTTTCTGGTAAGGCCTTTAACCCTAGACTGATGATGGTTACGGGTTAAGGGTGTTACAGCATTAGCAACTACGTTCGCTTTCCTTGGATGATAATCAATCACTAATTCATAGTCTTTTAGCAATTCTAGCCATCTCTGCTGTCGCAAATTCAAATCTTTATGAGTAAT
Source organism: Gossypium bickii (assembly GCA_025503065.1). Lineage (NCBI taxonomy): Eukaryota > Viridiplantae > Streptophyta > Magnoliopsida > Malvales > Malvaceae > Gossypium > Gossypium bickii. The sequence goes on from CP106719.1 coordinate 47,910,892, forward strand.
CAAATATTTCAAGCTTTTGTGATCGGTATAAATATGGCGTTTCTCACCAAACAAGTAATGGCGCCAAGTTTTCAATGTGAACACTATCACGACTAACTCTAGATCGTGCATCAGATAATTCTTTTCTTGTGGCTTCAACTGTCTCGAGGCATAAGCTACAACTTTGCCTTCCTGCATTAAAACACAACCCAGGCCCTTTAACGATGCATCATTGGAAACTACGAATTCTTTACCCAACTCAGGTTGAACTAACACTGGTGCCTCTGTCAATAATGCTTTCAACTGCTCAAAGCTCTGCTGACACTTTTCTGACCACTCAAATTTAACATCTTTTTAAAGCAATCATGTCATCGGAGTCGCAATCATCGAGAAGCCTCTCACAAATCGTCTATAATAGTTGTCTAGTCCTAGAAAACTACTGACTTCGTATACATTTCCCGGAGGCTTCCAATCTATAATCGCAAAAATTTTGCTCGGGTCAACTCGGATACCATCTGCCGAGACTATATGCCCCAAAAATCAAACTTCTCGTAGCCAAAACTCACATTTACTGAACTTTGCAAACAACTGTTTATCTCTCAAAGTTTGTAACACGATTCTCAAATGCTCGGCATGCTCAGATTGATCACGAGAGTAAGGGCTAGTTTGGCAATGCTTTTGAAAAGTGCTGTGGAAAAGTGCTTTTGAGAAGTGCTTTTGAAAAGTTTAGTTTAAAATTTGAGTGTTTAGCATTACTGTTAAAAAGTGATTTTAAGAAATAAAATGTCCATTTTAGACATGTTATTATCAAGTAACAAATATGCATTTAAATAAAATTTAAATTAGTTAATATTATTATATTTTAGTAAGAATATAAAAAAATTACTATAACTTGTTAATATTTTAATATATGAAATATAAATTTTAAATACTTTTAAGTAATAAATATTAATTACTTATAAAATTTAATTAGAATATATAAACTACATTTAAATATTTAAATATAACAATTAAAAATTTGTATATAGTATTTTAAAAAAATATTTTTTTATTTTTAATTAATGATTTTAACACATTTGTAATTAAGCATCAAGAAAAAAAAGAGAAAGAACTATGTTATTGGAGGGGTAAAAAAGTAATTAAGCATTAAAAGTACTTTTGGAAGAGGAAAATGTAACACCCCAAACCCGGCCCATGCGTTACGAGCGGATTTGGTATGTCACGCGAGCAAAACATGTTAAACCCTTTTTATTCGTACTAAAATAGGTATTGCGTTGTTAAAATCAAGAAAACAAGTTTGATTTGAAATATTTGATAAAATACTACTAACCTCGAAGATTGATTGATAAATCGATAAATTTGAGCTAATGATCTTATAAAACGTGACTTTTGAAAACGATGTTGAAAATTCAAAAGAAAATTTCCGTGTTAAAAATATTTGTAAAAGTTTATTTTGAAATCTATTTGTTAATCGATTTTGGAAAACCTTTATTTATGTTTTTGGAAAATTCCCATTTAAAACAATTTAAGTAAAATAATAAGTATATCAAACATAAAGCAAATAATAAAATACTCCAGAGGCCTTATTACAACATAAAACCCAAAATAGTAAAGTGAACGAAAATAGAAATCTAAAGTTCCAAAATAAAAACACCAATTTTGAAATATGGCCTCCACCGAGTCATCCATGGCCCAAGTCCACATCACCGAGCATTACCTACAAGGGTTAAGAGAAAAAGGGGGTGAGTTACAAGAACTCAGTGCGTAATCCCCTTACCGTTATCCATTGGGCCTGAACCCACATAGCAATATCTTGGGCCTAAGCCCATTTCATAACAATGTATAAATGCAATAAATGTATGCGCAATGTATGTATCCCAACCCCTCTAAAAATCCATCCGCTACACACCACCCGTACCATCCCATCACACCTGTGGGGATCAAGTCAACCCACCCTGCCAAACACACCAATCACAGGCAAGAAGCCATTTAATTCGCAGGTATGGAGCCATTTAATTGTATTTGTGGCTGAGCCACCAGAATCAGAATTATGCGTGGCATAGCCACTATACAAATTGTGGCAGAGCCACCAGAATATCATATTCGGTAATATAACCGGCACACAACCTTGGGTAAATATGATCGACACATAGTCGTTAATTCATATGTTAGGCACATAGCCATTATCAGAATTTGTGACAGAACTACCAGAATATGTGGCAGAGCCACCGGAATCAGATTGTGGCAGAGCCACCGGGCTACTCTTCTCTTCATCATTTTTCCCATCCCATGCAAATTATGTAAATGCAATATACATAATAAAGCATATTATTTACAAATATAAACAATAATCATAAATCCAGAAATTTGGTACCATAAACAGGCCAATTAAAACACTTTGCAATTCGGCCCATTAAGGCATTCTATCAAATCGGCCCATTATAACACTTTGCAATTTGGCCCATTAAAGCATTCAATCAAATCGGCCCACTATAACACTTTGCAATTTGGCCCATTAAGGCATTCAATCAAATCGAAAATTTTACCCACTAAGGGTAATTCGGTAATCTCGTAATCCAGGGGTATTTCGATAATTTACCCTCCAAGGGTATTTTAGTAATTTCGCAATCCAGACTTAACTACTAATTTGGGGCAAAAAGATTGAAACTGTCCATCTGCGTCATACTGACTAAATTGACTATAACTCGAGTTAGGAATCTCTAAATTTAGATCCGTAAATTTTCCTTGAAACTAGACTCATATATCTTCTTAGAAAAATTTTTCCAGAATTTTTGGCTTAACCATTTAGTACGGTTTATTCCTTAAAGTTTCCCTTGTTTCACTATCGAATAGTTCTGACCTCTCTTAACTTAATTTCAAATATCTCACTGTACGGTTTTCATATACTACTCCCAGTTGTTTCTATTGAAAATAGGCTCACTAAGGAATCTATACATATAAATTATAACTCATAATTCACTTTGTACAATTTTATATGATTTTTCCAAGACAGAATAGGGAATCACGAAGTCAATCAGAACCAGTCTTACTAAAATTAAAATATCACAGAATTTAAAATTCCTTTTCCTTCTCCGCTTCTTCCATATAAAAATAGACACAGTAAGCTTTAATTCAATATCTTATTCACTTATTAATCCGTTTTCTCCTATTTTCCGCGATTTTTCCAAATCCCATCACTGCTACTAACCAAAACTATTTCATTGCAAAATATGGTTACCACTACGAACTTACGCACGCCCGAGTGATCACGGATGCCGGTTTCCGATTTTCTTTTGTATTTCGACCAAATCACAGAACATTTCATGCAAATTTTCAGAGAAGTGTGAGATTACACACCATTTCAAACATGTATTCGGAAAGTACAGGATTACACACCTTGATTAGGGTTCCCTAAAGAACCACTCTTCGTTGCCGCCTAAAAATAAAATCGATCAAAAGTTAGCCTCGATTTCTTAAAGGTTCCAAAAGTCCAAAAGTACTCACTCACAAGAGTCACTTACCACAATCGCGATCCTTCCCTACTAGATTCTAAAATCCGGTCTTGCACCTTGGCTATTGCAACAAGTTCCAAACAATTTTCGAAACCAAGGCTAAGAAAAAGATAAGTAGCAGCAAAGGATGGCTTGATTCGGGCTTCATCAAAAGAGAATAAGAGGAGTTTAAAATAACAACAAGTGGCTAGGTTCGGCTTAGCCAAGGGATGAGAGTTTCGGCTTAGTCAAGTCAAGAGAAGAAAGAACAAACAACATGAAATAAGAAGAAAGAACCTTTACCTTAATAATAGGGATGAACCGAAATGAAGAACACGGTTTGGCACTAGTAGCAAGACAAAAAAGAAGGATCGGTAGCTTCGGTTTTCAATAGAAGATGAGTGAAAATAATTGGTCACAAAGGCTAGGTGTTTTCGGCAAGACAAGAAAGAAAAGAGAAAATGCCCACTATTGTCTTGAAGTTGCGACAATGAGAGGAGAAGTTGGAAGAATGAACACAAAGGATGCCAAAAGGAATTAGGCCTAACAAGCACCAAAACTATCAAAATGTTCCCATGAAAATTCAGCTACCCTTTCCCTTTCCCAAACCATTATCATCTTTACCAAAAGATGAACATAGACCAAATAAAACCTTTCCAAAACATCTCCCACGAAAAATGCCAACATGTTCCCTATTACTTCCCTTTTCTTTTCCTCCTTTCCATCCATTCTTCCTTTCTTCCTTAGCCACCTTGCCAAAACTAAAAAGTCCACCTTGCCTTAAATACCACCATGGCCGACATTTAGGGAAAGAACACAAAAAAAAAGTCAAAATTTTGCACTTGATGGGATTTGAACCTCCTCCCTCAAAGTCCTTCATGTGGCGCCATATCCCCTTTACCATAAGCTCCTTTATGCTAGTAAAATGCACACTTATTTCCTTAACTCTTGATGCTGCTTGCCTACTCTCCTTAAATGCTTAAACACAACATTTTTCCTATAGCCCATTTTGAACCCGGAACTTTCTAGAAACCTCATAACCTTCCAAATTCACTTAACTAATAAGTCCAATTTGCAATAACGCCATTCATATTCTTGAAAATTTTAAACTTTCCTACGCCCAAGGCCCATTGGGCCCAATCCTACTAGGCCCAATTTCGGGATGTTACAGAAAAGCTAAAAATATTAGCTTTTCCTTTTCAGAAATGCTTTTCAAAAGCACTTCTGAAAAGCCAAAAAGTCCAGTCAAAAGCATCTTGTTCTGCACAGCTTTTCTTCTAAAAGTGCTTTTGGAGCCAGAAGTGCTGTTTTTAAGCACAGAAGAACATGGCCTAAATCAAAATGTCATCAATAAACACAACTACGAATCGGTCTAAATACGGCCTGAAAATATGGTTCATCGAGTCCATAAAAATAGCAGGTACATTTGTTAGTCCGAAAGGCATAACAAGAAATTCGTAGTGTCTGTACCTTTTTCTAAATGTAGTCTTTGGCACATCTGAGTCTTTAACTCGCAACTGGTAATAACCCGATCTCAAATCAATTTTCAAAAACACTGTTACCCCTTTTAACTGATCAAACAAATCATCTATTCGTGGCAAAGGGTATTTATTCTTGATCGTCACTATGTTGAGCTGTCGGTAGTCTATACACATTCTCATCGTGCCATCTTTCTTTTTCACAAATAACACCGGTGCACCCCAGGGAGAGAAACTTAATCTAGCAAAACCTCTATCTGTCAACTCGTGCAACTGAGCTTTCAATTCTTTTAACTCTGTCAGAGCCATTCTATACGGAGTTATCGATATCAGCGTTGCTCCCGGTACTAATTCAATACCAAACTCAACCTCTTTGATTGGTGGTAAACTTGGTAACTCTTCGGGAAAAACATATGGATACTCGCACAGAACTGTTACTAATTCAATCTTTGTTCCTGTCACTTTCGTATCAAGTACATGAGAAAGGTAAGCTTTACACCCCTTTCTCACAAATCTCTAAGCTAACATAGACGAGATCATAACTGGAAAACTGTAACACCCCTAACCCTTATCCGTCACCAGAATAGGGTTACGAGGCATTACCAATCAAATCACAACATACAATATACATTTCTCAAACATAAAGCCATTATCAAATAAACATCAATCAAATATAATCACATTGTCCCTTATAAGGCTCTACGAGACCTTAAAACATGCTTGAAAGAGGTTTAGGACTAAACTGATAACATTTGAAGACTTTGGGAAACTTATAAAATTTTGATGCATACAGGGATCACACGCCAGTGTGAACAGGTCTTGTGCTCACACGACCACCCGACACGCCCGTGTCATTAGCTGTGTAGAAACAGGGCATACATACTGACTTGCATCACACGGCCAGAGACACACCTGTGTGCCATGGCCATGTGAAATCTGGAGTGTATACTGACTTCGTTAATTAAGTTACAGCAGACGCATGGTCGAGTCACACGCCCGTGTGCTCAACTGTGTGGGGGTGAAATTAGACTTGGTTTAAGCCACATTTCTCACCCTCCTCAAGCATACCTAAACCACATCATTTCATACCATTTCAATGCACTTATAGGCAACCAAAACATGCCAATTCGTATACAAATCATTCCATTTCATCTTCAACCATTTCACTACTCAAATCATAACCATAAACATACCACATCAATATGTCATAACCTACATTTTTCACTTATCTTCCATATGTATGTTCTCATCACATTATCATCTAATTCATGCCACAATGAAACACCCCAAACCCGGCCCACGAGCCTTGACCGGATATGGTATGTTCCCTGAGTAAAACAGTTCAAAACTTGCTTGTTATTTTGGAAAATTTGGGTGGTTTTGAAGAAAATTTGATTTGGGTTGAGTTCAAATTGAAAACAGTGTTGTTCTTGAAGACTAGATTTTATTAAAACAATATTTTTATTTGTACTTGAATTCAGTAAGTTAAAAGTATTGCCGAGTTTTTAGAGTCTATCTTTAAATTGAAAATCGTTTGTGTTTAGGTCTCAAAACATTTAAAATTTAATTTTTAAGAAGAGTTATTTAATCTTGATTTAATAATAATCGCATAATAAACCAAATAAAATGCATGCTTAAAACAGTTAATAGTAATGGCCTTATTACATCAAAGCATAACCCGAAATAAATCCAAATCTTAAATATAAAAACTAAAAATAAGATAACTCTGAGCATTGGCCACCACTAAGTCCCTGCCGACCCGGTCCATTTACTGAGTGTCACCTGAAAAGATATCCCACAACGGGGTGAGTCAAACAGACTCAGTGTGTAACAGCTATCACATAGTCCCAAACGATTTAGGCATATCAAATCATATATACATATATCAAATATAAGTAATGATACAATCCCGAACCCAAACCTAAATATCCATCCTCTACACATCACCCGTACCTGCCATCACACTGTGGGGATTACTAAATCGACCATCCATCTGCTACACACCATCGAAGGCAGTCGCTGCAGACGACTTGTACATCGCCCTTATAAATTGTGGCATAGCCACCAGATAATGTGACAGAGTCACCAGATAATAATATGTGACATAAGTCACCACATTTAGATTATGTGACATGAGTCACCAGATATTGTGGTAAAAACCACCAGATCACTTCCCCTTTTCAATATCACCTATATGCCCATGCATAATACAAAACATGCAAGAATCAAGCCATATGCCTTATTCCGTATTCATAACAATTCACATATGTGCCATATTCCAAATGTTCATAACATTTATTAACGTAATATTAAAGATTACGTACCTGAATACTCTGTACCATTGTATGGTACCTTTAGCCACATTTTCATAGTTTCATTAACACATATATTAATATCAATACCATAGATCTATTAGGAGTTAGTGTAGGGCTACACACACAGTTACTAACTAACGTACACCGAATTCAAAGTCCTGCTTTAATAGTTTATACTCCTCCCTAAAAATCAAAGTCAGAATCGGCTAAACACTAATACCTAATATGGCCTTGGCCGAATATTCATATTCCCTTACCTTGATTGTCTAGATCCCGAAATTAACCCTTGCTCTTGGTGATGTCGAAATTCCTATAGGCATATGTTAGATCCAATTCTAACATTAAACACAAATAATGGCCTTCGGCCTAAAACCACACTCGCTTACCTTAGATCTTGAAATCCCAAAGACCTCCTCCCTTGTAGTCGACAATAACAGAATCCCGAAACCTCCTTCATACTTTTGGCCAACAAGAATAGGTGGGATTAGATCTTTGTTTTTCAGTCGTTAGAAAAGAATAAGGAAAGAAATCAACTTAAAAGAGGTTCTTACCGAATGACCAAGACGCAAATGGTCAACCACCTTCAAGAAATCGACAAGAAGAACTTGCAGGAGAAATCGTTTTAGATGAGCAAGATAATCGGCTCTTGGTGCTTAGAAGAAATCGGTTCCAATAGTGACAATGAAAAGAACTTTTGACTTAGAAGAGAATAGTAAGGAGTTATGGATTCGGCTTGATGGACAATAGGGAGATTCAGCTTCAACAAGAATGAAAAGGAAGAGTATGAGGCTTTAGGGAGAATCGGCAATGGCTAAGAGAATCCTACTTTCGGCTTTTGAAGAATTGAAAAGAAAAGAGCACAAGCTGAATTAGAGATTTTCAGCTCAAAGAGAAAGATGAGAAAAGAATGAATTTCGGCACACCCTTCCTACTATTACCAAAACTGAAAATACCATCCTCCAAAGCCCCATATTCAGCCAACTCTTACTCTCTCTATTCAATCCTTTGTCTTTCTCCTAAAACTTCTCTTCTTCACCCATTCAAAAATAATTTGAATTATCAACAATTATCCTTTGCCCCTAGCCGAATTTTAAAAGGTATTTGACCACATCCAGCGCTCATCTCCTTAGTGTTTTAGTGCCGTCCAACTCCCCTCTTAGCTTGACGCAAAAACACTCCAAAAGTGCTCCCCTTGCTGCTCGAACCTAAGCCCTGCACTCTGCTGGTGGCGTCACTTACCAAAGCCTTAAGTGGCACATTCCTGCCACTTTACCAAGCTGATTTTTATGTCCTATTTCTCCTACAAATTCTCTTAAGGCCTATCAAGCTTAGCTCCACTTCAAGACTTAAAACTTAATATTGTCTAAGGCATTCTCCTATATTCTAAAGTTCTCAAAATCCATAAAACTCATTCAAAACACACATAGGCATGCTTCCACATATATTTAAGCAAAAATGCATAAGCCCTAAATCCCAGATATTACAGTTCTACCCATCTTAAAATAATTTTGACCTCGAAATTACCTGGCTAAAATAAGTGAGGGTATTACTGTCGCATTGCTTCTTCCGGCTCCCATGAAGCTTCTTGTGATCCATGATTACGCCATAACACTTTGACTAGAGGAACTGATTTCCTCCGTAGCACTTTCATATCTCGTTCCAAAATCTGAATCGGCTCTTCCTCGTAGGACAAATCTGATTTCAGCTCCACATCCTCAACTGGCACTACATGAGATGAATCCGATCGGTAACGACATAGCATAGACACATGGAATACATCGTGCATCTGCTTCAATTCCGGAGGTAACTCTAACTGGTATGCCACTGGTCCAACTCTCTTCAATACCCGATAAGGTCCTATAAACCTTGAGCTTAACTTCCCTTTGTGACCAAATCTCATCACCTTCTTCCAAGGCGAAACTTTAAAAAACACCTGATCTCCTACAGCAAACTCTATTTCCTTTTGCTTAAGATCTGCGTATGACTTCTGCCTATCAGATGCCTCCTTTAACCGTGCCCGAATTACCTTAACCTTCTCCTCGGATTCTGCTACAATTTTTGGACCCAAAACTCGACGTTCCCCCAATTCTGTCCAACACGTAGGAGTGTGACACCTCCGTCCATATAGCGCTTCATACGGTGCCATCCGAATACTGGCTTGATAGCTGTTATTATAAGCAAATTCCGCTAACGGCAAGTATTCTTCCTAACTTCCTCTGAAATCTATCACACAGCCCCTCAGCATATCCTCCAACACTTGGATCACTCGCCGGATCGACTGCTCGATCATGCGATGAAATGTCGTAGTGAAATCTAGCCTAGTGCCCAAAGCCTGATGTAGTGCTTTCCAAAACCGAGACGTAAACCTTGGATCCCGATCTGAAATAACCGATACCGGTACTCTATGCAATCTCACAATTTCTGCCACATACAACCTCGCCAACCTCTATAAAGAATAGTTAACCCGCACTGGTATGAAATGCGCGGACTTTGTCAATCGATCCACTATCACCCATACCGAGTCCTTCTTAGTAGGCGTAAGGGGAAGCCCACTAACGAAGTCCATGGTGATTCTCTCCCACTTCCATTGCGGAATCTTTATCGGCTAAAGCAATCCTGACGGAACTTGGTGTTCAGCCTTAACTTGCTGACATGTTAAGCACTTACCTACAAATTTTGTAACTTCCCGCTTAAGACCAGGCCACCAGAACTGTTCCCGTAGATCTCTGTACAACTTACTACCTCCAAGATGCATAGCATAAGGGCTACTATGCGATTCCTAAAGAATTCTTCGCCTTAACTCCTCGTTCTTCAGCATACAGACCTTACCCTTGAAACACAATACTCCCTCGTTATTAATACCAAAATCTTCCAACTCCCTATCCTGCACTTGCCGTAACTTAGCACTTAGATCCTCATCCACCAACTGGCTTTCTTTCACCTCATCCAACCATGTCGGCTTGACTTGCGACTCTGCTAACAAACTTCCATCGTCATACAAGCTAAGATGTGCAAACATCGCCCTCAGATCTGACACTACTTTCCAATTTAGGGCATCTGCTTCCAAGTCATGCGTCAGGTAATTAACCTCATGTGGCCTTAATTGCCGAGACGCATAAGCGACTACCTTCTCGTCCTGCATCAATATGCATCCCAAACCTGTATGAGAAGCGTCACAATACACCACAAAATCCTTTCCTGCCTCAGGCTGAATCAAAACCGGAGCTTCAGTCAAGACCCTCTTAAGCTTCTCAAAGCTTTCCTGTTACTTATCTGTCCATACGAAGGGTACTTCCTTTCTCAACAACTTTGTCAAAGGTGCGGCTATTGATGAGAACCCCTCTACGAACCTTCTATAGTAGCCTGCCAATCCCAAGAAACTACGAACCTCAGCCACAGACTTAAGTGATTTCCAATCTAACACTGCCTCAATCTTCCGAGGATCCACCCTTATCCGTTCTGCAGACACCATATGTCCTAAGAATGCCACTTCCTTAAGCCAAAATTCACACTTGCTGAATTTGGCATATAGCTTCTTCTCCCTTAACACTTGCAACACTACCCGGAGATGCTCATCATGTTCTTCCTCGAACTTGGAATACACTAGAATGTCGTCGATGAACACAACGACAAACCGATCCAAGTAAGGTTGGAAAACCCAATTCATCATATCCATGAGCGCAGCTGGGGCGTTCGTCAATCCGAATGGGATTACTAAGAACTCATAATGCCCGTATCTTGTCCGAAAAGCTGTCTTATTGATATCTGCCTCCTTCACCTTAAGCTGATGATATCCAAACCTAAGATCTATCTTTGAGAATACCGCGGCCCCCTTAAGCTGATCGAACAAGTCATCTATCCTAGGCAAAGGGTACTTGTTCTTGATGGTCAGCTTATTCAACTGACGATAATCTATGCACATGTGCATAGTTCCGTCCTTCTTCTTCACAAACAAGACCGGTGCTCCCCATGGAGACACACTGGGTCGGATAAACCCACAATCAAGCAACTCCTGAATCTGAGCCTTGAGCTCAACCAACTCCTTTGGTGCCATTCTGTATGGAGCAATTGACACAGAAGCTAGACCTGGCAGCAAGTCAATTCCGAACTCCACCTCCCTGTCCGCGGGTATTCCGGGTAACTCCTCTGGAAAAACATCCACAAATTCCCTTACTGTTCTAACTCAACTAACTCCCCCTTCTTTTGCATCCAACGCACTGACGAAGGTCAAAAACGCCTTGCACCCTTTCCGAACCATCTTTTCAGCCTTTAGTGCGGAGACTACGTTAGACAAGTAGTTCCTTCTTTCTCCTATCATAATTATCTCCTCATTCTCTGGCGTCCTTAACTCCATTTGCTTAGCTGCGCAATCCAATTTAGCCCGATGTTCCACTAGCCAATCCATGACAAGAATGAGATCAAATTCTCTGAAAGGTAGTTCCATCAAGTCGGCAGGAAATACCACTCCCTGAATCTCTAGAGGTACACTCCGAATATCTTATTCACCACTACAGTTTGACCTAACGGGTTTACTATAGTCATCTCCCTATCAGACCGTTCAGAGGCTATGCCTAGTGTTTCAACTACTCTACATGCAACATAAGAATGGGTCGAGCCAACATCAATTAAAGCAAAGTAAGGCTTGTCAGTTATAAGGAACATACCGGCGATGACGTGCAGTGCGTCTCCATCCTCCTTCCGCGAATCGCATACATCGACTCTGCCGCCTTGCCTCAGATTACCAACACCTCTGCCCGGTGTTCCCCGTCCTCTTCCAAAACCATTACCTCTACCAATCGGACCACGACCCCGCGGTGGCTGCTGTCCACCTCTTCTAGCCTGATTAAAACCCTGACCTGTTGGTCGGCTCCCGTCGATTTTCATAGGACAGTCCTTAATCATGTGTTCTTTGGACCCGCACTTAAAGTATCCCCCTGTCTTCTTCCAACACTCTCCTAAGTGCATCTTTCCACACTGAGCACAAGTACGATATTGCCCTCCTGCAACAACCTGCTGATCTCGCGGCTCATCAACTCTAGGCCTCTTTTGAACATTCTCAGATGACCCTGATGATCCAAAACCTCTCTTTTGCCTATTCTAATCTGTATTCTGTCTTACAGAGTCCTTAATCCCTTCAGCTACCTTAACCTTCTCCACCAACACGGCAAACTCCCGCTCCTACTGTGGAGCTATAAACAACCTCAGGTCATCCCTCAGTCCGTCCTCAAACCAGACACATCGTTCATGCTCCGTAGCCACGATTCCTCGAGCATACCGGCTCAACCTTAGGAATTCTGCCTCGTACTCCGCTACGGACTTGTTCTCTTGAACCAGCCCCAGAAATGCCTTCCTCTGCGAATCAATATAACTAGTCCCAACATACTTCTTTTGATATGCTGCCTTAAAATACTCCCAAGTGAATTCCTCAGCTGTAGCACCATCCCGAACTGTGAGCCACCATTGATATGACTCATCGCGAAGAAGCGACACCATTCCTTTCAGTTTCTCTTCAGTAGTTAGATCCAGCTCATCCATGATTCGCTCTGTCGCCTCCAACCAATACTCAGCCGTACTGGGTGCCACACCGGATACACCACGAAATACCTCAGCTCCATTGGCTCGGAGTCGCTCGGGTATAGATTTCCGAGCTCTCATACCTCCATCTACTCCAGCCACCATCTCAAGAACCCGCAGCACCGCCTGCGATACTACATCATCCCCTGTCTGATCCTAATGCTCAACACCAGCAGCTGGTGGTGGGGGTGGTGGTACCTCATTCTCGAACCCTTGACCAGACCTAACGGGTTCCGATACGATCATTTTACCTCTACCATGCCCTCGCATATTACGACCACGTCCCCTAGAGCTCATATCTACGATCACGATTTAATCTGAATTAAAAAGTTTTATGCATTAGTCATTGTTCCACTGATTACCCGCGAAGAAGTTTTATGAAAAGAAGTTTAGTAGCAGTTCTTTCGATCATTTCAGAGTTTTCATTTCAAGTCTTCTACCCTAATTCAGAGAAACACATTCATTTAATAGTATCTACCACACACATTCACCACTCGAATATTTTCGTCCATTCCCATCCCAGGGTTATTTTCGTAATTTATCCTATAGGGGTATTTTGGTAATTTCCCAAATAGGGGTATCTTGATATTTCAAAAAAATAGGGATTTCTGGTATTTTTGTAAAGTAAGAAAATCTTAGTAAAAGTTGAGGGTAGTATGGTTATTTTATAAACCAAGGGTATTTTAGTAATTTTACAAACCAGGGGTATTTGGGTAATTTTGTAAATCGGGAATAGTTCAGAAAAATTTCATTTTTCAAAATCTAAAAATAATGTTTACAATCAAAGGGGTGATTTGGTGATTTTAAAAACTAAGATTTTTATAAAAAGTATGGCTAGTCCCTTTCGGGTTTTAATAAGTCCTTTTGGTTAGGGTGAACCATCACTACGCACCAGGTAGGATTCGAGCGAAGAGGAGGTGAGTCACTAGGACAGCTTAAATACCAGGCTCCCCCTGAATCCAATCCTAGACATGCGCACAATGGTTGCCACACCCTAACTCGGTGACTTATTCACAGGTTTGTTTAATTAGGCCTTAAAGTTTTATGTAATTCTGTATTAAAGTAGGCTAATCCTAGGGTTCAATAACTTAATATACTAATCTACGTTCCCATTATACCCACATACAAATCATACAATAAATCATACAACAGTTAGGGGTACTTACCTCGTGGACTTCGGGTCGGAGATTTAGGTGCCATGCTAGAAAACCTGCTCATTTCACAAAGTTTGTAACACCCCGGTTTTAGGGGTTATGCACCTAGTGCATGTCTCAGGTGTTAGCAGGCTTTTTGTGTGCTTAGTCAAGTTTTTAGGGGGTTTGGAGAACCCTGGATGGTAGGAAAAGCTTTAGGGAATTTTTGATTTTTAGGGTGTAAAAAGGGAGCTTGGCTTTTGGGGGTCTTAAAAGAATATTTAGGTGGTTTTTGTCACATAAGATGGGCTAGCAAAGTGGCAGGTGGGACGCCACTGAGGCCTGGTGTGTATGGCGTCTTTTGCAGGAGGGGAAGGTCTTGGGTTCAAGCTGTGGAATGCTCCCATTTTGCATTCTTTTTGGACGGCATGGAGGGAGGAGTTGGTGGCAATTCGAACTCTGTTGATGACCTAGTCAAATGGTGGAATGGTGGGTGGAGAGCAAATTGTGGAAGGGGACTAATTCAAATGCTTTTGAATTAGTGGCTTGGAGTGTTTTGAGGAGTGGTGGCCGAATTTTAGGAGTTTTGGGGGGGAGTGTGGACGGCTTGGTATGGGATTTTGGGTGTGCCGAATGTCATTTTGACATTTTGGGTATTTTCGGTCAAGAGTTAGCAAGCTAAAGCTCTCTCTTTTTGTCTTTTGGTAGCCAAACTTCAAGAGAATGTTCTCTCATTTTCTTCATTCTTTTTTGAAACCAAAATACCAAACTCCCATAGTTGGCCGAAATTCTAAAGAGCTTTATTTCATTTTCTTTTCGGAACCAAAAGTTCTAGTAGCCTATTACCGAATCTTGCTTTGTTTTCTTGGTAGCCGAATGTTCTTCTCTTCATTTCTTCTCTTTTGTTCATTTGTGTAAGCCGTAACCTAATACACTCTTTTCTCATATTTTCATGTTACAACCTTTGTGCCGAATTCACATTTCTGTCTTAGCTGGAACCATATTATCTTGTCTCCTCAAACTCTCATTGTTCTTCCTCAAAACCTTCTAGCTGAAACTCTACCTATTCACATTTTCTTTCACTCTTTTCTCACTCAAAACCGAACCCAAGGGTGATAAACACTTAAAGTCGAATGCCTTTCTTTCTTGTGAAGCTTTGAGCGAATCTATTCCTTCTCTCCTAGTGGTTTGGTTGGCCGAATATTGTTGTGTTGGGGTTGGTGTTCTCAATCGATTGGAGTTGGGTAAGGACTTGGCCGAATGGCCATTTTTCCTCTCTTTCGTTCTATGTATTGTGGTTTAGATTAAGGCCGATTTTTGTTATTTGTTGAAGGATATTAATCTCTTGAGGATAATCGAGTTATCTTAGGACATCCAGGATTCGAAGCAGTCGATCGAAGTCGATATATGTTGGTGATCAATTGGTGGGTATTGGTAAGTAGTGGTTGGTTTACCCTTTTAAGTTTCGTTAAGTCAAGTTGCAAAGGACTAACTGTTTGCTTGTTTAGGGGTTGGCCGATTGTCTAAGGAGAACCATTGTTGGTTCCGGTTTTGGTAGGAAACCAAACCTATAGCAAGGTAAGGGATCAAGGTTAATCTTTTTGTTTGTCTTGGCCGAATGGTTTGAGTGATAATCTTCTATCTGATCGATTTTTAGGAGCAAGGTTGTCGAGGTTATCAAGGGATTTAGTTGGTTCTTTGGTTAAGGCTTGCAGGTGTGTTCAAACACACACTTTCTGTTATTAAATATGTTACTATTTGGTGTGTACATTTACACTGCTATGCTATGTGATTTTATATGAATTGTGTGTTATGTGGATCCATAGTAAAGTGGATGAGATATCATGGAGGTATGAGGCAAAGGGTCAGGTAAGTCCCTGTTGTGATGCTTTTGGTAAGCATAATGTATCTGGCTTGTGATATATCGATTGGTTGATGATTAAACCTATGTGCGTTACTAAACATTCATAATGTTATATTTTGACACATGTGCATGATGGATGTGGGTTGTACGAGTGGAGGGGGCAGTGATAATTTGTGCTGACGAGCACCAGTGTTTTGGTAACACAACTTTGTGACTTTGGGTCACCAGAGGTTTGGCACCTCCAGAGGTTTGGCACCTCAGCGTCTCGTCCCCGTGGTTTCGCACCACAGTGGGTTGGCCCCACAAGGCGGTATTGAGGGATTGACGCCAGTGATTTGGTATCACACGATGGGTTGGCCCCATCACTCGATTATTGTGACTACGGTCACCAGTGGTTTGGTACCACATTTGTGTCTTTGGGACACCAGAGGTTTGGCACCTCATTGCGACTCGTCCCTGTGGTTTGACACCACCGTGGGTTGGCCCCACTTGAGATATGGGATTGTCTGCTAGTGATTTGGTATCACACGATGGGTTAGCCCCATCATCGGATTTGTGACTTCGGTCACCAGTGATTTGGTATCACAAACGTGTCTTTGGGACACCAGTGGTTTGGCACCACATTGATGATAATGTGTCTTTGGGGCACCAGTGTTTTGGTAACACATGGTGACTATATGTCACCAGTGGTTTGGCACCACCAGTGGTTTGGTACCACACGGGGTAGAAAAGGTGTATGGATGGTTAGGATTGGGTGCATATTGATTGGATGCATGATGAGCATGATTATGTTTGTATATGATGTTTTGTTAATCCGGGAAAGAGGGTGGCACACTGAGTCTTGGTGACTCACCTTTTTCCTTTAACCATTTCAGGTATTGCATAAAGCTGGACCGGGATCGGAGAGGACAAGGTGGCCCATGCCGAAGATGATGATTTAATATTTGATGCTTGGTTTTGATATAAGTACTTTATTTTAATTTTTGGGTTGTAATAAAGGCCATTTTATTATTTTGTTATTACTTTAACCATGGTTTATTTAATTTGGATTTCTATGTGAAAATGGTTTTAATTCCAGTACCCTATTTATAAAAGTATGTTTACTAAAGTATTTTCAGACAATTTGTAACTTCTAAAGTTTTCATATTGCTATAAATGAACATGGTTTTCAAAAATTGAATTCTTTCATGCTTTATGCTAAGTTAATGAAGTTTTTCAACCGTCTTTCCGCAATAACATAACCAGATTCGGTCGTAGTGAATGGGCCGGGTTTGGGGATGTTACAAAGTTTTTCACAAAACTTATTTAGGCTTAATTTTGAAAACGTTGTAGGCTTTAAACCCAAGGCCAAGAGTTTAAAACCTGGCTCTGTTACCAAACTGAAACACCCCAAACCCGGCCCACGAGCCTTAACTGGATCTGGTATGTTCCCTGAGTAAAATAGTTCAAAACCTGTTTGTTATTTTGGAAAATTTGGGTGGTTTTGAAGAAAATTTGATTTGTGTTGAGTTCAAATTGAAAACGGTGTTGTTCTTGAAGACTAGATTTTATTAAAACAATATTTTTATTTGTACTTGAATTCAGTAAGTTAAAAGTATTGCCGAGTTTTTAGAGTCTATCTTTAAATTGAAAATCGTTTGTGTTTAGGTGTCAAAACATTTAAAATTTAATTTTTAAGAAGAGTTATTTAATCTTGATTTAATAATAATCGCATAGTAAACCAAATAAAATGCATGCTTAAAACAGTTAATAGTAATGGCCTTATTACATCAAAGCATAACCCGAAATAAATCCAAATCTTAAATATAAAAACTAAAAATAAGATAACTCTGAGCTGAGCATTGGCCACCACTAAGTCCCTGCCGACCCGGTCCATTTACTGAGTGTCACCTGAAAAGATACCCCACAACGGGGTGAGTCAAACAGACTCAGTGTGTAACAGCCATCACATAGTCCCAAACGATTTAGGCATATCAAATCATATATACATATATCAAATATAAGTAATGATGCAATCCCGAACCCAAACCTAAATATCCATCCTTTACACATCACCCGTACCTGCCATCACACCGTGGGGATTACTAAATCGACCCTCCATCCGCTACACACCATCGAAGGCAGTCGCTGCAGACGACTTGCACATCGCCCTTATAAATTGTGGCATAGCCACCAGATAATGTGACAGAGTCACCAGATAATAATATGTGACATAAGTCACCACATTCAGATTATGTGACATGAGTCACCAGATATTGTGGTAAAAACCACCAGATCACTTCCCTTTTTCAATATCACTTATATGCGCATGCATAATACAAAACATGCAAGAATCATGCCATATACCTTATTCCGTATTCATAACAATTCACATATGTGCCATATTCCAAATGTTCATAACATTTATTAACGTAATATTAAAGATTACGTACCTGAATACTCTATACCATTGTATGGTACCTTTAGCCACATTTTCATAGTTTCATTAACACATATATTAATATCAATACTATAGATCTATTAAGAGTTAGTGTAGGGCTACACACCTGGTTACTAACGTGTTCACTGAATCCCGAAAGTCTGCCAGAACAACTTATACTCCTCCCTAAAAATCAAAGTCAGAATCGGACAAACACTAATACCTAATATGGCCTTGGCCGAATATTCATATTCCCTTACCTTGATGTCTAGATCCCGAAATTAACCCTTGCTCTTGGTGATGTGGAAATTCCTATAGGCATATGTTAGATCCAATTCTAACATTAAACACAATAAATGGCCTTCGACCTAAAACCACACTCGCTTACCTCAGATCTTGAAATCCCAAAGACCTCTTCCCTTGTAGTCGACAATAACGGAATCCTGAAACCTCCTTCATAGTTTCGGCCAACAAGAATAGGTGGGATTAGATCTTTGTTTTTCAGTCGTCAGAAAAGAATAAGGAAAGAAATCAACTTAAAAGAGGTTCTTACTGAATGACCAAGACGCAAATGGTCAACCACCTTCAAGAAATCGACAAGAAGAACTTGCAGGAGAAATCGTTTTAGATGAGCAAGATAGTCGGCTCTTGGTGCTTAGAAGAAATCGGTTCCAATGGTGACAATGAAAAGAACTTTCGACTTAGAAGAGAATAGTAAGGAGTTATGGATTCGGCTTGATGGACAATAGGGAGATTCAGCTTCAACAAGAATGAAAAGGAAGAGTATGAGGCTTTAGGGAGAATCGGCAATGGCTAAGAGAATCCTACTTTCGGCTTTTGAAGAATTGAAAAGAAAAGAGCACAAGTTGAATTAGAGATTTTCGGCTCAAAGAGAAAGATGAGAAAAGAATGAATTTCGGCACACCCTTCATACTATTACCAAAACCGAAAATACCATCCTCCAAAGCCTCATATTCGGCCAACTCTTACTCTCTCTATTCAATCCTTTGTCTTTCTCCTAAAACTTCTCTTCTTCACCCATTCAAAAATAATTTGAATAATCAACAATTATCCTTTGCCTTAGCCGAATTTTAAAAGGTATTTGACCACATCTAGCGCTCATCTCCTTAGTGTTTTAGTGCCGTCCAACTCCCCTCTTAGCTTGACGCAAAAACACTCCAAAAGTGCTCCCCTTGCTGCTCGAACCTAAGCCCTGCACTCTGCTGGTGGCGTCACTTACCAAATCCTTAAGTGGCGCCTTCCTGCCACTTTACCAAGTTGATTTTTATGTCCTATTTCTCCTACAAATTCTCTTAAGGCCTATCAAGCTTAGCTCCACTTCAAGACTTAAAACTTAATATTTTCTAAGGCATTCTCCTATATTCTAAAGTTCTCAAAATCCATAAAACTCATTCAAAACACACATAGGCATGCTTCCACATATATTTAAGCAAAAATGCATAAGCCCTAAATCTCGGATATTACACACAAAATATACCAATTCATCATCAGCAAAATGTACCAATTCATCATCCCTATACCATACCAAACATGCCAAAACACAAGGCTATATATATATATACACATCATATATCACTTATAAAACTTAGGAATTAAGCCAAGTTAAATGGCCAAATACACACCAACATTTACATCATATACAAGCCAAACTCACATTCAACATTACCAAACACATTTACACATAACTCAAGCCTATACATGCCATATAACCAAGTTACAAGTGTATAAATACCGAAATAAAAAATCGGATAGTGTGATATGATCTTTGCTGACTTCCAACCCGAACGAACGTCTGAATCACTATAAAACATAAAAAAATAACACAAAGTAAGCTATAAGGCTTAGTAAGTTCGTATGATATTAAACTTATCTTAAAAAAAATGTGTCATTATCTGATTTGATATATTATGGGTTTTTAGCGAACTGTTACACATTGAGTCTGTTGACTCACATCTCATGGGATATCTTTTTCAGGTGACACTTAGCGTGATGGACCGGGTCAGCGAGGACTAGGTGGTGGCCATACTAAATTCAGTATTTCGGTTTTCCTTTAAATTTTACTTTATTTCACTATGTTTACTTTTATTATTCGGGATTTACTTCGGGTTAAGTTTTATTGTAATAAGGCCGCCATTAGCTATGTTTTTATACGTTTTAAACTTTTATTTTGATACGAACAATTTCAACTAAATGATTAATTAATCACAATAAATAACCTAATCTGTTTCGACAACTTTAATACCTAAGGTTTCCAACTTAATAATAAGTTCTAATTTGGTTTTCTTTTAACTTATAAAATTTTCTAAAATCAAAATGATAACGTTTTAGTGAGATACGAACATCAATCACAAAACGGTTTCCAACAAGAATACACTTCAAATATACCTTTCTTCAAAATCAACTTATTTTTCTAAGAGGACAAAATGAGTTTTACTCAAGGAGCATGCCAGATCCGGTCAGGCTTGTGGGCCGGGTTTGGGGTGTTTCAACTTGGTATCAGAGCCCTGTTTTAAACACTTGACCTTGGGTTTTGAAGCCCAAATGAGTTTTTCAAAATTTCTGGTTAAAATGGTTTTATAGAAGCATGGCACCCGAAGTTCTCGGCCCAGGTCCGCTAGGTAAGTTCTTTTAATTGATTTAAGCCGGTTAATGTATGATACTTTAGCTGATAGGCCTAAGGAAACTATACTTTAGAGACACGGACCCTAGGTATAAGTATACTTCTACGGAAAACCACTGATTAAAACTCTCTGTTGCATAAAATTTTCTTTAAACAAGAAGTGAAAAGACTCTAATGCATAAAATTTTTGTAAAAATAGATAAGACGTGAAGTAGACATGAGTTCTAGAGGACGTGGTCACCGTGGACGTGGTAGAGGCAGGATGACTGTGTCGGAACCAGTTGGGTCTGGTCAGGGTTTCGAAAATGAGGCACCGCCACCGGCTGTAGGGGCGAAATTTTGGGAGCAAATAGGAGGAGATGATGCAGTATCACAAGCTATGTTGCGAGTTTTAGAGCAAGTAGCGGGAGCTAGTATGGGAAATGGGGCTCGGAAGTCAGTAGCTGAGAGACTTAGGTCTAATGGAGCTGAGGTTTTTAGGAGAGTATCTGGGGTAGCTCCAAATGTAGCGGAGTACTGGTTAGAGGCAGTTGAAAGGATCATGGATGATTTGGATTGCAAGGCTGAAGAAAAGCTGAAAGGTACTATTTCGCTGCTTCGTGATGAGGCCTACCAGTGCTGGCTTACTGTCAAGGAAGGTACCCCTGCAGATCGAGTAGATTAGGGGTATTTTAAGGTTAAGTTTGAGGGAAAATACATCGGAGCTAGTTACATAGACTCGCAGAGGAAGGCGTTTCTAAATCTAGTGCAAGGAAATAAGTCGATAGCTGAGTATGAAGCGGAGTTTTTACGGTTAAGCCGATATGCCAGAAGGATTGTAGCTACTGATTATGAGAGGTGTGTCAGGTTTGAGGATGGCTTGAGAGATGAGCTGCGAGTGTTGATTGCTCCGTGTCAGAAAAGAGATTTTGCAGTCTTGGTGGGTAAGGCACGGATAGCTGAAGAAGTTAAGTGGACTGAGAGATAGAATCGGGATCGAGGTCAGAATAAGAATAAGAGGAATTATGGGTCTTCAGGGTCATCCGGGAACTTTCAAAAGAGACCTAGAGTAGATGGGCCGCAAGGTCAGCAGGTTGTTATGGGAGGACAGTATCGCACTTGTGCTCAGTGTGGGAAGATGCACCCAGGAGAATGTTAGAAAAAGACAGGGGGATGCTTTAAGTGCGGGTCCAAGGATAATATGATTAAAGATTGTCCGGTGGAAACAGATAGGAATCGTTCAGCAGGTCAGGGTTCTAATCAGGCTGGCAGAGGTGGACAGTAGCCGTTAAGAGGTCATGGTCTGAATGGCAGAGGTAATGGGTATGGTAGAGGTCGCAGAACTTCGGGCAGAGGTGGTGGTAATATCACGAGGCTAGACGGCCAGTGCAGTATATGCGATTAAATCGAAAAGAAGATAGCGATGCACCTGATGTTATAATGGGTACATTCCTTATTACTGGGTTACCCTTTATTACTTTAATAGATATAGGGTCAACTCATTCATAAGTTGCTAGTGAAGTATCTGAAACTCTGCATGTGAACTCTGAGACTGTACCTAGGAAGATGACTGTACTTAGTCCTTTAGGGCAGACTGTAGTAGTAGATAAGCTCTTTAAGGAAGTGCCTTTAGAAGTTCAGCGGACGCAGTTTCCAGCTGACTTAATGGAACTGCCATTCGGGGAATTTGATCTAATCTTAGGCATGGACTGGTTAGTGAAGTACCGTGCGAATGTGGATTGTGCTGCTAAACGCATGTCGTTGAGAACTTCTGACGATAAGGAAGTAGTCGTGATGGGCGAAAGACAGAACTATTTGTCGAATATAGTATCTGTTCTTAAGGCGGAGAAGATGGTAAGGAAAGGATGTCTGGCTTTTCTGATGTTGGTCAGTGCTTTGGAAGCTAAGGAAACAACTGTTGAAGGGGTCAGAACTGTAAGGGAATTTGTGGATGTCTTTCCGGAAGAACTTCTAGGGTTACCTCCGGATCGTGAGGTGGAATTTGGGATTAACTTGTTGCCTAGAATGACGCCAGTATCTATCGCTCCGTATAGAATGGCACCAAAGGAGTTGGTTGAGCTCAAGGCTCAGATCCAGAAGTTGCTTGATCGTGGGTTTATTCGACCCAGTGCGTCTTCATGGGGAGCACCGGTCTTGTTTGTGAAGAAGAAGGATGGGGCTATGCGTATGTGCATAGATTATCGTCAGTTGAATAAACTGATCATCAAGAACAAGTACCCTTGGCCAAGGATAGACGACTTGTTCAATCAGCTTAAGGGGGCAGCGGTATTTTCAAAGATAGATCTAAGATCGGGATATCATCAGCTTAAGGTGAAGGAAGCAGATATCCATAAGACAGCTTTCCGGACAAGATACGTGCATTATGAGTTCTTAGTAATGCCGTTCAGATTGACGAACGCCCCAGCTGCGTTCATGGATATGATGGATCGGGTTTTCTAACCCTACTTGGACAGTTCGTCGTTGTGTTCATAGACGACATTTTAGTGTATTCCAAGTCTGAGGAGGAACATGACGAGCATCTCCGGATAGTGTTGCAAGTGTTAAGGGAGAAGAAGCTCTATGCCAAATTCAGCAAGTGTGAATTTTGGCTGAAGGAGGTTGCGTTCTTAAGGCATGTGGTGTCTGCAGAAGGGATAAGGGTGGATCCTCGGAAGATTGAGGCAGTGCTAGACTGGAAACCACCTAGGTCTGTGGCTGAAGTTCATAGTTTCTTGGGGTTAGCAGGCTACTACAGAAGGTTCGTAGAAGGGTTCTTATCAATAGCTGCACCTCTGACGAAGTTGTTGAGGAAGGAGGTACCTTTCGTATGGACAGATAAGCAACAGGAGAGCTTTAAGAAGCTTAAGAGGGTTTTGACTGAAGCTCCGATTTTGATTCAGCCTGAGGCAGGGAAGGATTTTGTGGTATATTGTGATGCTTCTCACACAGGATTAGGATGTGTTTTAATACAAGATGGGAAAGTAGTCACTTATGCATCTCGGCAGTTAAGGCCACATGAGGTTAATTATCCGACGGATGACTTGGAATTGGCAGCGGTAGTCTTTGCTCTTAAGGTATGGATGCATTACCTATATGGAGAAAAGTCAGTGATCTACACAGACCACAAGAGCCTTAATTATCTGCTGACTCAGAAAGAGCTAAACCTGATACAGCGAAGGTGGGTAGAGTTATTGAAGTACTACGATTGTTCTATAGAGTACCACCCGGGCAACGCGAATGTAGTGGCAGATGCCCTAAGTCGGAAGGTAGTGTCGGATCTGAGGGTGATGTTTGCACATCTTAGCTTGTATGACGATGGAAGTTTGCTAGTGGAGCTGCAGGTCAAGCCGACATGGTTGAATGAGGTGAAAGAAAGACAGTTGGTGGATGATGATTTGAGTGCAAAGCTACGACAAGTGCAGAATGGGAGGTTGGAAGGTTATGGTATTAACAATGACGGAGTGTTGTGTTTTCAGGGCAAGGTCTGTATGCCGAAGGATAAGGAATTAAGGCAGAGAATTCTTCGGGAATCGCATAATAGCCCTTATGTTATGCATCCTGGAGGAAGTAAGTTGTATAGAGATCTACGGGATCAGTTTTGGTGGCCTGGTCTTAAGCGGGAAGTTACAGAATTTGTAGGAAAGTGCTTAATGTGTCAGCAAGTTAAGGCTGAACACTAAGTACCGTCAGGGTTGCTTCAACCAATAAAGATTCTGCAGTGGAAGTGGGAGAGAATCACCATAGACTTTGTTAGTGGGCTTCCCCTTACACCTACTAAGAAAGACTAGGTATGGGTGATAGTGGACCGATTGACGAAGTCTGCACATTTCATACCAGTGCGGGTGAATTACTCTTTGCATAAGTTAGCGAAATTGTATGTGACAGAAATTGTGAGGTTGCATGGAGTGCCGGTGTCGATTATCTCAGATAGGGATCCGAGGTTTACGTCTCGATTCTGGAAAGCATTGCATCAGGCTTTGGGCACCAGATTGGACTTCAGTACGGCATTTCACTCACAGTCGGACGGCCAGTCTGACGAGTAATCCAAGTGTTAGAAGAGATGTTGAGGGGCTGTGTGATAGATTTCAGAGGAAGCTGGGAGGAGTTTTTGCCTTTAGCAGAATTTGCGTACAATAACAGCTATCAAGCAAGTATTTGGATGGCACCGTATGAAGCGCTGTATGGACAGAAGTGTCGTACTCCTATGTGTTGGACAGAGTTAGGGGAACGTCAGGTTTTGGGTCCAGACATTGTGGCAGAATCTGAAGAAAAGGTTAAGTTAATTCGAGCACGGTTAAAGGAAGCATCTGACAGGCAAAAGTCTTACGCAGATCTTAAGTAGAAGGAAATAGAGTTTGCTGTGGGAGATCAAGTTTTTCTTAAAGTTTCGCCATGGAAGAAGGTGATGAGATTTGGTCGCAAGGGAAAGTTAAGTCCCAGGTTTATAGGACCTTATCAGGTTTAGAAGCGGGTTGGACCAGTGGCATATCAGTTAGAGTTGCCTTCAGAATTAAAATAGTTGCACGATGTATTCCATGTTTCTATGCTACGTCGTTACCGATCGGATCCATCTCATGTAGTGCCCGTTGAGGAGGTGGAGCTGAGACCAGATTTGTCCTACAAGGAAGAGCCGATTCAGATTTTGCAGCGGGATGTGAAGGTATTACGGAGGAAATCAGTTCCTCTAGTCAAGGTGTTATGGGGTAACCATGGATCGAAAGAAGCTTCGTGGGAGCCGGAGGAGGCAATGCAGCAGCAATACCCTCACTTGTTCTAGCTAGGTAATTTCGACGTTGAAATTATTTTAAGGGGGTAGAACTGTAATATCCGGGATTTAGGGGTTATGCGTTTTAAATTAAATATATGCTGTAGCATGCCTATGTGTGTTTTGAATGTGTTTTATAGATTTTGGGAACTTTAGAATGTAGGAGAATGCCTTAGGAAAATATTAGATTTTAAGTCTTAAATGGGAGCTAGGCAAATGAGGCCTTAAGAAAATTTGTAGGGGAATTTGGACACAAGGACTGCCTTGGTAAAGTGGCAAGGAGGCGTCACTTAGGGCCTTGGTAAGTGACGCCTCAAGCAGTGGAGAAGGGCTCAGGTTCGAGCAGCAAGGGAAGCAAATGGGAGTTTTATTTTGCAGCAAGGAGGAGAGGTAGTGGACGGCACTGGGACACTAAGTGGATGAGCATTTGGCTTAGTCAAACTCATTTGAAATTCGGCTAAGGGGAGTGGATGAAGGTTGGACTTATTCAAACTCTTTGAATGAGAGGCAGAGAGGGAAAATAGGAGAAAAAGGTGGGATTTGATAGGGGAAGGAGAGTTGGCCGGCCAAGGGATTCTTTTGGTGGCATTTTCGGTCATGTTGAAGGGGGGAGAGGCCAAATATGCATAGTGAATTTAGGCATTTTCTTTGACGCAATTTCTTCTCCCGAAAGCTTCAGCATTTCTTTTCTTTTGAGACTGTAAACCAAGTAAGTGACCACACGTGCACCTCTTGCTCTGAAACACCCCACACCCGGCCCACGAGCCTGGACCGGATCTGGTATGTTCCTCGAAGTAAACCGGCTAAAAATCCTTTTGTTCCTTCAGAAAATAGTGTGTTTTTAAAAGAAATATTGTTTTGGGTTGGGCTCGAGTTGAAAACAAATTTATTTTATATTGAAACCCATTTAATTTCAAGTGACAAGATATTTAAAGTTTATTTTAAATTAAATTGACTGAATCTCTAATAAATAAAATTACGTAACATAGTAAATAAAACAGAAAATAACATAGTTCACTATGGCTTTATTACATCAAATAAAAACCCAAAATGAAATTTAAAATACTTAGAAAAATAAAAGGTCCACATAATAATTTCCTTGCTGGGCATGGCCACCACTAAGCTCTTGCCGACCCGGTCCATTACTGATCATCACCACGAAAAATGTTCCCACAACGGTCGGGCCAATGTACTACTCAATGTGTACCACAACACTAAAATTTAACAATTTAGGCATACATTACCATATCACATACGTATTCATATAACAGATAGAAAAGATGATGCAACCCGAACCCAAACCTAGATGCCATCCGCTACACATCACCCGTACCATCCTGCACACCGTGAGGACTACTAAGTCAACCCTCCATCCGCTACACACCATCGAATACGATCATTTGCGCATGACGTGCTCATCGCCTCTTATGAGTATTCGTGGTCTTAGGTCACCACACTCGATATATCGTGGTCTTAGGTCACCACATTCGGATATCGTGGTCTTAGGTCACCACATTCGGATCTCGTGGTCTTAGGTCACCACATTCAAATATCGTGGTCCTAGGTCACCACATTCACTTCCCCTTTTCAATAACCCATATGCCCCATATCATACATATTATGCATTAACATGCCAAATTTCACATTCTTATCACTTATCACATGTTAAATATAAAATATTTCGTAATCCTAGTAGGTAGGAAACGTACCTGAGTACTTTGTACCATAACATGGTACCTTAGCCACATTCTTACACTTTCATATTAATACATATATCAAGTTTAAGCCATAAATCTATTAAGATTAGTGTAGGGTACACACCTGATTAACTTAGCAACTTCACTTCAAATCCCGAAAATCCGATCTAAAGCCTTAGATCCTTAGTCCCTACATTCGGCCATTACTTAAAAATTTAATGAAGACCATTCGGCCATAAAACCAAATCCTATTAGGATTATTGTAACCCAAAACTTACCTTGGTGCCGATTTCACTATAAATCAAATCCCGAAAACTTTGTGCTACTCCTCCCTTCAATCGTCCAATGCTAGATCATTTAACTTGATTAGTTTTGGCTTTTGAATAATTAATGAACACCTATATTTACCAAACATGGCCTTGGCCGAATGCTATAGACACTTACCTTGTGGATTTTAAATCCCGAAACTCACCGAATAACTAGGGAACACGCGGCCTATGGTGTACCTTCGGGAAAAGAACTTCTCCTTCTTTGTAGTCGACACTTAGTAAATCCCGAAAGAATCACTTGCTTAGGGAGTTGTCGAAATACCTATAGGCTCATATTAGATCCAATTTCAACTTTAAACATAATGAATGGCCTTTGGCCGAATATACACATGTCTTACCTTGATCTTTAAATCCCGGAATAGTTGACTTGGACGAATCTCGAAGAATACTCCCCTTGAAATCGACAACTAGCAAATCCCGAAACCTTTTTCCAAAGTTTTGCCCAAGATTCTTAAGGTTAGTTTCTACCATTCGGCTATAAAGAAAAGGAATGATCAAGACAATAATCAGCCCTTACCCTATTTGTGGAAGTCGACAGCACTTCCTCTGGATGCCACTTGAGATATTCGGCTATAGGTTGGAAAGAACTTGATTTCGGCTCTCTTGAATAATCGGCTATGGCCTTAAAAAGGCTTACTTCCGGCTTTTGAATGGTTTTGGAAAGAAAAGAGAAAGAAGAATAAAGATGGAGGATTCGGCTAGAACACAAAGTATTTTCGTCTTGGCAAAAATAAAAGAGAAGAGAGGAGTTTTTGCTTGAGAACTCGGCAGAGACTTTCAAGAAAAGAAAATAATACAGAATGGCCTCTCTTTTCCTCTTATTGCCGAAATTACTAGGCCAAGTCTCCCTTACTTGGCCATCACTCTTCTATTTTGATAGCTTTATCTCTTTAATTATCAATATATTCAAATTAAAAGAATTTAATCCATCAATTATCTCTTATCTCTTAATAAAAATAATACTAATAATAACCCATCATTATCTATCTATTTGCCGAATTTTAAAGAGAATAAAACTCCTCTTTTAAGAGCCTTAATGCCGTCCACCTCTCTGCTCCTTGTAGGAAAAATAAAATTCTTTATTTGCTTCCCATGTGACTCGATCCTTGGCCCATTTGCCTATGTATGTGGCATCACTTACTAGGCCCTTAAGTGGCGCCTTGTAGCCATTTTACCAAGGCTATTTGTATGTCATATTTCACATACATTTTCTTTTAAGACCACCTTGCTTCATGTCCCTCTTTTAAACTTTAAACTTGACATTTCTAAAGCATTTCCTTACATTTCTAAGACATTTCCTTACATTTCCAAGACATTTCCTTACATTTCCAAGACAAGACATTTCCTTACATTTCCAAGATATTTCCTTACATTTCCAAGACAAGACATTTCCTTACATTTCCAAGTCATTTCCTTACATTTCCAAGACAAGACATTTCCTTCCATTTCCAAGTCATTTCCTTACATTTCCAAGACAAGACATTTCCTCACATTTCCAAGACAAGACATTTCTTTACATTTCCAATATTCTAAAAATGCACACATCACTTCCATAACACATAAGACATACTAATGCATAGGCTATAATCCAGGATGTTACATGCTCTTTTAATCATCTTTCTCTTCTCTTTATCTTGGTTTGGCCGAACCTCCCATCTATTCTATTCCACCATTGCCGAAACTTCTAAGCCTCACCCTCTCCCTCTCCATTCTCTTGTTGTGAGCCTTACTATCACCTTCTTTTTTCTTTTCTTTTAATTTGTTCTAGCCGAAATCTCTTCAACTCAAAACACCACCATTGCCGAATCTCTTAGAACTTCATCCCTTTTCTTTCCATTTATTAAGGCCGAATATCTCTTTTCTTCTCTTCTTCTTTTCACAATCCATCAAAAGCCGAATACACAAGTAAATCCTTAAAGCCGAAACAAATTAATCACTATCTAGCCTATATAGTCGAACCTATTTATGGTTTCAAGCAAGGGTGCAGTCGATTTCAGCATTAGGGGTAAGGATCAAGTGTCATTCGATTTTCTTTTCTTTTCTTTTGGTTTAGCCGGAAATTTGGAATCTAATCCCATTTATGCTCTTTGGCCGAATCCTTGAAGGAGGAGTTTCGGGATTTGTTTGTAGCCGCCTATAAGGGAGATCATCCGGGATTTGAGTATCCAAGGAAAGAGCAGTGTGGTATTCGACCAAAGGCCATCTATTTTGTTCATCAAATGTTAGAATCGAGTCTAACATATACCATGTAGAGAATTTCGACAGATTCCATAACAAGTGACAATTTCGGGAGTTAGACAATCAAGGTAAGGGGGGTCTCAATATGCGGCCAAAGGCCATATTGTTTATTAAGGTTGGCCAAATCTGACTATGGTCTTTTAGGGGCAAATCGACAGTGGTTAAGAGGAGTTTCGGGATTCTGATCCATTTCGGTAAGGGTGTTAAGTTGTAGTTTCTATTCATTTAAGATCTCATACGTTAGTGACCGTGTTTTCTGATTAAGTGTTGATTCGATGGATGCAAATACCAGTGGAAGGGAGAAAGGGGTAGTGCCTACCCCTAAGTTCAAGAAACGTTCAGTTTCTACTGTTCGTGATTGGCCACCGGGATGTAGGCCAGCGTCGGAAAGGGATAAATAGTTCATTTTTATCCCTCCTAGCGAGAGTGTCGATATTGATAGTATTGTACTCACGATTATCAGGTGTGTAGCTTTCACTAAATTCCCGATAGTTTGATAGTATTATAGCATGTGTTAATAAGAAATCTGTATAAATATGGCTATGGGTACCATATTGTGGTACGATGCAATCAGGTACGTAAACCCCTCAATAAGCTCAGTTAATGATGTTATAAGTGTGGATATGAGATAACTATGATTCTGTTATGACTTTGAGGTACATGGCATGATATCTGAATAATATGTATGTTGCATGGGCATATGGGTGATATTGATAAAAGGGAAGTGTTCCGGTGGTTTTACCACATTATCCGGTAACTTCGGTCACAATATTATGATCCAGTGACTTCGGTCACAATGTTCTGTATCCGGTGACCTCGGTCACATATTATGATTTCTGGTGACTTTGTCAAAATTATCTGGTGGCTATGCCACGATTATAAGGGCGATGTGCAGTTGACTGCAGTGACTGCCTTCGAGGGTGTGTAGTGGATGGAGGGTCGATTTAGTAATCCCCACGGTGTGATTGGCAGGTACGGGTGGTGTGTAGCGGATGGATAACTAGGTTTTCTTTTAACTTATAAAATTTTCTAAAATTAAAATGATAATGTTTTAGTGAGATACGAACATCAATCACAAAACGATTTCCAACAAGAATACACTTCAAATATACCTTTCTTCGAAATCAACTTATTTTTCTAAGAGGATTACTCAAGGAGCATGCCAGATCCGGTCGGGGCTTGTGGGCCGGGTTTGGGGTGTTTCACATACCCAAAATCACATCAAATTCATCGAATGGCAACAACATCAGATTTGTTGGGAAACAAAAATTTCAATTCATTAACGGACAATTCTTGCAGACTTTGTCAACCAAAACACATTTGCCTAAGGGGTTCGATACTCTAATCACAAATTCAGTAGACTCTACAGGAAAAGTCTTACTAGATACTAATTTCATACATATATAAGAATGAGTTGATCCTGGATCTATCAATGCAATCACATTAGTATCATAGAGAGTGAAAGTACCGGTGGTAACATCTGGAGATGACGCTTCTTCGCGAGCGCGAATAGCGTAGGCTCTAACAGGTGCTCTGGCGTCAGATCTCACAGTAGTATCTTGTGTCGCACCTTTACCACCACTCACATTTCCAACATTACAGAATGGCCTTCCTCTCGCAGTCTTGTTGCTTTGTCTTGCACACTGAGATTTATCTTTCTCATCTAACTCAGGACAATCTCGAATAAAGTGTTCATGCGAACCAAATCTAAAACAGGCTTTATCATTCAGTCTACACTCTCTAAAATGTCATTTTCCACATCGTCCACATTCAGGTTTATTCGGTCTAACATTACCTACACTTGCCACTGACATAGCTGGAGTTTTTGAACCCATAAATTGCTTCCCACAATCTCTATTAGAGGACTCCACTGGTGCATTTGATCGACTATACGAATCTCGGGATTTCTTTGATGAAGAGTGATAGGGTTTATTTATCAATCTTTTTCTCGAATCTCTAGCTTTCAAATCAGCCTTTCGCTTTTCTTTTCCCAGTTCTTCAGCTTTGTAAGCACTTTCGACTGATACAATGAATTCTTTTAAATCCAATATCCCGACCAAAAGTTTAATGTCTTCGTTTACCCCATCAACAAATCGCTTGCACATTATCTCTTCAGTAGAAACATATTCTCGAGCATACTTGCTCAACCGTACAAATTCTTTTTCATATTCAGTTATGGTCATATGACCCTGTTTCAATTCTAGAAATTCTTTATCCTTTTGGTCAAGGAACCGTTGACTGATGTATTTCTTCTGGAACTTGGTCTGAAAGAATTCCCAGGTCATTCACTCTCTCAGCACTACCAACACTAAAGTATTCCACCATTGATATGTAGAGTCTCTAAGAAGAGAAATAACACACTTTAAGCATTCAGCTGGCGTACAAGAAAGTTCATCAAACACTTGAATAGTATTTTCAAGCTAGGACTCGACTCTCTCATGGTCATCATCAACATTAGCCCTGAACTCTTCATGTAACGCCCCAAAAATGTAGGGTTTGTAATTTTGCATGATTTGGCTTAAATTCCATGTGTGCTTCAATGGAAAAGTATTTGAGTGTATTTGGGGTTTTTAGGAACCTGGGTTCGAGTCTGGGTCTTGGAAAATTTTTAGTTTTTGCTCTTAAGTGGAATTGGCTGTTAGTAATTAAGACTTATGTTTAAAATGTGTGTGATTTTATGTCACAAAAAGAGCTTGTGGCTTGATGGTTGCGACGTCACTAAGGTGGCAAGGGAATTGGGGTTTGAATCCCATGGCATGAAATAAGGAGATTTTATTTTACATCTCTGTGGCGTGAGAGGTAGAGTTCGATTCAAACTTTGCAGAGGAGGTTGGAGACTTTGTCATCAAATTTGAATGGGAGGCTGGGAGCAAATCTAGGAGAAATTGGTGGAGAGTTTGAAGGAGTTGGGATGTGAAGGAGTCATAGCCAAATTTGGTAAAGGTTGAGTAAGGGAAATTTGGCCAAGGGTAGGGCATTTGGTGCATTTTCAACTTTAGGAGAGTGTAGAGGTGCCAAATTTTCTCTGGTATTTTTGGGTGTTGATTTCTCATCTTGGCACATTTTTGACCATCCGGGTCTTTTTCTTTTCATCTATATTCTCAATTGTTGCCCACTTTTTACCGAAACATAAATATCGAATGCCTAGTTCTGATATTTCTTTTGAAGTCTTTTTCTCATCTCCTCTCTAATCGTTTCTGCTATAGCCGACCCTCTTTTTACTTCCATCTTTTTTTTTTTTCAAACTTCGTTTTTCCCTTCTCTGTTAGGCTGAATCTTCATACTCTCTCCCTCTCAATTCTCTTTGTTCTCCGTGGTTAGGGTCGAACCTTCTTGACTGAATACTGTCGAAATACGTTGGTTATCGATATTGGTAAAGGGTTACTACTACCACTTTATTATTCCGTTCCTAGCAAAGATTTCTTTTGACTCTATTAACAAGCTTTGGCTTTCCCTTTTTATTTTTCTACTGGGGGCCGAATGTTTGATTGTTTCTAACAACTTTTCTTATACCAAATCATGTTAGGAGGGGGAAATCGCCCTTGATCAGCAGGGAGGCGCTAGTATCTGTTAGTTCTAGCAAGGTGAGTGGTTATGGTTTAAGCAATTAGAGGTGGTGGATTAAGAGTATGCATTAATCGTGTGTTGTGTTAGTTATAGGTTGTGTGCTCCAGATTATTTGCACTCTTTTCCATTGCAACCAGGTGTGTAATCGTATGCAGCATTCGATAATCGGCTGAAAAGCCGAAAGTATGTAATTGTTACACTGCTAAGACTGTAGAATCGACGAAATGCCGAAAAGCCGGAAATATGGCGTGCGTTGCCACACAAGCGTGTGATCGTGTGTGTGGTAAACTGAGCCCATGAACATGGGCGCTAGACTGTAGAAGCCACCACGAGCGTTCTCGTGGGCTTAGGCCGTAATGGGCCTCGTTGGGCTGAGATGGCCCATGTGGGCCCAATGGGCTTTTAGGCCCCACATGTGTAAAATTCACGATAGTGAAAAATAATGGATTGGGCTGCGAAGTTTGAATAGCCGTGGCTGAAATTGGGTTGAATGGGCCACACGAGCGTGTGGGCCCACTTGGGCCAAATAGTGGGCTTTGGGCCTAATTACACTATTTTGGCCATATAAGTTATCCAAGTCGTTCGAGACGACGGTAGACCTTTAGAAAGGTTGTAACCTGTACCGAAATACCCTCGAAGGGTAAGATTATCGAAATACCCTCGAAGGGTAAAATTACTGAAATACCCTCGAAGGGTAAAATTATCGGAATACCCTTGAAGGATAAAATTACTGGAATACCCTCGAAGGGTAAAATTACTGAAACACGAGTTTTCAAAATAATAACTCTTTCCAAAGAAAATCACGCGTTTTCAAATTTTAAAGTTTACATTTGGAAAAGCTTCGGCGATATTTTATCCTGATTAATAAACTTGTAATAAATGAGGTGAATAATAAGTTTTGATTTTACAACCCCCAACGTTTTCAAAAAGGATTAAAAACTTTAGTCATGAAATTGCATCGACAGAATCGGTTTTCAAATCAGCACTCCGATGTGACACGTCAGATTCAGTTGTAACATCTAGGCCGGGTTTGGGGTGTTACACTTTAGCCCCGTGTTTATAGATCTTATTAACTGGAGCCTTATTTAATTTTAAAAGCTCGACTCCTTGAGGAGCTACAGGTACAGTTTGGGGAATAAGAGGGGGTGGAGGTTGTTGAACAGTCGGATTTGTCTGAACATATTGAGTGAACCACTCATTCATCATCTGGAAAAAGGCTTTTTTAGCCTCACCTTCGTGACTACTAGACACAGGTCTAGATTCGGAAGGCGCTGTCCCTTGAGTGGGAGCGGGCGCATTACTCTCTACATCATCAACAACAGCTCGTTTGGGATCCATTACTATATGAAAACACAATTTAAGCTGTCAGGAATCATCACATTATCACATGTTATATATGGCATGTATAGCTAGACTCTCACACATGCTACGTTAGTCCTAGAATCAACTAAATCATAGCTCTGATACCAATAAATGTAACAACCCTCACCCGTATTCAACGTCGAAATAGGGTTACGAAGCATTATCAAACTTACAACACTTATAAACATACATTTCATATACAATTTATCATATCAAATACAATTCAATCACAACCAATGATAGTGTCCCTTAATCAAGCCTATGAGGCCTTAAACATACATTATAAATGGCTCGGGACTAAATCGATAGCTCGGGAAAATTTTCCATACTTAGAAATTTTTTTCTTAAAACAGAGGACACACGCCTGTGTGACCAGGCCGTGTGTCTCATACGGCCACTAGACATGCCCGTGTCACAGGCCGTGTGAAAATAGGGGGTACATATTGACTTGGGTCACAAGGCCAACCACACTCCCGTGTGTCTAGCCCGTGTGTCCTTCGAAATGGCCATATACGCCTGTGTGCCAAACCGTGTATTAGGCCGTGCGAAACCTGTAGGGCATACTAACTTATGCAACACGACCAAGTCACATGCCTGTGTGTTAGGCCGTGTGTCAATTAGGGGGTATACTGACTTGTACCACACGGTCGATCACACGCCCGTGTGTGAGACCGTGTGGAGCATACTGACTTTATTTCAAATGCAACACCAGGGGACACATGGTCGTGTAACCTGATCATGTGTCACACACGGCTGAGACAAACGCCTGTGTCTCTGCCGGTGTGGACAAAAATAGGCTATTTACCAAGCCAATTTGCCACCCATCTTAGCATATACCTATATAAGCTCAATTGGTACCAATTTAAGACACAAATATGCAGTCAAAAGTCATCAGCCAATACACAAATCTTACTATATCAATCTCTAACCATGCAAGTCACAAATATGTCACAATTTGCCATTTAATTACATACCTAATTCACATATACACTTCAATTTACTAATTCATTTCAAACATGCATTATCAAGCATCAATTCACAAACACATAACTTCCAAATTATCAACTTCAATCACATAACATAAGTCAATTTACCAAACTCAAAATAGAACCATTTGCACATTTATAAACATCATCGTGTTCATCATCTTATGCCAACCCAAATGGCCAAATTACATATCCATCAAACATACCAAAATGACACAAGCCTATACATGCCACATACCATATATACCAACTCAAAAGTACCAAAATAGATGTCCAATAGTGCGATGAAGTTCCTAACGATCCCCGGTTTCGAGCTAGCTTCGATTTACTATAAAACATAGAAGGAAATAAACAAAGTAAGCTATAAAGCTTAGTAAGTTCGTATGTATATATGAAATAATCAACATCATTAATGAAAAATTCCAAGTAGATACGTATTGATACATATCTATTCTCACAAATTTACTTATCGAATAAGATAACATAAAGTTTAACTACAAAGCAACTCATAATTTCTCATCTTCTTATAATTTATCATTCAAACAGATTTTTGTACATACCTGTATTGATACATATCTATTCTCACAAATTTACTTATCGAATCACTTAGAGTTTATAAATGCTAATGATATAAGTACGTCGATTTTTTGATGCCATAGTCCAACTATGGTCTTACACATACATTGCCATGGCCCTGCCGTGGTCTTACATTCACATGCCATAACCTGGTTATGGATTTTTTATCTGATTGCCATAGCCCAGCTATGGTCTTATTCAGTATCTCGTCGACTTAAACCGTATGTTTAAATCAAATACATCACATTTAGCCATAGAATAAATAAAATCTCAATATTATCCATCAATTGAATAATTACACATTCAAGTTCAATTATACAAACTTACCTCATGTATGGATATGATGAAACGGATCGACTATTCAATTACTTTGCTTTTTTCTCGATCTAAGTCTGAATTCCTCTTTTCTTGACCTATAAATAATCAAAATCAACTTATTTATTCTTCTATTTATTCAATTCAATCCAAAAACATACACGAGGGCTATTTAGACAATTGCCCCTAAACTTTTGCATTTAATCAATTTAGTCCATATTTCACAAATATACAAAATTCACACAATTCAACAAAACCCATGCTTGGTCGAATTACATATAGGTCCCTAGCAGCCCAAAACTTTCATTTATTTCACATTTCAACCACTCAATTTTCACATTTCACAATTTAATCCCTATTATGCATTTTCATCAAAAATCACTTAACAAAACATGTAAAACTATCATTAAGCTTTCAAATTTAGACATTAAACATCAAAGAACACATAAATTCAACAATGGAAACTCTCAAAATCTTTAACAGTTTTGTAAAATAGTCCCTGGGCTAGTTAGTTCTAGCTACAACGATATCAAAAACATAGAAATCATTAAAAACGGGACAAAAATCATACTTTAATGAGCTAGGAAAGCTTGGCCGAATATCAAGCCCTAAAAAAAGGCTATTCTTCATGTGAAAGTCGGTTAAGGAAGATAAATGAATCAATTTGGTGTTTTTTTGTTTTATTTTAATTATAACTTGATTACTCATTTACCTATTTAACCTTATTACAATTCAAAATTTCAATAATGCCATGCCACTATCATCCATTATCCCATAAATGGTTTAATAACAACATAAGAACCTGAACTTTATGGTTCTATAGCTATTAGACACCTTTAGCTATTAGAACTCAAGTTTTTAACTTTACGCAATTTAGTCTTTTTTATCAAATTAACCAACCAATCGATAAAATTAACTCACGAAATTTTCACACATATCAAATAACATGCTGTAAATACTGAAATTAATATTAAAATAATTTTTTGACATTAGATTTGTGTTTTCGAAACCACTATTCTGATTTAGCTAAAATCGGGCTGTTACAAACGTAGCGTGTGTAAAAGTCTAGCTATACATGCCATACATAAGTTGTGACAGTGTGATGACTCTTGAAAATTGTAAAATGTGTTTTCATATAGTTTATGGATCCCAATCGAGCTGAAGCCGATGACGTAGAAAGTAATGTGCGGCTCCCACTCAAGGGACAACGTCGTCTGAAAGTAGACCTTCCACGGTTAGTTAGGGAGGAGGAAAAGGGGCTAGGAAAGCCTTCCTCTACATGATGGACGAGTGGTATATGGAGTTTGTTCGAACAAATTCGACTGCTCAACCCCCTTCACCCCCACCTATTCCTCAGCCGATTCTCGTAGCTCCACAAGGTATGGAATTTGTAAGATTGAATTAGCCTCCGGTTAATAAAATCCGAAAACATGG
Organism: Gossypium bickii; assembly: GCA_025503065.1. NCBI lineage: Eukaryota > Viridiplantae > Streptophyta > Magnoliopsida > Malvales > Malvaceae > Gossypium > Gossypium bickii. Next base: position 47,949,034 of record CP106719.1, read on the forward strand.
GGCTGAAGATTTTTGAGCTAATGTTGATGATGATCTCGAGAGAGTCGTGTTTTGGCTCGAAAACTCCATCAGGGTATTCAATGAATTGTCTTTCACACCGGATGAATGTCTGAAATGTACTGTGTCACTTTTGAGAGACTCAGAATACTGGTGGTGCAAAAATCTTGTATCAGTAGTACCGAGAGAGAGGGTTAACTGAGAATTCTTCCAAGATGAGTTTAAGAAGAAATATATCAGCCAACGGTTCATTGATAAAAAACGTAAGGAGTTTTCAGAATTGAAACAGGGCCGAATGTCTGTAACCAAGTACGAATGAGAGTTTGTCAAGCTTAGTAAGTACACTCTGGAGTGTGTTTCCACCGAGGCTATCATGTGTAAAAGGTTCAAAGATAGGTTGAATGAGGATATCTGATTGTTAGTGGGAGTTCTTGAGCTGAAAGAATTTGTGGTGCTATTCAATTGAACTTGTAAAGCTGAAGAATTAAGCAAGGAGAAGAGGAAAGCTGAGTCTGAGGCTAGAGATGCAAGAAAAAGGCTGATGAGCAAGTCATTTCAATCTTAGTATAAGAAATTGAGAGATCGTGGTAAGCAGTATCCGAGTTCTAAGGCCCAAACTACATCCGTAGCGAGGGTTTGTAACGCTAGGTCTGGTAGGCCTGAATGTCAGCATTGTGGCAGACAATATCTCGGTGAATGTAGAATGAATGACCGAGCTTGTTTTAAGTGTGGCTCTGAAGAACACTTTATTCGGGACTATCCTGAGATGGCTGAGAAAGACAAGATTCAAAATACAAGATTGGGCAACACTGCCACTAGAGGGAGACCCCCAAAGAATGCGAGGAATACGACTAATAGTAAAGGTGTGAATTAGAATTCAATTGTGAGATTCGAGGCTAGAGCACTTGCTAGAGCCTATGCTATCTGTGCTCGTGAAGAAGCGACATCTCCCGATGTTATCAATGGTACTTTTTCTCTCTATAATACTAATGTAAATGCATTAATTGAGCATGGATCAACTCATTCATATGTTTGCATGAAATTGGTAGCTAGTAAGATCTTTCCTGTTGAGTTTATCGAGTTTGTGATTAAAGTGTCAAACTTCTTAGGCAAACATGTATTAGTTGATAGAGTTTGCAAGATTTGTCCCTTGTTGATTCGAGGTCACTGTTTTCCAGCTGATTTAATGTTGATGCCATTTGATGAGTTTGATGTTATTTTGGGTATTGATTGGTTGACACTGCATGATGTTATAATGAATTGTAGAAGGAAAATTATTGAATTGAAATGTGAAAATGGTGAAATTCTTCGGATTGATTCAGATGAGTCGGGTGAGTTACTTGTTGTGATTTATTCGATGTCTGCTCAAAGATATGTAAGAAAAGGGTGTGAAATTTATCTAGCTTATGTGTTGAATAAAAAAGTGTCTGAATTGAAAATTGAATCAGTGCCAGTAGTTTGTGAATATTCGGATGTTTTTCCAGAAGAGTTGCCTAGGTTTCCACCGATTAGAGAAGTTGAGTTTGGTATTGATTTAGTACCAGGGACTTTACCGATATCGATTACTTCGTATAGAATGGCTCCGACTGAATTGAAAGAATTAAAAGCTCTGTTGCAAGAGTTGGCAGATACGGGTTTTGCGAGACCAAGTTTTTCTCCCCGGGGTGCACCGATATTATATATAAAGAAGAAAGACGAATCTATAAGACTTTGTGTCGACTATTGGTAGCTCAACAAAGTAACGATAAAGAACAAGTATCCTTTGCCAAGAATTGATGACTTGTTTGATCAGTTGAAAGAGGCAGCAGTGTTCTCAAAGATTGATTTGAGGTCTGGCTACTGTCAGTTGAGAGTTAAAGAGTCGGATGTACAGAAAACTGCTTTCAAAACAAGGTACAGGCATTATGAATTTCTTGTCATGCCTTTTGGGTTAACTAATGCTCCTACTATTTTTATGGATCTGATAAATTGAATCTTCAGACCGTATTTGGACAAGTTCATAGTTGTGCTCATTGATGACATTTTGATTTATTCCCGAAATGAGACTGAGCACACGGAACACTTAAGAACTGTATTGAAAACTTTGAGAGATAAGAAATTATTTGTTAAATTCAGTAAAAGTGAGTTTTGGCTTTGAGAAGTCAGATTTTTGGGACATATTGTTTTAGGAGATGGTATTCGGGTTGATCCGAGTAAGATTTCAGCAATTGTTGACTGGAAACCACCGAGAAATGTATCAGAGGTTAGAAGCTTTTTGGGCTTAGCCGGCTATTATCGGTGATTTGTTAAGGGTTTTTCGATGATTGCTACTCCTATGACTAAGTTGTTGCAAAAAGATGTTAAGTTTGAATGGTCTGAAAAATTTTAGCGAAGTTTTGAACAGTTGAAAGCCTTATTGACCGAGGCACCGGTCTTAGTGCAACCTGAACTGGGAAAAGAGTTTGTGATTTATATCAATACTTCACTGAATGTATTAGAATGTGTACTGATGCAAGAGGGCAAAGTGATAGCCTATGCCTCGAGACAGTTGAAACTGTATGAGAAGAATTTTCTGATGCACGATCTAGAATTGGGTACCATAGTATTTACTTTGAAGATTTGGAGACATCACTTGTAAGGTGAGAAATGTCATGTCTTTTCAGATCATAAAAGCTTAAGGTATTTGATGACTCAGAAAGATTTGAATTTGCGGCAACGGAGATGGCTCGAGCTACTGAAAGATTATGAACTAGTGATTGACTACTATCTTGGAAAGGCGAACGTAGTCGTAGATGTTTTGAGAAGAAAGTCCTTGTTTGCCTTGAGAGCTATGAATACAAGGCTGACTTTATCTAAGAATGGTTTAATTCTTGCTGAGTTGAGATCTAAACCGGTATTTCTTCAGCAAATTTGTGAAGCTTAGAGAAATGACAAAGAACTTCAAGCTAAAAGAGTTTAGTGCGAACCGACTAGTGATTTAGACTATCAAATTAGGACCGATAATTGTTTGATGTTCCGAGGTAGGATTTGTGTACCGAAAGATACTGAGCTTATTCAGAAAATTCTTCACGAGGCATACATTGGTTGTTTGTTTATTCTTCCGGGCAGTACAAAAATGTATAATGATTTGAAGAAATTGTATTGGTAGTCGGGTATGAAGCAAGATATTTTAAAGTTTGTCTCAAAATGTTTGATTTCTCAGAGAGTAAAAGTCGAACACCAAGTACCTTCGGGTTCACTTCAGCCAGTGATGGTACCCGAGTGGAAATGGGACAGAATTACGATGGATTTCATAACGAGTTTACCTTTGACTCCGAAAAAGAAAGATTTCGTTTGGATCATTGTTGATAGATTGATGAAATCAGCTCATTTTATTCCAGTACGTACCGACTATTCACTTGATAAGCTAGCTGAATTGTATGTTGCTGAAATTGTGAGATTGCACGGGGTGCCTATTTCTATTATTTCGGATAGAGATACGTTGTTTACCTTGCGTTTTTGGAAGAAGTTGCAAGAAGCTTTGGGTACGAAGTTAAATTTTAGTACCGCATTTCACCCGCAAACCGATGATCAATCCAAAAGAACGATTCAGGTTCTCAAAGATATGGTCCGATGTTGTGTTTTAGAATTCGAAGGTAATTGGGAAAAATATCTACCTTGAGCCGAATTTGCATATAACAACAGCTTTCAATCGTGTATTAAGATGGCACTGTATGAGGCATTGTATGGCTTCAAGTGTCGAACCCCGTTGTACTGGATAGAGCTTAGTGAGAGACAGATTCACGGGGTCGATTTGGTTAGAGAAACTGAAGAAAAAGTGAAAGTAATTTGTGATTGTTTGAAAGTAGCTTCGAATAGATAGGAATCATACGCAGATTTGAAAAGAAAAGAGATTGAGTTTCAAGTTGGTGATAAAGTATTTTTGAAAGTATCTTCGTGGAAGAAAATTCTGAGATTTGGTCGCAAAGGCAAGTTGAGTCTGCGTTTCATCGGGTCGCATACCGGTTAGCTTTGCTGACAGAGTTGGAAAAGATTCGCAATGTGTTTCATATATCGATGTTGCAACGTTATCAATCAGATCCTTCGTACATAATTTCTCCAACAGAGGTTGAGATTCGACCTGATATGACATAAGGTGAAGAACCGATCAAAGTATTAGCTTGGGAAGTCACACAGTTGAGAAATAAAAGTATAGCTCTAGTGAAAGTTTTATGGCAATGACATGGGGTCGAAGAGGCTACATGGGAGCCTGAGGAAGCTATGAGAAAACAATATCCAAACCTCTTTTCTGGTAATATTTTCGGGGATGAAAATCCCTAAAAAGGGGGAGAGTTGTAATAGCCCAATTTTGGGTCTAGTCGGAACAGTGGTTTCGGGACCACAAATCTGACACAGAAAAATTTATTTATATTTTTATGATCTACAGTTTTATGGAATGATTTCGTGAAAATTCCGTTTGAAAATTTTGACGTTTGGGCACTCAATTTAGTTAAAGGGTCTAAATTACAAAAATTGCAAAAATTGAGTTATATATGTTAAAGGTGTCCAGTTGCTATGAGATCTTAAGTTAGAGGTCCTTATATGGTAATTAGACCATTATACTTTAGGATGGACAAAAAATGGACATGGTTTGGTTAAATTTTGAAGTTAGGTATTAATGGCATTTTGATCATTTGGTAAATAAAGACTAAATAAAACAAATAAAAGATGTTCATCTTTCAATCTCATCTCTCATAGCCGAAAATTGAAGGGTCTCCATAGCTAGGGTTTTTTCCAACTTTCAAGCTCGATTGTAAGTCCGTTCTTGCCCTGGTTTTCATGATTTTTATGTTTTTGAAGTTGTCTCAACCTGATCTAGTTATTTCAAGGACTAATTTGAAAGAAAATCAAAGTCTAAAATTTTGCCCATGTTATATAATTGTGTATTTTGATGTTTAATGGTAGAAAATGTATGTTTGATGTTAGATAAACAACATTTACCAAGTGATTTTTCATGAAAATGCCTAAAAAGGACCTATTTGTAAAAGTTGTAAAATGTGTGTAAAAATGTGAATAAATTAAAAATGTGGGATGTTATGACTAAGAAAATGGTTCAGATTTTGAAGAAATTAAATGAAATTCATTTTACGAGCCTAGGGACTAAAATATAAAATGTTGAAAAGTTAGGGCAAAAAGGTAATTTTTCCATAATGTAATTTTTGGGCTAAATTGAATGATGTGATTATTAAATGAGTTAAATTTGCTATTATAGATCAAGAAAAACAAGGTTCGGACCTAGATCGGGGGAAAAATAAAGTGTTTGACGATTAGGTCTGTCGAAACCATTTTTTTTTTTGTCGTTGAAAAACGGGGTCGACTTTAAAAACGAAAATGGAGTCGCCACCAATCGTGTGATCGGATCACCTTGAGATTAATCATTAAAATATTTTGATTTATTAACCATGATTTTTGCCTACAAAATTCGTGAAAATGGGTTCAAGAGTCGGTTACGCATGAGGAAAGATTAGCACCCTCGTATCACCCAAAGTTGGTACCGAATTGATTGATTAACGTCTTAATGTCAAAAATTTGAAATGATTTTAAAATACGATTCTCTTTAAAAGGATATTTCAATAAATTAAACCGGAAACTAAGACCCTCCTATTTCGAAGAAGTAAAATGTCACGTCCAGTGAGTTAGGATACGACATTTCAAATCATCGAAACCAAGCTTATCTTTTGACTTTTAAAACTCATGCATTTAAGTTCAAAAAGGATATTCGATTATTTGGGCCAAGTGAAAAATCAGAACCCAGTAAGTTAGGGCACAATTTCTCAGAATTCCAAATATAGAATATTGCCTTTATTTTAGAAATCCTTACCTCGAGATAACAAAATGTCACATCCAGTGAGTTAGGACACAGCATTTTTGAATTCCCAAGAATAAGCTTTTATTTAACTTATATGCTTTGACTTTTTTTTTAAAAAAAATAATTGGTTCTTTAGACTCGATAAGAAAAATCGAAACCCAGTAAGGTAGGGTACGATTTCTTTCGAATCTTAAAACGCGGAGTATTTACTTATTTCAAAACAATAATAACAATAATAAGATTAAAAATAAATAAAAAGATAAACAATAATAAAATAATGAAACAAGCCAATGGTATATAAAATAATAAGAAAAGTAAATGAAAAAATAAAGACTAAAATTTAATAATAACTACTAATGAATAAAGAAATAGAGAAACATTGGGTAGTTTAAAAATACTAATGATGATGAAAATAATATTAATAATAGTATTACAAATAGTTAATGGTCTAAAATTGGAAATTATTTAAGAGGATATAAATACAATAAATAATACTATGATAAATGTATTTACAAATAATAGATAAATAAATATTAAAGAAATAATAGTAATGAAAACAAAATTAATTAAATATATTAATAATAATATATTAGCAAGGAAAGTAATAATAAAAAAGAATACAATAGTAGTAATAGTAATATTAAAAATAATAATAATAGTAAAAATAATGGTAATAATGTTAAAATTAATTAATAATAATACTAATAATAATAACAATAATGGTAATTATAATAATAATGATTAAAAATAATAATAACAATAATAAAATTGCAAAAATAACTAAAAAGGGTTAAATTGAACTTAGAACAAAAATTTGGGGCAAATCTGAAATAAATACAAAGAAAAGGACCATATTGAACGCGCAAATAACAAAGAAGGACCAAAAGGGAAATTAATCCCTGCCCTCCAAAACGACGTCGTTCGAATAAGGGCCCAATTGGAATTGCAATAAATTATAAGGGCCAAATTAAAAACAAAAAGAAACTTGATTGCAGAACGATAAAAAAACGGAAGGGCTAGAAGAGCAATTAGTATCGATGTTTTAAATTTGCTCTTTACAAGAAGTATCGATGTTTTCCAAAATGTATAGATGCTTGTAATATTTTATCGATACCAAATCGGCTCTCTGTTTTGAATAAAAAATTGAACACAAACAATAGGTATTGATACCTTGAGAATTATATAGATACCATTTTTGCATTCTATTTTTAATGATCTCTCAAAAACATCAAGTATCGATACCCATAAAACTATTTTGATACCTTTTATCAGGTATTGATAAATCATTTTTGGTATTGTTGGAAACTAACCTTAAAGGTCACTAAATTAGGCATTAAATGCCTCTAGCGTCGGTACTCGTACAAAAAGTACCGATACTTTTTTATTTCAAGTGAATTTAATGATTTGGTATTTTTAACCCCAACGATTCTGTTTATTTTCTCAACAACCACAACGATTGGAAATGAATTAGAGGGTATAAATACCAGAATCTAAAGGTCCTACAATAATAAGAAAGAATATTCAAGCTTAAAGATCAATCAAAACAACCTTTGTGCCATATATTTCCATACTTTTCTTTCAAACACTTGTGAGCCTTATTTGCATTCTTTTGCTCTAGTGTTTTTCATTATAATTGAGCTTAATTTGCAAACACATCAATCTTGTAAGGATTATTTCTTTGTTTGCTTCTTTGTATATCTTTAAAAGGAGTTGTGTCTTAAGATTTGGGTAGAAATCTTAAGGAAATTATAAGGTTAAACATTGTCCTCAAAGGTTGATCAAATTAGTGAATTTGGGAAAATCCTTAGTCATAGAAAGTTAAGGTAGTGGAGTAGGCATCTGGGGCTAAACCACTCTATATCTTTGTATTCATCTTTCTATCTTTTCTCTCTAGCTCTCTGTAGCGTGTGAATATGTAATGCGAATGTGCAAGTATATATGTCAAATTAGTAATAAAGTGATTAGTGAGATAGTCTCCTCAGAGATTGGAATAGGTAAAAATATGGTTGAGTTATTACTATAAACTATATTAATTAGGCTTATGGCAAAGTAAACAAAATAATGATTTAAAGCGAAGTATTAATGTATGAAATATAAAAATGCAATAATGAATAAAATGCTGTGGCAATTCTATGAGAAAAGTTGAGAGGATTGATGTTGTTGAATGGGAAGGTTTGACTTACTTGGAATATATCTTAATAACATAATAATGTCATGGAAAAATCTTGACCAACTTACTGTTCAGAGTATAACTACTACATTATGCTTCTTTCAAGAGCTAGAATTATTGCTATCATTCTAAGCCTTTGTACGTCTACAAGTCTTAAGAACAATACCTAACAATATTCTTCCCCACTCTGTACAAATCACAAATTCATGTCTAGAGTGCTACAAGTATTCGCTCGAGTGCTTGTATCATTCAATCATGATCCAACTTGTTTAACCTTTTTTGAATTAAATCAAGTCTAAGGATATACTATGCATTCATCCATGTCTAGAGCTTGCATGCATATGTTTAAAATAATCCAAACCAAAAAAGCAATAGATCTACTCAAAATATCACCATGATCATCAAATATATCAAGATAGATCCAATAATTCCAACCCTAAAAGAAATTAGCTCATGGGTTGGGATTTAAAATCCAAAATCAGAATAACATTCAACATCATCATTAACAGTATAGAAATCATAGGAATCAATTAACAGAATAAAGGTAAAACTTTAGTAAACTTTCGCTTAAAACTTTAGTAAACTTTCGCCACTCCAGCTTTCACTTCAATGCTACAGAATTGTGCAGGACCAAAGGCTGATTGCTCATCCCTTCTTTGCATCTCTGCTTTCCACTTAAGTTGCTACCCTCTCCGTTTTCTCTGGATTTTTCTTACGAGTTTTTTGGAGAGAAAACTGCTCTCCCAAAATCCTAGTCTAAAATCTTCCTTTCTTTCTTTTCTCTTTCCTCTTTTGTAGGGTGGGTCCCCCTCTCTCAACACACACTTTTCTCTCTCTTTTTCAACTGGATTTATCTGGTACATGTCCAGCTGGCTAAGAGTCATAAGAACTTAGTGCTGCGTTAGCATTTTCCTAGAATTTCCATGGCATTTGTGTTGGCAATCCATCCAACCTTTTTCTATGGCAATATTTCACTTCATTCATTCTCTTCCTCCTTTTTCTTCATCTTTCATGCATCTGTTGTATACAACAACCAGTTCCCTTCTTCCCAATAGTAAAAGTAACATGAAATGATTTAAAGTACAATCCAAGTGTTATTATGCAATGATCTAAAAAAAAACCTAAAAATGCAAATATATCTACTTAAGTACATGGATTTAATCAAGCTTAAAGGTTTGAAATATAACTCTTTTCAAGAGTTATCACACCCTCAAACTTGAGTTCTCGCTTATCCTCAAGCAGAATATGTATGAATGCATGAATGCATGACTTTGCCATAACTACACAATTGCCTCTTGTACTGCTAAACCAAACAAAACATATTTTATACCTCCATTCTCAGTAGTCTTCTAACTAAAAAAATTGGTTCAAATTTTATAGGTTTGTTTAGCATACGGAGTGCAGAAAATGTTACCTAAAAATACAAGTTCCTAAATTCATGCAATTCTGGCTATAGGAAGCACCTCATAATGTACTTAGTTTATCTTTCCACTAAACTCAATTTTTCTTCTCATACTTATTTTGTTATTGCATTATATAAAATTTTTTTCTAGGGAATTCAGCTTGTCACATGATTTCTTTACTTGACAATCTCAATGGAGCATACACCATGTTGCCAGGTATTACATCATGCCACAATTTGAATGTAAATCACTCATGAAGCTAATGTAACACCCCTTACCCGTATTCAACGTCGGAATAAGGTACGAGGCATTACTAGGCTTATACGCAAACAATCATATAATTTCGAGACTTGACTTCCTCTCCAAATTTAAAACTTTTACTAACACCCCTTAAACAAGCCTACGAGACCTAAATCACACTTTAAGAATAGTTTGACGTGAAATCGAGCTCTTTAAGATATCCTTAAAAGTCTGAGATATTTTTTTCATTAAACAGTCCACACCCCATGTGGAAGAAGGGACACGCCCGTGTGGCATATCACACACCCGTGTTCCACACCCGTGTGGAATTATTTCTCAATTCGAACCTATAATGGTTTTCACACGGCCGAACACACGCCCGTGTCCCTGGCCCGTGTACCTCACACGGCCTCGACACGTCCGTGTCTTAGTCCGTGTGCCAAAAAACCTTGGCATCTGTTTCTAACGTCATCACCCCATAAATGTCACACGGCCTAGGCACATGCCCGTGTGGCAAATTAAATTCCCAATTTCAGGTGCAGACTTCACACGGCCTAGACACACACCCATGTCCATGGCCGTGCCTTCCACACGGCTGAGACACACGGTCGTGTCTCTGCCCGTGTGTTTACTACTCAGCATACTGAATTGTAAACCTAGCATGCAAGGGGTTCCAAAAGTATAAAAATTATCAAGAAAGACCTCTAAGATCACCTACTTGCAAGAGAATAGCTTGGCTGAAAGTTTAAGCTCCAAAAACCTCTATTTTCACTTTAATTTTTGGTGGAAGAAGAAATGGGAATAGTAAAAGATGATATCTTCTTTATTTAGTCTTATTTTATTCATTTAGTCACCTAATATCACCAAATTTTTGACCAATTTAATGCTCTTGTCTCCCTTGGCCGGCCATCAGTTTTAGGAAGGTCTAATTGCACTTTAAGGACATCCAATTTAATATTCCATAACTATTAGACACCTCCAGCTTGTAAAATGGAACTTTCGCACTTATGCGATTTAGTCCCTTTTCACAATTAAGCATACAATCGCGAAAAATAAACCACCAAAATTTTCATGCATCCATATAATCATGCTATAACACATAAAATAATATAAAAAATAATTTTCTTCAACTCGGATTAGTAGTCTCAAAAACACTTGTAATATCCCGAAATAGGGGTTGCGAGTTTGGAAAATAAATCGAGTGTGTTAGGCCTCAAGAGTGGTTTTGATGTGTTTTTGGAGTCCCTAAAACTCCTGGATTAAAAGGGACACTTTTGAAAATTTTGAAAATTTAGGGTTAAAAGTGGAAATTTGGGCAAGGAGGCCTTAAGAATAAATTTTGATAGGCTGTGGCATAATAATCCCCCTGATAAAGTGGCTTTCGTATGCCACTTAAGGGTCAGCGCAAAATCTGGTCAGGGGTTCGAGTGGCATGGGGCGTATAGCATTTTATTTTGCAAGCATGCGCTACTTTAAAGAAGGCTTTAAAAGAAAATGGGGCAGAGTTATGTCACAAAAAGGGCGCCTGGCAGAGTGGCTAAGAGCGCAAGGAGGCTTCAAGAGGTCATGCGTTCGAGTCACGATTGTAGCGCATGAGCATCTTATTATTATATAATAATAATGGGATAAGTTATATATATAATAATAATATTATTATTATTATTATTTTGAATATGAAAGGATGAGTAAGTTTAATTCATTATTGATAAATGATGGTTATTATAATATTATATATGAAAGGTGATAGAAGATAGAATAAATAATGTATTTTTGAGCATGGGTCTTGGCCTTGGGGAATAGAAGCATGCGGCATAGGGGTTGTAAATATATGGCTGTTGGAAATTATGGAGTAGTTTAATTATGTTGTTATATTATTTTTTTTTTAGTATGCAAGGATGGTTTTTTTGGGGGAATGAAAACGTGCGCGCATTGGAGCTGCAAAAGTATGGCCTTGGTCTTGGAAGCATTGCCGTTTGGAAGCATGGGCATTTACCTTTTATTGCTTTATTATTTTATTTTAAAAGATGGGTAAGGTGACGAAGGAGGGATTAAACAATGGAAATTTATGTAAGGAAATTAGTAAAAAGGGAGAGCATGTGCGGCTTGGAAAGTAGGAAAGCATGGCCGAATTTCATGCTTTGGGTTTTCCTTCATTTTCAAATTGTTTTGACCGAGTGAAGCTTTGGAATTGGGAGCCTTTTTGGTCAGCCTTGAGTTTGGGAAAAGTCTGGTCAAATGCACGAGTTTTGTTTTGTTTGCCTTCCCACTTGAGTATGGTCGGCTTGTGATGCAAAAGGGATGGCCGAATGAAGCCCTTGGGACCTGGTGGGTCGACTTTGTATGTAGCATAGAGAACTTGGCCAAACCTCTCCTTTTGTTTTGTTTTTTTTTTTTTCTTGACAATTCTTGAGCATGGCCGAATATGGTCTACCTAGGAGCAATTCATTCTCGGTTTTGTGTTAGCTAGGGAGGTGGCCATGGCTTTGTTTTATTTCCTTTCTTTCCTTTTGTTCTTGACCGAGAGAGAAAAATGCTTGAGCTTCGGTTTAGAAGGAGCTAGGAAGCTCTAGGCTAGCTTAGCTAATGTGCTTGCATGATTTTCCTTTCATTGTTGCTAGCCGAACATGCTAGGCACTATTGCCGAATCCTTATTGAAGGTGGTGCCGTGACTACTTCCTCTTAATCTTTTCAAGCAAATGATAGTGGTAAGTGTTCCTTTGGAAGTCCGTTTTTGGATCCTTTTTATGTTATGTGCCGAAATCAAGGCTAGACTTTGATTTCTAAGATTGGCCAAATATGTTTAAGGCCATATTGATGTGTTTCTTTTGTGCCAACTTTAGAGAGTATTAAAGGAGCCTGTTGGTTTCGGCTATGCAAGGAATATTGGTAACTACCAAGGCAAGCAAATCATTTGGGACTTGGAAAAAGCTAGGTAAGGGTTACGTACATTTTGGTTAAGGGCCATGTTCTTTGAAGTATGCTTGAGTCGATTCTAATGGTTGGACTATAGGAATTTCGACTACGCAAGGATTAGGTGACTAATTCGGGATTTCAGACCATATTGACAAGAATAAAGGAAGCTCTCGGGTTTTTGAGCATCAAAGGTTAGTAGTTGTGGTATTCGGCCTTAAGCCATTTTGATATCTAAGTGGCTAACCGATTTCTAACTTTGGTTTAAAGGCAAATCGTCAGAAATGAGACAAGTTTCGGGACTTTAGATTGTGTTAGATATATCGAATATCGCTAATGTCAGGTGCGTAGTTATCGCACTGTACTCCGGTTTGGCATTTATTATATGTGGTATTTTATGTAAACGTATATGTTGTGCATGTTAATAGAAATAAAGGTTAAGATAATGGATACACAAGGTGAGTAATCGATTAATCAAGTTATTTGTTATGATATCAATCTTTCAGTGATTTGCGATAATAATTGATTATTGATGAATGTGTAATAAAGTGATGACATGTGATGTATATTGTTATGAGTAATATGTGACCATGGTATATAATATATGTATTTGTTTCGTACAAAATGTTGCTATGGTACATTTACGTACGCATGAGACTTGTGATGTGACTATTGGAGAAAAAGGGTGTATACTATGTGAGTGTCTAATGCTAGCCTCGTGTTACCTTTGTGCTTGATGATTAGTGAATTAAAAAAATATGTGGGATCCCTATGGGATCAGTGGCTTGGCCACGACCTTTGAAATAATGTGTAAAGGAAGAATATGTGGACCACTTTGTGGAATGGACTTCGTAATTGTATTTTCGTAATCATATTTGTAATATTGTGTATTCAAAATTTCATATTTATAATTGTATGCCATATATATATGAATTGTGTGGATATGGGCCAAGCCCATATGTGAGGACATGTGTATTAACTATGCACTGAGTCTTGGTGACTCACTCTATTTTATTAAACCTTTCAGGTGGCGCGTAAAGCTTGGACCGGGTCGGAGAGGATACAAAGGTGGCCATGCCAAAGTGGATTTTCATGCAAAGGAATCTCTTGTTTAATGATTTAAATATTTACATTATCCGTATTTTGATTAAGTGTGTATTGTAATAAGGCCCACTAAAGTATTTCAGTCCATTTATTAAGTATCGTTATTATTATGCCCTAATATGAAAGGTTGATTGCAAACGGTTTTATGTCCTCTAGAAAAAGCTCGAATCGATATATTTTTATAATAAACTTCGATTTTCACTTAAAATATTACAAGTCACGAAAATGTTTTATTAAAGGAACAAAATTTTCATCGGTTTTTACTGTTAAGTAAGAATGATTTTGAAAGTATTCCGCGGTGACATTCAAATTCGGCCGGAGTAAATGGGCCGGGTTTGGGGTGTTACATTTTGGTATCAGAGCCTAGTTCAAAACTCGGCTTGGAGGTTTTGGGCCCGAAAACAGTTTTCGAAAGTGGGCTTTTCAAAATGTGAACTTTTATTTTGGGCTTGTTCTGGCATGGCACCTGTACCTCCGACCCGAAGTCCACCTGGTAAGTACCTCTGACTATTAAGGTATATTGAATATGTGAACTTTATAGCATAATTGGGCTTGTAGATTAGAAAATTTGGGCTATCGAACCCTAAGACTAGTCTATTCGAAAACAAGTGCATAAGACTCGAAAATTGAAATGACCCTAGAGGTGTAGTAAATGAATGTGTCCCTGCTTATGAACGTGTGTGTGACTCTCTGAATTAGAATAGCAAACTTGAACTGAACCTATGTGTGATCGAAAGAACCACTTCTAAATACTTTATTCCATAAAATTGTTCGCGAATAATAAGTAGAACAAATTCCTAATGCATAAAACTTTTTAAGTCAGATTATGCGATAAGAGATGAGTTCTAGAGGACATGATCGAGGCAAAATGGCCATACCGGGACTCGTTAGATCGGGTCAAGGGTTGATAATAAGGTATTACCTCCACCACCAACTTTTGATAATGAGTAGCAAGATCGGATTTAGGATAATCTTTGTAATCCATTGCGAGTTTTATAGATGGTGGTTGGAGAGGGAGAAAAATGAGAGCTCGAAAATTTGGTTCCGAGCAACTTTGAATCAATAGAGCGAAATTGTTCCGTGATGTATCAGACGTGGCACCCAGTGCGATTGAATAATGGTTGGAAATAACCAAGTGAGTTATGGATGAGCTCGATCTGAGCCCTGAGGAAAAAGCGAAAGGAATGGTGATGCTACTTCGCAACAAGGCGTATCAATGGTGGTTCACAGTTCAAGATAGTGTCACAGCGGAGGACCCCACTCGGGAGTATGTCAAGATAGCATACCAAAAGAAGTATGTTGATACTTACTACATTGATGCTCAGAGGCATGTGTTTTTGGTACTAGTTCAATGGAACGAGTCCATGGCGAAATACGAGGCTAAATTACTAAAGTTAAGCCATTTTGATCGAAGAGTAGTGGCTACGAAACATGAATTATGTGTCCGGTTTAAGGACGGATTAAGAGACGGCCTGAGACTGTTGATAGTTTCCCCACAGGAATGGAAATTTGCTGTGTTAGTTGAAAAAGCTAAGATAGTTGAAAAGATTAAGAACTCGATGAGATAAAATCGAGATAAGGATAGGAACCATGATAGAAGAAATTTTGAATTGTTTAAATTATCTGAGGGTCTTCGAAAAAGACCGAAGGTTGAAAGTTTGCTCATGTGATTAAGCCAGCTATGAGAAATTGGGACCGTCCGTGTGCTCATTGTGGAAAATATCATGTCGGCAAGTGTCGGAACCAAAATTTTGAAAATGTTTTAAAGTGTAAGTCTATAAGCAATTGAATATTGTTAAGGTTAGTTATAACCTTGTGCACATGTGGGATTATGGAATCCTGGTTATAAATATGGTGAAAGCCGACTGTGGATAGACTTTCTATCATGAAATGATATTGAAGTAATAAGTACAAGTGATATGTGGATAGACTATCTATCATGAAATATTATTGAGGTGATAAATACAAGTGATGTGAATTATATATGGTTTATAATTTTGGTCCGCTTGTAATGTGATTCAGATGATGATAATCTCGTATTTCGGGCTTTCAGCCTAGCAGGCCTTGTGCCGGTGTATATTTCAGGCTTTGATGCCTAGCAGGCTTAATGCCGGTGATGTGTTATAATAGAGATTTCATGAATCACTTACAAGATGGAACATGTTTATTACCATAAGCTAAGTGCTTGGGTAAGTACAAGTCTTTCCTATTTGCAAGGAATAAGGAAAGTTAGTATGTTCCCATTTGAAGTAAATAAGATGTGATATAGTTAAAGCTTCGGTAAGACTTTTAATATGTGCAATAGATTTTACCATTGATGTGTATGATTTTTATTATGGAATTTAAGCTTAAATATGCTTATGGAGAAGTGGCCATATGTGAAAATGCTAAATGTGAAAAAGTTTGAAATGTGTTTGCATATGTGTACATTTGAGTATATGTGATCGATATATGGTGAATTGAAATGTGCGGATGTTTGTACATAAGTAATTTCGAGGACGAAATTATTTTTAAGGGGGTAGAATTGTAATATCCCGAAATAGGGGTTGCGAGTTTGGAAAATAAATCGAGTGTGTTAGGCTTCAAGAGTGGTTTTGATGTGTTTTTGGAGTCCCTAAAACTCCCGGATTAAAAAGGGACACTTTTGAAAATTTTGAAAATTTAGGGTTAAAAGTGGAAATTTGGGCAAGGAGGCTTTAAGAATAAATTTTGATAGGTCAGTGGCATAATAATCCCCACAGTAAAGTGGCTTCAGATGCCACTTAAGGGTCAGTAAAAATGGTCGGGGTTTAGTGGCATGGGCGTATAGCATTTTATTTTGCAAGCATGCGCTACTTTAAAGAAGGCTTTAAAAGAAAATAGGGCAGAGTTATGTCACAAAAAGGGCGCCTGGCAGAGTGGCTAAGAGCGCAAGGAGGCTTCAAGAGGTCATGCGTTGAGTCACGATTGTAGCGCATGAGCATCTTATTTTTGCTTCTAGCGCTAAATCATAAAAAGGCTCATGAGTATGGTTTAAAAGAATTTTCAAGCAAAATTGGCAAGAAAGTCACATTAGCGAGAATTGGCGGGACGCATGGGCTTGATGCTTGTGTCTTGGGTTCGAGACCCTGGAGCGCAGCATGGTTCTGATTATTTTTGCTAACGTGAAAAGGCTGCATGGGCATTAAATGCAGCAGGCACGCATGAAGCAAAGGATTCTCTTCTTTTTATTTTATTTGTTTTGGAAAGTATGGGGGCTTAAACCACTATTTTATTTTTATTTGTTTGCTTAGGATAATGGGATAAGTTATATATATAATAATATTATTATTATTATTATTATTATTTTGAATATGAAAGGATGAGTAAGTTTAATTCATTATTGATAAATGATGGTTATTATAATATTATATATGAAAGGTGATAGAAGATAGAATAAATAATGTATTTTTGAGCATGGGTCTTGGCCTTGGGGAATAGAAGCATGCGGCATAGGGTTGTAAATATATGGTCATTGGAAATTATGGAGTAGTTTAATTATGTTGTTATATTATTTTTTTAGTATGCAAGGATGGTTTTTTTTTGGGGAATGAAAACGCATGCGACATTGGAGCTGCAAAAGTATGGCCTTGGTCTTGGAAGCATTGCCGTTTGGAAGCATGGGCATTTACCTTTTATTGCTTTATTATTTTATTTTAAAAGATGGGTAAGGTGACGAAGGAGGGATTAAACAATGGAAATTTATGTAAGGAAATTAGTAAAAGGAGAGCATGTGCGGCTTGGAAAGTAGGAAAGCATGGCGAATTTCATGCTTTGGGTTTTCCTTCATTTTCAAATTGTTTTGACCGAGTGAAGCTTTGGAATTGGGAGCCTTTTTGGTCACCTTGAGTTTGGGAAAAGTCCGGTCAAATGCACGCTTTTTTTTGTTTGCCTTCCCACTTGAGTATGGTCGGCTTCGATGCAAAAGGGATGGCCGAATGAAGCCCTTGGGACTGGTGGGTCGACTTTGTATGTAGCATAGAGAACTTGGCCAAACCTCTCCTTTTGTTTTGTTTTTTTTGTTTTCTTGACAATTCTTGAGCATGGCCGAATATGGTCTACCTAGGAGCAATTCATTCTCGGTTTTGTGTTAGCTAGGGAGGTGGCCATGGCTTTGTTTTTTTATTTCCTTTCTTTCCTTTTGTTCTTGACCGAGAGAAAAATGCTTGAGCTTCGGTTTAGAAGGAGCTAGGAAGCTCTAGGCTAGCTTAGCTAATGTGCTTGCATGATTTTCCTTTCATTGTTGCTAGCTGAACATGCTAGGCACTATTGCCGAATCCTTATTGAAGGTGGTGCCGTGACTACTTCCTCTTAATCTTTTCAAGCAAATGATAGTGGTAAGTGTTCCTTTGGAAGTCCGTTTTGGATCCTTTTTATGTTATGTGCCAAATCAAGGCTAGACTTTGATTTCTAAGATTGGCCAAATATGCTTAAGGCCATATTGATGTGTTTCTTTTGTGCCAACTTTAGAGAGTATTAAAGGAGCTCATTGGTTTCGGCTATTCAAGGAATATTGGTAACTACCAAGGCAAGCAAATCATTTGGGACTTGGAAAAAGCTAGGTAAGGGTTACGTACATTTTGGTTAAGGGCCATGTTCTTTGAAGTATGCTTGAGCCGATTCTAATGGTTGGACTATAGGAATTTCGACTACGCAAGGATTAGGTGACTAATTCGGGATTTCGGACCATATTGACAAGAATAAAGGAAGCTCTCGGGTTTTGAGCATCAAAGGTTAGTAGTTGTGGTATTCGGCCTTAGGCCATTTTGATATCTAAGTGGCTAACCGATTTCTAACTTTGGTTTAAAGGCAAATCGTCGAAAATGAGACAAGTTTCGGACTTTAGATTGTGTTAGATATATCGAATATCGCTAATGTCAAAAGCGTAGTTATCGACCGCATCTCGGTTTAGCATTTATTATATGTGGTATTTTATGTAAACGTATATGTTGTGCATGTTAATAGAAATAAAGGTTAAGATAATGGATACACAAGGTGAGTAATCGATTAATCAAGTTATTTGTTATGATATCAATCTTTCGATGATTTTCGATAATAATTGATTGTTGATGAATGTGTAATAAAGTGATGACATGTGATGTATATTGTTATGAGTAATATGTGACCATGGTATATAATATATGTATTTGTTTCATACAAAATGTTGCTATGGTACATTTACGCATTTATGAGACTTGTGATGTGACTATTGGAGAAAAAGGGTGTATACTATGTGAGTGTCTAATGCTAGCCTCGTGTTACCTTTGTGCTTGATGATTAGTGAATTAAAAAAATATGTGGGATCCCTATGGGATCAGTGTCTTGGCCACAACCTTTGAAATAATGTGTAAAGGAAGAATATGTGGACCACTTTGTGGAATGGACTTAAGAATTGTATTTTTCAGAATCATATTTGTAATATTGTGTATTCAAAATTTCATATTTATAATTGTATGCCATATATATATGAATTGTGTGGATATGGGCCAAGCCCATATGTGAGGACATGTGTATTAACTATGCACTGAGTCTTGGTGACTCACTCTATTTTATTAAACCTTTCAGGTGGCGCGTAAAGCTTGGACCGGGTCGGAGAGGATACAAAGGTGGCCATGCCAAAGTGGATTTTCATGCAAAGGAATCTCTTGTTTAATGATTTAAATATTTACATTATCCGTATTTTGATTAAGTGTGTATTGTAATAAGGCCCACTAAAGTATTTCAGTCCATTTATTAAGTATCGTTATTATTATGCCCTAATATGAAAGGTTGATTGCAAACGGTTTTATGTCCTCGAGAAAAGCTCGAATCAGATATTTTTATAATAAACTTCGATTTTCACTTAAAATATTACAAGTCACGAAAATGTTTTATTAAAGGAACAAAATTTTCATCGGTTTTTACTGTTAAGTAAGAATGATTTTGAAAGTATTCCGCGGTGACATTCAAATTCGGCCGGAGTAAATGGGCCGGGTTTGGGGTGTTACACCACTGCTCCGACTAGCCTTAGAATCGAGCTATTACAACTCTCCCTCATTTAGATATTTTGGTCCTCGAAAATCTTACCGGTAAAAAGGTTTGGGTACTGTTCTCTCACGGCTTCTTCCGGTTCCCACATAGCCTCTTTTACACCCTATTTTTGCCATAACACTTTCACTAAGGCTATACTTTTATTCCTCAATTGTTTAACCTCTCGAGCCAAAATCTTAATTGGTTCCTCTTCATAAGTCATGTCTAGTCGTATCTTAATTTCAGTCAGGGGGATCACATGCGAAGGATCAGAACGATATCGCCGTAACATTGACACATGAAACACATTGTGTATTCTCTCTAACTCTGCCAGCAAGGCCAACCGGTAAGCTACTGGCCTAATCCTTTCAATAACCTCATACGGCCCTATGAATCATGGATTCAATTTGCCTTTTCGACCGAATCTCAATATTTTGTTCCACGGGGATACTTTCAGAAATACTTTATCGTCCACCTGAAACTTGATTTCTTTCCTTTTTAAATCCGCTTATGACTTTTGTTGATCTAAAGCAGCTTTCAGACTATCACGGATCACTTTCACTTTCTCCTCGATTTCTTTAACTAGATCAACCTCGTGATTTTGCTTCTCACTAAGCTCTGTCCAATACAAGGGAGTCTGACACTTGCGACCATATAAAGCTTTGTACGGCGCCATCCGTGTACTCGACTGATAACTGTTGTTGTAGGAAAACTCAATCAAAGGTAGGTATTTTTCCCAACTACCTTCGAACTCTAACACACAACATCGGAGCATATCCTCAAGAACTTGAATCACTCTTTCAGACTGGCCATCAGTTTGTGGATGAAACGCGATACTAAAATTCAATTTTGTACCCAAGCCTTCCTGTAAATTCTTTCAAAACCTTAAAGTAAATCTTGGTTCTCTATCCGAGATAATGGATGGAGGTACCCCAAGTAATTTGACCACCTCAGCAGTATACAACTCTGCCAACTTGTCAAGTGAGTAATCCACATGCACTGGTATAAAGTGAGCCAATTTCATTAATCTATCAATGATAACCCACACAACATCTTTCTTTTTCAGAGTCAAAGGTAACCCTGTTACGAAATCCATCGTGATTCGGTCCCACTTTCACTCGGGAATCATCACTAGCTGAAGTAATCCCGAAGGTACTTGATGCTTGGCTTGCACTTATTGACAGATTAAACACTTCGTAACAAACTCAGAGATATCTCTTTTCATACCCGGCCACCAATACAACTTCTTTAAATCATTGTACATTTTTGTACTGCCCGGATGCACTGACAAGCAACCATTGTGTGCTTCATGTAAAATTTTCTAGATCAACTCATCATCCTTAGGTATACAAACTCTATCATGAAACATCAAACAATCATCTAAACCAACCCAAAAATCAGAGTCATTTCCCGATTCGCACAGAGCTCTCTTAACTTGCATTTCACTATCATTCTTTTGAGCTTCGCATATCTACTGAAGAAATAATGGTCTGGCCCTTAACTCGACTATAGCACCATCATCAGACAATGCTAAGCTCGTACTCATAGCTCTCATAGCATATAGGGATTTTCTGCTTAAGCCATCTGCGACCACATTCGCTTTCCCCAGATGATACTCAATTACTAGCTCATAGTCCTTCAGTAATTCGAGCCATCGCCGGTGTCGCAAATTCAAATCCTTTTGGTTCATCAGATACTTCAAACTTTTGTGATTAGTAAAGATTTGGCACTTTTCACTATAAAAATAATTACGCCAAATCTTCAAAGCGAAAACGATCGCAGCCAACTCCAAATCGTGAGTCGAATAATTCTTTTCATGAGGTTTTAACTGTCTCGAGGCATAAGCTACTACTTTACCCTCCTGCATCAACACACAGCCAAGACCATTTAATGATGCATCACTGTAGACAACAAACTCCTTTTCCGACTCAGGTTGTACTAAAATCGGTGCTTCAGTCAACAAAGCTTTCAGTTTCTCAAAACTCTATTGGCACTTCTCGGTCCATTCAAATTAACATCTTTATGTAGCAATCTCGCCATCGTGTAGCAATCATGGAGAACCATTTAACGAACTATCTATAGTAACCTACTAAACACAAAAAGCTCTTAATCTCTGAATCATTCCTCGATGATTTTCACTCAACAATAGCCGAGATCCTACTCGGATCAACTCTAATGCCATCGCCCGACACAATGTGTCCTAAGAATCTGACCTCCTGGAGCCAAAACTCACTATTGCTAAACTTAGCATATAACTGCTTATCTCTTAGCGTCTGCGAAATAATTCTCAGGTGCTCTGCATGCTCACTCTCATCCCGAGAATAAATTAATATGTCATCGATAAAAACAACTATAAACTTATCCAAATACGGTCGGAAAATACGGTTCATTAAATCCATAAAGATCGCAGGAGCATTCGTTAAGCCAAATGGCATGACAAGGAACTCATAATGGCCAAACCTTGTCCGAAATGCAGTTTTTGGCATATCTTGTTCCTTAACCCTCAACTAGTAATAGCCAGACCTCAGGTCTATCTTAGAGAACACTGTAGCTCCCTTCAATTGGTCGAACAAATCATCGATCCTTGGCAAAGGATACTTATTCTTCACTGTCACCTTGTTAAGTTGTTTAAAGTCTATACACAATCTCATTGACCCGTCTTTCTTCTTAACAAAAAGTACCAGAGCACCCCATGGTAAATAGCTCGGTCTTGCAAAACCTTTATCCGTTAACTCTTGCAACTGAACCTTCAAATCTTGTAACTATAACGGTGCCATCCTATATGGGGCAACCGAAATAGATGCTGTACCTGAAACTAACTCAATGCCAAACTCGACCCCTCTAACTAGAGGCAATCCGGGTAACTCTTCCGAAAACATATCCGAATACTCGTACACCATAGGCACTGATTCAATCTTTACTCCTAGCTCTTGAGTATTCAACACAAAGGTGAGATAGGACTCATACCCTTTTCTCATGTATTTCTCAGCTACCATAGACGAAATCACTACAGGCATATTATCTGATTTACCTGATTCAACCTGAATGACATCTCCATTTACACATCTCAATTCAATAAACTTACTACCACAAGTTTACTAAAACATTATGAGTAGTCAACCAATCCATGCCAAGAATCAGATCAAATTCAATAATTACACTTTGTCAACTAGCATATGTTTGCCTAATGGGTTTGACACTTTTATTACAAATTTCATAGAGTCAATAATCATACTCATGCTAGATACCAATTTCATGCAAATATAGGAATGGGTAGACCTCGGATCAATCAAAGAAACAACAGAAATTTCATGAAGAGAAAAAGTACCCGTTATCACATCTGGAGATGATGCCTCTTCGCGAGCGCGAATGGCATAAGTCCTTGCAGGTGATCAACCCTCCGATCTCACAACAGAGTCTCTAGGCGCACCTCTACTACTAGTCCCACTCCCTGGGTTCCTTTGTGGTCTACCCCTCGAAGGTACATTACTTGCTCTTACTTCTTGTTTTTTATCCTTCTCATCTCTCTTTAGACAGTTCCGAATGAAGTGGTCGGGTGAACTACACTTGTAGCAATCTCGATTATTTCCCCAACACTCCCCCGTATGTTGTGTTCCACAATTCGTACACTTCGATTTATTTGACTTCGTATTGCCCACGCTTGCTATCGAGGTGGCCAAAACTCTCAAGCCCGAATGTGTATTACCTCAATCTCAGTGTGAATACCGAACTGAAGCAGTCATTTGAGGGTTCGTTTACTTGGACCTCTTAGATTGAGTTTGGAACGATTTACTTATTGGCCTCTTCCTTACATCTCGGGCCTCAATCATGGTTTTTCACTTTTCCTTATTCAACTCTCCAGTCTTGCAAGCTCTATCAACCAACACCACAAATTCCTTCAATTCCAAGATCCTAACTAGCAATCTGATATCCTCATTCAGCCTATCTTTGAACCTCTTGCACAAAATAGCTTCCGTAGACACACACTCTTAAGCATAATTGCCAAGCCTAACAAATTTGCGCTCATACTCTGCTACAGTCATCTTACCTTGCTTCAATTCAAGGAACTCCTTCTGTTTCCGGTTAACAAATCGATGACTTATGTACTTCTTTTGGAACTCTTCTAGGAAGAAGTCCCATGTTACTCTTTCCCTCAGTACTACAGATGTCAGCGTTTTCCGCCAGCGATATGTCGAGTCCCTCAGCAATGACACAACACATTTTAAGCTCTCCTTAGGCGTGTAAGAGAGTTCATCGAATACCCTTATAGAGTTCTCAAGCCAGAACTTCGCTCTCTCAGGGTCATCATCTATGTTGGCTCTAAATTCCTCGGCCCCTTGTTTTCGAATCTTATCAATCGGGGGTTTGGTCATTCTCACCAAATCTATACCTTGAGGAGCCACGGAGACTGGCTGAGGTATAGGTGGGGGTGGAGGAGGTTGAGCATTGGGGTTTGCTCATACAAATTCGGTGCACCAGTTATTCATCATGTGGAGAAAGGTTTTTCGAGCCTCTTTTCCTTTACCCAAAGTCTCGCGTCTACTTTCTACAGGCACTGTCCCTTGCGCGAGAGCCGGCTCATTACTAGCAGTGTCATCAGCAGCGACTCGGTCAGGATCCATTTTCTATACGAAAATACAGTTTAATATTGTCAGGAGTCACCATACTATCAATATATGTTCATGGCATGTATAGCTAGACTCTTACACACGCTACGGTAGCCCGAGAACTAACTAAATATAGCTCTGATACCACTAAATGTAACACCCCTTACCTGTATTCGACGCAGGAATAGGGTACGAGGCATTACTAGGCTTATATGCAATCAATCATACAATTTCGAAACTTGACTTCCTCTCCAAATTTAAAACTTTTACTAACACCACTTAAAGAAGCCTACGAGACCTAAATCACACTTTAAGAATAGTTCAGGGTCAAATCGGGCTCTTTAAGAGATCCTTAAAAGTCTTAGAAAATTTTCTCATTAAACAGTCCACACTCGTGTGGAAGAAGGGACACACCCGTGTGGCATATCACAGGCCCATGTTCCGCACCCATGTGGCACATCACATGCTCATGTTCCACACCCGTGTGGAATTATTTCTCAATTTGAACCAACAGGGCTTTTCACACGGACAGACACACGCTCGTGTCCCTCACATGGCCTCGACACGCCTATGTCTTAGTCCGTGTGCCAAAAACCTTGGCATTCTGTTTCTAACGTCATCACCCCATAAATGTCACACAGCCTAGGCACACGCTCGTGTCCTTCAATCGTGTGGCAAATTAAATTCCCAATTTCAGGTGCAGACTTCACACGGCCTGGGCACACACCCATGTCCATGGCCGTGCCTTCCACACGGCTGAGACACACGACTGTTTCTCTTCCCTTGTATTTATTATTGAGCATACTGACTTGTAAACCTAGCATGCAAGGGGACACACGGCCTAACCACACACCCATGAGGATGATCGTGTGTCACACACGGCCTAGACACATGCCCGTGTGCCCACCCGTGTGGACAAGAACAAGGCTATTTGCCAAACTTTTTCTATCACCCCAACTCAACCAAGTATAAATCACATTCAACCATCAACCCATTTATGCAGAATTAAACCAAGTGAATCAACATGCTACTTGCACAATCATTAATAACCTCATCTTTCATAGATTAATAAGAAAGAGCCATCAACAATGGCCTTATGCAAAAGTGTTCATTTTTGAATGAGTCAACACATTTGGCCAAAACAATATGACATTCAACTAAGTCTAGTCCTATACATGCCATACTCAAAATGCTAAGTCTAATTATACCAAAATGTGCTGATAGTCTGGGTAATCTTCTGATTATCTTCGTAACCCGAGCTGGCTCTTTGACACTATAAAACAAGGGAAAAGAGAGGGAGTAAGCTTTAAGCTTAGTAAGTCTATATGTAAACAATAAACATCATACCACATAAAAATTTAGCCAAGCATTACACACTAGGTAATAACAATTTTTAGCCACATAATCGAGCTTACTCATTTCAAATCTTACCATATCCCAAACACATACCACAAACACTCCTCATAATTATTTGCACATATACCCTGCACTTATCACCACAAAGCCACATGTAAACAAGGTTCTCGATGAACCCTTCGAAAATATACAAAGTACCACGTGGTTTCGCACACAGCCCACCATTAAACAATAATAGGGTGGCATCGTACATAACCCACTATTAAACAATAATAGGGTGGTATCGCACATAGCCCACCATTAAACAATAATAGGGTGGCATCACACACAGCCCACCAACAATGATGATTACGGTGGTATCGCACATAGCCCACAAAATGATAGTATAAATGATGGTATCGCACACAGCCCATCGTGAAAAGATAACAAGGAGGTTTTGCACACAGCCCATCAACAAGTACATAATTACGGATATTTGACCTTATCCACATTTCTATTCTGAGGTTCATTCGAGAATTACTCATTTTCTATCATTTTCAATCAATCTCACCAATAATAATTTACATCCTTACAATGCATCAATAGGTAACAGCATATGCATTAAAGATGTATCGTTTACAAATAAACTTGCCTCGGTGCAAAATATGTTAATTTGCGGCTTAATCCATAACCTTGCCTTTTCCCCGGTCAAGGTTGTTTCTACGTTCTTCTTGATCTAAAATAATAAAATTTACTCATTAATCACTACATAAATCATGAAACTTCAAAATTTCTACTTAGGCAAAAATGACCGTTTTGCCCTTATACCTTGGCAAAATTACGATTTTGCCTCTAGGCTCGTAAATCATTTTTCATCACATTTTCTCATTAAACAAGCCTATCTGAACATTTATTACTCTTATAAACATTCACAATACCAATCATTTCATGCATTTACTACTCCATTTATAACCTTTACAAATAGGCCCTTTTAGGTGTTTTTATGGTAACACCTTTCACAAAAGTTGTTTATTTAACAACCACAATTCATTTTCTTCCCTAAAAACTCAACAAACAACACAAGTAATCACATGGAAAATCCTTAAACTTTCAACCATTTTCCAAAATAGTCCCCTCATTAGTTAGCTTAAGCTTTACGGGTTCCAAAAGTACAAAAAATTATCAAGAAAGACCTCAAGATCACTTACTTGCAAGAGAATAGCTTGGCTGAAATTTAAGCTCCAAAAACCTCTATTTTCACTTCAATTTTCGGTGGAAGAAGAAATGGGAATAGTAAAAGATGATATCTTCTTTATTTAGTCTTATTTTATTCATTTAGTCACCTAATATCACCAAATTTTTGACCAATTTAATGCTATTGTCTCCCTTGGCCGGCCATCACTTTTAGGAAGGTCTAATTGCACTTTAAGAACCTCCAATTTAATATTCTATAGCTATTAGACACCTCTAGCTTGTAAAATGGAACTTTCACACTTGTGCAATTTAGTCCTTTTTCACAATTAAGCATATAATCGCGAAAATTAAAGCACCAAAATTTTCATGCATATTTATAATCATGCTATAACACATAAAATAATATAAAAAATAATTTTCTTCAACCTCGGATTAGTAGTCTCGAAATGACTGTTCCGACTAGCGCCAGAATCGGGCTGTTACAGCTAAGGCTTTTGATTAAAAGGATGGATGGAGCAAACAACTACCCCTTAGCTATTCATCCAACTACTACTACTACTATAGTGGAGTGCCCCCAAACTCTTTTTTTTCTCACTCTTTTTTAACGTTGCTTTTCTGATCAATAATACAATTGAGCAAACAAAATATTATTGGCCTACTCAACAATTTCAAACATTTGAGGGCTTTATAGTGTCCTTTTACATTTTATTTTATTTTATTTATTCATTTACCCTCAGATTTGTTGTGGTATTTATTACTACACAATGCTAGTTTACTGATCTTAGTTTCAAGACTTGTAAGTGTATTAAAAGAAACCTAATATAGACTAATTGCGATTATACTTAGGCCATTCTACTTTTAGGCATCAATTTTCACATGACTATCCTAAGCTAAACATACGTAATCAACTATTACAATTTTCACAATTTGAAGAGTTATTATCCTTATCAAACATCATAGATAACAATATACTGCTCATGGTCTAACAGTCATTTAGCATTTGTATGTCATGGCAAAATGAGTGACAAAATTATCTAATGTTCAAACAAAATATCTCATTCATGCAATATGTGCAACACACCCCCAAACCTAAGGGATGAATTATCCTCAATGCATAATCAGAGACAAAATTTCACTTATGCAAAAACAAATAGATATGTAGAAAATACAATGGAAATAAATATGAATGTATGTAAAAATGAAAAATATGAAATTGAAAAACAAGCTTGGAAGGGATTTGTGTTATTTTAGTTGGGTCGAGTGGATTTTTTGGCAGCGTGCTTGTAGTGCTGCTTCCATTTGATCTGATTGATTGGCACCTATTCATCATCATTATCTGATTTCATGAGATCATCTATCGATTAATTAATCTCACGATCTTGCTCCAATATGGGTGCAGTGGTTTGAGATGTAGTAGTAGGTTCCTATGGTGTAGAAGTTTGATTCATGTTATCTACTTCTTTATTTGATTCTATGTTGACCGATTCTATTTTCTCTTCTCCTCTGTTTCTTTGTTCGTCTTTTTTGTAGTGGCTGGATGTGTGGTAGTGTCTGGCACAACGACTTCAACTTCATCCTCATCTTCATCCTCTGGATCGGAGAATAACTCTTTGGGAAAAGCAGGGAATGCAGGCATGGGCATGGTAAAGTTTTTCTGAAGACATATCTTGATGCCATTATCCCTCTTTCTGACATAGCCCCAAAATAAAGCCATTTCGTCTTGAGCCCTTCTTAGATCAGTAGTTATGCTTAGTTGTTGCTTCTCTACCAAACAAAACTATTGTTTCAACATCTTAAGAGCACCGAGCACTTGCTGCACAAATCATTTTGGGATGTGGATGGAGTGGCATGAGTACCAATAGGTGGAGAAGAGGTTGATGTAGAGATAGGATGCCATGGCACTTCTTCCCCTAAAAATCTCATGGCAATCTTTTTGGTGGTGGTCCTGTGTTAGGGATTTTGTCTTCATTTGCTTGGATAAGGACATTGACCCGTTGATAAAGTGCAGTAATGAGAGATGGAAAATTCAGAGTGCTAGCATTCTTTTGTGCGCAACGATGAACTTCTTGTACAATGAGGCTTCAAAGAAACACGATCGATGGTGTAGCAATCATTTTGAGAAATTGTCCATTTAGTCCCTTCCACGCATAAATCTTCAAGAACTTGATTGACTCCATTTGTTGTTATTATCTTGACAAATTGAGAACGTTCATCAGGGCCTTCAGGTAAACCATATTGCGCATTGATGGAGTATTCATCGAATAACACCGTAGCACCGCGTACATAGACGAAAGCATTATTTGGAGAGGTTAAATGGGCATAAAATTCCTTTACAAATTTTGTGAGAACAACGTCAGAATGAAGGTAAAAGAGTTGCCATCCATGTTTCTGTACCACGGAAGAAACTACTTCAATGTATCTGATAAAGGTTGCGTCTTGAAAAAAAAAAGTCTTTTTCCATACAAAAGGGTCGCATTGCCGAAAAATGTTCTTGGAGGCATAGAGGTTGATGAAGATGGCATATGTGAAGCCATTTGAGAAGAAATAGTAACTGTAAAAAGAAAAAGTTAAGACCTTTATAGCTATGAAGGAAAAAACTAAAAATGGTGAAAAAGAAGAAACTAAAAATAACTTGAAGAAAGAAAATAAATCAACTAGAGTAAAAATGAGAGAGAATATAGTGGTGATGTGGAAGATAAGATTAGCTTGAAATTATGGCCTAACACGATAAAGTAAGTATTAGACGAGAAAATAAAAAAAGAATATAAAAATGAAGCTAAATTGTTTTTTTTTTACAAGTATGCTAAATGGGCTAACTATTACAAATCTAGGCCAAAATCTACCTATAGCAGAAGAAAGATATAAAATTTAATTAAAACAATAAAAGAAAGAAATCAAAAGCAAATTAATTAAATAAAATCGGGAAAAAGAAAACTCTATGCAATTTGAAGAGCAATGGAATGTTTATCATGAAGTATGAGAACACCCCAATAATGCTTCAAAAGTTGGCCATTGACTTTGAAATTAAAGCCAGTCTTTCCATATTTGACTTCTACAGCTCCATGAAGGTAAACATGTGTTATCTCAAATGGGCCAGACCAACAAGACTTCAATTTTCCAGGAAACAATTTTATCATGGAATTGAATAACAATACTTGTTGTCCAGGTTCAGATTGTCGTGGAAAAATCTTCTTATCATGCCATCATTTTGTCTTTTCTTTGTACAGTTTGGCATTTTCATAAGCTTGAGCTCTAAATTCCTCCATCTCATTCAGCTTCATTAGTTGGTTATTGCCAGCATTAATCCAATCCATGTTCAATTTCTTAATTGCCCAAAATACCTTATGTTCAAGTTCAACAGGCAAACGGCAAGGCTTCCCATAGACGAGCTTGAAAGGCGACATTCCTAATGGTGTCTTGTATGCAGTACGATATGCCCACAAAGCTTCATCCAATCTGGATGTCCAATATTTACGAGTAGGATTGGCCACTTTCTCTAAAATCTGCTTAATTTTTCTATTCGAGACCTCGACTTGTCCATTTTTCTGGGATGATATGCCGTGGAAATTTTATGTTTATCCCCATATCTATTCAAGGTGGTAGTAATTAATTTGCAATCAAAATGGGAGCCTTCATCACTAATAAGGGCCTAAGGAGTACCAAACCTGGTGAAAATATTCTTATGCAGGAACTTTAATACTGATTTGCCATCATTCATTAGGAGAGCGACAACTTCAACCCAATTAGAGATGTAATATACATCTACAATGTTCTATATATATTGCCCTAAGAGGGTGGAAATGGACCAATAAAGTCGAGTCCCCACACATCAAATAATTCAACTTCTAATTTTGCAATGGCATTTCATACCTATTTGATAAGTTCCCATTTCATTGAAAATGATCGCAAGCTTGGCAAAATTCATGTGCATCTTTAAACATGCTTGGCTAGTAAAAGCTAGATTGGAGAACTTTTGCAGCAGTCTGTATTCCTCCAAATTGTTCTCCATATGGTGCTGAATATTAGTGGTGTAAAACACTTTGAATCTCGTCATCCTGAACACACCTCTAAATTATTTGATCTGCACCATGTTTGAATAAAAACGGCTCATCCTGGTAATATTGCTTGGCATCATGGAGAAATTTTCTTCGTCTTTGATTATTGAGCACAGGTGGCAGCAATCCACTTACTAAAAAATTAACAATATCGGCATACCAAGGTAATGTCGTAGCAACCAACAGTTGCTTATTTGGAAAATCCTCCTTAATGAGTTGAGTATTGTCGTCTTCATTTCCTGCTTCAAGTCTCAACAAGAGGTCAGCCACTTAATTCCCTGTGTCTTTCCTATCACGAATTTCTAGATTAAATTCTTGTAGTAGAAATATCCACCAAATTAATCTTGGCTTTGCGTCTTTCTTGGTTATCAAATACTTTATCGTAGAATGATTTGTATAAAATGTAACTTTGGTGCCAACTAAATGGGATCTAAATTTTTCGAATGTAAATACCACAGCTAATAGCTCCTTCTCAGTAATGGTGTAGTTCAACTGCATGTTTTTTAGCATCTAACTTGAATAGTCGATGACATGAAACACTTTATCCTTCCTTTGCCCAAGCACTGCTCCTAAAGTGAAATCATTAACATCGCACATAAATTCAAAAGGTAATGTCTAGTCTGGTGATATGATAATCGGTGCTATTACCAGTTGATTTTTTAATTCCCCAAATGCTTGCACACAAGGCTCATCAAAATTGAAAACTCTAGTATGTTCTAACAATGCATATAGGGGTTTGGATATCTTCAAAAAATCCTTAATAAATCATCGATTAAATCCTACATGGCTAAGGAAACTTTGAATACCTTTAACTATAGTGGGTGGTGGAAATTTCTCAATAACCTCAATCTTCGCTTTGTCAACAATGCCTTCACAGACCATGAAATGACATTTTTCCTAATTCATATCAAGGTTAGTCTCTTTACACTGACAAAGAACTAGCTCCAGGGTTTTTAAACAACCTTCAAAAGTATCGCCAAAAACCGAAAAGTCATCCATAAAAACTTCAAAAAATTTCTCCACCATGTAACGCCCTAAAAATATATAGTCTTTCACTTTGCATGTCCTGACATAAATTACTTGTTTGCCTTAATGGCTAAGTGATTTAGGTGTGTGTGGGAGTATTTGAGAAGCTTGGGTTCAAGTCTTGACTCTTGCAAAATTTTTATTTTCCCTTAAATGAACCTGAACACTGGCACTTAGGCTTTATTAGTAATAATGTTGGTTTTATGACACAAAAGAGCCTATGGTGTAGTGGCAAAGTGGCATGTGGTGTAATTAAGAGGTCTGAGGTTCAAGTCCTGGGTTACACATTGGGTGTTCATTTTGCTGCTTGTGCCGTGTAGGTGGAAGAGTTGGACTGAAACTCTGTAAGGTTACATTTGAATTGGTCTTGGAAGGAATTGTGGAGCAAATCAAGGAGGAGATTGGGGAGAAAATCAAGGATTTTTGAAAGTGGGAGGTTGGTAGAGTGTGTGGTAGAGTGGAACTCTCAGACTTAGTGGATTTCGGCTAAGGGGGGAAATAGGGAGCATTTTTGGCACTAAGCGCTCCTTTGTTTTGGTTTTGTGGGATTTGAGAGTTGAATTGCCAATTTCTCTTGCTGACTGCTTAGTTTCCCATTTTTTTTTTTTACATTTCGGGTTTTACGTTTTAGCTATTGAAGTGACCAAAATTACTTCTACTCCCTCCCTTTTTCCACAAATTGTCGAATAGGTATCTTTCATTGTGGTTTCTTTTTCCATTCTTTTTCGATCCTCTACTCTCCTACCAGTGCACTTCTCTTCTCTTCCCCTCCACTCTTCTATTTTTCTCTAAAGGCTGAACCTTCCCTTTCCCTTCTTTAACTTCTGCTCATCCTTTAATCTAGGCTGGCCGAATATTGCAGTTGTTAACCCCTCTCTGCATCGGTTTACTGCAACGGTTCTCACAATCGTTAAGTGATCAAAGGCTACTCTCTGCTTTTCTTTTAAAATTGAATGCACCTGTGTTCTTCTGTTCTTTTTCAAAATCAAAGTTTACCTCTTGTTTTTGGGGATGGCCGAATATGCCCTACCATTTTACAATAGGTTCTTGACTGTACTTTAGGGAAGCAGCGAAGGCTTGTGATCATTTCTGAACAACGAGCGTGAGGGAATAAGGTCACCCTCATTCAAACAAGGTAAGAAATATATTTCGGATTAAGTGTTATTAAGAGGGTGTTACCTTAATAATTAAGGACTAATATCGGATCTCAATGATTCTAGGTTGGGTGCTCGTAGATCTTGGAACGACTCTGTAAAAAGGTGTGTAATCACACTATCTTCGCTATAAATCGGCAAAAGCCGAAACTTTGACATTTGAGGCCTCACGAGCGTGCGATCGCTCGTGTGGAAAAATCGAGCCCACAACTGAGAGTGGTAGACTGAAGAGGGCACTACGGGTGTTCTCGTGCACTTGGGCCGTTATGGGCCAAAATGGGCCGTGTGAGCCTAATGGACTCATGGACCCTACACGGATAAAATTTACGAAAAGTGGTAGAAACTGGATTGTGCTATGTAGATCACATAGCCATGATTGAATTTGGGTCGTATGGGCCCATTTGAGCCAAATATTGGGCTTTGAACCCATTTACACTGTTTCGACCAAATGGATTATCTGTGTCGCTCGAGGCGACTGTAGTCCTTTGGAAAGGTTGTTAACTGTACCGATACCCCTAGGGAGTAAAATGATTGAAATACCCCTATGGAGTAAAATGATTGAAATACCCCTATTGAGCAAAATGACCAAAATACCCCTAAAGGGAAAAATTATCGTTTTACCCCTAATACATGAAAATGACTATTTTACCCTAGAGGTAGGCTAACAGATGAAAGTATGTACTGTATAACTGTACTGAGTAGGACATATTGTATACATGAAATATTGATGACATGGCATACTACATGGGGTGGGGATTCTGTTATCGAGGAAGTACTATTACTGGTGGCTCTGCCACACATACTGATACTGGTGGCTCTTCCACAATTATCATCATCGTGGCTTTGCCATATATCTGTCTCTTCGGCGCAAATCTCTGCGTTATTATTATCTTGGCGCAACTATATGCTGCAATATTAGTGTGAAGGCTGGGTGGGTCGACTTTGTCCCCACGTGGTGTGTTAGGTTGGTACGGGTGGTGTGCTGGCTGGATTGTGGTGGGTTGGGTTGCATACTTGCACCATACTGATACTGCATCGGGCTTAGGCCCATACTGTTACTATATTAGGCTAAGGCCCACACTGCACTATTACTGAACAAGGCTCAGGCCCAAACTGTTACTGCATGTATTACTGATTGAGTGATAGGGGATTACACACTGAGTTTTCGTAGCTCACCCTTTTCTTTTAACTGTATAGGTAATACCCAGACTTAGTAGATTTGGAGGTGCGAGGGACTCGGAGGGGCCACACGATCGAGGATGTCTGTTTAAACGTAATCATTTAAATATTTTATATTGGGTTGATATTTTTGTAAGAAGGCCTCTGGTAATTTTAATTTCTTTTTATTGGGTTTGTAATTCCTTAATTTGAACTGCTAAACGGACACAAATAAGTTTTCACAACTAATAACTATTTTACAAGGCAAACACATATCTTTAACGTCAAAATAACCTTAAATAGAGTAGCTTCCGCGAATTTAAACCAACAGTAACAAACATGGTAACCGCTTTACTAAGTGGTTGTTTTTATAACTTACCAATTGTTTTCTAAGAAACAAGAACTAAATGGATTTTTACTCAAACGATTTCTCCCATCAGACTTTGATTTCGAAAAACACTTCGACGTGACATGCCAGATTTGGTCGTAACGTTTAGGCCAAGTTTAGGCTGTTACATTTAGTGGTATCAGAGCCCGATTGCAAAACCCTGCTATGGAATAGGTTTGAAAAGTTTTTTTGAAAGTAGATTTTAAAGATTTAAAATGTTTTCGAAAGATGTACAAATGAGGCACACTGAGTCTCCGGTGCCAAATCTGTAAGTTCTCTAATTCTAATTATTGATATACTGTAAAACTCTAGATAGAGAAAAATGAAACCGTAGAGATTGTAAACTATAGTGAGACCTCGATATGCGAAAACAAACCCCTAATAACTACTTTTCGTAATACATTCGTTAATAATTACTAAAATTATAAGCTGATACATAAGACTCTTTAATCAGATAAAATGTATATCGAAATGAGCACAAGAGGTACTCACGGAAGGGGTACACGAGGTCGTGGTGTTTAAAGTTGTTTCATGAAATGAATCTGAACAGTAGAAGATACAGGGAAAGAGAGCTTTCGATTAGTGTAGGAGATGTGAATACATAATGCCATACAATAGCGATTTTAATAGCCTAGTGACTTAATGAAAACTTTGGAATAGTTTTAGTGACAATTTCATAACTTTTTAAAGTTAAATGATCAAAATGTAAACTTAATAATAGTTTAGTGATCTTGGATGTATTTTACCCTTTATTTAAAGTGTTATATGTTATTAATATTAGACTAATTCAACTTAAGGTTTGTTGATACAGGTTACCTACAATGAGGAGATACAGGTGGAAGGGAAAATGCCAGTTAATATCGATAAGATGGATAATTGGTGGAAAGGGGAAAGGAGAAGGGGATATTTTTTAGGAGAGAAAAAGGAAGGAAGAGAATGTGTTGAGGAATGAGGGAGTCCTTGTATCCTTGTGCACCCTAGTTTATATAGTGTGTCATTCTCTGTCTTGTAGTGTCATGTAGCGGCCCGTGCAGTGTATTGTATAATTGTGCAGTCTAGCCAGATGTCCATGTGTTACAAGTCAATTATCGACATGGTGTATACTCTATAGCCCTGCCAGTATCATAGGTTATCCTACCCTAACACCCTTGTCCTTGAGTTCATATAGGACAATTATAAATAGGTGGTCTAACAAGGGGTACATTACAAAGTGGTGAGTAATGGACCATTTATAGGTTGAGTCGTTGAAGGTTTGAAAAAGGTTACTCATGAATCATTTTACAACTTGCCACATGTTGTGCTCTACTAGAGGGTATAATAATTGCACCTAATCGAGGGGTAGGTTATATAGTGAATTACCTTAAAACCTTCTGTAGGGTCAGCGAGCATGAAGGGTAACCTTGATGAAGCTCTTCACAGATGGTTAAGAGGTGAAGAGTTTTGTTGTTGACGCATAATGGGGATGTTTTAGGGGAAAAGGATACATGCCGAATGTTTTACATGGGCACAGTGATGATGAAGCATTACAACTCATTATTGGGAAATAGTGCTAATGATGGGGGAAACATTATGTCCCATCACGCGATGTATAGCTCACTGGGGTTGGCTTGTGAGGTTTTGTGTTTGTTGGTGTCAAAGTTTACTGTTTTGAAAAAAAAAACCCTTTAAATATCCCAAAGTTATGAGCCCTAACTTCATTTTCTTATTCTTTTAAATTTTTTAAGTCTTTAAACTCTTTAAATTTTGAAACTCCTTTCTTCTTCATCATCCATCTTCTTCTCTACTATTCACAATTTAATCTCTGATCAGACTTGTGACTTTATTTGAGGGCAAGTGTTTATTTTCTTATGTCTTTTTCAAGTTTGTACTTTTTTTAGACAATTGGTCATGTCTAAGGGTATTAGTCGAAAACTGAAGAGCCTTTCAAGATCGGAAAGGTAGGTGGTGATCAAAGTTTTATTTGAATGCACCACAGAAAATGATACGCAATAATCGTTACTTTGTCATGGGTTACAGTTGGATAATTACCAGTATGATATCATTTTCCAAGAGGTAAATATGCCTTGAGTGTAGTGATCAGACCCAAGCATAATGGGGGAAGGCCAAAATTTTACCTTCAACTGTACGTGTTGGAGGTAAGGTTTCACTTGCCTACTCACTCATTCATCTGCAAGTGCTCAACCGCATAACTCTCAGACAGTTCATGAGGTCCTCTTTTTTGGATAATAATTTGGTCCTTGATTCTTTGCCACGATCGAGGAGAAATTCTTTAAATGAGAGCATTCTAAAACTTGTATAGCCTCATGCAACTTAACCACACCATACAACCTAAACTGTTATGTTTCACCAAACGTTTGGGGCCAATTGTGGATAATCTATTGTTTTAAAAGGCCAACAACATACGTTTGGATGAGCATAAGTACATTCTAGTAGAGTAGAAGTTTAGGGAAGACTATGAGTTCTAACTCGTGTGGAGAATACCCTCGGATGACATCTGTGTATACAAACCCTCCTTAAATGCTAACAAGGGTGCTTCAAGGTAGTTTCATAGCTTACAAAAGGGGAGTCCTCTTGTTGTACATTGTAACATTACCCTCTGAAAGGTATGGAGGTATTGGTTTTTTGGAATCAACTTGAATTATTTTAGGCTAGGGCTTGTAATTAAAGATGGGAGGGTGCCCTATTGTATGTTTGACTAATGGCTGATATGCCTCAAACTAACTATGATCACAATAAAGGCAAGTGCACCTATCGTTTAATAGTATAGTTATGGTAAGACCGAAAATATCGTATCCACAAGGACTAAGAGAACTAGTAATTACTATCTTCTTATTATCTAGCCTAAGAATTGGAGTGATTTCTTTTAAGTTAAAACTAATTAAAAGCATGACATAGAATGAATTGAGAAAATACTTTAGACAACTTTATGAGAGAGGCAATACCCAAGGGAGAATCCACTTAGACTTCACTTATTACTTTTGATTCATACGATTTATTCACTTGACTTAATCGGTAGAAATCCCTAATTTATGTTAATATCTCTTTCAAGACTAAAAACAACTGACTCTAGGTTGATTAATTGAAATCTCTTTCTAATCAAAACCCCTATTGTTGCATTAACTCAATCTATGGATTCCCTTATTAGATTTGACTGTAATCCGGTAGATTTATGTCGCCCTATTTCTGGGGTTGCAATCAACTCCTCTTAATTGTGTTGATCTACTCTTAAACAGGGACCTTTACTCCTCTGAATAAGCACATTCGACTTGAATCAATAACTTGAATTATCAAAACAAGAATTAGAACTCACAATTAAGAATAAGAACAAGTATTTATCTTATAAATCAAATAGTAATAAGATCCGTCTTAGGTTTCATCCCCATAGATATTTAAGGGATCTAGTTCATATTGATAGAGGAAAACATCTTAAAATAAGGAAAACTACAAAACATAAGAAAACCCAAAGCTTCAAGAGAAATTGATAGGAGATCTTCAGTCTTAATGGAGATCTTTCTTCCAAGCTGCTCCCGATGGCTGTCTTCTAGTATTCTCTGCTTTCCACTCTGCGTGTCCTCTTAGGCCCTTCCCTGGGGTGTTTATATAGGCTTTGGGACACCTTTCTTGGCCCACAAGTAGCCTTTTTCGAATAGAATTAAACTTGGGTTTGGCAGGGACACGCCCGTGTGACATGCCCCTGTTCGATAGCCTTAGGCCGTGCTTGACTCTGCTCGTCATACACGATCGTGTAGTCTACACGTGTGCGACAGTCCAGGCCATGTTCGATTTTGCTCATAACACATGGCTGTGTTTGATAGTCCAGGCTGTGTTGATTTCTAGGGTAGGCCTATTTTGCCTCTTTTTGGCCCGTTTCTCGTTCTTTTCGACTCCCTAGGCTCTCCTGAGTGTAAAACATGAAATTAAAGGATTAGGAGCATCGAGTTCATGAGATCTAATAAAAATTCATCCAAAAATAAGCCAAGCATGGGGTCAAAATATGTATAAATTATGGTCTATCAAATATCCCCACACTTAAGCCTTTGCTTGTCCTCAAGCAAAATCCTCAACTCACAATTAAAATTAGCTTCTTCAATTCATAATTCTAATTAATAATGTCTCATCATAATTCACAGATAATTCATACGTTGATAATTTAACTTTAAAGAGTCCTAAATATTCAAACAATCTAAGTTACAAATTTTTGTAGCACGAAAACATAGGTGTTTCTCATTATCTAAATAATTACCTTTGATCCAAAACCGACAAGAATTGACATCCTCACTAAAGATTCACTCAAATCACTCAAAGTGTTGAAGGTTCAAATTAAGCACTCAAAAGTCAAACATGAAAAATTATTACCATAAGCTTGCATGAAAATCAAATCTCCACCACTATAAGATGAGATGATACACAAATCAAAAGGTCTTTAAAAAGGATTGTAATGAGGCTTGGTTTAGAGGTGTGGATAAAGCTGAATTAGAGGGTTAAAATCAAGATTGAATTGACAATTTACCTAACTAGAAGCAATGAACTACTAATGAAAAATTATAATAATAACACGAGCTTCTTCTCAAACTGTGAAATTAATCGTTTAAGCTAAACTAACATAGAACTAATAATACATAATTTAACAACTTTTTTTTAAGAATAATAACAAGAAAGAATTTAATGCTAGAATAGAGAACATAGTTAGGCAACTGATCAAATCAAATCTCGAAAAGGGTTTAATATAAAATTCTCATAAAGGGTTTAGGGTTAATATTAAGGGTGAGACAAGAAAGGTTTATTAGGCTCAAAGGAGTTCACTAGGGGTTAATTATGAAGGTAGGATTTTAATGGAATAAGTGGGTTAAAACCTAGGTGCCTTTATCATCTCAGTATATCAAATCAAGGGTGTGGTCTCGGCA
The DNA here is from genome assembly GCA_025503065.1 of Gossypium bickii. Classification (NCBI taxonomy): domain Eukaryota; kingdom Viridiplantae; phylum Streptophyta; class Magnoliopsida; order Malvales; family Malvaceae; genus Gossypium; species Gossypium bickii. The sequence continues at coordinate 47,988,533 of CP106719.1, forward strand.
TGCATAATCGAAGCAAGTTCTAGAATAACAAATCAATATTGACACACTCATAACCAACAATAAAGTGAGCAAGAAAAGTATATGCTCTAAAAGGCTCAAAGTCTCACAAAATTTATGGTTTTTGATGTCAACCTTGCAAATTTCAAACTTCAAAGTAATATTTAAATTTAGGGAAACAACCTAATAAATTTTTAATTTTGAAAATAGACTCATCATGCTTGATTCTCTAATGTCTTAAAGTTTAAACGATCAATGCATAATTACCTATAACTTAATCCAAAACATATCAATAAAAATCATAAGTCAATATAAGTTTCATTCTAATAGTAATATGAGAAATTTACTTAAGATCAAGACATAATTCAGGGTTTTTCTAATAATACTATAGTTAACCTCCCCACACTTAAGATGTACATTGTTCTCAATGTACAAAGATAGATAATGAAACTAGATTAAGAAAATCATAAGATAGGGAGAGAAGTGGAACTTCCTAAATTACAGATGAACTCTTTAGAAATAAGCATGATGTACTAGGCAGAGGTGAACGGAGGGAGAATACTCTAGTAGTTTGGTCGTTCCTTAATAGCACCTTGAACCTTTTGAAACTGAAGAGTCATCAGTAATTGACTTCGTTATGGGTACTCGATAAGAAACATCCTAAGATATAAAGAAATCAAAATATACTAATATAAATTAAAGACAAGAAAGATAAAGGGAAAGAATTTAAAAATGAAAATAAAAGAAAAGGAAAAAATAAATGGACTCAAATGTCCTCGTCTTGTCGAGTCAATGAAGCGACCAACATGAACTTATGAGGCAGTTGTGGTATTTTTGTTGTAGAGTGGCCGCACATAGGGAGACCGCGCCGGGATCCTTTCGCTTTTTCGAAACGGGGATGGTGGCCTTGGTCTTGCCTCAAGTATTAGTCATTGCATACGGTGGCATGGATGGTGGTTGGTGTTGTGGCGGTGTAAAGAAGGAATAAGGGAAAGGGGAAAAGGAAAAAGAATGAAGAAAGATAATAGGAAAAGAAAAGAGAAAGGGGGTTTTGGGCTGGGGAAGAAGGGAGGAGGGAAGAAAGTGGAGGAGAAGGGCAGTGGTCGGAAAGGGGTGCGGTGGCTAGGGTTTGGGGAAGAAAATAAACAGAAGAAGGGGGTTTAAATAGAGATTGGGATACATGGTCGCGGCCCACGCCCGTGTGGCCTGGGCATGTTAGGTCACACGACCGACTCGCACGGCCGTGTGATGCTTCTTTCGTTTCTCCCACGCCTGTGTAGAGGTTTCCACTCCAATGTTTGATTGATCAGTATCGACCACGGCTTTTGGGTACGGGAGTGTTACACGCCCGTGTCATTTACTCAGTATTGCCCACGGTTTTAAGGCACGCCCGTGTGGGTTTATCAACATCCCGTGTTCTTTAATCAGTGTCAACCACGGCCAAATTGCACGGCCGTGGCATTTTATCACAGCCCTTGTTTTGGGAAAAATTTTATTCTGTTCTTGCACAGTCTCCGTCATGCCAGTGCACCTACTTGTTGTGTCCACACGGCCACAGCCACGCCCGTGTGTAAGACCATGTGGGTAGGGAAACATGCGCCTATTTGGTTAGTTTTTAGTTAGATGCTAAAAATTGAAAATATGGATATTAATGGGGTTAGTGCTCGGGTTGCCTCCCGAGAAGCACTTATTTAGAGTCTAAGCTCAACTCACCTTTCACTCGTATAATCATGGAGGTTCGAGGAGTGGAAATTCCTCATTCTTGCTATCAATTTTGTTAAAATAAGGTTTTAGACAAGTACCGTTTACCTTGAAGGTACCAAATTTGGGATGAGTTACCTCGATTGTACCGTATGGGAAAATATTAAGTACTGTAAAAAGGGTTGTTCCATTAGGGTCAGAAAAGGCAATAAGAGGATCTGTATTATCCATTAGAACTCGGTCTCCAACCTTAATTTGACTCGTTTCATTTTTAGGCTCGTCATGGCTCTGCCTTGATTCATTATGTACTTAGGATTTCTCCTTAAACGAGGTTCGCCATTCATCTAGTTCCTCAATCTGAAGCTTTCATTCCTCATGAATAGTTCTATTCTCAATATGATAGTTAGACCTTGGTTCTGTCATCTTTTTCCAAGGAGTTTCCTGCACAGGAGATCGATCATTAACTTTATTTACATTAACAGAACTTGTATCATCTTGATCTCTAGATATTCTGAAAGAATTACGTGCTTGAAGTTTAATCATGTCATCACCGACACGAAGTGTTAATTCTCCTATACCAAGTTCAATAATGGTCCTTGCAGTTGCTAAAAAGGGTCATCCTAAAATTAAAGGAACATTACTATCCTCATACATGTCCAAAACAACAAAGTCTGCTGGGAATATGAATTTATCAATTTTTACTAGCACATCTTCAATTATACCCTTGGGAACTCTAATGGTTTTATCAGCCAATTGAATGCTTATCCTAGTTTGTTTGGGTTTCCCAAGACCTAGTTGTTTAAACATTTTATAAGGCATAACATTGATACTTGCCCCTAAATCAGCCAAAGCATTATTAATAGATAAACCACCAATTAAGTAAGGAATTGGAAAACTCCCTGGATCTTTTAATTTGTGGAGCAGTTTATTCTGTAAAATCGCTGAGCAAACTGCATTTAGCTTCACATGCGACGCATCATCTAGCTTCCGTTTGTTTGCCAAAAACTTTTTAAAAAATTTTACTGAATTGGGCATCTGCGAAAGAGCTTCAATAAACGGTAAGTTAATATGTAATTTCTTTAGAAGTTTAAGAAATTTACCAAATTGTTCATCAATGCGGTCTTTCTTCGTCGCATTAGGGTATGGCACACGAGGTTTGTACTCTGTACTTACCAGTTCTGGTTTATTATGGCTTACCTCAACCTTACCTTTATCTACCATGTTTTCTTGCCTCGGGTTTGGTTCGTCTAACTTTTCACTATCATGAGCCGTAATAGCATGAAGTTGCTCCTTTGGGTTAGTTTCGGTGTTGCTTAGCAAGCTACCTTGTGGTTGTTCTGAGATCAACTTGGTAAGCTGTCCTATTTGGTTCTCGAGCATTTGAATTGATGCCTGTTGATTTTTAAGTGTTGTTTCAATTTTTTGAAAACAGGTTTCTGACACTGAGATGAAATTTTTTAGCATCTTATCAAGGCTCTGCTTCTTCTCCTGTGGGTAGGGTTGTTGTTGAAAACCTGGAGGGGGTTGTTGTCTCTGATTTCCTTGACCACCCTATGAGAAGTTTGGGTGGTTCCTCCAACCTGGATTGTAAGTGTTACTATAAGGATTATTCTGAGGTCTAGAATTATTACCCATATAGTTCATCTGTTCGCTTTCTATGTCAGGGTTGTGGAATGGATATTCTGTATTACTCATTCCTCCTCCATTCGTATCGCACTACATCACTGGATGTACCTGTGAAGGACCACAAAAACCACCAATCTTTTTATTTAAAAGTTCTACCTGGTTTGATAGCATAGTCACTGCGTCAAGGTTGAAAACACTGGCTGCCTTTGTTGGCTTCATCCTCATAACTTGCCACTGATAGTTATTAAGTAACATCTCTTCAATGAATTAATAAGCAGCCTCAGGTGTTTTGTTGTTTAGTGTACCACCGGCGGCTGCATCAATCAATTGCCTAGTTGAAGGGTTCATACCATTGTAAAAGGTTTGAACCTGTAGCCATAATGGTAACCCATAGTGAGGGCATCTTCTCAATGGATCCTTGTATCTCTCCCATGCATCGTAGAGTGTTTCTAAATCCATCTGCACAAAAAAAGAAATACAGTTCCTCAACTTAGCCATTTTAGCCGGCAGAAAATATTTAAGTAAAAATTTTTTGGTCATTTGGTCCCATGTAGTGATTAATCTTCGTGGTAACGAGTTTAACCATTATTTAGCTTTGTTCCTCAACAAGAAGGGAAATAACAGAAGGCGAATGGCATCATCAGATATGCCATTAATCTTGAAAATGTGGCAGAATTCCAGAAAATTTGCCAAGTGATTGTTTGGATCCTCATCCTGCAAACCATCAAACTGAACAAACTGCTAAATCATCTGAATAGTATTAGGTTTCAGTTCAAAATTATTTGCAGCAACAGCAGATCTAACAATACTTGATTCAGTTCCTGTTAAAGTAGGCTTAGCATAATCATACAAAGTATGAGGAGCAGGGTTTTGATTCACTGGATTTGCGTCAACCACAGGAGGTAGCGGATTATTATCAGCCATCTCCTCGGTAGTATTATCATCGTCCTCTTGCTCTTCCTCTATGTATTGTAGACTTCGCCTTATCTCTCTTCGATTTCTACGAGCGGTGCTCTCTATCTCACTGTCGTAAAGCAATGGTCCTGATGGATTTCTTCTAGTCATAAATTAGAGACTCCTACCAGAAGCAAAGAAAGTGTAAAATAAGAAAAGTAAAAATAAAAATAAAAAAATTACTATAATAAAAAAATGGCTAAAGTAATAAAAATTTAGCATTCCTAATATCTTAGTCCCCGGCAAGGCGCCAAAAACTTGATGTGTCTCTAACTAACTATGATCACAATAAAGGCAAGCGCACCTATCGTTTAATAATATAGTTATGGTATGACCGGAAATATTGTTGTAACACCCTGAATTTGGGCCTAGAAAAATTGGGCCTATTGGGCCTTGGGCATGGGAGTGTTTCAATTTTTTTAGAATAAGAGAACGGCACTAATGCAAGTTGGACCTATTAGGTGAGTGATTTTGGAAGGTTAGGGGGCTTCCATGAAGTCCCGGGATCAAACCTGGGCTTTAGGAAAATTGTGGTTTTAGGTGAGTAAAACCCTGGGAGTTAGTAAGTATGCTTTAAGAATAAAATGTGGGAAAAAATGACACAAGGAAGGGAGTGGTCTAGTGGCAAGGAGTCATTAAAGGAGTAAGGGAGAGCTTGAGTTCAAGTCTTGGCGCTTGCATTTCATTTTGATTTATTTTTAAGTGAACTTAGACTTTGGCCCATAGACTTATATTTAGTTGTGCATGATTTTAGACATAAGAGGAGCTTATGGCCTAGTGGCTAGCGGCGTGGATTAAGTAACAGGGGAGCCTGAGTTCGAATCCCATCGCAAGCAAAAAGGGATATTTAGTATGCTAAGTTGAGACGGCCAGAGTTTGTGTTGGAATTAAACTCTGCAGAAGGAGGGATCCCACATCAAGAAGCTAGCAAGAGGGAAGGTGAGAAGCTGGCTTTAAATAGAGCAATCTATGAGGAAAGTAAGCATACATGGGTTGGTGTTTGGGCATAGGAGTGTTCGAAGCGCGGATCAACTCCAAATTCCTATCAAGTGTACATTTCGCACTACTGTAGCTATAGAGCGGCAAATGTCAAAATGCCGGTCACACGACGATGGTAGCCACATGAGCGTGCAAGTGCACGTGTGGGAGCTTCAACACGATAGTTGAGGCCACCATGAGTATTCTTGTGGGGTGATGCTATTTGGGCCAAGTGGGCCTAATGGTCCCGTGGGCCCATATGAATAAATTGTATGATTATGTAGTAGATAGTGAACTGGTCTATGTGAGTCTCATATCTGTGGCTAGATTTGGGCTAAATGTGCCATACGAACGTGTGGATCCATTTGGGCCGAGAATGGGCCCTAGGCTCATTCGCATTTTTATCTCTGTTTAGAATACCTTGGTTTACAAAATTACTGAAATACCCTTGGTTTACAAAATTACTGAAATACCCCTATTTGTAAAATTATTGAAATACCCCCGATTTGCAAAATTACCAAAATACCCCTAATTTATGAAATTACCTAAATACCCCCGGTTTGCAAAATTACCAAAATACCCTCAATTTGCGAAATTATCGAAATACCCCCGTAGGGTAGGATTACCAAAATACCCTTATAAGGTAAAATGACTATTTTGCCCTTGTAGGTAAATGACTGATTTAGACTGTGAATTTGACTGGTTTGACTGTGATTGTATAACTATGAGTTTAACTGACTTGACTGTAGGCGTGTGACTGATATGCTGTTAATATATGTTTAGATGACTCTTACTGAGCATGGCCATTTTGCATACATGTGTAATGAGTGAGCATGACATACACGACATATTGCATGGGGTTGGGATTTGTATTTTGGAGGAAGTACTGTACTGGTGGCTATGCCACGTTTTATTGATTTAGTGGCTTTGCCATGTATACTGAATCTAGTGGCTCAGCCATGTATACTGTTACTGGCAGCTTTGCTGCGTTGATATTGGCAGCTCGGCTGAGCTCTTGGTGTGTAGGGCTTGGTGGGTTGACTTGGTCCCCACATGGTGTGTAGGGTTGGTACGGGTGGTGTGTTGGCTGGACTGGGTTGGGATGGGATGCATCCTCATACTGTTGCATATCTGTTTATGAGATATGTCACTCTACTGGGCTTAGGCCACTTGTTCTGTTATTGGTTTGGGCTAGGCCCAATTGATACTGTTAAGGGCTATGACCCAAATAATTTTGTAGTGGGCTTTAACCCACGTATGCTCTGATCTATATTGTACTGTGACTGTTGAAAGGGCTTCGCCCCAGACTATTTAGGTTTCTACTTCTGTATACTGACTGTTACTCTGGTAAGGGGATTACACACTGAGTTTTCATAAACTCACCCTATTTTTAACTGTGCAGGTAATCCTCAGCCTTAGACGGATCAGAGCTACGAGGGACTTGGAGGTGACCGCACGTCTGATTGGCTTTAAAGTACACGTCCTATTTTTATTTTAGTTTAATTTGTTGGGTTATAAATTTTGTAATAAGGCCTCTTTATTTTTAACTAATTATTTCTGATATTTATTTATGAGGTTTTCTAACTGCTAAAAGTGGAAAACGATTTCCAAAGCGGTAACTGTTTTCTAAACACTACGATTCCGCAACGTTTTCAAATATGCTTCCACAACATATAAGGTTTTAATGGTAATTACGTTTTCAAGTAGATAACAATTGCTTAAGTGTTTTGAGTTTTTAACAAAGAGGCTTTAATTCTCAAACAAGTTTTTATCAATCACAAAGATGGTTTTGAAAAACTCTTCAATGTGACACGCCAGATTCGGGCCTAACTTTTAGGCCGAATTTGGGGTGTTACAACCGTATCCAAAAGGACCAAGAGTACTAGTAATTACTATCTTCTTATTATCTAGCCTAAGAATTGGAGTGATTTCTTTTAAGCTAAAACTAATTAAAAGCACGACAGAGAATGAATTGGGAATATACTTTAGACAACTTTATGAGAGAGGCAATACCCAAGGGAGAATCCACCTAGACTTCACTTATTACTTTTGATTCATACGATTTATTCACTTGACTTAATCCGTAGAAATCCCTGATTTATGTTAATATCTCTTTCAAGACTAAAAACAACTGACTCTAGGTTGATTAATTGAAATTTCTTTCTAATTAAAACCCCTATTGTCGCATTAACTCGATCTATGGATTCTCTTATTAGATTTGACTTTAATCTGGCAGATTTATGTCGCCCTATTTCTAGGGTTGCAATCAACTCCTCTTGATTGTCTCTTAAACAAGGACTTTTGCTCCTCTGAATAAGCACATTCGACTTGCATCAATAACCTGAATTATCAAAACAAGAATAAGAACTCACAATTAAGAACAAGAACAAGTATTTATCTTATAAATCAAAGAGTAATAAAATCCATCTTAGGTTTCATCCCCTTAGATATTTAAGGGATTTAGTTCATACTGATAGAGGAAAACATCTTAAAATAAGGAAAACTACAAAACATAAGAAAACCCAAAAACTTCAAGAGAAATTGATAGGAGATCTTCAGTCTTGACGGAGATCCTTCTTCCAAGCTGCTCCCGATGGCTGTCTTCTAGTATTCTCTACTTTCTACTCTGCGTGTCCTCTTAGGTCCTCCCCTAGGGTGTTTGTATAGGCTTTGGGATGCCTTTCTTGGCCCACAAGTAGCCTTTTCCAAATAGAATTAAACTTGGGTTTGGCAGGAACACGCCCGTGTTCGATAGCCTTAGGCCGTGCTTGACTCTGCTCGTCATACACGACCATGTGGTCTGTCCGTGTCTGACAGTCCAGGCCGTGTTTGATTCTGCTCGTAACACACGGCCGTGTTTGATAGTCCAGGCCGTGTTGATTTCTAAGGTAGGCTATTTTGCCCCTTTTTTGCTCGTTTCTCGTTCTTTTTTACTCCCTAGGCTCTCCTGAGTGAAAACATGAAATTAAAAGATTAGGAGCACCGAATTCATCCAAAAATAAGCCAAGGATGGGGTCAAAATATGTATAAATTATGGTTTATCAATGGCCATAGTGATGTAGTTGCTTAAAGTTTGTTAGGCTTGGTGCCTAAGCCTTGGATGTTCCTTGTTCATTATTGTTTGTGCCTAGACCATAAATGGGGGCTTCCAGAAGATGTGGAGCTTTAGTTGCATGGAAGGAAGATTAGTAAAGGGGAGGGTGGTGGAGATATTGAAGGTGTGTTAAGAGCTAGTTCTTTCGGTGTAGTTTATTTGTCATCTGTACTTTTAATTTATTTAATAGACTGGTTTAGTAAAATTTCATGATTCACTTTAATATCGTTTGTATTTTTCCGCAATTGTATTTGCATACAAAGAAAAATATATAAAAATTTTGGCTCACTAATTACCTAATGTTAACCTAATACTAAGTTGCATTATGTGGTCAGATCATAATGCGAGAAGACCACTTGTCCTAGTAGGTAATCAAAAAGGTCCATAGTTTGATGAATTATGATCGAGCAAATCAATTAGAGGACCATTATGATGTCTATCAAGTCCAATAAGAGTGATAACTTGTCTTGGATATTGAAGCGTATAACTCCAAAAAGATATAGATATAGATGTGATTGTCTAGATTGACAATTAGTTAGACAAGACCCAAGTTGAATTAATCCTAGATTTATTTGTGGATTAATTCACTTGTGACATCCATAATTTGACTTACCTCAATTCTGAGTAAGTGTCTGACTATATGTATGTGACTTGTATACTTTGATGTATTAAAAGCTCAAGTTCAAATAACTAAAGAACTAAAAGCTTGTACATTGGTTTTATGACTTCTGCATGGTATTACTTCGTTTACAGTAGTAGAATCCATAGTCCAATAAAAGGTAATTGACCGCCTATAAATGTGTTATCGCTTATAGTAAAAGTATCACATCCGCAAGTGTACCAGTCAAAGTGTACAAGTTAAATTGTAATATAGAAGTGTTACAATGGAACGACGGTAAGTATTCCGAGGATCGTATCCAAGGGATTGCAGATTGGATAAATGATTATTAAATTAATTTCAAAAAATAATTACTAATCTAATCAAGTCACGAATTAGTAGTGTTAATCCAAATTGAAATATCAATTAAATTAACTAACCTAGATTAATTTAAGGGAATTTACTATCCCTAATGTTGACAATGCGAGCCTTTAGTCTATGATCGATTAAATCCTTAATTATCTAATTAAATAATTAATTATCCTCGATTGAGTTATTTATCACTCTTAGTTAAGAATACCTTCTCGGTCTCATCTTCACTAAGGATTACCACTTAGGTTATCTTCCGATCTCTTCTTAGGTATATAGATATCTTCCTAGGCTCATCGCATGGCACATGTTATACATGACAGGATACCCTTTCGGTCTCACTTGTCTCGATATTCTATCAGGGGCGTTACTCCCTAATATACTAAGTGCTATTGAATAAACAACCAATGTTAGATAAATAATCATGTAATAGATAAATTATTTTAATAATCGAATCATGCAAGATATGAGTAAAACACAATAATCTATTTTAATATTCATACAAACATCAATTGGCCAGATTGACCAAAGATAAATAAAAGAATAAAAAAGAAGAGATAGGAGAATGCTCATTAATATATATTGAAGCACAAATTCCGCAGTAGTCTTCACTTGCAATTGTCTTCACATCGGAATAGAAGAGTTCCGACTAAGCAAACATGAAAACAAAATACAAAGAAAACTGAATAGTAAAAATTGTTTGTCTAAGTCTACGCACCAATTTTGCTAACCTTAAGGTTGCTTATAAAGGTAACGGGCTACTTGGTAAGCACTCAACCCTAGATACATTTAGATACTAATAAATACAATATTTTGATAAATGCTAGGGTCTAAATATGGAAATATCCTGTAACACCCCAAACCCAGCCCAGAAGTTAAGCCCAAATCTGGCGTGTCACATTGAAGTGTTTTTCAAAAACCATGTTTTCATTGAAAACCCTCCTAAATATTAAAAACTAAAGCCTAAGTTTGTGTTCGTTCAATTTCAAAACGGGGTTTATTGAAAAGTTAATTACTTTTAAAAACGTTATTAACTTCATTAAAAATCTCTTTTAGTTGCGGAAGCTAATTTAAGGTAAAGAAGTTTAAAACGTATGTTTTTAAAACAAGTAATTGGGTTGAAAACTCATTTACGTCTAACGGATATAAAACGTAACAAAATCCCAAATTTAGAATTAAATCTAGAGAGGCCTTATTACAGAAATTACAACCCAAAAAAGAATTTAAAACATATATAAAGTCCAAAGCATAAAACCTCAGTCGTGAGGTCACCTCCGAGTCCCTCGCAGCACCGATCCTCCTAACGCTGGGGATTACCTGCACAGTTAAAAACGGGGTGAGTTTACGAAAACTCAGTGTGTAATCCCCTTAGTAGTAAAATAACGATCGATATCTGAAAATAGAAACCAAAATAATGCAGGCCAAAGCCCTTTAACTGATAACGATGCATCCCGATTCCAGAGCATATGTGGGCCAAAACCCACTACAATATCATTTGGGTCACAACCCATAACAGAATCAATTGCCTAGCCCAAACCAATAACAGAACAAGTGGCCTAAGCCCAGTACAGTGACAGATCCTATAAATAGATATGCAACAGTATGAGGATGTATCCCACCCCGATCCAGGGTTGCGGCACTAAGTCAACAGAACGGCTCGGCGCCGTGGACAGAACAGCTAAAAGCCATAAACAGAATGGTTATAGACCATGATCAGGATGGCACAGAGCCATAATCAGGATGGCACAAAGTTATCAGTAACTGTAATAAGTTTGGCACATAGCCATCAGCGACGGTAATATAATCGGTATACAGCCACTGGTAATTACGATCGACACAGAGTCATCAATATATATGTTAGGCACATAGCCACGGGTAAATACGATTGGCACAAAGCCATACTCAAGATGGCGCAGAGCCATATTTAGGTTGGCACAGAGCCAAAATCAGATTACGCGGCTTTAAGCCGTCCATCGGTCCACAGTCGTCTCATGCGACCCTATCAGAACTTCCTCCGTATCAATGTCCCAATCCCATGCAATATGTCGTGTATGTCATTCTCAATCATTACACGTGTATGCAAAATGGCCATGCTCAGTAACAGTCATTTAGACATATATTAAAAGCATATCAGTCATACAACCACCGTCAAGTCAGTTAAAACACAGTCATACAATCACAGTCGAATCATAGCACAAGTCAGTCCTTTACCCACAAGGGCAAAATAGTTATTTTACCCTATAAGGGCATTTCGGTAATCTTACCCTACAAGGGTATTTAGGTAATTTTGCAAATCGGGGTATTTTGGTAATTTCAAAAATTGGGGTATTTCGGTAATTTCACAATTCGAGGGTATTTCAATAATTTCACAAATCGGGGGTATTTCGATAATTTCACAAATTGAGGGTATTTCATTAATTTCACAAATCGAGGGTAATTCGGTAATTTCACAAATTGGGGGTATTTCGATAATTTTACGATTGGGGGTATTTCGATAATTTCACAATCCAAGGGTATTTCAGTAATTTTACAAATCTGAGGGTCTTTAAGTAATTTCACAAATCGAGGGTATTTCAGTAATTTTACAAATCAAGGGTAATTTGGTAATTTCAAAAATCAGGGGTAATTCGATGATTTCACAATCTGAGGGTATTTCGATAATTTTATAAATCGAGGGTATTTCAGTAATTTCACAATCCAAGGTATTTCAGTAATTTTACAAATTAGGGGTATTTCGATAATTTTATAAATTAGGGTTATTTCGATAATTTCACAATCCGAGGATATTTCGATAATTTCACAATCTGAGGGTATTTCGGTAATTTCACAAATTGAGGGTATTTTGGTAATTTCACAATCTGAGGGTATTTTGGTAATTTTACAAATCGGGGGTATTTCATTAATTTTATAATCCAGGGCTTAACAACCCAACAGAAGGTCCACTGTCGCCTCGAGCGACTTAAGTAACCCAAACAGACACAACGGTATAAATGGGCCTAAGGCCTATTATTCGGCCTAAGTGGGCCCACACACTCGTGTGCCCATTTAGCCCAGAAACAGCCACAGTTATGCAAACGTCACAGCCAACAACACTTACCACATCACATACACTTTATCCTTATGGGCTGAAACACCCCACACCCGGCCCACGAGCCTGAACCGGATCTGGTATGTTCCTTAAGTAAACCGGTTTTCAAATTCTTGGTTACTTAGAGAAAAATTGTAAATTTTAGGAAACATTGTTTTGGGTTGGGCTTAAATTGGAACCCATTTAATAAATTTTGAAAACCCAACTTAAATAAGGTGACAAAATAATTTTAGGGTTTATTATTTTAAAAGAAATAAATTCACTTAACTTTAATCAAAAATAAATTGTATCATAATCAAATAAAAATAAACAGAAATAAAGAAAATCCAACTGGGCCTTATGGCCTTATTACATCATTCAAACCCAAAATAAAATCTAAAGTACTAAAATTTAATAAAGTCCACTTTCTAATTAAATCCTTCATGTGATGCATGGCCACCTTTAGCTCCTGCCGACCCTTGTCCATTACCGCTCATCACACTGAAAAATAATTCCCCAGCAGGTGAGTCCACAGACTCAATGTGTACACAAATACTAATTTTCAACAAATCGAGCATACAAGTCATATCAATTTCATGTTCATACAAAATAAAGGATGATGCAACCCAAACCCAAGCCTATTTGTCCATCCGCTACACACCACCCGTACCAACCTTTGTATACAGTGGGGACTACTAAGTCAACCCTCCATCCGCTACACACCATCGAAGGCAGTCGCTGCAGTCGACGTGCTCATCGCCCACTTACGTTGTGTCATTAGACACTATATTCAAATAATGTAACCGAAGTTACCATATTCACGCAATGGGGCCGTAGCCACCATATTTCGTTGGTGAGGCCGAAACCAACACCTTCGTTGGTGAGACCGAAGTCAACACCTTCACTTTCTTCCTTCACATATATCCCAAATGCCCCAATTATTACATATCATTCATATCATACTTAAATTCACATTATGTCACTTTTCAGAATATAACACATTCATAATCCTATCAAAAGTAGGAATACGTACCTGGGTACTTTTTGCCACATTTGTGGTACTTAGCCACATTCTCATTCTTATACACATTCATATGTTAAAACAGTTATTGCCATAATATATATATTGAAAGTTAGTGTGAGTACACACCTGATTCGCTTAATAGGTTCCTTGAAATCCCAAAAATGATCTACCGATCTAGATCTTTATCTCCTAAATTCGGCCAAATATTAAAACATATTAACAAACCTATTTGGCTTAAAAACCAAATCCTAGTAGGATTTGTAGTACTAACCTTGTTGCCAAATTAGATGATCAAATCCCAAAAATTTGCTAGTATTTTTTTTTTCTTGAAATCGGCTAACACTAGATCATGTAACCATGTGAGTTTTCGGCTTTTGAAATAATGGGAAATAATCCTAAATATTTAAAAAAAACAAGCCTTGGCCGAATATCACTTACCTTACAAATTCCAAATCTGAAGAGGATTCCTTTATATACTTGTCAAAATCCCTATAACTTTGTATTAGATTAAATCTAACTTTGAAAATATGAATCATAACCTTTAACCAAATATTCATTCCTCTTACCTTAGATCCTTGATCCTTGATCCTTCTATTCAATAATGAGGGAAACCCTTTTGATGTTGTGGTTGATTGCTCCTTTACTTAGAATCAACAAGGATTCGGCTTTGACAGAAGAATCAGAGAAGAAAATAGAAGAAGAGAAGAGAGGATTTTGCTTGAAGAAAAATTCGCGAGAGAGGGAGAGAGCTAGGAAAATTTCGGCAAAGAGGAAGCAAAAGTGAATGAGTAGCCCTCCCGCCTCCTTTTATAGCCAAAGTTATCACCTAGGAGTCCCTTACTTGGCCACCACTCCTCTTTTTGATAATATTATCTCTTTTATTTAAAAGATAAAAGCCTTTAATCCATCAATTATCTCCTTAGAAAATAATCCTTTATTTATCTCTTATTATTCACATATTTATGTGAATAAAACTCCTTTATTTATCTCTTATTATTCACATATTTATGCAAATAAAACTCTTCCTTTTCTAGAAACCCATGCCGTCCACCTCGACCTTCTCCGGAAGCAAAAATTAAACTTATTTATTTGCTTCCCAAGTGACTCGAACCCAAGCCCAACAGCTCTTGCACATGGCGCCATTTCCATAGGCCCTAAGTGACACCTTCAAGGCCATTTTTCCAAGCCTAATTGTGTGTCAAACTTCTCCAACTTTTTCTTTTAAGGCCCTCTAGCCCTTATTTCCAATTTTGAACTTTAAAACTCATCATTTCGGGTCATTTCTAAGTTTCCTAAAATTTTCGATCGGCTCTGAATTTGCCATTTTTCTTACATTCCAAGTTTCCAAAAATGTTCAGGTTTCCTAAAATGTTCAGTTTCCAAAATGTTCAGGTTTCCTAAAATGTTCAGTTTCCAAAATGTTCAGGTTTTCCAAAAATGTGTACTTTCCATTTTGGAACCATTTCCTTACATTTCTAGTTTCCATAAATGTTCACTTTCCTCTTTATTCCTTTACATTTTCGGACATTTCCTACATTTCCAAGACAAGACATTTCCTTACATTTCCTTGCATTTCCTTACATTTCCATACATTTCCTCACATTTTCCTTACATTTCCTTACATTTCCATACATTTCCATACATTTCCTTACATTTCCTTACATTTTCTTACATTTCCCTACATTGCCTTACATTTCCATACATTTCCTTACATTTCCATATATTTCCATACATTTCCTTATTTCTAGAATTCACATAACACATTCATAATTCATAAAACATGCCATTTTACCACATGGTTCCTTGTGTCATGCTTCACACGGAGTTTCTTTTAAAGCCTCATTTACCTAGCTCCCCTTTTTACTTAAAAACCAATAATTTTCCAAAGCTTTCTTCTTCCATCCTAAAATTCTAAAAACCCTTAATACACTTCCAACACTACCAAAACCTACTAACTCATGAATTATGCACAAACGCATAACCCCTAATCTAGGATGTTACATGGGCCCATAAGCCCACTGGGCCCACACAGCCTATTTTGATCCAATGAGGCCCAGAATAGCCCAAGACCGCGAGAGCACTCGTGGTGGCCTCTACAGGCTAACGCCCATGTTCGTGGGCTCGATTCACCATACGCACGATCGCACGCTTGTGTGGCATCATACACCATATTTCTAGATTTTCGGCATTTTGCCGATCTACCATCATAGCAGTGTAAACAACACATACTTTCGGCTTTTCAGCCGATCATCGAATATCGCATACAAATACATACACTCTATCGACTTTCTCGCTGACTATCAAATACAGGATACTGTTACACACCTGATCACGTAGAGTACTAAGAATTCACGATCGCCAAAACCTATATTCAAACATAACATTCAGTTAATCACTAAACAAATAATGTTAAGAAAAACTCTTAGCAACCACCTAACCGAGAGATCGATACCTCATGCCTTGACTAGATCGGTCAACTGTGATTTGCCTAGTTAATCCAAAGTTTGATGCAGCCACTCTTCCGCATCCTGGCGAAAAATCCCGTACAGTCGACACCTTATGTCGCTTAAACTTAAGAGTTGAGGCTACGCGCTCAAACACAATCGGTACCTTTGCCATCACTTTACTACTAGAATCCTCTTTACCCATCGAGAGTTCTTGATTGAATAACAAAAGAGTTTCAATCACTTCTAAAATGCTTGCACCCTGTCACTTCTTGTAGAAATCTAAAACCCAATGATCAACTTAGGAAACTAACATTCGGTAATCAAAGAATAAGATTCATGAGTATTCGGCTTTTAGAAAACGTAGAAGAACGGATTTGAACGTAGAAGAACGAATTTGAACACATATTGCAATAACAGAGAAACAAAAAAGAGAACTTATGTATACCTATCAATTCCTCAGAACCCTTGCAAGACCGAAACAACACCAATGGCAGAGCACTGAAACAGTCAACCAATAATAGGGGAGAAGCAGAATATTCAGCCAAAAGAGCAAATAGTAGAGGGGAATATCGAAAGAGAAAAGATGGAGAAGAGGCAATCGGCTAGAGCTGAATAACCAAAAAGAAAGAATAAAATCAAGGGGAAAAGAGAAAATATATTCGGCAAGACAAAATGTAAAACAGAAGAGGTGAATGAAAAAGAACATTTCAGCAACACAAACCAATTTCTCCCAAGGCAAAAGTGACCGAAACCAAATTGAAAATGAGAGAAAACTATCCTAGATGAATTTTCTATACTTCCCTTTACCAATTCGGCACAACACTCCTACACACTTCAAAACTCCTTGTTTTTCTCCATAAAACACTCCCTTAATCCCTCCACGAAATCCTCTTTGATTTACTCCAACTCCCCATTCAAATTCAATTCAAATTCTTATGACCAATTCAAACACAAAGTTTCAGTCCAGTTCCAACACCTCCCCAGCTCAAGCAGCAAAATAAACTCTCCAATGCTTATCCCAAGATTTGAACCTCAGACCTCATAAATACCCAACACGCCACTTGCCACTAGGCCACAAGCCCTTTTGTGTCACATTTTAACTTCAATTAACTAAAAGGTCTAAAGGCCAAAGTCCAGGTTCCTTTAAAAGAAAAACCAAAATAAATTGCAAGAGCCAAGACTTGAACCCAGGCTCCCTTGCAACCTTAATGACGCCACAACCACTAGACCACATGCTTCCTTGTGTCATTTTTTTAACACAATAATTTAAAAGGCCTACATCCAAGCATCCAGGGTTTTATCCACTTAAAACCAAAATTTTTGCTAAAGCCCAAGTTTGAACCCAGGACTTCTCCAACACTTTTCAGTACCCTTAACCACTGAAGCAGACATTTAATTGTGTTATTTCCTTGCACAATTAAATACTTATGTACAGCCTCCTTACTGATCCATACACAAGGCCCAATACTTCTAGGCCTAAAATTTGGGGCGTTACATATCCCAATAGTGTCGTCGAAGGATTCAACTCATTTTTGGTTTGTTATCGACGCATCATTGTGACGTGGGAAGACTCCTTGTCACGATGTCGCCATCGTGAAATCCTTCCCATCTTCATCTCATTGTCGTGATGAGAGAGAACTCCTCATCACGACGTTGAGTGCTTTCCCAGCCTTGGCAACTCTATTTTTCTATTGGGCTCCCTTGTATTGCGACTCAGTCATTGTCCTTTGTATTCTTGGACCTGAATTGGCTTCCTACACACTTAAATAACTCATTAGTCACCTCACGATGCCCAAGATGACCTTACGGGTCATCGAAATGGTAGAAAATGCATAAAAATGCTTATTTTATTTACTTTACTACCAAACTAATAAATACCAGAAATGTAATAATTAATACTAAAAGTGATAGAAAACAAGCTCATTAAATGCAGAAATAGACCGAAATAACTATTACATTTGACATAAGGTCAAATACCCCTACACTTAAGTCATTGCTTGTCCCCAAGCAAGAAAAACAAAATTACACAAAAAAAAAACAAAAACAAAAACAAAAAATAGACAGACAAAGAAAACAAAATACTTGAGCATGCTTTGTATAGCAGACCGAATCGGATCCATATAAACAAGATAATGTATCTAAACATTTAATTCTAGTGCAATAGGTAACTGAATTATGCTTTCTAAAACTAGACGGATTAGTTTAATAAATTACAAGGCAAACAAATCAAAGAATGTGAAACATAATTATCCATAAAAAAACACAAATACACATATATGTTCAAATAATATAAGAAGGAAGAAATTTCAATTTTAATTTTAATTTTCATCCATGCAGTGTATTATGTAGGTCACATAGGGCTTCTCAGCTTGTAATGTTCTGTGGCTTAGGTTGGTTTAGAATTCAAGAACAGGCTTGACAAAACGAGTTAAGCATGAAAATAATTTGGCACATTATTTTGTTCCCAATACTCCACCAAACATACATTTAGTTCACCACCTTGTATCCACTTCTCTCACCTTCCTTATTCTCCATCACTAAAGCCTCATATAGTATTTATAAATACAATCATCCCACCTTAATATGCTAGTCTTGCAAGATACTGTACAGAAAAAGAGCACGATCACGAGGAACTTCCATGACGTGTTGAGCAGGGAATAATTTTGCACTAATAAATCACATCCACATATTGGCTTCTGAGGTCTTTATTGATTGCTAAAACTGTAATGGCTCCCAAGTCACCTGCTTTCGCACCCAAAGACCTCGATCCTTGGTTAAAAAAATTAATAATTTTATCATAGACCACCTTGTACTCATTTAGATTTTTGTAAAAGTAAGGGGCATAACGAGGTGTTGATCGCTTATAAACATGTTATCATTTATAGTAAAATATCACACAAAAAATTTATTAAATTAAATCAGTGGTGTCTACAAATGAACGAGTCAAATTGTAATATAGTAAAGTTTACAACGAAGCACTGGTAAGTATTTCGAGGTTCGTACCCAATGTAACAACCCGTTTTCAGTGAAATCAGAACAGTAGTTTCGGGACCACAAATCTGAATTCAAAAAATTTATTTTATTATTTTATTGCCTACAGTATGACAGTAATACCGTATAAAAATCTCATTAAGAAATTTTACAGTTTACATGTTCAATTTGATAAAAAGGACTAAATCGCGTAAAGTACAAAAGTTGTATTCTAGTAGCTAAAGGTATTAGATAGCTATAGAAATTTAAAGTGGAAGTCCTTGTATGGTAATTAGACCATTAGAGTTGATAGTGGATTTTAATGGTTTGGCATTATTGAAATTTGGATAAATTTTTAAGGTTAATTTGAAGATTAGCAATTAAAGTTATAATTAATTAAAATAAGACAAACTATTATCTTCCATTATCATCATCAACCGAGTTTGAAGAGAAAAATATAGCCATGGAAGCTTGAGGTTTC
Source organism: Gossypium bickii (assembly GCA_025503065.1). Taxonomy (NCBI): domain Eukaryota; kingdom Viridiplantae; phylum Streptophyta; class Magnoliopsida; order Malvales; family Malvaceae; genus Gossypium; species Gossypium bickii. The sequence continues at coordinate 48,007,839 of CP106719.1, forward strand.
GGCTAAGCTATTTACCTTGATTAGGTATATATTTTTAATCTATTTTCAATGATTTCTATATTTTCAGGATTGTTGTAGCTTAATCTAGCTAACCCGGGGACTAATTTGTGAAATTGTTAAACTATTAGGGTTTTACCATTGTTGAATATACATAATTTTTAAGTTTGATGATAGAAAATGAATGGTTGTTGTTAGTTAAACAACTTTTGTAAAGAGATTTTTGATGAAATTGTCAATTAGGGGCTAAATTGAAAAATATAAAATATTACATGGTGAAATTGTGATATAAATGAAATATAGGGCATGCTAGGGACCTAATTGACATTCGTACATAGTGGGTTGTGGTGAAACTGTTTAAATTTCTATTTTCATGGGCTAGGGATTAAATTGCGAAGAAATTAAAAGTATAAAGGGCAAAATGGTAATTTTTATAAAAATATGTTTTGGATTAAATTGAATGAATTATGTGTTAAATTGAGTTAAATTTATCCATATAGATCCAGTTAGACCTCGTACGGAGTTAAATCGGCTCAAAGAGAAAGTCTCAGATTAATCACCTCCGTATCTACGTATACTCGTCGAGGTAAGTTTGTGTAATTAAATTGTGTTTATATGTTTTTAATTAAAATATATAAATGTTATGATTTGTCATATATAATTACTGAGTGTATATCCAACGACGTACAACAATTATCGAGCCCCGTTTGAACCATAGGAATCTGTAGGTTACAAATGACATGTCATTAGGGTTACCGATTTGGCTGAGGTCCTACATGTGTTGTGAATACTCCACCGCTCGTGAGAGCATGCCGATTTATAGCTCGTGAGAGCATATCGATTTATAGCTCGTGAGAGCACACTGATTTACAACTTAAATGAGCATACCGATTCACAGCTTGTATGCGCATACTTGTACATGAATTGACGGATTACAATTATATGAGCTAGCACACTATGTGTGAACTATCCCCGATATCCAACGATATTCTAAATGGTTCAACAGACAATATTCTGATACAAATTTGATATGAGTTTGATACGAACTATTACAGGTATACAAATGAAATGTATGGAAATGATGTTACATGATTTATAGATATATGAAATAGATGATACATGTATATGGAACTTGATTAATTGTTGAGCTCATCCATGATTATTGGTTCATATATATATATTTACATGGCTAATATGGTTGGTATATATGTGCTTAGGCATTTGGCCAAAATGTGTTGGGATATGCTTTGTTACTTACCTATTACTTTATCAAATGGTAAGTTATATTCTAAGTTATATGAACTTACAAAACTTAAATGCTTACTCTGTGTATTTTTCGTGTTTTATAGTGAATTGAAAGCCCTTTCTGGTTGGAAGCTTGTCGGAGCTATATCACACTATCCATCAGCTCTTTTGGTATTTTTGGATATTTAATTTTGGTTATAATGGCATGTATAAACTTTCTATTTCAACATGAGATTATGTTGATTTATGTGTTGTACGCATCAAGCCAATAAGTTATAAATACTCCCCATTACAATTAGTTTTTGACTAAGAGCTAAATATTTCTCATCTTTGAATTTTTGTATGTGCGTATATGTTCCAATTGCTCCACCAGAACACACAAAGATGAGTGAATCTTCAAAGAAAGTTGGGAATATATATTAATTACAAGTTTCTTTATATTACTAGATGTTTTGAATGTATTCGAGATTCAATTATGACATGATTTGTGATTACAATTTTGATTCATAGTTTTCCCCACATTAGGGAGAAAGAAATAATAATTTGTAATGTGTTAGGGGGAGAGTAATTTGAACCAAAAGTTCAATAAAGATAACTCATTAGAAGTTAATTGTTAGATGTATTTACAAACTTAATGAGATTAACCAAGTGTTATATACCATCTAATATTTTAATTTGAATCAAAGTCCCAGTAGGACAATCAGTTAGAATAAATAATAGATTGATCGATTGTAAAGATAAAAATTCTTCTAGATGGTCATATAGTAGAGGCGGGTGTTTCAGAAGAGACCCAAGACATAACTAATAAGTAAAACTCCAGAAGAGATTCAGGTACCTAAAATTGAATTTTAAAATAATGAAAATAATAGATCTAGATAAGTTATGTCAATTCGAGAAAATGTGGAACCGAATAATAAAAGTGGTCGATAATGATTTTGCATGCAATATTATTACTGAAATAATGAAATAAAAGGAAGATCTTTAATAAATCTATTGAGAAATATAAATATGGAATAAATTGATCAAAATAGAAAGACACAACTCAAGTACAATTAAATTCGTGGAGTTTTTGGACTAGTAGTCCAAATATCTAAAGGTATAAAGCCAGTGAGGGTGCAATTGAAGTAGTTTTACAAAAGCGGAATAAAAATATGAAGTTTTTCGCTAAGTCCTAGCATTGATTATGAAAAGATATAATATTTTTTTGTGGTGGATGCAGTAACCTTTAGATATATTATTAAATTGACAATTCATAAAAAAATTAACTTGCGTTTAATGGTTTTTGTTACAACCTTTTATGAATCAATATATAGTAAAGTTTATATTAAAATCCTTGAATGATTTAGGATGCTAGAAGCATATTGGAATTCTTGAAAAAAATTTCATTTATATGAATTGAAATAATTTGAACATATGTGGTAAATTTGACTTAGTGAATAGTAGTTGAATGGGGATTATAAGATGATCCAAAATACCTACTTGTGTTTTTATAAAAGAATCATGATTAAAGTTTGTTATGATTATTGTTGAATATCCTAAAGAGATCAAAAATATATCTCCCCAAAATTTCCCTCACTCATGAGTTTTAAAAGAATGGTAATATAAATGCTTATCAAATACATTCAAATAGTCATTTGAAAAACTAGTATTCAAGATTGAATATGTGGAATATGAGAAAATATGTGATGTTTTCATGAGGGGAGTAAATACGCATTGCTCTCTTTTTCCCTTAACCGAGGTTTTGTCCCATTGGGTTTTGCTGGTAAGGTTTTTAATGAGGCAGCATATTATGCGTATTATAGATTGTATACTCTTTTTCCTTCATTAGATTTTTATCAGTGTTATAAATATCTTGTTAAGTGGATGTCCATCATGATCAAGATAAAGTTTTAATATACTTTAAATTCTAATAGTTATTAGAATTAGATCTCTACTTCTTTTATACTTCTTATGCCTATAAATAGAGACTCTGATGAAGCATTGTAATCATCCCTATTGATCAATAAAGTACATTTTCTATTACTTTCATATTTTCTTTGTTCTTTATTATCTCCATCTCTCTTTATTTTATAACACTATCAACATAATTGATTATTTAATATTCAAATTTTGTTTCAATGACAGCTTCTGAAAATAATCTAAATTTTAAATAATATTCTTAGTATATTATTGAAAAATATTTTTTAAATTTTTTAATAATAAAAATATATTACAATTTGTAAATATTTTATAATAAATATTTTATAGTATAAAATATGATTATTTTAATTATATCAATATGAGTTTTTTTTAAAAAAATCATTCTTAGCTCCATTTTTTCCTTCCAACTCTATTGTGTCACTATCTAATTTAGTACATGTAACATATGTAACACCCCATACTAGGCCTGGACTTTAAGACCAAGTCTAGATGTTACATCAAAACATTTAAGGGAAAACTAACCTTTAAGTAATTTAAAATTCATCATATAGAAAACAATTAGCCAATTGAACCAACACATAATTCTGAGTTATAAATCATGGTCTGAAATAAACATACGTTAGTTCAAACTTAAACAAACAGTAAGATAACTATAAAAGAGAGAGACGGCCGAGCTCCTCACACGTCGAGCCTCCTAAGTCTACAGATTACTTGAAAGTCAGTCAACAAATGGAATGAGTTTATAACTCAATGTGTGTAACAGGTAAAAAGGCAAATCAACAATATAAATATAACAACAATTTCCCAAATGCAGATACAAAATTAGAAACATATGATACTCAGTATAATCATACAGTTTAAATTAACTGCGGAATAAATCAGACACAAATACAGAAAAGAATTAGATGCAATTTCCTACCCCATCCGCTACACACAATCTTCGACATTTCAGAATAATTATAGACTATCTGTTAGAATAGTATGCTATAAATCATCAAAATCAGATAAAGATTTGTGGCTTAGCCACTCAATTCGACGAATCATTAAACTGCCAACACTTCCTTCTTTATATCATTCCCACCCAATGTAGATACAGTTTACAGATACCAGATATCAATGATGCACATATAGTTATCCATATATAAGTTATAGTCAAATAATACAGATCATTATCATTTAATAGTTATCGCATCAATTATACGTACAGATAATCGATTATTCAACCTCAGAACATTGGATATCAAATTATACAGTCTAATTTAGAGCATACAGACCTTACAAAAGGCCTACGTTTGATTCAAATGATGCTTATTACCCTAGGAAAAATTTTAGTTTTTTGGCCTACATGTCCGTGTGGATTCACACTGCTTGGGTGTCTAGTCTGTACAGCCCACACGGCCTAACACATGGCCGTGTGGCTCAAAACAGTAAGTTACACGGTCTGGCACATGGCCAAGCACACGCCTATGTTATTCATAACCCATCACAGGCCTGGACACACGCCTGTATCCCTGGTATGTGTGACCCTAAATCCAAAATAGTGAGTTACACAACCTAGACACACACCCGTGTCCCTAGCCCGTGTGACCGATAATACAAACAGTAACTTACACGGCCTGGACACACGCCTGTTTCCTTAGCATGTGTGCCTCAAATTCAAAACTAGTGAGTTACACGGCCTGCCACACAGCCTTACACACGGCCGTGTGGCTCACATGGCCTACCACATGACATGACACACGATCATGTGGCATCGGGAGCTATGTTTTTCGAAGCTCAAAACTTACAGAATCTCGAGTTTTTGTTACACACCTGGTATGATTTTAGCGTAGAAGCAGTAGAGAAGACCCATAGACCTAAAAGCAACCATCATCCCTTAAATGCTTATAATTTCATTTTCACACTAGATCAATTCACAATTAAAAGTAATTAATGTAAATGCTCAAAACATATGCAAACATGCTTAAAAATAATTTTTTATGCAACTCTTCCTAACTATGCTAAAACGCACAAAATAACTCTAATGCAACCCAAAAACATTCTCCTTAAGTGAGAAATGGTGTTGCTTACCATATCAATCTATAACACATCAAATTTTCCCACACTTAAGTATTTGTTTGTCCTCAAGCAAACCATACTCACAACATGAAAAATGACAATCGTGGCATTGAATATTAGAACATTGTTCCCATTTCTCCCCTGATATATCGACAAAGCTCACCCTCTTTTCTCTCCTATCACCCTCCTTTTATCTGTCAACAAAGTAGGAAAAAATTAATATTGATAAGTGTAAAAGCTAGCATTTTTTAGTGCATTATGATAGAATATAAAATTATTTAATATCAAGAAGATTTTATCATTTTAAACACATTCAAAGATTATTATGCTTTTATCCCATTCCATGCCTTTATACCACTCACTATGTTTTTCAATCCTCACTTTGCTTTTTTTTTTTTCGTTCATGATTTCTCATTTAAGCACTCAACAAGCAAAGAACCTACACATATCATATTGACCTATTCATGTGTTCCTTTTTAATCCTCCACAATATCTCTACTTAAACCCTCAAAATCCATGGCTTGACATCCACTTCATAGAACAATAACAATTAATAGGACAATGAAAAGTCTGATTCGTTTGCTCAATTTAGGCTTATGCTTTGAAAATTTACGGTTCATCAAGAAAAAGATTCAAAAGCCTCAAATTATTGGACCTAGGTATAAACATAGCAAAGGTTGGTTCATTTAGGCTTTAACTATACAAACAATGCCTTAAGTCATCCCTAGACATCTCACATCTCACATCACACAATTCCATCATATCCATTATTCAACCAAATGAAAAGCATGTCATTCAATAGTTCACTATCCACAATCATCCATAACATTCATCTATCACATGGCACAAAATTACACAATTACACTTCAAAACAATCACTCTAAACCATTAAGCAAATTAACTAGAAGTGAACTAAGTAGTATAACTCAACAACTCAATTAGCTAGCATCAATCAAGACCTAATTATCTCCAGCAAATGTCACATTGTTACGATAAAAGGATATGCGTGCTAACAATAATGACTCTACTATTTGGGTTTTGAATTTGCTTGCCATTCGTGTTGTTGTGACTAGGAAATATGTTGTGTCATGACAAAAACCACATTGCCTGTGCAGTATTGGATATAATCACATTGCAATGTCGTGAAAATAAATATCATAATCACAACAAAAGGCCTCCACCTACTTGGCACAATGTACACCATTATTACACTTTTGCTTGCACTTTTGATACTATTCCAGCACCTACTAAGCTAAATAAGAAAAAAAAAAATTATTGCCAAACAATAAAAGTAAGTAAAATAACACTCAAAACTTATAATTTTTTGGGTGTTCCATATCACCTCCACATAAAAATTTCTAGGAATTCCTCGAAACTTTGAATCATCATTTGTTCATGTAGACCACCCACACCAATCAAACACATCACGGTCTTCATATCTTTAACCACCTATACATCCACATCATGAGTCACTCCTCTTCAAATCTCAACCAACTCCACAAGTCCTTTCGAGGTACTATAGCTTATGGAACCAAAAAATCAATGTATCTCTAGAAATGAATTACACGAGTTTTAGTGCCCTTATCCGAATGAAAACATGATGTTCAAGAATAGCTTCACTTGGCCTTTGCATTTGACTTCCCTCAATGATAATAAAAAAATGTGTCAGCTCCTTCATACTTTTACCTAAAACTAAGTTAAGCTCATCCTTTGTATCTTCTAGCCCTACCTCTACTCCTACTCCTACTCTTAAGTTAATAGGAATATATACATTGTCATCGTTATCCAACACATTATGTGGATCCCTGATTCCTATCTCCTGCCAAAAATCAACACTTAAATCATGTTGGTCAACAATTGTATAGAGGACCTCCCCCTTGCGTTCAGAAACATCATGCTCGAAAACCTCCTCCATAGAAATGTTAACTGCGGAGTGGAGTCGTACAACTTCCAATAACTGATCCATCTTATTTTGTATGACATTCATAGTGTCGAGGCATGAAGAGATATCTTCTGCGAGTATGCCAGCCCTAGTGGTGAGATTTAAATCTTTGGTATACTAATCGCGATACATATCCCCATCTAGATAAGAGAACGAAGGATACGAATCATATGTTGGATAACTATCTGAATACTCTCGGTTGTAGTTATCCATTCCATTTGAATAACCATACGAATTATAAAAATACTTGTGTGCATAACCTTGTCCCCCATAATTGCCATCATAACCCCAACTAGGCATCAAATCTTCATTCACAGAACTCGATCGCACATCAAAATCTAATTTTTCTCCCGCCACCTATAGTTATTATGGAACAAGATTAAAAATTGATTATCAGTAAGGGAAAATAACTATCACACCTAAAACCAATGAATAACTAAAACAAATTCAATGAAAATAATAAAACCACAAAGAAAAACACATTAACTAACTCTTTCATTCAACTAATATCTTTCACAATTAACATGAAACTAAAGAGAATCAAATCAATAAATATCAATCTCCGCTGCAATAACGCCAACAACTTAACCGCACTTATACAAGCATAACAAATAAAAAAAAATATTGGACAAATCATTCTGGCTCTATTGCAAACGTACAGTGTCAAATTGTAATATAAGTTTTGCTTTACAATGAAATATGAAAGTATTCCAAGGATCGAACCCTAGAGAGTTTTGGTATTGACCTAGACATTATGTGCTTTCCATCTTGAGGAAAAGTCTCTTAGTCTAATAGAATTTCGAGTTATAAAGGCAAATCATAATGAGAGTTGAGTGCTAATTACTAAAATACTAATGAAGATACTAAAGAATTTAGACTAAGGTTCCATCAATTTATTGGTTTCTAGTAGGATTTCAAGACGTGATTGGTTATCTTTCTTATTATTAATGGATTTACACACAAATTAATTTAGCACAATGTCCTCTTTCTAACTGATTTTACCTTTTGATCTCAAATGATTATATAGAAAGCTAATGAGTTCTCCTTTCGGTCACACTCAATTAGGTTTGGCTAATTGATTTCTACACAATAAACTATCTTCTCGACCTTGTTTATCAAACTGTTTCACTAAAGTTTTTCAGATTTAAGCTAGTAATCATCTAATTTAGCCATGCATTTCACCAAAATCTGATTCATGCAAAGATCACATTAAAAAAAATAATAATAACTAATCACATTAAAAATTTATCCCACAATCATGTCAACAAAAACAGCATACATAATTTCTATTTAGGTTTACACAATTAAATCAAAAGACAATCGAGAAAGTTCAGAAATTCTCATTCAAAATGAAAATTTCCCTCTCATATAGCTCTATTGCAGTTGATCTTCACTCCAATCTTGTATCTCATTAGGAATTGTAGCAAATTGAAGTAGAGAGCTAAGGAAATTAAAGACTAATTTGAAAAGAAAGTGTTTACAATATAGAACTAAGAAAAGGGTTTACAATATAGAACTAAGAAAAGGAATTACAAGATAAATGAAATGTGTGGAGAAAAAGTAAAACTATGAATTCTACTTAGCTAAAATCTGTTTTCTATTTTCTATTCATCCATTCAAAAGATTTATATGTATACTAGAAACTTAAAATAGGTCATTTACATAATTAACCCTTAAGTAAACATAAAATAAAGGCTATTAAAACCATGGTCAAATTAGACTTCCACTTAAATGCCCTTAGCAACCGCTCTAGATCTAGCAGTTATGATCATGTTGTCATGACCATGATATTCTTGTCGTCGCGACAACGGAATCTCTATTTTAGGCTTCTCCAAGCATTAGTGTGATGGTCGCGACAATAGCTATCTGGTGGTCACGAAAAAGGATCAATCTTCATTTTACAGGTCTAAGTCATAGGTGTCTGGTTGCGACAATGCCCTCTTCATGGTTATGACCATGACTAATTAAGCATCCTTGGCGTTTAAAATAGTGAGGTCTTGGTTGTGACATTACTTCTTCTATAGTTGCAACAATGGCTGATGGTGAAAACTCGTTCGCAAGGCAGTGGACTATTGGCCTCAACAAGAGTATATGTATTTGCGACAATGAATCCTCTTACATAATTCTCCTCACCACTTGAGTGCCTCACCATTTCATAATCCTTTAAAGACCTATAATGCCTTTTTCACACAAGATCATTTCACAATTAAAGGTAATTAATATAATTGCTCAAAGCATATGCAAACATGCTTAAAAGTAATATCTAATACAACCCCTACTAACTATGCTAAAACACACAAAATGACTCTAAATGCAACCTGAAAACAAGCTCCTTAAGTGTGAAAATATCCTAATTTACCATATCATCTATGACACATCAATTGTCACCCCTAATGTGTTCAACTCCTAGTAGAATTCATAATTTCTAATAAAATATTATTATTTAATTACATCTTATTCAAGTAGAATTCTTGTACTATTTGTCTATAAGTAGGAACTATGAGCTAAGTCATTTTCACAATCTTTTTAGAGTATCGTGATTCTACTAGAAAATAGCAAAATTTTATTTTTAGAATAAATTATATTTTCTATGTAAAGCTCATAGTTTCTAGTTCTATAAGGAGAATTAACTTTCCCCGTAAAAGTTAAAAAAATTTTCATTTTCTGCACTTATTCGTTTTATTTGATCTTACACTCAATGGAATTCGAGATTTGAGACTAGCAGAGAAGGTCATTCGATAAAAAGTCAGGATTAACTTAGATTGCCTCATACAAAGCACATCTATAAATTTTGGTTAAAAGTTTATTGCTATAAATATCATAAGGCTCGATTTTAAGAAAACTTTTGAACTTCTACTATGCCTTAAAACATTATTTTTTGAATCAATTTTTCCAACAACTATTTCACCAACCTTTCATCTAGAACCCATTCCCTAGTATAAGCTTTGATCCTATGAATATTATTCATTCTCTTGTGATTAATAATGGTGGCATGAATAACCCTATTATTTATGTAACCTTTTTGTTGTCGTTTAACTCTCGATCTCTATGTTAATAACACTCTTTGACTCAAGAATCCCATTAAGTTGTGCTTTTAGGTCCTTGATCTTGTTAATTATTTGCTTTGATTAAAATGAATCTTGGAGTTCTTTTACTTCCCCCTCAATTATAGTTTCTAAGAGAAGATTTCTATTCCTGACCCTACACTGGTTAAATCTAGATATTCATGGTTACATTTGCACTTTCCTCATCAAGCAACCATGTGGAATTGAACCTAAACACTTTTTTCCCTTTCTGTGAGCTCTTTTATGGCATGCAACTACAATTGAGCTATGATTTAACTCAACAAATAGTTCTAAAATTTCATAGCTTGTTTTAATTATCAACCACTCCACATTGATAAAAGCTCGATCTTATCTTTCTTGTATATTATTTACATCAACCTTAAGATTAGACCAAATTTATTCTGCACCAACAATTTTCAATTAAAAAATGCATCTATCAATCCATTCATTAAACACTTGAACTTGAATTTCACCAATATCACGACCTCTTCAATTGCCCAAAAAAAAATATCACAACCTCTTCTTTTTCATCTTAAGACCTAACAATATTACACTCCAAAAAAAAAAAAAAAAAAAACCAACCTAGATCCATGGTTACTTTAGATCCCCTTAAACCTCTGATATTTCATTTCCACAATGACTTTTGCCAAATTTTTGTAGACTCCTATATAGAAATTAACTCCTCCATCTCCTATTCTACACATATTCAACCACTGTATCTATTTGATTTTATGAGTACCATATCACTCCAAGACTTGCTTCTTGTTTCCACCAAAGGGCAAGACCTCCCAATTTCCCCCACCAAATCAACATAAAACCCTTTATAGAATCCTAATCTATTTCTACGAAGCTCCAACCTCCGTTCTTATTTGGTTTACATAAAAAAACAATTAATGGCCATGTATTCACTTAAGCTCATTAAGGGCTCGAATAACCTAAGAGAGGACTCAAATGAAAGAGGACTTCCTATGTAACCAAACCCTCCAAAGTGATTTCAAGAGAAAAGCAAGAGCAAGATGAGTTCAAAAAACCCTACGCACTTACGAGAGGTTAGTTTTCTTTTCTTTTCTTTTTTCATGCAACATTTTGACAAGCAAGCTTAAGAAACACATAATCAGAATCCAAAATTGTTCACCGTTAGGTACTTCTGTTATCTTAAAAAGCTCTATCTTTAGTGATTGAGATTCAATCAATCAAACTTAGATTAGTAGATAAATGTACACTAAAACTTAGATTTCATCTTGTTCTAATATCGGCATAATTGTGGGGATAAATGGATAAAAACAATAGACTTCTACTACTAAAATCATAGTTTAACAAACAAAATCATTTTATTTTAAAAAGCATAATAATAATTTTAGTTTCTAAAGTTTACTTCTTTTATTACTTTCGCCTCAATTCTTTTTTCTTGATCACTTTAATTTTCAATCTTCAAATTTTAGTAAATTATTTTTCTTTTGACAGAAAATTTAATTAAATCGTTAAACTTTACCATGTATGATAATTTATGTATACTTTATAAAAATTCAAAAAATATAAAATTATTTAAAAAGTTAAAATGTTTTTCAAAAATCCTAATTTTTCTAAAATATTTCCATGTCAATAATAAAATATATATATTAATTGTCATGCACGCTACCGCATCACTACTGCAAAATATTAATAAATTAATTAAATTTTAAAAATTGAGAGTTAAAAAAAAGAAGCTAATGCCAAAATAAAAAATTAAACTAAATTTATCATTATTTTATTTTAAACTTAAGTTCTTGTTTATGAAGGCCATTTCTTTCTGTTTTTTCTTCTTAAAAAAATAGCGGTTTCTGTTTTAAAATCATATAAGTTTTAAGACAAAAATGTATATATTTAGATAAAATAAAAGTACATAAATTTCACCAAACCATATATCTTTATCAATATAAAGATAAACATAAGAGAAGTGTGATTACAACATCAACTTGGGCACAAATGGAGCAATTACCTACTTGATCCCACCAAAAGCACTCTGCCTCCAAACTCAGTAAACCAAGTGAAAGAGAACTAAAACATATATTTATAAACAAATAAAAAAAAATACAAAAACTCACCCCATGAATTTATTCACACAATTTACGAAAATACAAAATGAATAAACATACATTTCCCATACCCGGACCTCTCCGTCCAAATGAACCAGCTAATCATGGTATTGGTTGGTACATTCATTTCCCAAAACCAACCTCACCATCCAAATGATCCAGCTAATTGGTTGGTAGCATTGCATCTATAGGGGTCCCAATCTGGCCTGTGAGATCCGATTAGCATAAATTGTAACCAGTCGCAGCTGTGTGCTGTTAAGCCCTTCCAAGTGTGGCAAAAATGCTTTCCCAAGCATTATATAAATATCGACCAAACAGAATACCACAGTCTGTAACCATCCACAAAAGTATCATGCAATGAGTCACGTGACATCAGACCTCAACAACATCCAAGGAAAGTGAGCAATCGGCAAAATACAAATACGAATTCATGTATTGTAATCTTGGGCAATAGGGATCATGGCCCAGCCACACTTCAATAACAGAAAATACGGAATGTTTGTGCATGTAGTTTTTTATACCATTATCCAGAAGTCAGGACATTCTGGAATGTTTCTACATGTCTTTTATGAGAAATCCAATCTTTGTTACAGGTTTTTGAAGGCGACAACTCAAACAGCAATCATATCACTTTAAAAGTATAGAGTGGCTAGATAATGTAAAATGATAATGCAATTTCTACCACCAGAAGATAAAATTCTCCCCGTTCTCACAAATCTCAATGGTTCTCTCCTCCACCACATTCACCCTTATCCGTCTCTTTTCTTTCTACTTTCTCCAACCAATAAAAACCTAAATTTGAGGCATTACTCTATAATGATAAATTTATAAAGCACGAACATAAGTATTACCTTACGGACATCTGCACTCTGGTTTCCAAAAGCTTCAAAAATTGCAGGCAAAAATGAAGGCAATAGAGACATTAGATCCTCCTGTGATAGCTGGCCCAGAAGCTGAACAGAAAAGAAAAGGGTTTAGAAATTTAATCTCAACACAACAATAGCAGGAACAACCTATTTCTAGGAGCAGTATAAAAGTCGGAGGAAAAGCAAACAGAAGTTTTAATCCAGATAGACAGGAAAACGATGAGGATTCCTAAGAATACAGCAACTTTATACAAGCACATAATATATCTTGCTGTATTCAATTGTGCACATCACTTAGGCCATAGAAAGAAAAGAATACAATTACCTTTTGACAAGGCAATCCTTCTTTAATCATTCATCAAATTAATATCTCCTTTCATCTGCCTCCCCAACCCACCATTCCCCTTCTCTTCCCCCTCTCATGTTTGACATTAGCACCAAAGTTCAAGAAACATAGATTAAGGTAAACCACATCACCTTTAACTTACTCTCTTTTACTATGCCATACTTAGATACCAGTGACTCTTACCCATGTTTCACAGATTGATTTTCGACCCACTATTCATACCCACAATGTGCACAAAACAGTTTAGAGCAAGCATAAAAAGTGGTACATCATTCGTATCCTATAGTACCATGAGACCGCAGAAAAGACAATTCTAAGATGCATGTGTCCTTGCGTGCAGAATCTCAGTCAGAAATTGTCGGGGAAAAAATATAAATTCAACAATTTTTACTCAAATTAAGATTCAGAATAAATACCTTTGTTAAACAGTTTATGCAAATAACTAGAGTCTTCTCATCTTTAGTAACTAATAAAGGTACAATAACCTGCAACCCAGTTATTTGAAAACATCAGTGCCAATAACCTGAAACCAGAAGGAAAATGCCAAAATATTCTCTTCATTTGTAGTAGGAAAACAAGTCAGACTTTTGAGACAGAAACCACGTACACTTAAACATCTGAATGGACCATACTGAGACATAACTGTGTTCAAGCAGTTCTCAGCTTCATTTGAAACCTAAACATGGAGCAGACAAATTGAGATGTTGGATAGGAGCAAGAACATTCTAACAGAACAGGTTGAAGGAAAGTAATTACTTTGGGAACAATATCCTTTGTTACATGAAGCAGCTTCTCAATTACTATTTCAACAGAATCTTCTATAGCATCTTTCTGGAAGTATGACAAGTCAAAAAAGGAGGAAACAAGAGCACACTTCCACATTAATGAAACGGAAAACCCATAATGTCTCAAAGTATTTATAGAGTGAAAATATGAGCAAACCTGGTTTTTAAGCATTTCAACTATCAATGACAGGGCAAGTTCTCGGATAGAGGAATAGGAATTATCTAAAACTTCAAGTAGAGTTGTCAAAATCTGATTGAAGTACTGCATAAATACAATTAATATTACAAGCCAATTAGCATCAACATAGAATAGCATATTTGACATAAAAGGGGAGAGGACATGTTCTTTTGTAATGGTATCATACGGTCAAGGAACTTTCTAGTTTCATCTGAAGAAAACCCCGTTCGAATCAAAGTTTTATAAGAACTTATATGGAAACAAAAATACCTTGGTCCAAATAGAGATATCATTAGCCACAGAAATTTCAATTAATTGCTGAAGTGCACCACGCTTATTGGCTGTAGAGCTCTCATCAATCCCATTGCAGAACTAGGAAACACAGAAGAAATCATTCATTAAGTGTGAAGTTCTTGAAACATAAAGCACCATGAGAAGTCCAGAAATCTATTTTCTCCAAGAAAACTCGATTGCCAAAACAATTATCACCCAAAAAATAATAATACTAAACTCACCAGGTGAAGAATTTTAGGAATGCTAGGTCCTGTATCTGGCATAGAGCTAATCTTTACAGGTGCAGGTTTGAGATGATTAAGATCCAGCTCTGATGAAATCTCATGATCACGGGCAACCCCTTGAACGCCCACCAAAGAATCAAATCTACTCGGACCATTAGTTTCCAGATGTGGAGTAGATAGACCTTCCATGTTAACACTACTTTCCAAGTTCTCTACTTGTCCCGTTTGATATCCCAAATTCTGATCATTAGAATTAACCATATAAGACAATTCTTTGGTTTTGGAAGGAAGAACATCTGCATTTGAACTGATCCCAAAGTTCTGAAATAAGTTAACCTGAGTTTCATCAGATGTTTCCTGGCCAATAGGGCCAGTGATCAGGGTTGAATCTTGAGTGGAACCCCAGTTCCTACCACCTTCACTATCAACGGAACCAGAAGAATACCTTCCAAGTAAAAGACTCTTCTTGGACACACCAACATATCCTTCTTCAGACCATGTTCCAACAGCATCATATGGATCATAGGATGACTTAGACCGCTGTCTCTCTTTCTTGTTCTGCAAATAGCTTATCAGGTCCACCTCAATACGAGGTGTGTACTGTTTAAGTGCACGTCTCAAGGAATTTTGTTCTTCAACTGATAAACTAAGAATAAAATTTAGAACAGCAATCGGATCAAAATGTGAATATACAGATATAATGCAAGCAATAGCCGCATCCTTAAGCTTGGTATTTTTATCATGGACCAAAGGTTTCAATTTAACAAGCCATAACATCAGGATGCCAATATTACTAGAACCTTCAGAATTCGTAGCATGCTTGTTGAAGGAACTAATGGAAAACTCAATAACAGCTAGCTTTGCCTTTGGTGATCGCTGTTCATCAAGAGAACGTAGCAAAGCAGGTAAAAGAGAATCTATGCTATAAGTTTTGCTAACAATTCCCAATGTTGTGGAGCAAGGTTGCCTAACCGACTCCTTTGGATCAATTAACCGCGAGAAAACATGGGGTAAGATCCTTTCCATGTAACTCTCAAAGGGCTTTCGGCATGATGGAATAATATCTGCAAGTGTTGAAAGAGCAGCCTGTGCGACTTTATGGTGAGGGTCATCCAAGTGCTGGAAAAACAATTTCATTACCCTCATGAAATTTTGATTCACTTCCAGAACACCTTTTGGACCCTGCTGCAACAAAGACCGGAGATACATAAAAGCAGCAACTCTGGCACACCAATCAGAACTAGGACTAAGCCCCTCACTTAGGGCTTCGGTGAGAGAAGCTGGACCATCAACATAATTTGACATCTCACCAAGTGACGGTTGGTTATCATCAAAACTCTTTCTCCTTTCAGCAGAGATCCGCCCAGATACATGCTTTCTTGAAAGTGGCCTCTGGAAGTTTGGAATATTATTGTTCTGTGAATGGCTGGAGGTTACATCTCTATAGGGCATGTCAAAAAATTGCCTGTCAATATGTGGTTTTATAAACCGACTGGCCTCTCTGATGTCACTGTTATCTTCAATGGAACCTAGATCTGGCCTTACAGCTGCCCTCCTGGGAGAGTATGATGATGATGATAAAACTGGAAAAGACTCAGTTGCCACATTACTTCTATATGACAACTTGCCTGAATCTTTGGAAGTTTGAGTGATGATATCAGACATAATCAGACCACCATTGTGGTTACCACTTTTACCAACAGTAGAGGTGATTGATTCTAGTCCTAAAGAGCTTGTGAGACTATTAGAAGCTGAAACAGCAGCAGGGAATGGTGGATCACGAAATGATGGAGGGTCAACTCCTGCACTAGTAGGAAATAAAAGAGAAATTTAGCCACTCACAATTGAATCAAATTTGACATAATTTCAGACAATTATCACTGCATAATTTAAAAACCTAAAGAATGAAACTTCAAGTTTAAATTAAGTAAAAGATAGAAAATCCATCCAATACCTAGAGCCAAACTTGTCGGCCTCTGTTTTTCAGATATGTCCAGACCTCTAAGCATACTTTCAATAGCACTAACTTTCTGTTTGCTTGCATGCAATACCCTCTCCAGAGTACGCTCAGCACCTTTACCTACAGGCTTTGATTGGGAGAAATTCAACCCAGAAGAGAGAGATGTCCCTGAGGATAAGCTTGAAGTTCTGTCCATCGCAACTATAGCAGACGTTCCATATCCAGGTACATTTAAAGTAGCAGAAGTTTGAGAGGTAAATGGCATCTTTACATTTCTGTCACGGAGAGATGGAGAAGCATGCCGCCTATGCATCCCTCCATCTTCTTCATTAATTATCTATGCAAAAAGCAAGATTGAAAAACCACAATCTAGGAAATGGAATTATTCAAAATTTCCATCAAATGGAGAAAGAGATATATACCCTTTGAATGGCAGGATCAAAGGAGGAGAACAAGCGACGAGAACGATCTGGCCAAGTTTTGGTGAACATTCTGTAGCACATTCTAGCAGTTGATCGTACCTATAAAGTTCCCAGTTCACTAATCTTATGGTCAAATTTTAACATGGGCTCAAACGGGTATAAGCAATAGGTAAACAACATTAAGTTTTAGGAATTAGCATTGCCACATGATGTCATCTTTCAGATTACCCAATTTATGAGAAATATAAGTTCATTAAAATGTCAAGTGAGTTGGACAAAAAAAACAATGTCAAGTGCAGCATCAGCCCTTCACATGATGGGCTGACTTCATGACTATCTACACTAAACATCAGAGAATAAAATTGATTGGCAACATAGATACCTCACTAATGGCATCAGCAACACAACACCTAATCAAATCCTCATATAAATCAGCTGATCGCTCTTATGGTCAAATTTTATCATGGGCTCAAACGGGTATAAGCAATAGGTAAACAACATTAAGTTTTAGGAATTAGCATTGCCACATGATGTCATCTTTCAGATTACCCAATTTATGAGAAATATAAGTTCATTAAAATGTCAAGTGAGTTGGACATAAAAAACAATGTCAAGTGCAGCATCAGCCCTTCACATGATGGGCTGACTTCATGACTACACTAAATATCAGAGAATAAAATTGATTGGCAACATAGATACCTCACTAATGGCATCAGCAACACAACACCTAATCAAATCCTCATATAAATCAGCTGATTGCTGTATTTCTGGTGCATCTGGCCAATGTTCAAGTATCAACAGTGCATATTCACAGCACCTACAGAATGAAGAGAAAATTGAGTAGATAAATAACAAATAAAAGAATTCATCAAAAAATTAACTGGGAATACCTGGCACGGAGTACAGCATTACGGTCATTCTTTGCACAATCAGCTATGCGGGGAAGCACGCGGGCAACTTTGCAGTTATGCAACATCTGCAAATTACAAAGGAACATCAAAATCAGGAAACCGAAAACAGAAGTGGAAAAAAAGGAGAGGATATATAAGAAAATTAATACCATTTTTATGCAATTATCTGCAGACTCTGCAATTACAAGCACAGTAATCACAACCAACTTGAAAAGGACCTGATTGTCATAACATGAAA
Organism: Gossypium bickii; assembly: GCA_025503065.1. Taxonomy (NCBI): domain Eukaryota; kingdom Viridiplantae; phylum Streptophyta; class Magnoliopsida; order Malvales; family Malvaceae; genus Gossypium; species Gossypium bickii. The sequence goes on from CP106719.1 coordinate 48,026,365, forward strand.
TTAGCAAGTGCTTATGAGCGTACAAAATTTTATATTACAAAAGAAGGCTGCACTTACTGGGATGAACATCTCAGCACATGACTCGAATTCTCCCAAGAACTCCTTTGATAAGAAGCACAATAAATGGCAAGCCTGAAAACAACGAAATAAACTCAGAAACAGCTACATATGCAAAGCCAGAAAAACACTTATTGGATAGGAAAGTAAACAAATGTCGTCAACTCAATCACTGCTATTACTAAGTACCTAAAGATTCCTAATGCCATTGTATACAGTTCCATCCACAAGAGACAAGAAGATAAAACACTATGCACAAACTTGAAATGTCACCAGCTTGGCTAGGTGCAGTGAAAGAATATTAAAAGCACCATAGAAGGAGGGACAGACAAGCTCCATAGTAAAAAATAACAGAACCGTAACTGCAAAGCCAGAGGCATATAAGAATTCTAGCAACTCACAGAAGCAACAAAAATTAGAAATATTTACAGTCTTTACCAACAATAAAATCCTTTAACCGTGATCTCTACTCAATACAAAGTTTTCAGCAGGTGGATTAGCCGAAAACACCCTTCTTGGAGCTTTTGAAAAGGGCAGGTGATGGGTCAGTAATGTGTTCCTGATCATGAACCTTCAGTATTTTAATATATAAATATGTTCTACATGTGTACCAACACTGGCGAACTCAAGAAAAAATAACAGAAATTCCAGCGATTCATAAATAATTCAGAAAATTCGCTAAATCATTCTAAACAAACCGGCAGTGAGCTTAATATATTAGAAATATAAAGTTAAAAAAGTTAATTGCACCAGACATCCCTAAACTATGACCCTCATTCTAAATTGGTCCCCAAACTTCAAAACGCTCTAATTACATCCCCAAACTATCAAGGTTATATCAACCAGGTCCTTTCGTTATTAAAACTGTTAAATGACACGCCAAATCTTATGTAGATAAATTTAAACTGATTTATTTTTAAAAAATTAAGACATTGCAGCACAACTTTTAAAAATAAAAACTAAAAGAAAAAGTAAAATTAAAAAACAAAGAGTGCACGATAAAGCATCCATAAAAGCTTCGAAAACCTCAAAACTAAGATGTTTACAACATCCATTTTAACAATATTCATTTTTTTCTTAAAGTTTTCATTCTAGATTATGTCGTATAAGATCTGAAATATAATTTAACAGTTAAATTAATAATTTTAGTAATGGAAGAACCTGATTGATATAACATCAGTAGTTTGAGAATGTAATTAAAATGATTTGAATTTTGACGACCAATTTAGAAAAAAAAGGTCATCTTGGGGATGTGTGGTGCAATTAACTCAAGTTAAAAAATATTCAACAGGAAAAAACATACTGTTGTAGCTAGTATAAGCAATATAGAATATTACACCATAAATAAAATAAGAAGACAAGAACTAAATCTACTAATATATTAGATAAAAAAAGTGTATGAAAATCAGCACCAGAAGACACAATAAACATGGTATACACCTGCTTCACAATGCTTGACCTTCTATCTGATAACTGTGTACTTAATGGGCCAACAAGCTGCTTCAAAAGTCCCCGGAAACATGGATAATCAGCAGCACCTGTTTATTCACATTAGTCTTCATTGTTAAAACCCCTAGCTCTCAACTTGTAAACCATAGAGAAGGAATATGCCATATAAAAATGGGCTTCTGTTAGCAAATAGAGCAAATAAGAGGGCAAATTTGGAGATGTCAAAACCAGGGGGAACACATTAAAAAGAGAGAAAACTCAGGAGTTTACATGCCTGGGTTTTGACATCTCTTTGAGACTAAGAATTTTCTTTAAACACAAAAGGCATAATCATTCATAACTGTTCAGCTAACAACACAACTCAATGATTTTTAATAGTATATACACATGAGCCAGAGCAAGATTGGAGGGAAGGTTGGATAGAGAGTGGGTATATACCTCCTGAAACAAGGCCTTCAACTCTCTGCATTGCAGCAATGCGAATGGACCAATCCTTTTCTGGCATAAGAGTAGAAGCAATTTTCTCAAATTCCCTTATCAGCTCCTTATCTGAGTAAACTTTAATTGGATCTATGGATTTTTCTGTGACATCAATTTCACCTGTAAAAGGCAGAATAGCAACCGCCTCAGTGACATTTAAGTCCTTGAAACAAGACCTAAAGCAAGCACCATATTTTGAAATATATAATACATCAACTTCTTTTAACCATCAATGTCAATAGAAAAGTAGCCAATATTGGAAGTAGGTTATTCATTAGAGTATTCAGAGAGCACAAACTACTTTCAAGAAGAAAAAAAATCATTGTTCGATATACACAGGTCCAAACCTCCCAAAAGAGATGTCTCCCTTGAAGAACTATTGGCTCGTGGACTGCTTTTCTTGACGTAAAGGACTACAGGCTTTCTATCTCCAGCAGCAAGACCACCCAATGTTCCATTTGAAGGTCGAACTTGCATCTCAGTTTTCTCTAGTCTGGCATTAATATCTCTCACCTGCAGTTATATGCTATATTATACAACTCAGAGTAATAACACCCATACCTTTCTTCTAGAAGGAAATGTAATCAACATTAAAGGATCAAAACTAATGTTATCATTTATGAAACTACATGTTAAATTAAGTAGACTTAAACAGGAATGAGAACGCAGAGGGGAAGGGGAAGGGGAAGGGTGTAACTGAGCTGTTAATGTGAAGTCACAAAAAAATGAGAATATCATTCATCTGCAGCTACAAATAATTAAAATCAAGGCTAGAGAATGGAATATATTATTCTAAAATCAAATATTCACCATAGATGCAGGAAGCTGATGGCGATGAACTTCATCATGAAATTGAGTTCCAGCCTGCATATACATTTCCTGGAAAAGAAATAATGTGATCAGCATTTTGCAACTAGATGTGACAAAGTAATGACTCATGAAATTTCTAAGAGCAATTTCTCAAAAAGAATGGCAATAAGTGGACATATAGCAAAGAATTACTAGTCAGTTAATGCAACATTATTAAACATCAATAGCAGAAATACAAAAAAGAAACCGAAAATTAACCTAATAAATAATCACTGTATAGTTCTTCATAAGAGATCAAAACTATTAAAGAACTACATGCATCAATAGAAGCTAAAAACTTTTTATAAATATTTCACATTAATACTAACCTAAGGAACAGATATTTCATGCCAAACAACCAATGTCAAACTGAGTTCATGAACAAGAAAGGAATGCAGAAAATTGAAAAGAGGGGTGGGGATCTAAACTTGAGTCGCAAGAAATCAAATTGAGATGATTTTCTTTGTTTATATGCTAAATATAACTAAGAGAATATTTTTGGCACAACCTACTGATATCAAATTACATAAACATTGCTTTTGACATATTAATCGTAGCCTAGGTCACAGCAAGCTGTCAAGAAAATTTTTTCTAGTTTTTGTTTTCCAACAAAAAGGAGTCCTGACCAACTTAAGTTTTTAATGTTTTCCTGACTAGAAAACAGATTCAGAACCCTGATGTTTGTGCCTATTGATTTTTTCATTGCATGTCTTTGTCTTCTAAAGGCAAGTAAAAAACTTATTGCAAGCATATCAACATGTTTTTCCTTAACTGATAGGCAGAACAGCTGCCTCTAGAGTAAGCCCACCTATCAGGATTCAGGCTATCATTTGTATATTTAGGAAAAAGTGAAAGTTCCTTTAAAACATCGATTAGAAATTTGAATATGACCAAAACAAGAATAAGAAAATATCAATTCTTACTAAACATAAGTTAGAAATGTTGTTGAGCTCTAGTAAAGATAATACTAGAAGACAACTTTCACTGACCTCAATGCACAATATAGCAGCTTCACGAACACCAGGATTTGAGTCATGCAACATCTGCAAAATCTGATAAATAAAGAAATTTATATATGTCAACTTATCTCTGTCACATATACAGATGAGACTGGAAATCCATTTTAGAGAAGTTAATGACTAATGAGAATACAGGGGGGAGAATAGCCCGTTGAAGTGGAAGCTCAGTAGATGCAAAAAGACTGATTGCGGATGTGACTGTCCGGGCAAATTCCTCCCTAACTCTCCAACTTCTATGCGTCCAGCCGTAAGAGCCCGCCCTTTCAACAATAATTGTTGGAGAAGAAACCTGGAATACAAAATAATCAGTATATTTTACAGATCAAACTAATTGTTTACCACTTATCTTAAAATAATAATTCAAAAAACTCAGCAAGGCACTCAAATTGATACTTACTCCAAAATATAATTGCAAAACATATAATCTAGTCCCTTTCCTTATGGAAACAGATATAAAAATAAAACCATAAACCACCGGGCATTGAAAAGAAATTTAAAAAATAAAAATTGCAATTGACAAATTCATGAGGTTGTACACTCCCTCATTGTATCACTAATCTTACTTGAAAATGCATATGGATTAAGGTAGTTATTACTTTCCACAACATACAACAGAAAAGAAAAGGAATGCTTCGATACAAAAGCAAATAAGATTTATGAAGACTTCAAAAATACAGTGTACTTTTTTATAGAGAACAAAATGCTGCATGATTTTACTAAATTGGAGATGGGTTTCAGTAATTTTGTTAACTTCCAATCTATTATGGTTTCATTTCTACCATTTTCTCTTGCTTTTTTTACCAACCTTTAGCAAGTAAAAAGCAAGTGAAAGAAACAACCACATAATGGGATCCAAGAAAAGTGAAAAAGCTTTTGACAACTTATATTCTTAATAAATTTTCCATAGCCATTATGACAATGCAGGTTCTTAAGTCTTGCTTTAGAGTGAAAACTAGAAAAGAAAATCTTAAAAGCTAATGCTTTAGTTCTTCACAGCAGACTTTTTGAACCACACTAAACATAAACGTATCTTTTGAGAGTAGGAGAGTATCAAGCATCTGCTTTTCAATAACATATGATATCCATAGAGGTAATTGCATGAGGAACCCTAATTCACGAACTTGCTTTCTTAGTAGTATTAATAAAAATTTAAAATGGAATGAATGACTAGTCCCACAAGAAACATGGAAGCCATCCCGAGGTAATTACGGATGGTAATTATTCAATTGCATAAAAGTATTCACTAATGACTTCTACAAAGCTAAGGTAACTTTAGAAAGCAATAAAATAAGGAATGAGTTAGGTTTCCATTTACCAAGAATTGCGAAGACAAAAATGATAACGAATTATTTTAAGGTAAAACAATTCGGAAGCCCTTGACTCATTCAAAGCTAAGAAAAACCGTATCTACTATCTCCATGAATAAAAAACATTCTGGTATGGTAAAGTTCCACAAAGCACAGGGACAAAAGTCTTCCATGGATTGATATGCATGAAAGTCAGTTATAAGAAGGAAAAGGAATTATATTGGCAGTAGACAAACAATAACATAAAAGGAAATAGATAGCAACTCTACCTCCATGAGAGTGAGAAGTAGGCGTCTCGCAGCGTCTCTGACGGGTTGCTTAGAGTCACCTAACCGTTCAACAACCGCGGGAACAAGCGCGTTGAAGTGCAACTTCAAGTGATCACCAGAGAGGACGGCGGCAGAAGCAAGAGCCTGGAGAGCGCCCTGGGAGACTCTGAAGTTGTTGTCGTTGAGGAGATCCATGCAGCAATCCACGAGCGAAGTAACCTCCGAAGAAGTCAGACTCTTTCTGGAACCTTCGAGGAGGTGGTAGAGACGTTCCACAGCCGCCATCCGCTCCTTGGTGTCTTTGGCGCGTGCCAGCTCCAGTGCCTCTTCCATCTGGATCCCGATCCTGTCCTCAGATCTAAATTTCTCAACCAATTCCAGTAATTTGGAAAAAAACAATAAAAATGAAAATTGAGGAAATGTGTTTGGCAGAGAGGAAAGAAATTCAATTTAAAGGCAAGGAAATTGATTGTTATTGGTAAAGAGATATTTAGCGAAGAAGTTGCGCTTATTTTCTTTGTTATTAATTTTTTTTTTCTTTTCTTTCCTCAAAAAGAAATTATCATTACGGATGAAAGGAGTTGAGCTGGTAGAGTGGACTGAGATTGACGGAGAAGATGATGAAAGTGTGTGGTTCAGGTAATTAAGGAAACTGCCCATCCCTTTTGTATTATTTTACGAGTTTTTGCCATTTTTTTTTGTTTTCGCGCGAGACTGCGATGTGCTCTTTTTTTAGTTTTTTTTGTTCAGTTGTAACCGTGATACGGATAACACAAGGATCAAGGATGGTCGGATACTTCAGATTTGGAATTTACTAGTCCAGCTATTTTTTGGTTTAAAATTTCTAGTTATTCTTTTATTTCAAACAACTTACTTTCTCTATTTATTTTTTTTATTACATTAACTATCGAGTAATTATTTTTTTATTTTAAAACCTTGCAAAGATTCGACTTTTATAGCTATTTTTAGATTATAATCTTTCTTTCTTTTTTCTTTTTTTTTAATCTCTGTTTAGTTACTGTTATTTGCATCGTGTTGTTTTTTGCAAGTGGTGGTTGAGGAGCAGCTGATGGTGGTAGAGGCTAGGAGCTGCTGTGGCGAAGGCTAGGGTGCATCGCGAGCTAGGGTAGGGTTTTTGTTTAGTCTAAAACAGTTTAGGTGTTTTGGCCACTTGTGTAACACCCCTTATCCGTGTTCAAAGTCGGAACAGGTTACGAGGCATTACCTAACTCAACTTGCTTAAACATGACGTTTCGGTCTATAAAATTTCGATTCGTCTTAAACACTTTCCATTCAAACCCATAACATGCTCATGCTAGGCCTACGAGGCCTTAAACATACTTCCGGAAGGTTTCGAGAATTAATCGGAAACTTTTATGCACTTAAAAAAAATTTGCCTAAATAGGGGCCACACGCCCGTGTGAAATGGGACACGCCCGTGTGGGCAAGCCGTGTGGTCACACACGCCCATGTCCCTCACCCGTGGTCGACACTGACTTATTTCACACGGCCGAGCACACACTCGTGTCTCTGGCCCGTGTCTCTCACACGGCCTCGAGACGCTCGTGTTTCAGCCCGTGTGCCAAAACCTTGGCATTCTGTTTATGACATCATCACCTCACTATGGTCATACGACCAAGGCACACGCCCGTGTCCTTAGACCATGTGTCGAATTAAATTCTACATTTAAAGTACAGACTTCACACGGCCTGGGCACGCGCCCATGTCCAAGGTCGTGCCTCCAACACGGCTGAGACAGACGGCCATGTCTCTGCCCTGTGTTTACTACTAGGCATTCTGACTTTGTAAACCTAGCATGCAGGGGACGCACGATCGATTAACACGCCCATGGGGATGACCATGTGTCCTACACGGCGTAGACACACGCCTGTGTGTCTACCTGTGTGGACATAAAAAGGCTATATTCCAAGCCAAATGCCACCCTGCATGGTAAACATACTAACTCCAACTCATATGAGCATCATTCACGACCCAAAGGTACATCCAAAAGCTCAATTCAAAGCATTCAGACAAGCATAAACTTCATAATTCATTGCCATTGGATATATATATATATAAACTTGTCAAGTGTTGGCCCATTTCCAATGACCAATTACAAAATGACTTTCGTAACATAAATAGCCAACACTTTGGCTAACAATTACGACCTAACAAAATACCCAAGTCCTATACATGTCATACTCAAAATTAGTCTAAATTGTTATACCAAAGTGATGTTGATAGTGTGATTTTCGAACTCCCGCGTCCCACGATCCTCGAGTTATCTAGGCAATACTACAAAGGAAAAGGGAAATGAGAGGGGTAAGCACAAAGCTTAGTAAGTTTGCATGGAAATAAATGGCAACAATAAGCTCACAATATAATCCATCCATGGCAATAATTAACCATATACAAGTTATAAGCTTCTTGCCTTATTTATACATACTCATACTTGCCCTTATTTAGCACATACCATGCCACATATCGTAATTGTTTCTTCGTGAAATACTCACGAGTACCTGTGTTAACTCAATCACATAACTATTAGTAAAATCCTCTTCACTATTTCTAAGTTAATCAACTCATCCCGATAATTCACTAGGGATACTCAAGGATGTATATTCATAAACTTAGCATAACATGAAACCAATACCACATCTCGGATATGGTCTTACATGGGGTCATTTCTGAGTGCCAATGTCATATCTCAGATATGGTCTTATACGGAATCTCTCATTAAGCATCGATGCCATATCCCGGATATGGTCTTATACGATTCTCATACTCAAATACCGAAGCCATATCCCAGATATGGTCTTATACAGAATCTCAATTCGATGCCGAGGCCATGTCCCGGACATGGTCTTACATGGGACCTTATTCATATCATATCTTGATGATAGCATTTTCACACTTATTATAGTCCCACCGGGACTTCAACATCTCGACTTTTATCATCTTTCTCATATAACACTAATATTCAATTTCATAGAATGTCATTATAATATCACCTATTCTCAAACATGCTAGAATAAATATTGATTCATCACAAACTTACTTCGATTTCAAAATAAGTTAGATCGTCGATCTAGTCAGAGACTTTATTCTTTCCCCGATCGAGGTAAACTCTTGGTTCTTCTTGCTCTATAATAGCAAATTAGGTCGTTTTAATCATCACATTAATAAAAGCATTTTAAAAAAAATCATGCTTTGGCAAAATTACTATTTTGCCCTTAGACTTTGGCAAAATGACCACTTTACCCCTAGGCTCGAAAATCAATTCTAATCAAATTTCTACCTTCAACAAGCCTAGGTGAACATTTATTTCTCTTATAACTATCATCAAAACTCAACATTCCACACATTTACTACAAACTTTATAACCATTACAGCAAGGTCCATTTAGGTGTTTTCATGATAACACCTCCTACAAAAGTTGTTTATCTAAAAACTATGACTTCTTTTCTTCCATAAAAATGCAGCAAACAACATAAAGGCTCTCATGGAAAAACCCTAAACTTTTCACCATAGTGCAAGATAGTCCCCTCTTTAGAAAGCTTAAGCTTTAGGGGTCCCAAAAGTACAATTTTTATCAAGAATGATCACTAGAATACTTACTAGCAAGGATAGAAGCTTGCTAAAATATTGAGCTCTCAAACCACTTAGTTTGCTGCCAATTTTCGGTGGAGTATAAGAGAGAAAAAGATGATATCTTCTTTTTCTTTATTTTAATATAAAACACCAATTTAGTCCACCTAATATCAACAACTTTGACCAATTTGACAATGTTTGTCTCCTATGGCCAGCCACTCTATTTCTTGGGGGTCTAATTGCACTTTAAAGACCTCCAATTAATGTTCTTTAGCTATTGAACACCTTTAGCTTATAAAATGGAACTTTCGCACTTTATGCGGTTTAGTCCTTTTTCGCGATTAAGCAAGAAATCGCTAAAATTAAAGCAACAAAATTTTCATGCACTTATATAATCATGATCTGACTCATAAAATAATATGAAAATAATTTTCTCTAACCTCAAATTAGTGACCCTGAAATCACTGTTCCAACTAACCCCTAAATCGGGCTATTACAATTTGGGCCGTTAGGGTTTTTAAATTTTGGGCTTGTAATTTTGGGCCTGTAATTTGTTGTAAATGGACTCTGGACTTTAATTATTTTGTTTTATTTATTTTTTCTGTTTGCTTTTTTTTTCTAGGCCCGGACAAAATTGGGCTTTCACAGCTGCCTCCCTTTGCTCGTTGTCGTGTAATGAGAATAGAGCAAAGACTTTCAAGAATGACCAATTTCGTCTAGTCTCACCGAATCTCGACCTCTTTGGTGCTCCCTTTTTTCAAGTAGCTTCATTCTAACCTACTGCAACTTCAAAGGTATAGGGTTTGTTGCTTCAATCTACTCCAATGCAACTTCAAGGAGATTAGACTTGTAGTTTTAATCTGCTCCACTACAACTTCAGGGAGATAAGATTTGTAACTTCAATCCACTGAACTACAACTTCAAGGAGATAAGATTTGTAACTTCAATCTGCTCCACTACAACTTTAAGGAGATAAGATTTGTAACTTCAATCCGCTCCACTGCAACTTTAGGGAGATAAAAATTGTAACTTCAATTTGCTCCACTGTAACTTCAGGAAGATAAGACTTGCTATGGTAGATTTAATCCGACCTACTGTAACTTCAGAGGTATAAGACTTATCGTTTCAATCTGCTCCACTACAACTTTAAGGAGATAAGATTTGTAATTTGTAGCTTTAATCTGTTTCACTGCAACTTTCAGGGAAATAAGATTTGTAGCTTTAATTTGCTCCACTACAACTTCAGGGAGACAAGATTTGTATCTCCAACTTACTCTACTGCAACTTCAGGGAGATAAGATTTGTAGCTTCAATCTGCTCTACTGCAACTTCAGAGAGATAAGATTTGCAGCTTTAATCTGCTCCACTGTAACTTTAGGGAGATAAGATTTGTAGCTTCAATCTGCTCTATTACAACTTCAGAGAGATAAGATTTGCAGCTTTAATCTATTCCACTTCAAGAAAATAAGACTCGCTACGGTATATTTAATCCAAGCCACTGCAACTTCAGAGGTATAGGAATTATAGCTTCAATCTGCTCCACTGCAACTTCAGGGAGATAAGATTTGCTATTATGACTTCAATACGTCCTGCTATAACTTTAGGGGTATGAGATTTGTGGTTTCACTGATCTATTACACCATTCTCCCCGGATATGACCTGTAGAATCCATTTCATAGGCCTATATTTATGCCAAGCGATTAGGATGTTATGATCAGAATGAATCAAATGCTCCTAACTAGATGTGTATGAATGATATTTGCATGAATGCAAAATGTCATTTTTCGAGAATGATCCATTTTTAATGCTTAGGTTGACATTCCTCGTCGTTCATCAAGGTTCTAGCACTGAAACATTACCATTCATTATTGTTCAGCTGGTATCTTTGACAGAAAACCCGAGAAAATAATCATAATTTAAACTATTTGTTCCCAAACATTTCCAACTCTTAGATTTGGTTAGTTCTGACTAGTGGTGTAACAGCCTGATTTTCAGTAGTGTCGGAAACAGTGGTTCGAGACCACAAAACCCGATGAGTAAGCTCATAAATTTTATTATTTAGTATTTACGAGTTAAATGTGGTTTTATAAAGATTTTTGAATTAGCAATTTAAGTTTATAATGAATTATTAGGTTCAAGTAACAAAATTTTAGGTCAAGTAGTTTTAGAAAATGAGGAATTGAGACTTCGTTTCTATAAACCGAGCCGTAAATATTTTTATAAATATTTACGGAGTATCATTAAGGTAGTATTAAAGATTTGTTTGAAAATTTTAACAATTTTATAGTCAATTAATTAAAAAGGACTAACTTGAAAAATCTGCAAAACTTGTTAATTATAATAAATAGTGATTAAATGGTTGATAAATAAATAAGTGAGGACTTAAGGAGCAATTAAGCCCAAAGAAAAAAGATGAGGCGGCATGTTAATGAAAACAAAAACAAAATAAAACAAATGGATGGCAAATTTGTAATTGTATGAAATTCAACATACAAATTGAAATTAAAAGAGAATTCTAGATAATTTCTTTCTTCAACTTCAGCAAACAGGCATGGAAGAGAGAGTTTAAGCTAGTTTTTCTTATTTTTGCTGCATATCAAGAGCCCGTAGATACTCTTAAAAAAGGAAAATTAGCAGAATAGTCCCTGAACTTCTACAAATCTTACAATTTAGCCCAGATTTTCAAGAGGCCGAAAGATCGGACTAGCACATCAAGTCACACTATCCAACCTATTCTGATAGTTTTTGTACGTTCAATATGGTTTATATGGCATGTATAGGGTTTGTGAGGATTTAATCAAAGTTTGTTCTGTGTAAATGTCAATAATTATAATTTTGCTTATATATATATGTTAGGTTGGAAATGAGACATATTGGTGATGTTGATGTGAATGATATATGTTTATTGAATTCAATTTGCGGTTAACTTTATTAGTCAAGTTAGGTGGATTAAATAGGTAAATTTAGGTATTTTGGTATATGTAATGACACACTATGCTTAAAACATGATTCTGACTTGCTATGATTGCTTTGTTGTGGTTCATTAAGGTGTTAAAATGATGTATTTAGGTTAAGACCAAAATGGGTGAGAAATGTGGCCTTGAAATGGCCTATTTTGGTCCACAGGGGCAGAGACATAGGCGTGTGTTTCAGCTGTGTGTGACACATGGCCTAGAACATAGGCGTGTGGTCTGGCCGTGTGTCCTCTGTATCTTTAAAATTGAGAAACAGAATGCCCAGGTATTTTCACACGGCCTAGCACACGGGGGTGTGGCTTGGCCTTGTGACCCATACACCTTAATTTTACAAGTCAGTATGCTCACATGGCCTAATACGCGGGCGTGTGACTTGGTTGTGTGACCCAAGTTAGAAAGTTACACGGGCATGGATGAAACACCCCAAACCCGGCCCACGAGCTTTGACCAGATCTGGTATGTTCCTCAAGAAAACCGGTTTCAAATTCTTTTGTTACTTAGAGAAAACTTGTGCGATTAAAAAAATATTGTTTGGGTTGGGCTTGTGTTGAAACAGACTCGATTTTATTTTTGGAAACCCATTTTTAATATTAAGTGATAAAACAATTAGGATTTAGTTTAAAGAAATTTTTACTTAAACTTTAATAAATAAGGTTCCTAAACATAATAAATAATAATAAATGTAAAATGATTCAACTATGGCCTTATGGCCTTATTACAACATATAATTTCCAAATAATTCAAGTACTTAAAAAAAAACTAATAGTTCCATAAAAATAAAGACTTCATGTTGAGCATGGCCACCACAAGTTTTGTCGTCCCGGTCCATCACTGCTCATCACCTGAAACATGGTCCCACAATGGGGTGAGTCAAACAGACTCAATGTGTACACGACACTAAATCATAATAGAATTAGGCATACAACAGATTACACATTCGAACAATGAATACAAGTTATGATGCATTCCCAAACCCAAACCTAATTGTCCATCCGCTACACACCCCCGCACACTCCGCCACACACCGTGGGGACTACTAAGTCGACCTCTCCTTCCGCTACACTCCAAATTGCGGTCTTAGGTCACCGCACTCGTGGTCTTAGGTCACCACGCTCAGACATCGTGGTCTTAGGTCACCACTTTCGACATCGTGGTCTTAGGTCACCACTTTTCACTTCCCTTTCAAACAAACCCATATGCCCATAACATATTATGCAATTACATGCCAAAGTTCACATTCTTATCATATTCTCATGTTACGAATAACATTTTTCATATTCCTAGTAGAAGTAGGAAACGCACTCGAGTACTTAGTACCATATCATGGTATTTTAGCCACTTTCATATACTTAATAACACATATATTAATAAACATAGCCATAATACATATTATAAAGTAGTGTAGGTACACACCGATTCGCTTAGCAAATTCCTTGAGATTTCAAATCGATCTATCGCTTAAATCCTTAATCCCTACATTTGATTAATCACTTACTAATTTAATAAAAAGCCATTCAACATAAAATCCAAATCCTAGTAGGATTAATATTCTTAAACTTACCTTGTTGCCGAGATTGGGACACCAACAAATCCCTAAACTGATCCTTGTTTTCCTAGTAGTGTCGAAATTCCTATAACCTTACGTTAGATTTAATCTAATCCTCAAAACATAAAGCATGGCCTTTGGCCGAATCTTATAGTTTCTTACCTTAGCTCTTTAAATCCCAAACTCTCTTCCTAATTAATGGAGATGCCGAAATACCTTAGATCCGAAATCCCAAATTCACCTTCCATATTTCGATCAATAAGATTGAGGAGGATTAGACTAACTTTCTACTTAAAAGAAAGGAATTCAATTATGATTATAGATCCTTACCCTTTATATTGAAATCGATAGATCCTTCTTGACACCACTTCAAAGATTCACTATGGCTAAATGATGCTCTCACAACTTTCGGCTTTTGGAGGATTAGAAAGAGAAGAGAAGAGAAGAGAACCCTAAGAAATTCTACAGAGAGAGAGAGAAGAAGAAAAAATTGATGAGTAGCCCTCTTTCCTTCCTTTTATAGCCAAAATTACTACTCAGAATCCCTTACTTGGCCACCACTCTTCTTTATTTGATAACTTTATCCTTTGAATTAATAATAATCCTTCTATTATCTCTTCTTTTATCCATTTAAAAAAATAAAAGGAATTAATCCACAATTATCTCTTGAAAATAATCTAAATAAATTTACTATTTATCTCCTATTTAGCCGAAATTTAAAGAGAATAAAACTCCTCTTTTGCAAGCCTTGTGCCGTCCACCTCTGTGTTTCTAGAAGCAAAAATAAAACTTCTTTTATTTGCTTCCCATGTGACTTGAACTCAAGCCCACTTGCCTAGCTTGTGGCGTCACCTACCTGGGCCTTAAGTGATATCTTCAGGCCACTTTACCAAGCCTGTTTGTGTGTCAAATTCTTCATATTAATTTTCTTAAGGCCACCTTGCCTTAGTTTCCTCTTTTAAGCTTTAAAACTTGACATTTCTTTTCATTTCCAAGTTTCCAAAAATTTTCGTTCGCTTTTTAAACTTGACATTTCCTTACATTTCCAAGTTTCAAATGTTCACTTTCTTTTTGAATCATTTCTAAATCATTTTCCTAGTTTCCATAAATGTTCACTTTCCTCTTTATTCCTTTACATTTTCAGACATTTCCTACATTTCCAAGACAAGACATTTCCTTACATTTCCTTGCATTTCCTTACATTTCCATACATTTCCTCACATTTCCTTACATTTCCTTACATTTCCATACATTTCCTTATTTCTAGAATTCACATAACACATTCATAATTCATAAAACATGCCATTTTACCACATGGTTCCTTGTGTCATGCTTCACACGGAGTTTCTTTTAAAGCCTCATTTACCTAGCTCCCCTTTTTACTTAAAAACCAATAATTTTCCAAAGCTTTCTTCTTCCATCCTAGATTTCTAAAAACCCTTAATACACTTCCAACACTGCCAAAACCTACTAACTCATGAATTAGGCACGAACGCATAACCCCTAATCTAGGATGTTACAATGGACATGGCCATGTGCCCTACTTCGAATGCCCATACAGCCTAAGACACAGGCGTGTCTCTTGATTGTGTGAGCCACATGGCCTAGTCACACTGGCGTGTGTCCCTTGCACCTAGGAGAAATTATGAAATTTTGTGAAAAATTCTTTAAGTTCCTAATTTAGTCCCGATTTGTTTCTAAAGTGTATTTTAGGCCTCGAGGGCTCATATAAGGGACAATATGAGTGATTTATGATTAGTTTCTAATATGTATGTTAAATAACATGAAATGTTCATAATTGATTTGAAAAGTCTGGTAATGTTCCGTAACCCTATTCTGATGACGAATAAGGGTTAGGGGTGTTACAAGTGGTCTTGTTTCAAGTCCTTGTACTATTTAGAAAACCTTTCAGACCAATATGCAGAAATCCTTTTACTTGAATATTATTTGTCCACTAATCATTATTTCAATGAGAAATACTTTAAAAAGATCGTAACAATGGACAAGATTGAAATTTATTGGAAGCAAAGCTCGAAATGAATAGATTAATCAAAATAGCAAGCATTGCTAAAATACAAAATGAGTAAGATGAAACTAGGTGCACCAGATATCGTAGCATGAGCTTCTCCGCACTAACTTCTCAAGGACCTTAAGCCTGATATGTGTTTAGGAGATCCAAATTACTTTGTTGATGCCCCAAGATGTAACATTCTTCCTTCTGAGAAGATCCGACCAGTACATACTCAATCTTCAATCCAAATTTGAGCTTCCTTTTTTCGGGTTTTCAACTCAAAACCCTTTTGGTCTCAATGCGCCCTTTGTGAGTTTTCGCCTTGGCCTTTCCCTTTTTTTAGGTGAAGTATTTCTTGACTAAATCCTAATTCACAGGATTAGGTAGGTTTTTTCCATCCATCTCGATCAAAATCAGCGCTCCTCTAGAAAAGGCCTTCGTTTACCATATAAGGTCCTTCCCAATTTGGCATCCACTTTCCTTTGAAGTTTTTTTGTACGAGAAGGATCTTTTTCAATACCAGGTCCCCCTCATAGAATTTTCTAGGGCGAACCTTTTTGTCATAAGCTCGTATCATTCATTTTTGGTACATTTGACCATGACGGATAACCTTCAACCTCTTCTCTTCAATCAAGTTTAGCTGATCATTTTGGGTTTGGATCCATTCTGCTTCATCTAACTTCAATTCTGACAAAACTCAGAGAGAAGGAATCTCGACTTCAATGGGCAAGACCGCCTCTATTCCATAAACCAATGAGAAAGGCGTTGCCCCGATGGAGGTCCTAATAAACATTTGATAAGTATAGAGGGTAAATGGTAGCTTCTCATGCCAATCTTTATAAGTCTCTGACATTTTCCCATGATCTTCTTAATGTTCTTATTGGTTGCCTCCACTGCACCATTCATTTTTGGGAGATACGGTGACGAGTTGTGATGTTTGATCTTGAATTGACTACAAACCTCCGCTATCATGCTGTTGTTCAAATTCAATGCATTGTTATATATAATCCTTTTTGGCATCCCATACCGACATATGATCTCTTTCTTCAAGAATTTGCTGACTACCGACTTTGTGACATTGGCGTAAGAAGTGGTTTCTACCCAGTTGGTGAAGTAATCAATAACCAAAAAGATGAATCGATGCACATTGAAAGCTTTTGGCGAGATTGGACGAATGACATCTATGTCCCACATAGAGAAAGGCCATGGAGAAGTCATAACATGAAGAGATGAAGGAGGCACATGAATTTTGTCTCCATAAATTTGTCACTTATGACATCTATTGGCATAATTAATACAATCCCCTTCCATGGTGGACCAATAATACCCGAATCTCATGATTTTTCTGGCCATTGTAAAACCATTAGCATGTGTTTTGCGAACACCTTCGTGAACTTCTTCCAAAATCTTCTTGGCCTCAACGGCATCCACACATCTTAGTAGCACCTAATCCTTTCTTCTTTTATACAAGATCTCCCCATCTAAGACATAATCATTGGCCAGCCTCCTCAGCGTCCTTTTATTATTCTCGGTCGCCTGATCAGGGTATTCATGATTCTTTACATATCGCAGTATATCGTGGTACCAAGGGTGATCATTTTTTTCCTCCTCTTCGATGTTGTAACAATGAGTTAGAGCCTCATAAATACTCATCTTGATCGATTTTACATTCTCTTATTTGTTTATTTTGACCGTAGAAGCTAAAGTAGCTAGGGCATCGACCATCTGATTTTCATCTCGCAGAAGGTAACAGAAGGTGATGTCATCAAACTCTTTAATTAACTCTAGGACCAGCCTTCTATACTTGATCAACTTGGGATCTCTTGTCTCCCATTCACCTTTAAGTTGATAGATCACTAGTGTTGAATCCCTATATACCTCTACTTTGATCTTGCGTTCTATGGCTGTACGAATACCCATGATGCATGCTTCATATTCTGTCATATTGTTCGTGCAATCAAAATCCAATTTACAAGTAAAGGGATAATAATCTCCATTTGGGGATACCAGGATTGCCCCTATTCCGTTATCCATAGCGTTTGATGCTCCGTCAAAATTTAGTTTCCAGGGATGTTTTTCTTGAGTACCTTCTTTAGTGGTTGCAATATAAATCAGATCTTCATTCGGGGAAATCAAAGTTCAAAGGCTTGTAATCTTCTAGAGCTTTACTGGCTAGAAAATCTGCTATTACACTCCATTTTACTGCTTTTTGGTTCACACAGATCATATCAAATTCGGGAAATAGAATTTTTCATTGGGTCATTCTTCCATTCAGAGCAGTCGACTCCATCATGTACTTTAGAGAGTCCATTTTTGAGATTAACCAAGTTATGTGGTACAGCATGTATTATCTTAGTCTCTGGGTTGTCTAGATCAAGGCGCAACACAACTTCTTAATTGGCGAATATCTTGTCTCACACTCTCAGTGTACTTCTTACTGAGGTAGTATATTGCTCTTTCTTTCTTTCTTGACTCATTGTGTTGGCCAAGACGCATCCCATAGAATTCCCAGATACTACCAAATACAGTATCAGTGGTTTATCTAGACTAGGTGGCATCAGTACTGGGGCATGGGACAAGTAATGTTTAACCTTTTCAAAAGTTTTCTAGCAATCCTCATCCCATATACCTAGATTGTGTTTCTTAAAGAGACTTAATATGCGGTCGCATTTCTCGGTTAATTGTGAAATGAACCGGGCAATGTAATTTAGTCTTCCTAAGAAACCTCAAACCTCCTTTTGAGTGTGCAGCGGAGGCAACTCCTGTATAGCCTTGACTTTTTCCAAGTTGATCTCGATCCCCTTTTCGCTGACTACAAATCCCATTAATTTCCCCGACCTAGCCTCGAAAGTACATTTTTTGGATTGAGCTTTAGCTAGAATTTCCTCATCCTAAAGAACAATTTCCTCAGGACTTGTATATGCTCTTTTTCTGTTCAGGATTTCACAATCATATCATTGACATAAACCTCAATTTTATTATGTATCATATCATGAAACAGGGTTACCATGGCTCTTTGATACGTCGCTCCCATATTTTTTAGTCCAAATGGCATCACTTTATAGCAAAATGTTCCCCACATGGTTATGAATGGTGTCTTTTCCATATATTCAGAATGCATCTTAATCTGCTTGTATCCGGAGAAGCCATCCATGAAGGAGAACAGTGAGTAACCTACCGTATTGTCCACTAAGGTGTCGATGTGAGGTAACGAGAAATTATCCTTCGGGCTGGCTTTGTTTAAATCCTTATAGTCTACACACATTCATACTTTCCCATCTTTTTTAGGAATAGGGACTATATTAGCTACCCACTCCGAGTATTTAACCACTTGTAGGAAACCAACGTCAAATTACTTCTTGACCTCTTCTTTTATTTTTAAGAGGACGTCGGGCCTCATCCTTCAAAGTTTCTATTGAACTGGCTTGCATTCTTCCCTTATAGGGAGCCGGTGTACCACGATATTAGTACTTAGCCCAAGCATGTCTTGATACGACCATGCGAAGACATCTTTGAATTCTTGGATTAACTTAATGAGGTCTCACTTTGTTTCTACAGTGATGCAAGCTCTGATCTTCACTTCTTTCTTTTCTTGTCTATCTCCTAAGCTTACAATTTCTACTGACTCTTAGTGAAGTAGAATCTGTTTCTCCTCTTGTTCTACAATCCTTAACAAATCAAGAGATAGATTACAATCTCGATCATTTTTAAATTCCTGAAGTTCCTCTAGACACATATTTTGCTCAAAAGGAGATTCTGAGCCAGTAACAACGTCACTCATATCATTAATATCTGGAGACTTGTTATAGGAACGAAGGACGACCCAAAGAACAAATGAATCTAAGAATAATTATATATGTGGTATGAGTATGAATGAAATAGAAAGAATAAAAGAATATTTGCCAAAATGAGATACAAATATGCATTTTATTGAAATAAAAATAATAGACATGATTTTTTCACAAAAGGATCCTTATTATTCTCAGGCTTAGAGCAATAAGTATGTTTTGAACATTACTCTAAATTAGTTTTAAAAATTACAGGTATTTCTCCCGCAGTCCAATTGTTTAGAACACTTCTAGGGATATAAGGACGAATGTCTGATAGGTTTTCCCCAATTCCTTCTTCGAATATAGTATTGATGTTCAAGTTTCCCAACATTCCTTTCAAGCTTTCTTTTTCTGCCATTCTTCGTTAAAGATAAATGATTTCTTCTAACACGAACATTTTGGATATATGGGGAAAGGTTATTGGTTCCCATTTAACCTTTCCCCACCTCATTCGAGCTCTTCTTCTTTCTTGTTTCTTCTCCAACTCCCTCTTCTTTTGCCTCACATCTGGCTTGCATCCTAAGCTAAAGCGATCTCATTTGTCCATCAGCATTGGTGCCTCGGCTCTCCCTTGAAGGCATTTTTCGAGTCCTTTTACAGGTAAGGCTTCTTTTCCAACCATCAACTGCAGGCACATCTTCGTGGTTTTGGATATTCTTGGTACTGGATCTGGTTTCCTTCAACAATGAAAGTTGCATTAAAAAATTCTAGTGATAGAAAGGAATATTCTATTGCCTCATCATCCGCTCTTAAGTATAGTGCGTCACTAGTTACTGATGCAATGATATCCTTTTCAGCGTTTATCGTCACCAGTCAACCTTCTGTTACCAACTTTAATTTTTAGCGTAGTGACGACGGCACCACCCCAGCCGAGTGAACCCAAGGTCTACCCAAAAAACAATTATAAGAAGGCTTGATACCCATGACCAAAAAATCTACCTCATATGTGTTCGGACCAATTACGAGAGGTATTTCAATCCTTCCCATCACCCTTATTTCTATACCATCGAATGCTCTAACTATATTTTGACACATCTTCATGTGGGAGCTACCCATTAGTAATCTGTTTAGTGTGGACAGAGGCAAGATGTTTAATGCAGATCCATTATCGATTAACACCCTTGGAAATGTATATCCTTTGCAGCAGGTAGTGATATGTAGGGCCTTCGTGGATCACATGCCCCTTGGAGGTATTTCATCATCATTGAAAAAGATGAAATTGTCGGCACTTATTGTTAACCAAACGGTCTAGCTTGTTCATCGAGATATCATTAGCGACATAACTTTCATTCAGCACTTTCATCAATGTGCTACGATGTATCTCTGAGCTCAAGAGTAAGGCTAGTACTGATATGCGAGCTGGTTGTTTGTGTAGTTGTTCTACAACACTATACTCGTTATGCTTCAAGAATTTTAAGAACTTCATAGCCTCGTTCTCAGTTAATGACTTGTTAACTTGTGATTCAAGCCTAGCCGTCTTTTCTTTCGTCTGCTCAACTGCCAGGGTTTTTTCTTTAACGGGCTTGATTCTTGCACTTGCAGGATCATAGAACCTCCTAATGCGTATGTAAAAACCAATATCCTGTCCCTCTTCTGAAGTGCTAACCGAATTCTCCTCTCTTGCGATCATCACATTGTAGTCATAATTCCATAGAACCCTTCTGCTATCCTTATAGGGAAAGTCACAGGTTTCTGAATTATGACTCTCGGCAAAGCTTGAGTTCCTACTTCATTATTTCTCGGCCGTGAAATAATCACCACTGGGTGGTTGACCTTGTGGGCCTTCTTCGTTGATCCTTCCTCTAAGGCACAAATGTCTCCTCCTTCCAAGCTTTTGACATCTTCAAAAAATTCTAGCTCCTTGTTATCCATCAGACTTTGCACCAAAGCTCTAAATTTAGTACACTCCTAGATCTCATGACCCTCTTCAGCGTGGAACTTACAGTAGCTCCTCACTCCTTTGGGTACCTCCTCTGAATCTTGAATGATTAATTACATGTTTATTATTTCTTGCCAAACCCATTTTAATGGGGATCTTACTTTCGCAACATTAGTTTTGGTCTTATTTCCTCCACTCTCAATTATCGCATTTACCCCTTGGTCTGAATGACTGGGTAATGGATTTCCTGCCACATTAGGTCCTAATGGATCATCGAACCTTACGATCCCCATCTTGATGAACCTTTCAATCAAATTTTTAAATATAGTGTAGTTCTCAATTGAGTGTCCCGTTATTCTTGTGTGATACTCGCATTAAGCATTCGCATCATACCATTTTGGGAACATAGGTTACATGGGTTTTAAGTAAAATGGGGATACCACCTGTGCATCAAACAGATTCTGATATAACTCCTTATATGTCATCAGGATGGGTGTGAACTGGAGTTTTTCTGTGTTTGGTCTTGAGTTAGATTCTTTCCTTGAAGGGCCTTGATGTCTGGTTGTTACGGTCTTTGGTTGGCCTATAGTGACTGATTTTGAATAACTTTTATACACAATCATGGTATTCTCTTCATTTTCCTTCTTTCTCGGGGCTGATCTTTTAGTGTTTTCCCCCGCATCTATTTTCCCACTCCTTACTGCATTTTCAATCATCTCTCCAGACATTACTATATCTAAGAAGCTCTTGGTAGCACTTCCCAACATATGGTCAATGAACGAGGATTTTAGAGTGTTTATGAAAAGCATTGTTGTCTCTTTCTTTAAAAGAAGTAGTTGGACTTGCCTTGCCACCTCTCTCCATCTCTAAGCGTACTGCTTGAAACTTTCACTTTGCTTCTTTTCCATGTTTTACAGTGTAATTCCATTGCGTGTCATGTCGGTCACATGGCTGTATTGTTTCATGAAAACCTGTGCCAGGTCTGTCTATTAGTTGATTTTGGCACGGCTTAACTGGTTGTACCACTTGGCGGCTGATCCAATTAAACTATCCTAGAAGCAGTGAATTAACAATTGGTCATTATTGACGTATCCCGTCATTCTTCGGCAGAACATTGTGATATGGGCTTCAGGACAACTAGTTCCGTTATTGTAACAACCTAATTTTAGGACTAGTCGGAACAGTGGTTTTTAGACCACTAATCCGAGGTTAAAGAAAATTATTTTGATATTATTTTATGTGTTATAGCATGATTATAAGGTTGCATGGAAATTTTGGTGCTTTAATTTTAATGATTGTATGCTTAATTGTGAAAAATGACTAAATCGCATAAAGTGCAAAAGTTCCATTTTTCAAGCTAGGAGTGTCTAATAGCTATGGAATATTAAATTGGAGGTCTTTAAAGTGCAAATAGACCACGTTAAGAGTGATGGTCGGCCAAGGGGGACAAAGACATTAATTTGGTCAAAAATTTGGTGAAATTAGGTGACAAAAAATGAATAAAATAAGACAAAGAAAGAAGATATCATCTTTCACTATTCACCCTTCTTCTTCCACCAGAAATTGAAGAGAAACTAGAGGTTTTTAGAGTTCAAACTTTCAGCCAAGCTATTCTCTTGCAAGTAAGTGATTTTAGAGGTCTGTCTTGATAATTTTTATACTTTTGGAACCCCTAAAGCTTAAGTTAGCTGATGAAGGGACTATTTTGCAAAATGGTTGAAAGTTTAGGGACTTTCCATGAGAGTTTTCATGTTGTTTGCTAGTTTTTATAGAAGAAAATGAATGTTAGTGAGTTAAGGAACAACTTTTGTGAAAGGTGTTACCATGAAAACACCTAAATGAGACCTATTAGTAAAGGATGAATTTGTGTAATAAATGCATGAAATAATTAGTTTTGTGAATTTTTGTAAGAGAAATAAATATTCAACTAGGCTTGTTTAATGAGAAAATGTGATGAAAAACGATTTACGAGCCTAGGGGCAAAATTATAAGTTTGCCAAAGTAGAAAGGCAAAATGGTCATTTTTGCCTAAATAGAAATTTTGATATATCATAAATTATAAATTAATTGAATGAGTGAATTTTATTATTATACATCAAGAAGAGCACGGAAACAACCTTGACTGAGGAAAAGGCAAGGTTACGGACTAAAACGTCGATTAATACATTTTGCACCGAGGTAAGTTTATGTGTAAATGATACATCTTTAATACATATGTTGTTACTCATTGGTGCATTCTATAAATGAGATCAATTATGTTTGAGATTGATTTAAATTGATAGATAGTGAATAATTCCCGTATGAATCTCGGAATAGATATGTAAGTGTAGAAAAATATCTATAAATATTCTTATTGGTGGGCTATGTGCGATACCACCGTAATTATTCTTTTTGGTGGGCTGTGTGCGATACCACCTTACTATTTATTCACAATGGACTGTGTGTGATACCATCATTTGTATTATCATTTGGTGGGTTATGTGCGTAACCACCGTAAATATTCTTGTTGGTGGGCTATGTGCGATACCACCCTATTATTGATTAATGGTGGGCTGTGGCGAAACCACCAGGTACTTCGTATTATTCTGAATGGTTCATCAGAAATTGTCTATGTAAATGTTTCATGTGGCTTTGTGGTGATGAGTACAGCATATGTGAGCAATATAAATGTTATACGGTTGGAAAGTGGTAAGAGATGAGATGAGTAAGCATGGTTATGAAAATGTGAATTATTCTTGTTTAGTATAAAATGTTATTGATTGATTAGCATATGCTATGATGCTTATTGTTTACATGTAAACTTACTAAGCTTGAAGCTTACTCCCTTTTCTTTTCCCTTGTTTTATAGTGTCAAAGAGTTGGCTCGGGATATGAAGATAATTTGAAGATCATCCACACTATCAGCTCATCTCAGTATATTATACTTAGCATTTTGAGTATGGCATGTATAGGGGCTAGACATAGTGAAATGTTTTGTTGTTTTGGCCAAGTGTGTTGGCTCTTTTCAAGATGAACACTTTTGTAAATGGCCATATTTAATGGATCATTATCATTATATATATGAAAAGATGAGGTTATTCATGAATATGGATAATACATGATTGAGTTGCTTGGTAAATGGTTGAATGTGATTGATGTTGTATGTGTAATGGCCTAAATTCAAGGTTATCGGAACAATGGTTTCGTAACCATAAATCTGATTTAAAGAGAAATTTATTTTAATATTTTTGCATGAATATTTATATGATAGGAAAATCGTATTAAAATATCGATAGAAAAATTTTACCGATTTAGTGGTTAGTTAGAAAAAGGAATTATTGAAGGAATTGGGTAAAAACAAGGTATCGAGACCTTGATCTCATAAAATTGAGTAGGAAATATTTTTATAAATATTTATAAAATGTTAGTAATGTGGTATTAAAATTTCGTTAGAAAATTTTAACGTTTGAGTATGTAATTAAATGAAAAGGACTAAATTGTAACAAATACAAAATTATGAAAAATGATTAAATAGTTTAAATGATAAAATAAAGAGGGCTTAAAGGAAAATAGACCCAAGGTCTAATTGGGCTGGATGGCAAAGGTATGAAATCAGCAAGAAAATAAGGAGAAATAAGGGTAAAATGGGAAAATAACAAAATTTGCTAAATAAAACTAGGACTAAATAGGGATATCTAGAAATCTCTTCATTTTTCTTCACTCTCATCAGCAAAAAAAACGCCATAGGGGGGGTATCTAAGCTGGTATATCATAATTTTTGCACCAAGTAAGTGAATCCTTGCCTATTTCTTGTAATTTTGTGTTTTTAAAGACTTTTACAACTAGGTCCTATCATTAAATTCATTAGTCTTTGATTTCATGGATGAAATTGAAAGCCACCATGGTTGGTTTATGTAAGTTTATGATGAAATAGCATGAAATTTAAGCCTTAATTCGTTTAAGAGATGATTTTATTAGGTAATTTCAATAGAAATTGATTTTTGGGACCTAATTATGAAAGTGTTTGGAATTAAAGTCTATTACTGAAATTATGATTTCCAAAGGTTATAAAGTAGTTTAAAGTGATATAATAAAGTGTTAATTGAGAAAAAATAAGCTCAATTGAGAGGTTAATTGAGCAGGGACGAAATTATTCATTCATTGAAAGTTTAGGGAAAAATGGTAATAACCAGCTTGCACTAAAACAGTTTTTGACAGCAGCAGTAGTCTAACTTTGAAAAATCACCATAAATTGTAGAAGTTGAATTAGAAGATGGAAAAAATATTAAATTAAAGCTTATTGAGTCTAGTTTCTTATGGAAGAAACGTTGTAAGCAATAGAATTGTAATTCATGAGATATAATAGGTTTTGTGAGACAAGGTCAGAATGAATTCAGGTTCCCTGTTCTGACTTTGAAAAATCATAAAAAATTGAATAAAAATAATTATGGGGAGTGGTTTATATTCTTAGAATCCTTAGTGAGTCTATTTTTTTATGGTACAAATGAAAACATTATTTTTATTCTGTATGCAGTGAGATATCTGAGATTTTGTGAAGAGATAGCAGAACTGTCAAACAATGAAACAGGGAAACTTTAACGAATAAACTGTACTAATTGGCTAAGCCAAAAATTATGAAAATTTTATGGTGTGAAGATATGTGAGTCTAGTTTCAAGGAAAATTAACGGTTCTTCATTTGGAGTTCTGTAGCTCGAAAAATAAATAATTTAGTGACTATGACTCAAGTAGACAGCTTTGAATGAACTATAAATAGTAATAGAATTATAATGAATGCTACATGTGAACATGAAATGTATTGAATTGATAATTAAATTTATTTATTTAGATCCGGAAAACTCAAACACAAAGCTAAATCGAGGAAAGGAAAAAGTTCCGGACTAGTAGATTTTGTATACAAACTAGAATCGAGGTAAGTTCGTAACTTGAATTATATTCTTAAATGTTTGAAATGTATGTTATTGATATGAATATGATTTGAATGTCCATTGTATGAAATTTGATGAAACATTGGTATATTTGATAAAAAGGGAAAGAAATCCCGGTTGAACGAAAGGAAAATTCGATGGATCTCTGAAAAGGAATTGACGGTAAAAGGATCTAGCCCGACGGGTGATCTTATCTGATATAGCCCTCCCGAAGAATATGTGGAAAATGGATTTAGCTTGGACGGGTGATCCGAATTAGGTCCAATTTAGCCTGGACTGTAATTCGGATCCAAGCTCATTAGAGTAATTGTCTTTGCAGGGATTTAGCCTCGACCGTAATCCCGACAATGCTCTATGAGTTTATATTACTGAGGATTTAGCTCGACCTGTAATCCATTGTAAAGATGAGGTTCATGAGTGTGCTCTCTCGATGAAAATGTGCGCACATGAATATGAATTGATTTGGACCCAATTTGTACACTAAAGTGTACCTCTCGAAAATCCATCGAAATTCGAGTAATTCAATGGGATAATTATAAAAAAATATGGAAATTATGGTATTGATGAGCTCATCAATGATAGTATATATTATTGATATATGAAAATTATTGGACCGACTTGAATGTTGAGTTTGTAAATGTTAAGGTAATAATGCATTGAATGGATATATAAATGGATATTACATTATATTGAAAATGTTAGGTAAGTATAATTCTTGTTACATGGGCTTACTAAGCACAAAGTGCTTACTCTGTTTCCTTTTCTCTATTTTGTAGTATTAAGAGCTCGGAGGTCGGATTCGGTGGGAGACACATCACACTATCAACCCCGAGATTTCTGTGTATATAAAGAAACTTTATTTTGGAAATCGACGGCATGTATAAGCTAATAAAGTAGATGTTAATATGAAATGAATGTAAGGTCAGCCATTGGTATGGCTAACAAATTTCTAGTTTCAGTATGTAATGAGGTTATCTTATAAATTTGCATGGATCTATTTTGAAGGTATGTTGATTGGATTGGTTGATATGAATTAGTCTCGGTTTAAAAAAAAAAATTTTGCAGGGAAGACTAGATTGTTTATAAAGGAGTTATATTGAGTAAAAAAAAAAAAAATAAATATTGTAAGCTCCGGTAATGCCTCGTTCCCTATTCCGATAATAAATACGGGTAGGGGGTGTTACAGTATGAGTTAGAGTGATAAAAAGAGCTTGGCAAATAGCTTTGTTCTTGTCCACACGGGTAGGCACACGGGCATGTGACTAGGCCGTGTGTCCCCTGCATGTTAGTGATGCAAGTTAGTGTCGACCACGGGCTAGACACACGGGCGTGTGCCTAAGTCGTGTGTCCCCTGCATGTTAGTGATACAAGTTAGTGTCGACCACGGGCTAGACACACGGGCGTGTGCCTAAGCCGTGTGCCCCTTATTTGGTTGCTGACGTCACAAATAGAATACCCAGGTTTTCACACACGGGTGATGATGCGGGCGTGTCTAGGCCGTGTGGAGGACACGAGCCAAGGACACGAGCGTGTGTCCGGCCGTGTGAAAACCCCTGTAGGTTTGAAGAGAAAATAAATTCCACACGGGCTAGGGACATGGGCGTGTGTGAGCACACGGCCTGCCCACACGGGCGTGTCCCATTTCACACGAGCGTGTGGCCCTGTTAAGGTAAAATTTTTCTAAGTATATAAAAGATCCCGGTTTGATTCTGAGGCCCTCCGTTTGCAGGTGTATGGCCTCGTAGGCCCATAATAAGAATGTCATGAATGTGAATGAAATTTTTTTTATTGGAATGAAATTTGATAGCCCAAAATTGTATGTTAAAGTGCGTTAAGTCCGGTAATGCCTCGTACCCAGTTCCAGAGTTGATTACGGGTAAGGGGTGTTACAGTTATATTTTTCGAATTTTGGAGTTTTGACTTTTGGTGAGAGCACTAGATCAGGGACTAAGCTCAACTCCTTAGCATTAACCCTGCAAAGGTAATCGACATTCTCCATAGCTCTGAATTTCTCTTCCAACAACTTGCACCGATCTTCTATTTGTTTTGGCAATTCTACCTTTGTTCTATCCATTTTGACCATGTCGTCCAAATTGGGAACAACTGGGTTGGTCGGATTATCCCCAGGGTTGGAACCTAAACCTGTTGGGTAATTCACTAGTGCTGAAGTGCTAGCTTGATATTGTTGAGGTCTTATGGTAACGAGTACCCTTCGTGGATATGTATCTGGTTGGGCTTGGGCATTCACTAAGGTGAAGCTTGGGGGATATATAGGGTCTTCATTATCATCTCCAGAGTTATTCACAGTATTTTTCCTTTTTCAGTCCCTCCAGCCGACAGTTGGGTCAACTAGCTTATCATATTTCGTTGGGACTCTTGTATTTAATCCATCATGTCTTGTTGTACCTTAGCTAATTGTTCTTGCAATTGGGCTTGCAACTGATCTTGCATGTCTTTCTGAATTTGTTCCAATCTCTCTAACCTTTGATCCATGGCTCTAGTTTTATCGCGGGCACCATAACGATATTTAGTTGGCAAATTCTTATTGGTTTCCAGGGTAACTATCATAAATTTAATTAATTAGGGTCTTTTTGTGAAACTTAATTCATATGATGAGATGTAATGCTGATGAATGAAAAAGGAATGTAAAAGAGGCATTGATTCTGACTCAAATCTATTAGAATAATTTTACTAGAAAACGAATCTCTTTACATAAAACGGATACATTGTACATATACAGCCTTGCCCTAATACTCAAAGCCTTGACTTTCCTAAGAAGCCAAGCTAATTCTCAGCCCCGATCTGACTCTGGTTCATATCTTAAGCTCAGCATGTCAGCTTGAATCACTAGGGTTTGTAAATGGTCAGCTACTTCCTATACTTGAGTCATCGCTTTGCTCATGATGTGACCTTGAGAGCATTGGAATTGTTCTTTCAAGTGTTCATTGTTTATTTCAAAAAGCTCAACTCAAAGTTCATAATTTTGTAGTGCAGTCAAGAGCTCTTTTATCTATCTTTTCAACTCTTCAATCTTATTTAGGCTTGCTTTCAACTCAATTGCGGAGTTGCAACTATGATATTGATGCAGTGACCTTTCTAATTCTATTACCCGGGCTCTTAATCCAACCTTTTCATTTTGGCTTTCTAACAAATCCCTTTCTAGAGCATCTTTTCGAACTCGAGCATCTTGGAATTTCTTTTCCCACTGATCAACTCTAATCTTTTCTTCTTTGATCTCTTGTCGCCATTTCTCTGATGTTTTACCCAACCCAGTAGTCCTTATCGACAAGCGCAACTTCTTATAATCTGTTTTTAGACTGTTTAAGTCTTCCTCAGCCTTATTCTTTAATTTTCTCATTTTCTCGGCTTCTAACTTCTGGACATCGACGTCCAATCCTAGCTGCATCTTTTCCTCTTCCAACTATTCTATCTTTTTCTCCAGCTCCAAACTCCTCTTTTCAAAGTCTTGCTTAACGATTTCTAGCTCAGATAGGATTACTTGTAGGTGTTCTTCTATTGGCTGATTGTTTTCTTAACTTGAGACAAGGATATTGTCATTGACTTTTTTACGCCACCACCAATCATATTCAGGGGTCGTCATGAGGTTTGCGGCAAATATTTTCATTCAATGAGTTTGGTTCCAAGCGTTCGATATTTAAAGAACCTTCTTCTTGTAATTATCACCTTTGTACGCAAACTCGCACTGAGCCAACCCTTGCATTGCCGGTATGAATTACCTCAATCTATATTGTCTCAATACAAGTAAAGGAGCATATCTAATAGCTCCCCATATCCCGAGTAGAGGGACCCAGTCGAAGTCTCCACATCGGTACAAAATCTCATCAGAGATCATCTAAGGAGCCCTCCATTCAACATCTTTATCTTTGAGTGCACACCCGATAAATCTTCCTTCACCCGCTCTCTGATATGCACTCAAAGATTTGAAAGTTTCGGTCAAAATTGCTAAGACGGGCATGACCATTTTGTCAAACCGGTCGAATAAGTCTGAAACTGCGTCATCTATGTGCCCTAGTGCTTTGGGGAAATGTAACAGTCTGATTTAGACCCTAGTTGGAATAGTGGTTTTGAGACCACAAACACAAGGTTGAAAAAATATTTTAATATTATTTTTAGTGTGTACAGTATGTGATTAAGCATGTGTGAAAATTCTATCTGAAAATTTTACCTTTTGTGTACTTAATTTGCTAAATAGATTAAATTGCAAAAAATGTAAAAGTGGCATTCTATTTGATTAAGTTCTAAATTGATGTGTCTTTATAAAGAAGAGGTCCTAATGTGGTTATTTAACCATTGAATGCCTTGAATGACGATAATAGATAGTGGATTTTAAATGTTTATAATAAGGCTATTTTAGTAAATAGTTTATTAAATGTTTGATTAATAAAACAAATAGGAAAATGAAGCCATTATCATCTTGTTCTTGCCGAAATTACTAACGAAAAAGAAAAGAAAAAGAGTTTTAGGGTTCGGCTAAAATTTGCCTTGACTGAGGTATGTTGTTATTTCGGTTTTTGATAATTTCTACGTTTTTGTGATCGTTGTTTAGCATACTATCAATCCCATGCCTTAATTTTAGAATTTAATGATAATTTTGAGTTATGCCATTGATGGTTTGGTAAGCTTTGTGATGATAGTTAATGAAATATGAAAGATATGTGATAGATTAACATATGTTGTCTTGAATTTTTGATGAATTTGGCTATTTTAGGCTAAATTGTGAAAATGAGGAATTGAGGTACTAAAATGTGAAATAAATGAAATATGTGTGCTTATATGAGCTAGAGGAAAATTCGACTAAGCATGATATTAAAGCTTCGGCTAAGTAATTGCGACTAAGTGCGCGAATAAACCGTATGGTTAAAGAAGATCGAATGATTTATGGCATCGAGTATTATGTGGTATATGTGATAAATAAATATGTGATGGAATAGGTATGTACAAAACCTATGTGGTTGATTATTTCGTGTATGAAATAGATGGTTGATTTTTTGAATTAAAGTTAAGGGGGATTATATTATGAAGCATTATAAATGTTTGTACATGAACCTTGAGATGTAGCATGAATGTGAGTAATGGCCTTGGATGAAATTGAATGGTGATGAGAATTGAACTATGTGTTAATTAAATTTTGTATATTAAATTTGAAAGGTTGAGCTATTTGTATTATATTACGAATTTACTAAGCTTTAAAGCTTACTGTGTGAAGCCTTTCTTTGTTTTACAGTGTTTTTAAAGCTAGCTTAGATCCAGGAATCGTCAGCGGCTTAATCACACTATCAAACATCTATTTTGGTATTTTAAGAAGTTGCATCTTTAGTGTATGACATGTATAGGCTAGTGATTATAGAATGTTTTGAGATGTATAGATCTTGCCATGTGATATAGCTTGATAGTTGAATAACTTAGTATATGTTTTGCTATATGAAAATGGTGTAGTAATGTATAAATATGGTCTTGAGTGAATGGTCATCATGGTATGGTTTGGTGTTATAGAAGTAGTATGTTTCATGCTTGAATTGGTTGACGGGAATGGTGATTTAAAATGTATGTTTTTGATGTTGTAATTGAGCATGTAGGATAACCCAAACTTAGGAAGCAATTTGGCCTTGGAAATGACCTATAATCGTCCACACGAGTGAGCACACGGGCGTGTGTCTTGCCTGTGTCCAATATTATCCATATTCAAAACAAGTCAGGATGCCACACAGGCTGGACACACGGGCGTGTGACTGGCCGTGTGAGCAAGTCAGTAACCTCCCTAAATTTCACACAGCTTGGCACACGGGCATGTCTTGTGGCCGTGTGGACAAGTCAGTATGTATGCCCTATTTTGCCACGACTTGGACACACGGGTGTGTCTGAGGTCATGTAAGGCACACAGCCTGCCCACACGGGCGTGTGACCTCTGTAACTTTGAAAAATGTTTAGGTTTCTGAAAAAATTTTATATGTGCTCAGTTTAATCCCGACTCTTTCTTAAGGCATGTTTAAGGACTCATAAACCTTATTAAGGGACTTCGTGTCAATGATTAATTATATTTTAATGGTGTATGAGATTTGGTTGTTTAAATGTTATGATTTGATCGGTAATACCTCGTAACCCTAGTCCGACGATGGATACGGGTTATGGGTGTTACAGGAAAATAACTAACTCGTAAATACTCAAAGTAAAGAAATTGACCCTTTTCTACATATCCAGATGTGCCAAGATCAAATCCTGCAAGCTTTTCCAAGGGAAACATTTACTATCTCCCTTTTGTTTAATTCGGGTCGCGACCCATTGCTCACTCATGCCCATTATGCTCATTAGTCTCTTCATGAAAGTTGGGACGTTAGCAGCTCTAGAATAAGCTTTGTCGGCTTGGATCCTCAGGCAACAGAGTAGAGTTGTGTACTATTTTACGATGGGCACCAAGTCTACTTTCCCAAAAGTAAAGCAGCTATAGTCAGGATTCCAATATTGTGCCAAAGCTTAGAATAAGTGTTTATCTACTTTGACATCGAGTAAATAAGGAAAATCACCATAGTTACAGTAGAATAACTGCTTGGTTTCATCATCCCATTGGTCCCATAACTCTTTCAACTCTTGGAGATTATTCCGAGTCACACTGATGCGAGTGAAATCTCATAATTCTGGCACATATCCCTAATTTAGGCTATCACCCTTCTCTTGTTGCATCTTCTCGAACCATATTCAGACGGCCGTATTGTCTTCCACTTTATTAAGAAATCCCTTTTCCATGACAGGCTCTCTATTTAGCATTGAACGTGAATCAACACCCTTTTCTATGATGAGAATGCAATTCAATCACAACCATAACAAAACGAAACAAGTCAGTATATTTCATACAAATCTAGATTTTAAAGCAAGTAAGAAATAATACATAGAGCACCTATTCGGGTGACCACTAGAAGTTCAGTGTGGCTCTACTTAGGGTAGGTTCTTAAGGCTCATTATATGCGGTTCGATTCTAAAGTAAGGGTACCTGAACCAACAGATTCCTCGATCCTTACCCATTATAGGCTCATACAGACTAAGTTCGATTCAGAGGAATACATTTCCCTGTGGCTATACGGAGATGAGGATCTCAAGAAGACATAGGTACGGATGTATCCCAAAAGCGATCCACTATCCTATGCGGAGGTGGAGACCTCATGAAGAAATAACTTCTCACTCCCACTTAAGAAGGTAAAATCGAACGATTATGCAATGCAATATGTGGAAATATACCAAGAGACTCGAACCAACAAAGCAAACATATCATTATGTAACAAAATGATGAAGACCACAAAAATGAAGGATGAAATGCAATGAATGGATCATAAATTTAAACCAAATTACCAATTTTTGATAAAAAAGACCAAAAGTAATCAACTCATGGCTTGACTCTCTTACTTTTTCCCCAGTGGAGTCGCCAAGTTGTCGAAACTTTTTTTTTTTGAAATCAACTTTTTTTTATTTTTTTAAAAACGAAAATGGAGTCGCCACAGATCCTTTTAATGAGGTGTGATCAGATCACCTCGCAATTTGATCGTTTTAATAAAAGGTTTGATTTACTAAAACAATGATTTTGGTTTACAAAATCCTAAAAATGAGTTCGGGAATCGATTACGCACGAGAAAGGATTAGCACCCTCGTAATGCCCAAAATTGGTACCTAGTTGATTAATTGATGTCTTAGTGTCGAGAATTAGAAATTTGAAAAGAGTTTAAAACACGATCCATTTTTGTATTAAGGCACTACCTGACTAAAGTAATTTTTACAAAAATGACTTATTTCAAGTTAATTGAGAAAAAGGATCATGTTCCGTAAGTTAGGACACAATGCCTTAAGTCCTCGAAAACGAGAATAAACGCCACTTGATCGTTACTTAAATCTCGTTTTTATTTATTTTAAAGCAAATATTCAACTATCTCGGTTTTAGAAATAAGCCATATTCCGTAAGTTAGGAACATGACTTTTCTAATTCTAAAATAATGAATAGTACCTTGATTTAAAAAATTTCTTTTTTATGCATCGTACGAAGACGGACGTAACATTTAAAGTACTGTGCATTTAACTTGTTTGGGCATAGTACAAAAATGAATAATTATATTTAAACATAATGTATGATATAGTGATAATGAAATAATATAAATGACTATATAAGTAGAATATTAGAATAATATATAATAAGTAAATAAGGAATACTATAGTAATACTAATGTAAATAATAATAATAATAATAATAATAAAAATAAAATAAATAAGGTAACTTGAAATAAGAATAAAAATAGAAAATGCATGATTAACAAATAGTAGACATGAAAGTGCCAAAAAAATAAAAGCAATAATAAAATAACAAGAACACACACAAAAAAGAGAAGATAATGACAATAAAAATGCACTAATAATAGCGTGGCGATAATCACATTTATTACTATTCTAATACTAATTAAATAATAAAGGAAACATAAATAATAATAATAATAATAATAATAATAATAATAATAATAATAATAATAATAATATAAAAGTACATAAAAGGAATATAAATAAATGAATTCTAATTATTGAAAAAGGTTAAGAAATAATAAATAAAACTGTTTATAAAAAAAAATTGAAGTTAAATAAACCAAGGATCAAATTGAAATTAGAATGAAATTAAGAAGTATAAATTGTAAATAAATAAATGAAAAGACTAAAAATGACTAAAACGTAACACACTAAAAATAATAGGGGCTAAATGGGAAAATATCCCCAAACTCCAGGACACGCGTCCTTTCTCGAGGGGTCAACGATCTGAGGACCAAATTGAAAGAGGTTTGAAATTAACGGTACAATCTAAGAGAAAAAAAATAAAAGAATTAGGACCAGATTGAGAAACAATGAAAAAGCGGAAGGATTGGGGCGGAAATTAGACCCCCACTAAAACACACGGATCATTGCTAGAGTTGGGTCGGATCTCGGGTCGGTCTCCAAAATGACATCGTTTTGGGGCATTTCAGACCATCCCAAAATGGCGGCGATCAACAAGCCTATTTAAGTCAATTTTGTTTTTCAAAAAATTCATTTCAACCTTTGCTATAAAGTTTTTTTTTTTAAAAAAAAAAAACCTTCTTCTTTTTTTCTCTCAAAGCCTTCTTTGGTCGGCCTTGGCTCTAGCGAGTCATTACCGCGACGGACACCGATCACCAACGACGGCTCCGTCATCCACGGTGGCTGAAAAATACAAAAGAAACCTCCTTTTTGGTCATTTCAGTTCCCTGAGCCCGAATCTAGGGTCTTTTTTTAAAAACTGGCCAAAAAATCGCCAAAAAGACAGAACCCTTCGGCTCCCGACTGCAAAAAACAAACACCAGGTGAGTTTTTTATTTATATATAATAACAGATTAAAAAAAGAGGAAAAAAAAGATCACCTTTGAAGTTTTTTATTTCTATTGCTTTGTTTGTGTTTTTTTTTTATTTCGATTTCTATTTCAGAAAGAAAAGACCCCTTAAAACCTCACAAAGATTCGGCTTTTATAGTCGTTTTCAGATTACAATCTTTCTCTTCTTTTTCTTTTCTTTTTATCCCTGCTTGGCTACTGTTATTTGCGTGTTGTTTGATTTTTTTGCAGGTGGTGGTTGAGGAGCAGTTGATGGTGGCAGAGGCTAGGAGCGGCGGCGGCGCAAGCAAGGGTGCGGCACGAGCTAGGATAGGGTTTCTGTTTAGTCTGAAACAGTTTAGGTATTTGGGCCATTTGGGCCGTTAGGGTTTTTCTAATTTTGAACCGTTTGAGCTTGTAATTTTGGCCTGTAATTTGTCGTAAATGGACTCTAGACTTTAATTATTTTTGTTTTATTTATTTTTTCTGTTTGGTCTTTTTGTCTAGGCCCGAACGAAATTGAGTTTTCACAAATACTAATGGCCAAAAGGAAGTGCTATTATTCTCCATCTCAATTATTCTAAAAAATTGTAAATCTACTTTTTCTTTATATTTTATCAAAAATTTTTATACATAAATTTGAAGTGTCAAGCTTGCTTTTGTTATATTAATAATTTTAGATTAATTTGAATATTTAATAGTAAAGATGGAATTAGACAGGGCTAAGTAATTTTTTAAATTACTTGGACATAGACAACTTTAGTATGACTAAAGTGTCATGCATTAATTTGGCCTTGTTATGTATTATCCAATACCAATGAGGGTTGTTGAACGTTAAAGACGCAACATATCTTTATCTAAATTGATGAATTTGAAGTTTAAGAATACTAAGCCAGTTGCATGAAACTTGAACTTATATTTCCCTTCAACTTAAAACAACAAACCCATCGAATTAGAAATTTAACTACTCCCTTTTTTATGTCATCTCGTGTGGATAAACTATGTATTATATAGATTTATGCTATCACTAAATGAATCAAATAAAAACTGATTTTTTCAGAAGTGAAATTTAAAAATCATGGCTGATCTTGTTAATTATAATTTTTATATATATGTCTCCTATATAAAATAAAATAAAATAAAAAATTATAAAAGCTTTTCCTACTTTAATTATTGCTTGAGGATTCATTTTCTGTCTTGTATATGGAACAATTTTAAATCTTGTGATTAGTATCTAACCCTTAATGAACCTACAAAAGGCAAAGTATTAATAATTAAACTCGCTTCAATCAATATATTAAACAATTATATATATATATATCGATAATCAACGGATAATTACATTAATTTAACTTCTTTTTTCATGATCTTTTTACTCAAGGAACACAAATATTGGGATGATATTTTGACGCCATATTCATATAATCCAATCATTTTGCAAAATGTTCATTTGCTTTGCTCTAAACCAAGAATAAATACAATCTAATAAAAAGGCTATATTTTCAACTTAGTATTTAACCCTAAGCTAAGCTTTCTTACTTAACGAAGCATAAAATTAACAAATTCTATACTAGCAAGTTAACTATGAGCCGTTTAAAGATAAACAATGAACCAAATAAACCATTCAAGAATTACCTTTCATTTTTCCTTCTTATACAAAACTTGAATATAAATCCTTTATAACTTCATAAATGATTCAATCAACAATTCAATTATCATCTTAATTTTTATCACAATCCTATCTAAATTGCCATTTAATTAACAAAAAGTTCCTTTTTAAAATTAAATTATTTGAAATATTTTTTCTAACACAACCCTATTCATAAACGACTGGTATTTATTTGGATTTGTCTAATGTATTAAGTTCATACGTTGTTAATATATATATATATATATATATATAACATTATTTAAGTGTATAATTAAGTTTGTGACACGATGTAAACATGTACCACTAGCATTTGTAAAATTTTTCTTTACCACTTTAACCAAAATTTTATTTGGATACGTTTTAATGTTATTACATAAAATGTTTCACCCATTTTGTTTGTATATACTGATATTGACCTTAATTTAATTGGTGTCATAAGTCAACTTGATACTAACTAAAAAAAATGACAATACCATAATAAACAATCGAAATGCATTTAATATTATTAATCTGATGGATTTACTTATTTAAGTTTCTTTTTACTTATAATTTAAACTAATTTTCTATTTTAATTTTGTAGATATTGCATATGTATTATTATTAGTTTTAAACATTATGTTTAATTATTTCTTATATGTTAATATTCATACGTTCTAAATATGTAATTTCTACACATAAGTCTTGTTATAGAATTTCTAGAATATTTATATATATTTAAAATGTTTCATGAAATTAATTTTTTTTTTTTTTAGGTTTGAGATTCCCTGGTATCCAACAATACATTAGTTCCTGTTAAATTTAAAGTCAAATGGTATTTTCAACATCTATAGGACTTTAATTTAAACTATTTTTAAAAATATTAAATTATTTATCACTCCACTCATAAATGTATGTAGTATTTATTTCACAACTTTTCTTTAGTCTATTAAAGATAATTTTAAGTATAAGCCACAAATTTTGAATATATATTGTAAAATGAATAAAAAAAACTAAATTATCTAAATTCAAACTTTAAAAAGATTTCAAAATAAAAGAAATAAGAAAAGGGAAAAAACATGGGTAATTTACCAGAAAATACCTTTTTTTTTCAAAATTTACGAAAAAGGACCTATTCATTAATTATTTACCGGAATGGGCCATTTCCCCTGAAAACGCGTCTACATCAGTGCGATTTCAGGGGATGCAACAGGAAAACGCGTCCCCGAGAGAGCATTTTCTGCCACATCAGCACGAATCGCGTCCTTGAGGGCGTGCTTTGCTGATGTGGCAAAAACGCTCCCCAGAGATGCGTTTTAACCCGTGTTTTTTTCAAAAAAAAAAACTATTCTCGAATTAAATTTTCAAAAAAAGGTCATTTTTTAGATATTATAAAAATAGACCAATTTGTTTTTTAAAAAAATTACGAGAATAAACCTTTATAAAGGCTCAAAGTGACAACACCATTTTTTTTTTTAGGTGTCACCAATTAATATGGAAATATAACTTACAAAGCAAATCGTTATATAGATCCAATGTCTTATTTGCCTTGTTTTCTTAAGCAATGTGGGATATGAGATATATGTATATATAAACTCATGAATAGTTTTGCAGCTTGTTCCTAAACAATATGGGATTCCTTCCTCTTTTAACTAACAACATGAGATTAAATGCTACTCTATATTTTCTATTTTTTTTTTACAAAACAATTTCTATTTTTTTTTTTATATTTTGTTAACATTTTCTCATATTATAAAATTATCTTTTGAGATCTTTAATCTTGTTGCATTTTAGAATTGTTAACATATACAAAAGAACTATTAAAAAAAAGAAAACAAATTGCACATATGAAACTTGTACATGCAATAATCTTCTATTCAATTTTAAATGTTTGAAGTTAATATCAATGCAATTCTAATTTTTAAAATAGTTTTCCATTATTTAAATTTAGAAGTTATACTTTTAATTTTTTATTTATTTTATTTTATATTATGAATATTTGATTAATAAATAAACGGTGAGTATTTGATACTCAAATAGTATTTTTTGTAATTTTAAAAATTGATATATCTTTTTAAATATTTATTTATTTTTAATATTTTACTATACCAATTAATTTTTTAATTCTAATTCTAATTTAATTTTCATCACCTAATGAATGCCGATAAATTTATTTTAGATATATTTTGACTAGATAGATAATCTATTTAAACATAGTATATAATTATGTTAAATAAGTTTTTTTTATAGAAATATATAATATACATAAAATATAATAATTATTTTTCATATTTTATATCTAGAGTAAATTACATTAATAGTCACTTAACTATATTTTTTTAGCTATCAAATTATAAAAACTGAAAAATGAACATTCAACTATTAATAATTTTTTAAATATTTATTTTTTTAATATTTTACCATACTCATTTTATATTTTATATATTTTTTACTTATAGAGTTTAAAAGTTTTATTTATAATGTAACAAATGTTAACTTTTTGTAAAAAAAATTTAAACTCTAAGTAAAAAAATATCAAATATAGTGTAGCCTTTAATCTCATGTTGTTAGTTAAAAGAGGAAGGAATCCCACATTATTTAGGAACAAGCTGCAAAACTATATATGAGTCTATATATACACATATCTCATATCTCACATTGCTCAAGAAAATAAGGCAAATGAGACTTTGGGTCTATATAAAGATTTGCTTTGTAAGTTATATTTCTATATTAATTGGTGACACCTTAAAAAAAAATGGTGTTGTCACTTTGAGCATTTATAAAGGTTTATTCTCGTAAATTTTTAAAAGAATTGGTCTATTTTTATAATATCTAAAAAATGACATTTTTTAAAAATTTAATTTGAGAATAGTTTTTTTTGGGAAAAAAATACGAGCTAAAACGCGTCCCTGGGGGAGCGTTTTTGCCACATCAGCAAAGCGCGCCCTCAAGGACGCGATTTGTGCTGATGTGGTAGAAAACGCTCCCTCGGGGACGTGTTTTCCTGCTGCATCCCTTGAAATCGCGCTGATGTGGACGCGTTTTCAGGGGAAATGGCCCATTTCGATAAATAATTAATGAATAGGTCCTTTTTCATAAATTTTGAAAAAAAAAAGTATTTTCTAGTAAATTAGCCGAAAAACATTACTTTAGATTAAAAGCCTATAAGATATTTAGGGTTGAAAAATGAAATAGCTTTTAAAAACTAACAACAAAGGGTTTGGTCACGGGTCATTCAAAATTGACAAGGCCAAGCCAACAGCAACCCCTTTTTGGTTTTGGACATCCCTCAAGCAAATGATTTTCTACATTTTCTTTTTGTCTGCTTCCACTTTCATCATTATTATGTCTAGGGTCCTCCCCTTAATAATTTACCAATTATTCAATTCCTCATTAATTACTCATAATTAAAGCCTAAAAAGCCCTTTACAGGTCATCTGGGATTTTGTTTCCTAGTCATAAGTTATTAGGCTTATGAATATCCACATTTTAGGTTCTAAATCCTATACTATTCGAAATTTATTTTATTTTATTTTTAATCTCAAGAATTTTTCTCTTTTATTATTTTGATTTATTCATTGAAACTTAAATGATAATATCATTAAAAAATTCATTTAAATTGAATTTCATGACATCTTTAAAATAAAAAAATTCACTTGCATAGTTATATATGTGAAAGGTCAAATATATAAATGAAAATGTCAAATTATGTTTTTTTAGACTTTGTACTATGCATAAGTTGCGAATTTAATCCCTAAATTTTAAAAGTATACATGGGTCAGGTCAGGTCGAGCTTAAGTATGATATTAATACACTTTATGTTTGCCCAAGTTTAACTTGACCCGAAATATGAGCCTAAAATTTTGATCAAGCTTACCATATTTTTAAATGGCTAACTCAAGCACATTTTAAGCCCACCAATATTTTTTAAATTTTTAAATAATTATTTATATTATCTTTAATTAAAAATTTAATAACTTTATATATTTTTCATTTATAATTTTATGTACAAACAACTTAACAACTTTTTAAATTTTTACATTATAATAGACGTACTGATAAAAACTATTAATTCTAATGTGACAAAGCATGAGAAAGAATACCTTGACATAAGCAAATTTCTGTTCCAATAGAAAATGTTTTTGCCCAAGCAAATATAAACAAATAACTTTTTGCTCCAAAGGAAAATTTTCCCATTGGAGCGGTGCATATATTTGGTAGTTTTTTTTTAAAAAAAGTTACAATTTTTAGGGGTTATATAAGGGAAAAAAGAAACCAAAGAGGGGGAGAAAAGAGAAAAAAAAAGGAGTTGCCTAAGCTTTCAAGCATCAAGATTTGACGAATTCCAATGAGAAGTCAGAGTTTCTCCATTGTTTTTCCTTCCTGTTTCCTTTTATTATGTATGGTGATTATTTTAATTTTAAGATGTTTCTCAAATTCTCCATGAACTAGATCTCTTTTCTAGGGTTACAATAGATTTCATGCTTAGTTAATTGAATGTTATCTATTTTCATTTCTTTTGTTGTTGATAGGGTTTTGATTATTTATTCATTCTTGTTCTTCTTTGATAATAGTTTGGCCAAATATTAGTTCGACAAAACCTAAAGAAATCATAAAAGAACTTTTTGTTTTAGGTCTAGAATGAATAACTCTTGGTCTTAATTATATGAGCCAATCCGTGATTCATAATTAGGACAGGAATATACTTGATTACCTTGGGTAGCCATAATTAGAGTTATTTTTTATCAATTTGGTTTACATTATTGACATAGAAATATAGCTCAATAGTTAGATTAAATTAGTTCTTAAATTGCTCGGAAGAGAATTAAGGGAATTTTAGTTCCCCAGGTTAATAATCTGTAACACCCCTAAGCCGTCTATGTCGTCGAATTGGGGTCACGGAGTATTACGATAACATTACAAACAATTAACATTACTTTAAAATGAAATGTTCAATATAATGATAATAAAACAAATCACATATCAATCGTAACTGGCCGTACATAAATAGACCTTAAAACGAGTTTACGAGACCCTAAAAATAAGTTGGAAACATTCTAGGGTCAATTTGAAACAAAATGGAAAATGTTGGGAAAAATTGAAAATTTTGGAAATAAGGGACACACGGCGGTGTGGCCAGGCCATTGAAAAGCCCCAGGCTGTGTGACTTTCAAAATTGGGATACACGACTGTGTCCCAATTCGTGTCTCTACCCATGTAACTCATTGACTTGAGACACACGGTCGTGTCTGTAACACCCTTTACCCGAGACCGTCGCCAGAGTTGAGTACGAGGCATTACCAGACTTAACTTACTAGTTCGGGGCATAAAAATTTGCTTTTAAAATTAATTCATTCACATACATCTGATGGGCTCGAAACTAACTAATATTTCGACAAAGGCAAGCGCACCTATCGAACAGTAGTATAGTTATGGTGAGTCTGGATTATCGTATCCTCAAGGACTAAAATTACTAGTAATAACTATCTTTTTATTATCTAGCCTAATAATTAAGGGGATTTATTTTAAATCTAAGTTTAGCTAACTAATTTAACTAACTAAATGATTATGAACGTGACAGAGAGTGAATTGGGAAAATACTTTGAGACAACTTATATGAGATAGGCAATACCTAAGGAAAAATCCACCTAGACTTCACTTATTACTTTTGATTCATATAATCTATTCACTTGACTTAATCCGTAGAAATCCCTGATTTATGTTAATATCTCTTTCAAGACTAAAAACAACTGACTCTAGGTTGATTAATTGAAGTCACTTTCTAATTAAAACCCCTATTGTCGCATTAACTCGATCTATGGATCCCCTTATTAGATTTGACTCTAATCCAGTAGATTTTCGTCACCCTATTTCTAGGGTTGTAATCAACTTGTGTTGATCTTGTCTTAAACAGGGACTTTTTCTCCACTAAATAAGCACATTCAACTTTGAATCAATAACCTGAATTATCAAAACAAGAATAAGAACTCACAATTCAGAATAAGAACAAGTATTTGTCTTATA
The DNA here is from genome assembly GCA_025503065.1 of Gossypium bickii. Lineage (NCBI taxonomy): Eukaryota > Viridiplantae > Streptophyta > Magnoliopsida > Malvales > Malvaceae > Gossypium > Gossypium bickii. Next base: position 48,069,572 of record CP106719.1, read on the forward strand.
AATCAAATAATAATAAGATTCGTCTTAGGTTTCATCCCCTTAGGTATTTAGGGGATTTAGTTCATAGTAAAAGAGGGAAACATGTTAAAATAGGGAAAACAACAAAATATAAGAAAACCCAAAAACTTCTAAAAAACTCGATGGGAGATCCTTAGTCTTGATGGAGATCCTTCTCCTAAGCTGTTCCTGACGGTTGTCTTGGAGTATTTTCTACCTTTCACTCGGCGTCCCCTTTTAGGTTGCCCCCTAGGGTGTTTATATAAGCTTTGAGATGTCTTACTTGGCCCACAAGTAGCCTATTCCGAATAGAATTCATCCTGATTTCGGCAGGGACACGCCCGTGTGACACGTCCGTGGTGGACTCCTTCTGCCATGCTCGATTCTACTCGCCACACATGGCCATGTGATCTGCCCATGGTTAATAGTCCAGGCCGTGTGATTTCTAATGTAGTCCCATTTTGTCCCTTTTTGGCCCGTTTCTCGATCTTTTCGACTTTTAAGCTCTCCTGAGTATAAAACATGAAACTAAAGCATTAGGAATATCGAATTCATTAAATCTAATGAAAATTCATCCAAAATTAAGCCAAGCATGGAGTAAAATATGTGTAAATTATGGTTTATCAAATATCCCCACACTTAAGCCTTTTCTTGTCCTCAAGCAAAATTCTCAACTCACACTTAAAATTAACTTCCTCAATTCATAATTCTTATCAATAATGTTTCATCATAATTCATAGATAATTCATACATTGATAATTTAACTAAAAGAGCCCTAAAGATTCAAACAATCTAAGTCATAAATTTTTATAGCATGAAAACATAGGTGTTTCCCCTTACCTAAATAATTACCTCTGATTCAAAACCGACAAGAATTGACACCCTTACTAAAGATTCACTCAAATCACTCAAGGTGTTTAAGGTTCAAATTAAGCACTCGAAAGTCAAACATGAAAAGTTAATCCCATAGGCTTGCATGAAAATCAAATCTCCACCACTATAAAATGAGACGATACACAAATCAAAAGGTCTTGAAAGGGTTGTAATGGGGCTTGGGTTAAAGGTGTGGATACAGGCTGAATTAGAGGGTTAAAATTGAGATCAAATTTACCAATTACCTAACTAGAAAAATAACTAATACTGAATAATTACATTGATTGAAAACTTATCACTAAATAACACGAGCTTCTTCTAACGATATGAAATTAATAGTTTAAGCTCATAACATTAATAATGAATAAATTTACAACTTTTTTTTTTAAGAATAAGAACATACAATAGAATTTAACAGCTAAACTAAAGAAGATAGTTAGGCAACTGATTAAATCAACTCTCGAAAAAAAGAGGGGGTTAAAGGAGGAGATGTAAAAATTTGGTTTTGGGTTAATATTAATGGGTGAGTCAAGAAATAGTTTATTGGGCTAAAAATGGTTCACTATAGAGTTAATTATGAAGGTAGGCTTTTTATGAAGTAAGTGGATTAAAACCTAGGTGCCTTTATCATCTCAATATATCAAATCAAAAGTGTGGTCTCGACATGTATAATCGAAGCAATTTCTAGAATAACAAATCAATATTGACACACTCATAATCAATAAAGCGAGCAAGAAAAATATATGCTCCAAAAGGCTCAAAATCTCACAAAAATTATGGTTTTTGATGTCAACCTTGCAAATTTCAAACTTCAAAGTAATATTGAAGATTAGGGAAACAACCTAATTTTTTTTTAAATTCTGAAAATAGACTTATCATGCTTAATTCTCTAATATCTTAAAGTTTAAACCATTAATGCACAATTATCTATGACTTAATCCGAAACATATCAATGAAAATCATAAATCAATAGAAGTTTCATTCTAATAGTAATATGAGAGAATTACTTAAGAACAAGGCATAATTCAGTATTGTTGACACCTACCCACACTTAAGATGTCCATTGTCCTCAATGTACAAAAATAGATATCTACAATATATAAAATCATAAGATAGGGAGAGAAGTGAACTTCCTGAATTTTGGATGGAGTCAGGGAAAAGAAACGGTAAGTTAGGCATAGATGAACACGGAGATCGATACTTCAGTGGAGGTGTGGCTGTTCCTTAATAGCCCTTTGAACCTAAATTAAAGAAACCAAAATACAATAATATAAATTAAAAACAAGAAAGATAAAACGACAGAATTTAAAAATGAAAATAAAAGAAAAAGAAAAACTAAATGGACTCAAAGGTCCTTGTCTTATCGAGTTAATGAAGCGGCCGGCATGAACTTATGTAGATTGGTTTCCCACGGGGAGACTGTGCTAGGGTCTTTTTGCTTCTTCGACATGGGGATGGTAGTGTAAAGAAAGAATGAAGGAAAGGGGGCAAGGAGAATGAAAGGAGAAAGATAATAGAAAAAGAAATGGGTGTGGTGGTTAGGGTTTGGGAGAAGAAGAATTTGGGGAGAATGTGAGAAGAAGGGGGGTTTTAAATAGGAATCAGGGTATATGGTTGTGGCCCACGCCCATGTGCCATGGGCGTTTTAGGTCACACGGCCGTATCGCACGGCCGTGTGGTGTTTCGTTTGTTTCTCCCACGCCTGTGTAGAGGTTGTCACGCCCATTTTGATTAATCAGTGTCGACCACAGCCTAGGGAAACCTGCGTGTCGCACACCCGTGTCACTTTCTCAGTGTCGACCACGACCGTATCGCATGGTCGTGGAATTTTATCGCCGCCTATGGTTTGGGGATTTTTTCATCCTTGGTTCGCACGGTTTCTGCCACGCCGATGTGCCTATTCGTGGTGTCCACATGGCCATGGCCACGCCCTTGTGCAAGGCTGTGTGGATAGAGAAACCTGCGTTTTATTAATTTGGTTAGTTTGGAGTTAGGTGCTAAAAATCGGAGATATAACATTAGTGAAGTTAGTGCTAAGGTTGCCTCCCGAGAAGTGCTCGTTTAATGTCTTAAACTAGACTTACCTTTCATTTGCATAATCATGGTGGTTTGAGGAGTTGAAACTCCTCTCTCCTACTATCAGTTCTATTATCAATATTCAGTTTGAGTCGAGTAGTGTTTACCTTAAAAGTGTCGAACTTAGGATTAGTTACCTCGACTGTTCCGTATGGGAAGACATTGATTACCTTAAAAGGGGTCTCTTCGTTTGTATTAAGGTCTGAAGTGGCGATTCGAGGGTCTGTTTTATCCAACAATACCTGATCTCCGATCTCAAATTGGTTTGGCTCATTTTTAGGATTGTCATGGAGTCGCTTTAGTTAATCGTGTTGTTAATCGTGTTTTCTTGGTTTCTCCTTGACATGTGTCTTTCACTCGTGTAGTTCATTGATCTGAAGCCTTCGCTCCTCATAAGCTATTTCTTTGTTGGCAGGAGGTCTAGGATATGGCTCAGTTGTGTAATTTCGTGGTGCTTCCTAAAAAAAAGGTTGAACCGAATGGTCATTAATAGAATTTATGTTCTCACCTTTATTACTCGATGTCCTAGCTGTGTCAAGAGCCTGAATAGTGATCGTTTTGTCACCTACACGAAGTGTGAGTTCACCTGTACCAACATCAATTTTAGTTTTAGCAGTTGCTAAAAAGGGTCTTCCTAAAATTAAAGGAACATTATTGTCCTCTATGTCTAAGACAACGAAGTCTACTGGGAATATGAATTTATCAATTTTTACTAGTACATTTTCGATTATACCCCTAGGAGCTTTAATAGTTTTATCAGCCAATTGAATGCTCATCCTAGTTTGTTTGGGTTTCCCAAGACCTAGCTGTTTAAATATTTTATAAGGCATAACATTTATGTTTGCCCCTAAATCTGCTAAAGCATTATTAACAGATAAACTACCAATTAAGCAAGGAATCGTAAACTCCCTAGATCTTTTAACTATTGTGGTAGTCTATTTTGTAAGATTGCTGAGCATACTGCATTTAGATCCACATGCGACGCCTCGTCTAACTTCCGTTTGTTTATCAAAAGCTCTTTTAAAAACCTTTTTGAATTGGGCATCTGCGAAAGAGCTTCAAGAAACTATAAGTTGATATGTAATTTTTTTAAGAGTTTAAGAAATTTACCGAATTGTCCATCTGTGCGGTCTATCTTTATCGCATTGGGATATGACACATGAGGTTGGTATTCTGTACTTACCAGTTTTGGTTTATCATGGCTTACTTCAACCTTACCTTCCTCTACCACATTCTCTTGCCTCAATTTTGGCTCATCTAACCCTTCACTATCGTGAGCAGAAATGGCATGAAGTTGCTCCTTTGGGTTAGTTTCAGTGTTGCTCGGCAAGCTACCTTTTGGTCATTCTGAAATCAGCTTAGCAAGCTAACCTAATTGGTTCTCGAGCCCTTGAATCGATGCCTACTGGTTTTTGAGTGTTGTTTCGGTGTTTTGGAAACGGGCTTCTGACACCACGATAAATTTGTTAGATCGCCAGCACCCCCATGGCGCAGCAAAATAAAATTAATTCCGACGATCCAAACCATGAATCTATGTGTGAGGAACAAATCGGGGTGAAATAAAGGTTTTGAAATTACCGAAACTTCAATCTGAGTAGACAGCGACGCCTCGGCAACAAGAGTTTTGATCTACAGTCGAACCAAGCCGTAACCTTTTTCCGATGTTAGCCTCTACGTAGTCCACCCGGTTTGACTATGAACGGAAGAAATCTCCAAAACTATTTTAGAGGTTTATTTGCTTGACGGCTGCTAGACCCCACAAGCAATTTTTAGGGTTTTTTTCTCTCTCAAATCTGTCTTAACCTATTACCTTTTATAATTGGTATAATGAATCATAATTAAAAATAAATAAATATAATAATGTTTTAATCGAAAATTATAATTACATTAATTATATCCGAAAATTATAATTACATTAATTATAACAAGGATTTCGGTAAACTATATTTATTTAAATTTATTTACGAACCAAATTCATATATTAATAGAACTATGTTCTCATTATGTGTACAACATCCTTGTACATATAATATGTTCAATATTTGACTGCCCAATTAAATTTAATTAATTTAATTCACGTGACAACCAAACACAATACCAACTATGTTTTATTCCGTTCATCTCAACCATAGGGTGTGACCTTGTAGGTTCTTGTAACGTTAGTAGTAATACTAGAACGTTTCTAATGTTAGAAACAATGAGTGGCATCTAGCAATATATCATTGCTACCTAAGTTACAAGAAGTCATGATTCGACATAACCTTTTGTGATTAACCTTTCATGCATTAATCCTTAAGTCCTTTATCTCTGGAATGGACACAAGTCATGGAATAGTCACACTTGCATAGCCCGTCCCATGTTTCTTGATATCTTGAGTAGACTATGATATACAAATTAGTATGACATCTTATACCAACTTATTTGAGCATGGCCATGTCTCACTTAATCGAGTGGCCAAAGATATTACTCCTATTATGTAGGAGGGACTTATCCTATATTGATCAACCATATCCCTCTACATAGATTGTAGAATATCCAACATCAGCCTTTATAGAACTACCAGTTATAGTGTACATTTGACTGTATCAAAATATACAACTCACGATGTTGGGATAATGATGATCTCAAGTCTGAGGATCATATACATATTAATCACTATGAGTAATGTTGTGACAATTACATAATATTCCAAGAAACATACTCATAGCGGGTCAGTCCAATATGTTGTTCTCTAACACACATATTCATGCATTGATTTTGACACTTCATATCAATGACAACTCTTTATCATCAATCAACTATATGTTAGTCTTAATGCATTATTGTTGTCCTAGTCAACAATAATACTTGACTAAGGATCTTTTAAGAATAATCATATTATTCTCAGGACATTATTGTAAAACAATTTATTTGTACACATAGAAAAAAAACTGAAATAATAATGACAATGCTTTATATTAATAAACATGGTAAATCAAGTATGTTAGTACAACCATCTCATGATTGATCTTTGGGCATACTCTTACAATCTTCCACTAGCACTAAGACCAATCACTCATATATCTAATACCAAGCGACTTAGTGTGACGATCATGCTTCTGCTGTGTCAGAGGCATGGTCAGGGGATCAACAATGTTATCATCTGTAGATACTCTGCATATCTCTACATCCCCTCGATAGATAATCTCTCGAATAAGATGGTAGTGCCTAAGTATATGTTTGGATCGTTGGTGAGATCTGGGTTCTTTAGCTTGTGCAATGGCTCCATTGTTATCACATCGGAGTTCTATAGCATCTGATATGCTAGGCACAACCCCTAGTCCAGTAATGAACTTCTTGATCCAAATCGCTTCTTTTGCTGCCTCACTGGCTGCAATATACTTGGCCTCTGTTGTAGAATTGGCTACTGTACTTTGCTTTGAACTCTTCTAGCTCACAGCACCACCATTAAGGCAAAACACAAAACCTGATTGCGATCGAGAATCGTCCTTGTCGGTTTGGAAGCTGGTATCAGTGTAACCTTTTACACTTAACTCTTCTTCACCTCCATATATTAGGAATGTATCCTTAGTTCTTCTTAAGTACTTAAGGATATTCTTGACTGTGGTCCAGTGACCTTCACCGGGATTTACTTGGTACCTGCTCGTCATACTTAAGGCATATAAGACATCTGGACGGTACATAACATGGCATACATGATAGATCCAATAAGCGGAAGCATATGGAATTTTACTCATGCATTCTCTCTCTTGTGGAGTTGAAGGAAATATTTCCTTTGAGAGTGAAATACCATGTCTCATAGGTAGGAATCCTCTCTTAGATTCTTCCATACTGAACCTTTTCAGCACTTTATCTATGTATGTACTTTTGCTTAGACCTAGTTGTCATTTTGATTTCTATCTCTATAGATCTTGACTCCTAAGATGTAAGTGGCTTCGCCCAAGTCCTTCATAGAAAAACAACTTCCTAACCAAGTCTTAATAGACTGCAAGGTAGGTATGTCATTTCCCATGATAAGTATGTCATCCACATACAGTACCGAGAATGTGATAGTGCTCCCACTAACTTTCTTGTAAACACATGGTTCATCTTCATTTTTGATAAAACCAAACTCTTTGATTGCATCGTTAAAACGAAGATTCCAACTTTGAGAAACTTGCTTTAATCCATAAATGGATCTTTGTAGCTTACATATCTTTCTAGCATCCTTTGGATTGACAAAACCTTCAGGTTGTGTCATGTACACATCCTCTTGAAGTTTCCTGTTAAGGAAAGTTGTTCTGACGTCCATCTGCCAGATTTCATAATCATGAAATATATTTATGGCAAACAAGATCCTGATGTATTTAAACATAACTACAGGAGAAAAGGTTTCATCATAGTCAACACCATGAATTTGGCGAAAACCTTTAGCGACTAATTGCCCCTTGTATGTTTGTACATTACCATCCATGTCGGTTTTCTTTTTGAAAACCCACTTGCACCCTATAGGTTTAACCCCTTCGGGTGGGTCAATTAAAGTCCATATTTGGTTTTCATACATGGAATCCGTCTCAGATTGTAACACCCCGTACATGAGACTGATGCAAAGACTGGATACGAGACATTACCATGCTTGAACACACTTAACATACACTTACGAGCTGTAAAATTTCGTTTCGACATAAAAACTTCTCTTTCTTAGTCTATTCATATATGTTATAGACATACGAGGCCTTAAGCATAACTTTGAAAACTTTTGGAGCTTGATCGAAAACCTTTCTTAGAAACAGGGTCACACGCCCATGTGACTTGGGACACACCCGTGTACCCCTTAACATGCCCATCTCTTCCAACCGTGGGGAGTTACTGACTTGATCCGCACGGCCTGGGCACACGCCCATGCCCAAACCGTGTGTCTTACACGGCTCATGCACACGGCCATGAGATTTACCCGTGGCCTATTCTGACTAATAATAATATGGTGCAGGGTACGCACGACCTAGACATACGCCCGTGTGCCTAACTGTGTGGGCACTTAGAGGCTATTTACCAAGCCATTTGCCACCATGATATCAAGATCAACACAGTACATTTCATGAACTATACAACATGCTTCATTGAATTTAACAACATACATATAGTCAATTTTGGCCAACCACTTAGCCATATACAAAAGAATAATGGTTTGATAGCCTATACAATGGCCCTTCTTAAAACATGTTCTCAAAATGAATGCTTCCTATACATGCCATACTTAGTAAAATAACTTGGCTATACCAAAATAGAGATTGATAGTGTGCTACGAGCTCCGACTCCAACGATCTACAAGTTAGCTTGGCGGGACTACATAAAAAGAAAGAAAGAATTAAAGACGTAAGCATTTAGCTTAGTAAGTTTGCATGTAAAGCATATATCAATATTTACTTGCTTAATATAAACCATTTGGCATAATAATGGTATCATAAACTTCAACTGTAGAGCTTACTTATTCTTAGATGTCTCATGATACTTGCTATTCTCATACTTATAAGGTAAACAAGGTACCTGTATCACTTGATCACATTGATCAGCATACTTTAATATAATAATCATGATCTCTAATTCATCATTCATAGCATAGATGATACTCAATTTCAACTTGATAATAACTTTGCTCACTTAGCTTTCTTGCTATCTCATTTTAACTTTACTCATTTTGCCCGATGAATTTTCGCGAATAACCGAGGATACTAAATCTCATCTTGGGTTCAAGGCCATGTCTTGACATGGACTTATACGAAGTCTTTACTCATGAACTGGTCAATGCCAAGCCTTTGTTGGGACTTGCATGAAATTTCTTTCTCTTGACAGCTTTTCAATGCCAAGACTTGTCTTGGGCTTGCATGATAACCGTTCAATGCCAAGCTTGCCTTGGACTTACATGATATCTGTTCAATGCCAAGCTTGCCTAGGACTTACATGATATCTATTCAATGCCAAGCTTGCCTTGGACTTACATGATATTTGTTCAATGCCAAGCTTGCCTTGGACTTACATGATATCTGTTCAATGCCAAGCTTGCCTTGGACTTACACGGACTTTCTTATCTCATGTGGTGGATCGAGTATCCTGGGAAATTCATCTTCAATCGGGACTTGCTCATACCTAATCTCATTGATTTCCTTGTTTAACATAGCATTAAGCATTCCATGGAAATAATGTACATTATACTAAGCAATTCAATAATAGAAATCATAGGGCTTAGAAATCATACAAACTTACCTCAATATACAAAATGTATGTAGATATGCAATTTAGTCCTCGACTTTGTTCTTGCCTCAATTTTTATCCGGGCTTCGTTTTTCTTGATCTATAATCATAAATAGATCATTTAATACTCACATTGACTAAATTGATCCTTTACTCATATTTTGGCAAAATTACTATTTTGCCCCTAAACTTTTTTATATTTGCACTTTTACCCCTAGGCTCGTAAAATGATTTTCATTCATCTTTCTTAAACTTCATGCTTAGCTGATTCATTTTCTCTACTATAACAATCATCAATTCTCACTATTTCTAGTATGTATGACCAATTTTTATAACTATTACAAATTGGTCCATACTATCATTTTTCATGAAATTCACTAAGGAAAAGATGTTTATCTAACATCAAACTCTCATAAACTTCCATAAAACATCATTTAACATGCATGTCATTCATGGGTAGATTTTTGAACATGCATCTTAGCTCATTTTATAGCTAAAAATAGCTAATTCATAATACGAGAACTTCAAAAATACGAAGAATATTAAAAACGGGGCTAAAATGAACTTACTAGCAAGCTTGAAAAAAATGAAGAACCCTAGCTATGGAGTCTCCAAATTTTCGGCAATGGGAGGAAGAAGATGAATAGATTTTTATCATCTTTTTCCTATTTTAATCATTTATTAGACAAATGACCAAAATACCCTTCTTTTTAAAAATTTCTATCTTACTAACTCATGCCCAATTTTGTCCAAAAATTATAATTTGGGCAAATTGCTATTTAAGGACTTCTAATTGATATTCTAAAGCTATTTCATTCAAAAAAGCTTCTAGAAACTCATATTTTGCAACTTTTGCAATTTAGTCCTTTTGGACTATTAAATCACAATTTAGCAAAATTGTTTCATGAAACTTTCATACTAGCATGCAAACATGTCATAAACCTTAAAAACTCATGAATTCACCTTGAATTTGTGGTCTCGCACCACTATTCCGACTAGGCCCTTAGATCAGGCTGTTACACAGATCTCATGGCCTCAAGCCATTTCTCAGAGTCTGGGCTCGTCACCGCTTCTTGATAAGTCCTAAGCTCATCTTGATCTATAAGAAGAACGTCACCATGCGTTGTAATGAGAAATCCATATCTCTCAGGTGCATGGCATTCTCTTAAAGATCTGCGCAGTGGTTGTGTTTCTACAGCAGTTACTTGTTCCTCAATTTCTTGTGGAATTTGCTGTTGTTCTATCTCTGGTTCAGTGGTATCTTGTGATTCTCGAATTTCTTCAAGTTCAATCTTTCTCCCACTTCCTTTTCTAGAAATAAATTCTCTCTCTAGGAAGACACCAGTCCGAGCAACAAACGTTTTGTTCTCAGTGGGATTAAAGAAATAATATCCTTTGGTTTCTTTCGGATACCCCACAAAATTACACCTTTCAGATTTGGGTTCAAGCTTAGTAGATTTCTGACGCTTAACATAAGCTTTGCAACCTTAAATTTTCATCAAAGACACACTGGGACATTTCCCAGTCCACATTTCATATGGTGTCTTTTGAAATGATTTAGATGGAACACGATTTAGTGTGAAAGTAGCTGTCTCAAGTGCAAGTCCTCAAAAGGAAGTCGGTAGATCAGCATGACTCATCATGGATCGAACCATGTCTAACAGAGTTTGATTTCTTCTCTCAGAAACTCTATTCCATTGAGGAGTACCAGGAAGAGTAAGTTGTGGGACAATCCCATATTCCTTCAAAAGATCATCAAACTCTAGGCTCAAATACTCTCCACCTCGATCAGATCGAAGTGACTTAATAGTTTTGCCTAGTTGATTTTGTACTTTATTTTAGAATTCCTTGAACCTTTCAAGGGACTCAGACTTATGGCGCATGAGATAAACATACCCATATCTACTGAAATCATCAGTGAAAGTAATAAAGTAGTGAAATCCACCTCTGGCTTGTGTATTTATTGGTCCACATACATCAGAATGTATTAGGCCCAATAAATCATTAGCTCGTTCACTTTTACCAGTAAAAGGAGATCTAGTCATTTTTCCCAATAAGCAAGATTCACATACTTCAAATTGTCCAAAAACAAATGAATCCAATAGACCATCTTTATGGAGTTTGGATATGCGTTTCTCACTTATGTGGCTCAAACGACAATGCCAAAGATAAGTTTGATTTGATTCATTTATTTTAGATCTTTTAGTATTTATGTTGTAAATGAGATTCATTTGATCTAAAATATAGAGGCCATCAATCAATTGTGTCGAACCATAGAAAACATTATTGAGATAAAAGGAACAACAATTATTCTTAATAATTATCTCAAAACCAATTTTGTCTAAACAAGAAATTGAAATAATGTTTTTAGTCAAACTGGGCGCAAAATAACAATCCTCTAAACATAAATCAAGTCCGCTAGGCAAAGATAAAGTATATGTTCCCATAGCTAACGCAACAACTTTTGCTCTATTTCTAACTCGCTGGTCCACATCTCCTCTAGTCAAAGTTCTATGTAGTCCCTATACAGAAGTACAAATATGAGAACCACAACCAGTATCTAATACCCAAGAAGTAGTAGTTGATAAATTAATATCAATAACATAAATACCTGAAGCAGACATATTCCGCTTGCTTTAGCCTTCTACACCTCCTCAATAGATAGAGGGCAGTTCCGTTTCCAATGTCCAGTTACACCACAATGAAAGCAGTTTCCTTCCTTAGACACCCCACCTTTAGGTTTCAGTGCAGTCTTTCCTTTTCCAGGCTTGGGCCTACCTTTGCCCTTGGGCTTTGTCTGAACTTTGGCCTTTCCCTTGCCCTTGTTGTTACGGACCATCAATATGGGCTTGGGTCCAACCTTTTTCATGTTGCCTTCAGCAGTTCGTAACATACTAAGCAACTATGGCAGAGTCTTGTCAATTTCATTCATATTGAAATTGTGGACAAACTGGCTGTAGCTATCCGACAACAATTGCAGAATAACATCAGTGGCCAACTCTTGGCTCAATGGAAACCCAAGCTTAGACAGGCTTTCAATATAGCCAATCATCTTAAGGACATGAGGTCCTACTGCGCTTCCTTCAGCCAGCTTACATTGGAATAGGGCCTTAGAGATATCGAACCTCTCTTGCCGTGCTTGCCCCTGATAAAGTTCTTTCAGGTGCTCGATCATATCATAAGCAATCATGTCCTCATGTAGCTTCTGAAGCTCAAGATTCATAGTGGCAAGCGTAAGACATCCAACATCTACCATGTCATCGAGATGCTTCTTGTAAGCATCTCTATCAGTCCTTGAGGCATTAGCGGCTGGTTCATTAGGAAGTGGTTGTTCAATGACATATAATTTCCGTTCTTGTTTGAGGACAATCCTCAAGTTACGAAACCAGTCAAGAAAATTCAAACCATTCAATTTGTCCTTCTTAAGGACTAATCGCAATGAGAGTGCATTAGTGTTTGCAGCCGTAATATATCTACAACAATTAAATATGCGTGTGAGTAAATTTACCAATTTTATATCAATCATTAAAAAGACTTTATTAAATGATGTTCCCACTATTTTATTTCAAAATTAATAACCCTCATATATTAATTTTGGAAAAACTTTCTCAAAAGTATTTCTAGTGGGTTAAGGATCCATATTTCATCTCCTCTTAAGTCAGCTTTGACTTTACTCTTAAGACTATGGTTATTTAGGTAAGCAACATTTGCTAATTACATCATATGTAACTCCTAATATTTGGTGAACAACTCTTGTTCTAATCATCTTATGATTTATCCAATTTACTTACCTCTAGGTTTCTAATCCTATTAGAGTAACCTAGTTAAGTCATTAACCTATTTTTAACCAGCGAATATCACTTGTTTATTCTTCATGTTTAACCAAGATAAATACTAGTACTTCGCTTTGGCAGAACCTACATAGTATTGATCGAGGCCTTAACGAGGGCAAAATTGGAAGGACATGTTGACTTAATATTTTAATAGAGGGATTTTATTAAGGTTGTTGCATCTCACCAATTATGGTCTACTTTAGTCCATTTAGTCTTTTAATTGATCTTATCAATTAATGCGGTTTATTATTATCAAATTTTAAAATATAAAATTGGCATGCTTTAGTCATCCATAGCATCTCATACATGAATAAATAAAGCAATAAATAAATGCAATAGTTATAGCCCATAAACTAAGGTGATTCAACCCAAGCCAATGGGAGAACCAAAAGGAAACCTAAAAGTGTAAGCCGTTTCACAAGCTATCGTTCCACACTAGTTGTCCCATCTTCCTTCTCGTCTAGCCCACATCAACTCTTGCAAATTTCAATATGCGGAAACTCGTTTTACATACGAAGGAGTAAGATGAGAAGAGAAATACAAGAGAATAGTAGTAAGGCACGACACGCAGGCCGTATTTATATATATAAAATTACAACCTTTTATCAAATGGGTCATCGGGCTATAACTATACTTTTCAAACACCGTGCATGTCAAAAATAACATACATAATTCAACGTTTTTTGCTAAGGTGAATTATAAAATATCCTTTCAACCTTTTGTGGCCCATCAAGTTTTCTTTTATTAATTTTTATTAACAAAACATACTATTAGAAGATGGGGTCTGAGGCGGAGCCCCCCGTGGTACGAACTGCATACCCCAGTCAAATGAAACCTCACGATTTGATAACTTTTATCAACAAAATCGTGTTTTCAGGATTTTAATCCTTGAGGTTTCATATCGGAACAACCCTTGTTCCACTAGCCAGTTAACTTTTATTGGAAATTGTAAATACCACCGTTGCATCATTACAGATCTGTTAATAGTTAACAGTAATAACATAAAATTGAATAGGCCACAACACCATGATTAACATTTAATCAATTATCGAAAGGAATAGTTATCAAGTTATGCTTAAATGATTTAAACAGTCGAAAACATAATATAATTAAAGCATGCATCTCATACAATTGTATCACTCAAGTATTTAAACCCGAGTTTGTATCACACAAGTGGCTCTGATACCATTTTTGGATCGCCGGCACCCCCATGGCGCAGCAAAATAAAATTAATTCTGGCAATCCAAACCATGAATCTATGTGTGAGGAATGAATCGGGGTGAAATAAAGGTTTCGAAATTACCAAAACTTCAATCTGAGTAGACAGCGACGCCTCGGGAATAAGAGTTTTGATCTACTGTCGAACCAAGCCGTAACCTTTTTCCGATGTTGGCCTCTACATAGTCCACCCAGTTTGACTATGAACGGAAGAAATCTCCAAAACTGTTTTGGAGGTTTATTTGCTCGACAACTGCTAGACCTCACAAGCAATTTTTTGGGTTTTTTTCTCTCTCAAATCTGTCTTAACCTATTACCTTTTATAATTGGTATAATGAATCATAATTAAAAATAAATAAATATAATAATGTTTTAACCAAAAATTATAATTACATTAATTATAACAAGGATTTCGATAAACTATATTTATTTAAACTTATTTACGAACCAAATTCATATATTAATAGAACTATGTTCTCATTATGTGTACAACATCCTTGTACATATAATATGTTCAATATTTTATTGCCCAATTAAATTAATTCTTTAATTAATTTAATTCATGTGACAACCAAACACAATACCAACTATGTTTTATTCTGTTCATCTCAACCATAGGGTGTGACCCTGTAGGTTCTTGTAATGTTAGCAGTAATACTAGAATGTTTCTAATGTTAGAAACAATGTGTGGCATCTAGCAATGCATCATTGCTACCTAAGTTACAAGAAGTCATGATTCGACATAACCTTTTGTGATTAACCTTTCATGCATTAATCCTTAAGTCCTCTATCTTTGGAATGGACACAAGTCATGGAATAGTCACACTTGCATAGTCCATCCCATGTTTCTTGGTATCTTGAGTAGACTATGATATACAAATTAGTATGACATCTAATATCAACTTATTTGAGCATGACCATGCATTTCTAGTCTTACTCAATCAAGTGGCCTAAGATATTATTCCTATTATGTAGGAGGGACTTATCCTATAATGATCAACCATATCCCTCTACATAGATTGTAGAATATCCAACATCAGCCTTTATAGAACTACCAGTTACGGTGTACGTTTGATTGTATCAAAATATACAACTCACAATATTGGGATAATGATGATCTCAAGTCTGAGGATCATATACATATTAGTCACTATGAGTAATGTTGTGACAATTACATAATAATCCAAGAAACATACTCATAACGGGTCAGTCCAATATGTTGTTCTCTAATACACATATTCATGCATTGATTTTGACACTTCATATCAATGACAACTCTTTATCTTCAATCAACTACATGTTAGTCTTAATGCATTATTGTTGTCCTAGTCAACAATAATACTTGACTAAGGATCTTTTAAGAATAATCATATTATTCTCAGGACATTATTATAAAACAATTTATTTGTACACATAGAAAAAAAAACTGAAATAATAATGACAATTCTTTATATTAATAAACATGGTAAATCAAGTATGTTAGTACAACCATCTCATGATTGATCTTTGGGCATACTCTTACAAAATTTTGTTAGCCTCTCCTCACGATTTGGTTTTTTCTCTTGTGGGTAAGGTTGCTGTTGAAAGCTTGGAGGGGGCTGTTGTCTCTAATTTCCTTGGCCACCCTATGAGAAATTTTGGTGGTTCCTCCAACCTGGATTGTAAGTGTTACTATAAGGATTATTCTGAGATCTAGAATTATTACCCATATAGTTCATCTGTTCGCTTTCTATGGGGTTGTAGGGTAGGTACTCTGTATTGTTCGTCTCTCCTCCATTTATATTGCACTGCATCACTGGGTGTACCTGCGAAGAACCACACAAACCATCAATCTTTTTACTTAAAAGTTCTACCTGGTTTGATAGCATGGTCACTGCGTCGAGGTTGAAAACACTGGTGGCTTTTGTTGGCTTTGTCCTCATAACTTGCCATTGATAGTTATTCAGTGCCATTTCCTCTATAAACTCAAAAGCCGCTTTAGGGGTCTTGTTATTTAGGGTCCCACCGGCGGCTGAATCAATCAATTGCCTAGTTGAGGGGTTCACACCATTGTAAAAGGTTTGAACCTGTAGCCATAAAGGTAACCCATGGTGAGGGCATCTCCTTAGTAGATTTTTATATCTCTCCCATGCGTCGTAGAGTGTTTCTAGATCCATCTGCACAAAAGTAGAAATATCATTCCTCAACTTAGCCGTTTTAGCTGGTGGAAAATATTTAAGTAAAAATTTTTCGGTATTTGGTCCCATGTAGTGATTGATCCTCGTGGTAACGAGTTCAACCACTGTTTTGCTTTGTTTCTCAACAAGAAGGGAAACAACCAAAGGCGAATAGCATCATCAGAAATGCCATTAATTTTGAAAGTATCGCAAAATTCCAGAAAATTTGCCAATTGATTGTTTGGATCCTCATCCTACAAACCATCAAACTGAACAAACTACTGAATCATCTGTATAGTTTTAGGTTTCAGTTCAAAATTATTTTAAGCAATAGTCGGTCTAACAATACTTGATTTGGTTCCTGTTAAAGTAGGTTTAGCATAATCATACATAGTAGAGGAGCAGGATTTTGATTCACCAGATTTGCGGCAACTACAGGAGGTAGCGAATTATTGTCGGCCATCTCCTCAGTAGTATTGATTTCGTCTTCTTGCTCTTCTTCTAAGTATTTTAGGCTTCGCCTTTCTCTTTGGTTTCTGCGAACGGTAACTTCTATATCACTGTCAAAAAGTAATGGTCCTGACGGGTTCCTTCTAGTCATAAACTAAAATTACCTACCAGAAGCAAAATGAAAAATTAGCAAAGTTAAAAATAAAATAAATATAAATTGCAAATAAATAAAATGGCTAAATTAATAAAACTTCAGTTTTCCTAATATCTTAATCCCCGGCAACGGCGCCAAAAATTTGATGGGCGCGAAACTAACTAATATTTTGACAAAGGCAAGCACACCTATCGAACAGTAGTATAGTTATGGTGAGTCCGGAATATCGTATCCTCAATGACTAAAATTACTAGTAATAACTATCTTTTTATTATCTAACCTAATAATTAAGGGGATTTATTTTTAATATAAATTTAGGTAACTAATTTAACTAACTAAATGATTATGAACGTGATAGAGATTGAATTGGGAAAATACTTTGAGACAACTTATATGAGATAGGCAATACCTAAGGAAGAATCCACCTAGACTTCACTTATTACTTTTGATTCATATGATTTATTCACTTGACTTAATCCGTAGAAATCCTTGATTTATGTTAATATCTCTTTCAAGACTAAAAACAATTGACTTTAGGTTGATTAATTGAAGTCTCTTTCTAATTAAAATCCCTATTGTCTCATTAACTCGATCTATGGATCCCCTTATTAGATTTGACTCTAATCCGGTAGATTTTCCTCAGCCTATTTCTAGGGTTGCAATCAACTTGTGTTGATCTTCTCTTAAATAAGGACTTTTGCTCTACTGAATAAGCACATTCGACTTTGAATCAATAACCTGAATTATGAAAACAAGAATAAGAACTCACGATTAATAGTAAGAATAAATATTTATCTTATAAATCAAATAATAATAAGATTCGTCTTAGGTTTCATCCCCTTAGGTATTTAGGGGATTTAGTTCATACTAAAAGAGGGAAACATCTTAAAATAGGGAAAACAATAAAACATAAGAAAACCTAAAAACTTCTAAAGAACTTGATGGGAGATCTTCAGTCTTGATGGAGACCCTTCTCCTAAGCTTTTCCTGACAGCTGTCTTGGAGTATTTTCTGCTTTCCACTAGGCGTCCCCTTTTAGGTTGCCCCCTAGGATGTTTATATAGGCTTTGAGATGCCTTACTTGGCCCACAAGTAGCCTATTCTGAATAGAATTCATCTTGATTTCGATAGGGACACGCCCGTGTGATCTGCCCGTGGTCGATAGTCTAGGCCGTGTGATTTCTAATATAGCCTCATTTTGTCCCTTTTTGGCCCGTTTCTCGATCTTTTAGACTCCTAAGCTCTCCTGAGTATAAAACATGAAATTAAAGGATTAGGAGCATTGGATTGATTAAATCTAATAAAAATTCATCCAAAATTAAGCCAAGCATGGAGTTAAAATATGTGTAAATTATGGTTTATCAACATCCAATATGTTCCTAAAAAGGGCCTTCGAGGCCCTAAAACATGCAATTGAAATGGTTCGGGACCAAACCAGAAACATAAAATTTTTTTTGATTTTTTAAACAATTCAAAAAAAATTATTTTCCTATTCATAATGAAACTGTCCATTTGCCTCATAGTCACTAAATTGACTATAACTCGAGTTACGAAACTCAAAATTTAGATCTATAAATTTTCCTTGAAACTAGACTCATATATCTTCTTACTATTAGTTTTCCAGAATTTTTGGTGTGACCAATTAGTACAGTTTATTAGTTAAAGTCTCCCCTGTTACACTATCTGACGGTTCTGACCCCTCTTCACTAAAAATCAATTATCTCATAATATACAATTATTTTGCCCACAAAATTTCTTTCATATAGGCTCTTATGGGCTTCTTGACATGGCTCGCTTGAACGCTCTGTTACCTTACCCAGTGCTCCTTGATAATAACTCTTTGGAGTTACCTGTAAAGCTCTATGAGCTCCGTGATTAAAACTCTTATGAGTTTACTGATTAGCTCGGATAAGTGTCCTAATACATGATTACATGGCTCATCTGAGCATCCTGATATGTGGTTCGAGAGTGTGCTTCCCAATTAAGTGCCCTATTGGGTACCCCTAATTATGAATTAACAGATTACAGATTTGTACACCTTGAGTGTACTATTTGAGTATCCATCGATATCTCAATAATTCAACAGATAAAACTCTCGACATGAGAAAAATGATGAGATAAATAGAAATATGCCTTAAAATGCTTTTGAATTATTTGATGAAGGGTTATATGATGAGCTCATCTATGCTTATTTGATGTACAAATGTATTTTATAATTTGCTTGATTGAGTATATTTGTTTAGTTAAACTTGTCAAATTGATGAAAAGCATGTTAATTATATGCTTAACATTAATAAATATGATTGGTAAGTTTTTAATTCCTATTATACGAACTTACTAAGCATCAAATGCTTACTAGGTTTTATTTTCTCTGCCTTATAGTGCTCGGAAGCTCGCGAAGGTTGGAGATTGGTTGGAGCATCATCACACTATCCACTAGCTTGTTTTGGTATAAATAGTAAACTTATTTTGGTATAATGGCATGTATAGGTAACTTGGCCATGGCATGTATAGGTAACTTGGCCATGGTTGGTTTATAAATGTTGTTTGTAAACTAGCCACTGGAATGGCTAGTAATGATTTGTTTTAGTATATTTATAAGGTTATATTATGACAAGTATCTATGTGTTAAGTATATTAAGTATGGTTGATCAAGTTATGCTTAACATATAAGTTAAACAAGGTTAAGAACATAAACATGAATGCATATGATAAAATATCAAGTTAATACTTGAATTGGCCGGTATATACTTGCAAGTTTTGGTGTAAGATATTGGAAAATTTGGGTGAGAAATAAAGCTAGGAAATGGCTTTATTTTGTCTACACGGGTAGACACACGGGCGTGTGTCTTGACCGTGTGTGACACACGGCTTGGTACATGGGTATGTGGTTTGGCCGTGTGTCCCCTGCATCTTAAATATGAGAAACAAAATGCTCAGAATTAAGCACTCGGGAAGAGACACGGGCGTGTGTCTCAACTGTGTACACTACACGGTCCAGAACACGGGTGAGTGTCTTGGCTGTATGAAACTTGCACTTAATTTTGGAAAATTAAATTAACCACACGGCCTAACACACAGACGTGTGGCTGGCTGTGTAGCACAAGTCAGTGAGATACACGGGGTCGACACAGCCTGCAACACGGGCGTGTCCTATGGTCACACGGGCGTGTCCCTTTACCACACGGGCGTGTGTACCCTACATCTAGGAAAAAAATTTGAAATTTAGTGAAAAATTCTTTGAGTTCCCGATTTAATCCCGACTCGATTCCAATGTTTATATTGGGCCTCGAGGGTCCATTCAAGGGAAAATATGATTAGTTTTGGATATGAATAGTAATTGACATGAATTAAGTGAAATTATTCTGTAAACTCTAGTAATGCTCTCTAACCCTATTTCGATGACAGATACGAGTTAGGGGGTTACAAAACACCTCAAAGGTATAATACCAAAATGGCCAATTCATTAAAACAAAAGACTATGTGGAAGCATTTACAAAAACAACTCCAACATTTATATACAAACATTTGTTTCAAGACAAAACATAATCTCAAAAGTTTATATGAAATTGAATATAAATAACTTATACTAGGTTCAACCATAAACCAAAAGACTATTATTACTCAAAATATCATTATCTTAGGTACATGCCAAGACATACAAAAAGAAATATGCCACCAACGTTGATTTCGGGATTTGATGTAGATGTTGACTCGTTGAACAAAATTAAGTACCTAACCTGCATTCAAAGAAGGGTTCAAACATTA
The DNA here is from genome assembly GCA_025503065.1 of Gossypium bickii. Lineage (NCBI taxonomy): Eukaryota > Viridiplantae > Streptophyta > Magnoliopsida > Malvales > Malvaceae > Gossypium > Gossypium bickii. The sequence goes on from CP106719.1 coordinate 48,090,328, forward strand.
AGCAAACTCATTCCTTCAAAGAATCACACTTACACCTAGTAACCTCAATTTACAATTAATAATTTCACAACTTAACTCATATATTAACTAGATTGAGCTATTTCAAGCTTAAAAACATGAAAGGGATGCAAATAAAAATACTAGAATTGCACTTACATGCCACTTAAAGAATCAAAACTCCCAAGCTTCAACAATGGCTATTTTTCCTTTCTTTTTCTTTTTATTTTCGGCAACCACAAAGAAGATGACCAAATTTTTATTTGTTTCTTTCTTTTATGTTTTCTATTATTTAATTAACTAATTACTTAATTGCCCTTGCCTCATAGTTTAACAAACAACTAAATTAGTACTAACTTGTCCATTAATGTTTTATATGGTTTAATTACCACATAATATTATCTACTAACCATTTAATACTTTTCAATTATTGAAACTAACCCTTCAAGCTTTTAAAATTTAATCATTTTTACTAAATTAACCTTCTAATGTCAAAATTGCTTAACCATTTTTTAATACGACCCTCATCAAACTCTATATTTATTTAATAAACAAATAAATACTGACTTGCCTATCAGAATTAAGGTCTCAAACCACTATTATCGACTTTACTAAAATCGGGGTGTTAAAATTTTTATAAGTTTGGTTTACAAAAATGAGGTCCCGGAAGTGCATTTCCTGACACTGCTGACTTCCGGGTCATTACAAATCTCCCCCTCAAAAAAATTCGTCCCTAAAATTTTCTTGAAAAGTGGTAAGGGTATTGAGGCCTCATCGTTTCCTCCAACTCCCATGTCACTTCTTCGACGTTATGACTAAGCCAAAGAAGTTTTACTAGTAGAACTCGTTTTTTACGCAACTTTTTGACTTCATGAGCTAAAATTTTAATCCATTCTTCCTGGTATGACAAATCAGACTGAATTTCAACTTCTTCTATAGAAATGATATGAGATGGATCTGATCTATACTTTCTAAGCATCGATACGTGAAACACATCGTGCATTTTCTATAACTCTATAGGTAATGCCAACTGATAAGCAACATCTCCTACTCTTTCGATAACTTCATACGATCCTATAAAACAAGGACTCAACTTCCCTTTTTGACCGAATCGAAGAAGTTTCTTCCATGGTGAAACCTTTAAAAATACTTTATCACACCTACTGAAAACTCGATGTTCCGACATTTCAAATCTGCATAGGAATTCTGTCTATCAGAAGCCTTTTTCAATCTATCTTGAATCACCTTAACAATATTTTCAATTTCTTGAATCAATTCTACCCGAACCACTTTCTTCTCGCTCAATTCAGACCAACAAACGGGTGTTCTACATCTCCGACCGTACAAACTTCATATGGAGCCATTTGAATCCTTGATTGGAAATTATTATTGTACACGAACTCGGACAAAGGTAAATAATGTCCCCAACCCAATTCAAAATCAATCACATATGGTTGAAGCATATCTTCCAGAATCTATATAAAATATTCAGATTGTCTGTTCGTCTGAGGGTGAAAAGTCATGCTAAAATTTAGCCTCGTACTAAGCAACTCATGCAATTGTTTCCAAAACCTCGAAGTGAATTGATGATCCCGATAAGAGATCATTGACATAGGTACATCATGTAATTTAACTATTTCGCGAATATAGACTTCAGCTAGCTTTTGTAGTGACCAATCCATTCTGATTGCAACAAAATGGGCCGACTTTGTGAAATGATCAACTATCACCCAAACAACATTTTTCTTACTTGGGGATAAAAGTAATCCGGTTACAAAATCCATCGTTATGTGTTCCCATTTCCAGTGAGGAATAGAAATAGGCTAAAGCAATTCGGTGGGGACTTGATGTTCCACCTTAACCCGTTGATAGGTTAGACATCTACCCACGAATTCAACTATTTCCCTTTTTATGTCAGGCCACCGATACAACTCTCGCAGGTTACGATACATTTTTGTTCCACTAGGGTGCAAAGCAAAAGGACTATCATGAGCATCACATAATATTAATTCTTTTAATTGAACAACCTTTTGAACACATATTCGATCATTAAATCTTAAGAAATTATGATTGTCAACGCTGAAATTTTCAATCGTACCATTTTGAATCATTCTTCTTTTCTCTGATAACTTGCCATCCAAGAATTGAGCTTCTCTAATCTAAGCAATTAACACTGGCTTTACTTTCAAATCAGCCAGCAAATTGCTATCACTGATAATACTGAGCTGAGCGAGCATTGCTCGCAACTCAATTGTAGTTTTTCTACTCAACGCATCTGTTATGACGTTAGCTTTACCAGTGTGGTAATTTATAACACAGTCATAATCTTTCAAAAGTTCAACCCAACGTCACTGTCTTAGATTCAACTCCTTTTGATTTAGAAGGTATTTAAGACTTTTATGATCTTTGATATATTCTCACTATACAAATAGTGTCTCCAAATTGTTAAAGCAAAAATTACAGCAGCTAACTCTAAATCGTGAGTTGGGTAATTGTGTTCGTGCGTTTTCAACTGTCGGGACACATACAATTACTTTACCTTATTGCATCAATACACAACTTAAACCACTCAACAAGGCATCGCTATAAACCATAAAATCCTTTCCCGATTTCAACAAGGTTAAAACTGGTGCTTCAGTCAACATCTATTTCAATTTCTCAAAACTTTCTTAGCACTGCTCGCTCCAAACAAACTGTATGTTCTTTTGCAATAGCTTTGTCATTGGTAAGCTATCTTTGAAAATTCGCTAACGAATCTTTGGTAGTACCCCGCTAGCCCCAGGAAGTTATGGATTTTTGACACATTCCTCGGTGTTTTCCACTGAATTATGACTTTAATATTTTTTTAATCGACACGAATCCCGTCCACAGAAATGACATGCCCCAGAAACACTACTTCAGATAGCCAAAATTTACAATTATTAAGCTTCCCGTAGAGTTGTTTCTATCACAAAACTTGAACAATGATGCGCAAATGTTCATGATTAACTTTCGACTTTAATTAGATCAAAATATCATTAATTGTAACATCCTAAAATTTAGGGGCCTGTAAATTTGTGTAATTTCATGTTATACTGGTTTTGTGTGTTGTTTAAGGGTGTTGGGGGGCCTGAGAAGGCCTGGGGTCGAGTTTGGGCCCTGGTTAAATTTTAGTGGTTGGTCACTTTAGGGGGAGAAGGTGGTTGGCATCAGGACTTAAGAGAAAAAGTTGGTAATTACTAGCACAAGCTGGGCATGTGGTCAGGTGGCTGTGGCTTGAAAAGGGCAGAGATGAGAGCTTGAGTTCAAATCCCACCTGCTGCAATTTATTTAATTTATTTTGTGGTAAGCAGGTGAAGGTAGTAGAGTTCAGCATGGACTCTGCATGAGGAGTTGAAGACTCAGTTAAACGAATTTGAATGAGTGATGGAGAGGAGTTTGAGGAGAAAATCAAGGAGCAAATTAAGGGATTGAGGTATGAGGGAGAGTTTGGCCAAAAATGGGAGCTTGGGGTGGAGTGGAAATTCGGCTAAGGGGTGTAGATGGTATATTCGGTCAAGTGGGGGGGAGGAGCCGAAACTTTCCTATAGTGTATATGGCAAAAATTCTTTGAGAGTGATTAAGCATTTGTGCGTTTTTAGTTTTGGAAACTCAAGCACTTTGGGTCTCTTTTTGTGTCAATTCTTTCTTGTTAGTGCCGAAATATTCAAGCCTCCTTTTTCTTCATCTTTTCTTTGGTATTAGCCGAAACTTCCTGGCACTTCTCTTCTCTTCTACTCTCTTCCATCTTTCCCTTACCCTTCGTTTTCTTTACATTACCATAAGTCGAACCTCTTTAGTGATTCATCTTCTTTTCTCTGCGTGATATATTCTCTTGGCCGAATCTGGTAAGTGAGAGTTCTTCTCTTTTATTCTTTTTCTTTTCCCTTCCTTTGGCCGAATGTATACCATTCTTCTATTCTTTTGGGTGGTTATATCACATTAACCGAAACACCATCTCCTCCCACTCTCTCATCTTGCGTTTCCCTTTTTGAAGTGCTCTAGTGGGGTGGTCGAATCTCACTCTCTTGTCGACTCATCTGTAGGCATAAGCCGAATCTATGGAAGTTGGGTTCATCATTGATCAAGGGGTTAAACAACTCGTTCTCCTCTGCTTTTTGATTGTTTGAAATTGGTGGTAAGCCGAAACCCTCTTATTAAACAACCACTATTTCTCATCGTGATATCGTATTGACTGAGACTCTCTTAACGGAGACAAGCTGTAGCCGTACTAAAGGAATATCGATAAGGGAGTCTAAAGGGAGTGGACTTGCAGCCTCTGCTCTTATGTTCAAATGGTGTGCAGCATCAGCAGTTTGAGATTTTTCGCCGGGTTGTGGAAGGGAGTCAACATCCGGTGCGAGTAAGCAAATCGTGGTTGTGCGCGATAGTAAGGGTAAGTGTTGAAAATCGTTCGATTAGATTTGGATTAAAGATCTCTCTTTTGTCAGTTAATTGGGTCATATGATGGCATAGGTAACGGCGATTAGGAGGGTATAGTTCTCTACGTAATCAGGTGTGTAATCTCACACCGTAACCGCTTAGTTTCGTATACGCTACCATGTTGGTAAAACCGAACCATAGTTACTTGTAAGTTTAATGAACTGGATTATTGCATGTAATCGAATAACACGCTTAAACAATGCCCTTGTTGGGCTGATTTACCAAAATGCCCTTATGGGGCCAATTTACCAAAATGCCCTTATGGGGGCCGATTTACCAAAATGCCCTTATGGGGCCAATTTACCAAAATGCCCTTATGGGGCTGATTTACCAAAATACCCTTATAGGGTCGATTTACCAAAATGCCCTTATTGGGCCGAGTTACTAGAATGCCTCTTTGGGCCGATTGTGTGATACATTACGCTTTTATATATTGGTATGTATGTTGCATTCTATCATGTGCATGGGGCAGGATATTGAATGAAGAGCAGTGTAGCCTGGTGGCTTTGCCACAATATATATATACTCGTAATTATGACTCCGGTGGCTCAGCCACAAATATCCTATGTTGAGCAGCTTGACTGCATACTTGGTGTGAGCGGCGGGGTGGGTTGACTTGATCCCCATAGGTGTGATTGGCTGGTCAGAGATGTGTTGGATAGATGGATTGGGCTGCATTAATTCATTAATTGCACTATCATGCTTAGTGGGCTTAGGCCCAATTTGTTGTGTTATGGGTTCAGGCCCAGTTGGTGACGGTAAAGGGATTACATACTGAGTTCTTGTAACTCACCCCTCTCTCTTTAACCTCGCAGGTAATGTTTAGCAATAAGGACTTGGAGCCATGGATGACTCGGTGGAGGCCATACTTTAGGAACATTGGTTGCAACCTTAGTAAATTTCCTTTCTGTTTTACTTCCTTACATTTACTATTATGTGGGTTTTTTTTTAAATTTGTAATAAGGCCTTTGGACTTAAATTTCCTTTAAATTCTCTTATCTGCTATAACTATTATTATCACTTGTTTAATTTGGTGTTTTTTCTTAAAGCTTTAATAACTAGTTTCCAAAATATCATGTTTTTGCGAATCTTCAAGTTCGATTTCCATAACAAGGGTAGTTTCAAGCTAATTATAACTTTTATAAATTAAACATTGAGTAAAATGGAGTTTTATAAACAATGAACGCAACACAGAGTTTTTAAGAGTGATACAAACATTTCCAATGATTGCATGGGTTTAAACAACCCTTTTTATGTGACACGCCATATTCGGTCTTAACATCTAGGCCGGGTTTGGGGTGCTAAATTAATAAAAAAAACCACAAATTGATCCAGATAGGGTTGTAATATGCAATTCATGAGATCTATGAATGTTGTAGGAGCGTTCGTCAATCCAAAAGGCAACACCAAAAATTCATAATGGCCATAACGCGTACAGAAGGCAATTTTTGGTACGTCATTATATTTTACTTTCAATTGATAGTAGCCTGATCTTAAATCAATCTTAGAAAAGACTGAAGCTGCTTTCAATTGATCAAATAAGTCATTGATACGAGGGAGAAGGTATCGATTCTTAATTGTTAACTTATTCAATTATCGATAGTCGATACAAAGTCATAACGAGCTGTCTTTCTTTTTAATGAACAGAAATGGAGCTCCCCAAGGCGATATACTAGGATGTATAAAGTCGCAGTCTAATAGATTTTGCAATTGAGATTTTCAATTCTTTCAATTTAGTTGGTGCCATACGATAATGGGCTATTAACACTAGAGCTGTACCCGGGAATACTTCGATTGCAAATTCAACTTCTTGATTAGGTGGTAATTCTGACAATTGCTCGAAAAACACATTAGAGAATTCATAAATAGTCCTAATATTACTGATTTCACTATCCCTGAGCTCCGAATTGACAACATAAGCTAGAAAAGCTTCACAACATTGCTTCAATAACTTATCAGCTTGAATTGACAAAACAATTCGAGTTGAACCACCTATTTTAATACCACTAACTTCGATAGTCTCATTATTAGAATAGTGGACTGAAAACCTTTTTTTTCTACAGTCAAGAACTACCCGTGCTTGGTTAACCAATCCATACCCAGAATTACATCAAAATCTGTAACATCCAGGATTTAAGGGTCTTGCATGTATCTTGAATCTGTGTGTTCTTGTGTGATGCATGACTGTTTGAGTGTGTTTGGGGGCTTCGGGAAACCTTGGGGTTAAGTCTAAGCCTTAGTGAAATTTTTGGTTACAGCTGTGAAGGGGAGAGCTAGGGGAGCTAGGCATTAAGGGATTTAATGTGGTGTTCAGTGACACAACAAGTGGAGTGGTGGAGTGGCAAGGAGGCGTCATTAGGAGTGCAGGGGAGTTGCGTCCAGGGGAGTTCCAAGGGGGAGGAGGTTCGAGCAACATGGGCAGTATTTTGGGTTGTATTTTGCGTCAAGAGAGGGGAGGTAGTGGATTCAGCAATGGCACTTGAAAGGTGGAAGTTTGATTGGGTCAAATATTTTGAATAAGTGGTGGGGAGTAAGGTGGAAAGTTTGAATCATTCAAACCTGTTTGAATGAGTGGAGGGGAGGAAAGCTAGGAGTGAAACAAGGGATGTGGACAGGGGTGTGAGAGTTGGCCGATTATGGGGTTCTAGGGGGTGGCATTTTTGGTCATGATAGAGGGGGTAGGTGCCGAATTTGCTTAGTGGCTATAGTGTGCATCTTTTGCATTTTCTCCCTTTTCTAGTCTTGTGCCGAAAAGTGTTGTCAAAGGCTCTTCAATTGTTTTCTCTCCATATGACCAAAAGCCGAAAGTGAGAGACCATTTGTGCATTTTGCTTTTCTCTTTGCAACTCTTTCTCCTCTTTGCTATTCACTCTCTAAAAGCCGAAATATACCCTTCACCTTCACCATAGCCGAAATTTCATAAACCTTAACCCTCTCTTCTTCTTCTTCTTCTTCTTCTTTTCCACCAATCACCTCAATCTCAAAAGCCGAATAACCCTCCTAGTCATTAGAACCTTGGCCGAACCTTCTATTCACCGTTATTCCCTTCTTTTTCGTTTTTACTCTTTCTTTTCTTCTTCTGTTGTGGTTATTTCTCAAGTTATATCTCTCTTGGCGAATCTGCCGAGAGCTTTGTAGAGGCGTCGTCGTTCATCTCCTATCAATTTTCTCAGTCGCGTTAGTAGTAGTGGTAAGGGTTTATTATTCTTTTTAATCTTCCTCTTTTCTTTCTCTAGTTGCCGAAACTAAAAGCCTATTTTTGGTTCTGGAGTGTGGCCGAATCTTGATAAAGGCCTTAACTTTTTGTCCCTTTTATTTGAAGCCAGCGCTAAGGAGGGTGTTAGTGATCTTTCGGGATTTGATCAATCAAAGTAAGAAGATATAACATTCGGCTGAAGGCGACTTCTTTTATCCATAAGTGTTAGGCCGAATCTGACATTGATTCATGTAGGGATTTCGACAATCTCTTGGTTCAAGGATAGACTCTCCGGGTTTTGTTAATTCCAGGTAAGGATGTTCGATTAGGATATTATTTAGTTCGTATAAGATCTGATTTAACATTTTAACCTGGGTCTTCTGACTAAAGATTTTGTTGATGGATTCGAGTAGCAGCCAAGGAAAGAAAGGGGTTGGGCGCGTAGTCCTTATCCCTAAATTCAAGAAGCGGTCAGTTTCAGCGATTCGGGATTGGCCACCAGGGTGTGAGCCAACGTCAGGGCAGGATTGTAGGCAAATAGCGGTAGTGTCAATTAGTGACAGTGTCGACATAGAGGGCGTGGTATTGCAAGTTATCAGGTGTGTAATTAACACACTGTTTATTTATTTTCTTTAATTTAAATGTGTGTGTTGTGTGTGGTAGCCGAAACAGTGGCTGTGGTGGTGTTATTACCCATATTGGGTAATCCGGTAATCAGGTTAGTATACTTCCTATGTTGAGGGTGTGGTTAATAATTGTGGATCTATGTGAGCATGTCATATATGGATATCTAGTATGTCCATATGTTATATTGCCATTTCACTATATTATGCTGCATGTGCATGGGGTTCGGGATATATTGAAGAAAAGGGGAAGTGTGTACATTTATGTACGTGGGTGACTCTATCACGATTAATGATGGCCTCGAGCCTCATTGTGGATTGATGATGACCTTGAGTCTCATCGTGGATATTGTGAATTAATCACGTGGATCAGTGGCTAGACCACTAAGTGGACTTTGAGCAGTGTGCCGAGGGCATTGACTGCCAAAGAGGTGTGTAGCGGATGGAGGGTCGATTGAGTAATCCCCTGGTGTGTGGTGGATAGATATACGGGTGGTGTTAGCAGTTGGATACTAGGTTGGGTTGGGTTAACATATTGCATCATTATGCATGGCATGTGGTTTGATGTGGATTTGGGGTTAAGCCCATTTGTGGAATCATGTGGTTTAATTGCACACTGAGTCTGGTGACTCACCTTGTTTTTCAAACAATGCAAGTAATTCGTAGCTCTTTTGATCTGGCTGGAGTGGATCCGAGTTAGCCATGCAGAAGCTGTTTTTATTTCTAAGTACATTATAAACTTTTAATACTTTTTGGGATGTTTTTATGGTAATAAGGACGTTATAAATGTTTTTATATATTATGGTTTAACTTGGATTTATTATTGGTTAATTAATTAAAAGTGGCTTTAAGATATTTATAACATGAGAGTAACAAATGAAGTTTTGTTTAAATTTTGGATCGCTTATAAACAATCGTTTTTTTCTTGAAACTCAAGCATGAATAACGACTTGAACTTTATGCAACCCAAATTTTATTAAATAAACAAATTGTTGATTTTAAACGAGAAACCCTCTCAAACGAAGTATTTGATTTAGAACTTAAAACTTATTTTTCACCTTCAAAATAGAACTCTTTTCAACCTTTTTCCCAGTAACATTCCAAATTCGGCCGTGGTGTTTTGGGCCGGGTTGGGGGTGTTACAATTTGGTATCAGAGCCCAGGTTTTAAACTCGGCCTTTGGGTTTTGAGGCCCATAACGTCTTAAAAATTGGTATTTAAAGTTAGCTAAAAGAAAATTTTCATGAAATGGATTTGTGAAGGCATGGCACTCGAATCTTCCGGCCCAGGTCTACCAGGTAAGTCTTCTGACTGTTAAATGAATTGAGTAGAAGTGGATCTATGATACATTGTTATGGATGATGTTGTGGATATTAGAATCTAGGATATTCTCTTTAAAGACTGAAACCTTTAGGGATGTGTGCTCTTTATGAAAGAATAACTTGAAATACTGTGTCATAAAACCATCTCTTTAATAAACAAGTGGGAAGAAAGCTAATGTATAAAATTTCTTAAAACAGATTAAAACGCGACGATAGACATGAGTTCTAGGGGACGTGGTCGTAATGCGTGTGGGCATGGTAGAGGCAGAATGACTGTATCGGAACCAGTTGGGTCTGATCTTGGATCAGGGAATGAAGCGTCACCGCCAGCTGCGAAAGCTGAGTATCAAGATCAAACGGGTGGGGACGATACAGTGTCTCAGGCTATGCTGCGGGTTTTGGAGAGAGTTGCGGGAGCGAATATGGGTATTGGGGCCCGGAAGTCCATGTCTGAGTGACTCCGAGCGAATGGAGCCGAGATATTTAGGGGTGTCTCGGGGTAGCTCCGAATGTGGCGGAGTATTGGTTAGAGGCAGTCGAGAGGATCATGGATGACTTGAACTACACAGCTGAGGAAAAGTTGAATGGGGCTGTTTCTTTACTTCGGGATGAGGCCTACCAGTGGTGGCTCACTGTCAGGGAGGGTACTGCGGCAGACCGAGTGGATTGGGGTTTCTTTAAGATTAAGTTTGAGGGGAAATACATTGGGGCTAGTTACGTGGATGCACAGAGGAAGGCATTCATGAACTCAGTGCAAGGGGGTAAGTCAGTAGCAGAATATGAGGCAGAATTTTTGCAGCTGAGCCGGTACGTTCGGGGAATTGCTGCTACTAACTACGAGTGCTGTGTGAGATTTGAGGATGAGCTGCGGATGTTGATAGCTCCTCAGCGGGAGAGGGACTTTGCTACTTTGGTGGAAAAAGCTCGGATAACCGAGGAGGTTAAGCGAACTGAGAGGTAGAACAGAGATAAGGACAGAGGCAGGAATAAGAGGGGTTTTGGACCGTCAGCGTCATCTGGGGGTTTTTAGAAAAAGCCTAGGGTTGAGGGTCCTGCTCACGTTTCTATGACTGCTGTGGGGAATCAGTTTCGTCTGTGTGCTCACTGTGGAAGGTATCATGTAGGAAAGTGTTGGGGAAGGAATAAATAGTGTTACAGGTGTGGGTCAAAGGATCATTTGGTTAAGAACTGTCCTCAGGACGTGGCTAGGACTCGGACAGTAGGTCAGGGGAATGGGCAGCCAGGAAGGGGTGGACAACAGACGTCGAGGGGTCGTGGTCTGAACCAAGAAGGGAATAGTTCTGGCCGAGGTCGTGGAGCACCGGGCAGAGGTGCTGGGAACTTAGATGCAAGACAGCCTGGGTTGGTTTACGCAACCAGACGTCGTGAGGAGGGGGATGCACCAGATGTTATCACTGGTACGTTTCTCATTTTTGGGTTACCCTTTACTGCTTTAATTGATGTTGGGTCGACTCACTCCTATATTGCTAGTATGGTGTCTGGAACCTTGAATGTGAATCCTGAAATTGTCTCTAGGAAGATGACAGTACTTAGTCCTTTAGGGCAATCAGTAGTGGTAGATAAACTTTTTAGAGAAGTGCCTTTAGAAGTTCAGTGGTCAGTGTTTCCGGCTGACTTGATGGAGCTGCCGTTCAAAGAATTTGACTTGATCCTAGGCATGGACTGGTTAATAAGGTATCGTGCGAATTTGGATTGTGCTGCTAAGCGCATGTCAATGAAGACTTGAGAGGACAATGAGGTTTTGGTGATAGGTGAGAGGAGAGACTACCTGTCTAATGTAGTGTCTGCTCTCAAAGAGGAAAAGATGGTGAAGAAGAAGTGCTTGGTGTTCTTAATGTTTTTTAGTGCTTTGGATGCAAAGGAAGCAGCTGTGGGGGAGGTTAGAACAGTGAAAGAGTTTATGGATATCTTTCCGGAAGAACTTCCAGGGTTGCCTTCGGATCGTGAGGTAGAGTTTGAAATTGACCTTTTGCCAGGTACAGCGCCGGTGTCCATCGCTCCTAACAGGATGGCACCGAAGGAGTTGGTTGAGCTTAAGGCCCAGATCCAAGAGTTGCTAGATCGCGGTTTCATTTAACCCAGTGTGTCTCCATGGGGAGCACCGGTGTTGTTTGTAAAGAAGAAGGACGAATCTTTGCGTATGTGCATAGATTATTGCCAGTTGAACAAGCTGACGATCAAGAACAGGTGCCCGCTGCAGAGGATAGACGACTTGTTTGATTAGCTAAAAGGGGCTGCGGTCTTTTCGAAGATAGATTTGAGGTCGGGATATCATCAGTTTAAGGTGATGAAAGCGAATATTCACAAGACGGCTTTCCGGACTCGATATGGGCACTATGAATTCTTGGTAATACCGTTCGGGTTGACGAATGCACCAGCTGTGTTCATGGATATAATGAATTGGGTTTTTTGACCCTATTTGGATCAGTTCATCATGGTGTTCATAGACGACATTCTGGTATACTCCAAGTCGGAGGAGGAGCATGATGCGCATCTTCGGGTAGTGCTGCAGGTTTTAAGGGAGAAAAAATTGTACGCCAAATTTAGCAAGTGCGAATTTTGTTAAGAGAAGTTGCTTTTTTGGGTCATGTGGTATCTGCAGAAGGGATAAGAGTGGATCCTCGGAAGATTGAGGCGGTGCTAGATTGGAAACCACCTAAGTCGGTGGCGGAGGTTCGCAGTTTCTTGGGGTTAGCGGGTTATTACAGAAGGTTTGTCGAGGGATTTTCCTCAATAGCAGCACCTTTGACTAAGTAGTTGAGAAAGGAAGTACCTTTTGTATGGACGGACAAGCAGCAGGAGAGTTTCGAGAAGCTAAAAAGGGTTTTAACTGAGGCTCCGGTTTTGATTTAGCCTGAAGCAGGGAAAGATTTTGTGGTGTATTGTGATGCTTCTCATACGGAGCTAGGTTGTGTGCTGATGCAGGAAGGGAAGGTTGTTGCTTATGCGTCTCGACAGTTAAGACCACATGAAGTTAACTATCCCACTCATGACCTGGAGTTGGCTGCTGTGGTTTTCGCCTTGAAAGTGTGGAGACATTATTTGTATGGAGAGAAGTCAGTGATCTACACTGACCATAGGAGTTTAAAGTATCTGCTGACTCAGAAGGAGCTAAACTTGAGACAGCGAAGATGGGTGGAGCTATTAAAAGATTATGACTGTTCGATTGAATATCACCCGGGTAAGGCGAATGTGGTGGCAGATGCACTAAGTCGGAAAGTAGTATCGGATTTGAGAGTGATGTTCTCTCATCTTAGCCTATATGACGACGGGAGTTTATTGGCGGAGTTGTAGGTGAAGTCGACATGGATAAGTCAGGTAAAAGAGAAACAGTTAGTGGATGAGGTTCTGAGTGCTCGACTTCTGCAAGCACAGAATGAGGGATTAGAGGATTACAGTGTGAACAGCGACGGAGTTTTGTGTTTCTGTGGTAGGGTTTGTATGCCAAAAAGATGTGGAGTTGAGGTAGAAGATTCTTTGGGAATTGCATAGTAGCCCTTACGCTATGCATCTTGGAGGGAGTAAGTTGTATAGGGATCTACGAGATCAATTTTGGTGGCCTGGATTGAAACGGGAAGTTACGGAATTTGTGGGAAAGTGCTTGACGTGCCAGTAGGTCAAAGCTGAACACCAAGTGCCATCGGGGTTGCTGCAACCAATAAAGATTTCGCAGTGGAAGTGGGAGAGAATCACGATGGATTTCGTTAGTGGGCTTCCTCTTACGCCTACTAAGAAAGACTCAGTATGGGTGATTGTGGATCAATTGACAAAATCCGCTCATTTCATACCTGTTCATGTTGATTACTCTCTACAGAGGTTGGCAAAGCTGTATGTAGCGGAAATTGTGAGACTACATGGGGTGCCAGTATCGATCATATCAGATAGGGATCCTAGGTTTACGTCACGATTTTAGAGGGCGTTGCATCAGGCTTTGGGCACCAGGTTGGACTTTAGCACGGCATTTCATCCGCAGACGGATGGCCAATCTGTAAGGGTAATTCAGGTGTTGGAAGATATATTGAGAGGATGTGTTATCGACTTCAGAGGTAGTTGGGAAGAATTCTTACCCTTAGCAGAGTTCATTTACAACAACAGTTATCAGGCTAGCATTCAGATGGCGCCGTATGAAGCTTTGTATGGGCGGAAGTGTCACACTCCTACTTGTTGGACAAAGTAGGAGAACGTCATGTGTTAGGTCCAGAGATGGTGGCAGAATCAGAAGAGAAGGTTAAAGTAATCCGGGCACGGTTGAAGGAGGCGTCAGATAGACAGAAATCGTATGCGAATCTTAAGCGAAAAGAGATAGAATTTGCAGTAGGTGATCAGGTTTTCCTAAAAGTTTCGCCATGGAAGAAGGTGATGAGATTTGGACGTAAGGGTAAGCTGAGTCCCAGGTTTATACGGCCTTATTGGGTGTTGAGGCAAGTTGGACCAGTGGCGTATCAGTTAGAGTTGCCTTCAAAATTGAAGCAGAAGCATGATGTGTTTCACGTCTCGATGCTACATCGTTATTGATCAGATCCATCTCACGTGGTGCCAGTTGAGGAAGTTGCGTTAAGGCCAGACTTGTCCTATGAGGAGGAGCCAATTCAGATGTTGGAGCGAGACGTGAAGGTGCTACAGAAGAAATCAGTTCCTCTGGTCAAGGTGTTGTGGTGGAACCATGGTTCAGAAGAAGCTTTGTGGGAGCCAGAGGAGGCAATGCGATAGCAATACACTCACCTATTTTGACCAGGTAATTTCGAGGCCGAAATTTCTTTAACGGGGGTAGAACTGTAACATCCGGGATTTAGGGGTCTTGCATGTATTTTGAATCTATGTGTTCTTGTGTGATGCATGACTGTTTGAGTGTGTTTGGGGGCTTCGCGAAACCTTGGGGTTAAGTCTAAGCCTCAGTGAAATTTTTGGTTAAAGCTGTGAAGGGGAGAGCTAGGGGAGCTAGGCATTAAGGGATTTAATGGTGTTCAGTGACACAACAAGTGGAGTGGTGGAGTGGCAAGGAGGAGTCATTAGGAGTGCAGGGGAGTTACGTCAAGGGGAGTTCCAAGGGGGGAGGTTCGAGCAACATGGGCAGCATTTTGGGTTGTATTTTGCGACAAGAGGGGGGGAGGTAGTGGATTCGGCAATGGCACTTGAAAGGTGGAAGTCTGATTGGGTCAAATATTTTGAATGAGTGGTGGGGAGTAGGGTAGAAAGTTTGAATCATTCAAACCTGTTTGAATGAGTGGAGGGGAGGAAAGTTAGGAGTGAAATAAGGGATATGGACAGAGGGGTGAGAGTTGGCCGATTATGGGGTTCTAAGGGGTGGCATTTTCGGTCATGATAGAGGGGGGTAGGTGCCTAATTTGCTCAATGGTTGTAGTGTGCATCTTTTGCGTTTTCTCCCTTTTCTAGTCTTGTGCCGAAAAGTGTTGTCAAAGGCTCTTCAATTGTTTTCTCTCCATATGATCAAAAGCCGAAAGTGAGAGACCATTTGTGCATTTTGCTTTTCTCTTTGCAACTCTTTCTCCCTTTTGCTATTCACTCTCTAAAAGCCGAAATATACCCTTCACCTTCACCATAGCCAAAATTTCATAAACCTCAACCCTCTCTTCTTCTTCTTCTTTTCCACCAATCACCTTAATCTCAAAAGCCGAATAACCCTCCTAGTCATTAGAACCTTGGCCGAACCTTCTATTCACCGTTATTCCCTTCTTTTTCATTTCTACTCTTTCTTTTCTTCTTCTGTTGTGGTTATTTCTCAAGTTATATCTCTTGGCCGAATCTGTCAGAGCCTGTAGAGGAGGTGTCGTCGTTCATCTCCTATCGATTTTCTCAGTCAGGTTAGTAGTAGTGGTAAGGGTTCATTATTCTTTTTAATCTTCCTCTTTTCTTTCTCTAGTTGCTGAAACTAAAAGCCTATTTTTGGTTCTTGAGTGTGGCCGAATCTTGATAAAGGCCTTAACTTTGTGTCCCTTCTGTTTGAAGCCAACGCTAAAGAGGGTGTTAGTGATCTTTCGGGATTCGATCAATCAAGGTAAAAAGATATAACATTCGGCCAAAGGCCACTTCTTTTATCCATAAGTGTTAGGCCGAATCTGACATTGATTCATGTAGGGGTTTCGACAATCTCTTTGTTCAAGGATAGACTCTCTGGGTTTTGTCAATTCCAGGTAAGGATGTTCGATTAGGATATTATTTAGTTCGTATAAGATCTCATTTAACGTTTTAACCCGGGTCTTCTGACCAAAGATTTTGTTGATGGATTCGAATAGCAACCAAGGAGAGAAAGGGGTTAGACGCGTAGTCTCTATCCCTAAATTCAAGAAGCGGTCAGTTTCAGCAGTTCGGGATTGGCTACCAGGGTGTGGGCCAGTGCCGGAGCAGGATTGTAGGCAAATAGCGGTAGTGTCAATTAGTGACAGTGTCGACATAGAGGGCGTGGTATTGCGAGTTATCAGGTGTGTAATTAACACACTGTTTATTTATTTGCTTTAATTTAAATGTATGTGTTGTGTGTGGTAGCTGAAACAATGGCTGTGGTGGTGTTATTAACCATATTGGGCAATCCGATAATCAGGTTAGTATACTTCCTATGTTGAGGGTGTGGTTAATAGTTGTGGATCTATGTAAGCATGTCATATATGCATATCTGGTATGTCCATATGTTATATTGCCATTTCACTATATTATGCTGCATGTGCATGGGGTTCGGGATATATTGAATAAAAGGGGAAGTGTGTACATTTATGTACGTGGGTGACTCTGTCACGATTAATGATGGCCTCGAGCCTCATTAGGGATTGATGATGACCTTGAGTCTTATCATGGATATTGTGAATTAATCACGTGGATCAGTGGCTAGACCACTAAGTGGACTTTGAGCAGTGTGCCGACGGCATTGACTGCCAAAGAGGTGTGTGGCGAATGGAGGGTCGATTTAGTAATCCCCTAGTGTGTGGTGGATGGATATATAGGTGGTGTTAGCGGTTGGATACTAGGTTGGGTTGGGTTAACGTATTGCATCATTATGCGTGGTATGTGGTTTGATGTGGATTTGGGGTCAAGCCCATTTGTGAAATCATGTGGTTTAATTGCACATTGAGTCTGGTGACCTCACCTTGCTTTTCAAACAATGCAGGTAATTCGTAGCTCTTTGTACCGGGCTAGAGTGGATCCGAGGTGGCCATGCAGAAGCTGTTTTTATTTCTAAGTACATTATAAACTTTTAATACTTTTTGAGATGTTTTTATGGTAATAAGGCCGTTTTAAATGTTTTGAGATATTATGGTTTAACTCGGATTTATTATTGGTTAATTAATTAAAAGTGGCTTTAAGATATTTATAACATGAGAGTAACAAATGAAGTTTTGTTTAAATTTTGGATCGCTTATAAACAATCGTTTTTTTTCTTGAAACTCAAGCATGAATAACGACTTGAACTTTATACAACCCGAAATTTTATTCGTCGACAAATTGTTAATTTTAAACGAGAAACCCCTCTCAAACGAAGTATTTGATTTAGAACTTAAAACTTATTTTTCACCTTCAAAACAGAACTCTTTTCAACCTTTTTCCCAGTAACATTCTGAATTCGGACGTGGTGTTTTGGGCCGCATTTGGGGTGTTACAAAATCACCAAAAGGCATTATTAGCAAATCCACTGGAAATGTCAAATTTTGAAATTGTAGTGGAGAACATTTACAGACTTGATCAACTAATACTGTTTGACCCAATGAACTAGATATAGAAATAGCTACTTTAAACGTCTTAGATTTCATTTTCCCAGATTCGACCAGATTAGTATTTACATACGAATGAGAAGAACCAGGGTCAATTAAGGTATATACAGGTGTGGAGAATAACAAAAAAATACATGCTACAACATCAGTAGCATCTCCCTCATCATGTGTCTGTACCATATAAGCATGAGTCGACGCTCTAGCCTCAGCTGATTAGTAGCTATTTCATTCCTTTTTCTTAATCCACCCCTCGAAACCAATTCACCCTTACTCATCCCTCAACCCCTAACCGCGGAGACAATGTTTTTTGAATCGTCAGGTGTATCATTTTCGTTCTTCGGACACTTTCTAGCGAAATGCTCCTATGATCCACAACGAAAACAACCCTTTGCCAATTTCCAGCATTTTCCCCAATACTTTTTACCACAATGCTCACAGGTCAGCATTACAAAACTTTTATTCGGCCCTTTTACTCTCCCACAAAAACTGTCGGTTGACGGTATCGCATTCTGTTCGATGTCGTTGATCTTGCAGCTGCCTTTCCGAAATCCTGATACTCCTTCCTCCGTTTTGGTATTGAATGAGAACTAGGAGTCTCAAAATGTTTTCCCATAGCATGAGAAGGTTCTAATTTCTTGCTTAATCCTAGAGATTGTTCTATCATTTTTTCCCGTTCAGATAAGTCCACAAAATCTTTTATTCTCAGCGCAACTAGTTGTGTTTTAATTTCATCCTGCATTCCATGAAGAAAACATTTGCAATTTGCTTCACCGATAGGAATAAGTTCTATTGCGTACTTACTAAGTGGCATATATTCCCATTCGTAATCTACCATAGATAAACCTTCTTGCTTCAATAAATAAAATTCCTGTTTTCTATCCTCGAGGTATAGTTCCCTGGCATATTTCTTTTGAAACTCTACTTGGAAGAATTTCCAATCTATCGCTTCTATCGGAATGTGTCTTGTAATGATTTGCCACCATGTGTCGGCCTCTCATTGTAATAATGATACTACACAAATAACACTTTCCTGAGTTATGCACTCTAATTGTTGAAGAACCCAAGTTGTGCATTCCAACCATGCAAGGGATCAATTCTTTTTAGTCCAGAAAATTTGGCAGCACCGTATCTCCGTAGTTTTTTAATAGGAGCTCGTTTGATTGGGGTGCGAGTATTACCAGAAGGGTGGCTTCCGCTACCCTTAGTAACGCTTCTGCAATAACTCGTAACATCTCAATATTGCCTTGTCCTTCATTAGGGCCTCTATTGGCATTTGATCGTTGAACACTATTAGAATGAACACTTGGTGTTACCAATTCTAATTCATCGAATTCAGCAATAGAATAATCACCCATGTGAATTTCTTGGTCAACTAATTACTTAATTACCCTTGCCTCATAGTTTAACAATCAACTAAATTAGTACTAACTTATCCATTAATGTTTTATATGGTTTAATTACTACATAGTCCAGCAATTTATTATATACTAACCACTTAATACTTTTAAATTATTGGAACTAACCTTTCAAGCTTTTACAATTTAATCATTTTTATTAAATTAACCTTCTAACGCCAAAATTTCTTAACCGTTTTTTATATGACCCTCATCAAAATCTATATTTATTTAATAAATAAATACTGACTTGCCTGTCGAAATTAGGGTCTCGAGCCACTATTATTGACTCTACTAAAATTAGGGTGTTAAAATTTTTATAATTTTGGTTTACGAAAATAAGGTCCCGAAAGTACATTTCCCAACACTGCTGACTTTCGGCTTCTTACATAATCAATTCTATTAGGATAAATTGGGTGGAGATGGATCAATTAGCTAATGTATGGGATGAAATTGTAATCCTAGGTTTTTATTATTGACTTTTTTATTATCAATTAGAAATTTTTATTATCGATTAATTTGGATAGGTTCTAAAGTAATGTTTGGTGATTGGCATTTGGATTAGTAATAGCTCTTTATGGGATCAATATTTTATACTACTTGGAATGATATGTATACTTGCGTGTGCAAATTTTGATCAGCAAATTTTTGGTGTCATTTTCGGGGAGCCAATTGCTAATTTGGTTAATTTCAATTTAATTACTTTTCGCCTAGCTCAAATTTTTTTTCTTTATTTTCAAGTACCTTTGGCTTTTGTATGGGTAGAAGCCAAAATCCAGATTTGCTACCACTTGATTTGGAAATTGAGAGAACTTTACGATGTAACACCCCTAGCCCGTCTCCATCTTCGAATTAGGGTTACAGAGCATTACTGTACAATTGGAAACATTTAAACATTATATCATTCAATAAATTAAATCACATCATCAACCATTCATACATATTCATACTGTCCCTAAATCGGGCTCTTGAGGCCCTAAAAATAGCTTAGAAGCAATTCGGGGACCAATTTGAAACAATTTGGAAAGTTTAAGAAAAAGATGTAAAATTTGTCAAACAGGGGTCACACGGCCGTGTGGCTAGACCGTGTGACATAGCTTTAGGTCGTGTAACTTTTAAAGTAGTGACATACGACCATGTCCCAACCCGTGTCCTCACCCGTATAACTCATGAGTAGGGACACACGTCCGTGTAACTCTTTGAGTTGCCCCACATCCCGCGTGCCAGGCCATGTAACTCACTGACTTGCACCCTAAGAATATCATTAGATGACACACAGCCGTGTCACCAAGCCGTATGCCTCACACGAATGAGTCATACACCCGTGTCCCAGGCCGTGTGAACCCAAAATTTTCCTAAAATCAAACCATTTCAAAACCACTTCATGCATAAAAAATTAATCCATTTGTGAACACCTTAAGGGAACCTAAAACATCATCTAAGCACACATATATTTGCCATTTCCAAGACCCTAGTTCAACTAATTAATATGCCATTCAAAAGCACCACAATTAGCATCCAAACATCACTTACTAAACATGTTCACATGCCTCATTTCATGCATACAAACCTAGTCTATTTAGGTTCTAAAACATACCACATTTAACCATTTCCAACGCATTCAAAATATACCATAAGAGCCTTATTTACAAGTATTTTAAAGTAACCAAGTGACATAATTTGGTAAAGTATCAAAGTATACGAAACTAACATATCTATCTATATATATACATACCACTACCCTAGGAGATACAAAAACTACAAACTTAGATGGATAGTGTGAGTCGGTTGAATGATCCTTCCAAACTGTCAGCAACATTTATCTACAAAACAATCTATAAGAATTGATAAGCTTACAAAGCTTAGTAAGTAGATACTGTAACCTTTAATCTAAATACAAATAAATGCAGTACATATACTATTTGATTCAATGTTACTGGAGTATAAACAGAGGTACTAAGTGCATTCAAGGTACCGAAGTACAACTAGGGGCACATATGTGCAATCTGGGGTACCGAAGTACAAACAAGGGCACGTATGTGCAATCAGGGTTGCCAAAGTACAAACAAGGGCACTTATGTGCAATCATACAATAATTTTCTATAAACAAATTAATTAAAGAACAATAATATAGGAACACAAATAGAAATTCACTTACGTATTGAAATACCATGAACTTACCTACTATTTAATGCCGATCAACACGTAGGGACTAATCCGCTATTTTCTCTTTTCCTCGGTTATTTTCTTTTTTATCCAAGTTTTGATCTATATAATAATTAAATACAATATATTAATCTCATAATATTTCACATTCCATTCAATGTATATAACCCTTAACTTTTCATTAATTATATATTTTCTCTAAACTTTTATAACTTTTGTAATTTAGTCTTCTAACCCGAAAATCATCAAGTCGATCAATTTCTAATATTCAAATTATAGCCGATTACTCTAGGACCTTTAACAGTCCCTATTACGCATCAAATTCACCATCAAACCCTAAAATTTTAACATTTTAACAATTTAATCCTTAAATCAGAATTTAATAAAAATCACTTTACAAAACAACCAAATATTACAATCAAAGCTTCAAATATATAATTATCATCATAAACAACCCATATTCATCAATAGTAACTTCCAAAATTTTTAACAGATTCAAATATGAAGTTACGAACTAGTTGGACCTAGTTGAAACGATTTCAAAAATATAAAAATCATTAAAAACAAAACAAAACTACATACTATGCATGAAGAAAATCAAAACCAAAGCCTCCTCCCCCTTTAATGGTGATTTCGAAAGAAAATAAAAAAGATGATAGGTTTTTCATGTTTTACTTAATTAACATTTAATTTAATTATCAAATTACTTAATTAACTTTTAAAAATTATCATAATTACATTAAAACCTATCCATGTACATTCACTATCAACATATATGGTATAATTACCATTCAATTCCATTACCTTTCATTTCTAAAGCCATTTGACCCTCTTAACTAATAGAACTTAACTTTCATACTTTTTACGATTTAGTCATTTTTACTTAAACACACTTTTTACGATTTAGTCATTTTTACTTAATTAACTACTTAAACTTCAAAATTTCTTAATGAAATTTTAATATGAACTTAATATATTCTCGTAAACATTAAATAAATAATAAAATAATAATTTACTCATCAGAATTGTGCTCCTGAAACCACTATTTTTGACATCACTGAAAAATGGGTTGTTACACACGAACACTCAAATAATTAAATATCAATTCTGAGGTTGAACACAAAGAGTCAATAACAGTTGATCCTAATGGGAATAACAATGTTAATGAGTAGAATAATGCACAAGTTCCTCCTGCCATCCCTCTTGCACCCCGGTGCACAAGTTCCTCCTGCCATCCCTCTTGTACCCCGGTCTATCAAAGACTACGTCATACTGCATGTCGAAGGGCTTCATACTAGTATTCACTTTCCTGCAATGGAAGAGAACAATTTTGATAGTAACCGACAATCATTCAGATGGTCGAAGCTAATCAGTTCTCTGGTTTCTCTCATGAAGATCTCAACCAACATCTACGAAAGTTCATTAAATTATGCAGTACTTTCAGATTTAATGGTGTTTCAGTAGAAGCTATAAAATTAAGGTTGTTCCCATTTTCTTTAACCGAACAAGCTGTAGACAGGTTAGTTGACTTGCCAATTAAGTCAATAAGTTAGTTGACTTGCCAATTAAGTCAATAACAATTTGGGATCAAGTTGCGGAAATTTTTTTGGCTGTAACACCGCATACCTGACCCAATCACTGAATCCGGACTACAAGGTGCTACACTCCATATTCAAATTTAATTAGCACATTCATTAATACAATCCACAATTCATAATCACTCAATAAAAATATTATTTAACATGGTTAACTAATTGACTTCACCAATTTAAGAATTTATTTCAAATATATACCTTTAATTTAAGATACAACAATTTTACAAAAGTAACTTTGCCATATTGAAACATTTATTTAGTCTTAACAATAATGTTTTGACCATACTTAATTACAAATTCGACTTTGACCCTAAGGCTCTACCTTATGGTTGCCCCACTGTATGCATATTACGCTTGAGATGTATGTTCGCCTAAGCACGGTAGATTCTGGCCTGGTCCCTACTCAAATCCTTGAATTTCCCTTTTTCCCTGCAATACATAATAGCACATAGGTAAGTTCAAATAAACTTAATGAGTTGTCCATACCTTGTATTAGCACAACGCTAGCAAGCTTGAATTCCATGATTAAGATTTCATGTTGACTTTTTCTGTACTAGGACAATTTTCCAATCTTATTGGCATAGTCTTGACATCGTACAAATTGGCTCAACTTGTAGTTTGTACATTATCTTTAATGACATCCTCGCTTATTTACTTACACATCTTGGAGATCAATTTAGTTTGCTTGACAGCATCAAAACTATTATTGAAACCTTGAAATTAAAATATTTCATATTCAACTATACAAAGCCTTGCACATATAAAGCTTCCACTGATGTGATTTCATAGATATACAATTAAAAACACAAATTTATAGACGTTTGACCCGGTTGTGGATTATACCCACGGATTCTACCTTAAATTATTGCCTTCACGGACTCCTATACAATTTCTTCCTTGAGAGATAACCATTTTAGATTCTTACTTGCAGGCTTATTAAAGAAGACCCATAGTTATTTCCCATGGCACTTGACTCATAACAACAGATATAGATAGCCAAGTGAGGTGAGTCTTGGCGAATGGTCTCTGCTGCAAATTTTTATTCGTAACTTGTCCAACGGAATCAAGTTTGTAGAATGATCTTTATAAACCATATTTTAGACTCAAGTATGCGGATCCATTAGTTTCAAACATATAGGTGGATTCATAAAGAAGATTCCCATATAAATGTGGGTTCATAGATGATTAGCCATATTGTGGATACATATGTATTTCGCACAAAGTCTTTGATACATGTTTAAATAAGAAACTCACCCATTACAGATTAAAAAAGAAAATAGTTTCTTATATAGAAACGGGTTCATATACGAGGACTATTTCACAGACTTCCACAAGGTGGAATCTTACGTATAACTATCATATAAGTGAATCTGGAGGACTTTCATGTCTTACATATGTAGACTCAAAAGATGCAAATTCCTTAAAGGAATTCATCATAGAAACAAATTTACATATGTGATCTATCTCGCGTGTAACATCCTGATTTAGGGGCTAGTCAGAACAGTGGTTTCAGAACCACTAATCCGAGGTTAGATAAAATTATTTTAATGTTATTTTATGAGTTATAGCATGATTATATAGGTGCATGAAAATTTTGGTGCTTTAAATTTAGCGATTGCATGCTTAATTGCGAAAAAGGACTAAATTGCTTTAAGTGCGAAAGTTCTATTTTACAAGCCAAAGGTGTCTAAAAGCCATAGAATATTAATTGGAGGCCCTTAATATACAATTAGACCCTTAGATATAGGGTGGACGACCATAGGGGACAAGTAGTTGAAAAATAAGTCAAAGTTGGTAGGAATTTGGTAGACTAAATTGATGTTTTATAATAAAATAAAGAAAAGAAAAATATCACCTTTTCTCTCCATCTTCTCCACCGAAAATTACCAAAATAAATAGGGATTTGAGAACTCAAAAATTTTAACTAAGCTTCTCTCATTGCAAGTAAGTGATTTTGGTGTCCTTTCTTGATGATATTTGTACTTTTGGAACCCCTAAAGCTTAAGCTAGCTAAAAATGGGACTATTTTGCAAAGAGGTAGAAAGTTTAGGGTTTTTCTATGTGAGAAATTATGTTTTTGCTACATTGTTATGGAAGAAAATGAGTCTTAGTTGTTAGATAAACAACTTTTGTGAAAGGTGTTTCCATGAAAACACCTAAAAGGACCTTTCTGTAAAGGTTGAAAAATAGGTGTTAAATGTGTGAAATAATGAGTATTGAGAGTTTCTATAAGAGAAATAAATGTTCACCTAGGCTCGTTAAAGGAAGAAATTTTATTAGAATTGATTTACGAGCCTAGGGGTAAAATCATCATTTTGTGAAAGCTTAAGGGAAAAATAATAATTTTGCTAAAATATGGTTATTGAGCTGTATTGATTAATGTGGCAATTAAATGAGCTATTTTGTTATTATAGATCAAGAAGAATGAGGAGTTAACCTTGACCGAGGAAAAGGCAAGGTATCAGACTAAATCGGCAATTTGGCCTATTTTGAAATCGAGGTAAGTTTGTGTCCAATAAATTCAACATCGTGTTGTTAAGTTTCTAAATGTTTGATATTAGTGATGTTGTATAATATTTCTATGAATCTGAGTAATGGTTTTGAATGAGAAAATGATGAGAATGAGATGTGGAAGTCCCGGTTGGACTTTAATAAATGAAAGAATAATATCATCAAGACTTAAGAAGGGTAAGGTCCCATATAAGACCATGTCTGGGACATGGCCTCAACACCGAATTGAGATCCCGTATAAGACCATACCTGAGATATGGCATCGGCATCGAATATGAGAATCGTATAACACCATATCCGGGATATGGCATCGACAATCGATATGAGATCCCGTATAAGATCATATCTGGGTTATGGCATCGACATCAAGAGGTGACCCCATGTAAGACCATATCTGGGATATGGAATTAGTGTCGTATTTATGTGAATGATGATGATTATATATCTTCGAGTATCCTCAAGTAATTCAATGGGTAAATAGCTAAGTTTATAATAGAGATGAGATTAGTGCTAAAGCTATGTGATGAAGTGATACAGGTACATGTGAGTAATTCACAAGAAATGTTTACGATATGAGACATGATATGAAATTGGTAAGAGTAAGCATGAGTAAGTTATGGCAATGTTTTTAAGACTTTGTGTTTTGTTCAATGCAATGGATGGATGCAATTATGAGCCTTTATGGTGTTACTTATTTCATGCAAACTTACTAAGCTTTATGCTTACCCCTCTCATTTCCCTTTTCCTTGTAATATTGTCAAGCTAGCTCGGGAATTCGTGGAATGTCGGAGTTTGGAAATCACACTATCAACTTCTCTTTGGTATAGCAAAGTTAGATTTATTTTGAGTATGGCATGTATAGGACTTGGTTATTTTGTTAGGTCATATTTGTTAGCTATGGTGTTGGCTATTAATATTGTTCAATTCATTTTGTAAATGGTCATTGGAAATTGGCCAATACTTGACAAGTTCATATTTATATATGATGATGAAATTCATGAAGTGTATGCTTGTGTGGATGTCCTAATTATGAGTTCCTAGAAGTGCCTTATGGACATGATAGATGTTGAGTTGAATAAGTAAAGTATGGTTGCTACGTAGAGTGGCATTTGGCTTGGTAGATAGCCTTACAAATGTCCACACAGGTAGACACACGGGTGTGTGTGACACACGATCAGCCCCATGGGCGTGTTGAGAGGCCGTGTCTCCCCATGCATGCTAGGTTGACAAGTCAGAATACCTAGTAGTAAACACACGGGCTGAGACACGGTCGTGTATCTCAAACATGTAGGAGACACGGCCTAAGACATGGGCATGTGCCTAGGCCGTGTGAAGTCCTCACCTGAAATTAAGAATTTAATTCGACACACGGTCTAAGGGCACGGGCGTGTGCCTTGGCCGTGTGACCTTATTGGAAAGATGACATCATAAACAGAATGTCAAGGTTTTCACACACGGGCGAAGACACGGGCATGTCATGGTCGTGTGAGGGACACAAGCTATGGACACGGGTGTGTGTCAGGCCGTGTGGAAACCCCTGTAGGTTCAAATTGGAAAATAAATCCATACGGGTGTGGAACACGGGCATGTGATATGCAACACGGGCGTGTTCCATCTTTCACCCGGATGTGTGGCCCTGTTTTATGTCAAATTTTTCTAAGTGTTCAAAAGTTTCCAGTTTGGTCTCGAATCATTCCGGGTGCAAGTTTAGGGTCTTGTAGACCTATAATAAGGACATTATGGTCTCGAATGAAAAGTTTTAACTTGGAAGGAAGTTCTTAAGGATCGATATCATATGATTGAGCAAGTTAAGTACGGTAATGCCTCGTACCCAGTTCAGATGTCGAACACGGGTAAGGGGTGTTACATCGCGGACCTACTGGGTTATGTCACCTAGGCGAATCTAGCGGACCTCCCTGGATCATGTCATGTAGGAAATTTTGACGGACCTCCCTAGAGTTTGCCATATAGGCAAGTTTAATGGACCTTCCTTGATTATGCCATGTAAGAAAGTTTGGCGAACCTCCCTAGATTACGCCATGTAGGCAATCTGGCAGACCTTCCTAGATTATGTCATAGCCATAGACTTGCTTTCATTCATTAGGCTTAAAGCCTTAAACTCCGCAGAGTCTCATACTACTCGTAAAGGGCTTTCATATCTATGTGCACATATTCTCCATACAAACCAATCAATCCTCCGCAAAATCGAATGCCATTAATTCTCATTTTCTGTACAATTCACCCAAACCTCCACAAATCCTTCTTGTTAATTTAAACACATACGTGTTCTCCCGCAAGACTGAGGTCATTTCCCAATATCGGTTTGCATTCACATGCCCTACCGGAGGCAAAACGTATAACATATCATTTTTTCTTACTCCTCCGGTCACAACCACACTTCGACAGATCTCCATTATTCCACATATCATTTATATACAAGCACTCAACAAATACCACTATTAATACATGACACACATTATGCCAAACATTTCAACTATAACAAATGGTTAAACTTACAACCAGTCATGCATTTGTATATCAACACATAAAGTGCATCACGATACATCAACATTCAGCCGTAGAAGAACTCATCATTTGCACAACATTCAGCCATAGAATAACTCGTCATTTACAAAATACTAAGATAAACATACCCAGTACACGATACTAAAAAGTAAACAACCATTTAAGACCCGAATTTTGGAACGCACCTAAAAGTTGACACGAAATCCATCTACTTAGTTTTTCCCTTATTTTTCCAGCCTTCTTAGCCTACTAAACATAACAACCATTTTAGAAATACAACAAAGAAAATTCACAATCATAATAACCATAATTTGTTTGCATGGATAGGAAATTTAATGATTAACCGCAACTTTACCCATTGCAGAACAAAATTGATAGATTATATGAAATCCTTAACTTTTCAACCTTTTCTTAAATCCACTAATATAGAGAGGTTAAAAAACTTACTAGCTACAAAATTTTCCAGTTTTTTAGACTCAAACTCAGTCTTTTCCCTCTATCCATAACACTCCTTAACCCTTATCTCTTCTAGAACATACCAAGAAAAGATAAAGAAAGAACAGAAAAATGAAAAAAAAAATACCACCGAAGAATAACGTCTCTCCTTTATATATTCCTCCTGCACTTCCTTCACCAAAATCAATTCAACAATATTTTGTAGATATCCTAAATCATCATGTCTCCCAGTAAGAAGATATCTAGTTCAAAAGTAACCGGACTAAATGCTGAAATCCATTATCAACTAGTCCGCAAATTGCTCTTATTTACATTAGAGCCCACTCAAATAGAAAACTTTTCAATTTAATACCCAAAGTTACTGTTGCAACTCAAGCTTTAACTTTTCTAGGTGTGAGAACTCTCCCACCCTTAAAAAAAATTCGTCCCTAAAATTTCCTACTTACAATCAAGGAAGAAGTGGGGTCTTTGTAAAATTCTTCTTTCCGAGTAGCCCTATTTTTAAACTTCTAAATATACCTTATCTTATCTTTACTTAAACTGGATACTTAGCGTAATTTGCACTTGTATCAATTTTCTTGTAGATCAATTCATGTGGCTGATGATAAACAAGAATTAGATAAACCTCACTAGGGCAATGTATACTAACGAATAATCTCACACGAGATACTTCAAATAACCTTCATACCTCAATACCTGGAAGATTAATCCATACATAACAGAATGTTTTTTCGAAACGTTAAGTGAACAGACTCATTAAAAATAGACTTCGTAGATAATTGCTTTTGTGGATTGTCTTATCGAAGAGCTAAAAGGTGTAGTCTTGTGAAGTGTCAGAATATAACCCCAAATGGATGGTTGCCTTACAGTATTCATTTTGGCAAATACATAATGGATGAATCAAAATTGGCGAATACTTATTACACGAACTATATTGGTTGATATTCTCGCTTTTCTGAATACCAAGGATTTAAGGAAACCCTTATAAGACACTAACAGTTGTCAAGTATAGATTGAAGGATTTAAATAGTTTACTATAATTCTTTTTAAACTTGAAACTTGCAGTGGATGATTGGCTTATATAACCAATCGCAGAGAAGTGGAAATCATTGCTATCTCAATTTGTTTTCCCCTATTTTTCTTGTCTCTTAAGTTCTTTCTAAGCCCTAATCTCTTTTCTACAGATTTGACTTCTTCTTTTGTTCTTTCGTTTCCCATCACCAGACCATTACTTACTCCTCTTTCAATACACAATCAATTTTTAAGGTAATCCTTCCTTCTCCATTACCTTTTGCTTTCCCTTCTACTTCAAATGGCTAGAATCAGTGTAGATCTAGGGAGTAGGGTTAGAGGCCATGGTGGTCGAAATCAAAGAGGCTGTAGGGGTGGTTCTTGTATTGGAGGTGGCAATAAGCCATTTAATCGCAAATCCAATACACAGGTAGAAGCTCTGGTTTACAATGTACGACCACTGAAGAGGAGGAGGTCAAACATTTAATAGCTAGGGGAATCAATCTGCCCATCTTTGCCTACGATTTCAAAATCCTTAAAGGGGAGTGTTGATTGAGCAATTCTGATAATGGGTTCATTGTCTTTCTTTATCTGTTAGGGGTAGGTTTTTATCTTCCTCTACATCCCTTTTTTCGTAAGGTGTTAAATGATTGTGGAATTGTATTGGGGCAACTTGCGGACCTCTGGTGGTAGACACTGGTGGAGTACTTCATCGATTACAGCATTCGAGGGGACCACCATTTATTGGTGTTTTCTATAACATATATCAGCTGAAGGTCATCACCCAAGGGGCCTCGACTGGAATGGTTCATTTTAGTGCCCACATGGGCTACGAGCCCGTTATCGAGAACTAGGCTTCAAATCTCCACCTAAATCGCCACAAATACATCTGGGTAAGGAGAAAACTTGAAGGTGGTTTTTGGCTTCCCCATCAAGTGGTCTATCCCTCGAGAAAACACCTATCTCTAACAATAAGTATTTGATTTTGAAATTGCCATGGAGCAATACAGGCGGTCAAAATTGGGTCGTACACTGAAACTGGAGAAGCTCCTAACATTTAGGAACATAATTTTGATATTGTTTAAATGGGAAAAACCCTAATGGATTTTGGGTAGTTGTCTTGATGTAATGTGTGGGTTCCCGAAGAGTACAATCCACCAAAGAAGCATGGCCTTATAGAGCTAATAATGACTTAGCCTTGGCATTGGTAGGGAGGAGGAGGGAACCCACCAACTTCTTTTACATTATCTGTAACATGCATCCCTGCCATTAGTCTTTCTCACCAGCGGGTGATAGAGGTTAGTCTTCGAGTAGAGCTCTAGTTCCCAATAGGGCTGACACTGTTATTGCTGCTACTGCAGGTGTTAGATCTGGTGCCTTGAGTGTAGAATATTCATTTATAAACCTGTAATTTTTTTTGAACAGATTGATTAATAAAATTTTTCATGAATCAAATTAATGTACATTGTATTATTGTCCTCACATGGTTTTTGCAGGCAAAGAAAAATAGAAACAAATCTTGTTCATTAGTTGTCTAAATGTTTAACTAATACTATGCGGTATTACCTTGTCAGATCGTAGTACAAAAAGAAAACTTGTATTAGAAGACGAACCTAAACATGTCCTTAATCTAATTAGAAATGAGCAAATCTATTGCAAGACTAATATGTCGTCTATCAAGTCCAATTAGGGAGATGTCTTGTCTTGGGCATCAGAGCGGATGACTTCTAAAATACAGAGACATAAATGTGACTGATTGGACTTATAGTACATTGAACAGGACCCAAGAAAAAATAGATCTTGAATCTGTTTATGGATTTATTCACTTGTGATGTTCATAGTGTGACATACCTAAATACTGAGTGGATGGCGAACAATGTATGCGTGACTCGTACACTTTGATGTAAGTAAAAGCCTGAGTTTAAATAGATAAAGAACTGAAAGCTAATACATTAGGTGTACGAATTCTGTAGTATGTAGTGTCATTTACAATAGTGGAATTCATAGCCCAAAACATGGGTAAATGATATCCTCTCCTTAGGATTACATGGTTGATTAAAAGAAAACGTGGCCACAGGTCTTCCATCTTTGTGATGGGTGACTTTATCACTATTTGATAGTGATTGACTTTTCATGAAGGAAGATGTAATGGTTACCATGAGATAAAATAGGATCATATTAGGTGAACGGATATTATCCCAAAGAGATCAAGGATATTCTATGAGGGTAACACACTTATGACAAGGTCATTGGACGAGCACTGAGTAGTTACTTTTCGAAAACATAGCTACTTTTCAAGAATATAACCTAGTTCAATTATCTACCAGATCATATCACAAATGACCATTTCCAAGCCATCACAAACATACCAAAAGACTTTACATTACAATTACCTAAAAGTGGTCAAAATGACCTAACTTGACAAAGTATTAAAGTTCATCAAACCAACCTAAACTTCTAAAGCATAATCATACTAAATCAACAATTTACAAATTCATGAACTACCATTACAAAAGATCATATACATTCCATTTATAACCTTGGCCAAAATACATAAAAACTATCGAAATGGTTGTTGGATTAGTGTTATAGGTCTCCAACGAGTTTCCAACAAATTCAGCTTCCGATAATCTATAAAACAAAGGAAAAATAACTACGTAAGCAACTAGTGCTTAGTAAGCTTGTATAAACTCAAATAAAACTTACCATTTCATTAGCACAATTTATAGAATAAGTACAATATCATAACCAAGACCATAAGCTTAGCATAATCCTACACAAACACCATCAAACTCACAAGTTAGGATGCTTATCCATGATACAAATGTATTCAATCATATAGTAGGTAAGTTTCACATACTCATCATTTAGTCCATCAACTTTTTCATATGATCATGAACTGTTTCAATTGTATACTAACCATTTCATTTCCTTTTCTTACCCGTTGAATCATCTAGTATTGCATCGTATACTGGGGAATACTCACACACATAGTGTGCCTTTCCATATAACCATAACCTTTTCTTTTCAATAATGCTCACACGAGCTATGAAATGGGCTTGCTCACATGAGTTGTGGGTCAAAATGTTAGCTACACGATTCTGCTTACATGAGCTGTGGAGAACTCGGAACAAATGCAGGACCTCAGCTATCGGTAGGACATCCAAGACCAGCACATGAAACATGAAATCCCTAATGACATGTCATTCGTATCCTAAGAATTCTTAAGGCTCAAACAGGATCCGTTATTCGTCAATTATACGTATGTTGATACATTTACAATTTCAAGTCCATTTATATTAACACAACATAGCAAGTAATCAATTTAACAAACATTAATATGATCATAGTTCATACGAACTTACCTCGATAGCTAGGGTCATAAAAGTATAAAACGAAACTAATTCGAAGATTTAGCCTTTCCTCGATTTAAGTCCGGTTGTTGTTTACCTTGACCTAAAAAGATAATTTCATTCAATTAAGTACTTCAAGTATTCAATTTAATCCATAATTCATATTTATGTAAAATTAAAAAATTACCCTTAATATTTTAACATTTCACACTTTAGCCCTTAAGCTTATAACTTGAATATAACTCATTTTAACCTAAATCGAATTTAACCAATGCTAAAAAGGACCTTGAAACAACCCATAATTACAAAAAAATCATAATAAAACCCATGGATTTACACTTTTAAACAATTTAATCCCTATTTCAAAATTCATCAAAAAATCACTTAATAAAACATGTTTATTTTACAACCAAGTTTAATAATCTATCAAATAACTTCTAAACATATTCAAAAACAACCTTGGAAAGTCCCTCAACCTATAATAGTTTTGCAAATTAACCCCCGGGCTAGCTAGATTAAACTAAAACAAATTCAAAAACATAAAAATCACAAAAAACGAGGCTTAAAAACCTACCATGCATGAAGAAATCAAAACTGAAGCTCTTCCCCCCTTCAATGATAATTTTCGGTTCAAATATAAGAAAAAATGAAGATGATAGCTTGTTTTACCTTTAATGTACTTAACCTTTAAACCTAATTATTAAATTACCATACTAACCTTTAAAATCCATTGAAATATCATTAAAATCTATCCATAAACATCCACTAACATATAACATGTTATAGTTACCATATAAGTCCATTAACTTTCCTGTAATAGAATTCAACTTTTACACATTTTACGATTTAGTCCTTTTTACCTACTTAACTATTAAACATCAAAATTTCTTAACGAGACTTTAATACATCCTTAATATAATTCGTAGATATTAAATAAATATTAAAATAATAACTCAATTGTCGAAATTATGGTCTCGAAACCATTATTTTTGACACCATTGAAAATGGGTTGTTACAACTCTCCCTCTAAAGGAATTTTCATCCTCAAAAATCTTACTGGAAAATAGGTTCGGGGATTTCATAGCTTCTTCCAGTTCCCATGTAGCTTCCTCAACTCCATGACATTTCTAAAGAACCTTAACTAAAGTTATACATTTATTCCTTAACTCTTTGACTTCCCAAGCAAAAATTCTGATGGTTCTTCACTGTATGACATATCTGCCTGGATCTAAACATCAACAAGTGAAATCACGTGTGAAGGATCTGATCGATACTTTCGTAACATCAACACATGAAATACATTATGTCTTTTCTCTAATTCAAACGATAAAGCCAAACGATAAGCCATTGGTCCAATCCTCTCAATGATCTCATACAACCCGATGAATCGTGGACTAAGCTTCCCTTTTTGGCCAAAATGGAGAACTTTTCTCCAAGGTGATACTTTTAAGAACACTTTGTCACCAATTTGAAATTCAATGTCTTTTCTTTTCAAATCCACATATGATTTCTGACGATCAGAAACAACTTTCAAACTATCGCATATTACTCTGACCTTTTCTTCAATTTTTCAAATCAAATCAACACCGAATAGCTTTTTCTCACTCAGTTCAGTCCTGTATAATGAAGTTCGACATTTTCGCTCATACAAATATTCATATAGTGCCATTTTAATACTTGCCTGATAACTGTTATTATACACAAATTCGACCAATGGAAGAAATTTCTCCCAGCTACCCTGAAACATTAAAATAAAACAACGGAGCATATCTTAGAGTACTTGAATCACTCACTCAAATTGACCATCGGTCTGTGGATGAAATGTTGTAATAAAATGTAGTCGAGTGCCCAAAGCTTCATGCAATTTACTCCAAAATCAAAAAGTGAACCGTGGATCTCTATCAGAGGTAATAGACATTGACATACTATGCAGCCTAACAATTTTAGAAACTTACAATTCTGCCAACTTCTTAAGTGGGTAATCCGTATGTAACGGAATGAAATCTGCCGGTTTAGTCAAATGATCCATAATAACCCAAATAGCATTTTTCTTGGCGGAGACAAAGGCAATCTTGATACAAAATCCATCATAACCTGTTCTTATTTCCACTCTGGAATCATCAAAGGCTATAATAAACCAAAATGTACTTGATGTTCTACTTTGACTTGCTGATAGATTAAACATTTTTATACAAACTCTGAAATCTCACATTGCATACCTGTTTCACATCACCGTACATTTTTTACTACCAGGGTGTATCAATAAATTACTGCAGAGAGCTTCCTGTAAAATCTTCTGAATGACATCAGAATTCCTCAAAACACATATTCTGTTTCGAAAATACAAACTACCATCAGAACTAACATGAAATTTTGAATCAGGTGTCGACTCAATCTACTTCCGTTTAGTAATCAACTCGGAGTCACTTTTCTGAGCTTCACGAATCTGTTGTAGAAACGTCGGTTTAGCTTTATATTCTGCTACAAAAGAACCATCATCAATCAATGTCAACTGAGTGTTCAAAGTTCACAGAGCAAACAAGGACTTTCTACTTAAAGCATCAGCGACAACATTAGCTTTTCCTGAGTGATAATCGATGATCAATTCATAATCTTTTAACAGCTCTAACCATCTACGTTGTCTCAAATTCAATTCTTTTTGTAACATCAAATACTTCAGGTTTTTATGATTCTTGCAGATATGCCATTTTTCTCCATACAAATAGTGTCGCCGGATCTTTAAAGCAAATACAATAGCTGCAAGATCTAAATAATAAGTCGGGTAATTTTTCTCATGCGTTTTCAACTAAAGGGAAGCATAAGATACTATTTTGCCTTCTTGCATCAAAGTACAGCCTAAACCATTCAGTGAAGCATCACTATAAATCACAAATTCTTTACCGAACTCTGGCTGAACTAACACAGGGGCTTCTGTCAACAACAGTTTCAACTAATCAAAACTTTGTTAACACTTTTCGGACTATTTAAACTTAACATCTTTCTGAAGTAGCTCCGTCAACGGTGTAGCAATCATGGAAAACCCTATAATAGATCTCCGATAATACCCAACTAAACCCAAAAAAATTGATTTCTGAAACATTTCTCGGAGGCTTCCAATCCACTATAGCTGATATTTTACTTGAATCCACTCTAATATTGTCTATCGATACAACATATACCAAAAATCCAACTTCTCGAAGCCAGAACTCACACTTGCTAAATTTAGCAAATAGTTGTTTTTTGCGCAAGGTCCGCACAATTATTCTCAAATGTTGTGCATGTTCAATTTCATCTCGGGAATAGATCAGAATATCAACAATGAATACAACTACAAATGTAACACCCTGGTTTAGGGGCTATGCATGTTGGGTATAATTCAAGTTCTAGTAGGTTTTGGGTATGCTTGGATGTGTTTTGGAGGTGTTGAGAACGCTCGGAGTAAACGGGAAGACTTTGGAAAATTTTGGTTTTTTAGAAAAAAAAGGGGAATTGGGCCAAAGGAGGCCTTAAGGATAATTTTCGCTAATTTTTGGCACAAGGGAAGGCTGTGGTAAAGTGGTCTCCGTGCGCTGCTTAAGGGGCTGGAAGTAGGGCCATTGAGGGCCTGGGTTCGAGTTCAAGCGGTAACAAAAGTAGCGTTTTATTTTTTGTTTTGGGCGTTAGGCCTAGGAAGGCCTTTTAATTAAATTAGGAGGGCTTATTGACATGAAAGTGGGTTGGCTAAGTGGCTAGCGTGTGCTACTTAGAGGCTTGGAGGTTGTTGGGCGCATGTTCGAGCTGCTGAAGCAACGTTTGGCATTTTTAATTTTTGGGTAAACGGCCTGGAGAGGTCTTATAATTAAATGGTGGGGTAAATGGGCAAGAAAGTCGGGCTGGAAGAGTTGGCAAGGGCGTTGGAAGAGGGGGGCTGCAGTGGGGTTCTGGTTTCGAATCCCAGCAGCTGCAAGTGGGTTCTATTTTATTTTGCTGGCGTGAAAGTGGAGTGGCCTGCACATGGTTTTTGCTTCTTTGTTGAGCATTCGGTTGTAGTTTGGTAAGCACATAGATTCTTTGTTTTTTTTTTTTATTTGATGGGATAACATGAGGATAATAATTAGTTTTTAAATTGGATTTTTATTATTAATTCTAAGGATAATAAAAGATAAAGAAGATATTAGTGGATTATTGGATTATTGTTTGGGATTAATTCAAATTATTTGAATTAAATCAAATTAGTGGCCTAGAGAAAAGCAAGGATTTGGCTAGAGTTTAAACTCTTTGGACGGCAAGCATAAGGGGGAGGGGGTGCCGAATTCCTTTATAAGCTCCCATCTACCCTCTTGTTTTTTTTTTTAGCCATTTATGCAAATAGCCGAATCTCTCCCTTCTCTTCTAATATTCTCTCCACTTTTATTCTCCCAAATAAAGCGAAAACTCTTTTCTTCTTTGACCTCTTACCAAATCCCCATCCATAAAAATCCCCTTTTCTTTATTTCTCTATTAGCCGAACATCCACTCCTATTTGTCCGAAACTTTAACACTCTCTCCCCCCATTATTTTCCTCTTTGGCCGAATTTTGAACAAAGAAGGGAGGCTTCCTTTTAATCGCCTTGGTGAAGGTATTCCGGGATTTTGAAGCGCTCAATCCCAACTCCTAATCTCTAGCATTCGGCTTTGGTAAGTGGTGGTAAGGGCCTATTGTTAATAGATTATTCTCTTTAAGTGTTTAAAAGCCGAAGGCTATTAAGTGGCTACTAACGGTTGCTGATTATAGGAAAGCAAAAATACTTGGAGTGCGGTGGCTAATATTTAGAGACATTCGGGTAAGGTTTCGGGTTCACAAGGAACCCTTTTAAAATTATTTTGGTTGGCCGAATAGGCCAAAGCACTAACCTTTGAGTTTGGCCGATTATAGGAGCAAGGATAGTGTGAGTGGCCGATTGGTTTTGCCAGGATTTAGGACTATCATCGACATCAGGTGTGTACATACACACTTATAATTAATTAAATGTGCTAAACTGTTGTGTGTGCTAACCGGATCTGTGTAGATTCGAGATTAATACCATGAATGGTATAAGCAAGGAACCAGGTAAGTCCTTGTTGATTATGAAATATCTGAAGATGCTTTTGGGAAGCATGGTATGTTTAATACACGTTGCATAAGGCTGATGATAAAACCTGTACATGTGATTAAGTATATGGTAACATGAATTATGTGATATAAATGTTTGATGTGGGATTGATGAGTGGAGGGGCGTATATTCGTGTTGACGGGCACCAACCGTGTTTTGGTAACACACTTTGTGACTACGGTCACCAGAGGTTTGGTACCTCCAGAGGTTTGGTACCTCATCGCGTCTCATCCCAAAGGTGGCTTAGCACCACACAATGGGTTTGGCCCCACAGATTATCATAAGGGATTGACGCGCGATGGTTTGGCATCACACGATGGGGTTGGCCCCATCAATCGCTTGTGTGTCTACGGACACCGTGAGGTTTGGCACCTCCAGGTGATTTGGCATCACATCCGTGACTATATGTCACCAGTGGTTTGGCACCACCAAAGGTTTTGTACCACACGGGGTAGACAAAGGCGTTTGGTTGGCTAGGTCGGTGCATGACTTAGTACATGATGATTGATTATATCGTCGTGTATGAAATTGTTTAAATACGGGGGAAAGGGTTACATATCGAGTCTTGGTGACTCACCTTCTCCTTATTATTTTTCAGTGACACGTAGATCGCGGATGTGGAGCCAAAGTTGACTCGAGGTGGCCATGCGGTGGAATTTAAATTTTAATAGACTTTGAATTTCAGTTTATTTATTTTTGGATTGTTGATTTAAATTTTATTTCGAATGTAATAAGGCCTCCTGACACTTTATTTTTTTGCTATTTTTCATATGTTGGATACTTGTTTTAAACTATGTTATTATTATTAAATTAAAATCACATGTTTTCCACATTAAACCGAAAAATGTTTTTATCGAGCAATCGGGCACATTTGAAATTTGTTTAATAACTTGACTTAATTATTTTTTTTAAAATAAACACTAAGTATGGTTTTACCAAGATAATCAAATACGAGAAGTTTTCAACAAAACTTAAATCAGTTTTAAAATGGTTTTCAAAAAGTTTTTCTTCGTAACAAACTAGATTCGGCCATAGTGTTTGGGCCGGGTTTGGGTTGTTGCAACAAATCTATCTAGATACAGCCTGAATATTCTATTAATCAAATCCATAAACATAGTAGGTGCATTGGTCAAACCAAAAGGCATAACTAAAAATTCATACTATCCCTACCTGGTTCTAAAAGCAGTCTTTGGCACATCTGAATCTTTAATCTGTAATTGATAATATCCAGAACGGAGATCAATCTTTGAAAATACTGTTGCACCTTTTAGCTGATCAAACAAATCATCGATACGTGGAAAATGATACTTGTTTTTTGTTGTGACTTTGTTAAGTTGTCTATAGTCGATACATAACCACATTGACTTGTCCTTTTTCTTAACAAACAATACAGGAGCACCCCAGGAAGAAAAAATAGGTTGAAAAAAATCTTTTTCTGTCAATTCTTGCAACTGTGCTTTCAACTTTTTTAGTTCCGTATCTTAAGAATTCTTAAGGTTCAAATGGGATTTGTTATCCATCAACTATTCATATGTCGATACATTTACAATTTCAAGTCCTTTATATTAACACAACATAGCCAGTAATAACAAACATTAATACAATCATAGTTCATACGAACTTACCTCAATAACTAGGGTCGTAGAAATAGAACCCGAAACTAATTGAAGCTTTAGCCTTTCCTCGATTTAAGTCTGGTTGTTGTTTACCTTGATCTAAATAGATAATTTCATTCAATTAAGTACTTCAAGTATTCAATTTAATCCATAATTCATATTTATATAAAATTACAAAATTATCACTAACATTTTACTTTTTACAATTTAGTCCTTAATCTCATAACTTGAATATAACTCATTTTAACCTAATTCCAATTTAACCAATGCTACAAGGGACCTTGAAAAAACCCATA
This sequence comes from Gossypium bickii, assembly GCA_025503065.1. NCBI lineage: Eukaryota > Viridiplantae > Streptophyta > Magnoliopsida > Malvales > Malvaceae > Gossypium > Gossypium bickii. The sequence goes on from CP106719.1 coordinate 48,129,704, forward strand.
ATTACCAAAAATTCACAATAAAACCCATGGATTTACACTTTTAAATAATTTAATCCCTATTTCAAAATTCATCAAAAAAATCACTTAATAAAACATGTTTATTTTACAATGAAGTTTAATAATCTATCAAATAACTTCTAAACCTATTCAAAAAAACTATGGAAAGTCCCTCAACCTTTAAAAATTTTGCAAATTAACCCCCGGGCTAGCTAGATTATGCTAAAACGAACTCAAAAACATAAAAATCACTAAAAATGGGGCTTGAAAACCTACCATGCATGAAAAAATCAAAATCGAAGCTCTTCTCCCCTTCAACAGTAATTTTCGGTTTAAACATAAGAAAAGAAATTTACCTTTAATTTACTTAATTTTTTAACCTAATTATCACATTACCATACTAACCTTTAAAATCCATTAAAATTTCATTAAAACCTATCCATAAACATCCACTAACATATAACATGATATAATTACCATATAAGTCCATTAGCTTTCCTTTCCATATCCATTTCACCTTTTTGACTAATAGAATTCAACTTTTACACCTTTTATGATTTAGTCCATTTTACCTAATTAAACATTTAAAAATTAAAATTTCTTAATGAAACTTTAATACATTCTTAATATAATCCTGTAGACATTAAATAAATATTAAAATAATAACCCACTCATGAAAATTGTGGTCCCGAAACCACTGTTTTTGACACCACTGAAAACGAGTTGTTATAATTTTACTGAGGTAAAATTAGGTGAGAAAATTATTTAATATGTAGATATTAAAGTTTATTTTGGGAAATAGAAAAACTGAATCGGGTTAGATCATATTACAGAGTGTTGGGTCAAAAAGCCACAAGATTTGCTCATAAATGGATCCGATGTGAGAGAGAGAGGCCCAAAACCCCTCATGTAAGGAGGTGGGACGGAAAAACCCTAGTATCATTAACTAAGGTTTCCACCCCTCATATCCTGGATAAACTAGGTTATTGTTTTTCTAGTGGAAATAAAATTCTACAACTCTATAAGGGTTCTACCTTCGCTTCTTATAAATTAATGGCACCGGTAGAGTTATTGAGATAACTTTCAAGATATTGTTATTTTGCCGAAAAATAAAGAAAATTTATTCTCAACTTATAAATATATTTTTCAGAATAATAATTTTATCGATTTCTATTATAGAAGAGAGAATTTTGTTTTCACCCCAAAAGAAGAGAAAACATTTTTTTTTCTAGTTTTGTGTTTCAATTCAATTGGTTTGAGTCCAAACTTGAAATAGTTCCTGATACGAGAATATCAGAGAAGATCATTTGGTTGAAAGCCAGAAAACATCAGGTATCACTTATTCAGAAACACATGTATGATTTCAGTATAAGGTTTATTTCTATAAATATCATAAACCAAGTTGATTATCACAATTTTAATTTTCCTTTGTGTAAAAAAAAACTATTTTCAAATTGGATTTTTCCAACAGTAGGCTCTTCAAATTCCTTTAGTTCTTCTAGTTCTCAATGCAATATAGACATGGAAGCTCTGGTGGACAGTATACGGGAGGATGAAAAAGTGGCTGCCCTGAGAGTAAGGGCCAACAGTAGTGGCCGCAAGAGGCCAAGGGTGGAAGAATGGTCCCAAAATGCTAAAGATAGTAGTATGGGTAGGCTGATACCTCGCAGACATGTGAAAGGAGCAACAAATCCTTAGAGGCAAGTTTTTCTTCCAATTGACCCTACCATACCTGAATCTTCCTCTGCACCCGCCAATCCTACGAATCTTCTTATTCTAATTTCAATGTAACACCCTAAAAAATTCTAATAAATTGTTTCAATTTTAAACACAATACATCTAGCATACTTTTCACACCATTTACATCAAATAAGAGAGTTATAAATTTTATTTTCTTTGCATGGTTTTAAAGATCTATCATCATAGAATAGATCCAACCAACTTTCTTCTCAAAATACTCTCTCAATTCACCCGAAATTATTCTCAAAACTAGCCGAAAATATTTTAAAATTTCTCAAGCTTCTTAAACCAAGATTTTCAATCAACGAATTTAGAGCGAATCAAAGGTAATCTTCAATCCTAAACTTGTTTTTATGAAGATTAGAAATATTTTTACATAATTTGAGAGTCAATTAAAGGATCTTTTTTATCAATGTCATCTTCTTCAAAAGCTTAAGGTGCTTTAATGGTGGATCTTGAATTTTGAGAGGAAATCCACAAACCAATGGATGTTCCAACTCAAAATGGATCTATTAAAAGGGTTTTGGTCTTATTTATCGAGATTAAACATTATTTGTGAGGTAATTTGAAAAAATCTAAATTACATCATATTCATGAATTGATTTTCCGAATTTTTGTGAAATTGATTTAAATGTGAAATTAATGCATAGTTTATGTGTATTTTGTAACATCCTAGAATCTGGGGTTAGAAGTTTTGAGGTTTGTGGTTAAGGTCAGTGAGTGGGTTGAACCTTTTGGGTTAAACTTTGAGTTTTAATGTCAGAATGGGCTGCTGGTCTGGTGGTTAGTTGTGTGTTAGTGTATCTTTGGGTCTCGTTTTCGAATTCCTGTGAGTGTTTTGATATTTATATTTTTTACGTCACTTAATTTTACTTTAAAAAGAGGAAGTTATTTTTAAAGGGAAAAGAAAAGTTTACGTTCTTCATCTTTTGTTTTTTATTTTTTCTTCTTCATCGTTCCTTTTTTTGTTCTTACCAAATTCCAATTTCGTTTGTTTCTTGTTTCTTCCGTTTTACACACGTTACGTGTTGTCTGTCAAGATTGATCGACCTTGTGTGTTTCATTTTATCAGAGGTGAAGCAGGTAAGTTTCGTTCATGAGGGTTTATGATAGAATTGCTTTTGTTCCATTATTTGTTAATGGGAGTTCTTATAGTCTAAGTTATGTGTGAATTGAGGTTTCTGAATTGTTGCTGAGGACGAATTGATTGATCTTCGCTACTTGATATCGCATTTTAAGGTGTGTGTTCTAAAACAGTTTAACTTCGATATCGAATTCGATAATATCTTGTGCGTTTATGAAATTGATTATTTTAAGTATCATATTATTACTAAGTTGCATGGGATTCTGTATGTTTTGGCATAATTCTGGGTTACCAAGTGTTGGGAATCGTCTCAACATCAAAAACACAAATTTCAAGCTGTTTCGGTATGGTTTCGTGGCCACACGGGCGTGTGCCCCATATGGGTGGCTCACACGGCTGTGTGAAATTGGGAATTAGGGTTTTTGGGAAAATTTTGCTGCCATACAGGCATGTGTTCCACACGGGCATGTAAGATCTCCACACAATCGTGTCTCCTCTGCTCTTTATTTTTGGCATTTTTGGACAGTGAGTTACACGGGCTGCTCACACGGGCGTGTGTCCCCTCCAAACAGGCGTGTGTCCCCTCCACATGGGCATGTAGACCCCCACAAAATTTGGGCATATCCACACGGCCGAGGCACACAGCTATGTGGCCCTATTTTGCAGAATTTTTGTTTTAAGTCATGAATTATCTATTCTATGTTTCTGTGTAATCTGACCCTCGTTCAAGCCTCTATAAGTGTGTTTGAGACTTGATTTAGTTTGACTTATATATGTGTGTGTGTGTGTGTGTGTGTGTGTGTGTGTGTGTGTGTGTGTGTGTGTGTGTTTATGGGCTTTAATTTTATTGCTCATTTATGTGTTTATTATTGTTGTCATAACTGATTATTAGAATCAAGTGTAATCAAATCTAAATATGTTCAACTGAAAATGTTAATGTTCGTTTCTGTATAATGTCTGCATAATGTGTACATTGTTGTATAGCATGAAAATTTTGGGATCTGGTTATGAAGAGAAGGAAGACAAACTTAGCAGTTTTAACTGCGATACTTTTGTATAGTGGTTTACCGCACTATCCTATACGTATATCAGCTCAGCTGTATACAATTACTCAAGTGGTATAGTTCCACGTTGTGGTGTGTTGAGTGGATGAAGCTATTATGGTTCTATGTGGTGTGTATGGTAGACGGGCCTATCATAGCCCTTATGTGGTTTGCTGGATGGACAAAGTGGTGTTTGGTTGGTGGGGTGGGATTTCGACTAGTGCATCTATTTGCATCTGAATATACGTCTATTTTTCAAAACATTTTGTCTGTTTTTGTGAAATTCTAGTTATTGACAGTATAGTTAATGTCATGTAATATGATCTGATTATTGCGTATGACTGGAAAATCATTTCTGTAACATCCTGAAAAGGGCCTATGCATTTTCGGTTTAATTGTACGAAATGACATGTCTTATGTGTTATGAATGGATTTTGAATATTTTTGGAAACCTGGAAATGTATGGAAATGTTAAGTTTAAAGTGGACATTTTTTGGAAACTAGGAAATGTAAGGAAATGACTTGGAAATGTAAAGAAATGTCTTGTCTTGGAAATGTAAGGAAATGACTTGGAAATGGAAGGAAATGTCTTGTCTTGGAAATGTAAGGAAATGACTTGGAAATGGAAGGAAATGTCTTGTCTTGGAAATGTAAGGAAATGACTTGAAAATGTAAGGAAATGACTTGGAAATGTAAGGAAATGTCTTGTCTTGGAAATGTAAGGAAATGTCTTGGAAATGTAAGGAAATGTCTTAGAAATGTAAGGAAATGCTTTAGAAATGTCAAGTTTAAAGTTTAAAAGAGGGACATGAAGCAAGGTGGTCTTAAGAGAAAATGTATGTGAAATATGACATACAAATAGCCTTGGAAAAATGGCTACAAGGCTCCACTTAAGGGCCTAGCAAGTGACGCCACATACATAGGCAAATGGGCCAAGGATCGAGTCGCATGGGAAGCAAATAAAGAATTTTATTTTTGCTACAAGGAGCAGAGAGGTGGACGGCATTAAGGCTCTTAAAAGAGGTGTTTTATTCTCTTTAAAATTCGGCAAATAGATAGATAATGATGTGTTATTATTAGTATTATTTTTATTAAGAGATAAGAGATAATTGATGGATTAAATTCTTTTAATTTGAATATATTGATAATTAAAGAGATAAAGCTATCAAAATAGAAGAGTGATGGCCAAGTAAGGGAGTCTTAGCCTAGTAATTTCGGCAATAAAAGGAAAAGGGAGGCCATTCTGCATTATTTTCTGTTCTTAAAAGCTTCTGCCGAATTCTCTCTGCCATTATTCTCTTCTCTCTTTTTTTGCTGCCAAGCAGAAAACACCTTGTGTTCTAGCCGAATCCTCCATCTTTATTCTTCTTTCTCTTTTCTTTCTAAATCCATCCAAGAGCCTAAGTTGATTGATCCACAACAAGATAGTCTTCATAGTCGAATATTGCTAAAGGTTCAAGCAAGGATTTCTGATTTCTAAAGTAAGGGTAAGATCTCATTCGGTTTCATCTTTTTTTTCTTTTAAGAATTGCCGAAATCTAGGACTAACCCCATTAATATCTTGTTGTCGAAACTTTGAAGAGATCTTTCGGGATTTATTAAGTGTCGACTACAAGGAAGGAGAAGTTCTTTTCCCGAAGATACACCATAGGCCGCGTGTTCCCTAGTTATTCGGTGAGTTTCGGGACTTAAAATCCACAAGGTAAGTGTTTATAGCATTCGGCCAAGGCCATGTTTGGTAAATATATGTGTTCATTAATTATTCAAAAGCCAAAACTAATCAAGTTAAATGATCTAGCATTGGCCGATTGAAGGGAGGAGTAGCACAAAGTTTTCGGGATTTGATTTATAGTGAAATCGGCACCAAGGTAAGTTTTGGGTTACAACAATCCTAATAGGATTTGGTTTTATGGCCGAATGGTTATTAGTAAATTACTATATGTTGGCCGAATATAGGAACAAAAGATCTAGGACGCTAGATCGAGATCTTCGGAATTTGGAGTGAATTCGCTAAGCTAATCAGGTGTGTACCCCACACTATTTCTTAATAAGTTTTATGGCAATGTTTAATAAATATATGTATGTGATATTAAGAATGTGAAAAGCATGGCTAAGGTACCATGATATGGTACAAAGTACTCAGGTACGTTTCCTACTCCTACTAGGATTATGAAATATGTTATATTTAACATGTGATAAGTAATAAGAATGTGAAATTTGGCATGTTAATGCATAATATGAATGATATGGGGCATATGGGTTATTGAAAAGGGGAAGTGAATGTGGTGACCTAAGACCACGATATTTGAATGTGGTGACCTAAGACCACGAGATCTGAACGTGGTGACTAAGACCACGATATCTGAACGTGGTGACCTAAGACCACGATATCTGAACGTGGTGACCTGAGACCACGAATACTCATAAGGGCGATAAGCACGTCGACTGCAGCGACTGCCTTCGATGGTGTGTAGCGGATGGAGGGTTGACTTAGTAGTCCCCACGGTGTGCAGGATGGTACGGGTGATGTGTAGCGGATGGCATCTAGGTTTGGGTTCGGGTTGCATAATTATTTTTATCTGTTATATGTTTTGATATGTGACATGATAATGAATGCCTGAGTTATTAAATTTTAGTGTTGGTTACACATTGAGTCTGTTGACTCACCCCGTTGTGGGAACATTTTTCAGGTGATGATCAGTAATGGACCGGGTCGGCAGGAGCTTAGTGGTGGCCATGTGAAGTTCAGATTTTCTCTCTATTTTGGACTCTTTATATTTTAAGTGCTTTGAATTTTAATTTTGGGTTTTTTTTATTTGATGTAATAAGGCTATAGTGACTATTTCACTGTTTTACTTATTCATCATGTTACGAACATTTTGTTAATTAAAGACTAAGCAAATTTAATTTAAAATAAACCTTAAATATTTTGTCACCTAAAATAAATGGGTTTTCAATATAAAACAAACTTGTTTTCAACTCGAGCCCAACCCACAAACAGACTTTCTTCAAAACACACAGTTTTTCCAAGGTAATAAAAGAATTTTGAACCGATTTTCTTCGAGGAACATACCAGATCCGGTCAAGGCTCGTAGGCCGGGTGTGGGGTGTTTCAATTTCTATGGTTTGATATTGTATTTGACATACCGATTGAGACTTTCATAAGTGATATTTTTATGCACATGCTTATGTGAAGTATTTATTGTGTCACTCCTTCTGTTGCCGTCTATCATGTTTTGGATTCACACTAAGCTCGCGTAGCTCATCACTGTAGTGTCTTTCCTTTCAGGTACTTTTCGTGTTTTGGAGCTGGACTCGGTATACCGGAGGTCTCAGAAAGATACAATTTGATTCGGTTTAAGTAAAATCTCATAGTTTTATATAGTTATTTTTAAGTCGGTTTGTAAAACGACTATATAAACTATGGTACAAGTTTTTATTTCGTAAGGTGTTATTTGGACTGAACTTGAAAAACCTGGATTTTATTTCCGAATGTTTGACGCCGGAACATAACGAGCAAAAAGGTTTTCTTGGTTTGAATTAAAGCTTTTGTTTCCGCCACTTTTGGTGGCCAATGTAACCTCCAAGATTTGGTCCAAACTTCTAGGCCGAGTTTTGAGGCGCTACATATTTGGTTTAGTATTGATGTTTGGAAGTGATTAGGAGGGTTGGAGAGATCGATTTTGTGAGAAATCAAGTTTTCGACGTAATGTTACAAGCCTGGTAAGGTATCTTTATGAAATGATTTTGATTAGCATAGTTAATTAAAATTCATGTTTAATATAGCTTTGGAAAGGTGGTAATGCCTACTTTATCTCTATTGAAGCTCCAAATCTTGAAGAGAACCGAGATAACCAGAATTGAAACTTGGAATTGCCTAGTTGATTACTTGTTGTGATAGAATAAAATTGTGTGGTGAGTGTTATAAAGGCAATTTGGTAAACTGACCCTCAATTATGTTTAATTAGTACCTTAATTAATGATTAAAATTAACAGATTTTGCAAGATTGGTATTAAATGGGCAAAAATTAAATTTGTATTAAAAAAATGGTAAATAAATTTTTGGGTGGTGTTGTGCTATTTAATTAGATTAGTTTTAAGGATGATTTTAAACATGTACAAATTTTGGATCATGATATGTTGGTGTTACAATTGGTAGCTGAATATGGGAAATTGATGAATGAAATACTTGATTTAATTGGATACTAAATGGTTATGTTACAAGTTATACATAATCGTTTTGTCACATTAAATTGAGCACAATAATGAGTGATTTATATGCTATGTTTGACTGAATATATTGGCAACATACATGGTGGGTCCATTGGATATAGTTGGCATGCTATAAGATTTGTGGGTACTTACCTTTATTTGTGACATTGTTAGCATATGGCTCTAGGTGGATTGATTTGTTTGGAGTAGATAAATGAGAGTTGAGCATGAGTTTCCACTCAATGGGTTGTTTAAGGCACTATAAGGGAGTGCGTGCTTTGGCCCGCTCAACTCAGTGGACTGTATTTGATATTTGTGGGAGTTTGGAGATCCGTTAATCGGATGTATGATCACTTGATTAAACCATGAGAAATGAATGCCAATATATTTATGTGTGATTGTTGCTATATCAATTGATGATTGAAAGCCATGAATAATTGATTTTTGGTATTGAAAATGCTCATGGAAATTTAATTGACATGTTTCATTATTTTGGTTGATAATTGGTGATTGATTGGTTGTGAATTAAGCATGATTTAGATGTTAATTTACTTGTCATTTTTATTAACTTACTTGTCATTTTTATTAACATTCACTGAGCTTTTTAAAGCTCACACCCTCACATTCGTGCAGATAATTATCGGGTTTGAAGAGCTGATAAGCTGAGCAAGAGAGTTCCAAGATATTTAGGCTTGGTAGAGACTTTATTACGCATTTTAGAGACTGTAATCAGGCATTGTTAAACTCCAGGGAATTAGTTTGATTTTGGTTGTAATTGGACTTTGGACATTGGGCATTTATTTTGGATGGTTTTAAAATAGCTTTAAGTTTAATTATTGAATGGTTTACGGTGTATTTTTGCTTGATAACATGGTGTGTGAAGCATGAAATTTATACTAACAATTGTTTAAATGAAGCTTCAATGGAGTGGTTTACTAGCGACTAAGGTACACCACTTGTTTGGTTTATTCAGTGTTTGCTATGCATGAAATTGATTGTCTAATTTTTATTTAATTAAGGCTTAATTGATGTCCACAAATTCAAATAGGGTGTATGTATATATATGTTAATTAATCGTAGTTAAATCAGATTTAATTGGCCATTTAAATGTGCAAAATCGGGTTTTAAATAGAATTTTTCACAAAAATAGGTGCAGTGGTTTTCACACGGGCATGTGTGTAACGACCCGAAATTTAAAATTATCAAAAAGTGTATTTTCGGGTCTCTGTTTTCGTAAAATGGATTCGTAAATATTTTTTAAAAATATTTACGAAGTTAGTTGTGTGGTTAATTAGGTTTTTGTTAGGTGAATTACCTTGAATTAAGGTTAATTAGGTATAAGGATTAAATTGAATAAAGGAAAAAAGTTGAACTATAGATTAAAGGAAAAGTGAAGGGACTAAATTAGTAATTAAACCATACCTAACAAGTGTATGGCAATAAAAGGATACATATGTACAAATAATATACACATGTATAGAATAATAAATAAATATTACTTAATATTTAAGTATAAGTATATATATATTATAATATATTATATTAGTTTAATAATAATAATAAAACAAATAAAGGAATAAACAAATAAATAAAAGAAAGAAAAAGAAACGAGGAATAGAAAGTTGAAACGAAAAAGGAAAGAAAAATAAAGGAGAAAAGAAAGAAGGAGAATTGGGATTTTAAGGTTCAAACTTAAATTGGTAAGTTAATTTAGTCCCTTTTCTTGTAAATTTTTATGTTTTTAGAATCCTAGAACAATATATTACTTGATTTATCTTGAAATTTTAGAAGTTAGTGAATTTTTAGAAGTTGTTCATGTTGAATAAATTAAAGTGTTAGGGGGTGTTACAATTAGTGGTATCAAAGTTTTGCAAGTTTAGCTGATTCTCGGACTAAATCGAGCTCGGAATTGAGTCTAGAGGTGTATGCCATAAATGAGTCAAATTGAGTCGGGATTTGGATGCTGATATATGTATTTGTTTTTGTTTTATAGTTGAAAATTTCAGATGAATATATTGCTGATATTGATCAAGATATGTATACTGGTGACGATGAATCTTATGAATTAGATGAATCTTATGAATTAGATGAAACAGAGTCTGCAACATTGAGTGTAAACCCAGTAGGTAATCAACCACCTAACGTTGAACGGCATAATGCTAGAGGATGACTCACAGTTACTTAGGGTTATAGCTAATGCCCATGAACAAGTAGCAGGAACTGCATCTGCTACGACATCTACCCTTACTGTCCGTCGAGCCCCAATTAAAGAATTACGTAAGTATGGTGCAACTAAATTTCTGGGTTTAAAAGGAGTTGATCCTTCTACAGCTAAAAATTGGATGGAATCTACAAAAAGAATTCTGCAGCAACTGGAATGTAGTCCACGAGAAAGTTTATTGTGTGATGTCTCTTTATAATAAGGGGTAGCCTATGTTTCGTGGGAATCAATAACCCAACATGTACCGGTAGAACAGGTAAACTGAGATTTCTTTCAAAGAGAATTTCAGAAAAAATATGTGGTTGAGCTGTACATTGATGACAGAAAACAAGAGTTCTAGATGCTAAAACAAGGTGAGATGTCAGTAGTTGACTATGAATGGGAATTCTCGTGACTCAGTAGATATGCAGTTGAATTTGTACCAATTGAAGCTGACAATTGCAAACGATTTCTACGGGGTTTACATGATCAATTATGAGTGCAACTGGTATCGCACGGGATCCCAGAATTTGCAGATTTATTTGAAAGGGAAAAAAAAATGGTTGAACAAGTACTGGGTCTTGACAAAAAGCCTGAAAATACTCATCCAATTGGAAAACATTCTGGAGCTGTTAGTTCAAACCCGCAACCCAAAAGATCAAAAAATCTGGTGGTAGTTGGAGATCGAGTTTTAGATTAGACAGGGGTGATAGAAACTGTGGAAGACAGATGACAGTTTCTACTGGTAGTGTACAAGGTCCAGCACGGGATACTAAAATTTCAGATTGTGAACATTACGGGAAAAAGCATTGAGGTAAGTATTAGAAATTGAATCGAGGTTGTTTTCTTTGTGGATCTACAGAGCATTTCGTTAGAAACTATTCAAAGAATGAGAATGCTACACCAGTTACTTCACAAATATTTGTGTCTACTTCTAGAAGTTAAAGATCAGGCAGAAGTGGTTCGTTTTCCAGAGGTGGTGCTAGAAAAGGAAGTGATGCTACTCAACAATTAGAAGCTCGAGCATATATTATACGGACCCGTGAAGAGGGTGATGCAAATGATGTGTTGACAGGTATATTTTTATTGTATTCGAAACCTGTTTATGATTTAATAGATCTGGAATCTTCACACTCATATGTTAATACAAAATTGGTTGAGTCGAGAAATTTAAAATCTAAAATGTCTAGAGTATTAATAGCAGTGTCGAGTCTATTGGGGCAAACTATGCTAGTGGATCAAGTATGTCGAAGATGTCCGTTAATGATACAGAATAGAATCTTCTCTGTTGATTTGTTGATAATTCCATTTGGTGATTTTGGTATAATTCTGGGAATCGATTGGTTTTCAGAGCACGGGGTAATTTTAGATTTTTTTAAGAAGTAGTTTATTGTTCAAAGTGAAAATGGGGATAAGATTGAGGTAAATGGTATTTGAACCAGTGAGTCAACTCGTATCATTTCAGCAATTCAGGCTAATAAACTTCTTAATCAGGGTTGTACAACTTTTCTAACTTATGCTAATAATTCAGATTCTGTTGAAAGTCAGTGTAGTAACATTCGAACAGTTTGTGAATTTCCTAATGTATTTCTTGAAGAATTATCAGGATTACCACCAGATCCGGAGGTTAAATTTGCAATTGAAGTATATCCTGGTATAGCTCCGGTGTCAATACCCTTGCATCGTATGTCACCTACAGAGTTAAAAAAATTGAAGGTGCAATTACAGAACTTATTGGATCATGGCTTTATATGTCCTAATATTTCATCTTGGGGAGCTCCACTGCTGTTGTCAAAAAGAAAGACGGTTCAATACGGTTGTGTATTGATTATCGGCAATTGAATAAGGTGATGATTAAGAATCGATACCCATTACCTCGTACTGATGATTTATTTTATCAATTGAAAGGAACTTCTGTCTTTTCAAAGATTGATTTGAGATCGAGTTATTACCAGCTGAAGGTGAAAGAAAGTGATGTACAGAACACAACATTCCAAACACGGTATGGAAATTATGAATTTTTAGTGATGCCATTTGGATTGAAAAATATTCCGGGAGCATTTATGGGTCTCATGAACTGTATTTTTCAACCGTATCTAGATCAGTTTGTGGTAGTTTTCATTGATGATATTCTAGTCTATTTGAAATCTGAATCTGAACATGAGTAACATTTCCAAAATTTTTTGCAAATATTACAGGAGAAACGGCTATACATATAGCATCCTAAAATTTAGGGGTCGGTAATATTTGTGTAAATGCATGTTATATTGGTTCTGTGTGTTGTTTAAGAGTGTTTAGGGGCCCTAGGGGGGCCTGGGGTCAAGTTTGAGCCCTGGTAAAATTTTGGTATTTGGGCACTTTAGGGGGGAGGGCGGTTGGAAGCAAGGCTTAAGGGAATATGTTGGTATTTTGCTAACACATGTGAATAAGTGGCACAATGGTGGAGGCGTCAACATGCACACAAGGGGAGTGAGGTTTGAATCCCACAAGTAGCTCTTGGGGGTTTTATTTTTGTGCTCAGGAAAGGGAGGTAGCTGAGTAGAAACCAAACTCTGCAATAGAGAGGGAGGACTTGGTCAAATTGTTTGAAGGGTGATGGAGAGGAAGTTGGGGAGCAAATTCAGGAGGAAATCAGGGGATTTGAGAGTGTGGAAGTGGTTAGCCGAATGTGGGGTGTGGGGGATGAGAAATTCGGTTGAGGAGGGGGCTAGGTAGCATTTTTGGTCATTGAGTAAAGGGGACTGCCGCTCTTCTAAGTGTCTTTTGAGGGAAGTTCTTTTTTGTTTTTGGCATTTTTGGCTATTACCGAATTTTAGTTTCAGCTTCACATCTTTGCTCTTTCAATTGTTCCTCACTTGTTTTTCTTTAATTGTTACCTGTTCACTTCTTGGCCGAAACTCACTCCCCATTGTTCCCCATTTTCTCTTTGCTGTACATAGCCGAAATCCTTATTCTTCTTCTTCTTATTCAATCTTCTACCTCCTTCATTTGCTCTTGTCAAGTGCCGATTATTTCCTGCTCTATCATCCCTTTCTCTGGCTAGTGACCGAATAGGTAAGTCTTCAATGCCATGGTGCTTTCTCTTCTCTTTTCTCATCATATTATTTCTTTCTCCCTTGGCCGAATGCATTATACCTTTCTTTCTTATTGTTTTCCTTCTCCATTGAAAGCATGAGCCGAACACTCATTACCTTGACCTTTGGTTGTCATAGAACCAAACCTATTCTCCCTTAATATGTTGTCAATTGTTCTCTTTTTGGCCAAGCCGAAGCTAATCCCTTCTTCTTCTTCTTCATCTTTCCAGTTGATTATCATCTCGGAAGGGTGCGAGGGTCCAACTTCTGATTGTTCAAGAACCTACTCTCTCCGAAACTAAGGGTAAGCAATGTTAATTGTTATGGTGGGTTTTTCTCTATTGACCGAATGTGGGTGATTGGTAACTCCTTTTGTTTTGGTATCTCAATTATGATAGGAACTCGTTGGTGTTAGTCAAGGGGGAGAACCGAGCTGTTTTGGTGTATCGAAGGGAGTCTCTTTGTGGTAAGTGAAGTTGGTGATTATTTGGACTCAAGCTTTAGTTATGCTTTACCAGTGATGAGACTAATTGTTAACCAATTGTATCCTTAGGTGCTTTGGAGAGTATCGTGTGACGTATTTCAAATCAGGTGTGTAATCTCACATCTCTCTAAATGATTGTTTGTGAAGTTGTGTGAAATGGCCAAAAGTCGAAAAACTGAAAAATCGGCATCTGTGCCCACACGAGCGTGCGAGCACTCGTAGTGGTAAATCAGAATATGAGTAATGATGATAAGTTGCGGAGAGTGTCACGAGCACTCTTGCGAAACTGAGGCTAACGGGCCTAACCGAGCCGAACGGGCGTAACGGGCCTAATGGGCTTTTCGACCCACATGGGCAAAATTGTTGAACAACTGTCAAAGGGTAAGTGTGGTTGCAAAATCTGGAAATCTGAGACTGAAATCATCCGAAATGGGTCACACGAGCGTGTGGGCCCGTTTGGGCCTAAATTGGATTTTAGGCCCATTAGTTCCGTAGAAACCCAATAAGGGTCTCGTGTCGTTCGAGGCGATAGTAAGCTATTGAAGAGCCCTATATTGATAAATTACTGAAATACCCTTGGTAGGTAAATTACTGAAATACCCTCGGTGGGTAAATTACTGAAATACCTTCTGCAGGTAAATTACTAAAATACCCTCAGTGGGTAAATTACTGAAATACCCTCGGTGGGTAAATTACTGAGATACCTCATTGGGCGAAATTACTGTTATACCCTTGGGGGCAGATTTGGTATGATTGTGTATAACTTGATAAGTTGCCATGGTGATACATTTTGCATACACTGAATTATTATGCCATGACATGTTGCATTGGGATGGGTTATAATGATGGAGGAAGTGCTGTACTGGTGGCTATGCCACAATATACTGATTTCAGTGGCTCAGCCACATATATTGATACTGGCAGCTTTGCTGCGTTTATACTGGCAGCTTGACTGCATTCTTGGAGTGTAGGGTTGGGTGGGTTGACTTGGTCCCCACATGGAGTGTAGGGCTGGTACGGGTGGAGTGTAGCGGATGGACTATTAGGTTGAAATTTGCATTTTCTGCTTGCATTACCATGATTTTAGGTAGTGGGCCCAAATTGATATTGTATGGGGCTTAGCCCCAGTGAAACTCATGATCGTGGTCGAATCAGGATTACACACTGAGTTCTTGTAACTCACCCCTTTTTCCCATAACATTGCAGGTAATCCCCAGTGATAGCGGATTTGGGAGCTGCGGAGGACTCGGTGGTGGCCATACATCGGAGTCGTTCCTCACGAAACTCAATAAATTTGGTTTTTATATTATTTCTAAGATTATCTAATTGGGTTATTGTTTTGTAATAAGGCCATTGGACTAAATTTTCTTTTAAACTTTCATTTTCGATTGCTTACTATTATATGTTTTTAAATGGGGGTTTTCCTAAACATTAATAATTGTTTTCCAAAATATCACGTTTTCACAAAAGACCCAAACTCGATTTTCATAACCAAAGCAGTCTACAAAATGATAACTATAACGTTTTTCCAAGGAACCTTAAAAAGCACAATCAGATTTCGTAAACAATAAAGCCGAAGTTTCAAAAAGAATGTGAACTTTTTAACGAAAGCATGGTTTTTAATGCAACCCTTCTATGTGACATGCCAGATCTGGTCATAACGTCTAGGCCGAGTTTAGGGTGTTACAATACAGGAAGCTTAGCAAATGTGAATTATGGTTATAAAAGGTTGTATTCTTGGGACATGTTGTTTCGGCAGATGGAATTAGAGTAGATCCGAAGAAAATTGAAGTAGTTGTTCAGTGGAAAGCACCGGGATATGTGTCAGAGGTACGTAGTTTCCTCGAACTAGCTGGTTATTACCGGAGATTTGTAAATGAAATTTCAAAGATAGCTTTATTGATGACAAAGTTGTTGCAAAATAATTTTTAGTTTGTTTGGGATGATCAATGTCAAGAAAGTTTTGAGAAATTGAAGCAAATGTTGACTGAAGCGCCGATTTTGACATTACCCGAATTGGAAAAGGATTTTTTTCATTTATAGTGATGCTTCCTTGAATGGTCTCGGGTGTGTTTTGATGCAAGATGGAAAAGTGATAGCTTATGCTTCTCGTCAATTGAAACCACATTAATGCAATTATCCGACACATGATTTGGAGCTAGCTGTTGTGATTTTTGCACTAATGATCTGAAGATATTATTTGTATGGTGAAAAATGTTATATTTATACTGATCATAAGAGTCTCAAGTATCTCCTATCTCAAAAGGAGTTAAATTTGAGACAGTGTCGATGGATAGAGCTTTTAAAAGATCATGATTGTGTTATTGATTATCACTCAGGAAAGGCAATTGTTGTAGCTGATGCATTAAGTAGAAAAGTCTATTGGCTGAATTGAGAATTAAACCGGTAATGTTTGATCAGGTCAAGTCAGCACAGTTAGAAGACAATAAGTTGATGAAGAAAAGAGAAATGGTTCAGAATGGCATGTTATTGAACTACAGTATTGATGAACATGATTGCTTGAGATTTCGTAATTGGATTTCTGTTCCAACTATTTTTAAATTAAAAGAATTGATACTTTGTGAAGCTCATGATAGTCCTTTTACTTTTCATCCTGGAGGAATGAAAATGTATCGAAATCTGCGAGAATCATATTGGTGGCCAAGAATGAAGAGAGATATAGTTGAGTATGTGGCTAAATGCTTGACTTGTCAATGAGTAAAGGCAGAGCATCAAGTTCCTACTGGGTTACTTCAACCTATTAATATTTCTGAATGGAAATAGGATTGTATTACAATGGATTTTGTAACGGGGTTACCATTATCAGCGAGTAAGAAAAATGCTATTTAGGTGATTGTTGATCGGCTTACAAAATCGGCTCATTTTATAACAGTCAAAACTGATTGGTCACTTTAGAAACTTGCTGAAGTTTATATTCGAGAAATTGTGAGATTGCATGGTATTCCTGCATCGGTAATTTCTGATCGGGATCCACAGTTCACATCGAGATTTTGGAGGCAGTTGCATGAATTACTTGGCACTCGACTCAATTTTAGCACAGCTTTCCATCCGCAGACTGACGGGCAATCTGAGCGAGTTATTCAGATTTTAGAAGATATGTTTCATGCTTGTGTCATTAATTTTGACTCAAGTTCGAAATGTTATTTACCGTTAACTGAATTTGTATACAATAATAGTTTCCAATCAAGTATTCAAATGGCTCCGTATGAAGCTCTATATGGTTGTAGATGTCGATCACCTGTGTGTTGGATGGAATTGAATGAAAGAAAAATGATTGGGCTGGAGTTAATTCAAGAAACAGAGGATACTGTTAAGAAGATTAGATAAAGACTGAAGGCAACTTTCGACAGTGATTTGAAACGTGGGATATTGAGTATTCTGTCGGTGATAAGGTATTTCTTAAAGTTTCGCCTTGAAAGAAAATTTTGAGATTTGGGCGAAAGGGAAAATTGAGTCCTTGTTTTATTGGGTCGTGTGAGATCACAAAAAGAGTTGGACCAGTTACCTACTGTTTAGCTTTACCTCCTGAATTGCATAAAATTCATGATGTTTTCATGTATCAATGCTCAGAAGATATAGATCAGATCCCTCCCATGTTATTTCGATTGAGGATATTGAAATTCGACCCGATGTATCATATGAAGAAGAACCAGTTGAGATATTAGCTTGAGAGGTGAAGAAATTGCGTAATAAACGAATTTCATTAGTAAAAGTATTGTGGTGAAGTCATATTATTGGGGAAGCAACTTGGGAATCGGAAGAAACAATGAGATAGCAGTACCTCCACCTCTTTTCAGGTAAATTTCGAGGACGAAATTTATTAAAGGGGGAGAAATGTAACGACCCGAAATTTACGATTATTGGAAAGTGTATTTTTGAGTCTCTATTTTTGAAAAACAGATTCGTAAATATTTATTAAAAATATTTATGAAGTTAGTTGTGTGGTTAATTAGGTTTTTGTTAGATGAATTAGCTTGGATTAAGGTTAATTAGATATAAGGATTAAATTGAATAAAGGAAGAAAGTTGAATTATATTAAAGGAAAAGTGAAGGGATTAAATTAGTATTTAAACTATATCTAACAAGTGTACGGCAATAAAAATATACATATGTATAGATAATATACACATGTATAAAATAATAAATAAATATTACTTAATATTTAAGTATAAGTATATATATTATAATATATTATATTAGTTTAATAATAATAATAAAACAAATAAAGGAATAAACAAATAAATAAAAGAAATAAAAAGAAACAAAGAACTGAAGGCTGAAACGAAAAAGGAAAGAAAAAGAAAGGAGAATTAAGGATTTTAGGGTTCAAACTTAAATTGGTAAGTCAATTTAGTCCATTTTCTTGTAAATTTTATGTTTTTAGAATCATAAAACAAAATATTACTTGATTTATGTTGAAATTTTAGAAGTTAATGAATTTTTATAAGTTCTTCATGTTGAATAAATTGAAGTGTTAGGGGGTGTTAGAGTGTGTATGTCCACACAGGCGTGTGGAAACGGGAGCTATCACACACGGGCGTGTACAATCTGCAAAAAAAAAATATTCACGACACGAACATGAGCATTTAATGACACACGGTCTGGGGGACACAGCTTTGTGGATTTTTAGGGATTTAAGTTTTTATCTTTTTAAATTGGTATTCTAATTTGTTTAAGTTACGATTTAGTCCTAAAAATTGATTAGTCTAATTAGAGCCCTAAATGATAAGGAAACTTGGTAAAATTTTAGGATTAGTCTCATCATGGTTAAAATTTGATAGAAACGCTATTCATTTTGTAATTCAAAATAAGTCCTGATAGTTGGTATTTATTACAATTTAGTCCCTAATAGTAAAAATTGAATTAGACATAGCAAATGAACTTAATTGAAGCTAAAATTTTAGGCTTGTATAATTTTAACTAAAAGAAGGTTGGTAAACATTTAGATCTAAAATTGGGTTAGTTTTACCATAGGTGGTAAAATGAAAAAAAATGCCCTTAGGTTAAATTACCTAGAAAAATTTTAAAATTGGCTCATAATTTGTTTCCCTGTTAATAAATATTTAATATCCAGATAAGATCGAGGTGTTACAAGGTCGAGGTGTGTCTTGAGTGGTCATTAGCCTAAGAGTCACTTAGGTGGCTAATGTAACACTTCGAATTCGGGCCGTTCCATCCCGGTCGCGTTTGGGGTGTCACACATTTGGTCTTATGTTCAAATCCCTGTGTGAGCAAAGTGGAAATATTTTTGCAACTTCTTGCTTGTGTTGTCCATGTGAGAAGTTGGGGTTGAATTAGAATTTTAATCTTATAAGTAGTTAGCAGTGGGAATAAGTGGTCCTACTTTTGAATTATTTTCAAGGAAAATCACCAAAATAAAATCTCCCCACTGTCCCTATATAGTTTCACATTTCTTTTCCTCTATTCCAACTTCTTGGTCTTCTTTGGGTTCTTTTTTTCCCTATTTCTTTTGTTTTCTTTCCCTCTTGAATCTTTTCATCATATAATTGCCTGGGGAAAACTTCTACTATATTGATTTTTGGTTTACTGTTACTATTTGCTTATCGTTCTATTTCATTAAAATGTTGTCGAATCTCCGTTGTTCTTCAGTTAAGTGTGGTTGTTCGCTTATTTTGATGAGATTATTTTCAGGTATACATTATTTGGGTATTTTACAATCTTTGGTAATTTTGGTTGTTAAGTTTTCTATCAAGGGAGGTGATTCTTGAATTGATTTCTTGGTTTTAATGATATTGATGTGCTTCTAAGAGAAGATCAAGGGGCGCTTGGTCTTCCTCCAGTGACTTAGGCGTCATTAAGTTATTGTTTCATTCAAAAGTAAGTGTTCTCGACATTGTAGGTCTGTTACATTTTTGAAATTAGGATTAATTGATGAAGGTTGTACTGAATTGTTCATTCGAGTGTAATAAAAAAATTAGGTTATTAATTCGTGGGAGTTGTGGATTTTAGGTTATGGTGTTTTCATTCTAGAGTCTACATTGAAACATAATCAGATTTGTGTTTCTAACTCGAAACCACCATGAGAAATCTGGAAAAATATCAAGCAAATTTGAATCTGTAATTCGTCACACGACTATGTGGTTGGCCGTGTGGCAGACCATGTGCACCATACGACTGTGTGTCTGGCCATGTGTTAGGCCTTGTGAGTGTACACGGGCAGGTGCAATTACACAGGAAAATTAGGTAGGCCGTGTGGGCCACACGGGCAGATCAGGTAAGCCTATGTGGGGCACACGAGCGTGTGAACCCATTTTCTAAAAATTTCCCCTAAGTTTGTTTTAGTTTGTAATTCGTAATTAGACCCTCTAAGGAGTCCATACTACATAAATAAGACTTGAAATATGATAATATGTTAATCTGCTTCTGTATGTGCATAATTATGGTATGTGAACTTTAAATGTATGATCTATGTTCCGATAGTTCTGAAAGCATGACTATATCTAGGAAGTAAACATGATATCTGTAAGTATGATATCCATTAGTATGATCATGATCATATGCATTGCTTTGGGATATAATATGACGGATGAAGTATTGACAGCGTAATTTACTTGTCTTATCTGGTGGTTAATACCACGTATATCTGTTATGGTGGCTCAGCCACATATATCTAATTCTGGCGGTTTACTGCTTATTGTTATCTAGCAACTTAACTGAGTTATTTCTAAAAAGTGAGATGCGCTCACTTATTGGTGTGTGGGGTTGGATGGGTACTTGATACCTTAATTGGTGTGTAGGGATGGATGGAGATGATGTGTAGTGGATAGGGGTAAGACTTATTATAACGCTTGGTTTGTGCAAGTGTACACAATCATTGCAAGTAATATGTAAGTAAAAGAGTTATCGTCTCCACAGGGACTATGTTTGTTAACCAATTAATTGTAAATTAAAGTTAACAATTTGGTGAGAAAAACACAATAATTTTTGAGTGATTGATGTAAAAATAAATTATTAAATGTAAAATGATCCCTAATGCAAATTATTCTAAATGCAAAGTATGAAATGAAATGTATGAGATGAGTTTAGCAATAAAAGCACAAACTTCAATAATCAATAATATGAATAGGCTAGAATAATTACATCATTCAATTCTGATTTATTTTTCTCATGTTTCACAATGTTCAGAAAATATTCCATGGCAACTCGATCTTTCATGGGCCTGAAACCAAATTAAGTCCTTTCATAATCTTTTACTTAGTAAAACATGCACTTTACTGATCACATTAAACTAAGGGTTTCTTAGAATTCATGTGAAGTAATAGGGATTGGGTTGGTTTGAAATAGTTTAATCACATAAACCTAAAAGTCATGCAAGGTAATAAAGCTCGGTCAAGTTATTACGAACCTTTAATTTATTCTAGGCCGGATATAAATTAATCATGCACTCTTCAATTATTATGTCTATTAGTCGCCGTCTAGTTCGGGTCGCTCAACTAATTCTAATGCATCTAATCACGTATGAATGAAATACATGCTTGAGTTTAATTGAAAACATGAACGATTGAGGCACAAACACTATAAACATGATTTAAACAAACTTCATTGAAATGATGTAATCATCGTAGCTAAACAGATTTAAGCTACTATTGTTGATGACAAGATAACAAAGCACATTGCAAACATGATTTAATTAAAGTAACAAAGTAAAGGAAGAATAAACTCTGTTTGAATCAGCAGTCTAGCAAACTCTGATTGAAAATGTTTCCTCTAATCCTTATGTTGCTCATATGCTGGTTAAAAAAAAAAAAGAAATGAATATGGGATGATATGTGTGGAAATGAGTAAGAGATGTAGGGATGCTTTGAAAAGGGGAATGGATGTGGGTATTTATAGTGAAGTTAGTGGATGAGTTCACTAAAAATAGTGTGAAAAATCCCCCAATTTACTTCGTTGCTTGGTTGGCCACATATTGTGGAAAGGAATGGATGTTGGTTGCCTGATTCAAGCATAAAATCATGCTTGAATTAAGCAAGGGTTGTACGACTTCAAGGGAAAATCTTGTGGACTGATTTCTGATTCATTTGAAACAGTAAGGATCTTTAATAAATTTCCCAAAACCTGATTTCTGGGCTGCTCACAAGTGACATGCTGAATTGGACTTGTTCTTCTCTTGTTGGACAGTTAGGTGATCCAGTTATTTACTAGACTTGTCCATCAATTGATCCATTTTTAATTAGATCAAAAGCAGCCTCTTCATGACCCATTTTATATGTGCTTGTCGTCCATGTAGAGTGAATTGAGGCATGTCCTTGTAACTTTATTTTATAAATAAATCGTGCATAACTTCAAATTAACTTGTTAATGGGTTCCATTTCAAAATACTCTTTCATGGCCGACTATTATTTCTTTTTCTTTGGATTCTTCATTCTTGATGGTTTAATTTTTAAATAACTCGATGAACTGAAAAAAAAAAAAAAAAAAAAACTAAACCCATTTAATTTCCGATTCAAATTAAAATACCTGTTTTTTAAGAGTAAAGCTTTATTGAATAAATAAAAAATGGCCATAAAGTCCAATAATAGTGCATCGCAAAACACCAACATAAAAGGAAAAATGAAAACAAAATTTAAAGGCAATTTCCACCCTTCACATCTTCATTAAAAAACCATCAACAGCTCGATATAGTTAATTGCACCATATTTTTGCCAATTTATCAGTTCACTACAACAAATTTATTTATTAGTGATGTCTATAATACTATCACTGCTAGTATTTGGTGAAATAAATTTCATCGTCACACCATTCATCACGTTAGGCATGCCACTAAAAATTAATATTGATGTTATATCATTGAGTGTCATGTATTATTAATAATATTAAGACGATAATATATGATGTCTATCATATAAATAAAATTTGATGATAATTAATTGCGTCACATAATCATATAAAATTGACATTAGTCATACATATAGTCACCAATAATGAAATAGCATTCCGTGACAAAAGAAAAATGGTAAGCATGTCAATGACGCGCTATATTGTCACTAATATAATAATATAATAACATTAACCACAATAGTTTTGTCACCAAATGATATACGTGTTCATCATTTACTAATTGAACTGTCACCAATAATATTGTAAACAGTTAATTTTATGATTGATTTACCCAAAAAGGCCCATTTCCAAACAAAATTACGAAAATGAATCAATTAAAACATTATTTACGGAAAATGGCCAACTTTGGCAAAATGAGCCTACGTGGCCGCTTTGAAGGGGAAATTTCCAGCAAAGTGCGCCCCTGGGGGAGCGCTTTGTGCCATGTCAGCAAATCGCGCCTACGTGGACTCGTTTTGTTGACGTGGCACAAAGCGCCCCCCAGGGGCGCGCTTTGCTGGCACCAACAGCTACTTTTTTTTAACTAATTTTTTACCGTTGGGGGGTCCAACGGTCAAAAAAAGAGTATAAAACCCCCTCCTTGTATTTCACACTTAATTTCTTCAAAATTTAGCCAAAAATCTCTATAATTTCTCCCTAAAGCTCTCAAATTTCTCATTAAATTTCTCAAAGCTCTTTATAATTAGTTATTTACTTTATTTTTTTCTAAATTATTATTATTATTTTATAATTTCAAAAATATTTGATCGTGTTAGCAATGGCCAGGGAATTAATTCGTCTCGATCATAAACATATCTCCGTCAAACAAATGAAAATCGTAACGGTTTATTTTAAATTTTGAATATTATTTAATACTTTTTTCATTTATGTAATTTTAATTAATTTTAATTTTTTAATATTTTTTTCATTTATGTAATTTTAATTAATTTGTATTTTATAATTTTTATAACAGTTTGTAGATCGGGTGTTACAATGTTATATTCGTAATATGTCTGGTTTGCCATCACCGTTGATAGAAAATTACTTGAGGGAAGCCAGTTTTTGGCACGCGGCCACTATAGGTCGGGGGTGCAAGTTGGACCCGAAAATCATCAACGCGTTAATAGAAAGGTGGAGACCCGAGATGCACACATTTCATCTTCCATGCGAAGAGTATACTATCACTTTGGAGACTGTCCAGTTACAATTAGGATTGCCAGTGGATGGGTCCACACTCACTGGGTCCGCTCAATCTGTTGATTAGGGACCATATGTTACGATCTTTTGGGTACAATTCCGGATAATATTTACGAAGGTCGGATTGAGATGGGCTGGTTATGAGACACATTCTCGGAGCCGGGGAATGATTCGACTAAAGTTGAAAGAATACGATATGCTCGGGCATACATCCTTGAGATGATTAGAGGTTATTTGATGCCAGACTTGTCACAAAACCTCGTATATCTGAGGTAGCTGCAGAAACTCGTTGATTTTAGAGCAGCTGGCGAACTTAGTTGGCGGTTTACTATAACAGCCCAATTTAGGGCCTAGTCAGAATAGTGATGCGAGACCACAAATCCAAAGTAGAAATATGAGATTTAAGGTTTATGAGACGTTTGCATGATGGTATGAAAGTTTCATGAAGAAATTTTATTAAATTGTGATTGAAAGGTCCATTAGGACTAATGTAACACCCTTAGACTCGGCCCAGACATTATGGCCGAATTTGGGAATGTCACATCAAAGGGATAATTCAAAACGATTTTACTAAGTTAAAATTTAAGACCTCAAAGCCCAAAATCCTTGAGTCTTGTTAAGTAATGATAAAATCCCATTTAATTATTTTAAGTATTCCGAAAATCATGTTTAAACATAAGAAATTTACTCAGGGTTAATAATTAAGTAAACAGTTGACACAACAAAACTTAAAATCTAAAGTCAAATCGGAGTACAAGGCCTTATTACATTCAACGAAAATAACGTAATTAAAATCATGTCTTTTGAGACAAATAAATAAAACTTCTAAGTATCTTGTAGTGTGGCCATCTCCGAGTCCTCTCCCACGTCAAGCCGTCTACTGAGGATCACCTGAAACATTTAATAAAAAGGGTGTGAGTTTCGAAACTCAGTGTGTACGACCCTTGGTAATCCAATCAACATGCAAATATCACATTGGGCCTAAGCCCTATCAAATTTGGTGGTCTTGGGCCTTAGCCCACAATGACCTCATATCATATCAATTCACATGAATACAATGCACCCATCCCTAATCCAACCCTGCACTCCATTTCCCTTCTAACCCCACACTCTTGTGAAGATATAAATATCAACCCACCCATCCCTACACTCCAAAGGTAGCACCAACAGCGGCACTACTCAAACATTGCAGCAAAGCTGCTAAGCATATAATGGGCTTAAAGCCACCGGTGGATCCACGGTCGTCAAGTGACTATGTGATCTTTACATATCTTCCTCTGTATCATCAAACCCACCCAAATGCAACATATATTTCATGAATGCAACATACACAATTTCACACATTAAGTACTTAGGGGTATTTTAGTCATTTCACTACCTAAGGGTATTTTCGTAATTCTACCCTACAGGTGTATTTACGTAATTTTGCAAAACAGGGGTATTTTGAAAATTTTGTAAATCAGGGATATTTTGGTAATTCTGCAAATCAAGGGTATTTTGGTAATTTTACAAATCAGGGGTATTTTAATAATTTTGCAAATTTAAGGATATTTTGGAAATTTTCAAACTAAGGGTATTTTGGTCCCTCTCGGGTTTTAGTTATGAAATTTGGCCCATTAAAAAGTCCTTGCGGCTAAAGTGAACAGACACTACGCACCAAGTAGGATTCTAGAGAAGAGGAGGTGGGTCGCTAGGACCGCTTAAGTACCAAGCTCTCCCTAGATCTAATCCTAGACATGCATATGTCCATTGCCACACTCTAACCCAGCGACTTGTCCCCGGACATGTTGATTATTAAATTAAGTCTTATGCGGTTTAAGAGTTGTTCAGAACTAGGCCTAAAGTCCATTAAAGCCTAGCATACTTGTCTACGTCCCCATAAAGCCTATCAAGCCCATTTCACGTTCATATAGCCCATTAAGCCCAAATCACATCCTTATGGCCCATTAGGCCCAGATCTCATTCATATGGACTATTAGGCCCAAATCAACCAGATCATTTAGCATGCATGACTAACTCAATTCATATAACCAAATTAATCAATTTCATCAAACTTAGCCTCAAGGCCCATCGGGCCCATTTAGCCACTTTCGGCTTTTTAGTATTGCCGATATCATGTGTGTGTAGTGTTTGTACACACCTGGTTACTGCGACGTGCTATACTATTCTTGGTCTTGAACCTACAACCAACCAACCTTCAATCAATCACCCATACTTAATCAAAATATTTACCAAAAGCGAAGCCTTACTGCAAACCTTACCGTGTGTGCCACCGGGTTCTAATAGCCCTTCCTTAGCTACTAATCACGAGTATCCCCTAGATCTGCACTCACACACACACCATCAAACTTCGAGTGACTCATAATCCACACAAGTCACCACTATAGATCATACTCACATTCGGCCATTTACTTAAACCATAATCGAGTTGAGTACACTTACACTTTGCTAACGATCCTTACCACGCTTGCGAACTCTGAACCTTACCCTTGTTAATACAAGATTAACGACAATGAGAAGTTAGATAGCCCTTTGGCTTTTAACAAAGCACACTAAGGGGTTAACTGAATACTTACCGAATCCACTTTTGATCCTGCGACCTAGATAGCTACTGAACGACATTCGGCTTTTAACCTTGACTGATAGTAGATAACAATCGATTTGTGATGGAGAAAAACAACAAATATTCGGCACTAATAGGGATTTTGGCAAGAGAAGATGATGATACTTCGGCAATAAAAGATTTTGGCTATGAGAGAATTCGGCAAAAAATGATTCGGCTATAGGAGATTTCGGCAACAAGGCAAGGTATTTTCGATTGTGGAAAGATAAGGTTTCGGCAAGGAAAATAAAAAGAATGGAAAATTCGGCATTACCTAGGACCCCAGATTCAGCACACACACATTTATATAGCCTATAGCCGACACTTAGCCACCCCTAAAGTCCAATTCGGCACCACTTCATCCACTGCTCATCTCCTAATTTTTCTCCATGATATCTCCCTTATCATTCTCCTAAATTTTCTCTACTGATCACTTCTCCTTAGAGTCCATCTACACGCCACTTCCAGCCTTCTAGAAGCCTAAAATTAAACTCCAAAATAACGCTAAGCTAGCACTCGAACCTCAGACCTTCCTGCATGCATATGTCGCCACCTCTCTACACCTTAGTGGCGTCACTTAGCCACTTCACCATAGGCTTCTTTGTGCCATTTTTCACTTATTTTTATTTAAAAGCCCACTACTCACAACCCTGATTCCTTAATTAATTAAATTAAGAATCCTCCACCATAAAGCTTGAACCCAGAGCTTCTCCAACACACCTAGACACTCCAAATTCATTAAGCCTTTAAAGCCGTCATGTCATTTGTC
Source organism: Gossypium bickii (assembly GCA_025503065.1). Classification (NCBI taxonomy): domain Eukaryota; kingdom Viridiplantae; phylum Streptophyta; class Magnoliopsida; order Malvales; family Malvaceae; genus Gossypium; species Gossypium bickii. The sequence continues at coordinate 48,156,968 of CP106719.1, forward strand.
ATTTTCTTGCTCACTTAAAAATTTTATGAGACCCAAAGCCCAATAGGCCCAATTCTTTTAGGCCCAAATTCGGGGCGTTACAACTAAATTGCAATAGTTGCAAAATATGAGATTCTAGAAGCTTTTAGTATGAAATAGCTTTGGATTAGTAATGAGAGGTCTTTAAATAGCAATTTGCCCAATTTTTAATTTTTGGACAAAAATGGACATGAGTTAGTAATATTTGAAAGTTTAGTGAAAAGGGCATTTTGGTTATTTGGCTAATTAATGATTAAAAAGGATGAAATAAGACAAAATTCATGTTCATCTTCCTCATAGTAAGTGCACCTTAGCCCCGTTTTTAATATTCTTCGTATTTTTGAAGTCCTCGTAACATGATTTAGCTATTTTTAGCTATAGTTTGAGCTAGGATCTATGTTCAAAAATGTACCCATGTATCACATGCATGTATTTTGATGTTTTATGGAAGATTATGAGAGTTTGATGTAGAATAAACATCTTTTTCTAAGTGAACATCATGAAAAATGCTAGTAAGGGCTAATTTGTAAAAGTTATGAAATTGGTCATACATGAGTGAATTAGTGAGAATTGAAGGTTGCTATAGTAGAGAAAATGAATTAGATGAGCATGAAATTCAAGAAAGTTGAATGAAAATCACTTTACGAGCCTAGGGGCACAAATGTAAATATGAGAAAGTTTAGGGGTAAAATGGTAATTTGCCATAGTATAAGTTATGAGTCGATTTAGTCAATGTAAGTATTAAATGAGTTAAAATATTATTATAGATCAAGAAAAATGAAGCCCGGATCGAAACCGAGGCAAGAACAAAGTCGTGGACTAAATTGACTATCTTCATACATTTTGTATATCGAAGTAAGTTTGTATGATTTAAAAGCTTTGCAAGTATTTTCATTGAATTACTCATATATGTTGTTAATGTACATTTTTCCCATGAAGTTGTTTAAATATGTTTAAACAAGGAAAATAATGAAATTAAGTACATGAAAGTCCCGATTGAAGTGGATTACTGAGGATGCTTAATCTACAACATGAGACAAGAAAGCAGTATAATACCATGTCAAGACATGGCATCTGCAGTAAAGCAAAGATATCATATAAGTCCAAGATAAGTCTTGGCATTGAAGAGTTATTATGAGGCAAAGACCCATATAAGTCCAAGCCAAGGCATAGCATTGGTGAGTCTCCAAGCAAAGATATCATGTAAGTCCAAAACAAGTCTTGGCATTAAAAAGTTATTATAAGGTAAAGACCCATATAAGTCCAAGCCAAGGCATGGCATTGGTGAGTCTCCAAGCAAATATATCATGTAAGCCCATAACAAGTCATGGCATTGAAAAGTTATCATGAGACAAAGATCCCATGAAAATCCAGGTCAAGGCATGGCATTGACAAGTTTCACTAAGTAAAGATACCAAGTAAGACCATGTCAAGACACGGCAATGGTAAGTTTCCAAGGAACACTTCGTGTAAGCCCATGTCAAGACATGGCCTCGATACCAAGTTAAGAGATCCCATGTAAGACCATATCTAGGATATGGCATTGGCATCGAGACACATGTATGATAGATTTAGTATCCTCCGTTATTCCGGTTAATTCATCAGGCAAAAGAACAAAGAACAAATGAGATAACAAGAAAGTTAAGCATGTAAAGCTATTATCAAGTCAAGATTGAACAAGAGTATCATTCAAGTTCAGAAAGATAAAGTTGAGTTTGTGCTTACATTAGCAAAGTATACTAATCTATATTATTAAGTGATACAGGTATTTTGTTTACATTACAAGCATGAGATGAGTAAGTAACATGAAATAAGTATGAATAAATAAGAGTAAGTAAGCTCAAGCACTTGAGACTTATGATGCTATTGTTTTATGTTGGATAAGTTATGTTGAGTAATCATATTGCTATATGCATTACATTCAAACTTACTAAGCTAAATGCTTACCTTTTTATTTCTTTCTTCCCTTGTAGTCTCGCCAAGCTAACTCGTGGATCATTAACATCGGAGCTCGGAACACACTATCAATCACTATTTTGGTATAGCTAAGTTGTTTATATTAAGTATGGCATGTATAGGAACCATCTTATTTGAAGTTATGTTTAGGAGGGAATCAAAGTATTAGTTATCAAGTTAATTATTCTTTTGTATACGGCTAAAGAGATTGGCCAATATTTACTAAGTTTATATATATATCAATGTTGATGAATTATGCATTATTGTTCATGAATTGATGAATTTTTTGAGTTGTTGAATTGGGTATATGATTGATCTTGATTTCAGGATGGCAATTGGCTTGGAAAATAGCCTCTAAGTGTCCACATGAGTAGTCACACGGGCGTGTGACTAAGCCGTGTGTGATACACGATCAACCTACATGAATGTGTTAATAGGTCGTGTGTCCCTGCGTTTAGTGTTCTAAATCAAAATAGACCACGGGTTAGCCACACGGGCGTGTGCCTAGGCCGTGTGAGATGGTCAATGTTCACCACGGGTAGAGAACACGAGCTTGTTCCTAGGCCGTGTGACACAAACAGAATATCCAAGTTATTATACACGGGGTAGGGACATGGGCGTATGTGACCACACGACCTGACCCCACGGACGTGTCCCATTTCACATGGACGTGTGACCCTTGTTTTGATGAAAAATTTTCCAAGTTCGCACAAGTTTCTGGATGTGAGTTTAAGGTCTCGTAGGCCCATAAAATGTATGTTATGAATAAGGAAGAGAAGTTTTTTTAAAAATTAGAACGAAATTTTATAGCCCGTAAGTACACGTTCAAGCATGTTTCAAGTATGGTAATGTCTCGTATCCAGTCCCAACTTCGGACTAGAGTATGGGGTGTTACATCTGTCGTGTTGGCAACATTGTACAGGGAGATGTGTAGGGCAACGCATCCAAATGAAGTCAAAATTAAAGGTTGCCTATTACTATTACAATCATGGGCTCAGATTCGCTTTCTATTTTTACATCCTCGAGTGAATCACCCATATACATTCCTACTCATAACGAGGTAAAATTTTTATTTGGTTTTACAATTATTCCATAGATTTAAAATAAAATTGTATGCTGAAAATTTATTTAATTAGGTGGAACCATTCGGCGAGTTATATCGGGACACCTATTGCTCTTGAAGATATACGACTTCTATTAGACTAACGATCGGAAGCACAAGTAAGTATTAAATAAAATATATATATACATAAAATAGTCGTTTCATATTTAGTACTAGTATTTAGCATTTAGTATTATGTATATAACTAATATTTTTATCCCGTTCGTATAGTTTCAATGGACACCATACGAGGATCCGGCAATACGGGCAGTAATTCTGGAAGAATTCTTTCACAATCTGAACATTTGGCATGTTAAGGTCTCATTGTAAACTATTCTATTGTCGAGATGCACCAGATGGATAGAGTGCTGTGACAATTTGGATTCTGACAATAGATTTCTAAGGAACCTAAGGTGCTCAATGGGTAGCACAAAATTGACTTACGGATAACGAATACGAATTGGTGTTATTATGGTCGGAATATATCAAAATTTGGAAAAACTGGTAGATCATATACCTGATCACGTACCAATCATCGTCCTAGAGTTAGTGTGCACCCCAAATTACATGTCATGGTCTAGGATCCATGGCAAGCCATATTTGCTGTCGGAAGAATAGAAGCGTCGACAAATCCGTGTGGAAAGGGAATGACGGGGCCCTTTAAATCCAAGGAGAATGGATAATGGAAATGGCCCATCAATAGTGCCCACACAATCACCAGGCCTATCAATAGCGCCCACACAATCATTGGGCCCATCAACAGTACCCACATAATCACTGGGCCCAATGCCTCAATCGACGACACCCACATCACAGCCCTTTCAGATTATGCCAAGTGCATATCCTAGCCCATATATATATCCTAACTTTTATATGTTTCCTTTTTCCAGTCTTATGGCAGGTTAGAATGCATGGCTCGGTGCATCTCCTTTCCCGATGACTCTGACGACTCAACCGATGATACATAGGCCATCGTCGTCAGATGGATCGCACAAGGCACCATCTGCGAGCTCCTCTCATTACCATTCCCCATTGCCTTATAAGATTCAAACACCTCCACCGTGGGTGATGCAAACACCTCCACATTCTTTATTCTACTAAGGTGGGTCATCCTCCCAACACCCACAACCGGAGCAACCACAACCTTCGCCGAAGCAACCAAGGAGGAATCCAGTGCGTAATCATTGTCCACCCCCATGTGGCACTGATTCCGACCGGCATATACATTGATTTTTTTAAAATATATTTGTAGACGTTGTTTCCATATTGTTTTATTTAATAAAAAAGAAGTTGTTTTTAATATTTTAATTATAAATTAATTTTATATTTTTAATAAAATATAAGTTCATTTGAATAAGGCGAAATAGAAATAATGTAACATTGTTTCATTACAACAATTATCAACTATTTCAGTTTAGACATGATCGAAGTGTCTGACCTGGGTTCCTACAACATCCACACAAATTTTGTTGGTTCGTTCGTTCCCGGATATCCATATTATTATGTATTCTACTCGAGCCAGGTCAACCTTTCGATTTGCGACACAATTCTCTATCCGGTAATAGCTTAAACATTGTACATGTTTTCTATTTTGTACACTTCGTCGATATATCTCATGGGATCCAAACGCAGATTCTGACAAGCTACAATTGCATGAGCGCATGGATAACGAAGTGCGTCAAACGTCCCACAGTCGCAAGTTCTATTTATCAAGTGTACACAATACTGCCTGCCGGTAATACATTGCTCGGCCTATCAAACTCCATCACACGAAACCATAGGTTGTCGCGATCGTGACACATTATGTGCATGGTGATGGCCCATGCCTTCGCCTTGTTAATTTCTTGCAATACCTTCCGGGACCATACACAGCCTCCCTGCATTTGGCCTTTATAACTCACTGCTCACTTTAGAAATAGTTCAGCCAAACGAAAATATGTCTCTCGCACAACCGAGGTTATCGATAAATGTCACGTTCCTTTTAGAACAGAATTTATGTATTCAGCCAGGTTTGTGGTCATATGACCATATTGTAGGCTGTCATCGTATGCTTATGTCCACTGTTCGAAAGGTATGTTATAGAGGCAGTCTGCACCTTGATCGTTAACATCTCATGAAAACAATCCTTATTGATCTCGTACCTTGCCAATATAAGTTGATAGCGAAAATTACATACCAATATTTCATTCAGATTAAATTGAATATTACAACCGAAAGTATATTAATAGAGATTAAAAATAGAGATTAAATACTCATGTTGGTCATTTGCTTTCGTTCAGTTGTAGACCAATATTGCCCATAGTAGTTGGACGCAACGTGTCTTAGACAATACCGATGGTGTTCGATCCCATAGGCTTCCATGTCGCTCAGTTGCGGCTAGTATTCCACTGCCCTAATCCGATAGAATGCAAATATCAAGTGAGGGGCATACATGCCTCCTTAACCTAAAAAGAAAAAAAATCCCAATCATCAGCTGACTCCACCAGTGTTATTGCAAACACAATTGGAAGGATTCTCCCACCACCATCATGTGCCATAGCTAGCAATAGCCGATGGGTATATCTACCAGACAAAAATGTACCGTAAATTTGTATCAATGGCATGCAGTACACAAATGCATCCTGGCATTGCTTAAAGCTCCAAAACAAACGTTTGAACACTTGACATCCACGGAGCAATAGGTCATTGTAGTATGCAGGGAGGTCTGTTATGCAACCTGGGATGTACCTCCCCAGCACTTGACACCACTGTCAAACCTCATTATATAAAGCACTCCACCCACTATGCATCTTTTCCAACACCTTTTGCTTAACTATCCAAGCCTTGCAGTAAGAGGACGTGTACCTCAATTGGCTATGAATACTGGCAATTATTCATGACACAGAAGTCTTGGGATCCGCCTTCAACATCAATAGTATTAAGGTAGCTATCATACCTGAATCCATCTTGGGATGATCTTGTGAAAAACTTGTCAATGAAGTATGTTAAATAATGCAACATTAAGTAATAACATTGTTATTCAAAACCCTAAACACCCAATGATACTGTACCGGCAACACAGGTATGTGGACCTTTGTATTTTTTTAACTCCCACAAGCTTGTCTTTTCCCTAAGAGAAGCCATGATTTTCCATGAACATATATCATTTTGCACTGCACAATTGGCCTCAAACTTCTCGAATTTAGATTTAACCACTTTGTAGTTAACCCCATGATTGATGCTATATTCTTTCAACGCACCAAGAAAACTATCCTTACTGGAAAACTCCTTACCAACTTCCAAATCACCCAAACCGAATAACGAACTTGTATGGTCATGGGTTCTATGTGGTAGCTCTGGAAACTCCAATGCATCATCAGCCGGTATGTCGACATTATGCATATGGGCTACAAGCGAGTACCCCTGAATCGCGGATCTTCTTCTTCTTCATCTGAACCCCCTTCAAAGTCTTCAGGTTTTGATGGAACAGGCACCGGTTCAGAAAATAATGCAACTTCTGCACCATCAGGGCTGGGCTCTCAAGGTGGATCCAAATCAGACTCATCATCCAACCCACCATGATCTGCAACATACGAGGTCCCATCGCCGGTGGACATTGTAGGGAGTACATCATCCCTTCTTGTGGATGTTTCGTAACGTCCCCAATCAGATGTGGATTACCAACCACTAGAAGTTGATTTCATTCCCCAATACGTATTTCCAGCATCGAACATCGACCCACCGATGTGCATGCCTCATCCACTAACTGAGTGTCATGCAGGAGTTGTGTTTTCCATACTGCCACCAAACACAAGTGATTCCGTGTTCTACCTCCCACTAACGGAGTGTCGGCTAGGGATCGTGTATTCCTCTTGAACAGCAGTTCATGTTGAAGTCGCAAATGTTTCATTTGGCGATGAAAATTGAACATATAATTCCAGATATGGTGATCCACTAGCAAGATGAGCCTGCACCATCGCCTGAAAGCTACGAACACATTTGATATCAAATGCATCATATGTCACGGGATCAATCGAAGCATAAAATGATACTTAATAGAAGAAATCCTACTTGGCGTCGTTTCGAAGATTTTGCGCCTAATTCTTTACGAAATTCTATAAACTCTATATTCTGGTTAAAAACCATTCACGTTGTGTTCTCAGATAAAAAAAACAACACTGTTCTCGGTGTCATGGACCACACCATCATAGTAAATAACAGCACTAATACGTTCACTCATCTTCAATTTTTATTTTGCTTAGCCTCTCCAATTTTTCTTGCTGTAACTTATGAAACTTGAGAATGATATTTGTCTCGTTTATAGCCTAAGGCCAAGCATGAACTACTGTAGAAAAAGAGCGTCCATGTGGGATCTTTTTTTTTTGAAATTTTGCTGACATTGCATCCTGGTTAAAACGTTTTTGACACTACTTATTCAGGAACTACTGTAGAAAAAGAGCGTCCATATCAGAGATTTTTTCAGAAATTTTGCTGACAGTGCATCTTACTTGAAGCGTTTTTGACACTATTTGTTTAGAAACGTCTTCTCAAAATTATTTTTTCAGGAACTACTTAAAAAAAAAAAGCGGCCACGCGGGAACTTTTTTCTGTACTTTTGTTGATAGTGCATCCTTCTTAAAGCGTTTTTGACACTATTTGTTCAGAAACGTCTTCTCAAAATTATTTTTTAGGGTCAAAATAGTCAATTTTGTTAAAAAAATAAACACAATGTTATTTTTAAAAGACTAAACCCTAATTTAATTAATTTTAACCCTAAACCCTAATTTAATTTATTTGAAACCTTAAACCCTAATTTAATTTATTTATTTAAACACCATAATCCTTAGTTTAATTTATTTAAAACCCTAATTTTATTTATTTAAACACCATAATCCTTAGTTTAATTTATTTAAAACTCTAATTTTATTTATTTAAAACCCTAGAACCCTAATTTACTTAATTTATTTTAAAACCATAAAGCAAATTTAAATAATTTTTACAAAATAATATTAAATACTGATTTATTTTTAAAACCTACTAAAACTTTAAACCCTAACTTATTTTTTAAAAAATAACCACTAAACCTAATTTTTTTAGCAAAACCCTAGCCCTAAAAACCCTAAAAACCCTATGGGCTAAACATGCAAATATCCCTAAATATAAAAACATAGAGCAAAGCGCACCCCTAGGGGAGCGCTTTGTGCCACGTCTGAAAAACACATCCACGTAGGTGCGTTTTGCTGGAAATTTTCTCCTTAAACGCGGCCATATAGGCACGTTTTGCCAAAGTTGACCATTTTCCATAAATAATGTTTTAATTGGCTCATGTCCGTAATTTTGTTTGGAATGGGCCTTTTTAGGTAAATCGGTCTAATTTTATCTGTGTCTACTAAATATTAAATTTAAAATTTTAAATGAAATGGAAATATTAAATTATAAATCAATGTTGATTTGGACCAATTAATTTGAAGACTTTGATTGAATTTGGATCCATTTTCCCTATTTGGGTCATATTCCTTCTATTTTTCATGCTAAATAAAAATTTTGGGCTTTGGCCCTTAGATTTCTATAGTTTTAAATATTTATAATTTTATAATATTTTATTAATTACAAAAATTCAAGAAAAAAATGAATTAGAAAAAATTCAAGAAAAAATCCAAATAAAAAATGGAAATTTACAAAACAAAACCCTTAACTTTGAAAATGTTACAAGTTGATCCATAAGACATCACCTTTGGACAACACCATCCCAACACCCACTCTCACCGTCCATCACTAAACCCCTCATTGCCTTCATTCATATCCACCATGCCCCTAAACCAAACACTATTCACATACCCACAAATAGCAGTAACAAACAACACAAAGTTTAAAGCTTCTGAAATGAAAGGGAATTTATGAGAAAAATCAACAATCAAAATTAACAAATTAAAAAAAAAAAAAATCAAAAAGAAAAGACCCATTTCAAATGGTTGAGTTCTCGGCGCTCCACAAAATATAAAAAGAAACAATGAGAGAGCAAAACCAAGTATGTGTCATTAATGAATAATGATAAGCTAAAAGAACAGTGGTGAAAAAGAGTGAAATAATAGAACCCTGCCATACAATGAGAGAAGAATACAACAATGGCAATCCCCACCAAAACCGCCATATTTGAAGATAATCCCACAATTAAAATCAGCTTTGCCATCGCCATACACACCCAAAAACTAGAAGGCTCCTGGATACAGTAACATTTAAGTACGATATAAGTCGGTATAACTAAAAACATCATGCTATTATATTACAAATTTATATTTTTAGGGTTAGAAAACGTTTGATACTTTTGCAATTCATGATTGTAATACTAACCGTAAAACCTTTAAAATATCAAATTATAATCGAAGACAAATCATATTGTAATTTTTTTACTATAATGATTTATTTAATATTTTAACTTCATAAAAAAATTATTTTAGTCTCTATTTAATTTTTCTTCTCTTTAGCTCTTAAACTTACATTGTTTGTCAAACTACCTAAAATGGATGAAAAATTAATGTCTGTTAACTTTGCTAATGTGACAATCTACGTGTGTGCCACATTAGCAATTAATTAATTTTTAAAATTACAATATTAATTTTTTATACTTTTTAAATTTTTAAACAATTTTTTGAATTTTTAAATTTTAAAAATTTAATTAATTATTGACATGTCATCTACGTGTATGTTGCTACATGAACAAAGTTAACAGACGTTAACTTTTCAATACATTTTTAGGCAATTTGACAAAAATCGTAAATTTAATAGCTAAAAGAGATGAAAAATTAAATAGATGATTTAAATGGCTTCTTTTCTTTATAAAGTTGAAGGACCAAACAAGTCATTATATCTATTGTTTTATTCAAATTCAACAATACTGAATGGCAACTTTGGAATAGATTTCGAATTGATCCGTTTTGAATGGAGAAGATTTTTTCTTTTGAAAAGTGGATGTGAGGTAGGGTGGGGTGGATTTTTTTTTTTTCTAGATAATGGATATGGAGCAGTTATGGCAATTGCTTGCTCCATACCTGCTCTACTATATGAAATTACTATTTTATTCTTATATATATGAATTATTAAAGGGTAAAAATGTAATCACGTAATTTAAAAAAACCTATATATTTTATGTTTGAATATTTTTTGAAGAATTATGTTTAAATATTTATTTGACTTTGAAAAGACTAAAAATATTAAAGATAAGTAGCAAAAATTAAATTGAAATGGAGCAGGATGTGGTGGGGTGGGACGAGGATGAATGTATCCAACATCCATAAAGATAGTAGTGGTTTTCAAAATTATGCATCTATAGTGGAGCGGAGTGAATAGTAGAACAGAGCGTGCCAACTATAAAGCAATGATAGATTTAACAATATTCACCTCCCTTCTCATTCTTAATAATGTTGTTTTTTTTTTAAAAAAACCCTAATAATGTTGTTATTTAAAAATATACGTAAGGAACTAAATTTCATATTTAATATATTTTTATGCAATGAGTTGATTCAGTTATTTTAAGATAGAAGGAAAAAATGTCAGAAACATTGCCTACAGTGGAGTTCATGGTGGGTGCTAATTTTTTAGGTTCGAATAGTGGTGTCAGTCGGGCGACTAAGAAGGTTCGTACTAGACCGGCTTTGTCACCAAAATCAAAAGATCTGATAGTGGATGGGAATGAGCAAAAGATCCAAGGCTCTTAATTACCCAACGCATCGTATAAGTCTACGCTAATGGGAGCCTCATCGAATCCTACACAAATAATGTTTGTGAAAAAAGATTTTGCATTTACAGATGGTGATGTTGTTACGGAAGTGATTGAAAGAGTCTCGTCGATAAAATTTTCAGATCGCATCCAAAACTATATTGAGCGTAGGATGGCTAAAACAATCATAGAAAAACTGTTAGGGAAGCTGATTGGTTTTAATGCCTTAACTAAATAATTTTTCTTAATTGTGGAACCAAGGAGTCTGATACAGTTGATGGATCTGGAGAACGACTTCTTCTTGGTTTGTTTTTACAATAAGGACGACTATAATAAGGTACTGGTTATCGAATTTTTCAATGACCCAGAATGAGATCACCTTTCAAGTAGTGTGGATCTGTCTGTCGACTTTGCTAGAGGGGTTTTACTCGAGCTGTCTGCTTAAGGAGATTGGTCAAACTGTTGGAATGGTGGTGAAACTACATCTACAGGGGTTATGCTCGTCGGGGACGTTTTGCACGACTTGCGGTCTGTGTTGATTTGAGGAAGCCTTTAGTGTCGAATGTGAGGATTAATGGGCGGTTGCAACGCGTAGAGTATGAGTCTCTATCGGACGTATGTTTCAGGTGTGGGCACTATGGCTATACAGTGGATCTGTGCAAGGGGGTTAAAACACTGTCGCCAGACGAAGAAACTATGATTGTCGGATCAGTTCTAGAGAAATTCAAAATCCAATGACAGGTGGAGGAAGAGCCCTTTGGTCCTTGGATGTTGGTGGAGTGACCATAGAGGCGGAAGGGTTGTTTCTCTAGGGCGACTAGGAAGGAGGATTTTGGCAATAGTTATGGTGGTTCTTGATTTGTGACTTTTGGAGGAGACAAGGGCGAGATTTTGTAACGCTAGGTTTGTGCAAGTGACACAGTCGTTATCAAGTAATAAGTAAGTAAAAAGTTATCGTCTCCATAGCGATTGTGTATGTTAATCAATATTTTGCAAGATTAAAGTTAACAATTTTGTGATAAAAACACAATATTTTGAGTCATGATGATTAAGCTATCTAAATGCAAGATTATCCCTAATGCAATTTGATCTAAATTCCAAGTATAAAATGACATGTATGAAATGAATTTAGCAACAAAGACACAAAATTCAACAATTAATAACATGAATAGGCTAGGCTAATTACATCTTTCAACTTAGTTCACTTTTCTCATGTTTAACAGTGTTCGAAAAATATTCCATGGCAACTTGATCTTTCATGAGTTTTGAAACCAAATTAAGTCCTCTCGAAATCTTTTACTTAGTAAAACATGCATTTTACTGATCATATCAAACCAAGGGTTTCTTATAATTCATTTGAAGTAATAGGGACATATCAGGTTTGAAACAATTTAATCACATAAACCTAAAAACTATGCAAGATAATAGAGCTCATTAAAGTTATTATGAACCTTCAATTTAGTCGGGTCGGGATCTAAATTAAGCATGAATAGTTCAATTATTGCGTCCACTAGCCGTCATCTTGTCAGAACCATTCCACTAATTCTAATGCATCCAATCACGTATAAATGAAATACATACTTGAGTTTAATTGAAAACATGATCGACTAAGGCACAAACACCATAAACATGATTTAAACAAACTTCATTGAATCAATGCAACCATCCTAGCTAAACAGATTTAAGCTACCATTGTTGATGATAATAAAACAAAGCACATTGTAAACATGATTACAATCAAAATAACAAAGTAAATGAAGAATAAACTATGTGGAATCAACAGCCTTGTAAAATCTAATTGAAGATGTTCTCCTCCAATCCTTATGTTTCTCTTTTGCTAATGGCTCCTCAAGGTGGCCGGCCAAGAGATGATCTTCTCAAGGTTTTGTTGGTAAAGGGAAATGGGATGCTATGCATGGGAATGAAGAGAAGAAATGATATAATAGATGAATGAGGGATGTAGGGATGATTAAGGAATGAATGGATGAGGGATAAGGGTATGTATACTTGAAGTAGATGGTAGAGTTTACTAATAATAGGGATTGGAATCTCTTCATTTTCTCCATTGCTTGGCCGGCCACATATAGTGGAAACAGGTGGATGGTGGTTGCTTGATTTGAGCATAGAATCAGGCTAAATTTAAGCATAGGTTGGATGGTTTCAAGGGCAATCTTTGTTTGTTGATTTCCAATGATTCTCAAAATTTAGGGACCTACAAATAATTGTCCCAAAAGAGATTTTTGGGCATCCAACATGCTTGTTCCAAATTTGGGCTTGACTCCCCCAATGATAAACACTTAATCAAAATTGTACCTTTTCGATTCATTTAGGATGAACACTTCAACTGAGTAGTATTCTCTGCTATCCTCAAACTCACATCTGCCGAGTGTAGGCTCGCTTTAAATAAAATAAATTCACAAAAATTACCAATGGGGTAATTTCGTAACTTCTCTAAAATAATTTATTCAGAGAATTTTCTCTCTACAACATTCTCTTGAATTCAAGTGTGTGTCAAATAATGACCCAACGCTCTCTTTATATAGGGAGAGTTTAGAAAATTCAACTATGATTATTCTTAATCATTTTAGTATTAAATCAATATAATACTTATCAAGATAAATATTAAATTAAATTTAATATTAAGATAATCACTTTAATATTAAATTAATAAAATAGTATTAAGATAAGTGTTTAATTTAATTTAATATTAAAATATTAAAATAATATTATATTTGGAATAGTTAATCTGAAATCAAATTATTTGGTAGAGTCTTAGTAGGAATGTAATTCCTTCACTGCTCAACCATTGAAGACCCACCGCCGCCAACCATTTGTCGACTATCAGAATGTCACCGGCACCCCGAGCTGGTTCAGTTGCTACTGATTCGGTCCGGGTCAGTGATGGCCCGATCGATCGAATCTAGCCACTAGTTAGACCGTCGGCCTAATTTCATATACTAGGCCAGGTTCGACAAGTTTTTGGGTCTTGGTCTCGGTTTTGGGCTCCCATGCCTAATTTATGATCGTAGGTCCAATTTTCAAGTTCAATTACCCGTTAGGCCAATTATCCGACTTGAAAATTAATTTCTAGAAATATCATATTAATTATAATTAATTTGATTAATTCAATTTTACTTTATCAGAATTAATTTTCCCAAAAATCGCTTAGATTTTTCAAATTAATTTTCAAGAAAATTCTTTAATCAAATTCTCTAGCTAAACAAATCTTGCGACTGCCCAATTTAATTCCATATTGAATAAATCCACTCAATTGAATTCTTTTCAAAGTCGTAGAATTTTCTTCTGATTCAAGCGATGCCCGATTAAGCTTTTATTGAGCTAGCGGTTGAACCAATTGGACATATACAATTAGACTTGTAACAGCCCGATTTAGGAGCTAGTCGGAACAGTGGTTTCAGAATCACTAATCTGAGGTCAGAGAAAATTATTTTAATGTTATTTTATGAGTTATAGCATGATTATAAAGGTGCATGAAAATTTTGGTGCTTTAATTTTAACAATTTGATGCTTAATTGCGAAAAAGGACTAAATCGCATAAAGTGAAAAAGTTTTATTTTACAAGCTAAATGTGTCAAATAGCTAAGAAATATTAATTGGAGGTCCCTAACATGCAATTAGGCCTTGTTTAGGGTGGTGGCCGGCCATAGGGACAAAGAAAAGACTATGTCAATTGGTTAGGTGAAAATTTGGTGACTAAATTGATTTTTAATCATAAAATAAAAAGAAAAGATATCATCTTTTCTTCTCTTCTCCCCCATTGAAAATTAGCAGTAAACTAAGGGGTTTGAGAGCTCAAAATTTCAGGAAGCTTCTCTCCTTGCAAGTATGTGATTTTGGTGTCCTTTATTGATAATATTTGTACTTTTGGAATCCCTAAAGCTTAAGCTAGCTAAAGATGGGACTATTTTGCAAAATGGTTGAAAGTTTAGAGTTTTTCCATGTGAGCATTTATGTTGTTTGCTGCATTTTTATGGAAGAAAATGAGTCTTAATTGTTAATCAAACAACTTTTGTAAAAGGTGTTACCATGAAAACACCTAAAAGGACCTTTTTGTAAAGGTTATAAAATAGGTGTTAAATGTGTGAAATAATGGGTATGAGGGTTGCCATAAGAATAATAAATGTTCATCTATGCTTGTAAAATGAGGAAATTCAATTAGAGTCAATTTACGAGCCTAGGGATAAAATAATTATTTTATGAAAGTCTAAGGGCAAAATGGTAAATTTTGACAAAGTATGATTTTTGAAATGCATTGATTAATTTGATAATTAAATGAGCTAATTTGATATTATAGATCAAAAAGAACGAGGAATTAACCTTGACCGAGGAAAGGGCAAGATATCGGACTAGATCGGCAAATTGTCCAATTTGAAATCGAGGTAAGTTTGTGTGTAATAAATTCAACATCATGCTATTAAGTTTCTAAATGTTTGATATTAGTGATGTTGTATAACATTTCTATGAATTTGAGTAATGATGTTGAATGAGGAAATGATGAGAATTGTGATATGGAAGTCCCGGTTGGACTTTAATAAATGAGAGAATAATGTCATCAAGATTTGAGAAGGGTAAGGTCCCGTATAAGACCATGTATGGGACATGGCCTCGACACCGAATTGAGATCCCATATAAGACCATATCTGGGATATGGAATCGGCATCGAATATGAGAATCGTATAAGACCATATCTGGGATATGGCATCGACAGTCGATATGAGATCCCGTATAAGACCATATCTGGGATATGGCATCGGCATCTAAAGGTGGCCCATGTAAGAGCACATCTAGGATGTGGCATTGGCGACGCATTTATGTGAATGATGAGAATTATGTATTTCCAAGTATCCCCAAGTGATTCAATGGGTAAATAGCTAAGCTTATAATAGAGATGAGATTAGTACTAAAGCTATGTGATGAAGTGACACAGGTACATGTGAGTAATTCACGAGAATTGTTTACGATATGAGACATGATATGAAATTGGTAAGAGTAAGCATGAGTAAGTTATGGCAATGTGTTTAAGACTTTGTGTTTTATTCAATGCAATGGATGGATGCCCTTATAAGCCTTTGTGTTAGTTATTTCATGCAAACTTGCTAAGCTTTATGCTTACCCCTCTCATTTCCCTTTTCCTTGTAGCATTGCCAAGCTAGCTCAAGAATTCGTGGAATGTCGGAGTTCAGAAATCACACTATCAACTTCTCTTTGGTATAGCAAAGTTAGATTTATTTTGAGTATGGCATGTATAGGACTCGGTTATTTTGTTATGTCATATTTGTTAGCCATGATGTTGGCTATTAATGTTGTTCCATTCATTTTGTAAATGGTCAATGGAAAATTGGCCAATACTTGACAAGTTCCTATTTATAAATGATGATGAAATTCATGAAGTGTATGCTTGTATATGAGTTCCTAGAAGTGCCTCGTGGACATGATAGATGTTGAGTTGAATGAGTATAAGTATGATTGCTAGATAGGGTGGCAATTGGCTTAGTAAATAGCCTTACAAATGTCCACATGGGTAGATGCACGGGCGTGTGTCTAGGCCGTGTGTGACACACGGTTAGCCCCATGGGCGTGTTGATAGGCCATGTATCCCCACGCATGCTAGGTTGGCAAGTCAGTATGGTCAGTAGTAAACACGCGGGTGGAGACACGGCCGTGTGTCCCAACCGTGTGGGAGACACGGCCTAAGACACGGGCATGTGCCCAGGTCGTGTGAAGTCTGCACCTAAAATTGGGAATTTAATTGGACACACGGTCTAAGGACACGGGCATGTGCCTTGGCCGTGTGAATTATTGAGATGATAACGTCATAAATAGAATGTCAAGATTTTTACACACGGGCGTGTCATGGCCGTGTGAGGGACATGGGCGTGTGTCAGGCCGTGTGAAAACCCCTGTAGGCTCGAATTGAAAAATAAATCCGCATGGGTGTGGAACACAAGCATGTGATATGCCACACAGGCGTATGGCCCTGTTTTATGTCAAAATTGTCTAAGTGTTCAAAAGTTTCAGGTTTGGTCTCGAATCATTCCGGTACAAGTTTAGGGTCTTGTAGACCTATAATAAGGGCATTAAGGTCTTGAATGAAAAGTTTTAATTTGAAAGGAAAATTTATGAATCGATGTTGCATGATAGAGCAAGTTAAGTTTGGTAATGCCTCGTACTCGGTTCTGGTGTCGAATACAGGTAAGGGGTGTTACAAGGCTCTAATAACTGCAATTATGTCCAAAAGCATCGTTCCTATAATTCACAATTATTTAATCATGGAGTCAGTCCACGATAAGTACCATGACTAAAAACTCCTTATTGTATACTCTTTATGAAAGCAAGTCATCTAACTGCTTTGTCCAATGACCTCGTCATGTGTGTGTTATCCTCATATGATATCCTTGATTCCTTTAAATTTAATTTGTTCACTAAATACAATTCTATTTTATCTCATTGTCACCATTTTGCCTTCTTAATGATTCATATGATCACTATCAACAAATGACTGTGATAAATTGTTCGTTCGAGAACAAGTAACCCGTGGCCACGTTCCATATTTATCAATCCACACAATGCCAATGAGAGGATATCATTAACTCTTTAATTGAGCTATAAATTCCATTGTTGCTAGTAAATTCATGTCATACACGTCATGTACCCAATATACCGGCTATCAGCTCGATCATATTCAGAACATAAGCCTTCACTTATATCAAACACATGAGTCACATATGCATGGTCAATGACTAACATAGGATTTAGGTAAATCACACTATGATTGTCACAAGTGAATTAATTCACAAACAGATTTAGAATTAATTCATCTTGGGTCCAATCCAATGTATCATTCTATCAATGAATACATCTATGTCTCTACCCGTGGAGTCAACTGCTCCGATAGCCAAGACTAGTCATCTCCTTAATTGGAATTGTAGACTACATAATAATCCTTCTTAATATTTAAATCAAATGTTCACTTTGATTCTTTTACGAGATTACAAACTTGTTTAGATTATCTATTGAAGTAAGTTGTCTTTCTCGCAATGTAAACATTCTTACAATGTCACTTATATTTAGTTTAGACTTAGACAATCAATGAGGTAATATTTGTTTGCCATAATTTCATTATTCATGAAAAATATGGAAAACAGAAATACAAAAGACATAACTATGAAACATGAAATTAACTTTATTTATCTATTCATCATTCAAAGAAATAGAAACCAGTTACATGTTTAATACAATATGAGTACATTTCCTAACAATTTGGTTATGCTGGAATGAGGATATTTTGGAAACTCATTGTTAGGTGATTCATTTGTGAATTCATAGTAAGCAAGATTCTGATAGCTTTATTTGTTTAGTTATTTATGCTAGTCCACAATCATAAACAAGAAAGAAGTTATGGAAGTTATTAGATTCTTTGGCAGATTCATTAGTTGGTTTTTGGATTCTAGCTGGGGATTTTGATTTGATTATTGATAGCTCAGAGAGGGTAGGTGGTGCTTTTGTTTCAAGAATTGGGTACAGACAGTTTTGCAAGTTTTTGTTTAGAAATGGATTGCGATATTTGCGATATTTGTTTAGAAATGGATTACTTTGTGTTAAGGAACTTGTCTTAAAGATTGGATAAGGCCATTTGTAATTTAAATTGGAATTCTTTTGCACCTAATTGTTTTATTAGAAGCCTTCATAGACTGAAATTGAATCATAAGCCAATTTTAATCACCCTCCGTCCGAATGTGATAAGGGGTGAAAGATCATTTCGTTGACTTGCAAGTTGGATGTTTCATGAAGATTTTAGATACCTAGTTAGTAATAATTTAAACAATAAGATTAGGGTTAATGAGAATTTAGAGCATGTCCAGGAAGTAGTTCAAGAGTGGAATAAACGTGTTTATGGTAACATTTTAGTGTGTAAAAAGAGGTTGGTCTCAAAGTTGGAAAGAGTACAAAGAGTGTTGGAGTGGCTAAATTCTACAAGACTTCGCTCTTATGAACTTTAGCTTCAACAGAAAATAGAAGAAGTGTTAAAGCATGAGAGTTGTTGTGGTTTCAAAAATCAAGATCAGTTTGGCTCAAGAATGGTGATAGGAATACGATTTACTTTCATAGTCATACATTGGCTAGGCAAAAAAGGTATAAGATAAGACCCGTCTTATCATTGAGAGTGGTGATTGGTGCTTTCATGATAAGAAATTGAAGTAGCATGTTATAATTTTTTTTAGAGAGCTGTAGAAGGTGAATTATTCAGCTAGTGGTGTGTTTCCATGCCATGGTAAATTTCCTTCATTGTAGTCCGAAAAAGAGGGAGTTTACTCTTAATGGTTTCTGATGATGAGGTTCGTAGAACGGTCTTTGGTATGGCTCCACTAAAAGCATCTAGGGTGGATGGTTTCTAAGAGAAGTTTTTTCAATTTCAATGGGATATTATTAGGCCTTCAATATATTCTCTAGTCAGGTAGACATTGTGGGGTCAGTTGTTATGTAACACCCTTTGCCCGTATTCTACGCCGAAATCGTGTATGAGGCGTTACGGTACTTAACTTACACTATCCTACAACTTTGGGATATCAAACTTATTTCAAATTAATACTTTTCTATTCATACGTCTATCATCCTTGTAATGGACCTACGAGGCCCTAAACATGCTTCAAAAGGGTTTCGAAGATAAATTGGAAATTTTTACGCACTTAAGAAAATTTTACCTAAACAGGGGCCACACGTCCGTAGGGGAGATGACACGCCCGTGTATCATCTCACACACTCGTGTTCGACGCCCGTGGTCGACACTGACTAATTTTACACGGCCTCGACACACCCGTAGCCTTGGCCCGTGTGCCAAACCTTGGCATTCTAACTTATCCACACGACCTATGCACACGCCCGTGTGCTCCAGCCATGCGGTGATTTAAATTTCAATTGCAAGGTGCAGACTTCACACGGCCTGGGTATACGCCCATGTGCTAGTCGTGCCTTCCACACGGTCTAGACACACGCACGTGTGTCTGCCCATGTGGACAATTAACAGGCTATCTACAAAGCCCTTATCACTCCTCCAGCTCACACCACATGATTCCACTCAACATAGTAATAAACAACTCATAATTGTGATATGAACTTCCATGAATAACTTCATATTTCATAAATAATAAAGTGAGCCATCAACCATGGCATTATACAAAATGGATATCTTAATAAGAGGGCCAACACATTTTGGCCAAAATAACAAAATAATCTATCTAGCCTTGCCCCTATACATGCCATAAACAAAACCACTAAGTCTAGATAAACCGAGATGAGCTGATAGTGTGGACGATCTTCTGGTTATCGATGTATTTCGGCTCTGCTCTTAAACACTATAAAATAAGTGAAAGAAAAGGGGAGTAAGCCTTGAGCTTAGTAAGTTTACATATAAACAAATGACATCATAACATGTGATATTCAATAAGTAGCATACAAACTAAGCAAAAGCAATTTGCATGTCATAATCTTACTTCCTCATTTCACCTCTTACCACATCCCGGCCATGTCACAAGTATAATGCTCACATTCATTATCATACAACCCTGCACTATTCACCACACATGACCACGTGAAGCATCACGTCATAATAATACTAATCGCTCGGTGGTTTCGTACATAGCCCACCAAATGATATTATAATGATGGTATCGTACACAGCCCATCGTAAATTAAGTAACAAGGTGGTATCTCACATAGCCCACCGATAAGTAAAAATGAAGGTGGTATCGCACATAGCCCACCAATAAATTACTACAAACATTATTCCATACTTGCATGTCTATTTCAACGTGCATACAAAAATTATTCCTAACCTACGAATTTCAATCCACTTATATTATAATTGTCCTTAATCATACATTGCACCAATAAGCAACAACATATATATTTAAGATGCATTATTTATACGTAAACTTACCTCGGTGCAAAATATATTGACCAACAATCTACTCTATAATCTTGCCTTTCCCTCGATCAAGGTAAACTCCATGCTCCTCTTGGTCTATAATAACAAAATTCATTCATTTACAACATTGTACAACCATTATACATCATATCCTCTACTTAGGCAAAAATGACCATTTTGCCTTTGTATTATGGTAAAATTACGATTTTGCCCCAAGGCTCGTAAATCAATTTTCAGCACATTTTCTCAATAAGCAAGCCTAGCTGAACATTTATTCCTCTTACAATAACCCCTAAAACCATTTATTTCATGCATTTATTACAAAATTTCAATATTTACATTCAAGTCCTAATTAGGTGTTTTCATGCAAACACCTTTCACAAAAGTCGTTTCACATATCCCTAACATTCATTTCCTTCCATAAAACTCAGCTAACCACATATATTCTCTCATGGCAAGTTTCTAGACTTTCAACCATATCACAAATTAGTCCGCGCATTAGCTAGCTTAAGCCTTGGGGACTGCAAAAGTACAAAAATCATTAAAGAAAACAAAACAAAAAAATCACTTACTCACTAGGGAATATGTTGGCTGAAAGTCTGAGCTTCAAAACCCTTGTTTTCTCTTCAAATTTTCGGTAGGAAGAAGGAGGAATAGTGAAAAGATGATAACATCTTTATTAATCTTATTTTATTCATTTTTTATCACCTAATATCCACCAAATTTGACCAACATTAAAATATTGTCTCCCTAGCTCCTATATGGCCGACCATCACTAGATAAATGGCCTAATTGCATTTTAAAGACCTCCAATTTAACACTCTATGGCTATTTGACACTTCTACCTTGAAAAATAGAACTTTCGCACTTTATGTGATTTAGTCCTTCTTCACAATTAAGCATGAAATCATCAAAATTAAAGCACCAAAAATTTCATGCATCCATATAATTATGCTACAACACATAAAACAACATCAAATTATTTTCTTCAACCTCGGGTTAGTGGTCTCAAAACCACTATTCTGACTAGCCCCAAAATCTAGCTGTTACAACTCTCCCCCTTTAGAGATTTTCGCCCTCGAAAATCTTACTGGTAAAGAGGATTGGATATTGCTCTCTCGTAGCCTCTTCTACACTGTGTTTTTGCCATAACATTTTTACTAAGGCTATGTCCTTATTCCTCAATTGTTTCACTTTTCGAGCCAATATTTTAATCGGCTCCTCCTCATATGTCATATCCGGTTGTAACTCAATTTATGTTGGAGGAATCACATGCGAAGGGTCAGAGCGATACCGTCTTAACATCGATACATGAAACACATTATGTATTTTCTGTAACTCTACCAGAAAAGCGAACCGGTATGCCACTGGTCCAATCCTTTCGGTAATCTCATACGGCCCTATAAATCGCGAACTCAATTTCCCCTTTCGACCAAATCTGAATATTTTCTTCCACGGAGACACTTTTAGAAATACTTGTCACCCACTTTAAACTCAATTTCCATTCTTCTTAAATCCGCATATGACTTTTGTCGGTCAACCCCATGAATTAGCTTCTCACTAAGCTTGGTCTAATACAAAGGAGTCCGACACTTACGACCATACAAGGCTTCATACGGTGCCATTCGTATACTCGAATGATAACTGTTGTTATATGCAAATTTAACCAAGGGTAGGTATCTCTCCCAACTACCTTCAAACTCTAACACACAACATCGAAACATATCCTCAAGAACTTGGATTACTCTCTCGGACTGACCGTCAGTTTGAGGATGGAATGCAGCACTAAAACTCAACCTTATACCCAAGGCCTCTTCTAACTTCTTCCAAAACGTCGAAGTAAATCTCGGATCTCTATCTAAAATAATAGATACTGACACTCCATGTAATCTCACCATTTTCGTAATATACAACTCGGCCAACTTATCCAGTGAATAATCAACACGCACTGGTATAAGTGAGCTGACTTCGTTAGTCTATCAACAACAACCCACACAACATCTTTATTTTTCAGAGTCATAGGCAATCCCGTCACAAAATCCATGATGATCCGATCCCACTTCCACTCGGGAACCATTAAAGCAATCCCGAAGGCACTTGATGTTCAACCTTCACTTGTTGACAAATTAAACATCTTGTCACAAACTCAGAGATGTCCCTTTTCATTCTCGGCCACCAATAAAATTTCTTCAGATCATTGTACATTTTCGTACTACCCGAGTGTACTGACAAATAAATATTATATGCTTTGTTTAATATCTTCTGAATCAATTCATCATCTCTTGGTACACAAATTCTATCATGAAACATCAAATAATCATCCGGACCCACTCGAAAATCAGAATCATTTCCCGATTCACACTTAGCTTTCTTAGCTTGTATCTCACTATCATTCCTTTAAACCTCACATATCTGTTGAACAGATAGTGGCCTAGCCCTCAACTCGGCTAATATAGCACCATCATTAGACCATGCTAAGCTCGTGTTCATAGCTCTCAAAGCATACAAGGATTTTCTACTCAGGGCATCCGCAACCACATTCGCTTTCTCCGGATGGTAATCGATTACTAGCTCATAGTCCTTCAATAACTCAAGCCACCATCATTGTCACAAATTCAAATCCTTTTGTTCCATCAAGTACTTCAAGCTTTTATGGTCTGTGAAGATTCGGCACTTCTGACCATACAAATAATTTTGCCAAATCTTTAACACAAAAACAATCACAACCAACTCCAAGTCGTGAGTTGGATAATTCTTCTCATGCGGTTTTAACTGTCTCGAGGCGTAAGCGACTACCTTACCCTCTTGCATCAGCACACAGCTGAGACCATTTAACGATGCGTCACTGTAGACCAAAAACTCTTTGCCCGACTCAGGTTGCACTAAAATCGGTGCCTCAATCAACAATGTCTTCAACTCTTGAAACTCTGTTGGCACTTTTCAGTCCATTCAAACTTAACATCTTTATGCAGCAGTTTCATCATCGAGGTGGCAATCATAGAACATCCCTTCATGAATCGTCTGTAGTACCCCGCTAAACCCAAAAAACTTCTGACTTTAGTTACGTTTCTCGGCGGTTTCCACTCCATAATAGCAGAAATATTTCCCAGATCAACTCTAATACCTTTACCCGACATAATGTGTCCTAGAAATCCGACCTCTCGGAGCCAAAACTCACTTTTACCTAACTTAGCGTACAACTGTTTGTCTCTTAAAGTCTGTAAGACTGTTCTCAGATGCTCCGCATGTTCACTCTAGTCTCGAGAATAAATCAATATCTCATCAATAAAGACAACCACAAACTTGTCCAAGTACAGTTGGAAGACACGATTCATTAAGTCCACAAAAATCGCAGGAGTATTTGTTAAACCGAATGGCATGACCAGAGACTCATAATGGCCACACCTCGTTCGAAATGTCGTTTTCGGTACATCTTGCTCCTTAACTCTCAACTGGTAATAACCGGACCTCATATCAATTTTGAAGAACACCGTAGCTTCCTTTAGTTGATCAAATAGAAAATCTATCGTTGGTAAAGGATACTTGTTCTTCACAGTTACTTTGTTGAGTTGTCTGTAGTCTATACACAACCTTATCGATCCATCTTTCTTTTTTACAAAAAGTACCGGAGCACCCCATGGTGAATAGCTCGGTCTTGTAAAACCTTTATTCGTTAACACTTGCAACTGAATCTTCAATTCTTTCAACTCTAGCGGGGCCATCCTGTACGGAGCAACCGAAATAGGTGTCGTTCCCAGAATTAACTAAATTCCAAACTCGACATCTTTAATTGGGGGTAGTCCGGGTAACTCTTTCAGAAATACATCCGAATATTCACATACAATTGGCACTGTTTCAATCTTTACTTTAGACTCTTGAGTATTTAACATGAAAGCGAGATAAGACTCGTACCCTTTTCTTAGATATTTTTCAGCCACCATGGAAGAGATCGTCACCGGTAAACTATCTGACCCACTTGATTCAACCTGATAACGTCTCTATTTTTACATTTCAATTCAAAAAATTTACTACCACAATTCACTACAACACTATGGGTAGTTAACCAATCCATACCAAGAATCAAATAAAATTCATTAAACAGCAATAACATAAGGTTTGCTGGAAAACAATGACCCTTAATTGTCAAAGGATAATTTCTCCACATCTTGTCAACTAACACATGTCTACCTAACGGGTTTGACACCTTTACCATAAATTTCGTAGACTCAACGGTCAGACTCAAACTAGATGTCAATCTCATACAAATATAAGAATGGGTAGATCCCGGGTCAATCAAAGCAATAACAAAGGTGTCATGAAGAGAAAATGTACCCGCTATTACATCTGGCGACAATGCCTCTTCTCGAGCGCGAATAGCATAAGTCCTTCCTGACGCCCGGCCCTTTGGCCTCACAGTAGAGTCTCGTGATGTACCTCTACCACTAGTCCCACCTCTCGGGTTCTTTTGTGGTCTACCCCTAGAAGATGCACTGCTTGATCTTATCCCTTACTTCTTCTCCTTGTCATCCCTTTCAGGGCAGTTTCGGATAAAATGGTCGGGGGATCTACACTTATAACAATTTCGATTGTTACCCCAATACTTCTCAGTGTGATGTCTGCCACAACTTGGGCACTCCAATTTGGACTTTGGATTGCCCACACTTGCCATCGAGGTGGTCTGAACTCTTGAACCCGAGTGCGTGTTGTCTCGCTCTTTGTGCGAATACCCGACTGATGTAGTCGTTCGAGGGTTCACTTCCTTAGACCTCTTCGACTGAGCTTGGTAGGATTTACTCATCGGTCTTTTTCTTGCATCTCAGGCATCACTCACGACTTTCCTCTTTTCCTTACTCAATTCTTCGGCCTTACTAGCCCTATCCACCAATACTACAAATTCTTTTAGCTCTAAAATGTCTGACATCTTCATTCAACCCATTTTCAAACCTCTTGCATAAAGTGGCTTCTGTAGACATGCACTCTTGCACGTACTTACTGAGCCTAACAAACTCGTGCTCATATTCCACCACAGTCATTTTTCCTTGCTTTAACTCAAAGAATTCCTTTCGTTTCTGGTCCACAAACTATTGACTTATATACTTCTTTCGGAACTCTTGCAAAAAGAAGTCCCATGTTACTCTCTCTTTCGGAACAACTGATGTCAATGTTTTCCACCAATGGTATGTCGAGTCCCTTAGCAAGGATACAACACACTTTAAACTCTTCTCAGCTGTACATGAGAGTGCATCAAATACTCTTATTGAGTTCTCAAGCCAGAACTCTGCCCTCTCAGGGTCATCATCTATATTAGCTCGAAAGTCCTCAGCCCTTTGCTTCTGAATTTTGTCTACCGGGGACTCAATTATCTTCACTAATTCTATATATTGTGGAGCCATAGGAACTGACTGTGGTATAGGAGGGGGTGGAGGAGGTTGAGCATTAAGATTTGCTCGCACATATTCTGTGTACCATTTACTTATCATTTGGAGAAAGGCTTCCCGAGCCTCTTCTCCCTGACCCCTAGTCTCGGGTCCACTCTGTACTGGTGCAGTCCCTTGCGGGAGAGCCGGCACATTACTAGCTACGTCATCAGCAGCCGCTTGATTGGGATCCATTTACTATATAAAACAAAGTATAAAATTGTTAGAAGCCACCACACTATCATTATACGCTTATGACATGTATAGCTAGATTCCCACACACGCTACAATAGTCCTAGAACCACTACATCATAGCTCTGATACCACTAAATGTAACACCCCTTGCCCGTATTCTATGCCGGAATCGAGTATGAGACGTTATCGTACTTAACTTACACTATCCTACAACTTTGAGATATCAAACTTGTTTCAAATTAATACTTTTCTATTCATGCGTCTATCATCCTTATAATGGACCTACGAGATCCTAAACATGCTTTAAAAAGGTTTCGAAGATAAATTGGAAACTTTTACACTCTTAAGAAAATTTTACCTAAACAGGGG
The DNA here is from genome assembly GCA_025503065.1 of Gossypium bickii. NCBI lineage: Eukaryota > Viridiplantae > Streptophyta > Magnoliopsida > Malvales > Malvaceae > Gossypium > Gossypium bickii. Next base: position 48,183,667 of record CP106719.1, read on the forward strand.
CCATACGTCCGTGGGAGAGATGACACGCCCGTGTATCATCTCACATGCCCGTGTTCGATGCCCGTGGTTGACACTGACTAATTTTACATGGCCTCGACACGCCCGTGGCCCTGGCCCGTGTGCCAAACCTTGGGATTCTGACTTATCCACACGGGCGTGTGCATAAGCCGTGTGGCGATTTAAATTTCAAGTGCAAGGTGCAGACTTCACACGGCCAGAGTATACACCCATGTGCTAGCTGTGCCTCCCACAAGGTCTAGACACACACCCGTGTGTATGCCCATGTGGACAATTAACAGGCTATCTAAAAAGCCCTTATCACTCCTCTAGCTCACACCACATGATTCCACTCAACATACTAATAAACAACTCATAATTGTGATATGAACTTCCATGAATAACTTAATATTTCATAAATAATAAAGTGAGCCATCAACCATGGCATTTTACAAAATGGATATCTTAATAAGAGGGCCAACACATTTTGGCCAAAATAACAAAATAATCTATCTAGTCTAGCCCCTATACATGCCATAAACAAAATCACTAAGTCTAGATATACTGAGATGAGCTGATAGTGTGGACGATCTTCTAATTATCGACGTATTCTGGCTCTGCTATTAAACTCTATAAAACAAGGGAAAGAAAAAGGGAGTAAGCCTTGAGCTTAGTAAGTTTAGATATAAACAAATGACATCATAACATGTGATATTCAACAAGTAGCATACAAACTAAGCAAAATCAATTTGCATGTCATAATCTTACTGCCTCATTTCACCTCTTACCACATCCCAGCCATGTCACAAGCATAATGCTCACATTCATTATCATACAACCCTGCACTATTCACCACACATGACCACATGAAGCATTACATCATAATAATACCAATCACTCAGTGGTTTCGCACTTAGCCCACCATCAATGTTTAACAGGGTGGTATCGCACACGATATTAGTACGATGGTATCACACACAGCCCATCGTAAATTAAATAACAAGGTGGTATCGCACACAGCCCACCGATAAGTAAAAATGAAGGTGGTATCGCACATAGCCCGCCAATAAATTACTAGAAACATTATTCCATTCTTGCATGTCTATTTCAACGTACATACAAGAATTATTCCAAACCAACCAATTTCAATCCATTTATATCATAATTGTCCTCAATCATAGATTTCACCAATAAGCAACAACATATATATTTAAGATGCACTATTTATACGTAAACTTACCTCGGTGCAAAACGTATTGACCAACAATCTACTCCGTAACATTGCCTTTTCCTCGATCACGATAAACTCCGTGCTCCTTTTGGTCTATAATAACAAAATTCATTCATTTACAACATTTTACAACCATAATACATCATATCCTCTACTTAGGCAAAAAAGACCATTTTGCCTTTGTACTATGGTAAAATTATGATTTTGACCCAAGGCTAGTAAATCAATTTTTAGCATATTTTCTCAATAAGCAAGCCTAGCTGAACATTTAATCCTCTTACAATAACCCCTAAAACCATTTATTTCATGCATTTATTACAAAATTCCAATCTTTGCATTCAAGTCTTAATTAGGTGTTTTTATGCAAACACCTTTCATAAAAGTTGTTTCACATCTTCCTAACCTTCATTTCCTTCCATAAAAACTAAACTAACCATATATACTCTCTCATGCTAGACTTTCAACCATATCACAAATTAGTCCCCTCATTAGCTAGCTTAAGCCTTGTGGACTCCAAAAATACAAAAATCATTAAGGAAAACAAAAAAAAATCACTTACTCACTAGGGAATATGTTGGATGAAAGTTTGAGCTTCAAAACCCTTTTTTTCTCTTCAAATTTTCAGTGGGAAGAAGGAGGAATAGTGAAAAGATGATAATATTTTTATTCATATTATTTTATTCATTTTTTTATCACCTAATATCCACCAAATTTGACCAACATTGAAATCTTGTCTCCCTAGCTCCTATATGGTCAGCCATCACTAGATAAATGGCCTAATTACACTTTAAAGACCTCTAATTTAACATTCTATGGTTATTTGACATTTCTACCTTGAAAAATAGAAATTTTGCATTTTATGCGATTTAGTCCTTCTTCACAATTAAGCATGAAATCATCAAAATTAAAGCACCAAAAATTTCATGCATCCATATAATTATGCTACAACACATAAAACAACATCAAATTATTTTCTTTGACCTCGGTTTAGTTGTCTCGAAACCATTATTTCGACTAGCCCCAAAATCGGGCTGTTACATGTTAGATCCTAATTTGAACAAAACCTTGCTGGTACTATTGCCTAACATCCAAGGTCCGAAGAGAATTTATCATTTTAGACAGATAAGTTTGTGAATAGTTTTTTACAAGATTATTACAAATACTATAATTAATAGGCTGAGACCACATATGGTTAAGCTAACTTGTTAGAACCAAGTAAGTTTTATCCCAGGTAGGAATATCACTGATAATATAGTTGTGGCACAAGAAGTTGTGCATTCATTAAAGGGTTTTAAGGGTAGTAAATATGGGATGATGCTAAAGATCGATTTGGAGAAGGCTTACGATAGAATCATATGGGATTTTTTGAAGGACACACTATCTAAAGTTGGGTTTCCTCTGCATTTATTTGATGTGATTTTAAATTGTGCATCCTCGTCGACTCTTCAGGTTCTTTGGAATGGTACTGTTACAGAATCTTTTTAGCCTACGCGAGGAATTAGGCAGGGAGATCCTCTATCTCTTTATCTTTTTGTGCTGTGTATAAAGAGAATGAGGCATCTTGTTAGGGAGGTGGTTGAATAAAGCTCTTGGAAGCCGTTATTTCTTTCATAGAGAGGTCCAACATTATCTCACTTGTTCTTTACTGATGATTAAAGCTAGTATGGGTTAAGCGAATATCGTGAATGTTATTTTAGACACTTTCTATCATTTTTCTGGTCAAAAAGTGAATAGAGGTAAATCACATGTGTTATTTTCTCCTAATACACCAGGCAACGTTATGGATACTATTTGTGTTGAGATGGGTTTTAACCAAGTGGAGAATTTTGGTATCTATCTTGGGTTACCGTTGTTGCACAATAGAGTTACGGTGAATACATTTGATTTCTTTGTGAACAAAGTACGGAAAAAATTATCTAGGTGGGAAGTGAGGAAATTGTCTCTAGCTAATTTTATAACTCTAGCAAGGTTAGTTCTCTTAGCTATTCCAAATTATTTTATGTTTATGATGTGTATCCCTATTTCTGTGTGTAAGGAGATTTAGAAGATTGCCCGTAACTTCATTTGGAGAGCTTGTTTAGGGTCAAGAAAACTTGCATTGTTATCTTGGGGTGAGTGTTGTCTGCTATTTGATTCTAAAGGGCTGGGTCTAAGAAATCTTGAAGATCAGAACAAAGTTTTCTTGTTGAAGCTTGACTTTCAGTTGCTTTCAAATACAAACTCCTTGTGGGTTAAAGTAATGAGGAGTAAATACAACGTACAACGTTTACTTCCAAGCTCTATTTCCAGGAGTAATTATTCTTTCATTTGGAGGTCTTTAATGAAGTTATAGTAAAAAAATCATTGCTAATGTCTATTGGTGTGTTAGAGAAGGTCATCTAACAAACTTTTGGAATGATGTGTGGCTTAGGCAAATGTGTTTTCTCTGTGATTTCTATATAGGTCCTTGGCAGTCGGATGACACTTTCCAAGTTTACGACATCGTATTTGAGAATAAAAGTTGGGACTGGAGTCGTCTTAGTGATGTTGTACTAGATCATATGATCTTGCAAATTTCAGCCACAATGCCTCTATCACCTGAAGCGGGTCAAGATTGCCTAGTTTAGAGTGGATGAAAATATATGTGTTTTCTTCTACTGAAACTTATTAGAAGTTGGTACATGTTGAAGACACTGCTTCTCCTGTTGTTTGGAGTTTGATCTGAAAAGTGAGGGCACTTTAGAGGGTGAAAGTGTTCTTATAGATTTTGTGGAAGAATAGATTGTCGACTAATTGTGAAAGAGTGTGAAGACATATGACTAGCGATGGTGATTGTCCTCGATGTAGCGGTGTTTTGGAAATGGAGGTCCATGCAATTCGGGATTGCGATTTCTCTAGAGTTGTTTGGCTTGTTATGATTCTGAGGCATGTTTCTAATTTTTTTCTCTCTTTCGTTTAATGAATGGTTCTTATGGAATTTACAAAATAAATAGAGTTGTGGTAACGTTGATACTAATTGGTAAACTCTGTTCTCAATTTTATGTTGGTTTCTTTGGAAAAACAAATATATATTTTTTTGTTTTCTTCTAACATTAATAATTGTGTTCAAGCCATTGTGGATACAGGTTATACGTGAGCGAGGATTTATGCAGAGACGAATGTGAAATTGAATCATCCTAGATCCACGCGCTCTTTATTTAATTTTTCTCATCCGGGGAAAGATTGGATAAAGCTTAATACAAATGGGGCAGTGTCACATAATGTACTTCATGCGTCCATTGGAGGTGTATTTCGAGACTCAAATGTTGAATGGCTGTGTGATTACTCGATGTCATTGGGTAGGGAATCCATTTTCAAAGATGAAGGTAAAGCAACGCTTGGGGAAAAGGGTTCAGGAGGATTGAAGTGGAATGTGATAATGCTCTGTTGGTAGAATTACTATTAGTAGGTGCTGGTGTTTATAGTAGCTTGGTGGAGTTAAGGCTTTCGCATCGGCTTCTGCGTAGGAAAGGGAATGTAAAAGTGTGTCACATCTCAAGGGAACATAATGGGGTTACAGAACATATGGCTAAATATACTGCGGTTGGTAATTCAATTTTACAGTTGTTTGAAGAACTTGCGATTTAGGTACAAAATTTATTGTTTGCTGACCATAATGTGTCGTTGTTTGATTAATATTAACAGGTTGATGTAATTACTTTATACTATTTCTTTTTAACGAAAAAAAATTCATATTTAATACATACTTTTACCGATTCTGGTATGTTGGTAATACAATGTAATAAAAGATAATATTAAAAGCAGGTGATTATATATTTGACTAGATGGACTATGTTAAAATTAGATATCATGTATTATATATTGTAGCAATATATTCAAGCATATATGGAAACATGTTTAGGTGGCCTCTTATTTATTTTGAATGACATGTGTCATATAAAAATATTAAATAACTTAAATTTATTTTAAGGGAGATTACAGGAAAAAGTTACATCTAAAAATTAAAATGTGCTTCCATCACTTAATTATTTGTAAGTAATTCAAAGACAATGATTGATGAATGTAATAATGGAAGGTTGTTTAAAAAAAAAAATTATAGTAATAGGATCAGTGTTCGATCGAAACCAATTGAATATATTTATTCGAGTTAAATTGAATCCATGTAATAATTGCCATCCACTAAAATCAAATTTGTCCACCGTAATTAAAATTGTTATTAACTTTCATCTCCTTATAATTTATTTATTAATTTTTTATATACGGATTAGCTTCTTTGCTTACTTATCCGCTTCAATTATCTTTTGATTCTTGTCACTATGTATGTTGAATTTAAAAATATATTAAATATAAAAAATGTGATTTTTTATAAAAGTTATTTTGAAGATAAAATATGAAATTGATACCAATATAAAATTTTAACACGAATGTTTTATAGCATCAGCAATAATTCAAGTTTAACAGAAATTTATAAATATTCAATATGATTAAACAATTCAATAATATAAATAGTAAAAAATGTGAAATTTAATTTAATAATATAAATAATAAATATAAATAAAATTATTACTATTTAGGTTTAGGAATTTTTTTGGATGATTTTGAATTTTTTATTTAAGGGTAAAAGGTGAGAAGTAAAAGTTTAGGGAGAAATAAAAAGTTTGGAGAGTAAAATTTGTGGGGGGGATATTCAAGAAAAGTCTAGGGGGGAAATGGGGTTTCGGGTAGACGGGGAATGGGATAGAAGGGGAGTAAAAGTTTATTTGAATCATTCGAGTTATTCGAATTTAAATTTTGAAATTTAGAAAAAAGAATCAAATTCACTTGAATAACTCGATTCGTTTATCTCAAAATTTAAATTTTTATTTTATTTTTTCGAATCGAATCAAATTTTACTCACCCAAGTTATTAAAAAAAAGTAATAACGGAAGGAGAAAAACGCATTATATTATATTTTAGTATCTTTACCCATCATTTTCCCCTTTTTGATTTGCCTTTCCGAATCCGCAAAATCACACTAAACTAAATGCAAATGTAATTAGGAGACAGTACATATATTTTTTTCCAGTAGTACGTAACCAAGGCTTTAATCTAAACCAAATTATAGCATACTTATTCGTGAAAAAAAATTATATTATATTTATATTTATAAAATTGATATAAATAATTAAAGAAGTTTTGATTGAATGGTAAAGTAAAAATGTTTAAAATTTATAAAGATGTGGCTTAAATCCTATTATATGTATAAAATATATAAAATGACAAAAATATTATTAAAATAATGTAATTTATTTTGTAAAGTAAGAGTATTTTCGTCATCATCCAATTGAATAGATATTGGCTAACTCGCGATGTCAAACTCATTAAAGAGTTCAATGTTAGTAGAGATTCAGTCAAGTTTAGAGTAAATTTTTTATAACTGAAATTATTGAATTGGTTTCAGTTATTATTAAAATAGTAAAAAATATTTAAATTCATTTAAATATATATAAATAGTAATGAAATAATGTTAAAATTAATATATTTTAAGAGTTAATATTTTATAAGCTAGTAATTTTTTTTTTAAATTTCGTAAGCAAACTAAAAATACTGCCATTTATCACATTTCTTTTAATATGTTAGTAAATTGGGTTTTCAAAATGAAACCAACTTGGACTATATATGTATATATATTTATATTGATATTCAGTTTCGACATTCGTGAATACCTGTAACTAGAGATTGAGAACTTTACCCAGTATGTATTATTGCCAAGTCGAAAGTTTGAGAATCAAAATAATTCCAATTTCCAATGGAGGTACTCTGCAACTTGGGAGTAATTTTCACCACATCACAGCCTTGAAGAATTCTATTCTGTCAACCATGTTTAAACCTTTAGGAGGCTTTCATTTACATGTGGACTTATAACTCAGTTCTGGTCATATATATGAACCCGATCTTTACACAAAGATTAATGCAAATGGCAATTTCGTTTCGAAATCGGCCTTGTAATGTTTTCTTAATTGATTGTTCTGTAAAAAAGTTGTTGGTTTATATTACATGGAAATGGAAGAACCTAAGAACATTTGTGCTATGGTATCAATTGCTTTGTACCTTTTCATTACACTTTTGTCCTGTCTAAATATAACTTTGAGATCTCTCCCGTTTGATGAATCTAACAAGAAAAACACGACATATTATCATGTCCTGATAAGCCTGTCAAGTCAGTTTCTCCTTGGACTTATATGTTAGCTAGGCCTTGTCTGAATTACAAGGTCTAAGCCTTACACTAATTAACTCGTGATGGAAGTAAAAGATGTTGTCTGTCCAGTGTCCTACATCAGTCCCTGGATAGGATAAAACAGGTGGGGTGCTATTCCAACTTGGCAATACAACAAATTGCTCCATTAGCAATCCCCTTAGACTTTTACCTACCAAGAAGTGATGAATTTAAAGCCAATGCCATTACATTTGCAGCCTACTGCAATTCGTTTAGAGAAACAGGTCAGGCTGTAAAGGGGTTGGATCATTTAGTAGATTCTTCAAACTATTTATTTCCCCTCCCTACTGCACGTTCTTAGCAAATGTTCATTGCCTGGTTTAGGTCCACCTCGCCGGAGTCTCTAGTCGACACAAACATGTGAAGAAACAAATTCTGACTTGTAGATTATGGTTTTGTCCTAGATGAAGATGATGGGTCCCTTGTGAAGGGATTTTGGCAAGGGAAAAAGGTAACCATCCCATGTGTGTGTTCTCTGTTGTTTAGCAGTATTGTCCAAATTATAAGGGACTACAAACATGCATTACAATGGTTATCAATGATGTCCAAATTATAGCGGTTCAGAAACATGTATATAAACCAGGGAAAAGGACGGATTGGTTTCAGCTGTTAAATGCAATCGGGGTTTGGAAGAAAAGAAGAAAAAAAAAAAAACTGATCCACTAGCTGACTCGAACTTTTCATTTTTGCTCTAATATTCGTAGTTAAGATTTTCTTTTTCTTTTTTTTTTTTTTTTTTACCGATCTTCAAACATGAATATGGAGACATGATCTCCACATGTATTTCAAGTACATATTTATATTCGAGTTTGAGATAACATAGTGGATCAGTTGCTGCTGTAAAGGCCATGCCGGCTTGGTAAAGAAGGGAACATATGGGACATTGAATTCAAAGCACCCTGTTGTAATTTCTGAATCAATGTCTTTAGCTACAAAAACGGCCTGTCTCTCTATGTTCTATATTTAGGAATGTGAAGAGAAAAGGCCCCATGCTTACTAACACTTGGTTTTGAAGTCTCCATCTTCATTGGAAGTCAATGGACACTGTTCTTATCTTTTTGTGGGCTTTTAGTTCTTGGACCTGAGTTGCTCCTTTCAATAGGTGACTGTTTTCTTTTATTTGTTGAATCAAGCCACCAGCCAAGATAATTTTCATGCATTTTTAATTGAAAGCAATGTAAAAAGGGAGAAGGCAAACGACTTGAATCTCAGCATATACCAATTGGCTTATTGAAAACCTCATCTCAGCCAATAGCAACTGGAGCCTAGCAGAATAGAAAATAGTAGTATTTGAATTCCAATATTTGTGGACTGAGTAGGGGTGTTGGGAAGTTTGACTTTTTGTGTCAGTGAAAGCAATGTTTGATGTGTGTTGACTAATTCCCAAATAGCGGGCGCTGCAATGTGTGTTTTTGTCATTTGTGTCTGTCATAACTCAAGCTTCCCTGATAGGAGTTGCCTGTTTTGTTTTATTATCCGCTTTAGAACCAGTTTTGATTGTCATGACTATATTCGTATATTTTCATGAAATTATAATTATATATACATAATTTCAAGCATTAATATCTTTTTGTAGTTTTCGTATAATATTTACACTATAATTGCTTTAGAGTTGGAAGACTTTGTTCAGTAATACGCCCCTTACTATCGTGTCTATTTGCAGGCTTATTGGCTGGGTCACCACTCATGTAAGACAAATCATAAATAAGAAAACATTTCCGTTCGTTCAGAAAACGGCAGACGTGGTGTCGTGGTGTAGTAGGTTATCACGTCAGTCTAACACACTGAAGGTCTCCGGTTCGAGTCCGGGCGACGCCATTAAAATTTTTACCTTTTCTGCGCAATACCTCTATTATAAAGGGAAAAAGAAAAGGAAACAGGGTATTCATGTCTTACGGATTTCTACGACTTACATAATATCAAGACAGCTAGTTCTCACGTCTCTTAAGTTAAGGAATATGCTTTACATGAAATATCTAACTGTAATTCAGTCATGATGAGAGCATTGAGGGTGCTCTGCTCAATCCATTTGCAGCTTTATATTATTCGTTTACAAATAAGTTTTGGTCAATGAAATCATTCAAGTAATTTAGGAATCAAGGGGAATAGTGTTTGGAGCTTGGCTATCCTCAAAAGATGGTGGGAGCTGGGTTCCATTGTCCCTCATCATCATGGGTCCTATTCCCCATCTATGATTTGATGTTTAGGGGGACAACTTGCAAATCTCAAGCATTCAGTCAGTAGGCCTTTACCTTTTCATTAATATAATGCTTATTTCTTTTAGGAACTGGAAAACTGTTGTTTCTTTCTCAAAGAATCAGCATTTTTACTGGTTAAGAATGAAGCTTTCTGGTTGTGGATTGGAGCTTATTGTAATAATTAGTACTATGAATTGAAAGAATCTTGAAACCATTGACAGAGAAATGATGGGATATAGAGAAAGGAAGCTGCTGTATCATTCAACTTGATTACTGAATTATGGTACAAACATTTTTAAATAATAAATTTTAAAAAAGAAAAGAAAAGGAAAAAGCCTCATCATCCTCGGTTTTCAAAATGCCCAAAGAAAATCAAAACTTGGGCCTTTGGAGAGGGCTCTGTCAGCCTGTTCTACCTCTTTTGTTTTGTTTTTTGTTGGGTGAGAGTATTATACAGTATTATTAATTTTTACAGGAACAAAGCTAGTTTCCTAGCTTTTGATGAAATAAAAATATTTGGCTGAGGATTTTGTAAGTTTAGAACTGTGAAAGTGAAATGCAGCGTCTATGGCGAGCAACAGTTCTCATTCTGAGCTGCTTAGTTTCATCTTTAAAGATCTGGGCAATATCTTGTGCAATCCTCATGGCATCAGAGGAAGCACCTGAGAGCCCTCTCCTTGTGAACCCAGCTGCATAAAGTCCAGCTTTTCCTTTCCACCCATGTGGGAATGAAGCCTTTGGGTACCCATTTTTGGAGAAGAATTTACCTTCCTGTTTCATCATGTCAACTATTTCCATTAGTTTATTTGTCAATCTTTACAGGCTTCTTTAAAACAGTTGAATTTTAGAGCATTTTCTCACCTGAAGCCATGAGGGAACATTGCTGCGGTATCCGGTAGCCAACACAACTGAATCGATATCAAGTTTTTCACCATTAACAAGCTCAACTTGCCCACGTGAGAAACGCTTGATTCCAGGAACCACATTAATGTCACCTGATCTAATTTTCTCCAATGCACCAATGTCCAATACAGGGGTTTTCCCTTTGGTGTTCTTGAGTTCCAAGGGACCCGTTGATGGCCTTTTAAGTCCATATTTCTCAATGTTTCCCAACACCAGCCATGCCAAAATCAACATTAGCTTGTCAACAAGCCAAAGGGGTAGCCATTTCATCATCAAAACAGCCAATTCGAATGTTGATTTCCCAAAAATTTCTCTTGGCAGGACATGAACCTGTTGAAAAACAGAACAAAAACCCATTAGAATTCAATTTTTCTTCAAAGTGTATCTGATATAAGGTAACTTTTTTTTTTTCTGATGACTTACCGAGCTGCGAACCACCATTGACGGTGAAGCATTGTGGTTGCACAGATCAAGAGAAACTTCCATGCCAGAGTTGCCACAACCGACAACTAGTACTTTCTGCCCCTTGAATTTTTCACCAGACTTGTAATCACAAGCATGGATAACTTCACCACCAAACTCTGACAATCCTTCAATATCGGGCAACACACACTCGGCATTTTCACCAGTGGCCACAACAAGCGAGCGGCAAACGTATTCGAACTCAGTCTTGTTTGAACCACTTGAAACAATGGTCTTGACCCTCCAGAAACCACTGGTCTCATCATACCTAGCTGACTGCACACACTCATTGAACTTTGGGTTGATATCAAAATGCTTAGCATATGATTCAAGGTAGTCAATGAACTGTCTCTTTGTTGGGTACTCCGGGAAATCCTCAGGGAAAGGTAGTTTAGGGAGTTGGCAGAATTGTTTGGGAAGGTGAAGCTTTAGCCTGTCGTAGGTGCGTTTCTGCCACAAAGATGCAATGCAATCGGTTCTTTCGAGGACAACAAAGGGGACGCCTTGTTCTTTCAGGCAAGCAGCAGTGGCTAGTCCTGATGGTCCGGCACCAACAATGACCGGACCATTGACCAAAGTCCATTTACGCTGAAAGAAATCTTGGTCTTGATCAACAAGGCGAAACAAATTCTCCATTGTCATACAGTGAGTTTGTCTTGAGACAAAAATGTAGAGTTGAAATTAGAGAGCGTAGAGAGAAAAAAGAAACGGTGTTTGTTTTTTTCTTTCAGAGAGAGTAAGTTGTTGTTGTTCTTGGTTTGGAGGGAGAAGATGGGATGGGGCTGCTTAAATAAGGAAGGTCCATGTGATAACATTCAAGAATTTAATGCATTTTAAAAGGGTCCAGTTTCAAATCATAAGCCAATGGCTACCTTTTGTTATTTTATAGAATAATTTAATAGATCCTTATATACATATACATTATACTTAAAAAATTGTTGAAGGATTATCATATTTTTTGGGAATTTTTTATTCTTTCCTCTATAATTTGTTTTTTTTTTGGTTTATTATAAAGATGTAAATATATTGAGAAGACAGAAAACTTGGGTTACCGATGAAAGCATGGAGTTTCCATGATTTTGATGCCCAACATCAAATGTGCTTGTAGATTTCATACCAAGCTTGAGATTCCATATTATTTTATATCAATTATTGTATATGTTCCACCAACTTCATAGTAAGTGAACTTTGATAAGATCATTTTATATATCAAAAACAATATATACATATATGATAATTGAAATACACAATCATATTCAATTAGCACAACTTCATACATCATATTGATTTTGTGCAAAAGAAAAAGAGAAAAAGGGAAAGATTGTAATGTTCCTAGTTTCAAACATAAAAAGAGAAAAGAGAAAGGAAAAGGAAAAAAAATTAGGTCCTATTTTATGCTGTAATATTTGAGGTAAAATCAGCTAAATTAACCAAAGATGAAGTGGAAACATCATAGGGAGAGAATTAGGAAACAATAAAAATGAAAATGACACAACATCCTCTTATGATTCTAATGGACCCACTAGAGTGGGAGTTTCTTTCATAAAAAAATAAAAAAGTAAATAAAGAAATAAATGGGAGGATAAATAAAATATTTAAAATGTATGGAAATTGGAAGCCTAAGTGGCAGAGAGTGCTGACTAGGATATAAGCGGCGATGTTCCCACGTGGATTGGATGAGTGAAGTTGATGAATAAGGGTTTTAGCACTGTCACGATCTTGGGGGAGGGAGCCCCCACATGAGCCCCTCCATTGCCTTGGGATTGCGACTTGTAAGGCTGTTTCGACCCACAAATGCCCCTTTCTGCCGACCCTCCTCCACACCCACCTTTGCGCCATCTGTCCAACCCACTTTGACTAATTTCACACCACCTCCCAAGAAAAAAAATCTGCTCAATCCATCTACATACCCTCTTCTTCCATTATGTATGTTTCTAAGCTGACGATTTGCATGCTCAACTAATATTCCTAACATACTAACAATATTGAGCCTAGTTGTAAAGTTTATTACAATTTTATGGGCAGAATTTAGATTTAAATTTTGAATATGATATTGTCGAGAAATTAATTATAAATTAATTTATTTTTTATAAACTGTAAAATGGGAATAAAAAATATTTTAAATTAAATTAATATTACAACAATAAAGATATTGCTCCCAAATTATAGTCTTTCGTGCCTAGTATTGCCCTTGAACTAGAACGATGGTTAGCTTTGAACCTTCATTTGGCTTTTCTGTAAATGTTTATACTAAGAAAATTAATAACTATGGGTGTTTGTGATATTTAAAAATGTGTTTGATTAATTTATATTGTACATTCTTTATTGTACATATGTATCACACACCTCGAGCAATGATAAAAAAAGAAAAAGCTACGAATTTGGGTGAAATAGATGTCAGAAAGTAAACATGGTGAGAAGAGAGAATATTCTTTATGCATGGTAAAGATTGTAAAAGTACTAGGATAATCTAGAGGTTCAAAGTATGAACACACAATTGTGCAACATTCAAGGTACGTGGAAGGTCGATAAACAACGTTGCTTTCGGTGAATGCTTCCGAGTTTGACACGCTCGAATGCTCATATAATTAAGAAATATTATTTCTTTTTTGAGATTTTTTTTTTTTATGTTGATTATGACAATGGTGATTAGTCGTGGAAAGGATTTTAGGGTTTTGTTTTTGTAAATTGTACTTTGGTGGAATAGGCCTGTCAAAGTACAAGTTCGTGATAATTATGAAAATATTCGAGCTGGAAACTAGCAATGGGGAAGGTAGCCATAGCTAGCCTAGCCCCCCACCATAATTCCCACTTGGTGGTGTGTGATTGATGAGTGAAAATTCATGGGGGAATGGGAAACAGTAGGGGGAAGGTCTTGGCAGATTGATTGGTGAAGGACAGAGGGAAGCATGTGCATGACCATTGAGGACCTTGAATTCCATGTTGGTCACTACTTTTTCATAAAAATAGAAGAAAATATATTGAGGGCAAAGGGTTTGCTTATGTTAACCAAGTAAAGCAAATTATTATTATAGTTTAAAATATATTAAATGCACCGGTAATGTAAATATTTTTATCTTGCTAATGAATTAGATAACACCACTTATTAAAAAGTTTAAAATATAAATTTATAAACAATGGAACGTAACACAACGTTTTTTAAGCGAACTTTATGCATTTTCTTTTGGGTTTAGCTTCCACATCCCTGTCGATTGTACCTTATCATTTTATGAAATGGACCCCATAATTCAAAAGATATATATAAATGTTTATAAAGTAACTGTTAATTAATATTCATAGGAATCAATTGATATGACCCTAAAAAAAAGTGGCCAGATATTTTAAATGGGAGAAAATGAGTATAGAATCATGATCATGATCATGCCAACTTTTTGCTATGATAATCAATTTATATATAGAAAAAGAAAACCTAAAAACAAGCTTTCCAAATGCATAACATACAAGGAGATAATAGATAAAAAGGAAGAAAGTAAATCATAGGCATATCCCATGCATATGATACATGAGATATGAAAAGGATATGAATGTATTTTTGTTATCCCATATTCCCCCAATAGCAGCTTCCACTCCAACTCAAACAGCCTTGCATTGCTCCACCACCACCATTGCACCCAACGTTTAGCCTTTAAGGATGGGATTCAACGATGCCTTTTTCTTATTATAATTTGGAGCCTTTTTCGTACTATCATAGAGGTTTCATTTCATTCTTTCTTTTTAGTAGTCGGCGGTGTACATTGCTTTTGCTAGGATGGAAATTTCAAGTTAGCGCGTAGAAAATATTAAATTATAAATCTTTTTTTCAAGATAATAAATATAAATGGCAATACCAACCTTATTTTGAAAAAAATAAAATATAAATTATAAGATTTATACCCTCAAAAAGCTAATTTGCCTAAAATCTATTATTATAGTATTAGTCACGCGTAATGAAAAGTTAAAGGCCAAATCATTGGCATATAATATATCTATGAATATGACTCAACTGGCTTGGCTTCTCACCTCTTTACACTATTTTAGCAGCTGGCCTGCCATCTGCATTCAACCTCAATGTTAAGAGTTTCGGGGCCTTTTATATATATATATATATATATATATATATTTCCTCTATGCATGAATAACTTCATTACATGCTGAGATGGGGTTCAGTCAAATGTTAGCTATAAGCTATGGTCATTCTTTCATTAGATATATTTTTATTTGGAGCAAATTATTTCAATATTTCTTATTTATAATTAAGCAATTTATGAAGTTTGGTAGAATCTTTATAAACGCGTGTAGTGTATACCCACCATTGTTTTATATAATCACATTGGGTAATTATTTTAAAGTGGAGCTACGTCAAACTTCCAAAAGAAAGAGAAGTTCTACTAGCAATTTTTTTCCTTTCACAAAAAGATTCCTAATCCCTTTATTTAACACAAACTGAACTCCTTAATCATCTCTTTAATTACTTATTAATGCATAATTAATTAATTTTCAAGGTTAGGTTCAAACCATGATTAATAAGGGGCCCCAAAAGATTACAACTTATGTTTCCATAATTGCCATTCTTTCATTTTTTTTTTTTTTCTCTCTCGCTCTCATAAAGTTGCATATACATGCATACTCATGATACCCACTACTTCCACATTTTTATACATACCCTTATTATTATTAGATAAAGTACAATAAATAAAAAGTTTACATGTCAAAAAAAATCATTAAAAATTCAAACTTTTAATTGAGCATCCATATAAAATTTGCACCTAATTAAGTACATGTTGTAAATTAAAACAATCAATTAAGCCTCTTCATTAATGATTTTTGTCATTGACCATGTTGACTATTAAAATAAATTGGCGGACCAACCAGATGATGACACATGGAGGTTTCTGGTTTAATCTAATATTTTTCCCATAAAAATTATTAAAAATTATAAAAATATTAAAATTGATATAAACTTATTAAAATTATAAAAACATGTAAAAACTTTTAAATACTATAAAAAATATAAAAATTCTAATAATTTATAAAAAGAAATTTATAAAATTAATAAAACATATTTAAAATATTTATTTTTTAAAAAAAATTATTCAAAGTATTAAAACTGATTTAAATTAAAAAAATTTATACTAAAAAAACTTAGTCTGTTTGATCGATTAGATCGAAATTGGCAAGGGTATCGATTCAGAGAAAGCCATTAGACCAATTAACCTGGAAATCGAACGATTGAACTGATTTTTAATGTTTTATTTAATTGAAGTAGATGAATCAGTAGTACTGGCAAAACGGTGGCCTAACTGGTTCGATCACCGGTCCGGTTCTAAAAACCTTGATTAAAATATTTCATTCTAACATATACTAATAGTTGGATAATAAAAGTTTGGTTTAATTAAAAAATATTTAAAAATAAAAAATCGGTTCAATCGCCCAGTTCCCGTGTAATACCCCTAACCCGTAACCGTTGCTGGAATAGGTTAAGAGGCATTACCGAACTAGTAACTCAGTTCAGAACAATCATTTATCAAATATCATCTCATTTCAGTAAATATCATTCATTCACATTCAATATATTTTTAAATCGAGCATACAAAGCTTAATTCATGCATTCGTGACTAAATCGGTAACATATAATCAATTTGAGAAAAAGTAGGAAATTTTTCGAATAAGGGTCACAAGCCCGTGTGAACAGACCGTATGCTTCACCTGGCTAATAGACATGCTCGTATTTTAGGCTGTGTGGAAACAGGGCATACATATTGACTTGCATCACACGACCGAAGACACGCCCGTGTGCCAGGCCGTGTGAAAACTGTAACGCCCCAAAAATCTCAAAACTTTAAATTTCTATGCATTGAGATTGGTATGTATGAGTAGCACTTAGAATATTAATTTTAAGCTATTATCGGGATTATTTGAAGTCTTAGAGATAGGGAAGACCATAGGGAAAAATTTATTTTTCTTGCTTTAATGGACCCTAGTTTCAGGCGTTAGGCCTCTTAAGCAAATTAAGGGAAAATAGGACACAAATGAGCTTGTGGTCCAGTGGCAAGTGGCGTCACTTGGGAAGCTATAAGGTGGCGTGTTGTCAGCTGAAGAGGTCCAAGGTTCGAGCATTAGGAGAGGTATTTTTGGAGTGTTTTATTTTGCATAGGTGGACGGCCAGAGTTGTGTTGAATATGAACTCTTGCGTTGGAGTGTTTGAGTGGTAAGGGGAACTGATAATGGAAGGAAATTCGGATAAGACTAAGGTGTTATCAGGGAGGAAAGTTAGGAGATGAGGAGGGGGAAGAATTTGTACCGAATGGGACTGTAGGGAAAGGAGTATTCGGCTTGTGGCTATAAAAGGAGAAGGCCGAATGCTTTGAAAGGTTCTTTGAGCTTTCATTAGTTTTTTCTTTTCCCCCCTTAATCAGTTTTCCTATAGTCGACTTCTCCCTATTGCCGAAATCTCCTATAGCCGAATTCTTTTTGCCTAATTCTCTCATAGCCAAACTCTCCTATTGCCGAATTACCATCAGCCTTTCTTGCCAAAATTCCTATTTGTGCCAAACCCTTGTTGTTTTCCTCCATCACAAATCGATTATTATCTACTATCAATCAAGGTTAAAAGTCAAATTTAGGCTGCAGGATCGAAAGTGGATTTGGTAAGTATTCGGTTAACCTCTCTTGTACGTTTTGCTAAAAGCCGAAAGGCTATCTAACTGTCATGTCATTAACTCTGTGATAACAAGGATAAGGTTCAAAGATCGCAAGTGTGGTAGAATCGTTAGCAAGGGTAAGTGTACTTAACTCGATTGTGGTTTAAGTAAATGGCTGAATGTGTGTATGATCTATAGGGTGAATTGTGTGGATTATGAGTCACTCGAATTTTGATGGTGTATGTGTGAGTGCAGATCTAAGGGATACTCCTGATTAGTAGCTAAGGAAGGGCTATTAGAACCCGGTGGCACACGGTAAGGTTATGGTAAGGTTTTGACTTTTAGTAAATGTTTTAATTTAGTGATTGATTGAAGGTTGGTTAGTTGTAGGTTCAAGGCTAAGGATAGTATAGCACGTCGCAGTAACCAGGTGTGTACAAACACTACACACACACAATATCGGCAATGCCAGAAAGTCAGAAAGCCGAAAGTGGATAAATGCGTCCGGTGAGCCCTGAGGCTAAGTTTGATGAAATTGTTTGGTTGGTTATACGAATTGAGTTAGCCATGCATGTTACATGATCTGGAATTGTTTTGGGTCTAATAGGCCATATGGATGAGATTTGGGCCTAATGGGCCGTAAGGATATGATTTGGGCTTGATGGACTTTATGGGGACGTAGAAAAGTATGCTAGGGTTTAATGCACTTTAGGCCTAGTTCTGAACAACTCTTAAACCGCATAAGACTTAATCTAATAATTAAACATGTCCATGGACAAGTCGCTGGGTTAGAGTGTGGCAACGGACATATGCATGTCTAGGATTGGATCTAAGGAGAGCTTTGTACTTAAGCGGTCCTAGTAGCCCACCTCCTCTTCTCTGGAATCCTACCTGGTGCATAGTGTCTATTCACTTTAGCCGCAAGGACTTGTTAATGGGCCAAAGTTCATAACTAAAACCCGAGAGGGACCAAATATCCTTAGATTTGTAAAATTACTAAAATACCCCTGATTTAGAAATTACCAAAATAGCCTTAGATTTGTAAAATTACTAAAATACCCCTAATTTGAAAATTACCAAAATACCCTTAGTTTGAGAAATTACCAAATACCCTTAGTTTAAAAATTACCAAAATATCCTTAAATTTGCAAAATTACTAAAATACCCCCGAATTGTAAAATTACCAGAATACCCTTGATTTGCAGAATTACCAAAACATCCCTGATTTACAAAATTTCCAAAATACCTCTATTTTGCAAAATTATCTAAATACCTCTGTAGAGTAGATTTACGAAAATACCCCTAGGTAGTGAAATGACTAAAATACCCCTAAGTGCCGGATGGGTGGAAATATGTATGTTGCATTCAAGGAATATATGTTGCACTTGGGTGGGTTTTGATGGTACGAAGGAAGATTTGAGGATCGCATAGTCGCTTGACGACCGTGGATCCACCGGTGGCTTTAAGCTCATTATAGCAGCTTTGCTGCAACGTTTGAGTAGTGTCGCTGTTGGTGCTACCTTTGGTGTGTAGGGATGGGTGGGTTGATATTTATATCCCCACAGGTGTGTAGGGTTGGAAGAGAAATGGTGTGCAGGGTTGGATTTAGGATGGGTGCATTGCATTCATGTGACTCTGATGTGGTATGAGGTCATTATAGGCTAAGGCCCAAGACTACTGATTTTGATAGGGCATAGGCCCAATGTAATATTTGCATGTTGATTTGATTGTCAAGGGTCGTACACACTGAGTTTCGAAACTCACACCCTTTTTATTAAATGTTTCAGGTGATCCTCAGTAAACGGCTCGACGTGGGAGAGGACTCGGACATAGCCACACTACAAGATATTTAAAAGTTTTAATTATTTGTTTCAAAAGACATGATTTTAATTGCTTTATTTTCATTGGATGTAATAAGGCTTGTACTCCGTTTTGCCTTTGAATTTTGAGTTTCATTGTTCCAACTGTTTACTTAATTATTAAACCTAAGTAATTTCTTATGTTTAAACATGGTTTTCGGAATACCTAAAATAATTAAATGGGCTTTTATCATTACTTAACAAGATTCAAGAATTTTGGGCTTTTAGGCCTTAAATTTTAACTTAGCAAAATTGTTTGAAATTGTGCCTTTGATGTGACATTCTCGGATTCGGCCATAACGTCTGGGCCGTGTTTGGGGTGTGACAAAAATTGGAGAGTATACTGACTTGGGTCACACGGCCAACCACATGCCCATGTGTCTAGCCCGTGTGTCCTTCGAAATGGCCACGTGCCAAAACTGTAGGGTAGACTAACTTATGCAACACGGCCAAGTCACACGCCTGTGTGCTAGGCCGTGTGCTATTTAGGGGGTATACTAACTTGTACCACACGGCCGGTCACATGCCCGTGTGTGAGCCCATGTGGAGCATACTGACTTCAATTTAATTACAACATCAGGGGACACACGGCCATGTAATGTGACCATGTGTCACACACGGCTGAGACACACGCCCATGTCCCTGCCCGTGTGGACAAAAATAAGCTATTTACAAAGCCATTTTGCCACCCTAATTTCACAAGAATACATAAGCATAAATGACAACATTTTTACAACTCAATAGGCAGCCAATCCATAACATTTCATACACATAATATACCAATTCAACTTGGTACTCAATTACCTAATTAATACCATGCATAATCCATTCATATATCAACTACATATCAAGACATCACTTGCACATTTTCATTCCATCAATTCCTTGCCCAAAACATACTATAATTGAACACTTATACACAACCAAATATGATACCAAAAATAAGCCAAATCACATGGCTTAACTTATACACAAAATATACCAAAAACATAATTCTCAAGTAACCATAACTATCACCATTTAAACTAGCCTATACATGCCATATTTACATAAATTCACAAGTTCAAAAGTACCAATCGGAAATTGGATAGTGTGATGAGTAACTCTGACTTGTCCGAAACGAGCGAGCTATCGAACCTCTATAAAAACATAGAAAAAGAAACAGAGTAAGCTTTATAGCTTAGTAAGCCCGTATAATTCAAAATTAAACTTACCATTTATACGATAATCAAGGAAAATAATCAAGATGTATTCAATTCAATTACCAAATGCCTAAACATAAGCATTCAACACAAGTTAGTTACCTAAATACATGAAATCATCCATTATCTCAATGCATTACATAATACCATATTCATATATATTGTACAACATTGGTAACATCTCATTTTCAAACATATAGACAATAATTCATTTGAAAACAGTAACTCATTCGTATAAAGAGTATCTATGCCCGTTGATACTCGGGTGATATACATCAGTAATCCGTCAATTCATTATTATTTCTGCTCTTTCGAGCCATGATCGATAAAGCTCTTCCCGAGTGATGAACGATAGCTTCTATTGAGCTGAAACGGTAAGCTCAAACGAGTGAATAAAGAATCTCATACGAAATGAGAACAATGGCTCTTATAAGCTGGTATATCGGTAAGCTCATACGAGCTGTGGTGAGTCTGTAACAAATGTAGGAGCTCGACCAAAATGGTAACCCTAGTGACATGTCACTCGTATCCTACGAATTCATACTGTTCAAACGGGGCTCTGTAACCAATAGATTATATCAATAAGGCATTTATATTTCAAGTATATCAATTATTCAACCAAATACATTCATTTCAAATATTTACCAATATATAAAAGTTCGATTCTAATTATACGAACTTACCTCGAGTTGCTCGAATGGAAATTATCGTCTATTCGCCAACCTTTCTTTTTCCCCTATCTAGTTCCGGTATTTGCTATCTTGATCTATAATATATCAAATTTAACCCATTCAATAGTTATTCAATTCAATTAAGCCCATATTTCCTAATTTTGGAAAATTACACATTTGCTCTCAATGTTTTACATTCTTTATAATTTAGTCCTTTTCACATTAAAATTGCAAATTCATGCAATTTGGTACAGTTTCATGCTACCCGAATTTCCTAAGGATTCCTAGCAGCCCATATCTTTCATTGTTTTACACTTTTAACCACATAATTTTACGTTTTTACAAAATTAATCCCTTTTTGACATTTTTGTCAAAAATCACTTTACAAAACTAGTTTAACTATTAACAAATATTCAAAATCCATCATCAAACATCAAATAACTCAAATATTCAACAATGGAAACATGTTAAATCTTTAACAGTTTCAAAATCGAAGGTACGGGCTAGCTAGAATACGAAGCAACGATCACAAAAACATAGAAATCATCAAAAATCGAGCTAAAACCGTACCTTATTCAAGCTAGGAGTGTGCCGAAATCATGGAAGCTTCAAACCCTTATTTTCTTTCTCAATTTCGACAATATAGATGGAAGATGATGAATAAAATGATTTTGGTTTTATTTATTATAACTTATTAGACATTTTACCAAAATAACTTTAATTAAAATCCATCAAACATCATGCCATAATGTCCATTCAATTTAATTATGGTCTAATTACAACATAAGGACTTCTAGTTTAATGATTCATATCTATTTAATACTTTTAACTAATAGAACATGCATTTTACACTTTAAGCGATTTAATCTTTTTTACCGAATTAAATATTCAAACAGTAAAATTTCTTTACGAAACTTTCACACAATAATTCTATCATGCTGTAAACTTTATTAAAATAATAAAATAAATATTTTGACCTCGGATTTGTAGTCCAGAAACCACTATTTTGATTTGACTCAAAAACGGGCTGTTACATCCTATGTCAACCGGTCTAATGGCTTTCCTTAGACTAATTGATCCGGTTCAAGTTTTTATGATTTTTTTTTAATTTTTATAAATTTATATCAATTTTAATATTTTTAATATATTTTATAGTTTTTACATTTTTTATTTTTTAAGAATTCTAATACTTTTTTTAAATTTTAAATATTTTAAATAGGTTTTTATTAATTTAATAATTTATTAATTTTTTTATAATTTAATAATTTATTAAATTTTTTATAATTTAATAAGTTTATATAAATTTTATTTTTTTAAGTTTTTAATATTTCTAATATTGTTTCAGATTTTATAATTTTTTTATAATTTTTAATAATTTTTATGGGAAAATATTATATTAAACCAAAAGTTGCCATATGTCACCATTTGATTGGTCCGTCAATTTATTTTAACGGTCAACATGGTAAATGATGGAAATTGCTAACGGGGAGGCTAAATTAATTATTTTAATTAACAACAATGATTTAATTGAGTGTGAACTTAATACATGGGGTTTTTTTTTTTTTGACAAATAAGCCGAAGTAAAATAAGCATTTTATATGTAAAAGTATAATCCAAACAAAACTTAAAATCTTAACCACTATTCAAAGTTTGAACTTTATTTAATTCTATCGACAAGTGTAGAATGTAATGATAAGACATATTATATTTTAAAAAAAAAAAGTGTAAATTCAAACCTTGTAGATGATATTTTTAAAAGGGATAGCCATAAATTCTAAATATAAACTGTAAAAGAGGCATAAAAGATTCAAAAAAACCTAAAACACTCACATTGTAGATGAAAAATTTTATATACAAGTTATATAAAATTAACAATAAAGATATAAATTGCTTCTAAAGAATCTTAAATTTATTAAGTTTACTAATCCTTTCTATATATATATAGTAGTTTAAGCTATCTAAATTTTAAAAAAAAAATTATAAATGAATTGAAAGACAAATATTTTTATAATATTCTTTTTACGTTAAAATAAATAGTTTTATTCTTTCTCAATTAAATTAGTGATTGATTAACTTATAACACCAATTCAATTAAAAATTTTATAAATAATATAAATAATTCTAGAATAAAAGAAAATGCCATAACAATCTCTGTACTATATCTCAAAATGCATTTCATACCTTTTATTAAAAATAGTAAATTATTCAATGTCCATTAGATGAAGAAATGAAATAATCAATCCATTAAAATTCTATGATTAAATATTTATTTTAATATTATATATAGGGCATAATAATAAGTTTAGCTTTTGACACACTTTTATTCAATTTGATACTTATTATTCTATTTGGAGCAAATTTACCCTCCATCTTTCATTTCTAGTGAGACACTATTTTATTATATACGACACATTAATAGATAATTGAAAAATAAAAATTATAATTTCAAAAATTATAAAATAAAATTCCTCAGTATTTAAAAATTAATGCAAGGTTATACCTACATGTCGGAGTTTTTAGAAGCAATTTTCGGTGCAAATAATGCAAGGAGAAGGCTGCGTGTAGGATAAATGATCCTCCACATCCCTTTAAGAAGTGTATACCTACTTTTTTTGTATTTTCATTCATTTCTTGAGAAACTATGAGATTGTTACTTGACAACTTGATGATGCTCTTAAAAATTGTAAATAAAAAATGCACAATTTTTTTTAAAAAAATTAAAAAAATAATAATTCAAGTTCAATGAATTATGAACCTATATGCTAACCAAATCTAATTGTAGTCATCAATGTATACGATAATTAAGAATGCATCTTAGTTTACATATAGAAATGACTAAAATAAAGTTCAAAACTTTAGTGACCCTTCGATCATGAGCATAATTATGGGGAATAAAATAGTTTTTATTTTTCAGACATTTTGGATATTTTAGAATTATAGCTGTTTTTCATTATTTTTAAATTTAAATGTTATTTATGATTTTTTTGTTATTTTTTATGCGACATATAATATAAAATTAATGTCACATCAACAACAAAAAGTTGAAGGCTAAATTTGTTATTATGATGGATTTAGCTCCCATCCATTATTTTTGTGTCCATTATTATTTAATACAACTTTAACCATTAATTATAAGTATGACAATTCATGAATGGACCTTTTACATTTGAATTATGATCATTTATATATTAGAAAGTAATGGATGAAAAGATATTAGATACGATCGAAACTCATATTATAGAGATGGGTATGGTTCTTTTACTAAGAATTTAATAACATATACTAAAAGAATTTATGTTTAATACTATAAAAGTAAAAAATGCAAACCCTGTTAATTAATTATGTAATGCTAAATTTATTTGATTAAGTTATTCGTTTCATGGAATTATATAGAATTTAATTCCATCCCTAAGGGTTACATATAAAACTTTTAACCCAAGTTAAAAGTTGTTATTGCCAATAAGGTTTTAGTATTGTTATAAACGTAGACCAATTATAACATGTAAATTTCTAATTACGTAATGTGGAAATATTATGTATAGAATTTATTCAATTATTTTTAGTTCTTCGATTTTTGTATTTTATACTAATTTTAACAAGTATTAACGAATACTTAATTAACTAGGTTAGATTTTAACTTGGAATAATTAAATTACGCCTTGACCAATTTCAATTGCATGCATATAATAAATTGCAAGGTAAAAGGAATGTGGAAGCACATGGCAACATGAGAGCTTTCGAAGAATACCAACAAAACAAAATTCTCAAATGGGCAAAATGAAGAAAAAAAACTAGTTTTTATTTAAGTAGTCAATAATTGGAAGCTTAGAAAGATTTAGAAAATCTTCTTGTTCAAAACCTTCTCATATGTTTCATATCATTGGAAGCACTAATTCTTCTTACTCAACAATTAACTTGCAACAAGACACTACCAATTATAGCACTAATTAATCCCAATTGGAATATTTTGTGTCATGTGTTTAGATTTATTTTGGATTTGAGAAGAGCATAAATCTTAGTAAAAATGATTGGCAGTGGCACCCAAAATTTTAATGGATTTTTTTATCACAACATTGAAAATATATCTATGGTCGAAAATTATTGAAAAATAAAAGATTTTTCCATCTAACATTTGTTTAGAGCTTAACTAGTTTTCATAAATTATTTTAACCTCAATAGATTATATTTATTTTAGAGGGAAGGAATCTTTAGTTGATTCTCCATACTTGGACATTAATTAGACTAGTATTTGAACGATTAACAGTTTCTCGACAAAATATTTGGCGAAAAATATTACACCCTATTTGAAAGAATAAAATCCGTGAGGAAATATGGTTTGTGCTGTAAGATGCTGGAATATGTATTTGTTCATCGTAGCTGTGAGTTGTGACATCGATATTATGCTTCC
The DNA here is from genome assembly GCA_025503065.1 of Gossypium bickii. Lineage (NCBI taxonomy): Eukaryota > Viridiplantae > Streptophyta > Magnoliopsida > Malvales > Malvaceae > Gossypium > Gossypium bickii. The sequence continues at coordinate 48,209,474 of CP106719.1, forward strand.
TCATTTAGCTTTTTTCCTAGCTATTTAACATGAAGAAATTAAAACATATATAGGTATGTTGTATTCATATGACACCCACATATATATTTGATTTACATGATTTTGGCTGTCTCTCATCTTGTTTGCATGATCTTGCACCAAAATCTAACAGGAAAGATGGCACTTCCCCTTGGTAAATCACTTAAAATGAATTGGGTATATATCAAAGCAAGATACGAATAAATATTTCTAGTATTTTTTTAATAAATTTTGTTTGGGACAAAACTCTAGTGGTTCACTTGTATAGTGAAGGCATTTTACTATTTGGGTGTGAAATTAATACAGCAAGAATTTGCTCATTAAGAGGATATTTGTGATGATATTGTTTTAGGAGTAATTTGGCATTGTTGCAAAACTATTTTTAAAAAGTTTGGTTTGAAAATAGTGCTTTTGGGAAGTGTTATGAAAAAGTGTAGTCTGTTTATTTAAATTATTTGCATTATTGTCAAAAATCACGATGAGAAGTTAAAATGTTCATTTTAGACATGAAGTTAAAAATTTTAAAAAATTTTATTTAAATAATTTAATATAACTATACATAAAATATATGTTTTTAAATCCTTTTTAATAATTATTTAATTATTTGTAAATTTAATTATACATGAAATATTTTAAAATTTTAAATATAATAGTAAATACTATTTAAATAATTTAATATAATGATGCATGAAATATTAAAGAACTTAATATGATGATATATAAATTATAAATTAATCTAAAATTTTAAATACATTTTAAATAGTTAATATGCATTTTGATAATTTGCACTTCAAAACAAAAAAAAAAAAAAAAAAAAAAAAAAAAACAAAAGCATCTAAATTCCAACTTTTGCGTTTGGGTGAAAAAGCACTTTTCTACCACATTTTCAACCTTAAAAGCCAAGTGGTGTTTGGCATTGCTTTTGAGGTTGAAAAGCACTTTTCCACCATAAAACCCATTGTCGAACGACCTTTTAGTAGTTTGTACTTCGCTTTCAATGAGGAAAGCTTTAGTGGGGAGAGTTGTTTGTTGTAATTGTATAGGAGGTTGTACTAAGTGTTGGAAAAAGTCCAATTCGAAAACGGTTTTCTTGCACAGCGGAAAAATAAAAATTTTGAAAACCAAACAAGTTTGTGATATTTATAGCAATAAACTTGTTTCCCAAAATAGTACATGTGTTTTGAGCGAGACAAATCCTAGACTTTCCTGGCATTCAACCAAATGACATTTTTCGCTATTCTCGTAACACGAACTTCCTCAAGCGTGGGCTCGAGCAATTTCGAATCAAACACAAAATCAGAAATAATTTTCTTACTTTTAATAGGAAAGTAAATCTCTCTCTTATGAAAACTGGTAGAATTGTTATTCCCTGAAAATAGAATTTATACTTAGAAATAAATTTTGACTTAGCCCTATCAATGTTGTCTGTTTTATAAGGAGAGGAAGTGAAACTCTAGTTAAATTAGTAGAATACAAATAATACTTATTTAATAGAAAAATCAATCTCCTAGTTGAGAGAAGGCCAGCTAACTATAGTTAATAATCCTAGCGTTGTCGCCCCTCATACTTAATATGAGGGTTTTGGGCCTCTCCTGTATTAGATCCAATTATATGTACTTTTTGGACTTTCAATCCAACACTTTATAATTTAATCCAACCCAATACATGTTTTTCTATTTCTTAGAATAAATATTATTTATTAAATTAATTAATTTTCAATTAAATAATTTTCTCAACCCAATTCTAATTTTGTTAAAGTCATGACAACTTTACCATAAAAGAATCTATAAGAAAAATATTTTTAATTTGTACATTCAAGAGATTCACAATGACCAATTAATTTAATTTCATTTTCGAACTTCAATTATTTAATTAAATAATAATTCGAAAAACTTAAATTAATTCTCATGTCATTTTCATACTTAGTGAGAAACCACATCCATTTCCGAATGTAACTCATTTCTTTAACTTAATCATTTCTATTAATTTATGTTCATTTGATTCAAAATGCAATTGATTTTTGGTTTCAACGAGCTAACAAAGAGACTGATTGGGCATATGTAATTAAGGCTCAAATGATTTATAATTAAGTTTCAACTTTTCGCTTCTTAATTATAAACCCATTTAGTCACGAAGTCATTCTACTATAATATCATGATTGAGCTCTCCCTAATAACATACCATTACGAAAGCTACTTGATCAATTCTCGTCCAATAACCTTGTTATAAGTGTGTTACCCTTATAGAATATCCTTAATCTCTTTAGGATAAATCTGTTCTCCCAATATGATCTTATTTTATCTTATGATAATCATTACATCTTCCTTCATCACATAGACGAACGACCCATGACCACGTTTACTTTTCATCTATCATGTAATGCCAATGAGAGGATATCATTTACCCATGTCTTAGGCTATAAATTCCACTACTGTGCATGATACTACATACTGTAGAAGTCGTATACCCAACGTACCAGCTTTTAGTTCATTATCTATTTGAACTCAAGTTTTTACTTACATTAAAATATACAAGTCACGCATACATAGTCCATCATCCACTCAAGATTAAGGTATGCCACACTATGAACGTCACAAGTGAATAGATCCATAACAGATTCAGGATCTATTATACTTGGGTCATATTCGATGTATTGCCAATCTAGTCAGTCACATCTATGTCTCTATCTTCTAGGAGTCATCCACTCCAACACTTTAGACAAAACATCTCCCCAATTGGACTTGATAGACGACATATTAGTCTTTCAATCAGTTTGTTCATTTTCTATTAGATTAAGGACATATTTTGTTTTATCTACTAATATAAGTTGTCTTTTTGTATTACGATTCGACCACGTAATATCGCTTAGTATTAGTTAAACATTAGATATCAGGTGAGCTAATATTTACTTCCATTTTGCTTTGAACAAAAACCATTGAGGGTAATATAAAAATGATATTAATATAATTCATGAATAATTTGATTAATTCAATTTGTTCGGAAAAAATACAAGTTTACAAACGAATATATTGCACTTAGGGCACCAGATCCAACAATAAATATGAGTGAGGTTAAGTTTAAATCATCTCTTGTACTGAGAAAATTATAGTAGATTACTCTCATCACAAGCATTGCAGATGTAGGATTGGATCTGAACTCCGTAATCAATTGACTGTATACATCATTTAATTTTTTAGTTTTAAGTTATTTTTTTAAGTCACAATTCAACATAACAACTTAATCAGCAACTCAACACTTACAACTATTACAAAGCTAGACACTAGACGAATTTGGTGAAAATCGTATTGATATATTTTTGAATCATGGAAAAAAGCTCGATCTCTAGGCCACTTATGCTTGATGGGTCAAACTATGTCTAATAAAAGGCAAGTATAAGGGCTTTTGTAAAGTCTATAGATGAGAAAACATGGAAAGCTATTTTGATTGGTTGGTATCCATCAAATATGGTGTTAATTGTGTTAGCACTCCTAAAATCGAAACAACTTAGGCTACTAAAAAAGACAAAGTGATTAGCTACAACTCAAAGGCTTTGAATTAGAGATGGTAAAAACTTGAATCGCCCAATGGATTCCAAACCAATCCACTCCACATCTCATAAAGTTTCATCCTAGTTTTTTTCCTTAACAAATATTTATTAATCACATAGCAAGTTGAACTTACAACTTCATTTTGCTATGGAGGTTTTAAAGCCAAAAACTCATGTTAGATGCTTGCAATGCCACAAAATTCTAAGAATTTTTTTTCATTTTTCAAATTCCTTTTCATGGTTACTCTTAATATTGACAATCTTTCCAATGACTTATCTTTTTTCATTCATCAACTTCTTGCACAATTTCTTAAAGGAAATAATCATCTACACATGTAAGAAAACGTGATGTTTAACTCCCAAGCTATCAGTATACATTAGCCCTATCAAATTCATGTGTAGAAGTTCTAAAGGTTTAGATGTTTGAATAATTTATAGTTCGGATGTTACTTATGTTATTGTTTCCCCTTCAAGCACTCACTACACAACTTGAGAATTACTCTCCCTAATTCGGGCAAGTCATGAACATGCCTTACTAATCCTTGTAAGCCTCTAAATTGTACAGGCCCAAGTCATTCATGCCATAACTCAAGGTCTAAAAAATGGCTTAATTGCAAGTGAATGGTTTCACTAGCCTACAACAATTGTTAATTGACTTAGAACTCTCTATAATCAATTCATTTAACTTCAGTCACCTTGCAAATATCCTCGGTAAAATTCTCCAACATCCCTTGGTCATAAAAGCTAACTTATGCTAATTAGGTTGCCCTTCAACCCTTCTATAATAAACACATTCCTAAGTTCAAACATTCCTTTTACATTGAGCACATATTTGCTAAGTATTTTCCCTTTTTTGCTATGACCACAAGCCCCTTTACTTCATGATTTTGTTGAAACTCTTTCAAGCAATATCTACTTCTAGTCATGTGCCTAGAACATCTATTATCAAAATACCAAATATTCTCCATGATGCTTTCAAATATTGGTTAGCAACAAGAAATATTTTTATATCTTTTCTCCTCCAAACAAAGTTTTCTTCTTCTTCTTCTTCTTCTTTTTTTGTCTATTGTAATGTGAATTGCAACTATACATGCAAGTAATTGCTTTCTTCTGAGATTCTTCAACAACTTGTAACATCAAGGCATGATATGCCTTAGGACTCCACAATAATGACACATCACTTTTCCCTTATGCTTCTGAAACTTCTCAATAGTATGAACAATATCAACCTTCTTGAAACTTTTATGTTTGTCAACATTCTATTTTGCTTTTATAAAAATAGTTAGAGTAATTGTTTCATTTTCCTTGTAAACATACCCCATTATTCCTCAACCTATTACCTTCCAATAACAAGGATCTCATCCAAATTCTCACTTCGAGAACTCTTCATTTTTAATATGAATTGAGTTGTAGTTAAGTCCTTCATAATCTCATTAAATTTATCTTCTTTTTCAATGAAAATTAGTCTTTTTCTTCAAGCTTTTTCAATAGCCTTTAGTATTCCTACTCTGTCATAGAATTCTCACTAACAAATTCCACATTAACATTATATACCGAATATCACTTACCAAGTATGGTCTTTAAAGTATCTATGAAGTCTTTAGTGGATTTAGCATCACTATCACTCGATTGTCAAAGTTATTTGCAACTTTAATTACCACTTTGGACATAAAAGTGACATAATTACTTATGTACACATTATCTTAATCATTTTCATTAGTTGAATCATCATTACTCCATGTGACACATAAAGACTTTTTCTTTTTCAATATATTGGCACACTTAACTTGTATGTGGGCATACCACTTACATTCGTGACATTGTATGCATTTCTTCTATTCTCTAGGAGTTTCTTCATTGGCTATTGCTTTTCCTTTTTCCTTTTGTTTTTCCTTTATTGAAGCTTTGACCTCCTTCAAGCTTTTTATTCATCATGAATAACTTATTAAATGCCCAATTAAAATTTTTAATAAAAAGGTTTAACTACTCATACAAATTTTCAATGGTTGGTTCTTTATCAATTGCAATTAAAGAAGCAACTTGTATAGCAATATTCTTTTGTCTTTGTGTTTCCTCTCTTGGCTTATTTAAATTTCATCTTAAAACTTTATAGGGACCTAATCAACTCACCGATCCTTATCATGTTGATATCCTTAGTGTAACACCTGTTGGAAAGCCGGAACCCCATGGCGCAGTAGAATAAAATTAGATCCGGCGATCCAAATCAGGAATCCATGTGTGAGGAACGAATCGGGGTGAAATAAAGTTTTCGAAATTACCAAAACTTCAATCTGAGTAGACAGCGATGCCTTGGCAACAAGAGTTTTGATCTACTGCCGAATCAAGCCACAACCTTTTTCGATATCGGCCTCTACGTGATCCACCCGGTTCGACTATGATCGGAAGAAATCTCCAAAACTATTTTGGAGGTTTATTTGCTTGACGGCTGCTAGACCTAACAAGCAATCACTTAGGGTTTTCCATTTTGAGCTTTGTCTCCTTTTAATACCTTTTATAATGGGTGCCTTTCTCATTGGGCCTTTTATAATAGGTATCCTCTTAATTGGGCCTTTTATAATTCGTATCTCTTGAATGTATTACAAGATTAAATAAATACAATAAAGTTTTTAACCAAAAATTATAATTACATTAATTATATCTGAAAATTATAATTACATTAATTATAATAAGGATTTCGGTAAACTATATTTATTTAAATTTATATATGAATCAAATTCATATATTAATAAAATTATGTTATCATTATGTGTACAACATCTTTGTACATATAATATGTTCAATATTTGATTGCCCAATTAAATTAATTCTTTAATTAATTTAATTCATGTGACAACCAAACACAATACCAACTATATTTTATTCTGTTCATTTCAACCATAGGGTGTGACCCTGTAGGTTCTTGCAACGTTAGTAGTAATACTAGAACAATTCTATTGTCACAGACAATGAGTGGCATCTAGCAATGCATCATTGCTACCTAAGTTACAAGAAGTCATGATTCGACATAACCATTCGTGATTAACCTTTCATGCATTAATCCTTAAGTCCTTTATCTCTAGAACGGATACAAGTCATGGGATAGTCACACTTGCATAGTCCATCCCATGTTTCTTGATATCTTGAGTAGACTATGATATACAAATTAGTATGACATCTCATATCAACTTATTTGAGCATGGCCATGCATTTCTAGTCTCACTCAATCAAGTGGCCTAAGATATTACTCCTATTATGTAGGAGGGACTTATCCTTTATTGATCAACCATATCCTCTACATAGATTGTGGTATATCTAACATCACCTTTATAGAACAACTCATTACGGTGTACATTTGATCAGTATCAAAATATACAACTCACGATGTTTGGGGATAATAATGATCTCAAGTCCGAGGATCATGTACATATTAATCACTATGAGTAATGTTGTGACAATTACATAATAATCCAAGAAACATACTCATAGCGGGTCAATCCAATATGTTGTTCTCTAACACACATATTCATGCATTGATTTTGACACTCCATATCAATGACAACTCTTTATCATCAATCAACTACATGTTAGTCTTAATGCATTATTGTTGTCCTAGTCAACAATAATACTCGACTAAGGATCTTTTAAGAATAATCATATTATTCTCGTGACATTATTATAAAACAGTTTATTTATACACACGTAAAGAAAAAACGAAAATAATAATGACAATGCTTTATATTAATAAACATGGTAAATTAAGTATGTTATTACAACCATCTCATGATTGATCTTTGGGCATACTCTTACAATCTCCCACTAGCACTAAGACCAATCACTCATATATCTAATGCCAAGTGACTTAGTGTGACGATCATGCTTCTACTGTGTCAGAGGCTTGGTCAGGAGATTAGCAATGTTATCATCTGAAGGTACTCTGCATATCTCTACATCCCCTCAATCGATAATCTCTCGAATAAGATGGTAGCGTCTAAGTATATGTTTGGATCATTGGTGAGATCTCGGGTTCCTTAGCTTGTGCAATAGCTCCATTGTTATCACATCGAGACTCTATAGCATCCGATATGCTAGGCACAACCCCTAGTCCAAGAATGAACTTCTTGATCCAAACCGCTTCCTTTACTGCCTCACTGGCTGCAATATACTCAGCCTCTGTTGTAGAATCGGCTACTGTACTTTGCTTTGAACTCTTTCAGCTCACAACACCACCATTAAGGCAAAATACAAAACCTGATTGCGATCAAGAATCATCCTTGTCGGTTTGGAAGCTGGCATCAGTATAACCTTTTACACTTAACTCTTCCTCACCTCCATATAATAGGAACGTATCCTTAGTTCTTCTTAAGTACTTAAGGATACTCTTGATCGTGGTCCAGTGACCTTCACCGGATCTACTTGATACCGCTTCGTCATACTTAAGACATACGAGACATCTGGACGGGTACATAACATAGCATACATGATAGATCCAATAGCGGAAGCATATGGAATTTTACTCATACATTCTCTCTCTTGTGGAGTTGAAGGACAAATTTCCTTCGAGAGTGAAATACCATGTCTCATAGGTAGAAATCCTCTTTTAGATTCTTTCATATCTGAACCTTTTCAATTACTTTATCTCTATGTATGTACTTTGGCTTAGACCTAGTAGTCGCCTTTGATCTATCTCTATAGATCTTGACTCCTAAGATATAAGTGGCTTCGCCCAAGTCCTTCATAGAAAAACAACTTCTTAACCAAGTCTTAATAGACTGCAAGGTAGGTATGTCATTTCCCATGATAAGTATGCCATCCACATATAGTACCAAGAATGTGATAGTGCTCCCACTAACTTTCTTGTAAACACATGGTTCATCTTCATTTTTGACAAAACCAAACTCTTTGATTGTATCGTTAAAACGAAGATTCCAACTTCGAGAAGCTTGCTTTAATCCATAAATGGATCTTTGCAGCTTACATATCTTTCTAGCATCCTTTGGATTTACAAAACCTTCAGGTTGTGTCATAGACACATCCTCTTCAAGTTTCCCGTTAAGGAAAGCTGTTTTGACGTCAATATGCTAGATTTCATAATCATGAAATGCAGCTATGGCGAGCAAGATCCTAATGGATTTAAACATAGCTACAGGAGAAAAGGTTTCATCATAGTCAACACCATGAATTTGGCAAAAACCTTTAATGACTAATCGCCCTTTGTATGTTTGTACATTACCATCTATGTCAGTTTTCTTTTTGAAAACCCATTTGCACCCTATAGGTTTAACCCCTTCAGGTGGATCAATCAAAGTCCATACTTGGTTTTCATACATGGAATCCATCTCAGATCTCATGGCCTCAAGCCATTTCTCGTAGTCCGGGCTCACACCGCTTCTTGATAAGTCCTAGGCTCATCTTGATCTATAAGAAGAACGTCACCATGCATTGTAATGAGAAATCCATATCTCTCAGGTGCACGGCATTCTCTTAAAGATCTGCGCAGTGGTTGTGTCTCTACAGCAGTTGTTTGTTCCTCAATTTCTTGTGGAATTTTTGTTGTTCAATCTCTGATTCAGTGGTATCTTGTGATTCTCGAATTTCTTCAAGTTCAATCTTTCTCTCACTTCCTTTTCTAGAAGTAAATTCTCTCTCTAAAAAGACACCAGTTTGAGCAACAAACGTTTTGTTCTCAGTGGGATTAAAGAAATAATATCCTTTGGTTTTTTTTGGATACCTCACAAAAATACACCTTTCAGATCTGGGTTCAAGCTTAGTAGACGTCGACGCTTAACATAAGCTTCACAGACTTTCAAATTTTCATAAAAGACATACTAGGGCGTTTCCCACCACATCTCATATGGCGTCTTTTGAACCGATTTAGATGGAACACGATTTAGTGTGAAAGCAAATTGCCTCAAGTGTATGTCCTCAAAAGGAAGTCGGTAGATCAAGCATGACTCATCATGGATCGAACCATGTCTAATAAAGTTTGATTTCTTCTTTCGATACTCCATTCCATTGAGGAGTACCGGGAGGAGTAAGTTGTGAGACAATCCCACATTCTTTCAAAAGATCATCAAACTCTAGGCTCATACTACTCTCACCTCGATCGGATCGAAGTGACTTGATAGTTTTGCCTAGTTGATTTTGTACTTCATTTTTGAATTCCTTGAACTTTTCAAGGGACTCGGACTTATGGCGCATGAGATAAACATATCTATATCTACTTGAAATCATCGGTGAAAGTAATGAAGTAGTGAAATCCACCTGCGCTGTGTATTTATTGGTCCACATACATCGAATGTATTAGGTCCAATAAATCACTAGCTCGCTTCACTTTTACCAAGAAAAGGAGATTTAGTCATTTTTCCCAATAAGCAAGATTCACATACTTCAAATTGTTCAAAAACAAATGAATTCAAGAGACCATCTTTATGGAGTTTAGATATGCGTTTCTCACTTATGTGGCCCAAACGAAAATGCCAAAGATAAGTTTGATTTGAGTCATTTATTTTAGATCTTTTAGTATTTATGTTGTAAATGGGATTCGTTTGATTTAAAATATAGAGGCCATTAATTAATTGTACCGAACCATAGAAAACATTATTGAGATAAAATGAACAACAATTATTCTTAATAATTATCTCAAAACCAATTTTGTCTAAACAAGAAATTGAAATAATATTTTTAGTCAAACTGGGCACAAAATAACAATCCTCTAAACATAAATCAAGTCCACTAGGCAAAGATAAAGTATATGTTCCCACAGCCTAATGCAGCAACTTTTGCTCCATTTCCAACTCGTAGGTCCACATCTCCTCTAGCCAAAGTCCTACTCCTTTGTAGTCCCTGTACATAAGTACAAATATGAGAACCACAATCAGTATCTAATATCTAAGAAGTAGTAGTTGATAAATTAATATTAATAACATAAATACCTGAAGCATACATTCCGCTTGCTTTAGCCTTCTTGACTTCTTCAAGATAGACAGGCGATTCCGTTTCCAATGTCCAAATACACCACAATGAAAACAGTTTCCTTCCTTAGACACCCCACCTTTAGGTTTCAGTCAAACCTTTCCTTTTCCAAATTTGGGCTTACCTTTGCCTTTAGGCTTTGTTTGAACTTTGGCCTTTCCCTTGCCCTTTGTTATTACGGACCATCGGTATGGGCTTGGGTCCAACCTTTTTCAAGTTGCCTTGACAGCACTCGTAACATATACGAGCAATTGTGGTAGAGTCTTGTCAATTTCATTCATATTGAAATTGAGGACAAATCGGGTGTGTAGCTATCCGAAGAACGATTGTAAAATAACATCAGTGGCCAACTCTTGGCTCAATGGAAACCCGAGCTTAGATAGGCTTTCAATATAGCCAATCATCTTAAGGACATGAGGTCCTACTGGGCTTCCTTCAGCCAACTTACATTGGAATAGGGCCTTAGAGATATCAAACCTCTCTTGCCGTGCTTGCCCCTGATAAAGTTCTTTCAGGTGCTCGATCATATCATAAGCAACCATGTCCTCATGTTGCTTCTGAAGTTCAGGATTCATAGTGGCAAGCATAAGACATCCAACATCTATCATGTCATCGAGATACTTCTTGTAAGCATCTCTATCAGTCCTCGAGGCATTAGCGGGTGGTTCATTAGGAAGTAGTTGTTCAATGACATATAATTTTTGTTCTTGTTTAAGGACAATCCTCAAGTTATGGAACCAACCAAGAAAATTCAAACCATTCAATTTGTCCTTCTCAAGGACCGATCGCAATGAGAGTGTGCTAGTGTTTGCAGCCATAATATATCTACAACAATTAAATATGCATGTGAATAAATTTACCAATTTTATATCAATCATTAAAAAGACTTTATTAAATGATATTCCCACTATTTTATTTCAAAATTAATAACCCTCGTATATTAATTTCGGAAAAACTTTCTTAAAAGTATTTCTAGTAGGTTAAGGATCCATATTTCACCATCTCTTAAGTCAGCTTTGGCTTTACTCTTAAGATTATGGTTATTTAGGTAAGCAACATTTGCTAATTACATCATATGTAACTCCTAATATTTGGTGAACAACTCTTGTTCTAATCATCTTATGATTTATCTAATTTACTTGCCTCTAGGTTTCTAATCCTATTAGAGTAACCTAGTTAAGTCACTAACCAATTTTTTTAACCAGTGAATATCACTTGTTTATTCTTCGCGTTTAACCAAGATAAATACTAGTACTTCGCTTTGGCAGAACCTACATAGTATTGATCGAGGCCTTAACGAGGGCAAAATTGGAAGGCCATGCTGACTTAATATTTTAATAGAGGGATTTTATTAAGGTTGTTGCATCTCACCAATTATGGTCTACTTTAGCCCATTTAGTCTTCTAATCGATCTCATCAATTAATAGGGTTTATTATCTTCAAGTTTTAATATATATAATTGGCATGCTTTAGACATCCATAGCATCTCATACATGAATAAATAAAGCAATAAATAAATGCAATAGTTATAGCCCATAAACTAAGGTGGTTCAACCCAAGCCAATGGGAAAACCAAAAAGAAACCTAAAGGTGTAAGCCATTTCACAAGCTATCATTCTCAATCATTGTCCCACCTTCCTTCTCATTTGGCCCACAGCAACTCTTGCAAATTACAATATGCAGAAACTCGTTTTACATACGAGGGAATAAGATGAGAAGAGAAATACAAGAGAATAGTAGTAAGGCACGACACGCAGGCCGTATTTAAAAAAAATACAACCTTTTATCGAATGGGTCATTGGGCTATAACTATGCATTTCAAACACCGTACATGTCAAAAAATAGCATACATAATTCAATATTTTTTTTAAAAGTGAATTATGAAATATCCTTTCAACCTTTTGTGGCCCATCAAGTTTATAAATTTCTTTTATTAACAAAACCTTTTGCGAGGGTCGGAGGAAGCGGGCCGAAGGCCCGCGACCGGAGCCATCCTCGGATCCTTATCCCTGGGGGTGCGAGGGCGGAGCCCCGCACGTCATAGACTGAGGGTGCGGGGCGAGCCTAGCGGTATGGACTGTGAGTGCGGGGGCGAGCCTCTGCGGTGCACGAATCGCATACCCCAACCAAATGAAACCTCACGATTTGATAACTTTTTATCAACGAGAATCGTGTTTTTAGGATTTTAATCCTTGAGGTTTCATATCGGAACAACCCCTTGTTCCACTAGCCGCTTAACACTTACTGAAACTATAAATACCACCGTCGCATTATTACAGATTTGTTAATATTTAACAGTAATAACATAAAATCAAGTAGGCCACAACACCATGATTAACATTTAATCAATTACTGAAAGGAACAGTTATCAGGTTATGCTTAAACAATTTAAACAATCGAAAATACAATAAGATCAAAACATGAATCTCATACAACTGCATCACCCAAGTATTTAAAACCGAGTTCGTATCACACAAGTGGCTCTGATACCACTGTTGGAAAGCTGGAACCCCATGGCGCAGCAAAATAAAATTAGATCCGGTGATCCAAATCAAGAATCCATGCGTGAGAACGAATCGGGGTGAAATAAAGGTTTCGAAATTACCAAAACTTCAATCTGAGTAGACAGCGACGCCTTGGCAACAAGAGTTTTGATCTACTGTCGAATCAAGCCACAACCTTTTCCGATGTCGGCCTCTACGTGATCCACCCGGTTTGACTATGAACGAAAGAAATCTCCAAAACTATTTTGGAGGTTTATTTGCTTGACGGCTGCTAGACCTAACAAGCAATCACTTAGGGTTTTCCATTTTGAGCTTTGTCTCCTTTTAATACCTTTTATAATGGGTGCCTTTCTCATTGGGCCTTTTATAATAGGTATCCTCTTAATTGGGCCTTTTATAATTCGTATCTCTTGAATGTATTACAAGATTAAATAAATACAATAAAGTTTTTAACCGAAAATTAAAATTACATTAATTATATCTGAAAATTATAATTACATTAATTATAATAAGGATTTCGGTAAACTATATTTATTTAAATTTATATATGAATCAAATTCATATATTAATAAAATTATGTTATCATTATGTGTACAACATCCTTGTACATATAATATGTTCAATATTTGATTGCCCAATTAAATTAATTCTTTAATTAATTTAATTCACGTGACAACCAAACATAATACCAACTATATTTTATTACGCTCATTTCAACCATAGGGTGTGACCACAGTAGGTTCTTGCAACGTTAGCGATAAATACTAGAACGATTCTATTGTCACGCATAATGAGTGGCATCTAGCAATGCATCATTGCTACCTAAGTTACAAGAAGTCATGATTCGACATAACCATTCGTGATTAACCTTTCATGCATTAATCCTTAAGTCATTGATCTCTGGAACGGATACAAGTCATGGGATAGTCACACTTGCATAGTCCATCCCATGTTTCTTGATATCTTGAGTAGACTATGATATACAAATTAGTATGACATCTCATATCAACTTATTTAAGCATGGCCATGCATTTCTAGTCTCACTCAATCAAGTGGCCTAAGATATTACTCCTATTATGTATGAGGGACTTATCCTTTATTGATCAACCATATCCCTCTACATAGATTGTGGTATATCCAACATCAGCCTTTATAGAACAACCTGTTACGGTGTACATTTGACTGTATCAAAATATACAACTCACGATGCTGGATAATAATGATCTCAAGTTTGAGGATCATGTACATATTAATCACTATGAGTAATGTTGTGACAATTACATAATAATCCAAGAAACATACTCATAGCGGGTCAATCCAATATGTTGTTCTCTAACACACATATTCATGCATTGATTTTGACACTCCATATCAATGACAACTCTTTATCATCAATCAACTACATGTTAGTCTTAATGCATTATTGTTGTCCTAGTCAACAATAATACTCGACTAAGGATCTTTTAAGAATAATCATATTATTCTCAGGACATTATTATAAAACAGTTTATTTATACACACGAGAAAAAAAACGAAATAATAATGACAACGCTTTATATTAATAAACATGGTAAATTAAGTATGTTATTACAACCATCTCATGATTGATCTTTGGGCATACTCTTACAACACCCCAACCCGTATCCCTCGTCGGAACCGGGTTACGGAGCATTACCGAAGTTTTCAGATCAAACAGACAAAAATTTCAAATATTTCATATTATCAAAACAAGTCATTGTCGAAACCATTTTTATCGAGTTTTGGAAAAACGAGGATCAACTTTAAAATGACAAATGGAGTCACCACCAATCCTTTTTGTTTAGGTGTGATCGGGTCACCTATAAAACATTTTGTTTTATTTTTAAAGGAAATTAATTTTGGTCTACGAATTTTAAGAAAACAGGTTCGGGAGTCGATTACGTACGAGAAAGGATTAGCACCCTCGTACGCCTAAACTTGGTACCAAATTGATTAACTAATGTCCTCATGTTGAAAATTTAAAAATCCTTTTAAATTATGACCTTCTTTGACCCATTTGAAGATACTCGAATTTGAATATTAAGATTCTCTTGTTCCGAAGGAATAAAATATCACATCCAGCGCGTTAGGATATAACAATTTAAGTCCTCGAATTCAAGATTATCCCAAAATTTTCAAAACTCGTACATTGAAATTTTGAAAGGGTATTTGGTTATTTGGACAAATGAAAAACCGAAACCCAGCATGTTAGGGCACGATTTCTCGAATTTCCAAACACACAAATATTGCCTTATTTTGAAGAATTTTCAAATACACAATTTTAAAATTGGCTCAAAATGCATTTTATTAGCCTATTTAGAATAACAATGGAACTACTAATATCAATCAAGATGTTAAAGTTTGAATCACAATGCAATAATGTAAATAAACAAGATTACAGACATTGGATAATATACATGGATAAAATATTATTCTAATGAATGATCATAATATGAAATTTGAAGGGAATGAATTTAATACAAATAACATATGGCAAGTTTTAAAACAAGATAAGCCAATGATGTATATAAAATAATATGTGTCAATCTAAATAATATACATGTAATAAAAACTTGATATAAAATAATTTTTATATATATAAAATAATGATATATAAAAGTGTTTAGAATAAATAAATATATAATTTAAAATAAGGTTCTTTAAAGGAACAAAGTATATACAATAAATAAATTTTAAAAGAATATATATATATGTATATACATACGTGAATAAATTTAAAA
The DNA here is from genome assembly GCA_025503065.1 of Gossypium bickii. Classification (NCBI taxonomy): domain Eukaryota; kingdom Viridiplantae; phylum Streptophyta; class Magnoliopsida; order Malvales; family Malvaceae; genus Gossypium; species Gossypium bickii. The sequence continues at coordinate 48,225,274 of CP106719.1, forward strand.
GAAAATATTTACATAAAATAGTAAAAAATCAATAATATATATTATTAAAAATAATTTAATATAAATTATATATGTATATAAAAAGAATATATGTATAAACATTTAATGGAAATAACATGGAGAAATAATATCTAGGACCATAAAAAATATATAATATATAATATTAATTTTAAAAAAGGATAATTAAAAAATCAGTAAACAAATAATCAAATAAAATAATTAAAGGACTATATTAAAATCAAAATAAAATTAAAGAGCTAAAAGTAATAAATTAAAAAAGAAAACGAAAAGGACTACAACGCAATGCGCGCAAATGATCGGGGATTAAATCAGCAAATATTCCGTAATCAAAACGCAGCACACAAATTGGACTAATTTAAAAAGGAGCGCAAATCATTGGGCAAAATTAAGAAGAGCAAAAAAAAATAAAAGGAAGATTAATTAAATTTGAACGCGAAATAGAGGGACCGAGCGCGCAATTATACCATCACTGCAAAAATGTGCGGATCCCATTGATATCGAGTCGGGTCGAATCGGGTTATGGTCTGTACGGCGTCGTTTTAAGGCTATCGAAATAAGCTTAAACGGCGTCGTTTTTCTAAAACAATATTATCCCTAAAAAACAATCAGACCATCCCCTTTTTTTCTTTTAAAAAAAACGAAATGAAACCTAGCCGCCTTAAAAACAAAATCAGAGCTCCTTCCTCTCGCTATTTTGTCGATCCAGAGGACTGCGCCGTTCGGCCACCAATTCACCATGGTAATCGGTGTATGTTGGTGTTTAGTGACGTTCTCCTACCCCCATTTAGAACAATGCCCAAGGGATTGCCCACTTTCGGCTCGAAACCCCCATTCGAGCTCCGATTTCGTCGAAGCCAAATAGGGATCCGACCACGATATTAACAGATAAGTATCTTCTTTTTATTCGCTTTGTCTTTTTTGCATACAATAAGTAAGAAACATAGAACGTAGAATAAGGGAAAAGAAACAATCAAAGAAAGCCCGAATCTGAAAATCACCTTTCAATATTCTTTTCTATTTTTGATTTCGTGTATTTGTCTATGTGTGCATAAAAAAAAACATTACAATTGATTCTTCGATTTTTAAAGGTCGAAAATCAGAAAAAGAATAATAATCAAAAGAAAAAAATACATTCTCTGTCTGTTTTGCTGTTTCTCTACTATTTGCTTGCAAATATGGAGGGGATGTGGCTAGGGTGCGGAGGTGTACTGGTGAAGGCTTGCGCGTGGTGACGCGCGGGGCACTGGAAGCCTCTGGAATTCTCTAGGGTTTCTGTCTTGCTGAAACTGTTTGGGCCGTTCAGGCCAGTTTCAGATTAGGCTTAGTGTTTTGGGCTAGCTTGTAAATGGGTTAGGGTTTAGTTTAATAATTGGGCTTACTGGTGTAAATAGACTATTATTGGACTTTGTATTTTATTTATTTTTTTTTTTGGTTTTTGTTATAAAATGGGCTCGGGCATAAATTGGGACTTACAGTAATCAAGGCATCATTTTGATCCAAATTATAAACATACCAAATCCAAATCAATTTTCCTAGTTCATGAGCACTTAAACATAAAATTAAATTCACATGCACCTATCTAGATTTAGTTCAATTTACCATGCCATAATATTGCTTCAAAAACAAACACATATTTATATGTATAAAACCAACCAAAATTAAACGTATAACCTCATTTACAATCAAACCACAAAATAACTATTATTTATACCCTCTAGGTACTTAACTTTTGATCTACAATTCAGCATCCAACAATGATCCTGAACTCAAATGTGGTAATGTAATTTTGCATCAACTTGAATGCACTTCCCAAGAAAGTTTATTATGTGATGTTTCTTTATTACAAGGGGAAGCATATGTATGGTGGGAATCTGTAACTCGACATGTGCCAACAGAATAGGTAAACTGGGATTTCTTTCAAAGAAAATTTCAGAAGAAGTATGTGGGTGAATTACATATTGATGATAGAAAACAGAGTCGAAAAAGGATTTTGTTATTTATAGTAATGCTTCTTTGAATGGTCTCGGGTGTGTCTTGATGCAAGATGGAAAGATGATAGCATATGCATCTCGTCAACTGAAACCGCATGAACGTAATTACCCGACGCACGATCTGGAACTAGCTGTTGTGATATTTGCATTAAAGATCTGGAGACATTACTTGTACGGTGAGAAATGTTATATTTATATTGATCATAAAAGTCTCAAGTATCTTTTATCTCAAAAGGAGTTAAATTTGAGACAACGCCGGTGGATTGAGCTTTTAAAATATTATGGCTATGTTATTGATTATCATCCGGGAAAGGCAAATGTTGTAGCTGATGCGTTGAGTAGAAAAGCAACAATTGAATTACGAGCAATGTTTGCCCAGCTCAATATCAGTGATGATGGAAGTTTATTGGCTGAATTAAGAGTTAAATCGGTGATGTTTGATCAGATCAGGCTAGCACAGTTAGAAGATGACAAGTTGATGAAGAAAAGAGAAATGGTTCAAAATGGTATGTTAGAGAATTTCAGCATTGATGAACATGATTGTCTGAAATTTCGTAATCAGATTTGTGTTCCAGTTGTTTCTAAATTGAAAGAGTTAATACTTCGTGAAGTACATGATAGTCCTTTTCCAATGCATCCAAGAGGAACGAAAATGTACCGTAATATACGAGAATCTTATTGGTGGCCAGGTATGAAAAGAAATATAGTTGAATATGTGGCTAAATGTTTGACTTGTCAACGAGTTAAGGCAGAGCATCAGGTTCCTACTAGATTACTTCAGCCTATTAATATTCCTGAATGAAAATGGGATTGCATTACAATGGATTTTGTAACGGGGTTACCATTGTCAGCAAGCAAGAAAAATGCTATTTGGGTGATTGTTGATCGATTTACAAAATTGGCTCATTTTATAGCATTCAAAACTTATTGGTCACTCTAAAAACTTGCTGAAGTTTACATTCGAGAAATTGTGAGATTGCATGAAATTCCTATGTTAATAATTTTTGATCGGGGTCCGCAGTTCACATCGAGATTTTGGAGGCAGTTGCATGAATTACTTGGTACTCGACTCAACTTTAGTACAGCTTTTCATCCGCAGACCGATGGACAATCTGAACGAGTTATTCAAACTCTAAAAGATACGCTCCGAGCTTGTGTCATTGATTTTAAATCAGGTTGGAAACGTTATTTACCGTTGGTTGAATTTGTATACTATAATAGTTTCCAATCAAGTATTCAAATGGCTCCGTATGAAGCTTTATATGGTCAAAGATGTCAATCACCTTTGTGTTGGTCAGAATTGAATGAAAGAAAGATGATTGGGCCAGAGTTAATTCAAGAAACAGATAATACTATTAAGAAGATTCAAGATAGACTGAAAGCTGCTTTTAATAGACAGAAATCATATGTAGACTTAAAACGTCGAGACATTGAGTATTTTGTCGGAGATAAGGTATTTCTTAAGTATAGCCTTCGAAGAAAATCTTGAGATTTGGTCGAAAGGGAAAGTTGAGTCCTCATTTTATTGGGTCGTATGAGATTGTGGAAAGAGTTCAGTCAGTTGCCTACCGTTTAGCTTTGCCTCTAGAATTACAGAAGATTCACGATGTTTTTCATGTTTCAATGCTTAGAAGATATAGATCAAATCCCTTTAATGTTATTTCGACAGAAGATATTGAAATTCGACTTGATTTGACATATGAAGAAGAACCGGTTGAGATATTTGCTCGAGAAGTAAAAAAGTTGCGTAATAAACGAACACCATTAGTGATAGTATTGTGGCGAAGTCATAGTATTTAAGAAGCAACTTGGGAACCGAAAGAAATAATGAGATCTTAGTATCCCCACCTCATTTCAGGTAAATTTCGAGGACGAAATTTATTAAGGGGTGAGAAATGTAATGACCCAAAATTTACTGTTATCGAAAAGTGTATTTTTAGGTCTCCGTTTTCACAAAACGGATTAGTTGTGTGGTTAATTAGGTTTTGACTAGGTGAATTAGCTTGAATTAAGATTAATTAGGTATATGGACTAGATTGCAAATAGAATAAAAGTTGAATTATAAAATATAAAAAATTTAAGGGACTAAATAAATAATTAAACCAAATAGTGACAAGTGCGTGGTAATAGTGAAATATATGTGGCAAAATAAAATACATACATTTGTAATAAACATATATACTTACTTATTATTTAAGAAAATATTATTATATTATTATATTATATTATATTATTATAAATATAAAATAAAGAAATAAAGATAAAAAAGAACTAAAAAGAACAAAGTAAGAAACGAAAACAAAGAAGGCAAAGAAAGAAAGAAAAAGAGATAGAAGAAGGGAGAAAATTAGGGTTTTAAGGTTTGAAGTTTAATTGGTAAGTCAATTTAGCTCATTTTCTTGTAATTTTGATATTTTTGGAATCCTAGAACAAAATATTCTTGATTTATGTTGAAATTTTAGAACTTAGTGAATTTTTAGAAGTTGTTCATGTTAAATAAATTGAAGTATTAGGGGTTAAATTGATAGAATTTCAAGTTAGAATAAAAATATGGATTGAATTGTAAGTTAAATTAAAAGTTTTGAGTAATAGGGACTAAATTGAGAGAATTTTGAAATTAGGAATTTATGGTGAAATTAGAGAGTTAAATTTAGTTTTAAGTGGTAATTGAATGAAGATATGGAATTAGTTTTGTAGAAATAAAGTTAGTATTAGTTAGGGACTAAATTGGAATTTAGGCAAAAGTTGAGTATAAATTGAAATATTTAATGTGAAATTGTGATGTATTGATAAATTTCAATTGTTTCGATTTCTGTAGCTAATGTTGAGCCGGAGACCTTGGCTAGAAAAGGAAAAGACAAAATTAACAAGGAGTAGCTCGAGAATTCTGGTTTGTATTTCTATAATCCGAATATAATAATTATTTGATGTATTTATTACTTAATATGCATGGTAAGTGAAATTGAGGTGAGTATTGATATTGTGGTATTGAATTAAATTCATGAGTATATGTGATTGTTGATATTGAATTGAATATATGTGAATTTGTGATTGATGAAAATATTAATTGTTATTGAAATGTGAAAATATTGAATGTATTTAAAAAGTGAATTGAAAACTCTATTAACTGTATCAGGCTGAGTCGGATATAGTTGGCATGCTATCAGATTGAAAGAGTTAAGGGATACTTCGACCTTGAGTCGATGAGACACTGAGTGTCATATTATTACTTCGGATAAATTCGATGAGGTACTGGGTACCAACTTACTTCGGCATAGCCGATGATACACTGGGTGTCACTCTATTACTTCAAATTATCCGATGAGGCACTGGGTGCCATACTGGTGTGTTTTGGTTGGATCTTTGTATCCGCCAAAGTCCGACTCTTGTTAATAGGGGTAAATAAATAAATTGGCAATAAGGTTGTTATTGAATTGTGAATTTGAAATTTGATATTGAATTGAATTGTGCAAATGAATGTATGAACCAAGAGTTCATAAAAAGAGTTTTGCTATTGCCAAATGTTTTGTGAATCAAAGTGAGAAAATTTATTTGAATTAGTTATTGATGAAAAATGAAGATTAAGTGGATGAATTGAATTATTGATTGATTAATGTTTACATATGGTTCAATGTGTATGTTTTATAATATTTTTTTTTAAAGTATTAGGATTATAGAAATACCATGAGGTTTATACTTAGCGTATGGTTTGTTTTTGTGCGCAGGTTAGGTTAAAGTTTGAACGTTGAATCGGCATCCAAGGCCGATCCCGAACTCATTGTGGTGAAGTACATTTCTTTTTGGTAAATGACATGTACCTAGGATGTTGTGTTTGTCATTTTGGGAAATGTTTGTAAATAATGTTGAAATATGATAATGGTTGGTTAAATATATGAAATGTTAAAGTTATCAAATGATAAGTTTAATGGTAAATTTGTATGAAATTAGAATTGATTTAAATGAGTTTTTAATTGAATTGATTTGGTTAGTATATGAGAAATACTTGTAAGAGTATATTGGTTAGGTACTTAGGTTGATTAGTTTGATATGTTTTAAATATATTTGAATGTGTTTTGGATTGGTTGAATGTTTGGTTTTTGTGTTGCTTGAGGTTCAAGATTGGCAAGGTTGGTAAACTTGATGTATAAGGCTCATTTTGAGTCCACACGGCCTGGCACACGGGCGTGTGATCAAACCGTGTGAGACACACGGCTTATACATGGGCGTGTGTGCCTTAGACCTAGGAAAAATTTTAAGATTTCACGAAAAATTCTCTGAGTTTCTGATTGAGTCCTGATTTGTTTTAAACACGTGATTTGGGCTTCGAGGGCTCAATAAAGGGGCATTATGATTAAATTATGATATGTATATTATATTATTATATGATTATTCGTATTTGTTCTGAAATGTCCGATAATGCTCTGTAATCTTGTTTCGGCGATGGATTAGGGTTAGGGGGTGTTACACTTAGCATCTTTTATGATTGTTACCTTGATAGACACATTATGATAAAGATCTCAGAACTTTGCGCATCGACTTGGCATTCAAGTACTCCTCACTAAGAGCAAAATCTTGGTTAGAGATGCCACACATTCAACATAAAAATCAAATAATGTTTCATCTTCTAACATTTTCATATTCTCAAACTTGTAGTTCACACTGGTAGTCCCATCATGTGTTGTTTTGAGAAATGGTCCAAGATAGTGCATTTTAATATTCCTCTAAGTTCTTAGTGATACAATTCGTTCAAAATGCATTTAAAGACTTGATGTTGTAATTAGTAGTTTTATTGTCCTCAGTGGTCCAAGTGGCCTCTAGTTTGGGAAAGCTAACACCATTTACCACGGCAATAGATGATTCTCATCCAGTAAAAACACATCTCATGCTTTCTAATCTATAGGTTTGATGAACCTTATACGTGCTTTCCAATAGGCACAATTTGACCCATCGAGCATGGGCGGTCTAAAGATTGAACTTCCTTCCATGTCTCAGCAAATCAACAAGATCTTCACCAAATTCACCTAGTGTCTACTTTTGATACCAATTGGAGTATTGAGTTGTTGGTACAATTGGGTTTTTTTTCAAGTTGTCAATGAAAAAAAAAAATGAAGATTGGAAACATAAAATAAAGAACACATCTAATTAGTTACGCAGTTTGAGTTGAATTTTACATTTATGAAACCTTGTCCAACGAGTAATACACTATAACCTCAATAGTATAAGAGATGATTTAAGCTCAACTCACTTACACTCATAGCAACCTCACTCTCGTACAATTATAAAGGTTAAACTCTTCCACTAAGACTTTCCCATGTGAAAGCTTAGTCCAAACTAATTGAACAATATGTTTACAACATAAAATCAATCACAAATGTTCCTAGTAATAAACATATTAGCTTTCTAATTTGCACACATAAAACATAAAAACATGTCTCCTTTAGATAGGCATTTTGTAAACCAAGCTAATATGATTGGCTGTTAAACTCTTCATTTTTCTCCAATCAATCTTGTTATTAAATAAGTAGGGATCCTCTTCCATTACACTTTTAATTACGTATCTCAAATAAAGAAAGCTAATCACATTAGATCACTTCGAGTTGTCCTTGTTAACTCAATTCTTTCTTCAAATAACCATGAAAGTTGATGCATATAAAATCCCTTAAAAAATAAATAAAACAAATTTATGAAGTCAAAGTATGCCATCACGTCCATAAAATCTAACATCATATACCAGCTGATGAAAGTCTATAGGTATATGATTAATAATTAATCAAATGTAGTTACTAGAAAGTTCTACTAAACATAATATATAAAATTTGTATGGGTAATGGTTAACTAAAAGATATTGGAAAACTCCTAAAATTAAACAAGTCAAACCACCTAAACCGTGAATTATGTAGCAATCAGTTGACACTACCATGTATTAATTCTTTTTTATGGAATCACATGGCAGAGAGTATGAAAACTAACCACTTTATTTATTATTAAAAAACATAATTATTTTTTTTGCATTTTAATTTTATAAAAAAATCGTTTTAACTCTCTTTTAATTTTTCTTTTTTTAAAATTTTTTTTAAACTTATATTTTCTGTCAAATCATCTTAAAATAGATAAAAAGTTGATATTTGTTAACTTTATTGACGTGGCATACACTTGGATTGTCACATAGATGGCACGTAACATTTAATTAATTTTTCAATAATTTTAATGATTTTTAATTTTAAAGAATAGTTTTTATAATTTTAAAATTTTAAAAATTAATTATTGATGTGTCACTCATGTGATAATCTATACGTATGTTAATAAAGTTAACAAATATTAAATTTTTTATTTTTATGTGATTTGATAAAAATTATAAATTTAATGATTGAAAAAAACGACAGACTAAAATGAATATTTTTAAACTCTTTAGATGAAATAAATGATTATAAGAAAAAGAAAGTGAGGCGTTAATAAGGGATATCCCATTAATAGTTTAATATGATTGAGCTAAATTGAATGTGGGTGACCTCATGCTCTAATTGTTTTTGGAATAACTCTAATTGTTATTTAAAGATGAGATTATTGTATGGAATCTTTCCGTTATCAAAGTTAAATACCAAATAAATATATGTCAGTCTCTTAGTACTTTTACAAGTCAAAAGTTTGACAGGGAAAAGATCTAACATGTAGTAACTCTATTGACTTGCCATCATGAAAATGATCAATAGAATAATTTTTTAAGGATTGATATTTAATATTTTAACTGTAGAATGGCACCTTTTACTAGATATTTTTAATGGGTAAATATATTTTTTAGAAAGGGTTTAAAATAATTTTATGTGCAAGACAGTTGGAATGTTGATTTCTTCTTTTTTTTTTTCTTCAGTAAATGAAATGTTGATTTTCACTTTAATAATGATTTCATTAAATTTGGTAATTAAAAATCCTTATATTTAAGTGACATGGAAAATTGGAAATGTTAACCAACGCCTTTAAAGTGGTATACATAAAAATATAGTAAATAAATAAATGACTTCAACTTTGAAATAATGTATTATATTAGCTATGGATTTTAATTTTATGTAATTTTATATATTTAATTTTCATAAATTATTAAAATTATTATCGATATAATATTAGTTTATATTTGTATCTTGTATATACAAACATTTGTATTTACTCAATATAAAAGATTGATATATTTATTTTTTAAATTCATAATATTGAATTAAAATTAAAATTTTTTATATTTATTTGAATCACATTCGAAGTATAATCTGACAAAACTATCCTTATAAACTTTAGTTAAGAATAATATATTAACTAATCTTGAAAAGAAACTTAAAATATTTTGATTAACCAACAAGTGTTAGGTGTAGTGATAACACAAATTATACTATTAAGAGAAGTATAAGTTCAAACATTGGAGATAATATTATTACAAAAAACCACGAATTTTAACATAACAATAAAATGGACATGTATAATAAAATAAAATATTGTGATTAATAAAAAAATTATTTTAAATCAATTAAAGAACAAATCCCAAAAAGAGCATATTGGGTTGATGAGGTGGGTAAAACAGTTTTTTGAAATGAATGAAATTGGAAGCCATCTGTGTTTAGGGGCATTGCACCTGGCGCAACCAAAGCTTTGCATGTGGCAGTTATCACCCCCAGAATTTATTTATTTATTTTATCATTTTTTTTAACTCTAAGCAAAAAAAAAAAAACTTAATTATTAAATTTATTTTAATTATGTAAAATTTCAATTGGCTTCTCTAAATTCTAGGTGCCGCCCCCTTCATCCAAACACCGAAAACCCACACACATGATTTTAGATTTTCCATGTTAGAGGAGAAAAGGGTCAGATGGTTTTAATTTAAAATTATGAGAAAGAGTGGTTCAACATGTGGTCACCCCATTGTATGAAAGTAATTTAATTTTCCATAGGGTTTCTTTTTATGTTTATCCATATATCTCTATCGCTCACATGAGGTTTTGTGTTATACTATACCATGTAAGTTTTGTTTTTTTTTTTTTTTTTGAGAGAATAACCCAAATAAGTTTATGTTCTATACACTTAATTGTTTGCTAATTACGGTTTAATTTCTTATTTAATACGTATACATTCACAAATATCTATAATTATAACAATAAAACTTACTAAAAACATGTGTATCCGTGTAGAACTATAAATTTAGAATATAGATTTGTGTTAAAAATAATATATACAAGGGTGAAGCCCAAACAAATTTTTAAGGGGGCCGAATAAAATTTTAATTTCCTATAGTCTATATCTTTATAATTTTTAAAGGATTAAATCAAATTTTTATAATTTTAAGGGGGCCAAAGTGCAATTTTACCTTTACTAATTTAAAATTTTTAAAAAAAATAAGGGGCTAAATATAAATTTTACATTTTAGGGGGATCGGTGCCCCTGCTAGCCCTCCCTAAATCTGCCCCTGAATATATAATAAATAATACAATGTATGATTTGAAACTAATTAATAATAACACATAAATACATGAACTTAAAATTACTAAATGAATTCAATTATTTATCACGGTGTTATCATCAATCCTAAGTTGGTGTCGAGTTAATTTTTGTACCATTTCAATTAACATTATTATTAATATATATACAATTGATGGAGGTAATAAAGTTTGTATAATAAAAAAAATGTATAAAATATTGAAATAAAACTTTAGTCGAGTGGTAATTTAAGGTTCTGCTAATTCAATTAATACTATTAATTATATTTCTCTAACTGAGTAGAAACAAAACTTTGTTGGTTGAGGACATTAACTGGATAAAAAATTATAAATAATATAGATGAATGGAAAAAAATAATATAAAGGATCATTATATATGTTTGACTAGTCTATCAAATTGTTAGGAACATATAAATGATCTTCTATTTTAAATGTATTTTAATAATTTGATAAAACTATTAGTTTGGTTCGACTTAAGTTAATAATGTATTCGTAGAGTAATAATGATATTCATATGTTATAATTATATTTAAGGTATGATTGCTCAATTACATAAATTTAACATCAGTATGTTTATGTTATATTTATGTTATTCCTTATATCATATAATCATATAATATAAAAAATCTAATATAAAATATTTGTTCAAACCTTCAAAAATAAAATATTTATTCAAGAACCAATACTAATTTTGTTAATGGAATATAATATATATTGACTGTCGAAACCATTTTTTTTGAAAACGAGAATCGAATATGGTTTTGAAAACAAAAATAAGAAGGGAGTCGCCACCGATCTTTATTAGGTGTGATCGGATCACCTTTGTTTTAATAAAACGTTTTGGTTTACTAAAACAGTGTTTTTGCTACGAAATTCGAGAAAACGGGTTCGGGAGTCGGTTACGTGCGAGTAAGAGTTAGCACCCTCGTCACGCCCAAAATTGGTACCAAATTGATTAATTAGTGTCTTAATGTCTAAAGTTGAAAAGTTGAAAAAGATTTTAAAAATATGATCTCTTTTAAAAATATTTGAATTTTCTCGAATTGGATATTAAGATTCTCTCGCTCCGAAGGAATAAAATATCACATCCAGCACGTTAGGACACGACAATTTAAATCCTCGAATTCGAGATCATCTCATGATTCCTGAGACTCATGCATTGAAAATATCAAAAGGATAATCGATGATTTGGACAAACGAAAAAACGAAACCCAGCTCGTTAGGGCACGATTTCTCGAATTTCCAATCATAGAATATTGCCTTATTTTGAAAGCTTTCCGTTTTTTGAATACTTAGCAAGTGCAACAATTAAAGGCATACATTCATTTTATTTGGAATAAAATACAACGATCTAAGTTAAAAAATGTGCTGGAGTTTAATGGATAATGCGATAGCATAATATAAAAATAGTAACAATCATGGAACAATAAACATAAAATTATACAATGAACTATAATAACATGACAATATAAATAAATGAATCATGGTGCATGCAATGGCAATAATCTCATATTATACAAGTACTAGTATTAATATCAGCAAACTAAAAAGCCAAATTTAAAAGAGTCCAAACGAACTTACACGAGTAAAATATAACGAGCTTTAAAATACATAAAAAACGAATAGTTTGAAAGGAAGCAAATTTGAAATCCTCGATATCCAATAATTTTTACGTAGAAAACAGCAATTAAAACAAAGTATATAAAAGTTTTACCTAAAAAAGATGTTATATTTAATAGTAATATATATATATATATATATGAATTTTGAAATTATATATAGAAATGGTGTTATATGATACGATTTGAAATAAAATTTATAAGCAATAAAGATCTAATAAAATATACGTACATAATATAATAATGCATGCAAGATATTTAAGGTACATGTAAGATTCTAAACAAATAATATATATGTAATAAAATGTTAGTAAATTAAAAGAATATAAGTAGCTTTAATTACAAAAGAAAAAGAAATTAAAAATTTTTCCTAAGTGTATAAAAAATGATTTAAAGAACATACCAAAAAAGTGTATATATAAATATATCTATATATAAAATATAAATAATAATGTGAAGAAAACTTAAAATAAATAATATATCAATTAAAATAAATAATACATGGAAGATTTTGTATAAAAAGTCTTAAAATAAACAATATATATATAGTCTAACAAAAATAGTATATAAAAACTCCAAGTAAATAATAAGAATAATAATACAATTTTTAAAGAAAAATAAATAAATAAACTCTTTAAACAGTTCGAGGACTAGATTGAAACCAGAATAAAAAATTGAGGACTAAAATTGCAATAAATTAAAGTAGAAATGGGCCAGGGACCATAAGGTCTAGCGCGTAAGCTTACGGGGACTAAATGGGTGAATAACCCAGCCCGTAATACGCTGCGTTCAAATGACCTAGACGCGGGCCAAAATTAAAATGCAATAGAAATAATATGGTAAAATTAAAAAAGGAAGAAATGCTGCTAAACTGGGATGAAATCAAAGGCGCAAGAAAGGGAGAGGGGGCCATCGCGCAAATATCCCTTAGAAGGGATATGCACAGTTTCCTAAAGCCAAACGGCGTCGTTTGCTTCTGCTATAACAGCCCTCCCTTTTTTTTATTTTTTGCCATTTGGTTGCCCTCCTTCAAAAATAAAACAGAGACCCTCTTTGTTCTCTCAAAAAAAAAAAAAAAAAAAAAAAAAAAAAAACCAAAAGGAAAGCAACCCTCTCTCTCCCTTTTTGTTCTCGACGTTTGGGCTCCCTCTGGCCGCACGTCGCACCACCGTGCCACCACCGCATCAATGGCCAGCGATGCTGAAGGCTGGATCTCTAGGCCCTCTTTTGAAGACAAGCTCCGACGACGGAGGGAGCACTCCGACGCTTTGATTGCGGAAACTTCGGTGAGGCTCTTCCCCCCTTTTTCTTTTTACTATTTTCTACTTGTAAAAAAGTTTTTTAAAAAAGACAATAAATATAAAAAATAAAAATAAAAATAACAGCGTTGTATGACAGAAAATAAACTCGGAAGGATTAAAATTAACCTTCTTTTTTTTTTATTTCTGATGGTTCGTCTTTTTGTTTCTTTTTTATTCCGAAAATCCCCTTTTGTATTGATTTCTCTGTTTTTGTCTTCAAAAAAAAAAAAGGTCCTCCTGCATTTACATTTTGTTGGGGGTTTTTATAACCCGATTTCAGTACATCTACTACTGTTATGTCACTTCTTCTACTGACTTTTTGCAGGATATGGGCGGTGGAAGGGCAGTGGCAGAGCAAGTGGAGTCAGAAGGCCCTAGGTGCACCGTACCTAGGGTTAGAAAATTTTGATTTTGGGTTTGGGCTTTTGAATTGGGCCTTAGTTGGGTTTGATTTGTGGGCTTAATGGGCCGGGCAAAATTGGGCTTGTACATTGACTATTCTAACGACCAAATTATGCATGCAACTGTTTCACAATGGATATAAATTGATACGCTATACCAAATTAGAACATTTTCTTATATTTATTAGTATAGGTGGTTTGTTAGAGAGAGAGTAAAAACGCGTCCTATAATGCATGTTTTCACTAAAAATTAATAATTTTATTTTTTTGTCAAATGGTTAAATATTAGTGTTTTTGTTCTTAAGTCCTGGGTTCGATTTCTTTCCTACTCATATTTGTATTTTTTTTTCATGTTGTTTCAAGTTTTTTTTTTTTATTTAAATTTTTAACATAGTAACTTTTTTGGTTAGATGGTTATAGGGGTGAGCGTTCGATCGAATCGAATCGAATCAAATGAAAAAATTTCGAGTAAATCGAGTTGACGAATCATATTTTATCATCCTAATTTGATTTGAAATTTTCTCGAATCGAGTCGAGTGAGATGGAATTCGAATCGAATCGAATCGAATATATTTGTTCGAGTTAAATTTTAAAAAATAAATTTGGGTCATTGTAACCATTGTTACCCATCGTAATAAAATTTTTCCACCTTAACCAAAATTTGTATTAACTTTCATCACCAAATAATTTATTTATTAATTTTTTATATACGGGTTAACTTCTTTGCTTGTTTAGTTGTTTCAATTATCTTCAGATTCTTGTCACTATGTATTTTGGAATTAAAAAATATATTAAATGTAAAAATGTAATTTTTTAATAAAAGCTATTTTAAAGATAAAATGTGAAATTGATACCAATATAAAAGTTTAATACGAATATTTTATGGCATAATTAATAATTTAATTTTAATATAAATATTCAATATGACTAAACAATTCAATAATATAAATAATATAAAATGTGAAATTTAATTTAATAATATAAATAGTAGATATAAATAAAATTATTACTATTTATGTTTAGTGATTTTTTTTTGGATAATTTTGATTTTTTATTTGAGAGTAAAGGGTGAGAAGTAAAAGTTTAGGGGGAAAATAAAAAGTTTTGGAAAATAAAAATTTGATGGAAAGTAAATAGGGGGGAGTAAAATTTTGAAGGGAAAATATTAAAAAAAAAATTGGAGGGGGGATGGGGTTGGGGTAGATGGGAGGTGGGATGGGAAGGGAGTAAAAGTATTAGGGGAAAAGTGGGAGGGAGTAAAAATTTTGGAGGAAAATAAAAAGTTTTGAGGGTTTTTAGGAGTAAAATTTTGAGAAAAAGTAAATGGGAGAGTAAAATTTTGGTGGGAAATGGATTTTGGTTAGATTGGGGGGTTGGGATGGGAGGGGAGTAAAAGTTTTGGGGAGAAAGTGGGAAGGAGTAAAAGTTTTGAGGAAAAAGTAAAAATGTTTGGGAGTTTAGGGTAAAAATGTAAAATATTATAGTTTGATATTTGAATTATTCGAGTTATTCGAATTCGAAAACTCAACTCGATTCGAACTAGAAAATTCGAAAAAAAAAATTGAGATGACTCAAATAACTCGATTCGTTTAACTCGAAATTCGAATTTTTTTTCGATTTTTTTGAGTCGAATTGAGTTTTGCTCACCCCTAGATGGTTAGATATTATTTTATCTTTAAGTCCCAAGTTCAAGTCCTTTTATAAGTTTTTTAATATGTATTATTTTATTTTGTTTAAAGCTTTTTTTAGTTAATGTTTATAATTAATAAATATATTGTTTTCAAGTTTTTTTAATTAATAAATCTTTTATTTATAAAATCAAATAATTTATATGCAATTATTTTTTAAAAAAATCAACTAATTCTTTTGATATATTTTTCTTTATATATAATATTTATATGTCAAATATTTATTTTCTCCACCTATATTATGGGTATGGTGATTTCTAATATGTATTGAAAAATAAATATTACACATAAATATTATATTTACTAAAAATAATGATATTTACAATAATTATTTGATTTTATAAATAAAAGAGTTATTAATTAAAAAGATAAATTTAAAATAAAAAAATTGAAAACAATATATTATTAATTATAAGCATTAATTAAAAATAAAAAATTTGAAAGAACATGAAATAAAAAAAATACATATTAAATGCTTATAAGATGAGCTGAATCCAGTACTCAAAAATGAAATCACAATTATTTAATCATCTAACCGGGAGAGCTAATATATTAAAAAAGAAGAAGCTTGAAACAACTTGAAAGGAAAATGCAAATATGAGTAGGACTTGAACTTGAGACTTAAGGACAAAAGCACTAACATTTAACCATCTAACCAAAAAAGATAAGTTGCCAATTTTTAATGAAAACACCTCCTATAGAGCACATTTTCAGTTGACATGGTTGAAAGTGCGTCCTACAGAGCGCGTTTTTACTTTTTCTCTCCAATAATGATGTAAATATAAAAAAAGACAACTAAATTTTTTAAATTTTATATAAAAAAAAGGGGCATATACCCATAAATTAACCCCTCTTCCCATAATTACTTATCATTTTTCATCTATCTTAGCAGCTTTTAACACTAATTTCAATTAATTAAATTAAAAGGTAAGGCTATTAATGTCTTCTTTAAAAAATAGATCTTTTTACGTAGCTTTAATGATCATTATTGTTTTATTAGATTAAAAATATTTAAAATTTGAATCATTTATTTTTCATAACAAAATTTAGTGTAAGTTTATATTGTCATTTATTTACACTCAATTAACATAATTTAATTATTATAGTTGATTGAGTCTTAATTCAATTGATATCTATGTTATTATTAAAATAGAAAAACATAAAGTTGGGTGTACATTTATCCTCTTATTTAAAGTTAGAAAAGTTTATAAATAATTTTAAACATTTTATAAAAAAAAATATTATACTCGATTAATTGCTGCATCACACAAAAAAGAAAATAAATTATATAATTCAAGAAATAATACACAAATATCATTAGTGGATCTATGTTGTTGCATGGAAATGAATTACTACGTGTTTGTCTGAGCATAAGCAAGATTCATGCACATTGCCACGTAGATGAACAGCCTACCTGCTTTTCCATGCTTTTTTAATCCTCTAAAAACTGGTAAATAAGGCAGACACAATATCAATTTATTAATGGTTAATACTACAAGAAGAAATGTTTTAAGTGCGAAGCGGGTTAAACTCCCGATAAATATATACACATATTAATGTGTTTCTGGTTGCACTACAAATACATATATTATATGGAAGGTATTATGGAGGGGCGGTGATGGTTTAGAGAGAGTAAGGCAAGGGATGATCCTTGCTCAAGACTCATCATAGCCGTCCTAATATTAATTAATTTTAATTACCATTTTAATTTCCTTGTTCGAGGCCATGTGAATGTGGTGGATTCCCCCAAGGAGAAATTCAATTGGTCACGTTACAATCTAATGTAAAACATGTGTTTAAGTCAACCTTTCTATTCATTTAATAAACGAGTTGATAATTTTGTTTATATATATATTTAGTGAATTATAATAATAGAATAAAGTTCAAACAACAAATACAAATAGTGCGATTCGAACTCAAATCATACTTGAAGCATTAAACATATTTGATTATCAGGTCATCATATGATATTTTTATTTAACGAATGCACAAAAACCTAACTAATCATAAATCATTTATTGAATACTCTGTTAATTTACAGTTATAGTTTTTGCCTTTAATCCCAAAATGGTGTTTTCGGCCTTTATCTCCATTCATTTCGAAATTTTATATAATATTGCACATATGTCAATTTGTACAAAATAAAAATAAAAAAATAAAATTTAAAATTATAAGAAGATATTAGTTATTAGGTCATTTTCTATAAATTTAAGAAACATAAACAATAAAGGCAAGGCATTTAAGTAAAATTATGGGGTGGAGCTGAACTTAAACCCGACACTGCTGCGAAATTTGATTTTCTTTAAAAAGTCGTCAGAGAATTTGAAGGGATTGAGTTAACACTCTTATGTGTATCCTAAATGCAATTTTTTAAATATCTTTTATTAAAAAATAACGGTATAAACTAATTGAGTTTTTTGTTTTGCTAAGATCTAATCTTTGATAATTTTAAATGTAAAAGGAAAATCTCTTTGACTCTAATCACTGGTTTACTCAAGGGAATCAACCAAACCTTCATAAAATATGGTTCAACTTAATCTTAACCGTAAAAACTGTAACTAATAAAATAAATGAGGGAATCAAATGTTAGCATAAGATGAGCAAAGTTTGTAGGGGAAACCATTAGAAAATTGAACACATGAGATAACATGGACAAAAACCTCTGAAATTACAGCTATATGGAATATTGAGAGACTTGCATCACAACTTTTGCATTTAACCAATAATTTCTTCCTCCTCATAATATCTAAATTCAAAACCACATAAATATATATGTTCAACGCCAACCCCCACAAAATAATTGAAAATGTGAACCCTAAACACAAGTCTAGGTATGCGCTAGAAAAAGAAAGAGACATCATATAAACATCTTTTTTTAAGAGTATCCACTTGATTTAAAGCCAATGAAATCATTTTTCCTTTTTCTTTTTCTTGTCTATATTGCATATTTAATATATAATCATCTAACTTACATCAAATCGAATATTAAAATGTGATTTTAAATTATAATTGTAAAAAAAACCCGCTCAAATTGTGTATTATAAAAATCTTAGCACATCATTTCACTCTATCACAACATTTGTTCAAGGGGACTTATGGCAATAATTCTGTCTTCAACAAGACTTTGAACATAAAATATCGTATTAAAACTTTATGAGACTTCTTATAGTTTCTTGATAAAAAAAAAGTTGCTTTTTAGAGTAATCTAAAATTTATAAATATATAAATTAATATATGGTAAAATTTTAATTTGACTCCTAAAGTTGATAAAATTTTGGTTTAATCCTTGTTAAAATTATATAAATATAAATTATTATAATGATGAAATTACATTTTATTTATTATAAAAAAATTACTCGAAACTAACACTTCAATTTAAACCACCTTCCATCATTACCTCCATAACTTTTTTGTCGACACCATCACTTTCTTAATCAAGACAAGAGAGTGTCTTGAAATGTTTGTTTTCATTGAAACCCTTTTAAGAGAAAAATCTATCTGAAGGTTTTTTTTTTTTTTTTTATAAAATTAATTCATCAAACACATCCAAAAATGGAAACGGTAGACTTTCAACTAATGGATATGTGAGTCCCACCCACTGACCATTTATTGGATCATAAGTCAGAAATTGGACCATATGAATAAAACGAAGAAGGCCCACCAAACAAATTTGAATTTTCCATGCACCAATACGTAATGCAAAGCATGATGCATAGAAGGGGAATACCATGTACAGGGTGTGTGCTCCATGTGAGAACCAATACCATGGACCAGCAGCGGTCCTTAGACCTTAAATGACCCTAATTATGGTCCCAAACCTATCTCCTTAGCCTAGGGAAGAAGACTTTTCACTCTTCACCACCTCAAGGCCACATGGATTGCTTGCCAGGCCCAATATTTTTGCAACCCAAAGATAATTGTTTTTTTTTCTAACTTTTAATGGAACTTTCGAAAATTAAAATTAAAAATTAAAAATATAAATATTTATATAAATATATTGTAGATATAATTATTCAATTTTAAGAATAATATATAAAATAATATTTAATACATTTCCAAAAGAGTTTTTAGACTTCATAAGCAGAGTTAGAGGTTGATAAATGTACTATAAGGGTATAATATAATATTAAAAATAAATATTTAAAAGAAAACACATATGATAAAATCTTTAAGATTAATTGTAGAATAAAAAAATATACTATCAATATACTAAATACTAACCCATAATATATTTATGTACATGTACAAATGTCCATAATTAACTTATTAAAAATTTCTACAATTTTCAACACAAGATAACGCAAAAATGGTACAAACATTTATTTTTCTCCCTCTAAATGAAATTATCATAACAGCTAGTTATTAAGTATGAGATGAATACAAAAACAACACAAGATATGAACACATTATTATTATTATTATTATTATTATTATTATTATTATATTCAATCACTTTAACAAACTATTTAATTATCATTAAATATGAATATGTCAAAATTGGTATGAAATAAATTAACTTAACATAAGAAATTTATTTGTAAATTTATCTATTTAAGTCACATGAATAATAGTATGAACATCAAATTGTTGCAAAAAATTTCATGAACACAACATAAAGATGAAATGTGTTAGAATCAACACAAAATAAATTGTAAATATGAAAAAATATAATAATTTTATATATAAAAAAAATGCAAACACGAAACCTAAAGTTTTTTTTATATATCTTTATAATAACTTAAACATGAGAAAATAATAAACAAAAATTTTATCTTTTTTCGAAAGTTATAGAAACAAAATTCTCTTCTTCATTTCTTTTGAATTAAGAAATAAATTCTTTTCTATTAGCTATTAAGGAATAACGTTTTAAGTTTTTTGTTGTATGGATTTTTCATAAATGAGGTGACTTTATAAATGTTATTTTCATATGCTATTCAAGTCTATTATGGCTTCTTTTTCCACTTTGTTGTTGCTTAACGATAGTTGATTGTTTCTTTCTTTTTTCTGTCTTTTTCTTTATTGTTTTTTTGTTGTAAGAGATATGATTCTAACATATTTGCGTTATTATATATGTTAACATCACTATTTGTCTTTCTGTCTTTTTTTTTTTTTTGTTGCTTTTTGTTGTAAGAGATATGATTCCTACATATTTGCGTTATTATATAGGTTAACATCACTATTTGATTAGTACTCATTAAATCTATTCTTATCAGAAAAAAAAATAAACTTCTTTTCTTTTTATTTTTTTTATTTAAAAAGCATTGTGCCGACTGTCAAAATTGTTATATAGTATGCAAATTAAAATTCTAATCATAATTCCTTCTATAAAAGGAAAAAGTGTTCATACTACTTCTATTTTTATCTGATTTCCAACTATTCTTTGGTAATGGACAAAGACATAAACCCACACTTAATCCAATTAGATCTAACAATCATTTTTAAAAATTTAATATTCAATAAATTTGAAATTTAAACTTCAATATCATTCTTATTTTAAGATTATGACTCATTATTTATACTCATGTTTTTTTTAAAGAAGAAGTTAAACATGAATTAACATCGCGACAATTTTTTAATTTTGTTTGTAAAATTAAAGAAAATATCCATTATTGTACCAAAATAAATATTTTGTTTATGTACGGACATTTCATGGAAGGTTGCTTCATACAACAAACTAGATAATTAGGGATCCATGTTTTACTCACAAACTATTATAATTATATTGTTCATGACAACATCTGAACAACCGATTCAATGATTGTTAACAGTCAAATTAACACGATCGTTAGGAATTATTGAGACTTTTAATTGTCTATGTTTAAATTGTTCAATTTCACATTCGAACAATTCTCAAGAAAATAAGTTGAGACAATTAAAGTGTAGAGAGATTTGATGGCATTTATGACATGCATGATTTTTGGAATGCACCTGTATAATAAATGATGTTTGGTTTGTGCTACAAATGAATCAAATTATATTAGAAAATTTATTTTTATCCTTTGGTCAAAATTGAGAAGAGAAAGAGTATTTTTAAATGACTTGCAACCTTATCTTTATCCATTAAGGATGAAATCACTTTAATCTTCGCTTGGGGTTGAAGGCTTGGATTTGAAATTCAGAACAGGATATTTTGCATGGATAAATGCTTATTTTTTAAATGATAATTTACCTTGTTTTTCAAGGAAGAAGCTGTTAACCTTGGCATATAAATAGGTTGTATTGTCACACATGTTCGTGTGCCAGTCGAGTGTTTTAAGGGTGTTTTCTATCAAGTATTGACTTGTTTTTGTTCTATATTTTTGCACTTTTGTATTAGATATTTTGTTGAAGAGTAATTGTGGTTTGTAAGTGAGGATTTTGGGAGAGTAATTATAACAATTGTGTTCATTGTTGGGGCTGCAATTAACATTGTTGTAAAAGTAGATTGGGCTTTAACCAATAGGTGATCCGAATTAATTGTTGAATAAAATCATTCACTGAGCGAGACTTCATAGAGTAGGATTGGGGAATCTAAACTGCATTAATCTCTCCTTGCGTTACTCTATTCTTTAAATATTACTGTTAATTGGACTTGTTCCAATATGTGTTGGAATATTAGTTAGGACATTGAATTAGGACAATTAGCAAACCAAAAGCTTTTTAGGATTTAATTGTCAATCATTAAACTTAATAGTTAAAGGACTTAATTAATGAATTTTGTGAATTGAAAGGCTCAACTTGATACAAAAGATTCGAAGGGACTTAATTGATTTTATTGGACTTTAAGGCTTATTATACCATTAAGTATTATTATTATTATTATTATTATTTTTAAGAAGTGAAAATCACCAACAATATTATGAGTTAATGTAATACCCTTAACCCGTAACCGTTGCTGGATTAGGGTTAAAAGGCATTACTAATCATATCCGAACATTTCATATCATTTCACAACCAAACATGTCAATTCACATTCATATAGTCCCTTATATAGGTCAAGGAGACCTTCAAATGCTTTAAAATAGGGCCGGGACTAAACCGAACACACACAAAAATTTCTAAAATTCAAACATTTTTCTAAGTTATAGAGGTTACACGCCCATGTGGGTAGGCCGTGTGCCTCACACGGCCTCGGACATGCCCATGTGTCCAAGTCGTGGCAAAACAGGGCATACCTACTGACTTGTCCACACAGCCCGAGACATGCCCGTGTGCCTTACCCGTGGTTGACACTAACTTGCACCACACGGCCAGTCATGTAACACCCCTTACCAGTGTTCGAAGCCGGAACTGGATTCGAGACATTACTTAACTCAACTTGCTTACACATGACGTTTCGGGCTGTATAATTTCGTTTCGTCTTAAAAACTTTCCATTCAAACCCATAACATACTCATCCTGGGCCTACGAGGCCTTAAACATACTTCCAAAAGGTTTCGAGAATTAATCGAAAACTTTTATGCATTTAGAAAAATTTTGCCTAAACAAAGGCCACACGCACGTGTGAAATGGGACACGCCCGTGGGGGCAAGCCGTGTGGTCACACACGCCCATGTCCCTCATCCGTGGTCGACACTAACTTATTTCACACGGTCGGACACACGCCCGTGTCCCTTACATGGCCTCGACACACCCGTGTCTCAGCTCGTGTGCCAAAACCTTCGTATTCTGTTTATGACGTCATCATCTCACTAAGGTTACACGGCCAAGGCACATGCCCGTGTCCTTAGCCCGTGTGTCGAATTAAATTCCCAATTTCAAGTGCAGACTTCACACGGCCTGGGCACACGCCCATATCCTAGGCCGTGCCTCCCACACGGCTGAGACACACGGCCGTGTCTCTGCCCGTGTGTTTACTACTGAGCATACTGACTTGCAATTCTAGCATGCAAAGGGACACACGACCGATCAACGCGCCCATAGGGCTGACTGTCACACACGGTCTAGACACACGCTCGTGTGTCTACCCGTGTGGACAATTAAATGGCTATCTACCAAGCCATTTGCCACCCTATCAAGTAATCACACTGATACCAAAACATTTCAATATATAAGATGACCAAATGGTACCTCTATGAACTCAAAAAAAATCACTACATCCTCAAAAGCATACACTTCATGAAATTCATCTTCATTAAACATAAGAATTAGCCAAGTATTGGCCCAACTTTAATGACCATTTACAAAATGAATTGGAACAACCTTAGTAGCCAACACATTTAGCTTACCAATATGACATAACAAAATACTCAAATCCTATACATGCCATATTCAAAATAAATCCAATTTAACTATACCAAATCGTGGTTGATAGTGTGATCTCCAATTCCGATGTTCGCGAATTCTCGAGCTAACTTTGCAATACTACAAGGAAAAAAGGCAATGAAAAGGAGTAAGCATAAAGCTTAGTACGTTTGCATGGAAATAAATGGCAACAATAAGCTCACAATATAATCCATCCATGGCAATAATTAACCATACACAAGTCATAGGGTTCTTGCCTATTTATACATACTCATACTCGCCCTTATCTAGCACATACCATGCCACATATAGTAATTGTTTCTTCATGAATTACTCACGAGTACCTGTGTTAACTCAATCACATAACTTTAGTAAAATCCTCTTCACTATTTCTAAGCTAATCAATTCATCCTGATAATTCACTAGGGATACTCAAGGATGTATATTCATAAACATTAACATAACACGAAACCAATGCCACATCCCAGATGTGGTCTTACGTGGGGTCATTTCTGAGTGCCGATGCCATATCCCGAATATGGTCTTATACGGAATCACAATTCGATGCCGAGGCCATGTCTTGGACATGGTCTTACACGGGACCTTGTTCATCTCATAACTTGATGATAGCATTTTCACACTTATTATAGTCATTCCGGGACTTCAACATTTCAACATTTATCATCTTTCTCATATAACACTAATATTCAATTTCATAGAATGCTGTTATAATATCAACCATTCTCAACATGCTAGCATAAATATTGAATCATCACATACAAACTTACCTCGATTTCAAAATAAGTTAGATCGTCGATCTAGTCCGAGACTTTATTCTTTCCCCGATCGAGGTGGACTCTTGGTTCTTCTTGCTCTATAATAACAAGTTAGCTCATTTTAATCATCACATTAAGAAATGTATTTCAAAAATTATTCTTTGGCAAAATTACCATTTTGCCCTTAGACTTTGGCAAAATGACCATTTTACCCCTAGGCTTGGAAATTAATTCTAATAAAATTTCTACCTTTAATGAGCCTAGGTGAACATTTATTTCTCTTATGGCTATCATCAAAATTCAACATTTCACACATTTACTACAAACTTTATAACCTTTACAACAAGGTCCAATTAGGTGTTTTCATGGGAACACCTTTCACAAAAGTTGTTCATTTAACAACTAAGACTCATTTTCTTCCATAAAAATGCAGCAAATAACAATGAAAGCTCTCATGGAAAATCTCTAAACTCTTCACCATATCACAAATTAGTCCCCTCTTTAGAAAGCTTAAGCTTTAGGGGTTCTAAAAGTACAATTATCATCAAGAAAAACCATTAAAAACACTTACTTGTGAGGAGATAAGTTTGCTGAAAGTTTTGAGCTTTCCAACCCTTGTTTGCTGCCAAACTTTGATGGTGATGTAGAGAAGAAAAGATGATACTTTTCTTTTCTTTATTATTCTTTTATTTTATTCATTAATCACCTAACACCACCAAAATTTGCCTAATTTACTTATCTTGTCCCCCCTATGGCCGGCTATGTCCTTTAGATTGGTCTAATTGCATATTAAAGGCTTCTAATTAAAAATTCCATTGCTATTTGGCACCTCTAGCTTATAAAATAGAACATTCGCACTTTATGCGATTTATTCCTTTTTCATGATTAAGCAAGAAATTGCTAAAATTAAGACACCAAAATTTTCATACACTTATACCATCACATTCTAACTCATAAAATATCATGGAAATAATTTTCTCTAACCTGGGATTAGTGATCCCGAGATCACTGTTCTGACTAGCCTCTATATCGGGCCGTTACAAGTCACACGCCCGTGTGTCCAGCTCATGGTCGAGTCTGACTTAAATCAAATTACAAACTCGAAAGACACGGTCGGGCCACACGCCCGTGTGCTCAACCTTGTGGGTAATTATAGGCCATTTTCAAGGCCAAATTACCATCCACACTTTGAAATCATTTATAAGCATCAAACCAATACCAATTCATGCTTCAAATGCAATCAAGATATAACAACACATGCACCAAATAATCATCAACTACATCATTTATTTCCATACTCAATTCCTACTCAATAAATCCATCCAAAACACCAATTTTCACAACTCAAATCATATAAGCTAAGCATCATTTAGTCATGCCAAAAATTCACACTTAAAACACCATTTTCATCAACTAATTCTAGCATGAAATATACCAATTCCAATCTCACTATATCATACCACGATCATCATTTTCATAGCATCAAGTATAAACCAACAAAATTCAACTTCCAAGCCATATCACATGGCAAGGTTTATACAACTCAAAACATACTACATTAACTAGCCTATACATGCCATATCATCCATAGCTAATTTACTCACTCAACCATTCATAATTCCATACACCATTACATCAACCACAAACGTTCAATACATACCTTAGCCAACACATAGGTATTCAACATCCATGCTACTTAATGCTCGATATTAGATTTCAATCAACCTTTGTTATTCATTTGATTTAATCGCACACTTAGTGCCAATTTCGTAACTGAAGTAAAAATGTCATCGCATGCTTAGTGCCTGTACTTTAAACCGAACGTATCTCGGTATAGCACACACAGCGCCAAATGAATAAGCCGAAGCTTCTATTACTTCGCACATACAGTGCTAATCATATCTGTCTCATTTCTAATATCGCACACTTAGTGCCTCATTGATCAATTTCATACATAACATTTCTATTTCATTAACTATACAATCAGTCATTTCTCATCACATAGATATAAATTTAACAACTTGTATTATATCCGAACTTACCTCGGATGTCAAAATACCGAAACTAGCCGATCAATCGAGTACTTTTTCTTTGCCTCGATCTCTATCCGAATCTCTCCTTTCTTGGTCTATAAATATTCAAATTTAACTCATTCAATCACCAATTCATTCAATTTAGTCCAAACACACATATTTAGGGCATTTTACAAAATAGCCCTCACATTTTCATATTTCGACACTTTAGTCCCTAATTCACAAAATCACAAAATACACAAAATTTTACTACACCATGCTTAGTCCAAATTATCCTTAGTCTCATACAAGCCCATATATTTCATTTATTTCATATTTTAGTCCCTCAAAATATTATTTTCACAATTTAGTCCAAATTACTCAATTTCACCAAAAATTCAAAGACAAAACATGTTAATCTTTCACATATCTTTCATATTTCATCATCAACTATCACAAAGCTCAAACATTCATCAATGACATATCTCAAAATCACCATCAATTTCTAAAATTAAAGCATGGGTTAGCTAGAACACTAAGCAACGATCACAAAAACGTAGAGATTATCAAAAATTGTGTCAAAAACATACCTCAATCAAGCTAAGCCCTAGCCGAATATCAAAAAGCTTCAAATGGTTTTCTTTTGTTCAATAATCAATGAAGAAGATGAGAAAATAGCTATTAAAATTTTTTTGTTTTATTTATTAAACATTAATTAAACAATTTTCCAAAATAACCTTAATGATATAACACCAAAATCATCCATTTAATAGCCATTATTGTCCATCCATTCTTTTAATGGTTTAATAACAACATAAGGGCTTCTCATTTAGAAAGTCATGACAAATAAACACTTGAACAATCAACACTCAGCTTTTACATTTTATGCGATTAAGTCCTTTTTCTTAATTCGGCACACAATCAATCAAATTTTCACACAGAACTTTCACACATGCTCAATCACATATTATGAACACCAAAAATAATATTAAAATATTTTTCTGACCTCGAATTTGTGGTCCCAAAACCACTGTTCTAACTAGGGTCTAAACCGGGCTGTTACAACTCTCCCCCCTTAGGGATTTTCGTCCCCGAAAATCTTACCAGTGAATAGATGTGGATATTGCTCTCTCATAACATCTTCAGGCTCTCACGTAGCCTCTTCAGCTCTGTGTTTGTGCCACAACACTTTCACTAAAGAAATCTTCTTGTTTCTCAACTCTTTAATTTCACGTGTCAGAATTTGAATCGGTTCTTCACTATACGACAAATCTGACTTAATTTCAACCTCAGTAGGAGCAATCACATGTGATAGATCAGATCTGTATTGTCGAAGCATTGATACCTGGGACACATTATGAATCTTTTCTAATTCAGGTGGCAACAACAATCTATAAGCAACCGGTCCAATTTGTTCAATAATGTCATACGGCCCGATGAACCTTGGACTCAGCTTGCCTTTTCGGCTAAATCAAAGTATTTTCTTCCACGGAGACACTTTCAAAAACACTTTGTCACCAATATCAAATTCAATATCTTTCCGTTTCAAGTCTGCATATGACTTCTGTTGATCTAATGCTGCATTCAAACTGTCACGAATCAATTCACTTTCTGCTCAGTCTCTTTTATCAAATCAACCCCGTGAATCTTATTCTCACTCAGCTCAGTCCAATACAATGGAGTTCGATATTTTCGACTGTAAAGAGCCTCTACGGTGCCATTTTAGTACTAGATTAAAAATTGTTGTTGTACACAAACTCAATCAACGGTAAATATTTTTCCCATGTGTTCTCAAATTGAAGAATACAACATCTCAACATATCTTTGAGAACCTGAATGATCCGCTCAGACAGACCATCCGTTTGCAGATGAAATGCAGTACTAAAATGCAACTTTGTGCCTAAAGCCTCTTGTAATTTCTTCCAAAATCGCGAGGTAAATCTCGGGTCTCTGTCAAATACAATAGATAGTGGCACCCCTTGCAATCTCACAATCTCAGTAATATACAATTCAGCTAATTTATCAAGTGAATAATCCATTCTCACCAGAATGAAATGAGCTGATGTCGTCAATCTATCAACTATCACCCATATTGCATCTTTCTCTCCTGGAGATAAAGGCAATCCCGACACAAAGTCTGTCGTGAGTCTCTCCCATTTCCACTCAAGAATCATAATCGGTTGTAACAAACCGGATGGAACCTGATGTTCAGCTTTAACTTGTTGACAAACCAAGCATTTCGAAACAAGCTCTGAGATGTCCCGTTTCATACCATGCCACCAAGAAAACTGTTTCAGATCGTTATACATTTTCATACTCCCTAGATGAACAGTCAAAAACTATTGTGAGCTTCATTCAAAATCAAATGAATCAACTCTGAATTCCTCGGAACACAAATCCAATCTCTGAATCTCAAACAATCATCACTATCAACTCAAAATTCTGAATCGGCATTCAATCCACACTGATCTCGTTTAGCCATCATTTCAACATCACTTTTCTGGGCATCGCAAATCTGACGTACGAATATCGGCCTCACTTTCAACCCAGCCAAAACTGAATCATCATCACATAGATCTATCTGAGTACTCATAGCTCGCAAAGCACATAAAGACTTTCGACTCAAGGCATCAGCAACAACATTAGCTTTGCCCGGATGATAGTCAATCACAAGTTTGTAATCTTTCAACAATTCTAACTATATTGTCTGTTGCAAATTCAATTCTTTCTAAGTCATCAAATATTTCAAACTCTTGTGATCAGTAAAAACATGACATTTCTCACCAAACAAGTAGTGACGCCAAATCTTCATTGCAAATACAATCGCAGCTAATTCAAGATCATGCATCGGATAGTTCTTTTCATGCGACTTTAACTGCCTCGAAGCATAAGCGATGACTTTGCCTTCTTGCATCAGAACACAGCCCAAACCATTCAATAAAGCATCACTGTAAACTATGAATTCTTTACCCGATTCAGGTTGAACTAACACGGGTGCCTTTGTCAACAATGCTTTCAACTATTCAAAACTCTGCTGATACTTTTCTGACCACGCGAATTTAACATCTTTCTGTAGCAACTTCGTTATTGGAGTTGCAATCATCGAGAAACCTTTCACAAACCGTTTATAATATCTTGCTAGTTCTAGAAAACTATGGACTTCAGACACATTTCTCGGAGGCTTCCATTCTAAAATAGCTGAGATCTTACTCTGATCAATTTGTATTCCCGCAATTGATACAATATACCCCAGAAAACCAACCTCAAGCAACCAAAACTCAAATTTTCTAAACTTTGCATACAATTGCTTCTCACGTAGAGTTTGTAACACAATTCTCAAGTGCTCGGCATGTTGTGTCTCATAACATGAGTAAATCAGAATATCATCAATGAACACCACAACAAAACGATCTAAATATGGTCTGAATATCCGGTTCATCAAATCCATAAATACTGTTGGAGCATTCGTTAGTCCAAAAGGCATAACTAAAAATTCATAATGTCCGTACCTTGTTCGAAAAGCAGTCTTCGGTACATCTGATCCTTTAACTCTCAAATGATAATAGCTCGATCTCAAATCTATCTTAGAAAACACTGTAGCTCCTTTCAGCTGATCAAACAAATCATCAATACATGGTAGGGGATACTTATTCTGTATCGTCACTTTGTTCAACTATCGGTAATCAATGCACATCCTCATAGTATCATATTTCTTTTTCAAAAACAGCACAGGAGCACCCTAGGGTGAGAAACTCGATCGTGCAAATCCTCTATCTGTCAATTCTTGCAACTGAGACTTCAACTCTTTCAATTCCGTCGATGCCATTCTATACAGAGCTATTGAGATAGGAGTAGTTCCTGGCACTAATTCAATTCCAAATTCAACTTCTCGTATCAGAGGTAATCCCGATAGTACTTCAGGAAACACATCTGGGAACTCACAAACTACAAGTACAGATTCACCTTTCTTTTCTGTCACTTTTGTACCAATCATATATGCAAGATAAGCTTCGCAACCCTTTTTCACATAGTTCAAAGCTTTCATTGAAGATATAACAGTCGGTAACCCATTCAAATCACTAGATTCAATTCAAACTATTTCACCATTCTGAATTCTTAAATCAATACTCTTCCGTTTACAATTCACAATAGCATTATGCAAAGTGAGCCAATATATACCCAGAATGATATCAAATTTATCAAAAGGTAGCAGATCAAATTAACTGGAAAGTAAATATCTCGAAACATCAACAGACAATTCTTGCACACTTTATCAACCAAGACATATTTGCCTAAGGGGTTCGATACTCTAATCACGAATTCAGTAGACTCAATAGGTAGAGTCTTACTTGATACTAGATTCACACACACATAGGAATGAGTGAAACCTGGATCTATTAATGCAATCACATCAGTATCAAATAGAGTGAAAGTACCAGTAATAACGTCTAGAGATGACGTTTCTTCTCGTGTGCGTATAGCATAGGCTCGAGCAGGTGCTCTCGCCTCGGATCTCACAGTTGTATCTGTCGTCCCTTTCTGACTACCACTCACATTTCTGGTGTTTCTGGGAGGTCTACCCTTAGCCGTCATATTACTCGGTCTCGCATTCTGAACATTGTCTTTTTCAGCTAACTCTAGGCAATCTCGAATGAAATGATCTCGTGATCCACATTTATAACAAGTTCTAATATTGTACTTGCCCTAGCATTCTCCAACGTGTTGTCTTCCACACTATCTACACTCAGGCTTGTTGCTTTTGACACTTCCAATGCTTGATTAGGTCGAAATTTGATTTCTTGGACCAACACTTTGACTTGCACGATCTCTACCTTAATGTCCAAATGAAGCATTCGAACGATTGCTTGCATCTCTAAATCTCTTCGTCAAAGGTTGAGACGATTTACTCATCAATCTTTTTTTTCATCTCTAGCCTTAGAATCTGCTTTCTTCTTTTCTTTGTTAAGCTCTTCGGCTTTGCAAGCTCTTTCCACTAACACAAAAAATTCATTTATGTCAAGTATTTCAACCAACAATTTAATATCTTCATTCATCCCTTCAATGAAACGTTTGCACATAGTAGCTTCAGTTGAAACACATTCCCGTACATACTGACTTAATCTTACAAACTCCCGTTCATACTCCGCAACTGACATACGGCCCTGTTTCAGCTAAAGAAATTCTTTACGTTTCTGATCTATGAATCATTGACTGATATACTTCTTTCAGAATTCAACTTGAAAGAAATCCCAAGTGATTCTCTCTCTCGGAACCACAGATATCAATGTCTTCCACCAGTTATATGCCGTATCTCTCAACAAGGAAACAACACATTTAATACATTCTTCAGGAGTCAACAACATCTCATCAAACACTCGGATGGTATTCTTGAGCCAAAACTCAGCTCGCTCGGCATCATCATCAGCTGTGGCCCAAAACTCTTCGACCCCATACTTTCAGATTTTATCTACAAAAGGCTTATTCAATCGGATCGGATCTGTCACTTGTGGCACAAAAAGTACTTGTGGGGGTGAAGGTTGTGGAGCAGCCGGATTTATTCGAACGAACTCCGAGAACCACTCGCTCATCGTTCGAAAAAAGGCTTGCTTAGCCTTTCCCTCTTGACTACTATCAATAGGCCTAGATGTGGTCGGCACCGTCCCTTGAGCGGGAGCAGGTGCATTACTCTCTATATCAGTAGCAACTGCTCGATTGGGATCCATTTTCTATATAAAAACACATTTTTAACTGTCAGAATTCATCACACTATCACAATTATATATATGGCATGTATAGCTAGACTCACACGCACTATGTTAGTCCTAGAATCGACTAAACCGTAACTCTGATACCAATAAAATGTAACACCCCTAACCCGTAACCGTCGCTGGATTTGGATTAAGGGGCATTACTAATCATATTCGAACATTTCATATCATTTCACAACCAAACATGTCAATTCACATTCATATAGTTTCTTATATAGGTCAACGAGACCTTCAACATGCTTTAAAATAGGGCCTGAACTAAACCGAACACACACAAAAATTTATGAAATTCAAACATTTTTCTAAGTTATAGAGGCCACACGCCTGCGTGGGTAGGCCGTGTACCTCACACGGCCTCGGACACCCCCATGTGTCTAAGTCGTGGCAAAACAGGGCATACCTACTGACTTGTCCACACAGCCTGAGACACGCCCGTGTGCCTCACCCGTGGTTGACACTGACTTGCACCACATGCCAGTCACACGCCCGTGTGTCTAGCCCGTTGTCGAGTCTGACTTGAATCAAATTACAAACTTGAAAGAGACGGTTGAGGCACACGCCCATGTGCTCAATCATGTGGGCAATTATAGGCCATTTTCAAGGCCAAATTACCATCCACACTTTGAAATCACCTATAAGCATCAAACCAATACCAATTCATGCCTCAAATGCAATCAAGATATACCAACACATGCACCAAATAATCATCAACTACATCATTTATTTCCATACTCAATTCCTACACCATAAATCGATCCAAAGCCCCAATTTTCACAACTCAAATCATATAAGCGAAGCATCATTTAGTCATGCCACAAATTCACACTTAAAACACCATTCTCATAAACTAATTCAAGCATGAAATATATCAATTCCAATCTCACTATATCATACCACAATCATCATTTTCATAGCATCAAGTAAACCAACAACATTCAACTTCCAAGCCGTATCACATGGCAAGGTTTATACAACACAAAACATACCATATTAACTAGTCTATACATGCCATATTCAAATATACACATCTTTCAAAAGTACCAAAATAGTTAGCCGATAGTGTGATTGAGTCGCTGACGATCCCCGGATCCAAGCAAGCTTTAAAGAAACTGTAAAATAGAGAAACACATCACACAGTAAGCTTAGGAGCTTAATTAGTTAGTAATATAATACATTTTAGTTCTTTAACACAATTACAATATACAAAGATAATTCATCACATAGATCAACTCACAAATACTTATACCATATCGTCCATAGCTAATTTACTCACTCAACCATTCATAATTCCATTACATACCTTAGCCAACTCATAGTTATTCACCATCCATGCTACTCAATTCTAGATATTACATTTCAATCAACCTTTGTTATTTGTTTGATCTAATCGCACACTTAGTGCCAGTTTCGTAACTAAAGTAAAAATGTCATCGCACACTTAATGCCTGTACTTCAAACCAAACTTATCTTGGTATCGCACACACAGTGCCAAATCAATAAGCCGAAGCTTCTATTATTTCGCACACACAGTGCTAATCATATCTGTCTCATTTCTAATATCGCACACTTAGTGCCTCATTGATCAATTTCATATATAACATTTCTATTTCATTAACTATACAATCAGTCATTTCTCATTACATAGATATAAATTTAACAACTTGTATTATATCCGAACTTACCTCGGACGTCGAAATACCAAACTAGCCGATCAATCGAGTACTTTATCTTTGCCTCGATCTCGATCCGAATCTCTTCTTTCTTGGTCTATACATATTCAAATTTAACTTATTCAATCACCAATTCATTCAATTTAGTCCAAACACACATATTTAGGACATTTTACAAAATAGCCCTCATATTTTCACATTTTGACACTTTAGTCCTTAATTCACAAAATCACAAAATACACCAAATTTTACTAGACCATGCTTAGGCCGAATTCTCCTTAGTCTCATACAAGCCCATATATTTCATTTATTTCATATTTCAGTCCCTCAAAATATTATTTTCACAATTTAGTCCAAATTACTCAATTTCACAAAAAATTCAAAGACAAAACATGTTAATCTTTCACATATCTTTCATATTTCATCATCAACTATCACAAAGCTCAAACATTCATCAATGGCATATCTCAAAATCACCATCAATTTCTAAAATTAAAGCGTGGGTTAGCTAGAACACTAAGCAACAATCACAAAAACGTAGAGATTATGAAAAATTGAGTAAAAAAATACCTCAATCAAGCTAAGCCCTAGCCGAATATCAAAAAGCTTCAAATGGTTTTCTTTTGTTCAATAATCGGTGAAGAAGATGAGAAAATAGCTATTAAAATTGTTTTACTTTATTTATTAAACATTAATTAAACAATTTCCCAAAATAACCTTAATGATATAACACCAAATCATCCATTTAATAGCCATTATTGTCCATCCATTCTTTTAATGGTTTAATAACAACATAAGGGCTTCTCATTTAGAAAGCCATGACAAATAAACACTTTAACAATCAGCACTCAGCTTTTACGTTTTATGCGATTAAGTCCTTTTTCTGAATTCGACGCACAATAAATAAAATTTTCACACAGAACTTTCACACATGCTCAATCACATATTATGAACACCAAAGATAATATTAAAATATTTTTCTGACCTCAGATTTGTGGTCCCAAAACCACTGTTCCGACTAGGTTCTAAATCAGATTATTACAATTAACATATCAACCCCAATTTCAATTGAATTTCTATATAATAATGTTACTAAATTTACCTTTATTTAATATTATATATTCTAATTTGTATAATTTTCATAAATAATATATTTATGTACACGACACAACAAAATATTCATGTACATGATAAAATGTACAATTTTACTTAATTGGCTTATTAAAAATTTCTAAAATTTTCAACACGATAAATAATGCAAAAAATATAAAAAAATTAACTTTTCTGCTAAATTAAATCATTGTAGCAAATTGTTATTAAATATGAGATGGAAACACAAGGATATGAACACAGTATTATTTTTTAAACTGATTCACTTTAACAAACTACGTAAATATCATATAATATTAGTATGATCATGACATGAATATATGAATGTGTCAAAACTGATATGAAATGAGCTAACTTAACATGAGAAATTTATATGTAAATTTATTTATTTACACATGAAAAATAGTATGAACATGAAAATGTTGCAAATATTTACATAAACTGTAACCTCCCTAACTTGGTCTGGATATTAGACCCGAATTCAAAAGATTACATTAGCCACTGAAATGTAAGCTATTGGAGTTTTCAAAACAGTCATATTAAAACATTTTTTTTTAGAAAAAGACTTAATCTATTTTCAGAAAAATTTATGAGTTATCAAAATTAATTTAGATTAACTAACCTACATAATGGTGACCCCTTTTTGAAAACTTGATTAACTACTAGTTTATGTCTTACTCAATTTTAACTGTATCTTAGCAGTGGGAAAGTGATATCTATTTATGTTTTAATTAAAACCGGGGTTCATGCATAACTAATTGATATTCATAATTCGATGTCCTAAAATCAAATTAAATGTCTTACAAGTTATAAAAAAATTCAAATTATGTCCCATGCCACAGTTCAAAATTGAATAATATAGCTTCTGAATAATTAAAAGAACAAATAATAAATCTAAAATATATTATTAACTAAAACCGAGTTGAGACCCTCCGGATGCCATGTCTGCGTCCTAACTTGGTGGGTTATATGTAAGGATGGAAATTAAAGGGAGAGTGAGCTATGAAGCTCAGTGTGAGTTCCATCACAAGAAAACCAGTTCAAAGTAATAAACCAGGAATATAATAACAGTGTTCAGTACAGAAACTGTAACAGCCCAATTTCGATGAAATCAGAATAGTGCTTTCGGGAACGCAAATCTGAGCCGAAAATAAATTTATTTTTATTTTATTATATGGTCCGTATTATGATAGATATGGCATCTAAAAATTTTGAAAAGAAAACTTTATCGATTAGTGCTTAATTAAGAGAAGGACTAAATCGTATAAAATGCGAAAGTTGAATTCTAGTAGCTATAATGATCAAATAGCTATGGAATTCAAAACTAGAGGTCATTATATGGTAATTTGACCATTAATAAAAAGTATGTAGATATTTTTAGATGATTCATCCATGGAAAATGAGAAAAAGGCTAGTGACTAAATTGGAAAGTGAAAATAGAAATTAATTAAAAAGATGAAAAGAAAATAAAAATCATATTTTCTCATCTTCTTCCCCAAAATGAACATGGAAACCCTAAGGAGGAGGGAAGAAACTTTCATGGTAAAATTGGGTAAGTTTCCTTGGCTAGTTTTTAGTAATTATGATATTTTTGGAATCGGGATAGCCTAAACTATCTATTTGGGGGATCAATTTGAAAAGTTATCAAAGTATAAAAATTTGGTCAAGGATGTATATGCTGGAAATTTGAAATTGATGGTAGAAAATGAAAGATTGATGATAGATAAATAACTTTTACAAAGTGATTTTTCATGAAAACTTGATTTAGGGACTAAAATGAAAATTGGTGAAAATCCATGGAAAATGCTGGAGAGTGACTTCTCGAGAGAGACTTCTTCAACCTGTTTCATTATCGTCTCATTCCTTGGCTGCTCCAAAGGAAACATAGCCATGGGAACTCTACATGAGATGATTATCATGAGATTTGAGTAGGAAAAATAGAGAATCCAATAGATTGGTAAGGTTCTGAATCCTTCTGTATACGTAAGATTAAGAAAGCAAAGTTGAGGATTCCTAGAAACCATTCTAAAGGTTCTATATGCTTCTGGGAAGTTGAAGTTTTAAATAAAGATATTGAGTTAATTTATGCTCTTGACTGTGATGCTTAGCTGCCAAGAGTATGGAAGCTCTAGTGCTTGGAGAAGTTAAGCAGATGAGGCGAAGAAGCATCAGGTGAGTTTTTATACCTCACTTCTGAGATCATTTATGAATAGCATGAATTCTATGATGATGCATGTATGAGTTGGCATATTCCGTGTTTCTATGTTTACGTGATTATAACTCTATACTTTTGTGTGAATGATGTGCAAATGGCAGGAATGTCGAAGGGTTAGAAGAAGTTAGGAAGAGAAAAAGGGTTGATTCTATTAAATACTACCATATGGTGTTGCTGTGTGCACCCGTAATATGCGAAACTCCAGGATTTGCGGAAGGGACACTGTGGTGTTTGAGTATCAAGGTTAGGACGACGAATGAGGAATGGATAGAATGCAACAGAGAGAGTAAGTAAAAGATCATGGCTAGGCCATGAGACCGATTAAAGGTCATACGCCAAAAATGAGTAAGATCATACCTTAAAGATACTATGACATCATGATAAAAATGAGTAAGACCATAGCTGAAAGATGCTATGGCATCAAGATAGAAGATGAGTAAGACCATATCTGAAAAACATAATGGTATCCTTTGATAACTCACTGGGACAATAACATGAGATAGTCTGCTAAAAAAGTAAACATTGGATACTTTATCGAGAGAATAAACATAGGATAGTCCATTGGGACAGTAAACACAAGATAGTTCGCCGTGACACTAAACATGAGGATCTTGAGGTATAGGACCATAATTAGACTATGGCAACCTATAAAGTCAGTTAGGACATTAAACATGTGGCATACTGTGTAAGTCCATTGCTCATCTATGGCAACAAATATAGTTTGCAAGGACATTAAACATGGGGTGTGCTGTGTAAGTCCATAGCTCGACTATGACAACAAAGATAGTCCTCCGAGACAATAAATATGGGTGGAAAATCAGAATAGAAATCGTTGGACAACTCGTAAACCAGAAAAAAAGGTTGGAAGGAAAAATGAAAGTATAGACATATGATAGTTGACCAGCGAGTCGAAAGAATCCACCAATGAATGGTAATATAATAGAAATGAGAAAGGACTACGAGAATAGTAATCGTGCAAACCAACAGGACCATAAAGGTGTTAACCAATTGGAAGTAGTCACGGAAGTGACGTACTAGTGGTTCCTATAGCACAGGTGAATGGAACATGGTCTAACCAAGGATCGTAGATAAGAGTTTGCCATTAAGGAAAGTGGAGGGCCCTCAAAGGAACCCTATATACTAGGGGGCTATCATATGTATGCCGGTTAATTCATAAGGAAAGGAAGCGTTAACTAGAACCCATTGACAAAGAAGGATACAAGGGATGACAGGAAATATTTGTCAAGGCTATTCCTCCTATAGGGGAAATATATTGCGAAGTACCCAGATGAGGTGAAACACCCTGAACCCGGCCCACGAGCCTTGACCGGATCTGGTATGTTCCTCGAGTAAAACGGTTCAAAACTTCTTGAATACTTTGGAAAATTTGGATGGTTTTGAAAGAAATTTTAATTTGTGTTGGGCTCGAGTTGAAAACAAGTTTATTATTATTATTATTTTTTGAAATCTAGGTTTTGTAAAACTTTACTGTTAAATTTCGAAATTTACAAGTTAAAGGTAAAAACCGAGTTTTCAGAGTTTACCATTTAAATTGAAAATCATTTGTGTTAGGTGACAAAACATTTGAAGATTTATTTAAAAAAAAACCAACTTAGATAACCTTTGATATAATAATAACATTATCGTAATAAAACAAGTAAAAGCAAGCATTAAACAATTAAGTACTATTGGCCTTATTACAACTGAAAACAATACCAAAATAAATCCAAATACTTAAAAGAAAATAGGAAGTCCAATTTGAAAGTTAATCCTGAGCTGAGCATGGCCACCACGAAGCTCCTGCCGACCCGGTCCATCACTGAGTGTCACCTGAAAGAAAATATTCCCCAACGGGGTGAGTCAAACAGACTCAATGTGTAACCAACACTAAGTTTCAACGATTCAGGCATATCATATCATATCACTAAGTTTCAACGATTCAGGCATATCATATCATATCACACATGTATATATATAACAGATAGAATTAATGATGCAAACCTGAACCCAAACCTAGATAGCCATCCGCTACACATCACCCGTATCAACCATCACATCGTGGGGACTACTAAGTCAACCCTCCATCCGCTACCCATGATCGAAGGCAGTCGCTGCAGATGACGTGCTCATCGCCCTTATAAATATTGTGGCATTGCCACCAGATAAAATTTTGTGACATGAGTCACCACATTCAGATTATGTGACCGAAGTCACCACATTCAGATATTTGTGGTGTAAACCACCATATCACTTTCCCTTTCCATACAACCCATATGCCCCATGTCATACAAATCATACAGTTAACATGCCTTAGGCCTTATTTCACATTCTTATCAATGTTCACATATATGCCATAACAGATATTCATAATATCATAACTACAGTAGTAGTAAGTTAACGTACCTGAGTACTTTGTACCATTGCATGGTACCCTTAGCCACATATTACATATTCATTTTAACACATTTGTTAAGACATAACCATAAATCTGTTTAGGCTTAGTGTGGGGTACACACCTGATTCACTTAACAAGTTCACTCAAGTCCCGAAAGCCCAGTCTAATGTGTTAGATCTTAGGTTCCTACATTCAGCCAATACTTAGTATCTTAGCAAAAGCCTATTCGGCTATTCAATCAGATCCCGAAGGATCACTGTAAAAAAAACCCTTACCTTGCTGCCGGTTTGATTGCTAACCAAATCTCGAGGCCTTGTGATGCTCCCTTTTTGCAATCAGCTAGACACTAAGTCACTTAACCGGTTAATTTTGGCTTGTTGAATAAATAAGAAACGGATCTTAATCAATAAATAAGGCCTTGGACGAATATCACATGTGTTTACCTTGTGGATCTAAATCCCAAAAATAGTCACTTGGCTATGGAGATGTCGAAATACCTACAAGCACTATGTCAGATCTGACTTCAACACTTAATGAACACTATTAATGGCCTTCGGCCTAAGATGACTCTAACTTACCGTAGATCTTGAGATCCCGAATGATCTGCTCCTTGTAGTCGACAACTGCCGAAATCCGAAAAAACCCTTCAAAGTTTCAGCCAAAGAATTCTAAAGGGGTTAGATTCCTATATTTCGGCTAAAGGAGAGATTGAAAATCAAATAACAGTTGATCTTACCTTTAATATTATAGTCGACGGCACCCTTGTTTACACCCACAAGGATATTCGGCTATAGTTAGATAATGATGACTCAAGTTTCGGCTTTTGGAAAATCGAGGAAAGAAGAAGAGAAGGGG
Organism: Gossypium bickii; assembly: GCA_025503065.1. Lineage (NCBI taxonomy): Eukaryota > Viridiplantae > Streptophyta > Magnoliopsida > Malvales > Malvaceae > Gossypium > Gossypium bickii. The sequence goes on from CP106719.1 coordinate 48,265,796, forward strand.
GTTGAGACTTGTTGCGATTTAGCTTAGATGCCAAGAAGAAGGTTCGGCCAACTGGAAGGAGAAGAGAAGGGATGCTTAGGAGAATTCGGCAATAGTAATCTTTGGGGGAAAGATTTCGGCTAAAACTAGTTAAAAGAAAAAGATGAGAAAGATGAGATAGGTTTTTGGAGAGAGCAAAAAAAAAAAAATGCTAAAAGTTATCTTAATGATCTTATGAAATTCGGCTACCTACTCTCCTTGGCCGAATGCCTCATCCCACTCCCCTCTTCTGAACTTGGCTAACACTCAAACACTAGCCTCCCCTTGTATTTCTCCTATTTTTCCTCTTTCCTACTCATTCAAAATAATTAAAAATAAATCCTCAATTATCTTCTGCTTTAGCCGAAATTTTCAAGGGAATTTAATCACATCTTAAACTCATCCCACAGTCTCCCCTTGCCGTCCATTACTTCCCCTTGTTGCCGCAAAAATAAAAGCTCTTATTAGCTTCCCACGTTGCTTGAACCTAGGCCCATTGTACATACTAGTGGCGTCACCTACTAAGGCCCTTAAGTGGCGCCTCTAAGCCACTTTACCAAGCCCCATTTTATGTCCCATTTCCCCTACAACTTCTTTTAAGGCCTATCAGGCTTAGCTTCCCTTTTTAACTTGAAATCTAATTATTTCTAAGGCGTTTGCCTATATTCTTAAGGTCATAAAACACATTATAACACACAAAGACATGCTATTTCATATAATTAAGCAAAAATGCATAAGCCATAAATCCTGGATGCTACATGAGGCTAGAGTTGTGGGGAGTCATCACATATGAGGAAACGTAAACTTCACTATGAGTTTGGTGACAATCTACTAGATACGGTAGGCTTAAGAAAATTACAAGAGAGTGACTCAATCCCTACTCTTCTTAAGAGGGTTTCGTCTGCCAGAGTGGCAGGGGACCTCAATAAGTTAGCATGACAATTGGGATGTCAGCAAGTCCTTCGGGACTATGGGAAGTGGAGGAGCATGCCTTGGACTAAATAGAATTGACATGTAACATCCTGGATTATAGCCTATGCATTAGTATGTCTTATGTGTTATGGATGTGATGTGTGCATTTTTAGAATCTTGGAAATGTAAGGAAATGTCTTGTCTTAGAAATTTAAGGAAATGACTTGGAAATGTAAGGAAATGACTTGGAAATGTAAGGAAATGTCTTGTCTTGGAAATGTAAGGAAATGACTTGGAAATGTAAGGAAATGTCTTGTCTTGGAAATGTAAGGAAATGTCTTGGAAATGTAAGGAAATGCTTTAGAAATGATAAGTTTAAAGTTTAAAAGGAGGACATGAAGCAAGGTGGTCTTAAGAGGAATTGTATGCAAAACATGACACACAAATGAGCTTGGAAAAGTGGCTTGGAGGCACCACTTAGAGCTCTGGAAATGACGCCACAAGCTAGGGGGAAGGACTTATGTTCGAGTCGCATGGAGAGCAAAATTTTAAAGCTTTTATTTTGCTAAGTGGCGTCAATAAGAGGGAATAGGGGGACGGCACATGGCTAAATTTTAGGAGTTTTATCCCTTTTATTTTATTTAAGGATAAAAGATGATAAATGAGGAATTATTCTTTAATCAGGAAAATAAGGGAGAAGTGATGGCCAAGTAAGGGACTTTGAGTTTAATAATTTCAGCTAAGTAAGGATAGTTGCTGAATTATCTTTTATTTTAGGTGATAATTAAAGAGGTAAAGCTATCAAAATAGAAGAGTGATGGCCAAGTAAGGGATTCTAAGTTAGTAATTTCGGCTACTAAAGGAAAAGAGGGCCATTCATTCTTTCTTTCAACTCTCTCTCTGCTGAATTCTCTCTAGCAAATAACTCCTCTCTTCTCTTTTATATTTGCCAAGCCGAAATACCTTGTGCTCTAGCCGAATCCTCCATCTTTATTCTTCTTTCTCTTTTCTTTCTTTATACCAATCAAAAAGCCGAAATCAAGATCCTTCTAGCCTACATAGCCGAATATTGTTAAAGGTTCAAGCAAGGATTGCCGATTTCTAAAGTAAAGGTAAGATCTCATTCGGTTTCATCCTTTTTTCTTTTAAGATTTGCCAAAATCTAGGACTAACCCCATTAATATCTTGTTGTTGAAACTTTGAAGAGATCTTTCGGGATTTACTAAGTGTCAACTACAAGGAAGGAGAAGATCTTTTCCCGAAGGTACACCATAGGCCGCGTGTTCCCTAGTTATTCGGTGAGTTTCGGGATTTAAAATCCACAAGGTAAGTGTCTATAGCATTCGGCCAAGGCCATGTTTGGTAAATATATTAATCATTCAAAAGTCGAAACTAATCTATTCAAGTAATCTAGTGATTGCCGATTTCAAGAAAGAAGGATACAAAGTTTCTAGCATTTGATTAGACATCAATCAGCACCAAGGTAAGTTTTGAGTTACAACAATCCTAATAGGATTTGGATTTATGGTCGAATGGCTTTTTATTAAATATTCCTAGTGTTGGCCGAATATAGGCATTAAAGATCTAAAGCAATGAGATCGAATTTTCGGGATTTGAAGTGAATTGCTAAGTATATTAGGTGTGTACCCTACACTATCTTTTAATACGATTTATGGCAATATTTAATATAAGTATGTATAAGAATGTGAATATGGCTAAGGTACCATATTGTGGTACAAAGTACTCAGGTACGTTTCCTACTCCTACTAGGATTATGAATATATGTTATGACTCATATGTGAACAAAAATAAGAATGTGAAATTTGGCATGTTAATGCATAATATGTATGATATGGGGCATATGGGTTATTGAAAAAGGGGAAGTGAATGTGGTGATCTAAGACCACGATATCTGAATGTGGTGACTTCGGTCACATTATCTGAATGTGGTGACTTAAGACCACGATATCTGAATGTGGTGACTTCGGTCACATTATCTGAATGTGGTGACTTAAGACCACGATATTTGAATGTGGTGACTTCGGTCACAATTATTTAATCTGGTGGCTATGCCACGAATATTTATAAGGGTGATGAGCATGTCGACTGCAGCGACTGCCTTCGATGGTGTGTGGCAGATGGAGGGTTGACTTAGTAGTCCCCACAGTGTGCAGGTTGGTACGGGTGATGTGTAGCGGATGGCATATAGGTTTGGGTTCGGGTTGCATCATTTTTAATTTAATGATATATGAATATATATGTTATGAAATGCCTGAATTTGTTAAGACTTAGTGTTGTAGTACACATTGAGTCTGTTGACTCACCCCGTTGTGGGAACATTTTTCAGGTGATGAACAGTGATAGACCGGGGTCGGCAGAAGCTTAGGGATGGCCATGCTCAGCAAGGAATTCATTTTATTTGGACTATTTTATTTTAAGTACTTTGGTTTTAATTTTGGGGATTTATTTGATGTAATAAGGCCATAGTTGAATTACTTTAATTTTTCTTTTAATTACTATGTACGAATTATTATCAAGTGAAGTTTAAGTAGATTTATTTTAAAACAAAGCCTAAACGTTTTGTCACCTAAAGTAAAGGATTTTAATAATGAAATAAACTTGTTTTCAACTCAAGCCCGACCCAACACAATCTTTCTTTCAAAACACACAAGTTTTTCCTAAGTAACAAAAGAATTTGAACCGGTTTTCATCGAGGAACATACTAGATCTGGTCCAGGCTCGTGGGCCGGGTGTGGGGTGTTTCATGACATGGTCATCTAGGGGAAATATTCAAGGATTAGTAGAAGGGTAGGCTGAAAAACTACCTTATAAGAACAAGGTGAAAGGAAGAATCTATACTAGGAATAAATGGAAGAAAAAATATAAAGTAAAAGAAATGATAGAGTCCGCAGATGCAACAACCCGATTTTGGGTCTAGTCGGAATAGTGGTTTTGAGACCACAAATCTGACACAATAAAATTTATTTTTAATATATTTTTATGGACTACAGTTTTATGGAATGATTTCGCAAAAATTTCATTCGAAAATTTTGATGTTTGGGCACTCAGTTTAGTTAAAAGGATTATATTGCAAAAGGTGCAAAATGCGTATTCTAGAAGCTAGAGGTGTCTAATTGCTATGAAATTTTAAATTGGAGGTCCTTAGACCATGATATTTTAGTATGGACAAAAATGGTCACGGTTAGGTGAAATTTTGAAGTTAGGCATTAAGGGCATTTTGGTCATTTGGTAAATAAAGACAAAATAAAACAAATAAAAGTGTCCATCTTCTTTAATTTAGTCCTTTGTGCCAAAAATTGAAGAGAAGCCATAGCTAGGGTTTTGGCCACGCTTTCAAGATCGATTGTAAGTTCGTTCTAGCCCTGTTTTTAATGATTTTTATGTTTTAGAGATCCTTGCAACCTAATCTAGCTATTCCAAGAACTAATTTGAAAAGATGTCAAAGTCTAAAATTTTACGCATGTTAGATATATGTGTATTTTGATGTTTAATGGTAGAAAATGTATGTTTGATGTTAGATAAACAACATTTACCAAGTGATTTTTGATGAAAATGCCTAAAAATGACCTATTTGTATGAGTGGTAAAAGTGTGATTAAATGGAAAATGTGTGCTGTTATGAGTATGAAAATGGTTCGACTAGGCTTTGGTTTTGAAGAAATTGAATATATTTCGTTTTGCGAGCCTGGGGACTAAAATTTAAAATGTTGAAAAGTTAGGGGCAAAAATGTAATTTTTCTATAATGGGATTTTTTGGGCTGAATTGAATAATGTGAGTATTAAATGAGTTAAATTTGTTATTATAGATCAAGAAAAATGAAGTTCGGACCTAGATCGGGGGAAAAACAAAGTGTTTGACGATTAGGTCCATTTTCACTATTTTTGTACCGAGGAAAGTCCGTATGTTAATATTGTAATTTTATATTTGTATTTTAACGTTTTGATATTGCATGGATTGTATGATTAATTTTATGAGCATATTCGACGAAGTTTTGGCAAGAGAGAAATCCTTGTTGAACCTTAGGAATAGATTGGGATACAAGTGACATGTCACTAGGAACCCATGTGATTATGTGACCCAGGTGCTGGTCTTGTACATCCTATCAGTGGCTGAGTATACCAGCATATGTTGCGGATACTTGACAGCTTGTATGAGTAGTACCGTGTAGCTACATCTTGACTAACAGCTTGTCTAAGCAGGCCCGTGGATAGCTCGAGAGTGAGCCTATATGCGATGAGATTTGTGGTAGCATTGGCTACATATGTGGCACTAATGTGTAAATCTTTCCATGTATCTGATAGTATTCCAAGTGGTTCAACAGGTATGTCAAGGATGAGAATGTATGTGATTATGTTACGAGTTGATACAGGTATGTACGAAAAACTCAATGGAAATGGATTCGGTATATGATGAACTAATGGTAGGAATGTGATTGAGTAAGTTATGCTTATGAAATTTTAATGACATTTATGTTAGTATATGTTAAGTTATTTATATCACAAATGTATAATTAATGTTGTTTATTATTTGTATATAAACTTACTAAGCTTTATAGCTTATACCATTTCTTTCCTTTATCTTATAGTGTCACCAAGCTAGCTCGGGATCGGAGATCGTCGAAGATCCATTCACACTATCAATCATTATTTTGGGTACCATTGAAATGTCAATATTTTGAGTTATGGCATGTCTAGGGAATTGGTCATTTTGTTATACATGTCATTGGTAATGTGGCCAAATGTATTGGCTTATAATGGGTAATGATTTCATTTTGTATATGGCCATGAAAGTTGGCTAATGTTGGTTATGAGTATCATTATATGTTGATACCATTCATGAATGTGGAAACTTGCATGATTTATGTTGATAAATTACGATGTTAAAGCATGTTAGATGTTAGCATGTGGAAGTGATGTTAATACCTTGGTTATGGATGTTTTGGTTGCCTAAGTATGCTTGAATTGGTATTATATGATGTTGTGTAGGTATGTGCATGGAAAAGGTAGCAAAAGGCTTGGTAAATAGCCTTATTTTGTCCATACGGGTAGACACACAGTGTGTGTCTAGGCCATGTGCGACACACGGCTTGCCCCATGGGCGTGTGTATTGGCCGTGTGTCCCCTGCACCTTAATTTTGAGAAATAGAATGCTCATAATTGAGCACACGGGCAGAGACATGGGCGTGTTTCTCGACCGTGTGAGGGACACGGCCTCAGGCACGGGCGTGTGTTCGGGTGTGTGAAGTCTGCACCTATTTTATGAAAAAAATCATGAAAATTAAATCGACCACACGACCTAGCACACAGGTGTGTGACATCAATTTGTTTAGAAGTTACAAACAGAGAGTTACACGGGTTAGGAACACGAGCGTGTGTGACCACACGGCCTGCCCACACGGGCGTGTCCCAAAACCACACGGGCGTGTGACCCTTGTTTCTAGCAAAAAAATTCTAAGTTTTGTAAAAATTTCCTAAGTGCTCGGTTTAGTCCTAAACCACTACTAAAGCTTGTTTTGGGTCTCGTAGACTCGTATTACGGATTTTATGATTGATTATGAATGATTTTAATTTGGACGCAAATTTATAACTCAATTTGTATGTTTACTTACGATATAAGTCTGATGCCTCGTACCCTGTTCCGACATTGAATACGGGTAAGGGGTGTTAAATTTAGTGGTATCAGAGCTACGGTTTAGTTGATTCTCGGACTAACGTAGCGTGTGTAAGAGTCTAGCTATACACGCCATAAATAAATCGTGATAGTGTGCTGACTCCTAACAACTTTAAATCGTGTTTTTATATAGTAAATGGATCCCAGTCCAGCTGAGGCTGATGACGTAAAGTGTAATGCATCGGCTCCCGCTCAAGGGACCGCGCCATCTGAAAGTAGACTAGTGACAATTGGTCAAGGAGAAGGGGCTAGAGAAGCCTTCTTCCACATGATGAACAAGTGGTCTACGGAGTTTTTTCGAACAAATCCGATTGCTCAACCCCCTTCTACCCCACATATTCCTCAGTCGGTTCCCGTAGCTCCACAAGGTATGGAATTTTGTTGATTGTGTAAGCCTCCAGTTGGTAAGACCCGAAAGTATGGGGCTGAAGATTTCAGAGCTAATGTCGATGATGATCCTGAGAGAGCCGAGTTTTGGCTTAAAAACTCCATCAGGGTATTTGATGAACTATCTTGCACACCGGATGAATGCCTGAAATGTACTGTGTTGTAACACCCCTTACCCGTGTTCAACACCGGAACTGAATACGAGGCATTACCGAACTTATCTTGCTTAAACACACAACTTTGGGCTATAGATTTTCTTTCCAACTTAAAACTTCTTATTCACATTCATAACATCCTTATTATGGGCCTACGAGGCCTTAAACATATACTCGGGATGCCTCGAGACCAAACTGGAAACTTTCAAACAGTTGGAAAATTTTGACATGAAATAGGACGACACGCCTGTAACACTCTTAACCCGTATCCGTCGCCAGATTAGGGTTACGGGCATTACCGGATACATTATAACTTCTGCTGAAACGATTAAATCTTATCTAAACATCTTTATCAAATAATTCATTTATAAACAGACTAATCACACACGTATAATATATGCTTAATACTTTAACCCAAATCATATACAATGTAATTATCAACGAACACAAAATAACCCTGAAACATACGATACGACAATGTCACCTAGCAATACCAATTCCATATAACACATTCGACAAGTTGATCATAATATTTCTATTAAAATGCATATTAGCAGTTGATGTGGGTTGTGCGAGTGGAGGGGGCAGTGATATTTTGTGCTGACGAGCACCAGTGGTTTGGTACCAGATTTTGTGACTTTGGGTCACCAGAGGTTTGGCACCTCCAGAGGTTTGGCACCTCAGCGTCTCGTCCCCGTGGTTTCGCACCACAGTGGGTTAGCCCCACAAGGCGGTATTGAGGGATTGACGCCAGTGATTTGGTATCACACGATGGGTTGGCCCCATCAATTGATCTGTGACTACGGTCACCAGTGTTTTGGTAACACACTTTGTGTCTTTGGGACACCAGTGGTTTGGCACCACATTGACAGATATCGTGTCTTCGGACACCAGAGGTTTGGCACCTCCAGTGGTTTGGCATCACATCTGTGACTATACGTCACCAGTGGTTTGGCACCACCAGTGGTTTGGTACCACACGGGGTAGAGAAAGGTGTTGTGGATGGCTAGGTTGGGTGCATATTAATTGGATGCATGATGATCATGTTGTATATGATATTTTGCTAATCCGGGAAAAAGGGTGGCACACTGAGTCTTGGTGACTCACCTTTTTCCTTTAACCATTTCAGGTAGTGCATAAAGCTGGACTGGGATCGGAGAGGACAAGGTGGCCCATGCCGAAGATGATGATTAATGCTTGTTTTTGATATAAGTATTACATTTTAAGTATTGGGTTGTAATAAAGGCCACTTTATTATTTTGGTATTATTTCAACTTTGGTTTAATTTAATATGAGTTTCTATGTGGAAATGATTTTAATTTTAGTAACCTACTTCTAAGAGTATGTTTAATATAGTTTTTATTCAGACACTTTATAACTTCAAAGTTTTTCATAATATAATAAATGAGCCTGGTTTTCAAAAATTAAATTCTTCCATGCTTTATGCTAACTTAACAAAGCTTTTCAACCGATTTTCCCCAGTGACATAACCAGATTCGGTCGTAGTGAATGGGCCGGGTTTGGGGGTGTTACAATTTGGTATCAGAGCCCGGTTCAAAACTCGAGTTTGAGGGTTTTGGGCCCAAAAACATTTTCAAAATGGGTTTTTTAAGATATGGGTTTAATGAAATATTTTTCAGGTTATTCTGGCATGGCACCTGTACCTCCGGCTCGAGTCCACCAGGTAAGTACTTCGGACTTGTGTAGTAATTTGTTATATGAACTGTTATGGGCTTAGTTGGGCTCGTAGATTAGTGAACTAGGATCTATTGAACCCTAGGACTAGTCTACTCAAACATATACATAAGACTTAAAAATTACTAAACAAACCTACGACTAAGTCGCCGAGTTAGGGTGTGGTAACCCCTGTGCGCATGTCAAGGATTGGATTCGGAAGAGCTTGGTACTTAAGCAGTCCTCGTGACTCACCTCCTCTTCGCGGGATTCCTACCTGGTGCGTAGCTTCGGTTCACCTTAACCAAGAGGACTTGTTCATAGGCTAAACCAATTATTAAAATCTGAAAGGGACTAGCCGTGCAGTTTTATAAACTCCCTAGTTTTAAAATCCTTAAATTACCCTTTTATCAGAGTAAAAGATTCTTGTGAAAATTTTTCTAAAGTATCTCCTACACAAAATTACCAAAATGCCCTGAAGTGGCAAAATTACGAAAATGCCCTTGATTTCTAAAAAAAAAAATTCAATATTACCCCGATTTCAATAAACTTCTCTTACTTTGTAAAAATATCCAAAATCCTGTATTTCAAAATAATACCCTGACTTTGAAAGTTTACTGAAAATACCACATGTTAAAAATTACTAAAATGCCCCGACTTTTAAAATTTCCGGTTTAACCCCAATTTTAATAAAATTTCCCTACTTTGCAAAAGTATTCAAAAATGCTATTTTGTAAAAATTCAAGACACCCTGACTTTGGAAATTTACAAAATTACCCCTGACTAACAAAATTACTGAAATACCCCTAGTTTCCAAAAAAATTCTGTTATACCTTTAATTTGAGAAATTTTCGGGAAATACCCTCCAGTTTTGTGAAATTTCAAAATACCCTGATTTATTAAAGTTTTAAAATTTTCTAGCATTACGAAAATACCCCTGTAGGATAAATTACGAAATTGCCCCTAGGTTGAGATAAGGGCTAGGATGCCATAGAAGTGCAGTAAAGGTTGTGGGTGTTTGTGATTGTGTTGATGAATGAATAGGATTCTTTGAATTAGAGTAGTGAACTCGAACCGAACCTTTTGATTGAACGAAAGAACCACTTCTGAAACTTTCTTTCCATAAGATTTGTTCGCGGTTAAACAAGGGAAACAGAATTTCTAATGCATAAAACTTTAAATCAGATTAAATCGCGACGCTCGGGATGAGTTCTAGAGGGCATGGTCATCTGGCAGCGTCGGAGCCAGTAGGGTCTGGCTAGAGGTCAAGAAATGAGGTGCCGCCGCCAGTCGTGGGCGCAGGAGATCAAGATCAGGCAGGAGGGGATGACGCAGTGTCGCAAGCTATGTTACGCGTGCTACAACATGTGGCAAGAGCTGGTATGGGAAGCGGAGCTCGGAAGTCAGTGTCCGAGAGACTCAGGTCGAACGGGGCTGAAGTTTTTAGGGGAGTGTATGGGGTGGCTCCGAACGTGGCAGAATATTGGTTAGAAGGAGTCGAGAGAATTATGGACGATTTGGACTGTACCCCAGAGGAGAAGTTGAAAGGTGCTGTTTCGCTACTTCACGACGAAGCTTATCGTTGGTGGCTCACTGTCAAACAAGGTGTACCGGCAGATCGACTGGATTGGGATTACTTTAAGGCTAAGTTTGAAGGGAAGTATGTAGGAGCCAGTTACTTAGACGCGCAAAGGAAGGCATTTCTAAATCTGATACAAGGGAATAAGTCGGTAGCGGAGTATGAAGCAGAATTTGTGCGACTAAGTCAGTACGCCAAAGGAATCGTGGCTACTGATTATGAAAGGAGTGTTCGATTCGAAGATGGGTTGCGAGATGAGTTGCGGGAGTTGATCGCTCCACAAAGAGAAAGGGACTTCGCCATTCTGGTAGAGAAAGCTCGGATCGCTGAAGAGGTTAAAAAGACTATAAGAGAAAATCGAGAAAAGAAGAGGAACGAGAATAAGAGAAGGGTTGAACCGTCAGCATCGTTTCGAGATGCTCAGAAAAGACCAAGAGTTGGGAATACGGTACGTTCACCTGTGCCAGTTGCTGAGTGTCGGAATCGTTCTTGCGTTCGATGTGGAAGACCTCACACAGGAGAGTGTTGGGGAAATAGTAAAGAATGCTTTCGGTGCGGATCTAAGGCACATCTGATTAAGAATTGTCCTCGAGCAACGAGGGGTCGTGGTTCTAGTCAAAGTCAACCAAGGATGTGATATCGGGTAAGCTCCTTTGTTTTGGAATATTCTTTAATGGTTTTCCTTGTTTGTAAGTTAGCTCTTTCTTATATGATTTGGATCCTGAGTGAGAACTTAGGGACTGTGTCGGGAAGTATGATAGATTAAGATCAGAGTGCGCAGCAGAGGCGTAGAATAGCGAGTTATGATTGTTCGGTAATAAGTAATTTTGAGGACGAAATTATTTTAAGGAGGGTAGAATTGTAACACCCTGGTTTAGGGGTTATGCGTTTGGAGCATAACCCGAGCATTTAGTAGGGTTATGGTCATGTTGGAGGAATTTTTAGGGGTTTTGGAGAACCCTAGAAGGCAAGGGATGCCTTAGAAAATTTTTAGATTTTTAGGGTAAAAAGGGGAAATAGGGCAGGAAGGCCTTAAAATAAATTGGTGGAGTTTAGGACACAAGAAAGGAATTGGCAAAGTGGCATGGAGGAGCGGCTTGGAGCCTTGGAAGGGGACGCCCAAGGGGTCAAGGGTTCGAGCTGTAAAGGCAGCACTTTTGTTTTTATTTTGCGCTAATTAAGGGACTGGGCCAGGTATGCCTTAAAATTAAATGGCTAGGTTGGTGGACATGAAAGTCCAGTTGGCAAAGTGGCACTCATGCGGCACTTAGGCGCTGGAGGGAAGAGAGAGCGCGGGTTCGAGGGCTGGAGCTGCATTTTGGCGTTTTTATTTTTGTTGTATGGTGATGGGCTGAAGTAGGAAGGGGTTAAAAATAAATGTGGGGGCTTTATGGCATGAAAGTCATTGAGGCCGAGTGGCCTGGGGCGTTGGGGGAAAGGTGTGCAGCAGCAAGGTTCCTGTGTTTGAACCTTGGAGGCTGCAATTGGTTTTTATTTTTTTTTTTCTTTGGCTTTTTGCTAATTAGACGACACATAGAACCTGCAAGTGGGGATAAAGATTGAGATTAATTTTGTTTTTAATTCGGCTGGAGGAGATAATTATTAGATTATTCTTTTATTTTTTTTAGTTGATAAAGGTATACAATAGGAAGGGAATTTGGATTAGTATTAAAGAGGAATTGGTGGCCGGCTAAAGGTTTTGGTGGTGTTTAAATTCGGCTGGAAGGAGTGATAAGGGTTAGGTTTGTTTTTTTAATTATTTTAGATAATATAGGATTATTATAATTAGTTTAAAATTAGTCAATTACATATCATGGCTGCTGGTGGTTTAATTTTTTTTTGTAAGAATAAGTGATAAAAATATGGATAAATAGTGGGGGAGTTGGCTAATTCAAATCAATTTGAATTAGTGGCCTGGAGCTTTTGAAGTAGCAGCCGAAATTGGGAGTCTTCAAGGGGGGAAGCATGTGCCGAAATTGCTATTTAAATGGGCAGCCTTCTTTCATAAATTTCTTTTGACCTTTGCCGAATTCTTTTAGTCCACATTTGGTGCGTTTTGGTCAGCCATAGTCTTGTGTACCTAGCCGAAGGTTCAAGTGGAATTTTCTTATTTTTTTCTACCTTGAAACCGAAATCCTCCCAAGCAAAGATATATACCTTGCCGATTTCTTCTTTGGCCATTTAATCGATGGTTGCTTTTTATTAATTCTCTTTTAATCCCTTGGTAGCCGAAACTTCTCCTCTCCTATTAGTTTGCACCTTGGCCGAATTCTAGGTGTGGTATGGATTTCTTCGGATTCTTCTCCTCAATCATTGGTAGTCAGATTCGGTAAGTGGTGGTAAGAAGCTGGAAGATGGTCTGTTCTTTTAGTTTAAGGCTTATGAGACTAATTGTTTATGTTTTAGGGGGAGGCCGATTGTCAGAGAAACCATTGTTTGGTTCGAGATTTGGTAGGAAACCAAATCATTTGCGAGGTAAGAGTGTAAGTGTTAACCCTCTTGTGTTCTGTTTTGGCCGAATAGCCTAGGGTGCTAATCTCCTGTTTGGCCGATTTTAGGAGCAAAGGTTATCGAGGTCATCAAGGGTCTTAGTTTGGTTCTTCGATTAAGGCTTGCAGGTGTGTACTTATACACACTTCTCTGTTAATATATTTATATATTGTGTGTTGTTTGGGTCCATGAAAAGGTGGACTAAGTGCCATTAAGGTATGAGGCAAAGGTGGTCGTAAGTCCTGTTGTGATGCTTTTGGTAAGCATGATGTATCTGCTATGAGTTGTCATGTTGATGCTTTTGGTAAGCGTAGTATATCCAATATGTGTGCTATAATACTTGATTGTGGATAAACAATATGTACGTTGCTAAACAAGCATGATGTATATTTCTATTAAAATGCATATTAGCGGTTGATGTGGGTTGTACGAGTGGAGGAGGCTGTGATATTTTGTGCTGACGAGCACCAGTGGTTTGGTACCACATTCTGTGACTTTGGGTCACCAGAGGTTTGGCACCTCCAGAGGTTTTGCACCTCAGCGTCGTCGTCCCCGTGGTTTCGCACCACGATGGGTTGGCCCCACAAGCGATATTGAGGATTGACGCCAAAGGTGATTTGGTATCACAAGATGGGTTGGCCCGATCAATTGATCTGTGACTATGGTCACCAGTGTTTTGGTAACACACTTTGTGTCTTTGGGACACCAGTGGTTTGGTACCACATTGACGGATATCGTGTCTTCGGACACCAGAGGTTTGGCACCTCCAGTGATTTGGCATCACATCCGTGACTATCGTCGCCAGTGATGGTTTGGCACCACCAGTGGTTTGGTACCACACGGGGTAGAGAAAGGTGTTGTGGATGGCTAGGTTGGGTGCATATTAATTGGATGCATGATGATCATGTTGTATATGATATTTTGCTAATCCGGGAAAAAGGGTGGCACACTGAGTCTGGGTGACTCACCTTTTTCCTTTAACCATTTCAGGTAGTGCATAAAGTTGGACCGGGATCGGAGAGGACAAAGTGGCCCATGCCGAAGATGATGATTAATTATATTATGCTTGTTTTTGATATAAGTATTACATTTTAAGTATAGGGTTGTAATAAAGGCCACTTTATTATTTCGGTATTATTTTAACTTTGGTTTAATTTAATATGAGTTTCTATGTGGAAATGATTTTAATTTTAGTAACCTACTTATAAGAGTATGTTTAATATAGTTTTTATTTAGACACTTTATAACTTCAAAGTTTTTCATAATATAATAAATGAGCCTGGTTTTCAAAAATTAAATTCTTCCATGCTTTATGCTAACTTAACAAAGCTTTTCAACTGATTTTCCCCAGTGACATAACCAGATTCGGTCGTAGTGAATGGGCCGGGTTTGGGGGTGTTACACTAAAATCCCGAACTATTTCACCGGCTCAAAGCCTGCTAGGCGCGAAGCCCGAATAACTCACCGGCACAAGGCCTGCTAGGCTCAAAGCCCGAGTAACAACATAATTAAACCTTCAATACATATTTATAAATGCTAACATCACAACCAAACCATATACATCATATTGTATCCACGTATCATATCAAGAACATATACTTGTTCATATCACATTAACAAAATATATTTAATCTAATTTAGCACTTTACATTCGGCTAACTCAAAATTTCATAGTCAACATTATTAAATTTTGTTCTTTAACATGTTTATACTAACTCTTTAACATATAAGTGCTTAAGGACTTACCTCGGTTGTCGATAGACCGTGCAAATCGGCTATTCGAGAACCTTCGTCTTTCCCCAATCTAATTCCGTTTTTCTTTGCTCTTGATCTAAAACACATTAAAATTTAGCTCATTCAAGTACATTTCATCTCAATTTAGTCCCTAAGCACATAAATAGGCAAATTACCATTTTACCCCTACTATTTCAAATTTTTACAATTTAGTCCTATTTGCATAAAACACAAAATACACCAAATTTCTCCATACTCCTTAAGGGCCGAATATGTATAGGGACTATACAAGTCCATTTCTTTCATTTATTTTGCATTATAGCCCTCTCAAATTTTTATTTTTACAAATTAGCCCAAAATACTCAAATTTACTAAAATTTCCAATGCAAAATATACTAATCTTTAACATATCATTTACCTCAAATCATAAATCACCAAAAATCACAAGAACCTAGCAATGGCCGAATCTCATACATGCTCGTTTTCAAAAAATTCTAACATGGGTCAACTACAGTTCGAAGCAACGATCTCAAAAACGTAAAATTTATCGAAAACTAACTAAAAACTCACCTTGAATTTTAGCTTCAAAGTGCCGAAATTTCAAAGAATCAAAAGCTTATTTCTTCCTCCACATTCGGCCATGGATGAGTGAAAAGATGATGGCTTTCTTTTCTTGGTTATTTTAACATATAATAAATAAATACCAAATTACTAAACTAACCTTATAATTAAAAATAACTAAACATTTTAACTTAAGGACAAACTTGTCCATGGCCGGCCACTAACATCTAAAATGGGTTATTTACCCATTATATACTTCATAATATAAAGCCATGATCAATTAAGCACATTTCACTTTAGTCTGCCACTTTTTCACTTTACGCGATTAGGTCCTTTTTATCAAATTAAGCACTCAAACGATAAAAATTTTCTATGAAACTTTCACACGCATTAATTCACATATAATAGACTCAAAATATAATATTAAAATATTTCTAAGACTTGGATTCGTGGTCCCGAAACCACCGTTCCAATTAGGGTCAAATTCGGTCTGTTACAACTCTTCCCCCTTTAGGATTTTCGTCCCCGAAAATCTTACCGTTAAACAAAGTCGGATGTTGTTGCCTCATTAAATCCTCAGGCTCCCACGTAGCCTCTTCAACTCCGTGACGATTCCATAGTACCTTCACTAATGGAATTCTCTTATTTCTCAACTCTTTTATTTCCCGAGCTAAGATACGGATTGGTTCTTCATCATATGTCAAGTCGGATTGGATTTCAATCTCTGACGGTGTGATCACATGAGACGGATCTGATCTGTACTTACGAAGCATCGACATGTGAAATACGTCATGTATCTTTTCTAACTCAGAGGGCAACTTTAATCTATAAGCAACAAGCCTAATACGTTCGATGATTGCATACGGTCCGATAAATCTCGGACTCAACTTGCCTTTTCGACCAAATCGGAGTACTTTCTTCCACGGAGAAACTTTTAAGAATACACGATCTCCGACCTGAAATTCAATGTCTTTACGTTTCAAATCAGCATAGGACTTTTGACGATCCGAAGCAGCTTTCAAATTGCCGCTAATAATAGCTACCTTCTGTTCTGTTTCTTTAATCAAATCAACCCCGTGTATCTTATTCTCGCTGAGCTCAGACCAGTATAATGGTGTTCGACATTTTCGCCCATACAAGGCTTCATAAGGTGCCATTTTCATACTAGATTGAAAGCTATTATTGTAAGCAAATTCAATCAAAGGTAGGTATAGTTCCCACGTACCTTCAAATTCGAGAACGCAACATCTCAACATGTCCTCAAGTATCTGAATAGTTCGCTCAGACTGACCGTCTGTTTGCGGATGAAAGGCTGTACTAAAATAAAGTTTAGTACCTAAAGCATCTTGCAACTTCTTCCAAAACCGCGATGTGAATCTCAGGTCTCTGTCTGAAACAATGGAACTCGGTACACCATGCAACCTTACAATCTGCGATACATACAACTCAGCAAGTTTATCAAGTGAATAGTCTGTACGTACTGGCACAAAATGAGCTGATTTAGTCAGTCTATCAACTATAACCCAGACGGCATCTTTCTTACTCGGTGTCATAGGAAGACCGGATACAAAATCCATTGTAATTCTATCCCATTTCCATTCAGGTATCATGATTGGCTGAAGTAGTCCGGATGGCACTTGATGCTCAGCTTTTACTTGCTGATAAACTAAGCATTTCGAAACAAATTCGATATATCCCGCTTCATGCCCGCCACCAATAGAAATCTGCTTTCAAATCATTGTACATCTTTGTGCTACCGGATGTATTGACATTTGACTATTATGAGCTTCATCCAATACCATCCGAATCAAGTCGATTTCTCGCACACACACAATCGGCCTTTATAGATCAAACAGTCATTTTTATCAACTCAAAATTCTGACTCTGTATCATTTTCACATTGTGCTCGTCTAGAAGTCATATATTTGTCAACTTTCTATGCATCACTAATTTGCTGAATAAACATCGGTCTTGCTTGTAACTCGGCTATGATCGAACCATCACTAGACATAGCCATCTGTGCGTTCATTGCACGAAGAGTAAATAATGATTTTCGACTTAACGCATCTGCAACAATGTTAGCTTTCCCCGGATGGTAGTCAATCACCAACTCATCGTCTTTCAACAATTCTAACCATCTGTGTTGTCTCAAGTTCAGATCTTTCTGAGTCATCAAATACTTTAGACTTTTATGATCCGAATAAACGTGACATTTCTCGCCGAATAAGTAGTGACGCTAAATTTTCAATGCGAAAACAATGGCTGCTAATTCCAGATCGTGAGTCGGATAATTTCTTTCATGTGGCTTCAATTGTCTCGAAGCGTAGGCTATAACTTTGCCTTCCTGCATCAAAACGCAACCCAACCCATTCAAAGAAGCAGCACTAAAAACAACAAATTCTTTACCCGATTCAGGCTGAGCTAACACTGGAGCTTTGGTCAGAAGGGCTTTCAACTGCTCGAAACTTTTTTGACACTTTTCTGACCACTCAAACTTGACATCTTTCTGTAGTAGCTTTGTCAAAGGTGTAGCTATCACAGAAAAACCTTTCACAAACCGTCTATAGTATCCCGCAAGGCCTAAGAAGCTTCAGATCTCGGAAACATTCTTTGGTGATTTCCAATCGAGTATAGCTGCTATTTTGTTTGGATCCACCCGAATACCTGATGCTGAAACAACATGACCCAAGAAACTGACTTTATTCATCCAGAACTCACACTTATTAAACTTTGCATACAGTTGTTGATCTCGCAAAGTTTGTAGCACTAATCTCAAATACTCGGCATGCTCGGTTTCATCTTTGGAGTAGATCAGTATATCATCAATAAACACTACTACAAACCGATCCAAAAAGCTGCTCAAGACTCGATTCATTAGATCCATAAAAACAAAGAGTGCATTAGTGAGTCCAAAAGGCATAACCGAGAAACTCAAAATGTCCGTACCTCGTTCGAATGCGATCTTTGACACATCGGTATCTCGACTACTTAATCGATAATAGCTCGATCTCAAATCTATTTTTGAAAATACTGAAGCCCCTTTCAACTGATCAAACAAGTCATCAATCTGAGGTAACGGGAACTTATTCTTTATAGTTACCTTATTCAGTTGCCGATAATCAATACACATTCACATCGTTCCATCTTTCTTTTTCACAAACAGAACTGGTGCACCCCAAGGAGAGAAGCTTGGTCGTGCAAAGCCCCTATCTGTCAACTCTTGCAACTGCGCTTTGAACTCTTTTAACTCAGTAGGTGCCATCCGATACGGAGCTATCGAAATCAGAGTCGTTCCCGGTACTAATTCAATGCCGAACTCAATCTCTCGTACTGGTGGTAAACCCGGTAGTTCTTCGGGAAACATATTTGGGTATTCACATACAACCGATACAGATTCAATCTATTTCTCAGACAATTTATTATCCAGTACATAAGCCAAATAAGCTTCGCACCCTTTTCTCACATACTTCCGGGCTAACATCGAAGATATTACTGTAGGAAACCCACTTAAATCACTAGATTCAATTCTGATGATCTCCCTGTTCTGACATCTCAAATCAATAAGCTTTCTTTTGCAATTCACCACTGCATCATGTGAAGTTAACCAGTCCATTCCCAAAATTATATCGAACTCATCGAAGGGCAACAACATTAAATCAGCTGGGAAGCAAGAATCCCGAATCATTAACGGGAAACCTCTACTCACTTTATTAACAAGCACACATCTACCCAAAGGGTTGGACACACGAATCACAAACTCAGTAGACTCAACTGGCAGAGTCTTACCGGATACTAGAGTTTCACACACATAAGAATGAGTCGAACCAGGATCAATCAATGCAATCACAGTAGTATCATAAAGGGTGAAAGTACCGGTAATGATATCGGGGGAGGAAGCATCCTCTCGGGCTCGCGTAGCATAAGCTCTAGCTGGAGCTCTAGCCTCAGATCGAACTGCAGTGTTCTTCGTTCCTCTTTGACTACCACCTACATTGCCTGAATGTCTGGGTGGCCTACCTCACACTGACGTGTTGCTCGACTTAATGTTCTGAACTATATTCTACTCAACTAACATCGGACATTCCCTAATAAAATGATCTGACGATCCACATTTAAAGCAAGACTGATCATGGAATCTACAGCTCCCGGAATGCCATTTCCCATAGTGCTTGCATTCAACTCGATTCTGTGGAGCGTTTCCAACACTGGCCATCGAGGTAGCTCGGGAGCCCACTGGAGGTCGATCATGTCTAGGTAAATCTGAAGTAGCTTTATGTCGGCTGAAGTCATCTCTGAACTTCTTGGATGTGGGATGGAAGGTCTTACCCAAAGATCTCTTACGAATGTCTCTAGCTTCTGTCTCAGCCTTTCTTTTCTCTTTCCCGAGCTCTTTAGCTTTGCAAGCTCGCTCAACTAGTGTCACAAACTCTTGAATTTCAAGAATACCAACAAGCAACTTTATATCTTCATTCAGACCGTCTTCAAACCTTTTGCACATAATAGCTTCAGTAGAAACACACTCTCTAGCATATCTGCTGAGCCTGACAAATTTCCGTTCATATTCTGTCACGGTCATTCTCCCCTGTTTCAGTTCAAGAAATTCTTTACGTTTCTGGTCGATGAACCTCTGGCTGATATATTTCTTGCGGAATTCATTCTAGAAGAAATCCCACGTCACTTTTTCTTTCAGAACCACTGATACTAGTGTCTTCCACCAGTGATATGCAGTGTCCCGAAGTAAAGATATAGCACACTTCAGGCATTCGTCTGGAGTACAAAATAGCTCATCAAGTACTCGAATAGTAATATCAAGCCACATTTTGGCTCGCTTTGCGTCATCATCATCATTGGCCCTGAATTCTTCGGCCCCAAATTTCCTGATTTTATCAACTGGAGGCCTACTAGATCTCATCGGATCTATCATCGAGGGTGCTGAAGGTATCGGAGTCGGGGGTGGAGGTTGGGGTACAGCTGGGTTAGTCTGAATAAACTGGGTAAACCACTCATTCATCATCTGGTAGAAGGCTTGTTTAGCCTCCCCCTCGTGGCTACCCAAAACTGGTCGAGAGTCTACCGGCACGGATTCTCGTGCACGGTCAGGTGCTACACTCTCTACATCATCCGCTACGGCTCTTTCAGGATCAGTGTCCATTTACTATATAAAACATAGTTCAGAATGTCAGAAGTCACCACACTATCAATATATAACAAAGGCATGTATAGCTAGACTTACACGCGCTACGGTAATCCTAGAATCGACTAAACCGTAAGCTCTGATACCAATAAAATGTAACACTCTTAACCCGTATCCGTCGTCATATTAGGGTTACGGGCATTACCGGATACATTATAACTTCTGCTCAAACGATTAAATCTTATCTAAACATTTTATCAAATAATTCATTTATAAACAGACTAATCACACACGTATAATATATGCTTAATACTTTAACCCAAATCATATACAATGTAATTATCAACGAACACAAAATAACCCTGAAACATACGATACGACAATGTCACCTAGCAATACCAATTCCATATACCACATTCGACAAGTTGATCATAATATGTGAAATTTATAAACAAGTAAACCATTTCAAAAGTCAATTCATTTTTATTTACTAATGAAAACAACTCGATAATCAAAACTTTATGCTATATAGTCAAGATGGATAAATTCATTACATTATCATAAACACAATTAATGGCTTAGCCGAATATACAAGAACATATACATAAGAATTTCATGAACATTACATAACTAGTATTAACTCAAATAGAACCAATACTTAATCAAATCAACATTTACCTACAGTTAAGAACATATATAGATAGACGTATGTATATGTACCTTATATGCCGACTCATTTGTCATATTCAAAATATAAACTTAATTAACTAGTTCATCTAGCACATAAGTTACAATTAAATATTCCTCTTTAGCTTATCCGAACTCACATGAGTATTGTATAACATGTTTCATGTTTCATAAAATAATTAAAGTTAACGAACATACCAAATTTTCAATTGATATAAAAATCCAATACCCACTCATCTTCGATACATAAGTTAGCTATGACCGTATATCAACATCTATATAACCCTTAAATCCTAATAACATAAACATATACAACATTCGATCAATACAATTCATATGTCTCAACTTCAAACTAGCACAAGAGAAAAGCCATATTCGAATGGCCATATTACTTATAAAACGAACTCGACTCAAACATGAACATTATCCATCCTGTACATAGTAAACCCAAAACACATACAATCATCTTATCCGCAATCATACCCTCTATATAACATACATCAACCTAGATATACATGAACAGGCCAGGTATAAATTTGCCATGAACCAAACACATTTAGCATTCAACCATTCACACATATAACTAAGCTTAACTTTTGAATTCCAACCATTAGGTCATATAGCATAAAAACTTAAGTTAACCAAATGAAATAAGCCTTTTTCCCAAGGCTATATTATAGTTATGTACAATCACCCAAAATCTATTAATTAACACTTAAGTCTAGCCTATACATGCCTTTCGAATAAAACTAAGATAAGTATACCAAAAGTTTGATTGTGCGATTGACTTCTTGGATGATCCTCCGAGTCCGTAGCTTGAATCAAAGATCTATAAAACAGAGGTAGATAAAAGCACACACACACGGTAAGCTTGCTAGCTTAGTAAGCCTTAAATAAACATGTACTTATATAAGTAACATACATACAACCATTCAAGTTAATATCTTCTATCACTAATCCGAACATAATTAATACATAACCTCTTTTATTTATAAAGCCGAAACAACTAAATATCATTGAATGCACTTGATACTAAAGCTTTATCTTTCTTATTCACATACACCAATCGTTCAGTATATCACAGACATATGCACATATCATATGCTTATCCCTTCAACTAAATACGTTCTTGCTTTCAAATAATTACTATCACACAATATATCTTGCATATACATATTCATTCATCTCAAACAAGTTAATGTATAAAACCTTCACTTACTCAAATACTCGTTTGTCATTTTATTGAGTAACACGACTATAAAATACATACCTCTCTGTCGAATTTATACGAATCATGTTTCTAAACAGAAATTTCTTGATATGTTCATAACTTGATTTTTTTTGCGCTTAGAGCTCGAACACATTCACCAGCACTAGGCCTGCTGGACTTAAGGTCCGAAGTATATCACCGGCATTAAGCTTGCTAGGCAATAAGCCCAAATCGTTTCACCGGCACATGGCCTGCTAGGCTAAAAGCCCGAACTATTTCACCGGCTCAAAGCCTGCTAGGCGCGAAGCCCGAATAACTCACCGGCCCAAGGCCTGCTAGGCTCAAAGCCCGAGTAACAACATAATTAAACCTTCAATACATATTTATAAATGCTAACATCACAACCAAACCATATACATCATATTGTATCCACGTATCATATCAAGAACATATACTTGTTCATATCACATTAACAAAATATATTTAATCTAATTTAGCACTTTACATTCGGCTAACTCAAAATTTCATAGTCAACATTATTAAATTTTGTTCTTTAACATGTTTATACTAACTCTTTAACATATAAGTGCTTAAGGACTTACCTCGGTTGTCGATAGACCGTGCAAATCGGCTATTCGAGAACCTTCGTCTTTCCCCTATCTAATTCCGTTTTTCTTTACTCTTGATCTAAAACACATTAAAATTTAGCTCATTCAAGTACATTTCATCTCAATTTAGTCCCTAAGCACATAAATAGGCAAATTACCATTTTACCCCTACTATTTCAAATTTTTACAATTTAGTCCTATTTGTATAAAACACAAAATACACCAAATTTCTCCATACTCCTTAAGGGCCGAATATGTATAGGGACTATACAAGTCCATTTCTTTCATTTATTTTGCATTATAGCCCTCTCAAATTTTTATTTTTACAAATTAGCCCAAAATACTCAAATTTACTAAAATTTCCAATGCAAAATATACTAATCTTTAACATATCATTTACCTCAAATCATAAATCACCAAAAATCACAAGAACCTAGCAATGGCCGAATCTCATACATGCTCATTTTCAAAAATTCTAACATGGGTCAACTACAGTTCGAAGCAACGATCTCAAAAACGTAAAATTTATCAAAAACTAACTAAAGACTCACCTTGAATTTTAGCTTCAAAGAGCCGAAATTTCAAAGAATCAAAAGCTTATTTCTTCCTCCACATTCGGCCATGGATGAGTGAAAAGATGATGGCTTTCTTTTCTTGGTTATTTTAACATATAATAAATAAATACCAAATTACTAAACTAACCTTATAATTAAAAATAACTAAACATTTTAACTTAAGGACAAACTTGTCCATGGCCAGCCACTAACATCTAAAATGGGTTATTTACCCATTATATACTTCATAATATAAAGCCATGATCAATTAAGCACATTTCACTTTAGTCTGCCACTTTTTCATTTTACGCGATTAGGTCCTTTTTATCAAATTAAGCACTCAAACGATAAAAATTTTCTATGAAACTTTCACACACATTAATTCACATATAATAGACTCAAAATATAATATTAAAATATTTCTCGGACTCGGATTTGTGGTCCCGAAACCATCGTTCCGATTAGGGCCAAATTCAGTCTGTTACAACGCCCGTGTGAAAAGTGAGACACGCCCGTGTGGCATATCACACGCTCATGTTCCACACCTGTGGTCGAAACTGACTTGCATCACACGACCTATTGCACGCCCATGTGCTTGGCCCGTTGTCGACACTGACTTGTATCACACGACTAGTCACACACCCGTGCCCTTCGAGCGTGTGGCGAATTAAATTCCAAATTCAGGTGCAAACCTTGCACAGCTTAGGCACGCACCCATGGCCAAGGCCGTGTCTCCCACACGGCTGTGTCTTTGGCCGTGTGTTTACTACTGAGCATTTCAAATTTGTAAACCTAGAATGCAGGGGACACACGACCAATCAACACGCCCATGGGGTTGGTCGTGTGTCATACATGGCCTAGATACACGCCCATTTGTCTACCCATGTGGGCATTTGAAAGGCTATCTCCCAAGCCAAATGCCACCCTATGCAACACCCATACTTATACCAATTCAATCCAACATATATTATGACCATAAAACACTTATAAGGTCTCAAAATCAAGTCATCCAATCAAGCATACACTTCATGAATTTCATCATCATTGAATATATATATACTTGTTAAATATTGGCCCATTTCCCATGACCACTTACAAAATGAATTTGATGACATCAATAGCCAACACTTTGGCTAACAAATATGATATAACAAAAGAGACCAAATCCTATACATGCCATACTCAAAATGAATCTAACATTGCTATACCAAGAGTAGTCGATAGTGTGATTTCCAAAATCCGACGTTCCAAAAATTCTCGAGCTAACTTGGTAAAACTACAAGGAAAAGGGAAATGAGAGGGGTAAGCATAAAGCTTAGTAAGTTTGCATGAAAATAAATAGCAACAGAAAGCTTATAATGTCATTCATCCATGGCATTGGATAAAAACCCAAAGTCTTAAGCACTTTTCCATAACTTACTCGTACTTGTTCTTATTGAATTCATACCATGTCACATATCGTAAACATTTCTCGTGAATTACTCACGGGTACCTGTATTCATTCAATCACATAGGTTTAGCACTAATCTCATTTCTATTTCAAGCTCAACTATTTATCCCACTAAATCACTTGGGATACTCAAAGGCACATGTTCATCATCATCCACATAAATATAAAGCCAATGCCCCATCCCAGATGCGGTCTTACATGGGGTCACCCCTGTGTGCCGATGCCATATGTAACACCCCAAATTTGACCTAGGCGTTACGACCGGATCTGATGTGTCAGATTGTAGTGTTGATTTGAAAACCAGTCTTGTCGATGAAAATTTGTGACTAAATCTTAAATCCCTTTTAAGATAATTGTTATTGAAAATGTTGGTGTTGTAAAAACATGTAGGCTAATTGTTTATTACAGGTTTATTAATCCGAACTAAAAACCGTGGAAGCTTTTTCTAATTGTAAACTTTAAGATTTGAAATGCATGATTTTCTTTGGAAATAATTATTATTTTGAAAACTCGTTCTCATATCCTAGCAGATTGAATAATTAAACAAAAGCCCAATTAAAAAAAAGAACCTTTAAATGGCATTATTACACAAACAAAAACCAAACCTGAGTTTTGATCTAAACAAATTCAAAACTGAATAATAGCAGTCATGTGGCCACCTCTGAGTCCCTCGCGACTCTAAATCAGCTAAGACTGGGGATTACCTGTACAATTAAAGGAAAGGGGTGAGTTTGGAAAAACTCAGTGTGTAATCCCTAATAGACAAATAGTAAACAGTATTTACAGTGCAAATTGGGCCTGAGCCCTATTCAGTAATAGTACAGTCTGGGCCTTAGCCATATACAGTAGCAGTGTGGGCCTAATACCAAATAATATCAGTACAGAGTAGAAATGCAATCCAACCCAATCCAGCCAACACACCACCCGTACCAACTAACAAACCATGTGGGGACTAAGTCAACCCACCCAGCCAGCACACCAATATCGCAGCATAGCTGCTAATGGTAACGCAGCGAAGCTGCTAATAATAGTAAACATGGCCAAGCCACTAAAATCAGAATATGTGGCGAAGCCACTAGAACAGTAAAAACGTGGCAGAGCTACTAGTACAATACTTTCTTCAAATTAGAATCCCAACCTCAATGCAGAATGTCGTGTCATAAATATTACGTGTATGCAGTACGTCATATTCACAACCAGTCATATAGATATCATACAAACATCAACTAAACTACCACTAGGGGTATAATGGTCATTTCGTCAGTTAAAGGTAAAATGGTAATTTCACCTCTCAGGGGTATTTCGGTAATTCTACCCTACAAGGGTATTTCAGTAATTCCACTCCCTAGGGGTATTTCCGTTATTTTACTCATTAGGGGTATTTCAGTCATTTAACTACCTTTCTTAAGGCTTACAGTTGCCTCGAGCGACACAAATAATCCATTTGATCGAAATAGTGTAAATAGGCTCAAAGCCCATTATTCAGCCAAAATGGGCCCACACGCTCGTATGGCCCGCTTGGTCCAAATCCCCTCATAGTTATGTGCTCTACGTAGCCCAAAATAGTTCCTTCTACTTTTCGTAAACTTTATTAGTGTGAGGCCCACGAGCCCATTGGGCCCATACGGCCTATTTCAACCCAACGAGGCCCATAACGGCCCAAAAGCACGAGAACGCTCGTGATGGCATTGACAGTCTATCACCTTTGATCTGTGGGCTCGGTTTACCATACGAGCGATCACACGCTCGTGGGGCCACTAATGCCGAAGTTACTGCTTTTCGGCTTTTCGTCGATTCACAGTAAAGTGGGGTGTGATTACACACCTTTTTGACGTATGGCAGTACCTGAATGGTGTATGGTTACACACCTTTTTCGCAACTTGTACAAGCAACCCACGAACATTGAACCTACATCCATCAACTTTTTTTAGTTAATATTAATACCTACTACTAACGTTAAATCCCAAAGAGAATGGTATTGATACTCACCTTCACCCAAGAATGCTATCCAATCCACTTATGATACTAACCGAAAGATACCTATACCCTTTTCCTACCAAAATGCTACATTAACCAAGAGAATCCAACACGAAAGAAGGGTCCAAGAGTTAGCAACCCTAAACCGAATCATTCAGCTTTGCCAGAGAAGAGAGCCATCAAAATGGAACCAAGAATTGAATAAAAGCAAGGAATACTTACCTAAAATTAGTTGATAGAAACAGTAAAATAAAGTAACAATTGACCACTTGACAGAGCCTAGTAGCCCAAACCTACACAAATCCAAAGTAGTGAGAAGGGGGAAGTATTCGGCTAAATTGAAAAGAAAAGAAATAGTAAAGGGAAAGGAGAGGTTGATTTCGGCTTACTCAAACTTAAAGAACAAGAGAAGAATGTTGAGAGGGGGGAATAACAGGTTCGTCTATGAAGGTACATGATGTGTCTAAAACTAACTATGATCACAATAAAGGAAAACGCACCTATCGTTCAATAGCATAGTTATGGTAAGATCGGTAATATCGTATCCACAAGGACCAAGAGTACTAGTAATTACTATCTTTTTATTATTTAGCCTAAGTATTGGAGTGATTTCTTTTAAACTAAAACTAATTAAACACGACAATGAAAGAATTAGGAAAATACTTTTAGACAACTTATATGATAAAGGCAATACTTAAGGAAGAATCCACCTAGACTTCACTTATTACTTTTGATTCATATGATTTATTCACTTGACTTAATCAGTAGAAATCCTTGATTTATGTTAATATCTCTTTCAAGACTAAAAACAACTGACTCTAGGTTGATTAATTGAAATCTCTTTCTAATTAAAACCCCTATTGTCGCATTAACTCGATCTATGGATTCCTTATTAGATTTGACTCTTATTCTGCAGATTTTCGTCGCCCTATTTCTTGGGTTGCAATTAACTCTGCTTAATTGTGTTGATCTACTCTTAAACAGGGACTTTTGCTCCACTGAATAGGCACATTCGACTTGAATCAATAACCTGAATTATCAAAACAAGAATAAGAACTCAGAATTAATAATAAGAACAAGTATTTATTTTATAAATCAAATAATAATAAGATCTGCCTTAGGTTTCATCCCTTCAGGTATTTGAGAGGTTTAGTTCATAATGATAGAGGGAAACATCTTAAAATAGGGAAAACAACAAAACATAAGAAAACCCAAAAACTTCTAAAGAACTTATGGGAAATCTTCAGTCTTGATAGAGATCCTTCTCGTAAGCTATTCCCGACGACTGTCTTCGTGTATTTTCTGCCTTCTACTCGGCGTCCCCTTTTAGGTTGCCCCCTAGGGTGTTTATATAGGCTTTGGAATACCTTTCTTGGCCCACAAGTAACCTTTTTCGAATAGGATTAAACCTAGTTTCGCCAGGGACACGCCCGTGTGACATGCCCGTGCGTGATGGCTTGGGCTGTGCTCAATTCTGCTCGTCACACACAGCCGTGTGATCTGCCCATGTACGTTGGTCTAAGCTGTGTTGATTTCTGAGGTAGGCCCATTTTGTCCCTTTTTGGCCGGTTTCTCATTCTTTTTCGCTCCCTAAGCTCTCTTAAGTGTAAAACATGAAATTAAAGGATTAGTAGCATCGAATTCATCAAATCTAATGAAAACTCATCCAAAAATAAGCTAAGCATAGGGTTAAAATATGTATAAATTATGGTTTATCAAATATCCCCACACTTAAGCCTTTGCTTGTCCTCAAGCAAAATTCTCAACTTATAATTAAAATTAACTTCCTCAACTCATAATTCTAATTAATAATGTTTCATCATAATTCACAGATAATTCATATATTGATAATTTAACTAAAAGAGTCTTAAAGATTCAAACAATCTAAGTCATAAATTTTTATAGCACGAAAACATAGGTGTTTCCCTTACCTAAATAATTACCTCTGATTTAAAACCGACAAGAATTGACATCCTCATTAAAAATTCACTCAAATCACTCAAGGTGTTTTAAGGTTCAAATTAAGTACTCAAAAAGTCAAACATGAAAAGTTAATCCCATAAGCTTGCATGAAAATCAAATCTCCACCATTATAAAATGAGATGATACACGAATCAAAAGGTTTTTAAAGGGTTGTAATGAGGCTTAGGTTAAAGTTGTGGATATAGGCTAAATTAGAGGGTTAGAATCGAGGTCGAATTAACAATTTACCTAACTAGAAACAATGAACTAATAATTAATAATTACATCAAATAATATGAGCTTCTTCTCAAAATGTGTAATTAATTGCTTAAGCTCAACAATATCGAAATAATAATAGATAAATTTCAATTTTTTTTAGAATAAGAACATAAAATAATAATATAAAACTTTAACAACTGAAATAGAGAACATAGTTAGGCAACTGCTCAAATTAAATCTCGACAAAAAGGGGTTAAAACAAGAGGGAAAGGTCTCAATGAATCAAAAAGAATAGGTCTTGGGTTAATATTAAAGGTGAATCAAGAAACGGTTTAATTGGATCAAATGGGTCCACTAAGGGTTAATTATGAAGGTAGGCTTTTTATGGAGTAAGTGGGTTAAAACCTAGGTGCCTTTATGATCTCAGTATATCAAATCAAAAGTGTGGTCTCGACATGTATAATCGAAGCAAGTTCTAGAATAACAAATCAATATTGTCACACTCATAATCAATAAAGTGAGCAAGAAATATATATGCTCTAAATGGCTCAAAGACTCACAAATCTATGGTTTTTGATGTCACCCTTGCACATTTCAAACTTCAAAGTAATATTTAAATTTAGGGAAACAACCTAAAAACATTTTAATTATGGAATACAGGCTTATCATCCTTGATTCTCTAATGTCTTAAAGTTTAAACCATCAATGCACAATTACCAATGACTTAATCTAAAAAATATCAATGAAAATCATAAATCAATAGAAGTTTCATTCTAATAGTAATATGAGAAAATTACTTAAGAACAAGGCATAATTCAGGGATTTTCTAATAATACTATTGTTGACACCTCCCCACACTTAAGATGTACATTGTCCTCAATGTACAAAAATAGGTATCGACAATATAGAAAATCATAAGATAGGGAGAGAAGTGAACATCCGGAATTTTGGATGGAGTCAAGGAAAAGAAACGGTAAAGTTGGGCAGAGGTGAAGGTGGAGGAGGATACTCCGGTGGTGGTGTGGCCGTTCTTTAATATCCCTTTGAACCTAAATTAAAGAAATCAAAATATAATAATATAAATTAAAGAGAAGAAAGATAAAGGAAAAGAATTTAAAAATGAAAATAAAAGAACAATAAAAACTAAATGGACTCAAAGGTCCTTGTTTTGTCGAGTATATGAAGCGGCCGGCATGAACTTATGTAGAGTGGTCGCGTACGGGGATACCGCGTCAGGATCATTTCACTTTTTCGACATGGAGATGGTGGCTGTGATTTTGCCTCTAGTACTAATCTTTGTGTACGGTAGCAAGGATGATGGTTTATGTGGTGGTGTTATTGGTGTAAAGAAAAAGTAAGGGAAAGGGGGAAAGGAAAATGAAGGTAGAAGATAATGGGATAAGAAAGGGGTGTGGTGGCTAGGGTTAGGGAGAAGAAAAATTAGGGAGAAAAGTGAGAAGAAGGGGGTTTAAATAGAAATTGGGGCACCTGGTCGTGGCCCACGTTCGTGTGCCAGGGGCGTGGTAGGTCACACGGCCGTATCGCATGGTCGTGTGGTGCCTCGTTCGTTTTTCCCATGCCTGTGTAGAGGTTTCCTTGCCCATGTTGATTAATCAGTGTCGACCACGACCTAGGGACACAAGCGTGTCACACACCCGTGTTACTTTCTCAGTGTCGACCACGGCCGTACCGTATGATATTGGCATTTTATCGCCGCCCGTAGTTTGGGGAATTTTCATCCTTGGTTCGCATGGTCTTTGCCACGCCGATGTGCCTATTCGTGGTGTCCACACGGCCATGGCCATGCCCGTGTGCAAGGCCGTGTGGATGGAGAAACCTGTACTTTATTAATTTGGTTAGTTTTGAGTTAGGTGCTAAAAATTGAAAATATGACATTAGTGAAGTTAGTGCTCGGGTTGCCTCCCGAGAAGCGCCCGTTTAAAGTCTTAAGCTAGACTTACCTTTCATTCGCATAGTCATGGTGGTTTGAGGAGTTGAAACTCCTCATTCTTGCTATCAATTGTATTAAAATAAGGTTTTAGATGAGTATGATTTACCTTGAAGGTGCCAAATTGAGAATGAGTTACCTCGTCTGTACCGTATAGGAAAGTATTAAGTACCGTGAAAGGAGTTATTCTATTAGGTTCAAAAGTGGCAACACGAGGATCTGTATTATCCATTAGAACTCGGTCTCCAACCTTGAAGTAGTTTGCTTCATCTTTAAGTTCGTTATGGAGTTGCCTCGATTTTGCTTCGTGTGTTCTGGGTTTCTCCTTAACATGTGTCTTCGACTTGTCTAGTTCATCGATCTGAAGCCTTCGCTGCTCATGAGTTATTTCTTTGTTGGCACGAGGTCTAGGATATGGCTCAGTTGTGTAATTTCGCGGTGCTTCTTGAAAAGAAGGTTGAACCAAATGGTTATTAATAGAATTTATGTTCTCACCTTTATTACTCGATGTCCTCGTCAATTCAAGAGCCTGAAGAGTGATCGTTTCGTCACCTACAGGAATTGTGAGTTCACCTGCACCAACATCAATTCAAGTTTTAGCAGTTGCTAAAAAGGGTCTTCCTAAAATTAAAGGAACATTATTGTCCTCATCCATGTCTAAAACTAAAAAGTCTGCTGGGAATATGAATTTATCAATTTTCACTAGTACATCCTCAATTATACCCCTAGGAACTCTAATAGTTTTATCAGCTAATTGAATGCTTATCCTAGTTTGTTTGGGTTTCCCAAGACCTAGCTGTTTAAACATTTTATAAGGCATAACATTGATGCTTGCCCCTAAATCTGCTAAAGCATTATTAATAGATAAACCACCAATTAAGTAAGGAATTGTAAAACTCCTTGGATCTTTTAACTTTTGTGGTAGTCTATTTTGTAAAATTGTTGAGCACACTACATTTATCTCCACATGCGACGTGTCATCTAACTTCTGTTTGTTTGTCAAAAGTTCTTTTTTTTTTTTTGAATTGGGCATCTGTGAAAGAGCTTCAATAAACGGTAAGTTAATATGTAATTTTTTTAAGAGTTACTCGGATTGCCTCCAGTTAGAGTTAGTCTCCAGGTTTGATCATTCTTTTATAAATATTTAAAACTCTGATTTTACAGCGATCAAGTTTTTGGCGCCGTTGCCGGGGAACTAAAATATTAAGAAAGCTCTATTTTTATTACTTTAGCCATTATTTTATTTGCAATTTATTTCTTTTGTTTTCTTAGGTTAAATTTTAATTTTTCTAATTTTAATTTTATTTTTTTATTTCTTTCTCTTTTCTAGGTACCTCTAGTTTATGACTAGAAGGAACCCGAGAGGACCTTTGGTATACGATAGTGATATCGAAGCAACCGCTCGTAGGAATCGCAGGGAAACCAAGCGAGCCCTAGATTACATAGAAAGAGAGGAAGAAAATAGATCCAATCCTACTGAAGGGATGGGCAAAAATAACCTACCATTACGCGATGTAGGAGATTACAATGCTCCACATACAATGTTCGATTATGCGAAACCGCATTTAACAGGAGCAGAATCTAGTATTGTTAGGCCTGCTATATCTGCTAATAATTTTGAATTAAAGCCTAACACAAGACAAATGATTCAACAGTTTGTTCAATTTGATGGTTTGCAGGACGAAGATCCAAACATGCATATAGCTAATTTTTTGGAGTTCTATGATACCTTCAAAATAAATGGCGTTTCTGACAATGCCATTCGTCTTCGGTTATTCCCTTTTTCATTAAGAAATAAAGCCAAACAGTGGCTAGACTCGTTACAACGAGGTTCAATCACTACATGGGATCAAATGACCGAAAAGTTTTTAATGAAATATTTTTCACTGGCCAGAACAGCCAAATTACGTAACGATATCTCTTCCTTTGTACAGATGGATTTAGAGACACTATACGACGCATGGGAGAGGTTCAAAGATCTCTTGAGGAGGTTCCCACACCATGGTTTACCCCTGTGGCTACAAGTCGAAACATGCTAAACGGTGTAAACCCCTCAACAAGAAAACTGATTGATTCAGCCGCCGGTGGAACGCTGAACAACAAAACTCCTGAAGCAGCCTACGAGTTCATTCAGGAGATGTCGATAAACAATTATCAATGGCAAGCTTCGAGGACTAAACCAACGAAATTGGCAGGAATCTTCAATGTCGACACCATAACCATGCTATCAACGCAGCTAGAGATGATGAATAAAAAGCTTGATAGTTTGTGTTCTTCACAGATACATCCAGTCATGCAGTGCGATGCTAGTGGAACTGTGGCAAATCCTGAGTACCCACCCTACCAACCAGGAGCAGAAGGTGAACAGATGAACTATATAGGTAATAATTTCCATTCTAATAATACTCCTTATAGTAACACTTATAATCCAGGTTGGAGGAACCACCCAAATTTTTCGTGGGGAGGACAAGGCAATCAAGGAAATCAAAGGCAACAACCCCTCCCAAACTTCCGAAATCAGCCCTATCCACAAGATAAGAAGCCAACCGTCGAGGAACACATCCAAGAAGCTGACAGAACAATCAAAAGCAACAAAAGCCGAATTGATGAAATTACTAAGTTAGTCAAGGAAATCACTAAAGCAGTTGAACAACTTGCAAAGTCAATGTCAGAATGACTGTAAGGACGTCTACCTAGTACTACGGAGATTAACCCTAAGGAGCAAATTCAAGCCGTTATAGTCCAGGGTAGCAAGGAGTTAGATACACCCAACCCAACTCCAGAAAGTAAGGTACACGAAGGTACAACAGAGATAGTACAAGAAAAGCCAAAACCGGTAGTCAAGGAGTACAAACCTCGCACACCTTATCCCGCAGCATTAAAAATAGACGACTCAGTGGAGCAGTTCGGTAAGTTTCTTAAACTTTTAAAGAAATTACATATTAACTTACCTCTTCTTGAAGCTCTTTTCCAGATGCCAGACTCGAGGAAATTTTTAAGACAGCTCTTAACCAACAAACGCAAAATAGATGAAGAGCACCACGTGGAATTAAACGCAACATGCTCAGCAATGTTACAAAATAGACTACCACAGAAGCAAAAAGATCCAGGGAGTTTTACAATTCCATGTTTAATTGGTAGTTTAAATATTGATAATGCGTTAGCTGATTTAGGGGCAAGCATAAATGTTATGCCTTATACATTGTTTAAGCGACTAGGTTTAGGGAAGCCAAAACAAACTAAGATGAGTATTCAATTAGCTGATAAAACTGTTAGAATTCCTAGGGGCATTATTGAAGATGTTCTCTTAAAAATCAATAAATTTGTTTTCCCAGTAGACTTTTTTGTTTTAGACATGGATGAGGATAATTCAATCCCCTTAATTTTAAGAAGACCTTTTCTAGCAACTGCCAAGACTAAAATTGATGTTGCCACAGGTGAGCTCATACTTTGTGTAGGTGACGACTCAATTAGTCTTCAAGCCCTTGACTCAGCTAGGTCATCAATGAATCAAGGTGAGAAAGAAAATTCTTTTGATAATCATTTAATTACACCCTCTATTCAGGAACCTCCAAAAAAAGGGACGATTGAATCGGCCGTGGGGAATTACCAAACTTGAGCATCTATTTAAACCCCTCAACTCTTCCCCTTCCCTCCTTCTGATTTTCACTCTTATTTTTGCTTCTCATTCTCTTCCATCTCAGATTCTTTACTCTATATCCTTGTGCACGCCAACAACATGCCGAAGAAGCGAAGGAAACTAAGCATAGGCGCCTTACTAAAGAGCGATCAACATGACTTCATGCCGGCAGCTTCGTCTCAACACTAAGCCAAGGATCTATGAGACCAATTAGTTTTTATTTTTCATTTCTCTTTCCTTTCATTTTCCTTTTCTTTAATAATCTTATGTTTAAATTAGTTTAACTTAGTTTAGTTTTTTAGTGTCAGGTTCTAAAGGCTACTTGGGAATCATGCCACTTCCGCCACCACCAGCACCTCCGTCGCCTTAGAAGTCACACCCACCTCGCGAACCACCTACCAATAAGGATTCTCAAGCCCCTTTATCTCCTAGCCTTAGTCTATTTTCCTTCTTAGTCTCTTTCCCTTTATCTTTCTTGTCTTTATTTATATATTTAGTTTATTTTTATTAGGTCTTAATAAAGCCTGGCTACTTCTCAAAGCGCTACCCAATTTCTTCATCTAGCGCAGAACGTTATCCCAACCGACCATTACATACCAAAGACACTCATTCGGAAAAACATCCACAACTCAGGGAGTAATTCTTCCCCCTTCTCTTTTGATTTATCTTTAAAATGTCATTATCTATCTTTGTACATTGAGGGCAATGTACATCTTAAGTGTGAGAGGTGAATATTTAATCCAAGAAAATGCCTAACTTTAACCTTGTTTTAAAGTAATTTTCTCATATTACTAATTAAAATGAAATTTCTGATGATTTATGATTTTTATTGATATGTTTTGGAATAAGTCATAGTTAATTGTGCATTGATGATTAAACTTGAAGAATACTAGGGAATCAAGCATGATAAGTCTAATTTTCTAAAAATTAAAATTTTAGGTTGTCAACCGGAATTTGAATATTATCTTGAAATTTGAGATTTACAAGGTTGATGTCAAAAATACCCATAATTTTTGTGAGAAATTGAGCCCTATAGAGCATACATTTTTTTTTCATGCTCACTTCTTGATTATGAGTGTGTCAACTATGAACTGTTATTCTAGAACTTGCCTTGATTATACATGTCAAGACCACAGTTATGATTTGATATACTGAGATGATAAAGGCACCTTGGTTTAACCCACTTACACCACTAAAAAGACTACCCTTATAATTAACCCTTAGTGAACCCCGTTGAGCCTAAAAACCCTTTTTATTACCTTAACCGCTAATTTTAACCCAAAACCCTTTGTATTTGTTATCACCTTTTATTTTGACTACCCCTTAATCGAGATTTGATTTAAGCCAGTTATCTAAGTTTATTATTCTGGTAGTTAAATTTATCTTGTATTTAGTTTGTTCTTAAAAAAAAAATTTTAGGTTTTCAATATTAGTAGTATGGAAAGTGAGCTTACACAATCAAAGATTATTTTCCAAAAGAAAAAAAGTTCGTATTAGTAGGATTTTTATTATTTTCAGTTGATGTAATTATTTTCTTAGAAATTTTTAGGTAGGTAACTTATCAATTCAATCTCGATTCTAACCTTCTAATTTCAGCCTTTATCCATACCCCTAACCTAAGCCCCGTTACAACCTTGACAAAGACCTTTTGATCTGTTTATCATCTCATTTTACAGTGGTAGAGATTTGATTTTTAGGCAAGCCTATGGATTAACTTTTCAGGTTCGACTTATGAGTGCTTAATTTTGACCCTTAATCACTTTTCGAGTGATTTGAGTGAATCTTTTGTGAGGATGTTAATCCTTGTAGGTTTTGAATTAAAGGTAATTATTTAAATGAAGGGAAACACCTATGTTTTCGTGCTACAAGTGTATGGCTTATCTTATTTGAATCTTTAGGAATCTTTGAGTTGAATTATCCATGTATAAATTTTCTATGAATTAGGATAAGACATTGTTGATAAGAATTATGAATCATGGAAAGTTCGTTTTAATTGTAAGTTGAGAATTTTGCTTGAGGACAAGCAAAAGCTTATATGTGGGGGTATTTGATAAACCGTAAAAGTAACATATTTTAATCCCACATTTAATATGCTTTTGGATGAATTATCCCTTGATTTGTGTAAAAAGGTGCTCTTAATCCTTTCTTTTCATGTCTTATACTCAGGAAAGCACCAAAGGATGAAAAGAATGTAAAACGGGCTTAAAACAGGACAAATGGGCCAATTCACGAAATCAACACGCCCTGGACTTCAAGAGACACGGTCGTGCCTCAAGTTAGAAATCCAAACACGGCCTGGAGTCGAGCCATACGGGCGTGCTACATGGTCGTGCCTCTGTCGTCAGAATGAGCAATTTCAATCTGAAAAGGATACTTGGGGAGAAAGAATCGCATTCCAAAAGCCTATATATATCCCCTAAGTACCACCTTTGAAGGGGCGTCAAAGCTAGGCCAAGGAGCCAAGCCGAGAAGGTCAGAACTAGGGAATAATGCGAAGATAGCCAGTTGATCCATCCCAATAAACCAGAACTATACTCAAGACGGCGGAATTCTCCTTCAATTCCTTCAGGGAGTTTTAGGATTTTCTTATGTTTTGTTTTATCTTTTCTCTTGCGATGTTTTTTTATTCATTATGAACTAAACCCCTCAGATACCTGAAGGGGATGAAACCTAGATGAATCTTTTTATTTGATTTTTAAGTTATATAATAATTACTTAGTTTGTTCTTAATTATGTTGCTTAATCCAAATCTAATGTGCTTAGGTGGAGGAGGAATAGACCCTGCCTAAGAGTACATCTAACATAATTAAGCAGATTTGTCGGGCACCTAGAGATAGGGTTACGAGATTTTGCCGGATTAGGATGAAACCTAATATGGGAATCCATTGATCGATTTACTGCTTTCCTAGGGGGTTATTAT
The DNA here is from genome assembly GCA_025503065.1 of Gossypium bickii. Lineage (NCBI taxonomy): Eukaryota > Viridiplantae > Streptophyta > Magnoliopsida > Malvales > Malvaceae > Gossypium > Gossypium bickii. Next base: position 48,303,306 of record CP106719.1, read on the forward strand.
AAGCGAATGAGAGTTCCACTAATTAACCTAGGATTAGACGTTATTCGCTTCGAGAGAGGGTTTAACATAGGTTAGGGAGTATCACGAATCAAGCTAAGTAAAAGAAATCATATAATTTAAGGTTAAATAATAAGTGAAGTCTAGGTAGATTCTTCCCGAGGGTATCATCAAAATCAACTGAGTCTTTTTCAAGTTATCCCCAAGTTCGTCTTTTTGTCTTTGTTTCTTTAGTTTAGTTGTTGTCAATTTAGTTTAAAAACAACCTTTACCCTAATTAGGTTAAATAATAAAAAGAAAGTGAGTATTAATACGTTTAGTTCCTTTGGGTTCGACATCTGGTCTTGCCTAAGCTATACTACTGTTCGATAGGTACACTTGCCTTAATATCGTTGTCAGAGTTAGTCTTCAGGTTTGATCATTCCTTTATAAATATTTAAAACTCTAATTTTACAATGATTATTGGTATTGAGTTAGTTTTGGGTACAACACCTGTTTCGGTTGCCCCGTATAGGATGGCACCATTGGAGTTAAAAGAATTAAAAGCTCAATTGCAAGAGTTAACAGACAAGGGTTTTACAAGACCGAGCTATTCACCGTGGAGTGCTCCGGTACTTTTTGTTAAGAAGAAAGACAGGTCGATGAGGTTATGTATAGATTACAGACAACTCAACAAGGTGACAATAAAGAATAAGTATCCTTTTCCCAGGATAGATGATTTATTTGACCAATTGAAGGGAGCTACGGTGTTTTCTAAGATAGACCAAAGGTTTGGCTATTAGCAGTTGAGGGTTAAGGAGCAAGATGTGTCGAAAACTGCATTTCAGATGAGGTATGGCCATTATGAGTTTCTTGTCATGCCATTTGGCTTAACAAATGCTCCTGCGATTTTTATGGATCTAATGAACCGTATCTTCCGACCGGATTTGGATAAGTTTGTAGTCGTTTTTCTTGACGACATACTAATTTATTCCTGGGATGAGAGTGAACACGTAGAACACCTAAGAATTGTGTTGCAAACTTTAAGAGACAAGCAGTTATATGCTAAATTTAGCAAGAGTGAGTTTTGGCTCTGTGAGGTCGGATTCTTAGGACACATTGTGTCGGGTGATGGAATTAGAGTTGATCTGAGTAAGATCTCGACTATTGTGGAGTGGTAACCGTCGAGGAACGTGTCAGAGATTAGGAGCTTTTTGGGTTTAGCGGGTTACTACAGATGGTTCGTAAAAGGGTTCTCCATGATTGCTACCCCGATGACGAGACTACTACATAAAGATGTCAAGTTTGAATGGATCGAGAAGTGCCAATAGAGTTTTGAGAAACTGAAAGCATTATTGACTGAGGCACCGATTTTAGGACAACCTGAGTTGGGGAAAGAGTTTATGGTCTATAGTGATGCGACATTAAATGGTCTTGGTTGTGTGTTGGTGTAAGAGGGTAAAGTAGTAGCTTATGCGTCGAGACAACTAAACCGCATCAGAAGAATTATCCGACTCATGATTTGGAGTTGGCTACGATCGTTTTTGCTTTGAAGATTTGGCATCATTATCCGTATGGTAAAAAGTGCCGAATCTTTACAGATCACAAGAGTTTGAAATACTTGATGAGCCAAAAAGGTTTGAATTTGCGAAAAAGGCAGTGGCTAGAATTTTTGAAGGATTATGAGCTAATAATTAATTATCACCCGGGGAAAGCGAATGTGGTTGCGGATGCCTTGAGCAGAAAATCCCTGAATGCTTTGAGAGCTATAAGTATGAGCTTAGCATTGTCTGATGATGGTGCTGTATTGGCTGAGTTAAGGCCTAGACCATTATTTCTTCAGCAGATATGTGAAGCTCAAAAGAATGATAGAGAATTACAAGTTAAAGAGAGCTCAGTGCGAATCAGGAAATGACTGATTTTTGGGTTGGTTTAGATGATTGCTTGATGTTTCATGATAGAGTTTGTGTACAAAAGGATGATGAGCTAATCCGGAAAATTTTACATGAAGCACATAGTGGATGTTTATCTGTACATCCGTGCAGCACAAAAATATACAATGATTTGAAGAAGTTGTATTGGTGGCCAGGTATAAAAAGAGACATCTCTGAGTTTGTTTCTAGTGCTTGATCTATCAACAAGTGAAAGCCAAGCATCATGTACCTTCAGGATTACTTCAGCCAGTGATGATGCCCGAGTGGAAGTGGGATCGAATCACAATGGATTTCGTAAAGGGGTTACCTACGACTCCGAAAAAGAAAGATATTGTGTGGGTTATTGTGGATAGATTAACGAAATCAGATCTCTTTATACTGTACGTGTGGATTACTCATTTCATAAGTTGGCCAAGCTATATATTGCCGAGGTAGTAAGATTACATGGGGTGCCTATATCTATTATCTCGGATAGAGATCCAAGATTTACTTCGAGGTTTTGGAAGAAGTTGTAGGAAGCCTTGGGTACAAGATTGAATTTTAGTACTGCGTTCCATCCATGAGCCGATGGCCAATCCGAAAGAGTGATTCAAGTTCTTGAGGATACGCTTCGATGCTATGTGTTAGAGTTTGAAGGTAGTTGGGAAAAATATCTACCTTTGGTTAAGTTTGCCTACAACAACAGTTACCAGTCGAGTATACAGATGGCACCATACGAAGCTTTATATGGTCGCAAGTGTCGAACTACCTTGTATTGGACAGAGCTTAGTGAGAAGCAAATTCACGGGGTTGATCTAGTTAAAGAAATTGAGGATTTAAAAAGGAAAGAAATTGAGTTTCAAGTGATCCGTGATAGTCTGAAAGCTGCTTCAAATCGACAAAAGTCATACGTGGATTTAAAAAGGAAAGAAATTGAGTTTCAAGTGGGCGATAAAGTATTCCTGAAAGTATCCCCGTGGAAGAAAATATTGAGATTTGGTCGAAAGGGCAAATTGAGTCCACGATTCATAGGGCCGTATGAGGTTATCGAAAGGATTGGGCCAGTAGCTTGCCGGTTGGCTTTGCCGGCAGAGTTAGAGAGAATACACAACGTGTTTCATGTGTTGATGTTGTGACGATATCGTTCCAATCCTTCACATGTGATCCCTCCGATTGAAATTGAGATACTACCGGACATGACTTATGAAGAGGAACCAATTAAGATTTTGGCTTGAGAGCTTAAATAGTTGAGGAATAAAAGTATAGCCTTAGTGAAAGTATTATGGCAAAAACACGGAGTAGAAGAGGCTACATGGGAACTAGAAGAAGCCATGAGAGAACAGTACCTAAACATTTTTACTGGTAAGATTTTTGGGGACGAAAATCTCTAAAGGGGGGAGAGTTGTAACAGCCCAATTTTGGGGCTAGTTGGAATAGTGATTTTGGGACCACTAGTTCGAGGGTGAAGAAAATTATTTTGATATTATTTTATGTGTTATAGCATGATTATAAGGATGCATGAAAATTTTGGTGTATTAATTTTAGCGATTTCATGCTTAATTGCAAAAAAAGGACTAAATCGCATAAAGTGTGAAAGTTCTATTTTACAAGTTAGAGGTGTCTAATAGCCATAGAATATTAAATTGGAGGTCCTTAAAGTGCAATTAGGTCAATGAGAGGGTGTTGGCAGGCCATAAGGACAAGCGAGACAAGAGCACTTATTTTGGTCAAAATTTTGGCAAAATTAGGTGACTAAAAATGAATAAAATAAGATAAAGGAATAAGATATCATCTTTTACTATTCACCTTTCTTCTCCACCAAAAATTGAAGAGAAAATAGAGGTTTTTGGAGCTTAAACTTTCAGCCAAGCTATTCCCTAGCAAGTAAGTGATTTTAGAGGTCTTTCTTGATAAATTATGTACTTTTGGAACCCCTAAAACTCAAGCTAGCTAATGAGGGGACTATTTTGCAAAATGGTTGAAAGTTTAGGGACTTTCCATGAGAGTTTTTATGTTGTTTGTTGAGTTTTTATGGAAGAAAATGAATGTTAATGGGTTAAGGAATAGCTTTTGTGAAAAGTGTTACCATGAAAACACCTAAATGGGACTTATTTGTAAAGGTTGCAATTGGGTAATAAATGCACGAAATTCTTGGTTTTGTGAATTTTCATAAGAGAAATAAATGTTCAACTAGGCTTTTTTAATTAGAAAATGTGATGAAAAACGATTTACGAGCCTAGGGGCAAAATAGTCATTTTGCCAAAATATAATGGCAAAATGGTCATTTTTGCCTAAGTAGAAATTTTGATGTATCATGAGTAATGTAGTGATTGAATGAGTAAATTTTATTATTATAGATCAAGAAGTGCGCGGAAACAACCTTGACCGAGGAAAAGGCAAGGTTATAGACTGAACCGTCGATTAATACATTTTGCACGAGGTAAGTTTATGTGTAAATGATACATCCTTAATACATATGTTTTGACCTATTGATGCATTGTATGGATGTAAATACTAATTGGTGAGATTGATTGAAAATGATAGAAAATGGGTAACTCTCGAATGAACGTCAGAATAGAAATGTGGGTACGGATAAATATACGTAAATATGTAATTATTGGTGGGTTGTGTGCGATACCACCTTGTTATTTATTCACGATGGGCTGTGTGCGATACCATGGTTTATATTATCATTTGGTGGGCTATGTACAATACCACCATAATTATCATTGTTGGTAGGCTGTGTGCGATACCACTATAGTATTGATTAATGGTGGGCTGAGTGCGAAACCACCAGGTACTTTGTATCATTCCGAAGGGTTCATCGAGAAATTTGTTTAAGTAAATATTTCATGTGGCTTTGTGGTGTTAAGTGCAGGGCATAAGTGCAAGTAAATATGAGCAATGTATATGATATATGGTTGGGATGTGGTAAGAGTTGAGATGAGTAAGCATGATTATGAAAATGTGAATTGTTCTTACATAGTATGTAATGTTTTTGATTAAATAGAACATGGTATGATGCTTACTGTTTACATGTAGACTTACTAAGCTTAAAGCTTACTCCCTTTCTTTTCCCTTGTTTTATAGTGTCAAAGAGCCAGCTCGGGATACGAAGATAATCCGAAGATCACCCACACTATCAGCACATCTTGGTATATTTAAACTTAGCATTTTGAGTATGGCATGTATAGGGGCTAGACTTAGTGAAATGTCATCATATTTGGCCAAGTGTGTTGGCTCTTACAAAGATGAATTCTTTTGTACAAGGCCATAGTTGATGGCTCATTATTATTAATCTATGAAAAGATGAGGTTATTCATGAATGCGTATGGTGCATGATTGGGTTGCTTGGTTAAAATATATATGAATGGGTTGATGGTTGAATGTGATTTATGTTTGCATGAGTTAGGGTGATAAAAGAGCTTGGAAAATAGCCTTGTTCTTGTACACACGGGTAGACACACGAGCCTGTGTCTAGGCCGTGTGTGACACACGGTCAACCTCATGGGCGTGTGGTTAGGCCATGTGTCCCCTTGCATGTTAGGATTACAAGTTAGTATGCTCAGTAGTAAACACATAGGCAGAGACACGGCCGTGTGTCTCACCTGTGTAGAAGGCACGACCATGGTCATGGGCGTGTGCCAAGGCCGTGCGAAGTCTGCACGTGAATTTGGAATTTAATTCGCCACATGGTCGAAGGACACGGGCGTGTGACAGGCCGTGTGATGCAAGTCAGTGTCGACCACGAGCATGTGATATGTCACATGGGCATGTCCCTTCTTCCACACGGGCGTGTGGACTGTTTAGAGAAAATTTTCTAAAGTCTTCCAGAGAGCTTCAAAAGAGCTCGATTTGATTCGGAACCATTCCTAAACCATGAATTAGGCCTCGTAGGCTTGTTTAAGAGGTGTTACCAAAAGTTTTAATTTGGAATGGAAAGTTAGGTCTCGGTGTGGTATGATTGTTTGTGTATAAGCCTAGTAATGCCTCGTACCCTATTCCGATGTGGAATATGAGTAAGGGGTGTTAAACTCCACACGGTCTCACACACGAGCGTGTGATCGGTCGTGTGGTACAAGTCAGGATTCCCTCTAATTTGCACACGGCCTAGCACACTGGTGTGTGACTTGGCCGTGTTACATAAGCCAGTATACCCTACAGGTTTGGCACGGCCTAGCACACGGCCTGACACACGGGCATGTGTGGCCACTTCGAAGGGCACATGGGCTAGACACACGGGCGTGTGGTTGGCCGTGTGACCCAAGTTAGTAAGCTCACATGTTTAGACACGGGGTATGACACGGGCTGGGACACAGCCATGTGCTTCCATTTCGAATGTCCACACGGCCTGTGACACGGGTGTGTCTGTTGGCCGTGTGAGACACACGACTTGGCCACACAGGCGAAAATTTCAAGAATTGTGAAAGTTTCTTAAGTTATCGGTTTGGTCCCGAACCACTCCTAAAGCATGTTTGGGGCCTCGTAGGCTCGTAATGGGGACATATTGATTGAGATTGAATGATGATTGTTGTATTGATTAAATGTATGAGAAAAGTATGTTTTAAAATGTGTTGTAAGTCCGATAATGCTCCGTAACCCTATTTCGGTGTTGAATACGAGTGAGGAGTGTTACAAAGATGGCGCTATGTGGCTTTGTATGGATGTAGACGTGGTAGTCCATTATATTGGACTGAATTGAGTGAAAAGAAGTTAGCAAGAACTGATTTGATATGCGAGACAGAGGATAAAGTCAGAATCATACGAGACTGTTTGAAAGTTGCCTCAAACCATCAGAAATCATATGCTGATTTGAAAAAAAATATATCGAATTTGAAGTCAATGATAAAGTGTTCCTGAAAGTCTCGCCTTGGAGAAAAGTTCTATGTTTCGGCAGAAAAGGAAAACTCAGTCCAAGGTTCATTAGACCGTAGTAAATTCTTGAAGAAATCAGACCTGTAGCATATTGGTTAGCTTTACCGCCTAAACTCAAAAAGATTCATAATGTCTTTCAAGTGTCGATGCTATGACGATATAGGTCCAACCCTTTTTATGTAATTTCTCCGAATGAAGTAGAGATATAGCCGGATTTGACTTATAGTAAGGAACCAGTAAAGATTCTAGCATCGGAAATAAAAGAATTGAGAAATAAACGGGTATCACTAGTAAAAGATTTATGGTATTGCCATGGTGTTGAAGAAGCAACATGGGAGCCCGAGTAAACCATGAAATCACAATATCCGGACATTGTCTCAGGTAAAACTTTCGAGGACGAAAATTGAAACACCCCAAACCCGGCCCACGAGCCTTGACCGGATCTGGTATGCTCCTCGAAGAAAACCAGTTCAAATTCGTTTGCACTTTGAAAAACTTTAAGTGATTTTGGGAGAAAGTTCGAATTGGGCTGGGCTCGAGTTGAAAACAGGGTTTTCTTATATTGAAATCCCTTTATCTTAGGTGTCAAAACATTTAGGGTTTAGTTTAAAAGAAATTTACTTAAATTTTAATTGATAAAAATTTGTAAACATAATAAATAAAATAAATGTAAAATAGCTCAACTATGGCCTTATTACATCAAATAAACCCAAATAATTTAAAACACTTAAATAAAAATAAAATGTCCAAATAAAATTCCTTGCTGAGCATAGCCACCTTTAAGCTCCTACCGACCCGGTCCATTACTGATCGTCACCTGAAAAAAATGTTCCCACAACGGGGTGAGTCAACAGACTCAATGTGTAACCGACACTAAAATTTAACAATTCAGGCATACATTATCATATTACATACACATTCATAAATCAGATATAAACAAATGATGCAACCCGAACCCAAACCTATATGCCATCCGCTACACATCACCCGTACCATCCTGCACACCGTGGGGACTACTAAGTCAACCCTCCATCCGCTACACACCATCGAAGCGATCATTGCGATCGACGTGCTCATCGCCTCTTATGAGTATTCGTGGTCTTAGGTCACCACACTCAGATATCGTGGTCTTAGGTCACCACATTCCAATATCGTGGTCTTAGGTCACCACATTTAGATCTCGTGGTCTTAGGTCACCACATTCAAATATCGTGGTCTTTGGTCACCACATTCACTTCCCCTTTTCAATAACCCATATGCCCCATATCATACATAGTATGCATTAACATGCCAAATTTCACATTCTTATCACTTATCACATGTTAAATATAACATATTTCATAATCCTAGTAGGAGTAGGAAACGTACCTGAGTACTTTGTACCATATCATGGTACCTTAGCCACATTCTTACACTTTCATATTAACACATATATCAAGTTTAAGCCATAAATCTATTAAGATTAGTGTAGGGTACACACCTGATTCGCTTAACAAATTCACTGAAATCCCGAAAAGCTTGATCCAATGCCTTGGATCTTAAATCCCTACATTCGGCCAACCTTAATATGTTAGCAAGGAGCCTATTCGGTTATAAGACCAAATCCTATTAGGATTGTTGTAACTCAAACTTACCTTGGTACCGATTGATGTCTAATCAAATGCCGGAAACTTTGTATCCTTCTTTCTTGAAATCGGCAATCACTAGATTACTTGAATAGATTAGTGTCGATTTTTGAATGATTAATGAACACATATATTTACCAAACATGGCCTTGGCCGAATGCTATAGACACTTACCTTGTGGATTTTAAATCCCGAAACTCACCGAATAACTAGGGAACACGCGGCCTATGGTGTACCTTTGGGAAAAGAACTTCTCCTTCCTTGTAGTCGACACTTAGTAAATCCCGAAAGATCTCTTCAAAGTTTCGACAACAAGATATTAATGTGGTTAGTCCTAGATTTCGGCAAATCTTAAAAGAAAAAAGGATGAAACCGAATGAGATCTTACCCTTACTTTAGAAATCGGCAATCCTTGCTTGAACCTTTAACAATATTCTGCTATGTAGGCTAGAAGGATCTTGATTTCGGCTTTTTGATTGGTATAAAAAAAGAAAAGAGAAAGAAGAATAAAGATGGAGGATTCGGCTAGAACACAAGGTGTTTTCGGCTTGGCAAAAATAAAAGAGAAGAGAGAATATTGCTTAGGAAATTCGGCAGAGAGAAAAAGGAGAGGGAAGAATAATGAATGGCCTTAGTTCTCCTCCTTTTGCCGAAATTACTAGGCCTAGTGTCCCTTACTTGGCCATCACTCTTCTATTTTGATAGCTTTATCTCTTTAATTATCACCTTGTTTTAAATTAATAGAATTAATCCATCATTATCCCTTATCCTTATTATCACACCTTTTATCTCTAAATAATAATAAAAATAAAAGGATTTTAAACTCCTAAAATATAGCCTATGTGCCGTCCACCTCTGTCCATCCTTGCAGCAAAATAAGACTTTTATTTTGCTTCCCCTACAGCTCGAACCTTGGCCCAATCTCCCCTGCATGTGGCGTCATTTCCAGAGGCCCTAAGTGGTGCCTCCAAGCCACTTTTCCAAGCCTCTTTGTGTCAAATTTTCCCTACATTTTCTCTTAAGACCACCTTGCTTCATGTCCCTCTTTTAAACTTTAACTTAACATTTCTTAAGCATTTCCTTACATTTCTAAGACATTTCCTTACATTTCCAAGACATTTCCTTACATTTCCAAGACAAGACATTTCCTTACATTTCCAAGACATGACATTTCCTTACATTTCCAAGACAAGACATTTCCCTACATTTCCAAGTCATTTCCTTACATTTCCAAGACAAGACATTTCCTTACATTTCCAAGTCATTTCCTTACATTTCCAAGACAAGACATTTCCTTACATTTCCAAGTCATTTCCTTACATTTCCAAGATTCTAAAAATGCACACATTACATCCATAACACATAAGACATACTAATGCATAGGCTATAATCCAGGATGTTACAAAAATTCCTTAAGGGGGAGAGTTATAACAACTCGTTTTTTAGTGGTATAAAAAATGGTGATTTTGACACCCCATTTTCTGATGATCGAGTCCGTAAGTATTATTTTTAATATTTACGAGTCTATTATAGTATTTTTTGTTTAGTATTTTTAGTAGTTAATAGTAGTTAATATTTATGAGTCTATTATTTTTAATAGTTAATTAAGGTACAAGGACTAAATTGTAAAAATTTCAAAACTTAATCACTTTTGATTTATGTGTGTTAAAAGGTTTATTAAGCAATTTATTAAAGACTTATATGGCAATTAGTCAACTTTAGTGTTGTAGTGGACGGTGGATGGTGACTTTCCAATACTTGGCATTTAAAATATGGATTAAATAATATTTTAATGTATTAAAACATAAAACAAAAAAAAAAATAAAACTATTAACATCATCATTTCTTCTTCAACCATCAAAATTTCAAAACCAAAAAAGACCTAAATAGCCATTTTTGGAGCTCCTAGGTACTGTTAAGCTTCAACTTTTGCATGGTAAGCTTTTTGAAGTTCATTTTTCATAAATTTCATGTTCTTTAGATTGTTGTAGCTCGATTTATCTAACACGTGTTTTAATTTTCAAAACTGTTAAAGTTTAAAAATTTTACCATTGATATTTTTGAAGTCTTTGGTATTAATATGTAAGTTTATAACCTTAGAAATGAAGAATGGACTAAATTGTAAAGTTAAATGTTAGTTGTTGAGTATAGGTACTAAAATGAAATATTGTAAATTTGTCATGATATTTTGATAGAAGAGGATTTTATAAGGATATAATTGAAATCAGATTAAAAAAAAAGTTCAATTGTGAAAGTTATAGTTGTTTCGGTTTTTGGTTCTAAATTGAATAAAATGCAAAATTTTAGGGGTTTTATAAAAATGAAAGAAAATAGGTCCATGCATATCATATTATGTCATTAAATTGTTGGAACTGATAAATTGAATTAAAATTGTTAGATAGATCAGGAATTAAATCAACTGGAAGATAAACGTAGAAAAGGAAAAATTGCGAAGTAGTCCCCAGAGTCGTATTTGTTGTTGTTTTGTTTAGGTAAGTTCGTATAAGACTTAATCTGTTAATGTTTGTTTATTCTTGTGTTATTTAATTGCCTGTGGGTTAAGTTGTTGTAAAATAATAAATCTTAGCATCAGAAGGACTAAATTACAAAGTAAGATATATGTGATTTGTATGAATATTTATGTGATATGGGTGGAATATGGATTGTTAATTGGATAATGTTACATGTATAAAACAATTATAAAACAATTATAGAAACCGATTTAAGGCCCTTCTAAACTTAGTACATGATTAGGATACAAATGGCATGCCATTAAGGCCTAAAAGGAACCAGGTGTCGATTTTGGATGTCTTTACCGATGCATGTGTTGCGGATTCTCCACAGCTCGTGTGAGAAGCATGGAGTAAAGTTTAAAGTCCTAATTTATAGCTCATGTGAGCAATTATATTCACAGCTTGTGTGAGCAATTACATTCATAGCTCGTGTGAGTAATTTAAGTCTCATGTATCCAAGGTTACTTTACTATAGTTCTCCGAGCGAAAATGTGAAATTAAATAAAAAGGTAATGATCGAAAATATTGAATGAGATTTCAAGGTAAAGTTTCATGATTAGTATGTTTAAAAAGTATACGATGGAATGTATGGAATGAATTCGATGTTCATGTTTTGATATGGAACTAACCAATTGGTTTGTTGTGTGAATTTGCATAAGGATGCCAAGGGAAATTTCATGCTTGTATCTTTGTAATTTGAATTTCTTAATTATTTAATGTTGAGGTAAGTTAAGTTTATTTCCATACGAACTTACAAAGCATTAGTATGCTTACCATTGTTTTGTTTTTCTTCTCTATATAGATCATCAATTGTGTTCAATTCAATCAGATCACACCAAAGCTCACATTACTCGTCTTACAATTTAGTAGAATTTTGTTCATTTTGGCCCGATTATATATGGCATGTACGTAGGTGTGATTGAAGATATAGATGTTAACCTTGAAATTGTCCATTTGGTCACTATATGTGATGTTAATTTTGGTTGGATGTAAACGATGTACATGAATGTGTGTTTGGTACCATGATCATGCTATAGTTAATGAGCTTGAATGGGATCTTGGTACTAAAATTTTAACACCCTATACCTGGCTCAGTCACCGAGCCTGAATACCTGGATGTCACACATACATACATTACCATGGTCTCATTATTAAAGATTCATCTTCCTTTTTAGCATTTGCACAAGTTATGAGTCAAACATACTCTAATCATCCATAATACATACTAAACATACATCAAATAGTCTTATAAATATAATTAAACATGCATAGGGTTCATTTAGCAAAATTCTAAAACAAGTCACGTACGTATCATTACTAAAACAAAGATATCAATATTTCCCTAAAATGGTATTGAAACCGATTGGAAAATCGATACCAAAATAGCATTTTGTTTCTCATCTAAAAATCAAAACCCATAAAATAACGATACATTTATTAAAATATCGATTATTTTACCCTGAGTATCGATACTCGTGATTAGGGGTGAGCAAAACTTGATTTGACTCGAAAAAATCAAAAAAAATTCGAATTTCGAGTTAAACGAATCGAGTTATTCGAGTCAACTCGATTTTTTTTCGAATTTCGAGTTTGAATCGAGTTGAGTTTTCAAATTCGAATAATTCGAATATCAAACTATATTATTTTACATTTTTTACCCCAAATTCCCAAACCTTTTTACTTTTCCCTAAAAACTTTTACTCCTTCCCACTTTCCCCCCAAAACTTTTACTCTCCTCCCATCCTAACCCCCTAATCTATCCAAAATTCATTTCCCACCAAAATTTTACTCTCCTATTTACTTTTTCTCAAAATTTTACTCCCAAAATCCCTCAAAACTTTTTATTTTCCCCCCAAATCTTTACTCCCTCCCACTTTTCCCCTAAAACTTTTACTCCATTCCCATCACACCTCTCATCTACCCCAAACCCATCCCCCCTCTAATTTTTTTTTAATATTTTCCCTTCAAAATTTTACTCCCCCTATTTATCTTCCCTCAAACTTTTATTCTCCAAAACTTTTTATTTTTCCCTTAAACTTTTACTTCTCACCCTTTACTCTCAAATAAAAAATCAAAATTATCCAAAAAAAAATCAGTAAACATAAATAGTAATAATTTTATTTATATATACTATTTATATTATTAAATTAAATTTCACATTTTATATTATTTATATTATTGAATTGTTTAGTCATATTGAATATTTATATTAAAATTGAATTATTAATTATGCCATAAAATATTCGTGTTAAAATTTTATATTGGTAGCAATTTCACATTTTATCTTTAAAATACCTTTATTAAAAAAATCACATTTTTACATTTAGTATATTTTTTAATTCCAAAATACATAGTGACAAGAATCTGAAGATAATTGAAAGAACTAAACAAGCAAAGAAGCTAACCCGTATATAAAAGTGAAACACCCCAAACCCGGCCCACAAGCTTTGACCAGATTTGGTATGTTCCTCAAGAAAACCGGTTTCAAATTCTTTTGTTACTTAAAGAAAACTTGTGCGATTTTAAAAAATATTGTTTGGTTGGGCTTGTGTTGAAACAGACTTCGATTTTATTTTGGAAACCCCTTTTTAATATTAAGTGATAAAACATTTAGGATTTAGTTTAAAGAAATTTTTACTTAAACTTTAATAAATAAGGTTCCTAAACATAATAAATAATATTAAATGTAAAATGATTCAACTATGGCCTTATGGCCTTATTACAACAAATAATTTCCAAATAATTCAAGTACTTAAAAACTAATAGTTCCATAAAATAAAGACTTCATGTTGAGCATGGCCACCACATGTTTTGCCGTCCCGGTCCATCACTGTTCATCACCTGAAACATGGTCCCACAACGGGGTGAGTCAAACAGACTCAATGTGTACACGACACTAAATCATAATAGAATTAGGCATACAAGAGTTACACATTCATAACAATGAATACAAGTTATGATGCATTCCCAAACCCAAACCTAATTGTCCATCCGCTACACACCCCGTGCACACGGTCACCTGTGTGGGACTACTAAGTCGACCCTTCTTCCGCTACACACCAAATTGCGGTCTTAGGTCACCGCATTCGTGGTCTTAAGTCACCACATTCAGATTACTGTGGTCTTAGGTCACCACTTTTCAGATATCACAGTCTTAGGTCACCGTGTTCGTGGTCTTAGGTCACCACATTCACTTCCCCTTTCAAACAAACCCATATGCCCCATATAATAATAATATGCATAAATATGCCAGAGTTCACATTCTTATCATATTCTCATGTTACTAATAACATTTTTCATATTCCTAGTAAGAGTAGGAAACGTACCTAGGTACTTTGTATCATAACATGGTACTTTAGCCACTTTCATATTCTTAATATCACATATTTTAATTAACATAGCCATAAAACGTATTATAAAATAATGTGGGGTACACACCTGATTCGCTTAAAATTTCCTTAAGATCCCGAAAAGCTTGATCTAATGCTTAGATCCTTAATCCCTACATTGATTTATCACTTATTACCTTAATAAAAAGCCATTCGGCCAAAATTCCAAATCCTAGTAGGATTAGTATTCTTACCTTGTTGCCGATTGGAACACCAACAATTCCCGAAACTGATCCTTGTTTCCCTAGGAATGTCGAAATCCCTAAAACCTTACGTTAGACTTAATCTTAATCATCGAAACATAAATCAAGGCCTTTGGCCGAATATTCACATGTCTTACCTTAATCTTCGAAATCCCGAATACTCCTCCTTTTAGTCGACTACTCTGATAATCCCAAAAGATCCTTCCATATTCGGCAACCATAATATGTATGGGGTTAGATTATCTCTCGGCTAATCTAAAAGAAAAGAATGGAAATCAAACTTGTTCTTACCTTTGAAGAAATCAACAAGACACCTATGCTTGAAGCCCTTCCAAGATTCACTTTTGAATGGATTGGTAAGAAGAAATAGGAAGAAAAGAAAACTTGAGAATTTTGACAATGGTGGACTATAGATTCGACTTGACAAAAGAAAAAGAGAAGAGAAGAGAAGAGAGCACTCGAAATTCAATTCAGAGAGAGAGAGGAGGAAGAAAAATTGATGAGTAGCCCTATTCTCTTCCTTTTTTTATAGCCGAAACTACTACTCGAATCCCTTACTTGGCCAAAGACTCTTCTTTATTTGATAGCTTTATCTCCTTAATTTAAAATAATTAGAGAATAATCCTTTATTATCTCTTCAAAAATAATCCAAATTAAATCCCTTATTTATCACCTTATTAATCGAATATTTATGAAAATAAAACTCCTCCTTTCTAGAAGGCTTGTGCCGTCCACCTCAAAGCTTCGGAAGCAAAAATAAAACTTGCTTTATTTGCTTCCCAAGTGACTCGAACTCAGGCCCAACACCTTGCATGTGGCGCCATTTCCAGAGGCCCTAAGTGGCATCTTCAGGCCAATTTTCCAAGCCTGTTTGTGTGTCAAATTTCAACAACTTTTTCTTTTAAGGCCACCTTGCCTTAATTTCCTCTTTTAAACTTTAAAACTTGACATTTCTAAGTCATTTCTAAGTTTCCTAAAATTTTCGTTTGGCTCTGTAAACTTGACATTTTCTTACATTTCCAAGTTTCTAGAAATGTTCACTTTCCTCTTTTGAATCATTTCCTTACATTTCCAAGTTTCCAGAAATGCTCACTTTCCTCTTTTGAATCATTTCTAGATCATGTCCATACATTTTCAGGTTTCCAAAAATGTTCATTTCCAGATCATTTCCATACATTTTCAGGTTTCCAAAAAATGTTCATTTCCAAATCATTTTCATTCATTTCCGGGTTTCCAAAAATATTCAAAATTTATTCTTAGTACATAAAACATGTCACTTCGTACAATTAAACCGAAAATGCATATGCCCTTTTCAGGATGTTACAAAAAGATTAATAAATAAATTATTTGGTGATGAAAGTTAATAAAAAAATTTGGTTAAGATGGACAAATTTTATTACGATGGGTGATAATGGTTACAAGGACCCAAAATTATTTTTTAAAATTTAACTCGAACGAATATATTCGATTCGAATTCCATCTCACTCGACTCGATTCGAGAAAATTTCAAATCAAATTAGGATGATAAAATATGATTCGTCAACTAGATTAACTCGAAATTTTTTCATTCGATTCGATTCAATTCGATCGAACGCTTACCCCTACTCATGATAAGGTATCAATACCAAATCACAATACTGACTCCCGGCACAACGAAATATCATAGAGGTATCACTTTTAAAACCAAATATCGATACCTCTGCTCCAAACATAAAAAAATACAACATAATAAGGAAAATAGTCCATTCCAAACATAAACCATTCAACATGCAACTTTCACCATATCAATTAAATGTAAAAAAGACAATAATAACATGTTCAAACATCAAGAATAAGTTTGAGCAATAACCAACATATCACAATTAATATGTTTAAATCCTAAGAACAAATAAGCATGGAAACATTCAAAATATCATGGCGAATACAATCAAAAAGTCTCCCACATTGCCTTTATTTCCTCCAAACATTAACAAATAAATAAACACCTAATAATTGATAAAAAAAGACTTGCTTGGACCACCCTTTGTAACCACACCACTCACACCGAGGCGCTACTAATCTGCAATGGCTAAAAAGGAGTGGGTAAGCTTAACAAGCTCAGTGAATGTTTAGAACAACTACCATGTAAACATGTCATCAAGCATTAGTATAACACACACGACATAATTAGAATAATAGTAAATTTATCGACATATTCCATTTACACGCACGTTTAACACTTTATTTACTAATGCATGTTTAGCACTTTATTTACTAAGTCATTGCAAACACTTTCATATATACATCACAATACATACAAACATAGTTATAAACAATTTCCATAATAGTTACATATCATATAAACACATATCACAACACACACATATTCATATTTTATGATAGTTTGAGATAATCTGGCACTTGAGCTATGAAACGTAAAAGTGGGCACTGTCACCACTCATCGGATACACGAATCTCCAACACACTACATAGACTCATAGAGTCAAACATGTCCCGTAAGTGAAGCATTAAGCTAACACTCTCCAACACATCGAACATGTCCCGTTGAATGGAGCTTAGCTCACATTCCCTTATCTCTCTAAACATGTCCCAGGGCCTCAACGCCCAAATCACAATCCAATGGCATGCCAACTACATCCAATGGCCTCGAGAATCACAAGGCCAAATATTCTTATTTAAATACATATATTATTTATCAGTTTCTGTTTGCTATCACAGTACATTTGCATCAATATTATCACTGTCACTTAGCATGTATGACATGCTTACATATACTCTCTCACAACAATAATCATGAACATATAGCACATATATAGTATTTCATTTCAGTTCACATTTTCATAATAACACAAGCACATATTCCACAAGATAAACATGAGCACAAGGAAGCTTACACTCAAAATTTAGAGTAGGGGTTTAGGCTACTACTAAATTCCCAAGTAATGCATTGAATCATGTCCTCAAGTAATTATTCCAAACACTTACCAAAAATGTTTTCGCCGATATGCCGAAAGCTCAAAATAGCATTTCCTAACTCATAGATGGTCCTAGCGAATCCAAAGCTTCAGCACAATAATTCACACAACAATTAATTCAAAAATTAGTTAAGGACTCACCACAAGCAATCAAAAAAATATAATTCTAAACTAAGTTCTCATGTAACCAAAACCTTTAGCATAACAAACTTTAAATCCAAATATCTCGGTCTATACCCAGTCTTTTCACCTAAAACCAATTCCGTTCATCTTATAATTCACCTATGACTAATTATCAACCCTTAAACCACGTTAATCTAATGAGTTCATGGTATCGACTTTTTTGACATACCATAAGCATTTTTCATGAAAACTCATTAAAACCTTAGAAATCCTTAACGAAAATTTAAAGTAAGTTTAGAAACCTTCTAATTATGTTAAATCAAGTTGAAAAATACTTTGAAACTACGTTTTTACCAAAATCCCTATATCCACCATTAACGACCCAATTTTCGACTTTTATTTAAAGCATACGATTTAATGGCTAAAAGTTTCTTTTAAAAGACTAGATATCATTTAAAAATAATTAGGAATTTAATCATTACCTTAGTTGATGAAAAGCCGAGCGTTTGATCGAAAACTCGAAAACCCCACAAGCTTGATAATTGAGGAATCTATGGTGTTTTTGGGTGTTTTTCTTAGATTTTATGGAGGTTTAATGATTTGGAAAGTGAAAGGAATCAAAGGAATTTAGGTTTGGCAAAGAATATTGAATGGGAGACTTAGGAGAACAAAGGGATGGCAAGAACAAGTTATGGAGAAGAACTAATGTGAAAATAAAACTATAGATGGGGGTTTTAGGTTGAATTTAAAAATCAAGTCTAATTGCCTCTTAAAAACTCTAAGTTTTGAATCTTTTACAAATCAATCCTATTTTAAAAATTAAAGGTATTTAAAACTCATTTTCTAAAATTAATTTAATTTTCTAAAAATCATAGACAAAAACATCTCCGATTACCATGCTTACAAAATTCCCAAGTACACTAAAGCTAAAACCCTTAAAATACCATTGAATTTTGGGGTGTTACAAAAATGGTATTGTAACACCCCGTTACTCGTCTCGATCGTTAGATCTGAGTTACGATATGTCATATTTGTTGTAGGAGCAACCATAATCAAATCATGTTTAAAATATACAATTTATTGATAAATAAACAAGTAAACATTCAATCAACATAAAATACGGTCATTTTCGGGCTAAGAGCGAGCATACAGAAGCTCTAAGGTTAATTAAAATTTGAAAAACTAAAATGGAAAGATTCGGCAGGTGTTGCAACATGAGAGAGTTCCTCGTCGCAACATCACACATTGATTAGGTCTCGTTGCAAAAATGGGGTTCCTCGTCACGTCGTCCCCAACAATCAGATCTTTTTTGTCTCAATGTGGATCCCTCGTCACAATGACATACGAACGACATCGCGACGTCACCGATTGTTTTTGCAAACTTCCATTCCAAAAACATGCAACTTCTAACCAACTCAAATTCAAGCTATTTTCATCTTCAAAAATGACCAATTAAACAGTTCCTAAACATTTTAACATATCCTAAATACTTCCATATCATTATCAACCCATTAATTCCATTCAAATACCATCATTGTTCAATAACATTCAACTAACACATACACATTTTCAACCCATACTCATGATAACACAAACATACCAATTATTTATCCAATTCACTTCCAACAATTATAAGAATCATATTAACCTATTTCAACTTAAGTTATTCATTCAACACCAAATTTTGCATTTTTCTAAAATGTTAACGTAACCTTTATCAACATTTGTCATATAGTTAAACATACTTAGCATCATCCTTAATAATGCATAACTCATCAATTTACTACAAAGTACCATCAAATAATCCTTATCTATCTACTATATACTTCATAGTAATCCATACACCAAACGTATCACAACTTATTCACATATAAACATACATGATTCATACCATTATCAAGTAACAATACATAGACACAAACTATACCAAAATATTAAGTCATTTATCATATTAACATAATAATAACATGAGACTTCTTATAGGTGCATGCCAACAAAATAACAAAACATCACCAACAAAATGATTTTGGGATCACTGTAGGATGTTGATATCGATGAGCACTCACAATCGAAGCCTAACTTGCAAAAAAAAAAAAAAAAAAAATCGACCGCTGAGTATAAACTCAGCTATATTTTTATATTCGAACATTCTATACAATATAAATCATGTAAATGCATGAAATAACAATAAAAGTCTTAAATGCAACTTAATTATACAAATTATACCAATTCATCATATGCTTTACCTTATTCATATTCAATTTACTAGTTTGAGAATTTGATACATATCATATCACAATTAAAATTCACAATGGTTAAATGATATGATTTCATTTCAAATTTACTTGGTCTTATAGGCCCGATAAGCACAATCTATCGTCACTCCAATTCATCTAATACGTTATTATACCATTATCCATTTTTATTTCCATATTAACCAGACTCGGACTCAAACAGATACACGAATCTAACCAATCACACCAGTTTGGCACCTAGTGCCTCATCGAATAAATTCAAAGTAATAAGTTACGCCTTGCACTCATCAATATAATAGAAGTGATTTGGCACTTAGTGCCTCATCGACACATAGTTGAAGTAACCCTAAACTCTTCGT
The DNA here is from genome assembly GCA_025503065.1 of Gossypium bickii. NCBI lineage: Eukaryota > Viridiplantae > Streptophyta > Magnoliopsida > Malvales > Malvaceae > Gossypium > Gossypium bickii. The sequence goes on from CP106719.1 coordinate 48,323,512, forward strand.
ATCTTACGGCATTCCAATTATACCCGACTTTGCCCGAACCTTTAATAGGGTAATGATTTCTCATTTTCATTTACAATCCAATATCTCAATTACATAAATGTGACAACATAATTCATCTTAATACAGATTCAATATAATAATTATAACGATATGAAATATCTTCACATCTATTCAATTTATTCATTTATCATAATTAACCAATTAATCGAATCTAATATAACACCTTATACCCGGCCTAGTCGCTAAGCCCAAATATCAGGATTCCACATCATCGTATTATGTCATACATAACAAGTAAAAGCTCATTCTAAATGATACGTCTTCCATTTTAATATTTGTATAGGTTTTAAGTCAATCTTACTCATTAGTTATCATCGTTGCATGCTAAACATACATCAAATGGTTTTATAATAATAATTAAACATACATAAGGTCCATTTAGCAAAATCTCAAAATTGACTATGTAGGTATTTATACTAGAATATAGGTATCGATATTTCCTTTAAATGGTATTGATACCACCTGACCAAACTTGCATTTTGTTTCTCGCTCAAAAATCACACTTTTGAAAATTAATGGTACCTTTTGAAAAGTATCGGTAATTTTACCCTGAGTATCGATACTCGTGATAAGGTATCGATACCAAATTACCAAACTGACTTCCTGCGTATTGAACTATCACAGAGGTATCATTTTTACAACGCGAATATCGGTACCTCTACTTCAGACCAGAAAAATACCACTTTTTTAAGCAAATAAGTCATTCCAACTTGTACCAAATCATCATGCTATCATATCATCATCAAATAAACATCAAAACTTTCGTAGTAATAGTCTCAAACATCAAAATTAAGTCCAAGCAATAATCAACATAATAGGAAACGAATCTCATAAACTTAGGAACAAATAATCTATGGAAGCATCCAAAACATCATAGCAATATTAGTAAAATTCTATCACATTGCCTTATTCCCAAAACGTAAAAAAATAACAAAACACCTACAAAAAATGGAAATGAACTTGCCTGGATCATCTCTCGGAACTACATCGCTCACACCGACACTTAACTACTCTACATGTAACACTCCAAACCCGACCTAGATGTTACAACTGGATTTAACGTGTCACATCGAAGTGCCGTTTGAAAATTGAGTTTGTCGATGAAAGTTCGTTGCTAAATTTTAAAATCCTATTTAACAATTGTTTTGAAATGTTAGTGTTGTAAACCTTGTTGTTCAATTATAGGCCATAATTGTTATAAGCTTATTACTTTGAAATAAAATCGCGGAAGCATTTTTTTTAGTTGTAAACTTTTACATTCGAAAACGTAATTTTCAAAAACGGTTATTGCTTTAAGAACCAGTGTTTCCTAGACTAGCAGGTTGAAATAACAATAAACACCAAATAAAAGTTAAAAATCCCAAATGGCCTTATTACAAAATTATTAGCCCAATATATATTAAAAATAAAATAAAATAACTAAGTTTAAGTTTAAATCATATTGAGCGTGTGGCTACCTCTGAGTCCCTCGCATCTTCAAATCATCTAAGGCTGGGGATTACCTGCGCAGTTAAAGGAAAGGGTGAGTTACGAGAACTCAGTATGTAATCCCCTAACAGTCTGGGCCCAAACCCTATACAGTAATAGATCAGTCTGGGCTTTAGCCCTATACAGTAACAGAGTGGGTCTATGCCTAAAATCATATCCATGCAAAACAAAGATGCAACCCAACTAGTCCAGCCAACACACCACCCGTACCAGCCAACACACCATGTGGAGACCAAGTTAACCCACCCAGCTAGCACACCAATATCATAGCATAGCTGCTAACAATAACGCAACTAAGCTGCTAATAATAGTGAACGTGGCTAAGCCACTAAAATCAGTATAGTGGCGAAGCCACTAGATCAGTAAAATGTGGCAAAGCCACTAGTACAGTACTTCCTCCAAATACAAAACCCAACCCCAATGCAGTATGTCATGTCATAAATAACTCATGTATGGAGTATATCACAATCATAATCAATCATACGAATATCAGACATACATCACTTACACTACCACTAGGGGTATAACGGTCATTTTGTCAGTTAGGGGTAAAACGGTAATTTCACCCCTCGGGGGTATTTCGGTAATTTTACACATCGAGGGTATTTTAGTAATTTTACCCATCGAGGGTATTTCGGTAATTTTAAGTCATATAACAGCCTTTCCGAAAGCCTACAGTCGCCTCGAGCTACACGAATACCCTTTTTGGTCAAAACGGTGCAATTGGGCCCAAATCCTAATTTTTGGCCTAAGTGGGCCCACACGCTCGTGTGGCCCATTCAGCCCAATTTCAGTCGCGGCTATGCAAACTTTGTAGCCCAATCTAATGATATCTTTTTACCGGGGACTTTACCCATGTGGGGCCCATTGGGCCCCCATGACCCATCTCGACCCATCGAGGCTCATTACGACCTAAACCCACGAAAACGTTCGTGGCAGCCTCTACGATCTAATGCCAACGATTGTGGCTTGATTTATCCCTACGAGGGTGTTTCAGTAATTTCACGAATCAGGGTTTCAGCAACCCAACAGAAGGTCCACCGTCGCCTCGAGCGACTTAAGTAACCTAAACAATCACCACAGTGTAAATGGGCCTAAGGCCCATTACTCAGCCCAAGTGGGCCCACACATTTGTGCGGCCCAATTAGCCCAGAAAAAGCCTCTGCTACCCGAACAACACAGTTCAACCCATTAGAAACCATAAAACATGCATTTTATTCGTGTGGGGCCCACAAGCCCATTGGACCCACACGGCCCATTTTGGCCCAAAAATGACCCCAGCCATGTGGACTACATGGCTCGGTTTAACATTTACCACACATGGCAGATTTTATTCATGTAGGGCCCACAAGCCCATTGGGCACACACGGCCCTTATCGGCCCTTATCGGCCCAACAAGGCCCAAAATGGCCTAAGCCCATGAGAACTGTAACACCCCTTACCCATATTCTCTACTGGAACAGGGCACAAGGCATTACCATGCTTAACTCGTACAATTATACAACTCTCGGCTATAAACTCATTACAAATTAAAACTCTTCCATCCATGTGTCTATCGTTCTTATAATGAACCTACGTGTCCCTAGACATACTTCTATAAAGTTTCGGGATAATTTGAAAACTTTTGTGCACTTAAGGAAATTTTTCCTAAGCAGGGGCTACACGCCCGTGTATCATCTCACACGTCCGTGTTCGACCCCCGTGGTCACTGACTTGAATCACACGACCTGGGCACACGCCTAGAGGGCTGGCCCGTGGTCGCCTCTGATTAATCCACATGGCCTGGGCATGCCCGTGTGCTTCAACCGTGTGACAATTCAAATTTCAATTTCAAGATGCAGACCTCACACGGCCTAGGCACACGCCCATGAACTGGCCGTATGTCACGCACGGCCTCAACACACGCCCGTGTGCCTACCCATGTGGACAAGAACAAGGCTATTTGCCAAGCTTTTTGCACCCCTTTAGCTCACATCCTATGAACCCCTTTCAACATATCAATAAACAACTTATAATTGCAATATAAACTTCCATAGATAACTGTATATTTTCATAAATGATAGGGTGAGCCGTCGACCATGGCAATATACAAAATAGTTATCTTAACAAGGGGCCAATACACTTTTGGCCAAATAAACAAAATATTCTAACTAGTCTAGCCCCTATACATGCCATACACAAAATCACTAGGTCTAAATATATACCGAGGTGAGTAAATAGTGTTGGCAATTTTCTAGTTATCCTCGTATCCCAGCTCGGCTCTTAAACTTTATAAAACAAGGGAAAAAGACAAGGGAAGTAAGCTTTAAGCTTAATATGTTTACATGTAAACAATATAACAATATAGCATGTACTAATCATTTACATAGCATTACCTACTAAGCAAGAAACAATCTACATTCATAATCAAGCTTACTCATTTCCTCCTTTTCTATATTCCCACCATATCACAAGCTTAATGTATATATTCATTAGCATGTTCCCCTGCACTTAACATCACATTATCACATAAACGACACATTACAACCTCTTAATCAATTACTCGTAGTCAAATTACTCGGTGGTACTACACTTAGCCCACCATCACTCTTTATTAGGGTGGTATCGCACATAACCCACCAAATGATGAATAAACGATGGTATCGCACATAGCCCATCTTAATTAAGCAACAAGGTGGTATCGCCCTTAGCCCACCATCAAATCCTGTCATGACATGTTCATAAGACTATTTCATCATTCATACAATAATTATTCAATGACTACCACATTCGATCCACTTGAACCACACATGTTCTTAATCATTCCATACATCAATTAGCAACATAATGTGTATAAAGAAAATGTATTGTTTACACATAAACTTACCTCGATGCAAAATATGTAAATTTGCAGTTTAATCCGAAACCTTGCCTTTCCCCCGATCAAGGTTGATTCCACGTTCTTCTTGATCTATAATGATAACATTCATTCATTTAGATCATCCTATGATCACAATACATCAAAATCTACACTTGGGCAAAAATGACCATTTTGCCCTTGTATTATGGCAAAATTACGATTTTGCCCCTAGGCTCGTAAATTTTTTTTCAACACATTTCCTCAATAAATAAGCCTAGTTGAACATTTATCTCCCTTACAACTACTCAAAATTCCAACTATTTCATGCATTTATGACACAATTTAAAGCTTTGCATTCAAGTCCTAATTAGGTGTTTTCATGCTAACACCTTTCACAAAAGTTGTTTTTCATCTCCCTAACATTCATTTTCTTCCATAAAAACTCAGCTGACAACATGAGCACTCTAATGGCAAGTCCCTAGACTTTCAACCATATCACAAACTAGTCCATTCATTAGTTAGCTTAAGTTTTGAGGACTTCAAAAGTACAAAAATTATCAAATAACACCAACAAAATCACTTACTTGTAGGGAGAATTGTGTGGCTGAAAGTTTGAACCCCCAAGAACTCTATTTTCTTTTTAATTTTCGGTGGAAAGAGATGATTGAATAGTGAAAGATGATAATTTTTCTTTTTACCATATTTTATTCATCTTTTCCCACCTAATTTCACCCAATTTTGACCAAAATTAAAAATCTTGTCCCCCTAGCCCCTACATGGCCGACCATCACTTGTTAAATGGCCTAATTGTACTTTAAAGCTCCAAGTTTCATTCCATAGCTATTAGGTACCTCTACCTTATAAAATAGAACTTTCACATCTTATGCGATTTAGTCCTTTTTCACAATTAAGCATGCTATTGCTACAATTAAAGCACCAAAATTTCTACATAACCATATTTTAATGCTATAACATATAAAATAATATAAAATAATTTTCCTTATCCTCGGATTAGTGGTTTTGAAACCACTATTTCAACTAGCCCCAAATCGGGTTGTTACAACTCTCCCCCCTTTAGAGATTTTTGCCCTCGAAAATCTTATCGGTAAAGAGGTTTGGATACTGCTCTATCATGGTTTCTTTCGGTTCTCATGTAGCTTCTTCCACACCGTGTTTTTTCCATAACACCTTTACTAAGGCTATATCGTTGTTTTTCAACTGATTCACCTCTTGAGCCAAGATTTTAATCGGCTCCTCCTCATATGTCATATCCGGTCGTATCTCAATTTCTGTTGGAGGAATTTCATACGAAGGATCAGAGCGATAACGCCTTAACATTGATACATGGAACACATTGTGTATTTTTTCTAACTCTACAGGCAAAGCCAACCGGTATGCCACTGGCCCAATCCTTTTGGTAATTTCATACGGCCCTATAAATCTCGGACTCAATTTATCCTTTTGACCAAATATCACTATTTTCTTCCACGGGGACACTTTCAGAAATAACTTGTCGCCCACTTGAAACTCACTTTCTTTTCTTTTCAAATCGGCGTATGACTTTTGTCGGTCTGAAGCAGCTTTCAAACTATCTCGAATCACTCTCTCTTTTTCCTCGGTCTCTTTAACCAAATCAATCCCATGAATTTGCTTCTCACTCAGCTCAGTCCAATACAAAGGAGTCTGACACTTACGACCATGCAAGGCTTCATACGGTGCCATCCGTATACTCGACTGATAACTGTTATTGTAAGCAAATTCAACCAAGGGTAGGTATCTTTCCCAACTACCTTCGAACTCTAACACATAGCATCAGAGCATATCCTCAAGAACTTGGATTACTCTCTCAAATTGACCATCAGTTTGTGGATGGAATGAGTACTAAAATTTAATTTTGTACCCAAGGCCTCCTGCAACTTCTTCTAAAACCTCGAAGTAAATCTCGGGTCTCTATCCGAGATAATAGATATAGGCACTCCATGTAATCTTACTACCTCCACAACATACAACTCGGCTAACGTTTCCAGTGAATAATCAATATGCATCGGTATAAAGTGAGCTGAATTCATTAATCTATCAACGATAACCCACACAACATCTTTCTTTTTCGGAGTTGTAGGCAAGCCCCTAACAAAATCCATTGTAATCCGATCCCACTTCCACTCGAGAACCATCACTGGCTGGAGTAATCCCGAAGGCACTTAATGTTCAGCCTTCACTTGTTGACAAATTAAACATCTTGTTACATACTCAGAGATGTCCCTTTTCATTCCTGGTCACCAATAGAATTTCTTCAAGTCATTGTATGTTTTCATACTGCCCGGATGTATTGACAAATAACTACTATGTGCTTCATTTAATATCTTTCGAATCAACTCACCATTTTTAGGGACAGAAATCCTATCATGGAATATTAAACAACCATCCAAACTCATCCGGAATTCAGTATCATTCTCCAATTCGCACTTAGCTTTCTTAGCTTGAAGCTCATTATCATTCCTTTGAGCCTCACATACTAGCTGAACAAATAGTGGCCTAATTCTCAGTTTAGCCAATATAGCACCATCATCAGACAATGACAAACTCGTGTTAATAGCTCTCAAAGCGTACAAGGATTTTCGACTCAGAGCATCCGCAATTACATTCGCTTTCCCCGGATGGTAATCAATCGCTAACTCATAGTCCTAATAACTCAAGTCACCGCCGTTGTCTCAAATTCAAATCCTTTTGATCCATCAAATACTTCAAACTCTTATGGTCTATGAAGATTCAGCATTTCTCTCTATACAAATAATTTTGCCAAATCTTTAACGCGAAAACAATCGCGACCAACTCCAAATCATGAGTCGGATAATTCTTCTCATGCGGTTTTAACTGTCTCGAGGCGTAAGCAATTACCTTACCCTCTTGCATCAACACACAGCTGAGACCATTTAATGGCGCGTCACTATAGACCACAAACTCTTTGCCCGACTCAGGTTGCACTAAAATCGATGCCTCCGTCAACAATGTTTTCAATCTCTCGAAACTCTGTTGGCACTTTTCAGTCCATTCAAACTTAACATCCTTGTGTAACAGTTTCATCATCGGGGTAGCAATCATGGAGAATCCCTTCACAAACCGCCTGTAGTACCCTGCTAAACCCAAAAAGCTTCTAACTTTCGACACGTTCTTCGGCGGTTTCCACTCTACAATAGCTGAGACTTTTCCAGGATCAACTCTAATACCCTTGTCCGACATAATGTGTCCTAGGAATCCTACCTCTCGGAGCCAAAACTCGCTCTTACTAAATTTAGCATGTAACTGCCTGTCTCTTAAAGTCTGTAAGATAATTCTTAGATGTTCCGTATGATCACTCTCATCTTGAAAATAAATCAATATGTCATCAATAAAGACAACCACAAACATGTCCAAATACGGTCGGAAGACACGGTTCATTAAGTTCATAAAAATCACAAGAGCATTCGTTAAACCGAACGGCATGACTAGAAACTCATAATGGCCATACCTCATCCGAATGCCCTTTTCGGCATGTCTTGCTCCTTAACCCTCAACTGGTAATAACTGGACCTCAGGTCAATCTTGGAGAACACTGTAGCTCCCTTTAGTTGATCAAATAGATCATCTATCCTTGGTAAAGGATACTTGTTTTTCACAGTTACTTTGTTGGGCTGTCTATAGTCTATACACAATCTCATCGACCCATCCTTCTTCTTTACAAAAAGTACCGGAGCACCCCACGGTGAATAGCTCAGTCTTGCAAAACCCTTATCCGTTAACTATTGCAACTGAACCTTTAGTTCTTTTAACTCTAGTGGGGTCATCCTATGCGGAGCAATCGAAACAGGTGTCGTTCTAGGAACTAACTCAATTCCAAACTCGACCTCTCTAACTAGAGGTAATCCAGGTAACTCTTCTGGGAATATATCTGGATACTCACATACAACTGGTACTATTTCAATCCTTGCTTCAAACTCTTGAGTGTTTAGTACAAAAGCGAGATATGACTCACATCCTTTTCTCAGATATTTCTCAGCTACCAAGGAAGAGATCATCATCGGTAAATTATCTAACCCACCTGATTCAACCCGAATAACATCTCCATTTTCACATTTCAATTCGATAAATTTACTACCACAGTTCACTAAAACACTATGGGTAGTTAACCAATCCATACCTAGAATCAAATCAAAATCATTAAATGGCAACAACATAAGGTTTGCCGGAAAACAATGACCCCTAATTGTCAAAGGACAGTTCCTATACATCTTGTCAACTGACACATGTTTTCCTAATGGGTTTGACACATTTACCACAAATTTAGTAGACTCAATAGTCATACTCAAACTAGATGCCAATCTCATACAAATATAAGAATGAGTTGACCCCGGGTCAATCAAAGCAATAACAAAGGTGTCATGCAGAGAAAAACTACCCGTTCTTACATCTGGCTATGATGCCTCTTCTCGAGCGCGAATAACATAGGTTCTTGCTGGCACCCGGCCCTCTGGCCTCACAGTAGAGTCTCATGATACACCTCTACCACTAGTCCCACCTTCTAGGTTTTTTTGTGGCCTACCTCTAGAGGATACACTGCCTGATCTTACCTCTTGCTTCTTCTCTTTGTCATCTCTTTCAAGGAAGTTTTGGATGAAATGGTCGGGGGAACCACATTTGTAATAATTCCAGTTGTTTCCCCAACACTCCCCAGTGTGATGTCTGCCACAAAGTGGGCACTCCGGTGTGGACTTTGGATTCCCCACACTTGCCATCGAGGTGGCTTGAACTCTTGAACTCGAGTACGTGTTGCCTTGCTCTCTTTGAGAAAATCCAACTGATGCAGTCGTCCGAGGGTTCAGTTCCTTGGACCTCTTCGATCGAGCTTGGTAGGATTTACTCATTGGCCTTTTTCTTGCATCCCGAACCTCACTCACAGCTTTCCTCTTTCCTTACTCCATTCTTTGGCCTTAATAGCCCTATCCACCAGTACTACAAATTCTTTTAGTTCTAAAATCCCGACTAAGAGTCTGACATCCTCATTCAGTCCATCTTCAAACCTCTTGCACAAAATGGCTTCTGTGGACACGTACTCTTGCGCGTACTTACTGAGCCTAACAAATTCGCGCTCATATTCTGCCACAGTCATTTTTTCTTGCTTTAACTCAAGGAATTCCTTCCATTTTTGGTCCACAAACCGTTGACTTCTATACTTCTTTCGGAACTCCTCCAAAAAGAAGTCCCACGTCACTCTCTCCTTTGGGACCACTGATGTCAATGTTTTCCACCAATGGTATGCCGAGTCCCTCAACAAGGACACGACACATTTTAAACTCTTCTCAGGTGTACAGGAGAGTTCATCAAATACTCTTATCGAATTCTCAAGCCAGAACTCTGCCCTCTCAGGGTCATTATCTATATTAGCTCGAAAGTCCTCAGCCCTTTGCTTCCAAATTTTGTCTACTGGAGGCTTAGTTGTCCTCACCAATTCTATACCTTGAGGAGCCACAGGAACTGGTTGAGGTGCAGGAGGAGGTGGAGGAGGTTGAGTATTGGGGTTTGCCCGTACATACTCAGTGTACCAGTTATGTAACACCCCCAAACCCGGCCCACGAGCCTTGACCGGATCTGGTTATGTCACTGCGGAAAGACGGTTGAAAATCTTTTTGACTTTAGAATAAAACATGAAAATTTGCTAACTTTTGATAACCATGTCCATTTAAAATTATAAGTAAAACTTTGTTATTATAAAATGTCCATATTAAAACTTTATTGAATACTATTTTGAATAAATAGATTGCTAAAAATAAAATCATCTTTATATAGTAATTTAATTTTAACCAAACCATAATAAAAATAATGCCAAAAATAATAATAAGGCCCTTATTACATCAAAGAAATTCCCCAAAATACTTATTATAAAATGCATAAAAATAATTTGAACATCTTCTTCGGCATGGCCACCTCGTATCCACTCCAACCCGGTCCAAGCTCATGAATCACCTGCGATGGTTAAGAAAAATAGGGTGAGTCCACAGACTCAGTGCATAATCATTACACATGTTTCCACACGTATGGGCTTGACCCATACCCACACAGTCCATGTAACTAGTCATGCAAAAATGTATTCCAGCCCAACCTAAATCCACCCGTTACACCAACCTTAGCAGACTCCCTACCCAAGGCCGTGGCTAATCCACCACTGATCACATCGTGATCCAAAAATCTTACCTTAGCAAACCGCTGCTTAAGGCCGTGGCTGAGCCACCGATCACACAAGTGATCCCAACATTAATCCGTCTACGGTGATGCACACAGCCATCAACCGCCGAGATGGGCACCTAGCCAACACCTCCCTTGATGTAGCACACAGCTAGTCATCAAGCGCTAATGTAGCACGAGGCTAACATTAGACCACGTACATAAATATGTACACCCATCCTTCCTTGATCAAATCCACTCCCCATGCATATATGTTAATATATCATGCCAAATCAGCATATAAAATAAGTATAAATCATATGGCACCATAAATAGTTTAAATAACACAACTACTAACCTATTAACCGATTACCCCCCAAACATGGGTAACCACCACTTTAGCCTTTATTGTCGGCTATCACACATCATACACCACATATATATACATATATATATATATATATATATTAATACCCAATATAGGAGAAACAGTGCGATAATTACGCACCTGATTAGCACAGTTGACTAAACCCCGAAATCACACGTTGCACCTAAAAGTCTACCGAAATCCTAAAAATAGCACCACATTAATTCGGCCTCACCCCTTAAACATCAAATAGTGGCCTTTGGCCGAACACCTACCACCTCCTTACCTTGAAGAAACGAACCTTAAAGATCCTTAGTGCTCCCTTCCTTTGGCTAAACATGAAAGAAACAATATCAAGGCCCTAAAAATAATATTCGGCCAACTCCAAATGCCAAGACCACCCTTTGGTTTCGGCACCCCACAAGAGAGAAACAAAACCGACTACTAAAGTGGAGAGTACTTACTACCAAACACTCCAAAAAGACTAAGGGAGAGTATCTGACGGCCTCACGAATCGGCTTTAGCAAGATGTCAAGAAAAGAGAAAGGTTTCGGCTAAGAGTACTTTCGGCTTTGGTGAAAATAGGAGGAGAAAAGGAATATTGATGGAACTTAAAGAGGTACTACGGCAACAATAAATAGAGAGGGATTTCGGTGAAGTGAAGGAGGAAAATGGAAGCAAAAGTGACCCCAATGGTCTCTTGAAGTTTCGGCCAAAGTGAACAAGCTGTTAAGAAAAGAGGTGTTTTTGGTGTGGGTAATGTTTGAGAAGAAAAAGAATGAAGCTTAGAAATAAAGGGCTAAAATTCGGCTAAAGAAGTTCTCCACCCCTTAAATAGAATTCGGCCACTTCCCCTAACCTTCATGGCTGAAAATGCCAACATGAAAACCCCTCTAGCCGTCCAACTCTTTTTCCTCTCACCCAATCCCTTGATTCCTTCCTAAATCCACTCTACACCCACCTTTCAAACAAATTCAAATTAGATAAAATAAAATCCACCCTTTACCCATTATCACCTCATCAATTAAAATACAAAATAAAATACTAATAAACCACCCTTCCAGCCGAATTTAAACACCACCAAAAGACTTTTGGCCGGCCACTATTTCCTTTTTAATTATATCCCAAATTCCTCTCCTATTTTATATCTTTATCCTCCATTCAAAACAATTAAAAATAAAGGCCACCATTATCTTCTAATAAACAAAAAATAAAATCCAGCATTGATCCATTATCCCATTTGAATTTAAAAACAACTAGCTTGATCCTTATCCCAATTGAAGATCCCATGTGTAGGCCAATTCCTTCTTTCCCTTTTAACGCCAGCATTGAAAAATAAAAACCCCAAACTGCAGCTTCTATGGTTCGAACATGCGACCAGGTAACGCCCCAAGCCACTCGGCCAAAGCGTTATTTTGTGACATAAATCCGCCACATTTTCTTTTAAGCCCTCCTTCCTTAGTTCCTTCCTTTTTAACGCCAAAAACAAAAATAAAATCCCCACTTGCTGCCGCCGTGCTTCGAACCCAGGCCCTTGCTGGCGTTACTTCCAGGCCCTTAAGTGGAGCATGGGAGCCACTTTACCACCTGAACTTTCATGTCCATTAACCTTGCCATTTATTTTTAAGGCGTACCTAGCCCAGTTTCTCTAGTTGACGCAAAAGTAAAACCAAAATGCTGCCTTTACAGCTCGAACCCAATCCTCCCTTGCTCCCTGAGGCGTCACCTTTCAAGCTCTAAAGTGGCGCCTCCTTGCCACTCTACCAAAGCAGTTCTTGTGTCTTAACCTCCCAAATAATTCTCTTAAGACCTCTCAAGCCAAGCTCCCCTTCTTAACACTAAAAATTCAATAATTTCCTAAGGCATTCCACTACCTCTTAGAGTTCTCAAGACCCCTAAAACTCACCCAACCACATACCGAAGTATGCCAACACCTGAGTTATGCACTAAATGCATAACCCTTAGAACCAGGGTGTTACAAGCTACTCATTCTTTGGAGAAAGGCGTCTCGAGCCTCTTCTCCTTGACCCCTAATCTCAGGTCCACTCTGCATCGGAGCGGTCCCTTGCGTGGGAGCCGGCGTATTGCTAACTGCGTCATCAGTAGCTGATTGATCGGGATCCAAATACTACATAATAACAAAGTTTAGAATCATCAGAAGCCACCACACTATCATTATACACTTATGGCGTGTATAGCTAGACTCTCACATATGTTACGGTAGTCCGAGAACTGACTAAACCATAGATCTAATACCACTAAATGTAACACTCCTTACCCATATTCTATACTGGAACTGGGCACGGGGCATTACCATGCTTAACTCGTACAATTATACAACTCTCGATTATAAACTCATTACAAATTAAGACTCTTCCATCCATGTGTATATCATTCTTATAATGAACCTACGAGGCCCTAGACATACTTCTATAAAGTTTCGGGATAATTTGAAAACTTTTGTGCACTTAAGGAAATTTTTCCTGAGCAGGGGCTACACGCCCGTTTATCATCTCACACGCTCATGTTCGACGCCCGTGGTCGATACTGACTTGAATCACACGACCTGGACACACGCCCATAGGGCTGGCCCGTGGTCGCCTCTGATTAATCCACACGGCCTGGGGACGCCCGTGTGCTTCAACCGTGTGACAATTCAAATTCCAATTTCAAGATGCAGACCTCACACGGCCTGGGTACACGCCCATGAACTGGCTGTATGTCACGCACGGCCTAAACACACGCCCGTGTGCCTACCCATGTGGACAAAACAAGGTTATTTGCCAAGCTTTTTGCACCCCTTTAGCTCACATCCCATGAACCACTTTCAACATATCAATAAACAACTTATAATTGCAATATAAACTTCTATGGATAACTTTATATTTTCATAAATGATAAGGTGAGCCATCGACCATGGCAATATACAAAATAGTTATCTTAACAAGGGGTCAATACACTTTTGGCCAAATCAACAAAATAAACTAACCAGTCTAGCCCCTATACATGCCATACACAAAACACCAGTTCTAAATATATACCGAGGTGAGTAAATGGTGTTGGCGATCTTCTAGTTATCCTCGTATCCCAGCTCGGCTCTTAAACTCTATAAAACAAGGGAAAAAGAGAATGGAAGTAAGCTTTAAGCTTAATAAGTTTGCATGTAAACAATATAACAATATAGCATGTACTAATCATTTACATAGCATTACATACTAAGCAAGAAACAATTTCCATTCATAATCAAGCTTACTCATTTCCTCATTTTCTATATTCCCACCATATCACAAGCTTAATGTATACATTCATTAGCATGTTCCCCTGCACTTAACATCACATTATCACATAAACGACAGATTACAACCTCTTAATCAATTACTCGTAGTCAAATTACTCGGTGGTTCTACACTTAGCCCACCATCAGTCTTTATTAGGGTGGTATCGCACATAGCCCACCAAATGATGAATAAACGATGGTATCGTACATAGCCCATCTTAATTAAGCAACAAGGTGGTATCGCACTTAGCCCACCATCAAATGCTGTCATGACATGTTCATAACACTATTTCATCATTCATACAATAATTATTCAATGACTACCACATTTGATCCACTTCAACCACACATGTTCTTAATCATGCCAGACACCAATTAGCAACATAATGTATATAAAGAAAATGCATTGTTTACACATAAACTTAGGTCGATACAAAATATGTAAATTTGCAGTTTAATCTGAAACCTTGCCTTTCCCCCAAGCAAGGTTGATTCCACATTTTTCTTGATCTATAATGATAAAATTCATTCATTTAGATCATCCTATGATCACAATACATCAAAATCTACACTTGGACAAAAATGACCATTTTGCCCTTGTATTATGGCAAAATTACGATTTTGCCCCTAGGCCCGTAAATTATTTTTCAACATATTTCCTCAATAAATAAGCCTAGTTGAACATTTATCTCTCTTACAACTACTCAAAATTCCAACTATTTCATGCATTTATGACACAATTTAAAGCTTTGCATTCAAGTCCTAATTAGGTGTTTTCATGCTAACACCTTTCACAAAAGTTGTTTTTCATCTCCCTAACATTCATTTTCTTCCATAAAAACTCAGCTGAAAACATGAGCACTCTAATGGCAAGTCCCTAGACTTTCAACCATATAACAAACTAGTCCTTTCATTAGTTAGCTTAAGCTTTGAGGACTCTAAAAGTACAATAATTATCAAATAACACCACCAAAATCACTTACTTGTAGGGAGAATTGTGTGGCTGAAAGTTTGAACCCCCAATAGCTCTATTTTCTCTTCAATTTTCGGTGGTATTTTATTCATCTTTTCCCACCTAATTTCACCAAATTTTACCTAATTTTGACCAAAATTAAAAATCTTGTCCCCCTAGCCCCTACATGGCCGACCATCACTTGTTAAATGGTTTAATTTTACTTTAAAGACCTCCAAATTTCATTCCATAGCTATTAGGTACCTCTACCTTATAAAATAGAACTTTCGCATCTTATGCAATTTAGTTCTTTTTCACAATTAAGCATGCTATTGCTACAATTAAAGCACCAAAATTTCTACATAACCATATTTTAACTCTATAACACATAAAATAATATCAAATAATTTTCCTTATCCTCGGCTTAGTGGTTTCGAAACCACTGTTCCGCCTAGCCCCAAAATCGGGCTGTTACAAGAACGCTCATGATGGTCCCTACCATCTTGTGCCCGTGGCTCGGTCCACCACACATGCGATCTCACGCTCGTGTGGCATCATTTGTCGATATTTTAGCTTTTCAAAATTATGCCGATCTACAGTCATCGCAGTGAACAACATATACTTTCGGTTTTTTAGCCGATCATCAAACATAGCATTATTACACACCTGATCACGTAGAGTACTAAAAACTCACGATCGCCAGAACCTATATTCAAACATAACATTCAGTTAATCATTAAACAACTAATGTTAGGAAAACTCTTAATAATCACTTAATCGATTGGTCGAATACCACTTGCCTTGACTAGAATGGTCGACTGTGATCAGCCTACTCGAACCAGAGTTTGGTGTAGCCACCTTTCCTCATCCTGGCGGAAAGTCCTAAATAGCCGACACCGCACACCTCTTAAACTTGGGAGCAGGGGCTACGAGTCCATTTCCATTAGGAACTCTTCCTGATCCCCCCTCAGACTGGTTATTACTTGCCTCCATGAAAAACTCTTGATTGCCGAAACCCATGGTCACCACACCAAGAGGAAAGGATCACCATTCGGCCATCAAAGAATCAAGAAGGAAAGGAGTAATCGACTTTTAGAGAAAAAGAGAATAAAAAAGAATAGTTTTAATAAAAAAGGAAAGAATATAATTGCTTATCGATATCTGGATCACTTGTAGGACTGCAACAGAGAGGGAGAAAGAGAATAGAGAATTCGGTCACCCCAGAACTAATCGAGAAAAGATTCGGTTCACCCTAATAGGAAACTGAAACCAGAAGAAGATGGGTGACTTTCGGCCTAGGAGGAAAAAGGGAGAAGAGAGAACAAAAGAACTTAATTCGGTTATGCCCCAAAGAGAAGAAAAAGTGTCACCAATCGGCAGAAAAATATGCAGAAGCAAAAAAGGGTTTCAAGGAAGAATTCGACACTTGTATTTGTGTTTGACCAAGGTGAATAACATTTGACAGAAGAAGAAGTTAGAGAGCAAGACCTGAATGGTCACAAAAGATGCACGAGATGTTACCAGAAGAGAAAAACCTGAAGCGAAATAAAAGAAACCCCCAATACAGCAGAGAGCAAATTTGGCTTCTACCCTCCCCCAAATGCCAAAAAGCACTAAATGAACTCCCCCTAGTCGAAATTCCCCTCTCAAGCCTCCTCATTCGGCTACAAATCTTCCTCCAATCCAACTCCAAGAAAATATCCAAGATACTCTCCCCTTATCCCTCCTTGATTTCCCCCACAACCATACAAGACCAATTCAAACTCTCCAATGCTAGAGTTCAAATCCAACACAAACTCTAGCCGTCTAATCTGAAAAATAAACAATCCATTGCTTGACATGGGATTCAAACCCTTGCCCTCTCCCATGCTCCACAAGCTACAAGTCACTAGGACACAAGCTCCTCTTGTGTCACCTTTTTAGTCCCAAAACTTATAAGGCTTCATCACAGGAGTCAGGGTCCCCTAAAGCTTTAAAATACAAATTTGCCAAATGATATGGCTTAACCCCATGACTTCTTAGAAGCCCCCTAACCTTCAAAAATCACTCACCTAATAGATCCAACTTGCATTTGTGTTGTTCTCTTGTTCACAAAAGTTTTAAAACGCTCCTATGCTCAAGGCCCAATAGGCCCAATTCTACTAGGCCCAAATCCAGGGCATTATACTACAATGGTTTAAAAGGAGTGGGTGAACTTAACAAGCTTAGTGAATGCCTAGAATAACTACCATGCAAACAATTCATCAAGCATTAACGAAACAACCATATAGCACAACCTTAACAGTTTCAACTCTAGTGTCATATTATACTTGCTCGTGCATTATTTACTAGTTCATTTACATGGTAATCATATTCACTTTTAAGCATATATCACATTACACATCTAGTCACAAAAAAAAAATTTAAGCATATCTCACAATACTCATATAATCACATAATATTCAAGCATATATCATAATACTCATATAATCACATAACATTCAAGCATATATCACAATACTCAAAAACATGTTTATAGATAAACTGGCGCTTAAGCTATGAAACGTAAAAGTGGGCACTATCACCACTCATCGGATAACGGAGCTCCAATACACCATATAGACTCATAGAATCAAACATGTCCCATAGGTGAAGCATTAAGCTAACACTCTCCAACACACAGAACATTTCCCATTGAATGGAGCTTATCTCACATTCCCTGATCTCTCAAACATGTCCTAGGGCCTCAAGGCCCAAATCATTCAACATATAAGTGAGTACTCACAATCCTATGGCATGCCAACTATATCCAACGGTTTCAAGAATTACAAGGCCAAAATAGCTGTTATTAAGCACACATATATCACTTACCAATTTATCGTTCACTATCATTGCATTTTTACATCATAAGCACATAATTATCACTGTCACTTGGCATGAATAACATGACTACATATGCAGTTTCACAACAATAATCATGAACACATGTCAAATGTAATTGCATCTCATCTTAATTCACATTTTTATAATAACACTAGTATATATTTATAAGATAAACATGACCACAAGAAAGCTTACACTCGGAATTTAGAGTAGGGGTTTAGGCTACAACTAAATTCCCAAATAACGCAATGAATCATGTCCACAAGCAATTATTCCAAACATTAACCAACATGCTTTCACCAAAAAGTTGAAAGCTCAAACTAGCCTTTCCTAACTTGTAGATGGTCCTAGCAAATCCGAAGCTTCAATACAATAATTCACATAACAATACATTCAAACATCCGCTAAGGACTCACCATAAGCAATAAAAAACATAAGCCTAAACTAATTTCTTATGTAACCGAAACCTTTAATATAGTAAACTTTAAATCTGAATATCTCAGTTTGTACTTAGCCTTTTCACCTAAAACCAATTATGTTCATCTTATAGTTTACCTACGACTAATTCACAACCTTTAAACTACACAAAATTACCCAATTCATGGTATCGACTTTTCGACATGTTCACGACAATTTTAACAAAAATCCATTAAAACTTAAGAACTCTTTCACGAAACTTCAAAGTTTAGAAACTTTCTAATTACATTAAAACTAATTGAAAAACACTTTGACACCATGTTTTTACCCAAATCTTGAAATCCACCATTAATGACCCAATTTTCAGCTTTTGTCTAGAACATACGATTTAATAACTAAAAACGTAGTTTTAAAGACTAGATAACATTAAAAACTAATTAGGAATTGAATCATTACCTTAGTTGACAAAAAATCGAGCATTTGATCGAAAACTCGAAAAACTCACATGCTTGGCAATGGAGGAATCTATGGTGTTTTTGGGTGTTTTTCTTGGAATTTTATGGAGGTTTAAGACTTTGATGTTGATAGGAATAGAAAAATTAGAGTTTGGAAATAAAAATTGAATAGAAGAGCGAAGGAGAACAAGGGACAACACGAGAATGAGGGAGAAAAAAAACTAATGTGAAAATAAAACTAGGTGGGGGGAAATATAGGGTGAATTTTAAAATCTGGTCTAATTGCCTCTTAAAAACTCTAAGTTTTGACTTTTTTACAAATCAGTTGTAACAGCCCATTTTTGGTGAGATAAGAACAGTAGTTTCGTGACCACAAATTCGAGCCCAAAAATAAAAAATTATTTTATTTTATTTTATTTTATTTTATGGTTGGTATTATGATAGGAAGGCCACATGAAAATTTTGATACGAAAATTTTATCGATTGTGTGGTTAATTAGGTAAAGGACTAAATTGCATAAAATGCAAAAGTTGAATTCTAGTAGCTATAAGGATTAAATAGCTATGGAATTCAAAACTAGAGGTCCTTATATGGTAATTAGACCATTATGAAAAGTATGTAGATTTTTCTTGGTGATTCATCCATGGAAAAATTAGAAATGACTAGGGACTAAATTGGAAATCAACAAAATTAAAAGATGATAGAAAAATAAAAAGAAATTATCATCTTTTCTATTCATCTTCTTCCCTAATTGTTTTATGGAAACCCTAAAAGAGAGGAAGAGAACTTTTCAAGCTTAGAAAGGTATGAAATCAAGTCTCGTTTTTAATGATTTTTATATTTTTAGAATCGGGATAGCCTAATCTTTCTATTTATGGGATTTATTTGAAAAATATAACAAAGTGTAGAAACTTTTTCATGGATGTAAATGCTGGAAATTTGAAATTTATGGTATAAAATGAAAGATAGTTGATAGATAAACAACTTTTACAAAGCAATTTTTCCTAGAAACTTGATTTAAGGACTAAAATGAAAAAGTGGTAAAACCCATGGAAAATTCTGAAATTTGTGAAATGTATGTGCTGTAAAAATTTTTATTAAATCTTGGCTAGGCTTGGAAAGAGGACTAGATTGCATGAATTTCATTTTCCGAGCTTAGGGACGAAATTGGAATTTTTGAAAAGAGTAGGGCAAAATAGTAATTTTGCCTAGGATGTAGTAGGTGCGAATGTATGTAAAATGTGATGAGTTAATAATTAAATTTGCTTATATAGACTCGGAAAGACCAACTACGGAATTAGATCAAGGGAAACAAAAAATTTCGGATTAGTTAGAATTCAAACCCGAACAATTGTCAAGGTAAGTTCGTGTAACTTAAATATGTGTATTAAATGCTTGAATTGAATGGTGTAATTGTGTTGGTATGTATGAGATGATATCCATAATAAAATAATCATAAATGTGAAATGTGGACAAATTGTCATGTTCTGGGTGAATGTTGAGAATTCAATGGAATAAGGTGATGTTCTCGGACGAGAATAAGATTACACATGTTGTATAAAGGATTTAGCCCGGATGGGTAATCCTAATGTAAGCCCTCTTGAGCATATACAATAAATTGGATTTAGCCCGGACGGGTAATCCAAATTAAGCTCCTTAGATCATGTGCTACGGATAGGATTCAGCCTGGAATGGCAATCCGGTTGTGAAAAATGTGGCTCAAGAGTGTGCCTCTTACTACGTGCCATAATGGGTTCTGTCGAAACCATTTTTAAAAGGTTTATAAAAAATGGGGATCAACTTTTAAAAACAGAAATGGAGTCGCCACCAATCCCTTTTTACTTAAGTGTGATTGGATCACCTTGTAAAACATTTTATTTCAAAACATTGGTTTTGGTCTACGAAATACAAGAAAACAGGTTCGGGATTCGGTTACGTAAGTGGAAAGGTTAGCACCCTCAAAGCGCCCAAAAAATTGGTACCTAATTGATAAAATCGTGTCCGAATGTTGAAAATTTGAAAAATTACAAAATATGATCCTTTTATTAGAAAGAAAACCAAGACTTACCTATTTCAAAGAAACAAAATGTTATATCCAGTAGGTTAGGATATAACATCTCATGACTTCGAAGTTAGGCTCGCCTTTATTTGTAGAAAGTTCTTATCTCGAAACACAAAACATCATATTTAGTAAGTCACGATACAACGTTTTGAATTTCCAAGAATAAGTTTTGACTTGGAAATTTATGAATTTCATTTTTAAAAGAAAATGGATACTTAATATTTTAAGTTCAACGATAAAAATCGAAACCCAGTGAGCTAGGGCACAATTTTTCTCGAAGTCCCCAAATATTAGATATCGCCGTATTTTAAAAAAACTATTTGAATAAAATGCGTCAATTCAAAAAGTTTTTTTATAAAACAAATGGTTTGAGTAAGATATTACATCATACATATTTAATAGCAAATCTACATAACTACAAATCATAATATAACATAAATATATAAAGAATTATGTTAAGCAATAATAAACGATCAAAAGAACATAAATAAATAAATATGTGATATAAAATAAATAGCGATAATTAAGACTTTCACGAAATAAAAAAATCAAATGAAAAAGGGAATAATATATTTAAACATTGAATAAAAAAATAAAAAACATGACGATTTTTAAAATGATTTAATATATATATAAACAATATATAAAAAAATTAAAGTAAAAAATACTTATAACAAATATATAATTTAATAATCTAATACATATGTAAATGATTATATATAATAAAAATAATTAGTAAATAGTATATAATAATTTCAATATATATATAATATATTAATCATAAAAATTACATATGTAATAAACAATATAAATAAAATACGTTATATAATATAAATATATTTTATAAAAAAATATGTATGATATGATATATAATAATAAAAATTAAAATATATATAATATAATATTTAATTATAAAATAATAAATAATTAGATTAAATAAAATAATAAATAGTGAAAATCCAATATTTATAAAAATAATATATATTTATGGAAAGCTATACATAAAAATTATATACTAGTAATAAATTAATATACAAATAAATAAAAAATAATATAGAATAAAAATAATTTAATATAATATTAAATAAAAAATAAAAAGATTTTAAAAATAAACAAAAAAAATCTAAAAAAATGTAAAAGGATGACATTGAAGTGCGCTACAAATTGTAGGGACCTAATGGGTAATTATACCCTGTCTCCTAAACAGCGTCGTTCTGTCATTGGCCATTAAGTAGTCCAGAGGACTAAATTGAAACGAAAGAAATAAATCTAGACCCGGTTGTAAAATAAAAAAACTTAATTATAAAATTTAAATAATGCGGAAGTGCTTGTAGGGCAATTAAACCTTTAAACAAAAACACGCGGATCCTTCCCAGGTCGGGTCACCGCGCGGGCCACAGGCTTTTAAACGATGTCGGAACCTCCAAAACGGCGTCATACAATAGGCCTTATATAAGTAAAAATAAAACAAAAAAAAAAACTCATTTTTAAACACTTCAAAAAAAAAATAAGAGCTCTGAGAAGCTCTCTCTCTCTTGGCCTGAGGTTTGGCTCCGGCCTAGGCTCTAGTGTCCGACCACCACACGCGCCTCCTCCGACAGCGGTCGGAAGCCCAAAAAACCTCCATTTTCAACACTGATCAAACGATAAACCCTTTTCTTTTTTTAGTAATATATATAAAAAAAATGCATGAACTGAAAATAAAATAAAAAATGAGACGGATATTAAAAAAATCACCTCTGTAAACTGTATTTTATTTCTCTGTATGTCTTTTTTTGTGAATATTTTCGTGTTCTCTCTATGTATTCTTCTCTTTTATTACAGATTCTTGTAAGGCTTTTATATCCTTCGAAATGAAAATAAAAAGGAAATAAAAAAAATGTTGCCATGTTTGTTGTATTTTGCTACTGTCTTTTTTCCTTTCTTACAGGTAATCGACGAGGATCTCGGCGATGGTGCGGGGCTGTCATGCGTTGAAGGCAGCATGGCTTGCATGGATTGCGGCGTGACTGGTGGCCTGGGTACGAGGCTTGTGGCGCCTAAGGTTTCCCAGAAACCCTAGGTCTCTGAGTCCGCTTAAGTTTTGGGACTTTTGGGCCGTGCGAACTTGGGTCTGGGGTTGGGTTAGTTTAGGTTTGTTTTGGGCTTGAGTTAGTGTAGGTATTGGGCTAAGGGTGTAACCGGGTAATTGGGTTAGTGGGTTAAGTTTGAAAATGGGTTGTAAATGGACTATGCTGGACATTTTATATTTTTTTATTTTATTTTTTATTCTGGTTTATTTAAGCCCGGGCAAAATGGGTTGACTATAGCTGCCCCTCTTTGCTCATTGTCGTGTAACGAGAATAGAGCAAAGACTTTAGAAGGTCCAATTTTGCCTGGTCTTTGCTGAGCCTCGACTTCTTGGTCCTTGCTTTTCCACTGCAACTTCAACGGTATTGGAAATTGCTTCAATCTGCTTCCTGTAACTTCAGGAATGCCAGATCTACTATTTTTCGATATGCTTCACTGCAAACTCAAGGAGATAAGATCTGATGTTCTTGATTTGCTTCATTGCAACTTTAGGAAGATGAGATCTGCTTTCTTCAGTCTACTCCGCTGCAACTTCAGGGAGACAAGGCTGAAAGTGCCTTTGATCTGCTTCCTGCAACTTCAAGAAGATGATATCTGCCGTCTTTAGTCTACTCCACTGCAACTTCAGGGAGACAAGGCTGAAAGTATCTTCTATCTGCTTCCTGCAACTTCAGGAAGATGAGATCTTCTGTCTTCAGTCTACTCCACTGTAACTTTAGGGAGATAAGGCTGAAAGTGTTTTTGATTTGCTTCTTGCAACTTCAGGAAGATGAGATCTTCTGTCTTCAGTCTACTCTGCTGCAACTTCAGAGAGATAAGGCTGAAAGTGCCTTTGATCTGCTTCCTGCAATTTCAGGAAGATGAGATCTTCTATCTTCGGTCTACTCCGTTGCAACTTCAGGGAGATAAGGCTGAAAGTGCCTTTGATTTGCTTCCTGCAACTTCAGGAAGATGAGATCTTCCGTCTTCAGTCTACTCCATTGCAACTTCAGGGAGATAAGGTTGAAAGTGCCTTTGATCTGCTTCCTGCAACTTCAGAAAGATGAGATCTTCTGTCTTCAGTCTACTCCGCTGCAACTTCAGGGAGATAAGGCTAATGGCTAAAATTTGCTTCCCTGCTACCTCGGGAAGATAATACTACGAACTTTAGCCTGCTCCCTTGCTACCTCAGGGAGATAAGGTTGATGGCTAAAATCTGCTTCCCTGCTACCTCGGGAAGATAAGATTCGCCAAATTTGATCTGCTCTACTACTGCTTAGGGAGATAAGATCTGCAAATTCATCGATATTGCTACACCGTCTACTGAGGAACATATCTTGTAGACTCGATTCCATATGTTTATGTCACATGACCAAGATGCTATGATCAAAATGAATCAAATGCTTCTAGCTACATGTATTATGAGTGACATGAATGCAACATGTCATGAAAAATGATTCCTTTAAGGATTAGGATGCAATGATCAGAATGAATCAAATGCTCGTAATGAGATTTTCTATGAAAAATGTTATGAGTATGATTCCTACTCTAGGTGTCATCACTCATTTTTTTCTTCATTCTTGTTCATCAATCATGTTCTACTCAACAAGCTTACCCCAATGTAATTTCAGAGTCAACTCCTCTTGGATCTTGAGAACACAAGGCTTGTACCATCCTACCACAATGGGAATTGAAACTTTTTCAATCCGTCCCATCTGTAATTTTTAGGGTATAGGGTTTATTTCGAATTCAACCCATTCTACCACAATTTAGGGTTTCTTAGTTCGTCACACCATTCCCCGAATGTTATGACCTGATGACATCACTTACTTTCATCACATCAACTCATTATTTTGTTCAATTATCATTTGGACAAAGAATTCAGAGAAATAGTCTCTATCCAGACTTTTCTTTCTCAAATAGGAAATTCTAAACAATTGTCCTATTTCGGTTCCTTATTTTATCTAAAAATTTCCAAAGTAATATGTTGAACTTCTTTTTGTGAAATTATTAGTTCGTCAATCATTATTTCAATGCAACACATTTATGAATAATGGGTAACAAATAAATTAATCTCAAGGATAGTCAAAGTTAAATAAATTATCCAAAATACAAAGAAAATTAACTGGGAACATATCTTTGAGAAGAAAAAGAATCCAAAGATAGTAAAATGAATAGGACAAATATCAGATTCCCTAGATATCACAGATTGGGCTTCTATATACAAACTTCATGAAGACTGGTTTAAGCTTAACATGTGTTTAGAAGACCCAAAGTACTTTGTTGATGCCCAAATATGCAACATACTTCATTTTTGTTGATTCAAGTATAGCAAGATGGCTACGTGTCTATTCAGAATTTGAGCCATCCTTTTTGGGTTTTCAACTCAAAACCCTTTTGGTCTCAAGGCGCCCTTTGCGGGTTTTCACCTTGGCCTCTCCTTCCTTTTTTTTTCGAAGTCTCAAAGCGCCCTTTGCGGGTTTTCACTTTGGCCTCTTCTCCTTTTCAAGCAAAATACTTTTTGACTGAATCTGAGTTTACGGGATTAGGTAAGCTTTTCCCATCCATTTCGGTCAAGATTAGTGCTCCTCTAGAGAAAGCCTTCTTCACCACATATGGTCCTTCCCAATTCGGCATCCATTTTCCTCTGAAATCCTTTTGTATAGGAAGAATCTTTTTCAGTACAAGGTCACCCTCATGAAACTCTCTTGGGCAAATTTTTTTATCATAGGCTCGCTTCATTCTTTTCTAGTACATCTGATCGTGACGAATAGCCCTTAGCCTTTTTTCTTCAATTAAGTTTAACTGATCATACCGAGCTTGGATCCATTCAGCCTCATCCAACTTTATCTCTGACAAAACTTAAAGAGAGGGTATTTCCACTTCAATAGGTAGAACTGCCTCCATCCCATAGACCAACGAAAAAGGCGTTGCCCCAGTAAAGGTTCTGACGGACGTCCGAAAGCATAGAGTGTAAACGGAAGTTTCTCATGCCAATCCTTATAAGTCTCAGTCATCTTCCCTACTATCTTTTTGATGTTTTTGTTAGCCGCTTCCACTGCCCCATTCATTTTTGGACGATACGGAGACGAGTTGTGGTGCTTGATCTTCCATATCGACAAATGATATCCTTCATCAAGAACCGACTAACAGCTGACTTAGTGACGCTAGCATAGGAAGCAGCCTCCACCCATTTTGTGAAGTAGTCAATTACCATGAAGATGAATTGATGCCCATTCGAAGCTTTTGTGAGATCGGTTCAATAACATCCATGCCCCACATGGAAAATGGCCATGGGAAAGTCATAACGTGCAAAGGTGACAGAGGCACATGAATTTTATCTCCGTAAATCTGGCATTTATGACATCTCTTAGCATAGTTGATACAATCACCTTCCATGATAGACCAATAATATCCAAATCTCATTATCTATCTGGCTATTGTGAATCCATTAGCGTGTGTTCCACAAACGCATTCATGAACCTCTTCCAGGATTTTCCTAGCTTCAACTGCATCAACGCACCTCAATAGTACTTGATCTTTCCTTTTTTTGTACAAGATATCCCTGTCGAAAACATAGTCAGAGGCCAATCTTCTTAATGTCCTTTTCTCATTCTCAGTGGCATGCTCCGGGTATTCTCGATTATTTACGTATCGTAATACATCCTGATACTAAGGGTGATCATCTTTTTCCTCCTCTTCCACATTATAAAAATGAGCTGGAACTTTCAAAATACTCATCTGAATAGGTCTCATATCCTCTGTTTTGTTTACTTTGATCATAGAAGCCAGGGTTGCCAAAGCATCCGCCATCTGGTTTTCATCACGTGGGAGATAATTAAAAGTAATGTCATTGAAGTCCTCAATCAATCCCAGAACTATTTTTTGGTAGTCAATTAGTTTGGGATCTCTTGTCACCCACTCTCCTTTCAGCTGGTAGATTACTAAGTGGAAACACGGAAATTTATATACTTTTTCATGCCCTTTTTAACCCAAATTTATGCAGTTTTCGATTAAATTCTTGTCGGAAAATAATTAAATATTATAAAATAATTAAATTGTGCTAAAAATATGAACATGATGAATTTTAATTAATTTTATAGTTAATTTTAATTTATTTTATCTATTTTCGATAGATTCGCACAAAGGGCGAAAATTGGCTCGACGGACACTGCTCGAAGAACGAAACCGAGAAGCAATTTGAAGTATCAAGGCGAATTTATTTCCAGCCCAAGACGGTCCAATTATGAGTATTTAATCATAATATAATTAATTTTAATTTATTCCCAATTTAGTTTGAGCTAGATAAATTAATCTTAATTAATTATGAAAAAGGCCCAGTTGAACCGCATCAGTTGAACCAAACCGATTGAACCGAACCGAGCAAAGAGTTGGGCAGCCCAAACCGTCCATATGCTGGGCCAAATCAGCTTATTATCTGATTAATTAAGCTTGCAAAGAAGCCCTTGAAGACTTTTCAAAGTTGCATTCAAACCCCTCCAAATTTAGTGGCTTTGTAGATTTGCCCCATGCCATATTTAGCAAAGTTGAAACCATCAACTTTGCCACATAGATGGCCGGCCAAGGGAGGTCTCTTTGGCTGCTACTATTTGCTATTTTTAGCAGCCACAATTAGCTATAAATACCACCCCTTGCTGATAATTCAAACCATCCCTCAATCCTTCATTTCTCATTCACTCTCTCATTCTCTCATCACTCTATTCTCTCCTTTTTCTCCAACAAAACCAAGCCTTCTTTTGCCGATTTCTCCTCTTGGAAAGAGGTGTTTTCCCAGCCACTTGGAGCAGTAATTGGAGTGTTCATAAGCCACCTTGATAGCCGAGGACAACGGAGAACGAAGAACAGAGCAACCAGTCAAGCCACGGAGAAACACCGAATTTGCTTCTTGTTCCTTATCTCTTTAAATTTTGTTGTTGTTTTGACAAACATGTTTATGAATATTTATGCTATTGAAATTTTTAATTTAATCAGCTTAGCTTGAATTTAATTCGTGTTGGGTTGATTGCATTTCATCCTCTTAAATTATTAAAATTGTGTTTATGCTGTTATAGGCCTCGGTAAAATGCTTGATTAAGTAAAATCATGTTTAAGTTATTCTGGCATTATAATTGTTTAGATAACTAATGAATTAATTATTTAAACGCATTGAAATTGTAATTAATGGACACATTACTTAATCTGTGCATGTTTAATTCTTCTAAGGTAGCTGAAGATTAAATTAGCATTATATTTGGCCATACATATGCCTTGCATAACTTGCAAGATTTTTGTGATTAAACTGTTTCAAGGTAGGAATACTTTGTTACTTCGCATGATCTTTTATATGCTTAATAGGTTGAATTAATCGTTTGAATCGACCTAGGAATATGAGAGAGATTGTTTAATTTAATAAGTATGTATGTGCAATAACATGTTTACTTTTATAAATCTGTTTTATCGGTTGAATTGACATAGGGATATGTACAAGAGATGAATGGAATTTTAATTGTAAATATGTTCATAACTTAGCAAATTACCGAGTTGCCGTGATTTATTTGTAACAAGTATGAGCATGAGTTTAATAATTCTAAGGTAAGAAATGTAATTAATCCAACACAATTATATCATCTTGATTAAAATCAGTTTTTGAAATCGTGCATTAGAACTTTGTTTTTCTTTTAGTTTTTAAATATTTCTTCAATCCAAATATTTTCCCTTCACCAAAGTGTTTGAAATCATTTTCATAAATAATTCTTTTACAAATCCACATGTGATACGATAACTCAACATTTACTTGTCACTTTATTACTTGTTACGATTGTGTACACTTGCACATTTCCACTGTTCCAAGTTTTTGGCGCCGTTTCTGGGCACTGTTTTTAAAAGCCATTATTTGTGAATCTATTTTACATTTTGGTTTATTTATTTTCCGTATTGAAATTTTTACTTGATTAATTTTTCTGTGATTATTTCAAGTCTTTATAAGTATTGACCAGATTATTGACTTACTCTCTATGGACCCTGAAATAGAACGAACCTTTCGACAACGAAGAAGACAAGCGAACCAAAGTAGGACTGAAGAAATGAACTTCGAGAATATGAACCAAGGAAACGGAGCAAACCCTGCTCAGAATCCTATCTTTATTGCTGATGATAGGGATAGAGCCCTAAGATAATATGTCGTGCCGGTATTTAACGATCTTAATCCGAGTATTAGGAGACTCAAAATCGAGGCACAACAATTTGAGTTGAAGCCAGTCATGTTCCAGATGCTTCAGACAGTGGGCCAATTCAGTGGTGTAATATCCTGAAATAGGGGTTGTGCGTTTGGAGAATAACTCAAGTGTTAGTGGGCCTCAAGAGTGGTTTGGATGTGTTTTAGGAGTTCCTAAAACTCTCGGATTGAAATGGGATACTTTGGAACAATTTTGGAAATTTGAGGGTTAAAAGAGGAAAATAGGCAAGGAGGCCTTAAGAATAAATTTTGGTATGTTATGGCATATGAAATGCCCTGGTAAAGTGGCTTCCGTGTGCCACTTAAAGCTTGGGAGTGACGCCACAATCAGGTCAGAGGTTCGAGTCTTGGGCATGGCATAAGCATTTTATTTTGCAAAATAGCGCTGCTTTGAAGGAGGCTTTATAATAAATTGTGGCGGGATTTTGACATCAACGCACCAGTAGCAAAGTGGTTGGGGCGCTTGCAGCTAGGGGAGCTTCATGAGGTCGGGCGTTCGAGCCCTGATGGAGGCGCGCGAGTGTTTTTATTTTGCTTGGCGTTAAGGCTCAGGGAAGCTCAAGAAGAAAGGGTTAAAAGGAAGTCGCGATGCGTTTGTGTCATGAAATTCAAAGTGGCCGAGTGGTTAAGGACTTTTCTTGAGAGCTGCGGCTAGGAGGACTCGTGTTCGAGTCCTTGGGGCCGCGCTTGAGGCGTTCTATTTTGCCTTTAGCGCTAAAGCATAAAGAGCCAGTGAAGAAGGGTTTAAAAGAATTTCGACGCATTTATTCGCATGAAATGCGCAAAGGGCCGAGTGGCAGAAGGCTTGGAGGTGCTTCCTCAAGTCTCGAATTCGAGACCTGGGGGCAGCAAGGTATGGGTTTTTCTTTTTGCCAGCGTGGGAAAGGGCTGCGTGGGGCATGCACACGTGAACAATGCTTCATGGGGTGCTTGTTATTTTTTTTATTATTAGTTTTATTATTATTTTGAGTATGGGGAGTTGTATTTATTTGGAAGCATGGGCATTAATCTTTTATTTATTAAATGATGGGTTATTATTATATTATGTATAGGAAATGGTAAGGTATGGGTTATATTTTGTTAGTTTATGAAAGGTGATGGAAGAATGAATAAACAATGCTTATTGGTATTAGATGATAGGAATTTTGAATTGGATGGGAATTTGCATGGAAGCATGGCCGGCCATTAGTTGGCTAAGCATGCCAAAATTCATTTCTTTCTTCCCCATTTTGAAAGCATGGCCGAATTCTTAATTTTTGGTTTTTCCTTTCTTGGCATTTGGTGCATAGCCGAATGTTGAATTCTTGAGGGACCTTCATTTCGACTTTGAGTGTAAGAAAGGGTGCCGAAACTCTTGTTTGTTTTTCTTTCCATTTTATGCTTGGCTAAATATGAAGCATTTCTCTAAGGACTTCCTTTCGGCTTCAAGTTATCAAGGAGTGCCGAATTTCTTTGCTTTGCTTTCTTTCTTCCTACATGTTTGCATGGCCGGTTTTGAGTAAAGCTAAAGGAGTGTTAAGATGAGATAGCCGAACACCCCATCTTCCTTTGAGAGCCATAGCCGAATGTGTAGTCATTGTTTAGAGTATAAGCCGAATCTCTGGTGAGCCTCATCAACATCTCTTTTTGGTCTCAAAAGCTGAATCATTAAAGAAGGTGCCTTCGACTACTTCCTTTTAGTCTCTCTAAACAAACGTTGCTAGCGTTAAGGAGCATCAAAGGAATCTTCAGGGTTTGACTATTCAAGGAAATGGAATTTTGATAACTTCGGGAGCAAATCAATAGGAACAAGTGGTGTTTCGAGATCAAAATAAGCTAGGGGCAAATCGATAGAAGTAGCAGAAGCTTTCGGGATTTTAAATTTTGTTAGATTCGATAGATCAGGAACTCGCTATAATCAGGTGCGTAGTTATCGCACTGTACTCTTGTTTGTTATATGTGTTAATTGATGTAAATATATATATGTTGTGCATGTTAGCCGATATAAGGGCTAAGAGTGTGGATACCCAAGATGGGTGATTGAATAATTAGGTTAGTGGTCATGGTATTAACCTTTCAGTGATTGCGATAATAAATGATTATTGATAAATGTATAAAAATGTGATGGCATGTGATGTATGTTTTGTTTCGAGTAATATGTTGCCATAGTATATATATAAGCATGTGTTGAGTTTCATAATTTCATATTCATGTGTATGGACTGTGTGGACATGGGCCAAGCCGATATGTGAGGACATGTGTATTAACTATGCACTGAGTCTTGGTGACTCACCCAATTTTTATTTAAACCTTTCAGGCGGCGCATAACACTTGGACCGAGTTGGAGCGGATACAAAGGTGGCCATGCAAAAGCGGATTTTCATGCAAAGGAATCTCTTGTTTAATGAATTACACATCTATATTTTCAGTATTTTGATTAAGTGTGTATTGTAAGAAGGCCCACTAAAATATTTCAGTTCTTTTAAGTATCTTTATTATTATGCTTTATTTTGGGTGGACAATTTCAAATGCTTGTTGCAAATGATTTTATTTCCTTGAGTATGTATAATAAAGTTTTGAATCCCGTGTTTTCATAATAATTTAGTTTTTACTTAGAATATTTCAAGTCACGAAAATGTTTTATTAAACTTAACAAATTTTCATCGGTTTTATTCTTAAGTAAGGATATTCTTTGAACGTGTTCCGCAGTGGCATTCCAAATTCGGTCGGAGTGAATGGGCCGGGTTTAGGGTGTTACAAGTGGGATGCCTACTGAAGATCCTCATCTTCACTTAAGACTATTTATGGAAGTGAGCGATTCTTTCAAGTTAGCCGTAGTTTTCAAAGATGCCTTACGATTGAAGTTGTTCCCATATTCGTTAAGGGACAGAGCTTGTGCCTGGTTGAATTTATTGCCACCGAACTCTATCTCTACATGGCAAGAGTTAGCCGAGAGATTCCTCATGAAGTATTTTTCGCCAAGCAAGAATGCTAAGCTGAGGAACGAGATCACTGCCTTCCACCAAATGGATGACGAGTCCTTGTATGAGGCATGGGAAAAATTTAAAGAGTTATTATGAAAATGCCCTCATCATGGAATCCCACATTGTATTCAACTTGAGACATTCTATAATGGTCTCAACGCCCACACAAGGATGGTAGTGGATGCCTCTGCTAACGGTGCCCTCCTTTCTAAGTCTTACAACGAGGCTTATGAAATTATTGAGAGGATTGCCAGCAATAATTATCAATGGCCAACCAGTCATGCAGCGTCAGGAAGACGAGTCACTGGAATTCATGAAGTAGACGCTCTTACTTCACTCACATCTCAGGTATAATCAATATCCTCAATGCTTAAAAATCTTACTACTAATGGGTCTAATAGTTT
This sequence comes from Gossypium bickii, assembly GCA_025503065.1. Classification (NCBI taxonomy): domain Eukaryota; kingdom Viridiplantae; phylum Streptophyta; class Magnoliopsida; order Malvales; family Malvaceae; genus Gossypium; species Gossypium bickii. The sequence goes on from CP106719.1 coordinate 48,356,140, forward strand.
TGCAGCACAACCGCCTAATCAATTTGAAAATATAACCTGTGTCTATTGTGGGGAAGGGCATTTGTTCGAAGAATGTCCGTCGAACCCAGAATCTGTATACTACATGGGTAATCAGAACCAAAACCGAGGAAGGCAAGGGCTACAATCAAATTTTTATAACCCATCATGGAGAAACCACCTAAATTTCTCCTGGAGTAACCAAGGGGCTGGAACCAGTACCACTTACACCCAATCCAGACCAACCCAACTGCCTAGTTTTCTGCAACAAGTTCAGAAACAATTCAAGCTAAAGCATCCAATAGCTTGGAGAGTTTGCTAAAGACATACATGGCAAAGAATGATGCCTTAATCCAGAGCCAAGCAGCTACATTGAAGAATTTGGAGAACCAAGTGGGTCGACACTCACGAAATCGAGAACCCGACCATAAGGTACTCTACCTAGTGACACGGAAAGTCCGAGAAATCTGGGAAAGGAACATTGCAAAGCATTGACATTGAGGAGTGGAAAGATAGTAGAGCCTAACACTGTCGAAGGTGAAAAGGAGCAAGCCGATGCTCAAGACTCAGAAGAAGTTCAACCAAGTGTTGAAATCCCAGTTTTACTAGAACCAAAATCTGTAAAACCCGGTAAAGTAACCTTAGGACCAGTCAATTCTGATCAACCAACAACTCCGTTAGAGGCAGAATTACTGCCAAAAGTGAATCAACCAGAACCAGTTCCAGTAATGAAACCACCACCACCCTACCCTCAAAGACTTCAGAAGCCGAAACAGGAGATTCAATTCAAGAAGTTCCTTGACGTACTCAAGCAACTTCACATCAACATCCCGTTGGTCAAAGCACTTGAGCAAATGTCGAACTACGTCAAGTTCATGAAAGATATCTTGTCTAAGAAAGAAAGACTTGGAGAATTTGAGATGATAGCTCTGACAAAGGAATGCAGTGCATATCTTCAGGATAAACTACCCCCAAAATTGAAGGATCCTGGATGTTTCACCATACCATGCAACATTGGATCAACATATTGTGGTAAGGCATTATGTGACTTAAGTGCAAGTATCAATTTGATGCCTATGTCAATATTTAGGAAGTTGGGGATAGGAGAAGTTAGACCAACTACGGTTACACTTCAACTAGCAGACCGATCCTTAGCGCATCCAGAAGGAAAAATCGAGGACGTATTGGTACGTGTAGATAAATTTATCTTTCCTGCTGACTTTGTAATTCTAGACTTTGAGGCAGACAAAGAAGTGCCAATTATCCTAGGAAGACCATTCTTAGCAACAGGAAGGACCCTTATTGATGTGCAAAAGGGTGAGCTGACTATGCGTGTTCAGGATGATCAGGTAACACTTAATGTTTTTAAATCAATATGATTTTCTAACACAATGGATGATTGTTCTGCAGTATCCGATTTAGAGGAATTAATAGTAGAGAAGGAACTTAACTGTGATGAGGACCCACTGGAAAGAATTTTGACATTGGATCCTCCAGATGATGAAGAGGAGGATGAATACTTAGCTGTGCTAGAAGCTAATCAAAAGGGATTTAATCTGCAATCCCATTTTGAATCTTTGGAATTAGAGAAAAGAGATTACAGCTAGCCAAAAGCATCAATCGAAGAGCCACCTAAGTTAGAACTCAAGGTATTACTTTCACACTTAAAATATATTTATTTAGGTAACACCTCTACTCTGCTTGTGATTGTTTTAGCAGAATTAACTACTGAACAAGAAGAGAAACTTATCATAGTTATGAAACAATTCAAGAAGGCTATCGGATGGACCATAGCCGATATTTACAGTATTAGCCCATCTGTATGCATGCACTAGATCATATTAGAAGATGGCGAGAGAGGAATGATTGATGGACAACAGAGACTGAACCCCATCATGAAAGATGTAGTGAGAAAGGAAATTATCAAGTGGTTGGATGCTGGTATAATTCACCCCATCTTAGACAGTTCATGGGTAAGTCCAGTCCAGTACGTGCCGAAGAAAAGAGGTATCACGGTCGTGGAGAACGAGAACAACGAGTTGATACCAACTAGAACAGTTACGGGATAGAGAATCTGCATCGATTACCGGAAGCTGAACAAGGCGACTAGGAAAGATCACTTTTCTCTGCTGTTCTTGGACCAGATGCTGGATAGACTCGCAGGATGAGATTACTACTGTTTTCTCGATGGACACTCAGGGTATAATCAGATTACGGTAGCACCGAAAGATCAACACGAAACGACATTCACCTGTCCGAACGTACATTTGCATTTAGACGCATGCCATTTGGTTTATGTAATGCACCAACTACATTTCAAAGATGTACGATGTCTATTTTTACTGACATGGTTGAGAAATACTTGGAAGTTTTCATGGATGATTTCTCAGTAATCAAAGATACTTACGATGATTGCTTAGCCAATCTAACTAAGGTACTAAGGCGATGTGAAGAAATGAATCTCGTACTCAACTGGGAAAAATGCCATTTTATGGTACGAGAAGGAATTGCGCTAGAGCATCGAATAACAAGACATAGGATCGAGGTGGACAAAGCAAAAGTAGACGTTATTGAGAAACTCCCACCTTTAACATCCATAAAAGGTGTTAGGAGCTTTTTGGGCGACGCCGGTTTTTATCGAAGATTTATCAAGGACTTCTCCAAAGTGGCTAAACCCTTATGCAAGCTATTGGAGAAAGACTCAGTATTCAAGTTTGATGAGGAATGCTTAAAAGCCTTCAACGATCTAAAGAGTCGATTAGTCACGGCACCCATAATCGTCACACCAGACTGGGATTCGCCATTCGTGTTGATGTGTGATGCAAGTGACTTCGCTATTAGAGTTGTCTTAGGCCAGCGAAGGAACAAAGTTTTTCATCCCATCTACTACGCAAGTAGAACTCTAACCGAAACTCAACTGAACTATACGGTAACAGAAAAAGAGTTACTTGCTATTGTGTTTGCTTTCGACAAGTTTCAATCTTATCTTGTAGGTACCAAAGTGATTGTCTATACGGACCACTTCGCAATTAAGTACTTATTAGCCAAGAAAGATGCTAAGCCGAGATTGATCCGGTGGGTGCTTCTACTTCAAGAGTTCGATGTAGAAATTCAAGATCGAAGGGGAGTAGAAAACCAAGTAGCAGATCACCTATCCAGACTAGAGCCACAAGAGGGAAATTCTCCACTCTTACTGATCCAAGAGACATTTCCAGATGAACACATACTAAAGGTAAATCATGTCCATAATATTCCTTGGTTTGCTGATTTTGCTAACTATTTAGCTTGTGGTTTGATGCCGATTGATAAAACATATCAACAAAGAAAAAAGTTTCTTCACGATGTGAAGTACTATTTTTGGGAAGAGCCATATTTGTTTAAAAAGTGTGCAGATCAGATGATTAGGAGATGTGTGACAGAAGATGAAATACCGAAGATTTTATACCATTATCATTCAGCTCCAAATGGGGGACACTTCGGAGATACACGTACAGTGACCAAAGTATTGCAAGCTGGATTCTTTTCGCCAACATTATTCAAGGATGCATATGCTTACGTAAAGAGTTGTAATCGATGTCAGAGGGTTGGAAATGTCACCAACAGAAATGAGATGCCTCGAACGAATATCATTGAGGTAGAATTGTTTGATGTTTGGGGTATTGACTTTCTTGGTCCTTTCCCTCAGTCTTTCAGTCACAAATACATATTGGTAGCAGTAGATTATGTGTCCAAGTGGGCCGAGGCTGAAGCTTTTCCGACAAACGATGCCAAGGTTGTGATGAAGTTCTTGCAAAAACATGTATTCACAAGGTTCGGAACCCCAAGAGCTATTATCAACTATGAAGGGACCCATTTTGTGAACAAGTGGTTAAAATGGTTGTTAGATAAACATGGAGTGAAACACAAGGTTGCTACAGCTTACCATCCGCAGACAAATGGGCAAGCTGAGCTAGCGAATAAGGAGATTAAAGGCATACTTAAGAAGGTAGTTTACCTGAACCGACGAGATTGGTCCAAAAGACTAGATGATGCTTTATGGGCTTACAGAACGGCATACAAGACACCTTTAGGAATATCACCCTATACGTTGGTCTTTGGAAAAGCCTGTCATCTACCTTTAGAGTTAGAGCACAAAACCTACTGAGCTCTTCAGCGACTCAACTTGGATCTTAAGTCTGCTAAAGAGAAACAGATGCTCCAACTCAACGAGCTAGAGGAATTTCAAATATTCTCATATGAAAATGCCAAATTACTCAAAGAAAGACTCAAGAAATGGCATGAAAAGCATATTCGAGTACGAGAGTTTGAAGCAGGTCAGCAAGTCTTGTTATTTAATTCCAGATTGAAGTTCTTCCCAGGTAAGTTAAAATCACATTGGTCCAATCCATTTACTATTCATCGCGTCTATCCATATGGAGTTGTTGAACTCCAAGGTAAGGGAGGTAATTTTCAAGTCAATGCTCAGCGTTTGAAACATTACTACGGAGAAAGACCTGAACGGGATCACATCTTGTTCAATTTATTTGATCTTTAGATTTTCTTGTTTTCAATAAATTATTCAGGGTATATTTTCGGGTTTATTATGTTTAAATAAATTCTGTCTAGGAGATTGGAACTTAAGCGGAACCGCTTGTGACCCCTCCAATCTTTCCTGGGAATGATTTTTACATAATTTTCCAAGAAATTAGCCCCTAAATGACAAAATAAATTTTTGGTTTTCCAAATAAAAAGGTCAGTTTTGACCCAAGTCTTAAATTGCAACTCAATTTCAAATTTTCATTAAGTCTAGGGGACTCAATTGAATTTTTCAAAATTTGGTTGCTATTTTCGTAAATAATAAAAACTAGGTGCCTCTTTTTGTAAATACTTTTAAAAGGTACCCAGAATAAATATTTTTACTTAATATCATATTTATAAATTATTGATAAACTTTAATATATAATTATATTCATTATAATTTATATATTAATTTTTATCAACTTAGCTTAGGATTAATTTTATTTTATGTTTATCTTAATAATTTAATAGCAATTGATAATTTTATATGTGTATATTTAATTATTAATTGTTGCTAATCTTGAGTAAAATTAGAATTGGACTCTTATTTTTAATTCTTTAACTATTCTAAGAGTTCTACTCTAGTTCCTACTTCTCCCTCTATAAATTGCACCCTTGTTTCTCCCCATTCATTCATCACTCAAAACCCAAAATACCAACCCCTCAAAGTGTCGCAAGCCCCTACCCACAACAAGCATTCGACTAGTAAATCCAGCACACACCGCACGCCCCAGTCCCAGCAGCTGCCCCAGTCATGGACTCGTGCCTGCTGCCTCCAGCCCGCGTGCTTGTTGCGCACCATCGCCCCGCACACCCGACCAGCCCGTGGCCTACCTACAGCAAGGCCTTGCGTGCCACCTGCTTGCAGCCCCCTCGCACGCTGCTACTCGCTCCATCTCCATCAGCCGTGCGCCTTGCTGCCTTGTGTGCTTAGGCGGCACTCTTCCTTCACCCAACCTAAGCCAAAAGCCTTCAACCTTTCCTTTTAAATTTCCATCTTTTGTTCATCAGTAAATTCTATTTTAGGAGTTCTTAATTTTTACGAGGAAAGTGGTAAGAACAATTTTTTTTTCCTTAAGTTTAATTTTTATTCAATTATTTAATTTTTCAATTTATTGAAATATTACTAATTTTTATTAATTAAATTTTTGAGAAAATAATTTTTCTCTCTCATGTTCAGGTCAATCATGCCTCGCAAGAGAACTCGTGCCTCCGCCCAAATTGACGAAGCACAAAACAAATTTCATTGTGAAGAAGCCAAAGCAAGATACGAAAGTATTTTCAAAAATCAACAGATGCATCCAGAGAAAGCCTTCACATTGAAGGAAAGCAACTATAGAGATTTTATGGCACGTATTCGTCAAGTTGCTGAAGCCCTCAATTGGGAATTGTTTTGTGAAAAGAGACCAAGTGTGGATGAGGAACTAGTTCATGAATTTTACGCGAACTTAACCTCAAGCGAATTGACCGAAGTTCTAGTCTACGGAATCAAGGTACCAATAAATTCAAATGCTATTAATGAATTCTTTGAATTACCTAATTTCGACAACGATGAATATTCTTCTCTGTTGAGCAACATTAAGCCTGAAAATTTGCAAGAAATTCTCTAGGAACTTACAGTTCCAGGTTCTAAGTGGACTGTGTCAAAGCAAGGAATCAACACGTGTTGAAGAGAGTATTTGACACCACTTGCTAAGGTATGGTTTTATTTCATCCGTTTTAGCCTTACGCCCAGTTCGCATAGGACTACAATCTCATTAGAGCGAATGGTCCTATTATAGTCGACTCTAACTGGAAAGACCATTGATGTAAGCAAAATCATCCGAAGAGAAATGCGAAATTGTGCCGTTAGACGTTTTGGCCCGGCCTATTTCCCTTTTACAATAACAATTTTATGCTTAAAAGCAAAACTCCTGGCGGACGTGAAGGGGACAGAGTATAGTCAAGGAACAATCACCGATTGCGACCTATACCTAGTAGCCGGAGATTCTGTTCTACAGCAACAAGTTGAAGAGAGCAAAAAAGCAGAAGAAGCAGAAGATGATCCCACAGAAATCGCGCCAGAGCAATCAACTGAAGTCCTTAGTGAGGCAGAACCAATGGAACCAGAAGCTGAACCTGAGATCGAAACTTCAATGTTTGGAGCTCCACCACCTAGCCCAGACCTTCGTGATGAGTTGTTAAAGCTGATGGACTTAATGCAACACATGCAATGGCAGCAACAAGCCTACTGGAGATACTCAAAAATAAGAGATGACTCGATGAGGAGTGCCCTCAAGAAAATTTATAATGACCCATTTATTTTTGTGCCTGAGTTTCCAGATTTCATATTTGAACCATGGATTCCACCATCAAAGAGGGAGCAAGGCGATTCATGTAAAGGCAATACTGATGGAGCAAAAGATTAGTCGAATTCGGAAGGATCGGCAAACAAATAAAAAAGGGGAGGACTTTAACTTTAGTTTATTTTTATTCTTAAGTTATTTTAGGATTAGGTTAATTAGGAATTTTTATTTTTGCACAATAAAACAAGAGATAGGAATCATGAATAAAATCTGAACAAGTCACAAAGGCTAAAGTGTGGCAATAGATATATACATGTCTAGGATTGGATTTTAGAGAGAGCCTGGTACTTAAGCAGTCAATTTTGACTCACCTCCTCTTTTCTAAAGATCCTACCTAGTGTATAGTATCTATTCACTTTAAACAATGAGGACATTGTTCACTTTAAGTAGGGGAACCGAAAATTTGATTAATTCCACCCAGAATAATATTTTCTTTTAATTATGATTAGGATATATTTTTGTTCAATGATTTGAAATCTTGTTAAGTATACTGAACTTCAGTATTAATTAAAGTTCTATTATTTCAATAAGTTATTATGTTAGCCTAATAATGATATAAATGTATTTTTAATAAAGCATGCAAATTCGTGCCATAAAATTTTTAGTTCCCTACGACAAAATTAGGCATGCATGAAAGTTTAAGTCTTTAGAATTGACTTAGTAATTTCTTGAGGCGAAATCCTAGGAAGGATGGAATATTGAAAATGATTTAGGCAACTATTATTTGGATCATTTGAGCCTTTCAAGTCGACCCTGGTAAAATTATCCTTTGAAACCCAATTTCGAGACTATATGGCCTAATTTTATTTGGACGTATGCAATATTTAGCCATCAATTTTCTATTTATTACTTTTAAAATTGTCCCAAACATTAGACTCAGTACTATTCAGAATATAGTTTGAAAATAAGTTTGGGGGAGGTGAAAAGAGGTATCAATTGCTCGAAAAATTGTAGTACATGAAGCAAGTGCTCGAATTTGAGCTTGAGAATTCTGAAAGAAAAAAAAAACATGTACTCGAAATAAATGGTCGAAAGAGCAAAAGTTGGTGTATCAAGGGTAAGAATTCCGAAGGTTCGATTTTAAGCTGAGTCTAGGGTTTTTAAGCCAAAAATTTGTCTATCTTTTACCTACCCCTAAGCCCAGCCACGTTACAACCTTATTAAAGACCTATTGATTCAAAGTTCCAATGTTACCTACATTAGTGGAGAGAAAATTGCTCTGTTTAACACATGAATACATCAGTTAAGCTTAATGATTGCAGTTTAATTTTGAAAAAGGAATTAAAATCAAATTGGTAGTGAGTAACATGTCTTTATTAAGAAACATTTAGTCTAATTTTGCTAATATAATAATTGTTGGAGATAATTTGAATGATATGTATACTTATCAAATTTCTTGTTTTTGAGCATAAGTATATTAATTTCATAATTTTGAGAAAAAGGTTGTTCTGAAGGAGTTTTTCAAAGTTCTTTCCGAGAAAATTCTGTTCAAATTTGTGCATTACTCAGGACGAGCAATGAATTAAGTTTGGGGGTGTGAAAACACGGAAATTTATATACTTTTTGATGCCCTTTTTAGCCCAAATTTATGCAGTTTTCGATTAAATTCTTATCGAAAAATAATTAAATATTATAAAATAATTAAATTGTGCTAAAAATATGAACATGATGAATTTTAATTAATTTTATAGTTAATTTTAATTTATTTTGTCTATTTTCGATAGATTCGCACAAAGGGCGAAAATTGGTCAGCATTAACTCGTCAAGAACTAAACGAGAAGCAATTTGAAGTATCAAGGTGAATTTATTTCCAGCCCAAGATGGTCCAATTATGAGTATTTAATCATAATATAATTAATTTTAATTTATTCCCAGTTTAATTTGGGCTAGATAAATTAATCTTAATTAATTATGAAAAAGGCCTAGTTGAACCGCATCAGTTGAACCAAACCGGTTGAACCGAACTGAGCAAAGAGTTGGGCAGCCCAAACCGTCCATATGCTGGCCCAAATTAGCTTATTAGCTGATTAATTAAGCTTTCAAAGAATCCCTTGAAGACTCTTCAAAGTTGCATTCAAACCCCTCCAAATTAGTGGCTTTGTAGATTTGCCCCATGCCATATTTAGCAAAGTTGAAACCATCAACTATTCCACATAGATGGCTGGCCAAGGGAGGTCTCTTTGGCTGCTACTATTTCCTATTTTTAGCAGCCACAATCAGCTATAAATACCACCCCTTTCTGATCATTCAAACCATCCCTCAATCCTTCATTTCTCATTCACTCTCTCATTCTCTCATCAGTCCATTCTCTCCTTTTTCTCCAACAAAACCAAGCCTTCTTTTGCCGATTTCTCCTCTTGGAAAAGAGGTGTTTTCCCAGCCATTTGGAGCAGCAATTGGAGTGTTCATAAGCCACCTTGATAGCCGAGGACAACAGAGAACGAAGAACGGAGCAATCAGTCAAGCCACAGAGAAACACCGGATTTGCTTCTTGTTCCCTATCTCTTTAAATTTTGTTGTTGTTTTGACAAACATGTTTATGAATATTTATGCTATTGAAATGGTTAATTTAATCAGCTTAGCTTGAATTTAGTTCGTGTTGGGTTGATTGCATTTCATCCTCTTAAATTATTAAAATTGTGTTTATGCTGTTATAGGCCTTGGTAAAATGCTTAATTAAGTAAAATCATGTTTAAGTTATTCTGGCATTATAATTGTTTAGATAACTTATGAATTAATTATTTAAACGCATTGAAATTGTAATTAATGGACACAATACTTAATATGTGCATGTTTAATTCTTCTAAGGTAGCTGAAGATTAAACATATGCCTTGCATAACTTGCAAGATTTTTGTGATTAAACTATTTCAAGGTAGGAAAACTTTGTTACTTCACATGATCTTTTATTTGCTTAATAGGTTGAATTAATCATTTGACTCGACATAGGAATATACGAGAGATTGTTTAATTTAAGAAGTATGTATGTGCAATAACATGTTTACTTTTATAAATCTGTTTTATCGATTGAATTGACATAGGGCTATGTATAAGAGATGAATGGAATTTTAATTGTAAATATGTTCATAAGTTAGCAAATTACCGAGTTGCCATGATTTATTTGTAACAAGTATGAGCATGAGTTTAATAATTCTAAGGTAAGAAATGTAATTAATCCAACACAATTATATCATCTTGATTAAAATCAGTTTTTGAAATCGTGCATTAGAACTTTGTTTTATTTTATTTTACTTTGTTTTTCTTTTAGTTTTTAAATATTTCTGCAATCCAAATATTTTCCCTTCACCAAAGTGTTTGAAATCATTTTCATAAATAATTCTTTTATAGTCCCTGTGGGTACGATAACTCGACATTTACTTGTCACTTTATTACTTGTTACGATTGTGTACACTTGCACATTTCCACTGTTCCACTAAGGCAGAATCTCCATATACTTCTAATATTCTAATCTTACGCTTTACAGCTGCTCGAATTCCCATGATGCATGCTTCATACTACGCCATGTTATTCGTGCAATCAAAATCCATTCTGCATGTAAATGGATAATAATCACCACTAGAGGATACCAAGATTGCCCTAATTCCATTTCCGATAGCATTTGACGCTCCATCGAAATTTAGCTTACATGGACATTCTTCAGTATTTGCCACATACTTTAACTCTTCATTGGGGAAATCAAAGCTCAAAGGTTCATAATCCTTTAAAGCTCTGCCAGCCAGAAATTCTGCTACTGCGCTTCCTTTTATAGCCTTTTGGTTTACATAGATTATATCGTATTCAGACAGCAAAATCTGCCACCTTTCCATCCTTCCATTCAAAGCAATGGACTCCATCATATACTTTAACGGACCAAGCTTCGAGATTAACCAAGTAGTATGATATAGCATGTACTGCCTCAATCTTCTATTTGTCCAAATCAAGGCGCAACACGATTTCTCAATCGACGAATATCTCATTTCACAATCAGTGAACTTTTTACTAAGATAATATATCGCCTTTTCTTTTCTTCCTGACTCATCATGTTGACCAAGCACACATCCCATGGAGTTATTGAATACTGACAAATACAGTATCAACGGTCTATCTAGATTAGGCGGAGATAGTACTGGTGTATTTGACAGATATTGTTTGACTTTGTCAAAAGCTCTCTGGCATTCATTGTCCCATATACCTTGGTTGTGTTTCTTGAGAAGACGAAATATGGGATCACATTTCTCAGTTAATTGTGAAATAAACCGAGCAATGTAATTTAATCTTCCAATAAAACCTCGGAGTTCCTTTTGAGTGCATGATAGAGGCAGTTCTTGTATAGCTTTGACCTTATTTAAGTCAACTTCAATTCCTCTTTCACTGACTACGAAACCCAATCACTTTCCTGACCGAGCTCTAAATGTACACATTTCCGGGTTGAGCTTTAACCGAAATTTTCTCAACCTCAGAAACAACTTCTTCAAGACTTTGATGTGTTCCTTTTCTGTTCGAGATTTAGCAATCATATCATCAGCGTATACTTCAATCTCTTTATGCATCATGTCGTGGAACAATGTTACCATGGCCCTTTGATATGTTGCCCCAGCATTCTTTAGTCCGAATGGAATTACCTTATAACAAAAGATACCCCACAATGTTATGAAGGTAGTTTTCTCCATATCTTCAGGGTGCATCTTGATCTGATTATATCCTGAAAAACCATCCATAAAAGAAAATAATGAGTATCCCACCGTATTATCCACCAAAGTGTCAATATGCGGAAATGGGAAATTGTCTTTTGGGCTAGCTTTATTTAAGTCCCTATAGTCTATGCACATTCGAACCTTTCCATCTTTCTTAGGGAGAGGAACAATGTTGGCAACCCACTCTGAGTACTTAACCACCTGTAGAAATCTAGCATCAAACTATTTCTTGACTTCCTCCTTTATTTTCAACACCACGTCATGCCTCATTCTTCGTAGCTTTTGTTGAACTAGCTTGCACTCTTCTACTATGGGAAGGCGATGCACTACAATATCAGTACTTAGACCAGGCATATCTTGGTATGTCCATGCAAAGACGTCCTTGAATTACTGTAGCAACTCAACAAGATCTTGTTTCATCTTCTCAGCTATGCGTGTTCCAATTTTCACAACTTTTCCTTCCTCCAAGGCTATGTTCTCTACCTCCTCTTCAAGGGGAAAAATTTGTTTCTCCTCTTGCTTTACCATTCTTAACAAATCTGGAGATAAATCAATATCTTGGTCACCTTCAAAATCCTGAGATTCCTCTAAACACATGTCTTGCACAAAGTAGACCTCTGGATCTGTAGTATTGTTGCTTACGTCATTGATATCTAGGGACCTATGATGGATACCAAAGAATGTACAAAGAACAAATGAATTCAAGAACAACTATTCACATGATATGAATGAGAAATAAAAAAATTTGGAATGAAATTAGAAAGTCAAAAGAATAAATAAAAAAATGAAAGAATATTTGCTAGAATTGGTCATTAAAGATGTATTTTATTGAAACAAAATATCTGAACATGAGCCTATTTCAAAAAAGAAATCTTATTATTCCTAGGTTAAAAAAACAACAAGAGCATTCTGAATATTACTCTGTATAATCTCTAAAAACTACGGAAAGTTCCTCTGCAGTCCAATTGTTCAAAACGCTTCCATGTTCATAAGGGCAAATGCCCAACAGGTTTCTTTGCTTAACTTCTTCCCCATGTATGGCATTAATGTGAGGACTTTCCAATGACTCTCTCTCGGGGTGAATTATCCCTCTGGGTATAAAGGTCTGGGATGTGTGGGGGAATGTCATCGATCCCTATTGGATTTCTTCTCCATTCAAACGTGCTCTTCTTCTTTCCTGCTTCTTCTCTATTTCTCTCTTCTTTTGTTTAACATATGGCCTGAAACCCAAGCCAAAATGATCTCTCTTCTCTTTCAACATCGGCACTTGAACTTCCCTTTGGATATGTCTGCCCAGTCCTTTTCTTGGTAAGGCTCCTTTCCCCATCATCATTTGTAAGCCCATCCTCGTGGTCTTGGATATCTTAGGCACCAGAACTTCATTCCCTTCCGAAATGAATGTTGCATTGACAAATTCTAAAAATCCAGGGCCTTCCCAACAAGCAATTTTAGGATGGCTTGATGTCCATCACCAAAAAATCCACTTCATATGTGTTGGGCCCGATCACCAACAGTATGTCAATTCTTCCCATCACTCTTCTCTCGGTACCATCAAATGATCTCACTATATTCTGGCATGTCTTCATGTGAGAACTGTCTATCAACAACCTTTTCAATGTGGGCAATAGTAAGACATTCAAAGCCGATCCATTGTTGATTAGCATGCTCGGTAAAGTATATCCTTTGCAACGAGTAGTGATGTGCAAAGCCTTAGTTGATCCCATACCCCCTGGTGGATTTTCATCATCACTGAAGGAAATGAAGTTGTCAGTACTTATATTACTAACCAGGCGATCAAGCTTGTTGACAGATATATCCTTAGTAACATAAGTTTCATTCAGCACTTTCATCAATGCTTCGCGATGCACTTCTGAACTTAAGAGTAAGATTAGCACCGATATGCGAGCCGGTTGCTTGCGCAGCTGCTCTACCACGATGTATTCACTGTGCTTCAAGAATTTTAAAAATTCTTTAGCCTCTTCTTCCTTCACTGGTTCATTAATAAGGGCCTCAGGTCTTTTCTCTTGTTCAACTGCCACAGTCTTTGACCTTGTTGGTTCCATTCTGACGTTTACTGAGCCGTAACGCCTTCCACTTCGTGTGTAGAATCCCTCATTTTGGACCTTCTTGGAAGTGCTAGCTGAGTTTTCCACTCCCGGTGTCGTCACATTACAGTCGTAATTCCCTGGTACCATCTTGTTATCCTTGTAAGGAAAGGAAACAGGTTTCTGGGTTACAACTTTAGGCGCAATTTGTGCTCCGCCTTCTGTATTTCTTGGTCGGGAGATTGTTATCCTCGGATAATTGACTTTTTGCTTTTTAATTCTTCTTCAGTTGCATATATATTTCCTCCCTCTGAGCCTGCTTCATAAAACTCCAATTCCTTATTATCCATAAGGCTTTACACCAAGACCCTAAACTTGGCACATTCCTGGATCTCATGTCCTTCAGCTTTGTGGAACTCACAGTAGTTTCTTAGTCCTTCACATCTTTTCAAAGAATGGGATAATATCATTCCTCTTCTTACCATTTCTTTCCACACCATTCTCAATGGAGTTTTCACCTCTGAGATATCCCCCTTGGTCCTTCTCATGACATCCTCTCCAATTGCATTTATCCTCTTATCTCCACGGTTGGGTAATGGGTTCTCCGAACTAGGTATATCATCGAACTTCACAATCCCATCTTGATGAGCCTCTCAACTACCTTTTTGAAGGCAGTTTAGTTTTCTATCAAGTGCCCCACTATTCCCGCGTGGTAATCACATTGAGCTTTTGAGTCATACCATTTAGGATATGGGGGTTGTAACGGCTGTAGATAAAATGGGGAAACTACGTGTGCATCGAATAAACTTTGATATAGCTCCATATATGTCATTGGTAGTGGCGTAAATTGGAGCTTTTCAGAATTTTTCCTTGGGCTTGATTCTTGTCTTGTCAACCCTTGTTGCCCTGCAGTAACTACTTTCGGTTGGCTAACAGTGATTACCTTCGAGTACCCCTTATTGTATGTACTCGTATTATTCACCTCATTGTCTTTTTTCCTAGGAGCAGACCTCTTGGTGGTTTCTCCCGCTTCAATCTTACCACCCCTTATGGCATTTTCTATCATTTCCCCTGCCATTACTATATCCGCGAAGCTCTTGGTAATACTTTCTATCATGTGGGTGATAAATGGAGCCTTTAAGGTGTTGATAAAGAGCATGGTGGTTTCCTTCTCTACAGAGGTGGTTGAACTTGCATGGCAACTTCCCTCCATCTTTGCGTGTATTGCCTGAAGCTTTCATTCCATTTCTTTTCCATGTTTTGCAACATGATTGTATTGCTTCATGAAGGCTTGAGCTAAGTCTCTCCAAGAGCTAATATTAGCACGGCTAAGTTGATTGTACCACCTAGACGCTGCCCCCACCAAACTGTCTTGGAAACAGTGAATCAAAAGTTGATCATTGTTCACGTAACCAGTCATCCGTCTACAGAACATAGTGATGTGGGCTCTAGGGTAACTAGTCCCATTGTACTTCTCAAATTCTGGCATCTTGAATTTATGAGGAAGCACTAGATCTGGGACCAAACTCAAGTCCTTTGCGTCAATACCATGGTGATGGTCGACATTTTCCAAAGCCTTGAATTTTTCTTCCAACCATCTACAGCGATCTTCCAACTGTCTTGAAGATTCAATTCTGATCCCCTCTCTGTACTATGTCGAGGTCAAATATAACAGGATTAGCAGGGTTATCCCCTGGGTTGGATCCTGTGCCAACTTGAAAATTCATGGGCTCTCCAGTGTCAGCTTACCCTTGCTGAAGCCTAATCATGACAGGTGGCCTTCTAGGATATTCCTCAGGTTGTGTTTGCACATGTGGTGGAGTGAATCCCCTAGGAAAATCCTCATTGTCTTCAGCATTAACTATGGGACCCTTTCCTTTGTCCATTGCCCCACTTAGCATTTAGGCCATTTGAGCCATCATATTCCTTTGAGCCTCCAACATTTGGTCCCTCATCTCTTGTTGGAGTTTTGCCATTTGCTCTTGCATCTGGTCTTGCATATCTCTTTGGAATTGTTCCAGTCTTTGATCCATTTTCTTTAATTTGGAACATGTACCATAAAGGTGTTCAGCTTCCAAATTTTCCTTTTCTCTCTCTCTCTCTCTCTCTCTCTCTCTCTCTCTCTCTCTCTCTCTCTCTCTCTCTCTCTCTCTGTGTGTGATAATTTCAACTAATTAGGATCTCTCTATGGACTTAAATGCATATGATATGATGTAATGCAAATGCATGAATGCAAAGAGGCATCGATTCTGATTCAACTTCATTTTCGAAAACTTTATTAGAAAACAAAATCCTTTACACAAAACAGATTACAAATATGCTTTCGCCTTAAGGCCCAAAGTTCTGATTTTCCTAAACAACAAAGCTAACTCTTGGTCACGATCTGTCTATAGCTCATACTTCGTGCTTAATGTATCAGCCTGTACTGCCAAAGTCTATAGGTGATCAGCTACCTCTCGAATCTGGACTATTGTTTCACCCATGAGATAATTCCGACTTCTAACTTGATCCTGAGAATGGTGAAGCTCCTCTTTCCAACGCCCTTTCTTGTTTCAAGAAGCTCGATCTGAAGTTCACAACTGTGTAATGCTGATTATAACTCTTCAATCTTACCCTTCATTTCCTCAATCCTGTTCAGACTGGACTTTAGCTCGATCGCGAAATTACAGCTTCGATGGTGATGAAGGGATCGTCCAAGTTTAGCCACTATAGCTTTTAATTCTTCCTTTTCACTTCGACTTTCTGACAAACTCTTCTCTAGGGCCTCATTTTACGCTTGCATTTCTTGAAATTTCCTCTTCCAATAGCCAGCTTTGGCCTTTTTCCTCTTGGACTTCTTGTTGCCACTATTCCGAAGTCTTCCTCAATCCGGCATTCTTCATCGATAGACGCATCTTCTTATATTCAGTTTTCAAGCTATCTCGATCTTCCTCAATCTTCCTTTTCTCCTTTCTTATCTTTTCAGTCTCTAGTTTCTAAACATCCGTATATAAGCTTAGGTACACTTTTTCCTCTTCCAACTTCTCTATTTTCTTTCCGAGCTCTGAATTCCTTCTTTTGAAATCCTATTTTATCATCTCCAATTCTGATGGGACCACTTGTAAAAATTCTTCGATCGATCGAGCGTCTTCTGGACTTGGCACAGGGATATTGTCATTTACTCTCCTCCTCCACCATCCACTATATTCTAGGGTCATCATTGGGCTTACATTCACTCTCTTCATGCGATGGGTCTGATTCTAAGCACTAGAAATCTCATTAACCCTCTTCTTGTAGCTATCCCCTTTATACGAAAACTCACTTTGAGCTAATCCGTGTGTAGCTGATACAAACTACCTCGATCTGAATTGCCTTAATACAAGCAAAGGCGCATATCCAATGGCTCCCCAAATTCCAAGTAGAGGTACCCAATAAAAACTCTCACACCGATATAGAACTTTATTAGGAACCATCCAAGGAACTCTCCACTCAACATCTTCTTCTCGGAGATTTTGTAGAAGCGCAATCCAATTTTCTTCAGATATGTCGTCTCTCCTTGGGGTAGCCACTATCTCTTTTAACGGAGAATAATTTTCTGAAAAGACCTGATAAGAAACCTTATCCACCCTCCAGAAATGACTATGGAACCAAGCCAACAACAACTATACACATCCTATAAATCTGCCTTCCCTAGCTTTCCTACATGCACTCAATGATCGAAATGTTTCCGCCATGATCGCAAGAACAGGTGTGACTTGTTTGTCAAGTTGATTAAAAAGATCTGAGATAGCTTCATCCACGTATCCCAATGCCCTAGGGAAGATCACTAATCCATATATACTCAAAGCAAACACATTGACTTTCTTTTTTATATCAGGATGCTCTAAAATTAAATCCTTCAAAGCTTTCCATGAGATGCACTTATACTCACCTTTTTGCTTGATTCTAGCTGTGACCCACTGTTCACTCATCCCCGTAATATTCATCAGTTTCCTCACAAAGGTTGGAACATTAGGAGCCCTTGAGTAAGCTTTATCTACTTGAATCTTGGGAAAACGCAATAGAACTGTACACTCTTCCACCGTAGGCACCAAATCAACTCTTCCAAAAGTAAAGCAACTATACGCAGAGTTCCAATATTGGGAGATGGCTCAAATAGATGTTCATCTACCTTAATGTCCAACAGGTACGGCAAATCCCCATAGCTGTAGTAAAACAGATGCTTGGTCTCGTCACTCCACTGATCCCATATCTCTCTTAATTCCTGAAGATTGTTCTGCGTCACACTAATGTGAGTGTAGTCCCATAGCTCTGATCTGTACCGTTCAACTAGGCTATCTCCTTTTCCTAACTGTGTTTGCTCTGACCACCTACGGACGGCTGCATTGCCCTCCACTTTATCAAGGAATCCGTTCTCCATAACTAGCTTTCTAATTTAGAAACTGACCGTGAATTGATACCTCTTTAAAATATGAAATGACATGCAACAAAATAAAACACAATCAATTAGTAACATGAAGTAAAATAAAAAGCAAATAGTCAATTGCATATTTGGGTAATTGCTAAGGTTTGGTATAGCTCTTCCTAGGGTAAGTCCTTAGGTTTTCTATATGTGGTTTAGCTCTAAAGTTGAGGTACCTGAACCAACAGATTCCTTGATCCTCACCCATTATAGGCTCATATGGACCGAGTTCAATTTAGGGGAATACATTTCCCTATGGCTGCACGGAGATGAAAATGTCACGAAGACATAGGTACGGATGTATCCCGAAAGCGATTCACTATCCTGCACGAAGGTGAAAACCTCACGAAGGAGTAGCTTCTCGCTCCCACTTAAGGGTGCGACCACAACGGTCATGCAATGCAATGCAGAGATATCTTATAAAAATAGAACCACATGCAATAAAAAGGATCATAATTTTTAAACCAGATTTTTAAATTCAAACACAAGGACATGAAATTATCGATTTTACGGCTTGACTCTCTTATTTGTCCCCAGTGGAGTCGCCAAGCTGTCGAAACCATTTTTAAAAGGTTTATGAAAAACGGGGATTGACTTTTAAAAACAAAAATAGAGTCGCCACCAATCCCTTTTTACTTAGGTGTGATTGGATCACCTTGTAAAACATTTTATTTCAAAACATTGATTTTGGTCTACAAAATACAAGAAAACGGGTTCGGGAGTAGGTTACGTATGAGGAAGGGTTAGCACCCTCATAGCACCCAAAAAATTGGTACCTAATCGATAAAATCGTGTCCGAATGTTGAAAATTTGAAAAATTACAAAATATGATCCTTTTATTAGAAATAAAACCAAGACTTACCTATTTCAAAGAAATAAAATGTTATATCCAGTAAGTTAGGATATAACATCTCATGACTTCGAAGTTAGGCTCGCCTTTATTTGTAGAAAATTCTTATCTCAAACACAAAACATCATATCCGATGAGTTAGGATACAACGTTTTGAATTTCCGAGAATAAGTTTTGATTTGGAAATTTATGAATTTCAATTTTAAAAGAAAAGGGATACTTAATATTTTAAGTTCAATGATAAAAATAGAAACCCAGTGAGTTAGGGCACAATTTTTCTCGAAGCCCCCAAATATTAGATATCATCATATTTAAAAAAAAAAACTGTTTGAATAAAATGCGTCAATTCAAAAGGTTTTTTATAAAACAATGGTTTGAGTAAGATATTACATCATACATATTTAATAGCAATTCTACATAACTACAAATCATACTAACAATAAATAATAGAATAATATAACATAAATATATAAAGAATTATATTAAACAATAATAAACGATCAAAAGAACATAAATAAATAAATATGTGATATAAAATAAATAGCGATAATTAAGACTTTCACGAAATAACAAAATCAAATGAAAAAGAGAATAATATATTTAAACATTGAATAAAGAAATAAAAGAATATGACGACTTTTAAAATGATTTAATATATATATAAACAATATATAAAAAAAATTAAAGTAAAAAATACTTATAACAAATATATAATTTAATAATCTAATACATATGTAAATGATTATATATAATAAAAATAATTAGTAAATAGTATATAATAATTTTAAAATATATATAATATATTAATCATAAAAATTACATACGTAATAAATAATATAAATAAAATATATTATATAATATAAATAGATTTTATAAAAAAATATGTATGATATGATATAATACTAAAAATAATAAAAAATAATATATATATAATATATTATTTAATTATAAAATAATAAATAATTAGATTAAATAAAATAATAAATAGTGAAAATCCAATATTTATAAAAATAATATATATTTATGGAAAGCTATACATAAAAATTATATACTAGTAATAAATTAATATACAAATAAATAATAAAAATAATATAGAATAAAAATAATTTAATATAAAATTAAATAAAAAATAATAATATTTTAAAAATAAACAAAATAAAAAATGTAAAAAAATGTAAAAGGATGACATTAAAGTGCGTTACAAATTGTAGGGACCTAATGGGTATTATACCCCGTCTCCTAAACGGCGTTGTTCTGTCATTGGCCATTAAGTAGTCCAGAGGACTAAATTGAAACGAAAGAAATAAAACTGGATCCGATTGTAAAATAAAAAAAACTTAATTATAAAATTTAAATAATGCAGAAGGGCTTGTAGGGAAATTAAACCCTTTAACAAAAACACGCGGATCCTCCCCAGGTCGGGTCACCGCGCGAGTCACAGGCTTTTAAACAACATCATTTTGGCCTTGAAAGGGAACCTCCAAAACGGCATCATACAATAGGCCATATATAAGTAAAAATAAAACAAAAAAATTCATTTTTAAACACTTCAAAAAAAAAAAATAAGAGCTCTGAGAAGCTCTCTCCCTCTTGGCCTGAGGTCTGGCTCCGGCCTAGGCTCCGGTGTCCAACCGCCACACGCGCCTCCTCCGACGACGGTCGGAAGCCCAAAAAACCTCCGTTTTCAATGCCGGTCAAACGGTAAACCCTTTTTTTTTTGTAGTAATATATGTATATAAAAAAAATGCATGAACTGAAAAGAGAATAAAAAATGAGACGGATATTAAAAAAATCACCTCTGTAAACTATATTTTATTTCTTTGTATATCTTTTTTTTTTTGTGAATATTTTCATGTTCTCTCTGTGTATTCTTGTCTTTTATTACAGATTCTTGTAAGGCTTCTATAGCCTTCGAAATGAAAATAAAAAGGAAATAAAAAAAAATGTTGCCATGTTTGCTGTATTTTGCTACTGTCTTTTTCCCTTTCTTGCAGGTAATCGACGAAGATCTCGGCAATAGTGCGGGGATGTCATGCGTTG
Organism: Gossypium bickii; assembly: GCA_025503065.1. Classification (NCBI taxonomy): domain Eukaryota; kingdom Viridiplantae; phylum Streptophyta; class Magnoliopsida; order Malvales; family Malvaceae; genus Gossypium; species Gossypium bickii. The sequence continues at coordinate 48,377,107 of CP106719.1, forward strand.
AAGGCGGCGTGGCTTGCGTGGATTGCGGCGCGACTGGTGGCCTGGGTGCGAGGTTTGCGGCGCCTAGGGTTTCCCAGAAACCCTAGGTCTCCGAGTCTGCTTAAGTTTTGGGCCTTTTGGGCCGTGCGAACTTGGGACTGGAGTTGGGTTAGTTTAGGTTTTTTTTTTGTGTCTGAGTTAGTTTAGGTATTGGGCTAAGGGTGTAACAGGGTAATTGGGTTAGTGGGTTAAGTCTGTAAATGGACTTTGCTGGACATTTTATAAAATTTTCTTTATTTTGGTTTATTTAAGCCCGGGCAAAATGGGCTGACCACAGGTTCTATTACACATGAAAATATTACTCGAACATTCATTGAAATCTCATTAGTTCAACAGAAAATACTCTTGAAATATGGAAAGGTAGAATTAATGGAAGTTGTATGTAATGAGCTTATCTATGTTTTACTTGAAATTCATATGAGATTATGTGACTAACTTGTTTGATAACTGATTGTGTGTTTAGGTAACTTACCCAAAATTGATGGATTTGTATTTTATGTATGCTAGTATTGATAAATATAACCAGTAAGTTTGTTTCCCGTTATACGAACTTACTAAGCATGAAAGTGCTTACCCCTTTAAATTTTCCCTTGTTTTATAGTGCTTGTAAGCTTGCGAAGGTTGGAGGATCGGTCGGAGCATAATCACACTATCCACTATCTCCTTTTTGGTATACTTAGAAATCTCATTTTGGTATAATGGCATGTATAGGCTTAATTGGTCAAATGATGACTTGTAAGTGATGTTTTGTAATCTAGCCATTGGAATGGCTAGTAAAGATTTATTTGGCATGTCTAAAAGTTATTCTATGTTCAATGCTTATGTGTTAAGTGTGGATGAATGGAGTATGCGTATCTTGTATATGCATTAAAAGTATGCTTATAGACATGAATTGCATGTGATATTATGCCATGATAGATGTTAATTTAGGCTTGGTTTTAATGCTTGATTTGGTTGGTATATTCATGCAAGTATTGGTGTACGTTGTTGGCAAAATTGGGTAAGAAAATGAAGTTAAGAAATGGCTTCATTTTGTCCACACGGGTAGACATACAGCCGAGTACATGGGCGTGTAGCTAGGCCGTGTGTCCCCTACACCTTAAATTCAAGAAAATAGAATGCTCAGAATTAAGCACACGGGAAGAGACACGGGCGTGTGTCTCAACCGTGTAGGAGACACGACCTAGAACACGGGCGTGTGTTTTGGCCGTGTGAAACCTGCTCCTAATTTGAATTAAATTAATTATCCACATGGCCTAGCACAAGGCGTGTGGCATGGCCGTGTGGCGCAAGTCAGAGAGCACCCTAAATCGGACATGCCTGTAGCACGGGCGTGTCCCAGGGTCACATGGGCGTGTCCCTTGGACTACACAAGTGTGTAAGCCCTATATCTTAGAAAAAAATTGTAATTTTGCGAAAAATTCATAAAGGTTTTGATTAAGTCCTGATTCGATTATGATATCATTTTGGGCCTCGATGGCCCATTCAAGGGACAATAAGAAAATTTTGGAGTATGAATAGTATGTTTAATACAAATTGCATGAGAATATTCGGTGAACTCTGGTAATACTCTGTAACCCTCTTCCGGCGACGGATACGAGTTAAGGGTGTTACATCAGTCCTATCTTCAAAATTAAAGGAATTTAAGACTCATTTTCAGAAATTGATTTAATTTTCTAAAAACCATAGACAAAAACATTTTCGATTACCATACTTACAAAATTTTTGAGCACACTAAAGCTAAAACTCCTAAGCCCTATTTGGGGGTGTTACATCCAATCAGTTCAATTCATCAATTCTAACTCATCTTATGATATTACCATGCAAACCAGTTCATAAATGCAACAATTTAAGTGATTTGGATTATAGAAATACAAACCGTAAACTCAGAGCTATTCGTCAAAGGCTGTCTTTTCCTTTCTTTTTCGAGGAATCTGAGTCGTCATTAGCTAAGGATCAACATAAACATATTGAATCATCAATATACAAACAAATTCACACTCAATTACTAATTTAAGAAACTTTTACAATTTATTCAATTTAGTCCCTAAAACCGAGACTAACATGATTTTTAATTTAGAAGCCCTAATTTCTAGCCAATTTCTCTATAGCCCATTTCGGACCTCCTATTTCTCATTTCTACCTCAAATTTCAAAAGTTATACATTTTAGTCCCTATTGACAAAACTATAAACTAACTTCACAATTTAAACTTTTTTTCATCTCCAAGCTTAAAATCTATCAAAATAACACAAAAAATTCAAGAATTCATCAATGGCATCATTATAAAAATTTAACAGTTTTGAAAAATAACACACAGGTCAATTAGATTAAACTACCGAGATTCCAAAAATATAAAAATTACAAGAAAAGGACTAAATTGCACTAACCAATTTTAAAATTGAAATGGAAATTCCAAGAGCCAAACGCTCCCTTTCTCTCTTCCCTTCTCTCTATTTTGCATGCACCAAAAGAGAAAATGTTTTTCTTTCTTTACTAACTTTCCACTAACTATTTTATTACTTATGTTTTATTTTATTTATTTTATTATTTTATTACATAAACATATATATATATATAGATATAGATATAGATATAGATATATAGATATATATATATTTCATGCAACTTTATCGTCCAATAATTTCCAATGTGGTATAATTACCACATTGATCCTTAATATAGGTTTCAAATTAAAAAAATTACAGTAATTTAACTTTTACCATTTTTATAATATAGCCCTTATACCCTAAATTAATTATTAATTCAATAGTTCGTCAAAAAAATTATTAATTCGACTAGAATTACTTATCTAAGATTCAATTCACTTCTAATATAACTCCATAAATATTTAATAAAAATATTTACGATCTTAATTTACAAAAACGGGGTCTTGAAATTGAATTTTCTGACACCACTGACTTCCGAGTTGTTACGGCATGATGGATAGTGATTCTTTGAAATGATGAGATGGCATGGTAGTTGAATAATTAGTATTTTGGATTTCATGTTCGATCTTGATGTGTTTAGGTGTTGTTATGTGATCATAATGGTTATTTTGGTATGGATATACTAGAGTGTTGGAATCCATTCTTGGTACAATAGTGATTGTAAAGTGTAACCATTTGGATGTGTTTGAAATGTAATGTTGTGGTTGCAAGTAGTATATAGAAGCTTTTATATGGCATAGTTTCATTACTGGTTAGATGTGTAGGAGATGATATTTGGTATGACTAAGCTCCAAAAGTTTTGTTGCTTGAATCGATTGTCTTGCTATTTGAGTCGATTCTTTTTTGTTTAAATCAATTCTTTGTTGTTTAACTTGATTTAAACTCCAACATTTATAGGGCTTGTTGTGTGCAGATAAGCATTCTTGAGTTTAAGTTAAGTTTTGACATGAACTGATTTTAAAGAGGTTATTTTTGCAAGATCTCTAGAAAGTATCAGTATGTTGATAATAAGTATTAATACTTCCTTAACTGTTTTGTTTTCTAAAATGGCAGAATGCCAATATGGTATCGGTACCTGCCATTGGTATCGATACCTGTTTCTAAATTTTGGAAAGTTTACAGTTTGGTCCTTACTTGTGCTCGGATTTACTTAGGAGTTTTTGTAAGCTCGAATGTGTCTTGATTTTGTTTGTAAATCATATTGTGCATGGGATTATGAAATAAATTGATGTTTGATTGTATTAAATGCTGCAATTTGAATATGATGTGCTTCGGCAATTGTGGTAGTATCTCGTAGCTTGGGTCCGACGACTAGGTCGGGTGAGGAGTGTTACGCTATCCCTTGCAAAGTCATTGGTCATTGGGTGTTACTAGTGGTTCATTTATTGAAGAGACCCCATGAGTAATGTCATCTGATGTACACACTAAGTAGAGATCGCTTGAACTTGATTAATAGAGGATGGATAGTGGAAATTAGGCATATTTTTTTGTAAAAGGAATAAATGCACAGATCATTTAGCTAATTTAGATCAAAATTTTAATGTAGGGATGCTGCATTTTTATAAGAAACCACCAAGTCTTAAACCCTTGCTACAAGCGGATGCTTATGGAAAAGGAAGTGTTCGTTTGTAAATTATTTCATTCTCTCATGTACATTTAAAAAAAAAAAATCATTTACAACTTCACTATCCCTTCATTAGACAAGTTATTCAGCTATGAATTTCTACAAATCCTTTTTTACCCATTTCATTCATTAGACACTTAATTTAACACTATAACATCCTACAACACCCACACATTTAATTAATATGGTAAGTAGAAATTCTTAGTATCACTTACAAAAATCAAGATCAAAATAACAACACTTTTCTTACTTCAATCCAAAGCTTTTTCTTTAGTACTTCCTCATCTTTCAACAACTTACTCCACTTACACTTCTTTCCTTGAAAACCCAACAATTTCCTTAGGGCTTTCTCATCACTTCAACACTTCTCACAATGGATAAATGATGCTTAATAGGCTAGGCCTTAAAATCTCACCAAAAACTTGAAAAGTTCTCAAGGTTCATGAAAAGAATTTGGACGGTTTGCACAAGGATTTTCTTTTCTTTTTCTAAATAGCTGAAGGTTGGGCGCGAACTTAATGAACATTATACAAACTTCTTTAGTGTTATACCAGCCAATTCCGCTTACTAGATCAAGGGGTAATAATTAATCTCTTCTACATTGAACAATCTCCAATGGCACTCTTTAATTCTCTAATTAACATTTTTAATAATCCAAATATTTTTGGCCTTATAATGGCCTAGAGATTTACCTTTTCCATCATCTTATTCAATTGAAAATTCGAGACTAAGGTTTTAGAGTCATTACTACATGATCAAAAGCTTCATTGAATCCTCCAACATTTACATTATCAACTAGTTCATAGATAAACAAGTTATTGTACTATTTCTTACATTACTATCACCATTCAAAAGCATTAAATTAATCGCAATTATTTCAGATTTTACTATTCAAGTATCGAAATAGCACCAACAGGGTTTTTAGGACATTACACTCAATACTTTGAGAGGGGAGCACGGACGAACAAAAATTACTTGGGGTCTGCGGTTTGAGGTTCACCACACTCATGAGCTGTAAGTACTTTCAATAAAACTACTGTTTATAGTAACTTAATGATCGCTTCCATCAGCCCCCTTGCAATATTTAACACATAATTTCCAAACTATATTATCTCAAATCAAAGAAAGAGGTTGTATCAACTGTCTAGAGCAAATGCGGCAAATATATCAATTTTGCAAGGGATTATGGCCTCGATTAAAAGAAAAAACTCATCAATGTTGTGAAAGATGAGAAACAATAAGAACAAAGGACTCGTATCCTAATGTTCTTATTTGTTGGCTACCTTAACTGCTTTCTCTGCAGCAGCATCCAAATCTTCTGCCGTAATTAATGTCATCCCACTTTCCTGCAAGACCATCCACAATCACTAAGGAAATAAAAAAAAGGCATCAAGAATTATCAAGATATTATAAAATTTACATCCATCGTGTTTCCAATTTACCTTCAAAATTATCTTTCCTTGGTCAACATTGGTACCTTCAAGACAGACCACCACAGGAACTTTTAGGGCTACCTATAACACAAGGTCAAACAAAAGTCAATGCCTTTTACAATGATTATGGAAACAATGAAAAATAGATTGTCTACATTCCTATGTATATATATATATGTATATATATTCTAAAAGGCACTCCTACTTGGAACTTCATAAATTTCTAACAGTTTGGTTTTCCTTGATGATTCACTTGCATATACTAAGGGTCACGGATCAAAACTTGTGATGAGTGCACATAGAGCATCTCATAGAGATCAATTTATTAAATGAGACTTATTTGATCCACTTAATGTGGCCTGATTCGTGGAACATGTGGAAAAGCCTACTACTTGAAGTCTTGGTGACCCAATGAGGAAACCGTATTAAGACTTGGATCAACGATACTCAATTCTAAGAAAACAAAGAAGGATCGCAAGAAGAAAGGGTTCATATTTGTGAACATCAACATCGCAAGTCAAAAGAAGAATCCTCATGTTGATAGGAAGGCATTTGATCTGTTAATATCAAAGAAAATTGTAAGTAAACTTGATCTCACAGTTAGCAAATCGACTAAAATGATCAAGAATTCAAAAGAGATTCCAACTGTGAGAGTAACATAAAGAGTTGACCTACAAATCAACGAGTAAAAAAACAAAGAAAATGTCAAGGTAATTCATTTAGATGATTACGACTTTGTGATTGGCTTGAATTTACTTAACTGGATTAATGTTCTGTTAGTTTCTATTGTCGATTGTCTATGTATCTTGGATACTCACCAACGACGATGCATGGTGCCAATGAGTCGTGATGAATAAGATGAAACCGATGTATTATCAGCAACCAAATTAGTTGAGAGTGTTCATTGTGGAAAGAACATTGACTCGGTAGATCGGAGTGCTACGAAAACCCTTTTAGAAAAACTAGAGGTGCGACAAACCAATGTGAAGTTTTTTAAGCTATTAATAAGGTTACCTCATATGACAAAGGTGAATTATGCACCAAACTTAGTGGGAAAAGTGATGATACAAACTGAACAATCAAAATAAGTAAATGTGACAAAATAAGTAAATGTGACGAGTGAGATACATCTTAACCACTTTCTTGTTTTATATTATGACTTATCGTTTGCTTGGCAAAGACACATGGACCCTTTTAGAGTTCTGAAGCGGGTAAGTCGAGAGGCTTACAAACCAAAGTTAGCAGCAATATTCAAAGTTAACTCAATGTTCAACGTGGGTGTGTCCTGATCGATGTAAGTCACAATGGGAGCAAGTAAAAGCAGTGAACTCTTGCAAACGAGATGTACCAAGTAGAGGAATGATTCAAGTTAGGCGACAGCGAAAGTCGAGGCAAATGTTTCCAAGAGGTGAAACTACCCAATAGAGAGACTAATTGGAAAACAACCGAAACATTAAAGCAGTTCCAAGACAAGTCAAATCAGTATCATTCTAATGACGCAATGAGAACATTATGAGAATGTGTGAGGAAGAATTTCAGGGTCATAGATTCAAACCCATGACAAATGCAAATAGAGCATCGCATGAAAGTCAATTGATTAAATGAAACTCATTCAACCCACTTAAACTAACTCGATTCGTGAAACATTTAAAGAAGTCAATCTACTTAAAATCTTAATGGCCCATTGAAACACTTAAGAAAAACTAATGTTGCTATGGTAAATATGAAAAGTAATTTTAGAAGCTTTGGTTTTGTATTCTTAGAAGATTGTGTAAATATCTTAAGAATCTCAATTATAAACTGGTTTTATCTCGAATGAATGTAAAGTAAACTATATCGTTAAATTTAGAAGAGCTTAATTATAAATAAAAGTCTTCTCATTAGTAAATATATCATTGTACCCCATTCTTGAGTAATAGAATACTTTGAGAGTATTAACTCAAATACTTCATATGTATTGTTTTCTTATGGCGTTTTCTATTCTCTCGTTGCTTCTTTATTTTTAAGTTGCTTCCGCTTTATTTTCGGTGCCTTAAAAAATTTCTCTTGTGAATTCTCACTTTTCGAGAGTTAAACTAACTTGAGCGAATTTGAAGCAAAAATATTACCAAAAATCACATAGATTGCAAGACCAAAATTCTAGCTCCCACGACATATTCAGTAAGATAAAATGCTAGTGACCACAAGTACTCTGTCACAATGTAGACATAGAACTTGCTTCAAAGAGAACTCTCATCTGTTTGGCAGCATTGACAATCGCACTTGCAATCATATCACATTTCATTATTTCCCCAAATATATTCACCAAAATGGCTTTCATTTTTTCATCAGAAGTCAAAATTTTAAATGCCTCGACCACCTGTTCCACTTAATCTAAACATTAACAAGAAAATACATTCAACAGGAAAGAATGGTGAGGCATCCAAGATGGCTCACCTTTTCACGCTGATCAGAGACCAGGGTTCAGGAGAAGTAATAGAAGGGAAGATAAAGTATCGGTTGAGTGAAGTGGATAAAGAAAATCTAAAGATTGGGTTGAGACAGGTGTTAAGGGTTCTGATTGCAGCTGGAGCAGTGGAAGCGGGAACCTATCGAAGCGATGGCCAGAGAATTAAATGCAAAGGTCTTACAGAAGAAAGTTTGCAGGAGTTTTTGGATAACGTTCCCGTTGTAGGAGGGCTTAGTTCCAAGGATGAGTATTGGACCCTCTATATTACAGCTCATCAGATAGGAAGTTGTAGAATGGGCGCAACAGAGGAAGAGGGTGCTGTGGATGAGAATGGTCAGAGTTGGGAAGCTGAAGGTTTGTTTGTTTGCGATGCTAGTGTCCTACCAACTGCAATTGGAGTCAATCCCATGATCACCATACAATCCACCTCCTACTGCATCTCTAACAAGATTGCACAATTGTTGAAGAAGGAATAAATTAACACCTTTCATCACTAAGTCCCTCTTACATTCATGAGCTGTATTAGACCTGCAATTAAATTGCGAGCGTGTGTGTGTGTGTGAACTGAGCCTCTCAAGTAATCTCAATAAAACTACTGTTGTAACTTAAAAGTGATCGCTTCGATCAGCCCACGCACATAACCCTTGCAATATTTAACATAAAATTTCCAAACTATATTTTCTCAAATCAAAGAAAGATGTTATATCAACTTTGAATTATATGCCAACTGTCCGGAGCAAATGTGGCAAATATATCAATTTTGCAGGACAGTAACCCCCTGTTGCTTTATCATTAACAAGATTCTATGGGCTTGATGAAAAGAAAAATAAAGGAAAAACTCATCAATGCTGTGAAAGATGAGAGACAATAACAACAAAGGACTCGTATCTTAAATTTCTCATTTGCTGGCTGCCTTAACTGCTTTCTCTGCAGCATCATCCAAATCTTCTGCTGTAATTAGTGTCATCCCACTTTCCTGCAGGACCATTGACAGTCGCCAAGGAAACCAAAAAAGACATCAAGACTTGTCAAGATATTATAAAATAACATCCGTCGCATTTCCACTTTACCTTCAAAATTCGCTTTCCTTGGTCAACATTGGTACCTTCAAGACGGACCACCACAGGAACTTTTAGGGCCACCTGTAACACAAGATCAAACGTAAGTCAATGCCTTTTACATCCTTATGGAAGCAATAAAAAACAGATCGTCTACATTCTTTTATATCCATATCTATCTATCTACCTATCTATCTATCTATATATATATATTCTAAACAGGCACTCCTACTTTGAACTTCATAAACTTCTAACAAACAGTTTGGTTTCCCTGCATCAGTGTTAAAATGATGATTCACCCGCATACAATAAGATAAAATGCTAGTGTGACACACAAGTACTTGGTCACCAATGTAAACAGAGAAGTCGCTCCAAAGAACTCTCACCTGTTTGGCAGCATTGACAATCCCACTTGCAATCACATCACATTTCATTATTCCTCCAAATATATTCACCAAAATGGCTTTCACTTTATCATCAGAAGTCAAAATCTTAAATGCCTCAACCACCTGTTCCACATAATCTAAGAATTAACGAGCAAATACATTCAACAGAGACTATTACATCAACTTCGCTGTTAGATACCAAATTTTTCATAAAGCAAACAACAGTATATCATGACCACTGATGCCAGAAATGCATGAACCGCAGCAGAAACAATACATAAAATCATGTATAGAAGTGTGTGCTCACATGTTCTATAAATGCATAGCTTCATAACTATAAGAAACAGCAAATAAAAGCAAACGCATCAGTGCCAGAAAGTAAACACATTTAAACAACAAAATTGCCACAGAAAGGCAATATGAGAGTATTAAAGGCAAAGAACATCATTACCTGGCCTTCAGAAGCATTTCCACCAACATCCAGAAAATTGGCAGGAGTTCCTCCATGCAATTTAATTATATCCATTGTAGCCATCGCCAACCCTGCACCATTCACCATGCAACCAATTTCTCCATCTAACCCAATGTAATTTAAATCAGCTTTGGCAGCAGCAACCTATAATAATAGGAAATGCAGAATAGGACTAAGTGTACAGATACTGATTATCATGTAACCCAACGTATGATTTACAAAACAACCAAGAATAATCATTTGTAAACACACACAAAAAAAAAAAAAAAAGTGAAAAGGAGACAATTCCATACCTCCCGAGGATCCTCTTGTGATGGATCACGGAGAGCAAATATCTCCTTTTGACGAAAGGCAGCATTATCATCAAAGTTCAACTTTGCATCAGCAGCTACCAATTGGTTGCTAGAAGTCTCAGCAAGAGGATTGATCTGTCCAAGAGAATAAACAATTCACACAAAGATTTATCACTAACCAAAACAGAATACATTTTGCAGTTAACAAGTAAAGCTACTCGAAACACATGAGATGATGAAACGGAAAATATAGCCAAACAGAAATACTAACTTCCAACAACGTGCAATCACGTTCACAGAAAAGCTTATATAGTTTCTTCACTTGTTCAATAGAATCATTTCTAACGGCAACCTTGGGAGCCAAACCATCAACAACCCTGGCAGCATCTTCATCAGTAATTCCTTTGAAGACATCAACAGGTACCTATCAGGGAAAAAATGATAAATCAATTGCGATGAATATGTCATGATCACTGTGGAAGGAAGAGAATGCCTTATTAATAATACTAAAACATCAGAAGGGGGAATGATTATCACCTTAATAATCATATCAGGATATTTCTCTGCAAGGTCTTCAATGCTGGTTCCTCCCTTGCTGCAGGCAATTATAAGCTAGAAACAACATAAAAAAATAGAAAAATGAAGCACCTTTAGCTTCAGGAGAATCATTTAATCTTAACAAAAAGTAATCAGGTGAACAAAAATGATGTCTCCAGCAGCCATAAAGATTAATCTACAGAGTTTGGAAACATACCGGACCCGCAGTTTTACGATCCAGAGTGATAGCAAAGTACATCTCATTCACAAGTGACAATTTTTCACACAGGTAAACCTGTAAAAGATAATGAAGTTAGTAGAGATCAACCAAGCCCAAGTAAAATTGAAACCAATGCACAGAATAACGGACAGTTAAATTCCACACCAAAAAAGGATGGGTACCAAACCTTGCTGACAACTTTGCCTTGGGGGCCAGTTTGTTTGGTAACAAGTATCTGGCCAAGAATCTTCCCTGCATGCAATTAAAATAAAGCACCTATTATAAAATAACTACGAAAGGCCTTCACACAGAAAAAGGGAAGTAAAACGAAAGTCATTTCATGCTAACTAGCATACAAAGCATCTCAGTGACTAGCAAGACAACATTTATGGATATCATATTTTGCAAAGATAAATGAAAAACTCCAGAACAATACTCAATACATAAATGTATTTTGCAATTTGTAATACAGTCTAATTTTTCTGTAAAGATAACTATTCAGTACCAGCAATATCTTCAACCTGGTCAGCCTTAACGATGTGAACTCCACCCTTAAAACCATTTTGGAATGTTCCCAAGCCTCTTCCACCAGCCAAAATTTGACTTTTAACCACCAACTGAAGCACAATCAAATTTAATAACACCTGTCTTATTCAATCATGTCATATCCAAATATGCCATAAAATTGTTTTTTGAAACCTGATTGTCCATGGTTAAGAACACAAGCCAATAACTCTGCTTTGCTTAAGACAACCAATAACACTCTAAAACATCGAAACATAAAAGTCATTGCACGAATTGAGAGAACTTACCTCATTTTCATTGGGGAAGGCAGATTTGACTGCTTCTTTAACTTCATCGATGGAAGAAACCGCAACTCCTTTCGGCACGTTAATTCCATATTTGTTCATCAAGTCAGCACCCTGATTTTCAGATAACTAAAATTCATCAATAACCAGGACGCTTACATGAAATTTATATTTCCAAACAGGTATACAGATCCCAAAGAAAGAGTGAAATGCATAAAACTCAAAGTTTAATCTCCAAATAAATATAAAGGAAACAAAAACCGTCAACAACGTCAAAATAATTTCACAGGAACCGAACAGGTAGTAAAATCAGTACAAACAATACATCACTTATGAAGTACTCTATTGGAAATCATAGTCTCCATTTAAATTTTCTAAGAGATAATTCGAGATGCAATTGCATGAAAGGACAAATACATAAAGTAAAAGAAAAAAAGACCTGATATTCGTGAATGTTGAGACGGCGGAGCTGCTGTTGCTGCCATTTGCTGGCGACAGAGAGAGAGCGGGACACTAGCTTGTTCATTAATCCTCTCATTTTGTTCTTCGGTTCCTCCTAAGTGAATGTTGATTATCAGCGGAAGACTAACCGAGATCTATAGCAAACCCTAGAGAAAGAAGGAAAATTTTGCCGGGGGTTGGGAAACCAGTCAAATCACCCTATATCAGTTGTTTTATTTATGTCCGGTCTCTTTACTTTCAGATATTTCCCAGAAGAAAGAAAATAACAATCGGAGAACTCACACTGTTTTTTTTTAATTTACAACCTAAACTGTTTTTCTATTTATTTTAAATTTGGTATTTAAATTTGTCAAATATTATATAAATTGCTTAAAATACTAATGGTGTTAGTTTTTATAAGAGTGCATAAATAACTAATACATGTTCATGAAATTCAATGGTAAGAATGATTCCATTTATTTCAAATTTTTTTTATTTTGCTACACAATGGTTTTAGTATCAAATTAATTTTGTGTTAAAAAATTGTGGTTTAAATTATACTTAGCAAATAGATATTGAAGAAAAAAACAAAAGCTTTAAAAACTCAAAATAAAAGAAAGTATTATGTTAAAATAAAAAAATTTTAAATAATATAAATTAATTAATCTAAAAGTAATTGAACATTTAAAATACAAAAAAAATTTATGGCACGTGCCACATGTCGATCATTCATTGATTAATTTTTTTACCTCATTAAAAAAATAACATTATTAGTATGTTTGAATAAATTGTATAATGTTTGTCAAGTTTAAGTATCAAATTGGGCAAAAGACTTAGGTACCAAATTAGATAAAGGTGTTTATTTCAGGTACCAAATGTTATATTAAGCAATTTTTTTCAAAATTTTGGTGCATCTGGAACACCAAAGAATAATTGGATGAAAATTTAATAACTAGGGTGGTGATTGCACCTATTGTAAGGAATTATAATTCCCTAAACATATTTGACTAATAGAATGCAATTACATCATTATTTTTTAAGTCATGTTGGATAATATAAATTGTAATTATGCTTAGAATTAAAAAAAGAATATAAACTATTATAAAAGCTATCAATAATAATGAGAGAAAAATTCTTTAAACAAGTAACAAAACTTAAAATCAAATTATTATATGTGATATGTTAGTCTAATAAAACTATCCACAATATGATTGCTATTGACGAGAAAAAGGAACGCCCTATACAATTTTATCTAATTACTTTAGTATTATATATTTGTTGGGTTAATTCACTATCTAATATTAAACATATACTCATTGGTCATTGGCTAAGTATAAATAATTAATGATAAATACAATGTAATTTGAATCACAAGTTATTCCTTATTGGTTAGGTGTTTATCTACCCCAAGAATAACTTGGGTTTGAATCATCGTTGTACTAAAATAATACTATTTAAGTTAATTAATTATTTAGTAATTCAAAATGTATGTAAAATTTTTAGATTATTCAAAAAAATTAATAAAATAACTATATAATTATATTTAAAAATTATAAAATTAAAATACTATTATTACTATATGAAAATAACATTTTAAATTTAAATAATGTAGGATGTGTTTGAAAAAGCCATACACGTTAGACCTAAATTTAGAACGTTACAGTAGCCACCGAAATGGCCCAGTAAGCTATTAAAGTTTTGAAAATAGTTATTTTAAAACATTTGTTTATCTTCAAAAGAAAACTTAGTTAATTACTAGTTTATTTACTGCCTAAAATTCTTAATTATAATTTACCAGCGAAAAAGTAATAATTTGTTTGTGTTTTTAATAAAAAAAAACCGAATGTAACAGCACAAAATAGGGCCTAGTCGGAACAGTGGTTTCGAGACCACAAACTCAAAGTAAAAAAAAAAATTAATTTATGATTGTTTTAGAGTATATGATATGATTGGGTGATGGCGTGCAAATTTTGTTAAGTAATTTTTATCGATAAAAAGCCCAATTTTATTATTGGGATTAAATTGCATTAATTGCAAAATATGAGTTCTAGAACATAAGTACTTGATTTAAATGTGGCTTTAAACTAGAGGTCTTTAAATGGGAAATAGACCATCAAATTTTGTTATGGACAAAACTAGTCATGAAAGGGTAAAAATTGAAGGTTTAGTAAAAAGGGCATTTTTGTCATTTGGGTGTTTTAAGGCATAAAAGACAAAACTGAAACCCAAAAATCTGCTCATTCTCTTCTCCATGCAGCCGAAATTTTCAAAAAGTCATGGTTAGGGTTTCAAGCTTTTTCAGAGCTCAATTGTAAGTGCATTTGAGTCCCGTTTTTAATGTTCTTCGTGTAATATCCCGGGTTAGGGGCTATTTGGTGTTGCATGATTATGCATGTGTTTGGTGTGCTGTGTTGCTATTTCGGTGTTTTCGGGGTTTAATGGTAGGCTAGGAGTAAGCCTGAATAGGTAGGAAAATTTTAGTTTTTGGCCTTAGGTGGGGAGCTGATAGAGTTGGGGCTTAAGAAAATAAAATGGAGTTTTATTGCACAAAAGAGGAGTTGGTGGAGTGGCATTGTAGGCGCCACTAAGGGCTTGTGGATGTGACGCCACTTGCAGGGGGTGTGGTCCTGTGTTCAAGCTGCAAAGTGGCCACATTTTGCTTTCTTTTTGACGGCATGGAGGGAGGAGTTGTAGGCAGTTCAAACTCTGCCTTGGACTTTGTCAACCCATTCAAATGGTGGGTGGAGAGCAAATTGTGGAAGGGGACTAATTCAAATGCTTTTGAATTAGTGGCTTGGAGTGTTTTGAGGAGTGGTGGCGAATTTTAGGAGTTTTGGGGAAGTGTGGGCGGCTTGGTATAGGATTTTGGGTGTGCCAATGTCATTTTGACATTTTGGGGTATTTTTCTATCAAGAGTTAACAAGCTAAAGCTCTCTCTTTTGTCTTTTGGTAGCCAAACTTCAAGAGAATGTTCTCTCATTTTCTCCGTTCTTTTGAAACCAAAATACCAAACTCCCATAGTTAGCCGAAATTCTAAAAAGCTTTATTTCATTTTCTTTTCTGAACCAAAAGTTCTAGTAGCCTATTACCGAATCTTGCTTTGACTTCTTGGTAGCCGAATGTTCTTCTCTTCATTTCTTCTCTTTTGTTCAATTGTGTAAGCCGTAATACACTCTTTTCTCATATTTTCATGTTACAACCTTTGTGCCGAATTCACATTTTCTTTCACTCTTTTCTCACTCAAGCCGAACCCTTCTCATCTGCTAGCCGATTTCTTCTCATCTCTTAAACCATATTTTCCTCTGTTGTACTTCTGAGTTCTAAGCCGAATACCTCCCTTCTCTTAGCTTTCATTTTGGCCGAATATCAGTGAAGGGTGATCCTGTTGGGTTGATCGATTTTTGGTGTTTGGGTGCTGATTGTTGGAGGAGGAATCATTGTGGTTCGGGTTGCTAAGAAACCGAACCAATAGTAAGGAGTCAATAATCGAGGGGCTTAGCATTCGTTCTCGTTGGGATTTCTAGACTCGTAGCTATCAGGTGTGTAACTAACACCTTGATACTTAGTAATATTATTAATAAACCGATTTGCTGTTAAAAATTATAACAATGATGATGGACAAGTGAATACCCAAAATGGGGTATGTGGGCGATCTGTAAGTTTGTTCTATTATGAGTACTATTAATAAAGTATAATATCATGACCTATGTTTTGTATGCATGTTATGAGAGATCTGCTTGGTATGTTGGCATGATATGCATGATTTGCATGAGATGCATGATTACATGAGTATGGTATGTTGATGGGTGATATGAGATGAGGAGAGCAGCGGTGTGAATTTGTCTTGTGAGAGCACCAGTGCTTTGGTAGCACACTTTGTGACTTTGGGTCACCAGAGGTTTGGCACCTCCAGAGGTTTGGTACCTCGCCGTCTCGTCGATGCTGGCTCAGTACCACGATGGGTTGGCCCCACGATGATTATACTGGATTGACGCCAAGTGTTTTGGTAACACACGATGGGTTGGCCCCATCACCGCATTTGTGACTACGGTCACCAAGCTTTGCTAGCACATTGTGTCTTTGGGACACCAGGTGGTTTGGCACCACATTGCGACTTGTCCCTGTGGTTTGACCACCGTGGGTTGGCCCCACTTGAGATATGGGATTGTCTGCTAGTGTTTTGGTAACACACGATGGGTTGGCCCCATCATCGTTGGATTTGTGACTTCGGTCACCAGTGCTTTGGTAGCACAATTGTGTCTTTGGGACACCAAAGTGGTTTGGGACCACATTGACGGATACTATGTCTTTGGGACATCGTTGTTTTGGTAACACATCGTGTCAGATGTCACCAAAGGGTTTGGTACCACACGGGGTAGAAAGGAGTATGGATGGTTAGGATCGGGTTGCATTGATTGTATTACTATGTATGATGGGTGTTAGCATGTTGTTTTATCGGGAGCGGGATTTGCACACTGAGTCACTCGACTCACCCTCTCCTTTGACATTTCAGTGACTCGTGAAGCGCGGACTTGGAGCCGGGATGGACTCGGTGCACATGCCATGCTCTAATAAAAGCTTTGCTCACTTATTGCATTTGGGTACTTTAGTTTATTTATTTTTATTTGGGTTTATCTTGGATTTGTAAAAGCTTTCTAAAAGGTGCTTTATGATGTTTATATTTTTACATTAGATTTTAATATCTTTGTAACAAAATAACTTGGTACAAATTTTATTAAAATTTGGAAAGACGACGCGTTTTCAAACCAACAAAGCGATACGTTTTCAACTATACCATCGGGTATCACATTGATTTTCTAAACCAATAAAGATCAATTGTTTTCTAACGTGAAATCAAACTTTTACTAAGTTTAAATGTCTTAGTAACAACATTAAACAACTTGTTTTCAAAAAGAAACAAAGTTTTATCAAGTCTATTTAGTACAAATTCGAAATTTTCACACACGTTTTCCCTCGTAACATACCAGATTCGGTCGTGGTGTTTGGACCGGGTTTGGGGTGTTACAATTGTGGTATCGTCGAGCTAAGTTCAAAAGCTCACTTTGTGGGCTTGAGGCCCAAACTGCTTTTTCAAAATTGTTTTATAAGAGTTTTGGGATTGAATACATGGTTTACAAGGCATGGCACCGAGTCTCCGGCACCAGTTCGCCCAGGTAAGTAATTCTAACTCTTCTGTGAATTATTATTTGTAGAAGGGTAGGTGATATGGAACGTAGATAGATTCATAGGACTTGAACTCTAGGATTAGATTACTCAAACACTTGAACTGAAGCATAAGACTTAAAGCACTAAATCAATCTGTGACTCAGCCACGGGGCTAGGGTGTGGTAACTCCCGTACGCATGTCTAGGAGAGGATCCGGAAGAGCTTGGTATTTAAGCAGTCCTCGTGACTCACCTCCTCTTCGCAGGTATCCCACCTGGTGCGTAGCTCGAGTTCACCCTGACCAAGAAGGCTCGGTCATAGACTTAACCTAACGACTAAAACCCAAAAAGGGAATTAGCCATGTTTTCGAAAATACAACAATAACCCTAATGTTTTCAAACTTTTCGCAATAAACTCTTTCAAAACCGAAAATGTCACATTTACAACAATTTTCTTGAAAAAAACCTGATTTATGGGAAATTACAAAAATGCCTTTAGGGGTAAATTTACTAAAATGCCCTCGGTTTATAAAATAGCAACTCAATGATTTTGCCCCAAAATTTCAATGATGTTACGAAATTCAAACACTCTGTTTTACAAAATATCAATCAAAATTTTGATTTTGGAAATTTACGAAAACGCCCTCAGTTTGTGAGAATTACTAAAATACCCCTGGTTTCCAAAACGAAGTATTTTACAAAATTTTCAAAGAACACTCTCAAATTTTTGGAATTTCAAATTGATCGGTTTTTACGAAAGTTTAAAATATCGTTTATTACGAAAATACCCTGTAGGGAAAATGACGAAAATACCCTTGGGCTAGAATGGGCAGCAATGTCCGATGAGTGAATAGGTATGGAAAGGATTAAGGAATGGATGTATGACCTCTTTTTGGTGAATAGGATAGAAGATTGAAACCTTGGTTGCTCGAAAGAACCCTTGAATAAACTCCATTCATAAAATTTCTTTTTGCGGTTAAGAAAGTGGAATGATACTAATGCATAAAAATCTTTAATCGAATCGTAGATCGTTAGTCATGAGCACTCGAGGCGGACGTGGTCGTAATACTCGTGGTAGAGGTAGGGGTAGAATGACGGTTTCTCGAACCCGTAGGATCCGGGCGGGTTCGAAAAATGAGATGCTTGGATTCGCCACCACCGAGAGTGGTGAGTTCCGAGATCGATCGAGACGATGCGATGTCACGAGCGATCTTTGCGGGTGTTGGAAAGAGTAGGCCGTGTAAGTGGTGGTGCAGAGTTAGGAAATCGCTCTGAGCGACTCGGGCTAACGGGGCCGAGTTCTTCCGAGGTGTATCGGTGTTGCTCCTAGCACTGCCGAGTATTGGCTGAGAGCAACGGAGCGGATCATGGGCGATCCGGACTTGACGATCGAGGAGAAACTTAAGGGGATTGTATCGCTTCTCCGGATGAGTCATACCAGTGGTGGCTCACGGTTCGAGACGATGTGGGCGGCGATTGAGATCCGACATGGGATTATTTCGAGCTGCATATCAAAAGAAGTACATCGGGGCTAGTTACATCGACTCCAAATAAAGGCATTTCCGAGGCTTGTTCGTGGAGTAAATCGTTTCTTGAACGCAGGTGAGTTCTGGTGAGTAGGTATGCCGAGGGCATTGTAGCCACCGAGCACGAGAGGTGTGTTCGTTTCGAGGATGGTCTGCGAGACGAGTTGAGGTCTGGCGATTGCTCCACAACGGGGCCTTGCGAGTTTGCTGTCTTAGTCGAGAAGGCTAAGGTAGCCAGAAGGTGTTAAGGAGTCGATGAGGCGAGCATGGATAGGAGTAGGCTTAAGAGGAGCTAGCAGCTGTAGTCTTCGCTCTAAAAATCTGGAGGTACTACTTGTACGGGGAGAAGTCAATCGTCTACACAGATCACAAGAGTTTGAAGTACCTATTGACTCAGAAGGATCTGAATTTGAGGCAGCGTAGATGGGTTGAATTGCTCAAGGACTACGACTGTTCGATCGAGTATCATCCGGGCAAGGCTAACGTGGTGGCAGACGCGTTGAGCCGTAAGGTTGTTTCGGACTTAAGAGCTTTGTTTGCCCATTTAAGTTTGTATGACGACGGGAGTATTCTCGCGAAGCGCGAGTTAAGCCTACTTGGGTTGAGCAGATTAGAAAGAAACAGTTGGAAGATGAGGTTCTGAGTGCGCGAAGGTTACAAGTGCAGAATGGTGGTTTGAAGGGTTACAGCTTGTCTAATGATGAGGTTCTGTGTTTTCAAGGGAAGGCTTGTATGCCTAAGGATATTGAGCTGAGGCGGAAGATTCTTCAGGACGCACATAGCAGTCCTTATGCTATGCATCCTGGAGGTAGTAAAATGTATAGGGATCTTAAAGAACGCTTTTGGTGGCTCGGCTTGAAGAAAGAGGTGACAGAGTTTGTTGGGAAATGTCGACTTGTCGTTGTCAAAGGCTGAACATCAATTGCCGTCGAGGATTGCTTCACTGTGAAGATTCCTCGATGGAAATGGGAAAGGATAACTATGGATTTCGTCAGTGGTTTACCGCTTACACCAAGCAAGAAAGATTCAGTTTGGGTTATTGTGGACCGTCTGACTAAGTCGGCCCATTTCATTCCGGTGAGAGTGGACTATTCACTTCAGAGGTTGGCGAAGCTTTATGTGTCAGAGATAGTGAGGCTACACGGTGTTCCAGTTTCGATTATCTCGGATAGGGATCCCAGGTTTACTTCAAGGTTCTGGAAGGCATTGCATCAAGCTCTGGGTACTCGTTTGGATTTCAGCACGGCTTTTCACCCGCAGTCTGACGGGCAGTCAGAAAGGGTTATTCAGATCTTGGAAGACATGCTGAGAGGTTGTGTTCTGACTTGAGGCGATTGGGAAGAGTTTCTGCCGTTGGCGAGTTCGCCTATAACAACAAATACCAAGCAAGCATCAAAATGGCACCATATGAGGCACTGTATGGTAGGAAGTGTCGCTCACCTACTTGTTGGACAGAGTTAGGTGAACGTCAGTTATTGGGACCCGAGTTGGTTGCTGAGACCGAGAACAAGGTTAAGTTGATTCAGTCTCGTTTAAAGGAAGCTTCGGACCGGCAAAAGTCTTATGCCGATCTTAAGCGAAGAGATATAGAGTTCATTTGTGGGAGATCGGGTTTTCTTAAAGGTCTCGCCTTGGAAGAAGGTGCTGAGGTTTGGCAGAAAAGGCAAGCTAAGTCCGAGATTCATTGGGCCGTATAAGGTATTGAGACGAGTTGGACCAGTGGCGTATCAGCTTGAGTTGCCAGCAGAGCTTAGCCAGATTCACGATGTTTTTCACGTTTCGATGCTTCGGAGGTACCGTTCAGATCCATCGCATGTAGTAGCAGTGGAAGAGATCGAGGTAAATCCGGATATGACCATAGAGGAAGAACCAAAGCTGCATTCTAGATCGAGATGTCAAGGTTCTACGTAGAAAGTCCGTGCCTTTGGTTAAGGTTCTTTGGCGGAATCATGGCGTGGAAGAAGCTACGTGGGAACCCGAGGATACTATGAGACAAAGAATACCCGCAACTCTTTTGACTGTAATTTCGAGGCCAAATTATTCTTAAGAGGTAGAACCGTAATATCCCGGTTAGGGGCTATTTGGTGTTGCATGATTATGCATGTGTTTGGTGTCTTTGTGTTGCTATTTCGGTGTTTTCTGGGTTTAATGGTAGGCTAGGAGTAAGCTTTGAATAGGTAGGAAAATTTTAGTTTTTGGCCTTAGGTGGGAGGCGATAGAGAGTTGGGGCTTAAGAAAATAAAATGGAGTTTTATTGCACAAAAGAGGAGTTGGTGGAGTGGCATTGTAGGCGCCACTAAGGGCTTGTGGATGTGACGCCACTTGCGGGGTGTGGTCCCGTGTTCAAGCCGCAAAGTGGCCACATTTTTTGCTTTCTTTTGATGGCATGGAGGAGGAGTTGTAGGCGCTCAAACTCTGCCTTGGACTTTGTCAACCCATTCAAATGGTGGGTGGAGAGCAAATTGTGGAAGGGGACTAATTCAAATGCTTTTGAATTAGTGGCTTGGAGTGTTTTGAGGAGTGGTGGCCGAATTTTAGGAGTTTTGGGGAAGTGTGGGCGGCTTGGTATAGGATTTTGGGTGTGCCGAATGTCATTTTGACATTTTGGGGTATTTTTCTATCAAGAGTTAACAAGCTAAAGCTCTCTCTTTTTGTCTTTTGGTAGCCAAACTTCAAGAGAATGTTCTCTCATTTTCTCCGTTCTTTTGAAACCAAAATACCAAACTCCCATAGTTAGCCAAATTCTAAAAAGCTTTATTTCATTTTCTTTTGAACCAAAAGTTCTAGTAGCCTATTACAGAATCTTGCTTTGACTTCTTGGTAGCCGAATGTTCTTCTCTTCATTTCTTCTCTTTTGTTCAATTGTGTAAGCCGTAATACACTCTTTTCTCATATTTTCATGTTACAACCTTTGTGCCGAATTCACATTTTCTTTCACTCTTTTCTCACTCAAGCCAGAACCCTTCTCATCTGCTGCCGATTTCTTCTCATCTCTTAAACCATATTTTCCTCTGTTGTACTTCTGAGTTCTAAGCCGAATACCTCCCTTCTCTTAGCTTTCATTTTGGCCGAATATCAGTGAAGGGTGATCCTGTTGGGTTGATCGATTTTTGGTGTTTGGGTGCTGATTGTTGGAGGAGGAATCATTGTGGTTCGGGTTGCTAAGAAACCGAACCAATAGTAAGGAGTCAATAATCGAGGCTTAGCATTCGTTCTCGTTGGGATTTCTAGACTCGTAGCTATCTCAGTGTGTAACTAACACCTTGATACTTAGTAATATTATTAATAAACCGATTTGCCTGTTAAAAATTATAACAGTATGATGGACAAGTGAATACCCAAAATGGGGTATGTGGGCGATTCGGGTAAGTTTGTTCTATTATGAGTACTATTAATAAAGTATAATATCATGACCTATGTTTTGTATGCATGTTATGAGAGATCGCTTGGTATGTTGGCATGATATGCATGATTTGCATGAGATGCATGATTACATGAGTATGGTATGTTGATGGGTGATATGAGATGAGGAGCGGTGTGAATTTGTGCTTGACGAGCACCAGTGCTTTGGTAGCACACTTTGTGACTTTGGGTCACCGAGAGGTTTGGCACCTCCAGAGGTTTGGTACCTCGGCGTCTCGTCCCGATGGCTCGATACCACGATGGGGTGGCCCCACGATGATTATACGGGATTGACGCCGATGTTTTGGTAACACACGATGGGTTGGCCCCATCACCAGATTTGTGACTACGGTCACGGTGCTTTGGTAGCACATTGTGTCTTTGGGACACCGGTGGTTTGGCACCACATTGCGACTTGTCCCCGTGGTTTGACCACCGTGGGGTTGGCCCCACTTGAGATATGGGATTGTCTGCTAGTGTTTTGGTAACACCGCGATGGGTTGGCCCCATCATCGTTGGATTTGTGACTTCGGTCACCAAAGTGCTTTAGTAGCACAATTGTGTCTTTGGGACACCAAAGGGTTTGGGACCACATTGACGGATACTATGTCTTTGGGACATCGTGTTTTGGTAACACATCGTGATCGTATGTCACCAAAGGTTTTAGTACCACACGGGTAGAAAGGAGTATGGATGGTTAGGATCGGGTTGCATTGATTGTATTACTATGTATGATGGGTGTTAGCATGTTGTTTTATCGGGAGCGGGATTTGCACACTGAGTCACTCGACTCACCCTCTCCTTTGACATTTCAGGTGACTCGTAGACGCGGACTTGGAGCCGGGATGGACTCGGGGTGCACATGCCATGCTCTAATAAAAGCTTTGCTCAGCTTATTGCATTTGGGTACTTTAGTTTATTTATTTTTATTTGGGTTTATCTTGGATTTGTAAAAGCTTTCTAAAAGGTGCTTTATGATGTTTATATTTTTACATTAGATTTTAATATGCTGTAACAAAATAACTTGGTACAAATTTTATTAAAATTTGGAAAGACGACGTTTTCAAACCAACAAAGCGATACGTTTTCAACTATACCATCGGGTATCACATTGATTTTCTAAACCAATAAAGATCAATTGTTTTCTAACGTGAAATCAAACTTTTACTAAGTTTAAATGTCTTAGTAACAACATTAAACAACTTGTTTTCAAAAAGAAACAAAGTTTTATCAAGTCTATTTAGTACAAATTCGAAATTTTCACACACGTTTTCCCTCGTAACATACCAGATTCGGTCGTGGTGTTTGGACCGGGTTTGGGGTGTTACACTTCGTATTTTTGTGATCCTAGAAGCTTAACCTTTCTATTTTTACCATTTATTTGCAGAAAAATGAAGTATAAAAATTGAACCATGCTAGATATTTGTGCATTTTGGTGTTTAATGGTAGAATAAGGGTGCACGAGGTTAGGAGATGGTTAAAACGGGTTAATTAGTAAAAGTTGTAAATGCTCCTAAAAGTGTGAAATAATAAGAATTTGAGGTTGCTTTGGAAGAGAAAAAGGTTTGGCTAACCTTGAATTTTATAGAAATTGAATAAAAATAATATTACGAGCCTAAGGGCAAAATCATAATTATGAGAAAGTTTAGGGGCAAAATTATAAATTTTCCGTAGTATGATTTTTGTATTAAAATGAGTAATGTGAGTGATAATTAAGTGAAATGTGACATTTTAGATCAAAGAAATCGAGATTTAGACCAAGTACGGGGAAACGTCAATCAAAATGACTGATTCGCGTCGAGTAAGTTCATATGGTTAGTCTATAGTGAACGATTATTAAATTTGAATTGAGATGATGTATTATTTTATATATGTTTGTTATCTAATCGTGAGAAATGCAGGGTCAAGTACATTCGTACTACAACTCGTGATGAATTGACGGAAAAGACTATAGTTGGACCATGGTAGTGGGTGTGCGAGTGTAAGATCATGTCTGGGACATGGCATTGGCCTCAAGTTGTGTTAGTATAAGACCATGTCAGGGACATGACATCGGCTGGAGATGAGTGCCAGTGTAAGACCATGTTTGGGACATGGCATCGGCACCGATATGTGATCCCATGTAAGACCATATCTGGGATATGGCATTGGCATCCTACCAGGTGTACAAGATATCCCGAACATCCCTAATATTACAAGTAGTTCAATGGGAAATTCAAGGAGTATGCTCAAGATAAGTAAGAGTAGGATATGTGAGTATTATGACTAAGCACAGGTATGTATACGAGACTCATAAATAATGTGCTCGGATTATGATGCATTATTGATAAGGATGCAAATGAGTAAGATGTGTCTATGATCACTTGGTTGTTATGTGCCAAGTTATAATATGCTTTGGTGTAAGTGTGTATAAATGAAAGTGAACACAAAGAATTAACGAATGAGTGAAATTGACATTAAAACAGTTGTGGGCAGCAACATTAGTATAATTTTGAAAAATCACCAAAAATGGTGGAAATGGAATTAAAGGCTGGGTGAGATATGAAATTAAATCTTAATGAGTCTATTTTTTATAAAAGAAACAAAGTAAGAAAAAGAAGTGTGAATTATGAGATATTTGAATTTTAGTAAGACAAGGTCAGAATGAGTTTTGGAATCCCCTGTTTCAACTTTGAAAAATCAGTAAAAATTGTAAAAAAAAATAATTATGAAGTATAATTCATATGCTTGAAATACTTAATAAGTCTATTTTCAAGTGAAATAAACAAGAACATCATATGAATTTTATAAGAGGATAAAATCGATTCGTAGTGAAGAAGTGTCAGAACTGTTGGACAACAAAACAGAGGTAAACTTAATGAATAAATTGTACTAATTGGCTAGACCAAAAATTCTAAAATTTCTATGGTAAGAAGTTTGTGAGTCTAGTTTTAGGAAAAATTAACGGTTCTTCATTCGGAGCTCTGTAGCTCGAGAAATAAATAATTTAGTGACAGTGACTCAAGTAGACAGATTAATGTGAACATGAGTAATAAGGTGTAAGCATGTGATATAATGATTATATCATTTTAAGAAATTATTGTGATGATTTATCCACACAATTTTATTAATTTCTTATTATTTTCATATGAACTTACTAAGCATTTATGCTTACTTCCCCTCTCTTTTCCCTTGCCTTGTAGTATCGCCAAGTTAGCTCGAGGATCGGTGGACATCAGGGATTCACTCACAGTATCAATTGGAACACTTGGTATATCTAGA
The DNA here is from genome assembly GCA_025503065.1 of Gossypium bickii. Classification (NCBI taxonomy): domain Eukaryota; kingdom Viridiplantae; phylum Streptophyta; class Magnoliopsida; order Malvales; family Malvaceae; genus Gossypium; species Gossypium bickii. The sequence goes on from CP106719.1 coordinate 48,402,671, forward strand.
TACATTAATTTTTGGGTTACGGCATGTATAGTAGGCTTGGTCGTTTTTTCATATATGCCATATTTCTTATGGCCTAAAATGTTGGCCCTTATTTAATAAATGTTCATTTTGATTAAGGCTATTTTGAGATGGCCAATATTGATGGTTGTTATACGCCTATGATGTGGTTATTCATGTAGGTGGTAATTGCATAATTGAGATGTTGTGGATGTGGTTTACAAATGTAACATGAATGACGATGTGTGTGGGAATGTGTATGCAAAATTGGATATTCGGATGTCCAATTATAGCATGATACATGTTGATGAAATGGATACAAGAGAGTTTGTGTTTTATCTGGGGAACTGGCTTGGAAAATAGCCAACTTCCAGGCCACACGGGCAGAGACACGGCCATGTGTCTCAGCCATGTGACAGACACGGTGTAAGGGCATAGGCGTGTGCCAAGGCCGTGTGACCCTATTTTGATGATGATGTTATAAATAAAGAGTTACAAAGGTTAGGGACACGGGCGTGTCCCAGACCTGTTTTGACAAAATCTTCTAAATTTTTCCAAAAGTTTCTAAAGTTCTCGGTTTAGTCTCGAACCATCCTAAAGGATGTTTTGAGCTTTATAAGCCCATATAAGGAACAAAATTCATGTGTTAGAAAAGTTTTAAATTTGACGAAATTTTATGACCCGATTTTACATGTTCAAGAAATTTTAAGTCCGGTAACGCCTCGTACCCTGTTCTGGAGTTAGATACGGGTAAGGGGTGTTACATTTAATAGTATCAGAGCATGGTTTAGTCGATTCTAGGACTAACCTAACATAAGTATCAGTCTAGCTATACATGCCATATTGAACTGTGATAGCGTGACGACTCCCAACCCTGATCATAATTATTTTATTAAGCAGATGCGCTTCCAACCGAGATAAGTCTGATAGTACAGAAAGTGTGTTTTGATGAGCCAAACTTGAGAAGGTATGGAGGATAATTCATGATGTGTATGTGATAATAAATAAAGTGTGATAATTGCAAATCGAAAGATAAGCATAAAATATTATAAATGTTGAGAACTTATGAAAAAGGAATTAAATGTGTGAACCGAGTAGAACGCTGGAAACGGGTACTTTCGTTTAAAGACCTGTGATGGATTGACAATAAAGACCATAGGTTGACCATGGCAGTATGTGAATATGTCATTACTGGTGGGTTGTGTGAGATACCACCGTATTTATTATTATTGGTAGGCAATGTGCGATACCACCATATTTATTATTATTGGTGGACTGTGTGCGATACCACCGTATTTATTATTATTGGTGGGTTATGTGCGATGCCACCGTATTTATTATTATTGGTGGGCTGTGTGCGATGCCACCGTATTTATTATTATTTGTGGGCTGTGTGCAATACCACCGTATTTATTATAAGTGGGCTGTGTGCGATACCACCATATTTATTATTATTGGTGGGCTGTGTGTGATACCACCGTATTTATTATTATTGGTGGGCTATGTGCGATACCACTGTATTTATTATTATTGGTGGTCTATGTGTGGTACTATCGTATTTATTATTACTGGTGGGCCGTGTGCGAAACCACCATGTATTCGGTATTATTCCGAAGTGTTCATCGGGAAACTTTGACTAAATGAAATTCCATGTGACTATGTAATTACAAGTGCAGGGTATAAGTGCATGGAAATGTGAGCAATGTTTATGATATGTATTTGGAATGTGGTAATACTTGAAATGAGTAAGTTTATATGTAAATGATACATCCTTTTTACTTATGTTTTTACATATTAATGTATCATGTGAAATGTGAGTGAATATTATTGATATTTATTAAAATGATGGAAAGTGAGGAAATTCCCGGATGAACCTTCGGAAGAGACAAAGGATACAGATGAATACCATGAATATGTATGTTAATTGGCCTAAAATAACTGGGGTGTTATGATGAAATTTTATGAAAATCATCCGGGTTTCGCAATGTTACAGTTAAGGAAAAAGTTAATATTGACTAATCGACTCGTTCGGGGTTCTTATCATATGAGAATGCTAGTTGATTTCAGTGATAGATGAAAGCAGTGTTAATATGTTTGGGCCGTGATCGGCATTACTCTATCTTTTTTGGTATTCTATTAAAATGAGTTGATAGAAAAGTGACAGTAACGTTCATATGATGTTGAAATTCAGTTTCCAATGATTGTTATTCTGTGAAATGTGTATATAAAGACTATGTTGCTTCTGTTATCGTTCAGTGCTTATAAGTATTGTTTTCCTTCTGGAAATTTTTTGAGAATTGTCGAAGTCAGTATTATTTCTCTTATGAGCTATATTCTCAGACTTCTAGTACGGTATCGAATCTTGGATTTCCTTATCTCGGATTTCTTATCGACTATTTTTTGTGAATTGTGCAAGAGATATTCCTTTACTGGAAGTAATAATACTTTTGTGATTATGAAATCTAGTTTGATAGTGAACGTACAGTGTTATTGTTGTCAGATGTGTAAAGATTGTGCTTTTGCATTGGTTAAAATATTGTTTATCGGTGTAATTGAAATGTTAGCCTTGAAATGGCGCTACGATTTTAATTGTCAGAGAGATGCAATTCCAATGTGGTTCAGTATTTTGAGAACTAACAATAAAATGAATTTTATTAGATGTGATCTATCTTTAGATTTTGAGAAAGGAATCAACATTGATAAAAGAGTAAACAGTGAAGGATCGAGCTGGAATCCGCGCCATGGTTGTTATTTCTGAGTAATTTAATATATCTCAATGAGTTAAAACGAGATTGTTATGTATCATTGAAAATGTATAGTTGATTTAAGGATCATTAATTCGTAACCGAAAAGAATTGCAATAGGATACATGTCTGAGTTATCATGGCAACCAGATGAAAATGGTTCCTTCAGAAGGGTACTGTGAAACAGCCAAGACCAATTCAATTATTAGTCTAGATAGTTTATTGGTTTGAAGTGTATTTTGATATAAGAACGTGAAAATGGTAGCTTCTGCTTGCACTCAATTAATACTGCGTGAAAAGAATCTAATGATGTGAATTAGAAATTGATTATTATTCAGAAATGATGATGCTTATTCCATGATTTTGTGAAACTTAGAATTTTGTCAGTAAATGGTAAGTTAGAAGTGTTCGATAGGAACTAACTTTTGATTTAGAACTCTAGGTCGGAAATCGACCATTTATTTGTTGTTTCGAGATAGAGTTTGTGTATCAAGAAATCAATTATAGATTATCAAAAAATTGCATACAGAACCGAAAGGTAAGAATATTGAAACTTAGATAAGTGACAGGTGCTTCTGAAAGTATCTTTGTGATAGAAATTTTTATTTATTTATTTTATTTTATTTGGTAAGTAAAGAAAAGTGATTTACGATTCATCGAAGAGTATAAGACTATTGATAGAATGAGGCCAGTTACTTATCAGTGTGCATTTCGTCAAAACTTGAGAAAATTCAGTGACGTGGTTCTTATGTCCAAAATAAGAAAGTACAGTTCAGAAATCTTAGTTTAAGAAGTGAGATGTTGAGGATGCCGAAGCTGTATGAGAATTTGACAATGCTTTGCGAAATCAATCCTAAGTTTATCTTTTGGTAAAATTTTCGAGGACGAAAATCCCTAAGTGGGAGAGAATTGTAACAGTCCAAAATAGGGCCTAGTCAAAATAGTGGTTTCGAGACCACAAACCCTAAGTAAAAAAAATTAATTTATAATTGTTTTAGAGTCTATGATATGTTTGGGTGATGGTGTGCAAATTTTTTTAAGTAATTTTTATCGTTAAAGTGCCCAATTTTATTATTGAGATTAAATTGCATTAATTGCAAAAATATGAGTTCTAGAACATAAGTACTTGATTTAAATGAGGGTCTAAACTAGAGGTCTTTAAATGGCAAATAGACCATCATATTTTGTTATGAACAAAACTAGTCATGGAAGGGCAAAAATTGAAGGTTTAGTAAAAACGGCATTTTTGCCATTTGGGTGTTTTAAGGCATAAAAGACAAAATTGAAACCCAAAAATCTGTTCATTCTCTTCTCCATGCTGGCAAAATTTTCAAGAAGCCATGGCTAGGGTTTCAAGCTTTTTCAAAGCTCAATTGTAAGTGCATTTGAGCCCCGTTTTTAATGTTCTTCATATTTTTGATATCCTAGAAACTTAACCTTTCTATTTTTACAGTTTATTTCATGAAAAATGAAGTATAAAAATTGAACCATGCTAAATATTTGTGCATTTTGATGTTTAATGGTAGAATAAGGGTGCACGAGGTTAGAAGAAAGATTTTTGCTAAGTGATTTTCGCTGAAAATGGTTAAAACGGGTTAATTAATAAAAGTTGTAAATGCTCCTAAAAGTGTAAAATAATAAGAATTTGAGGTTGCTTTGGAAGAGAAAAAGGTTTGGCTGACCTTGAATTTAATAGAAATTGAATAAAAATCATATTACGAGCCTAGGGGCAAAATCATAATTATGAGAAAGTTTAGGGGTAAAATTGTAAATTTTTCGTAGTATGATTTTTGTATTAAAATGAGCAATTTGAGTGATAATTAAGTGAAATGTGACATTTTAGATCAAAGAAATCGAGATTTGGACCAAGTACGGGGAAATGTCAATCAAAATGACCGATTCGCTTTGAGTAAGTTCATATGGTTAGTCTATAGTGAACGATTATTAAATTTGAATTGAGATGATGTATTATTTTATATATGTTTGTTACCTAATCATGACTTTATGCAAGTACGAAATTGGATTGAATGATCAATCGTGAGAAATGCAAGGTCAAGTACATTCGTACTACAACTCGTGATGAATTGACGGAAAAGACTATGGTTGGACCATGGCAGTGGGTGTGCCAGTGTAAGATCATGTCTAGGACATGGCATTGGCCTCAAGTTGTGTTAATGTAAGACCATGTCAGGGACATGGCATCGGCACGGATAGAGGAGAGTCAGTGTAAGACCATGTCTGGGACATGGCATCGGCTTGAGATGAGTGCCAGTGTAAGACCATGTTTGGGACATGGCATCGACACTGATATGTGATCCCATGTAAGACCATATCTGGGATATGGCATTGGCATCCTACCAGGTGTACAATATATCCCGAACATCCCTAATATTACAAGTAGTTCAATGGGAAATTCAAAGAGTATGCTCAAGATAAGTAAGAGTAGGATATATGAGTATTATGACTAAGCACAGATATGTATACGAGACTCATAAATAATGTGCTCAGATTAAGATGCATTATTGATAAGGATGCAAATGAGTAAGATGTGTCTATGATCACTTGGTTGTTATGTGCCAAGTTATAATATGCTTTGGTGTAAGTGTGTAAAAATGAAAGTGAACACAAAGAATTAATGAATGAGTGAAATTGACATTAAAATGGTTGTGGACAGCAGCATTACTATAACTTTGAAAAATCACCAAAAATGGTGGAAATTGAATTAAAAGTTGGGTGAGATATGAAATTAAAGCTTAATGAGTCTATTTTTTATAAAAGAAACAAAGTAAGCAAAAAAAGTGTGAGTTATGAGATATTTGAATTTTAGTGAGATAGGGTCAGAATGAGTTTTGGAATCCCCTATTCCTATTTTGGAAAATCAGTAAAAATTGTAAAAAAATAATTATGAAGTATAATTCATATGCTTGAAATACTAATAAGTCTATTTTCAATTGAAATAAACAAGAACATCATATGAATTTTATACGAGGAGAAAATTGATTTGTAGTGAAGAAGTGGTAGAATTGTTGGACAGTGAAACAAAGGTAAACTTAATGAATAAACTGTACTAATTGGCTAGACCAAAAATTCTTAAATTTCTATGGTAAGAAGTTATGTGAGTCTAGTTTTAGGGAAAATTAACGGTTCTTCATTCGGAGCTCTGTAGCTCGAGAAATAAATAATTTAGTGACAATGACTCAAGTAGACAGATTAATGTGAACATAAGTAATAAGGTGTAAGCATGTGATATAATGATTATATCATCTTAAGAAATTATTGTGAGGATTTATCCACACAATTTTATTAATATCTTATTATTTGCATATGAACTTACTAAACATTTATGCTTACTTCCCCTCTCTTTTCCCTTGCCTTGTAGTAACGCCAAGTTAGCTTGTGGATCGGTGGACGTCAGAGATTCGCTCACACTATCAATTGGAACACTTGGTATATCTAGATACATTAATTTTTGGGTTATGGCATATATAGTAGGCTTGGTCATAAACAGGGAGTTACATGGGTTAGGGACACTGGCGTGTCCCAGACCACACGGGCGTGTGCCCCCTGTTTTGACAAAATCTTCTAAATTTTTCCAAAAGTTTCCAAAGTTCTCGGTTTAGTCCCGAACCATCCTAAAGGATGTTTTGAGCTTTATAAGCCCATATAAGGAACAAAATGCATATGTTAGAAAATTTTTAAATTTGATGAAATTTTATGACCCGATTTTACATGTTCAAGAAATTTTAAGTCCTAGAACGCTGCACTGTTCCTCCGTTGAATACTGCAGTAGGTGTTACACCAAAGTTCATGCATAATTAATTATTATTCATATTTCAATATCCTAAAATCAAATTAAATGTCATGCAGGATAAAATAAAATAAATGCTAGGTCCCATGCCACAATTTAAAATAAAATAATATAATCTCTAAATAATTAAAAGATGATATAATGATTATAAAATATTTTAATAACTTAAACTGAGCAGAGATCCTCCGGATGCCACGTCTGCATCCTAACTTGTTGGGATATATGTAAGGTTGAAAATTAAAAGGAGAGTGAGCTATGACACTTAGTGCAAATTCAATCATAAGAAAACCAGTGCAAACAATTAAGCATACAAAAATATGTCACACAAATAATTTACAGTGTTAATATCAGAATATCGATGTTTCAAATCTTTCAACAATATACATATGAATATATATGTCATATCAACAATTTTAGTTTTGTATGCATATGCTTTTGTGGATGCCATACAGTTTCGATTTTAGTAGGAAAAATCCTACCCACCACTACACACCACAATGGGAGTTCCACTAAACTCCAGCCACCGACACACCGAATTTTGGTTTAATCAACAATGATTCATAGATTAATTGCCAATGGCTGTCGACACATAGGAAAACACCACAGATGGAATTTGCCTATAGTTGTGGATACACAACAAAATAATGCAGGTAAAATCTGCCAATGGCTGTGGATGCATTACATGTTTGTAGGCAATAGCTACCAATGGGTTGTGGATGCACAACAAAACCGCCGCAAATTGAATCTGCCTATGGTTGTGGGTACACAACAAAATAATGCAGATAAATTGTCAATACCTCTTCCGTTCATAATGTCCCACCCCGTGCAATGCAATATGGCATGCTCAAGCAGAACAATACAGTAGCAAACTACAACAACCCGATTTTGGGCCTAGTCGGAACAGTGATTTCGGGACCACAAATTCGACGTAATAAAATTTATTTTTATTATATTTTTATGGTTTACAATTTCATGGGATGATTTTGTGAAAATTTCGTTCAAAAATTTCGTCGCTTGGGCACTCAATTTAGTCAAAAGGACTAAATTGTAAAAAGTGCAAAACTTGAGTTCTACATGTTAGAGGTGTCCAATTGTTATGAAATTTTAAATTGGAGGTCCTTAAATGGTAATTAGGCCAATGAATAATTTTTGGACAAAAATGGACATGAAATAGGTGAAATAAAATGTTTTTAAGTTAGGGGTATTTTGGTCATTTAGTAATAAATGACTTAATAAACAAAATAAAAGCCAAAATTTCTTGTCCATCTTCTTCCTTGGCCGAATTTTACATGAAGAAACCATGTCTAGGGATTTCCAAGCTTCCAAGCTCGATTGTAAGTTCATTCTAGCCTCATTTTTAATGATTTTTACGTTTTTGAATTCAGCGTAACAAGATCTATCTATTTCTACCACTAATTTGAGATATGATAAATATGTGTGTATTTTGATGTTTAATGGTAGAAAATGTATATTTATGGTTAGAGAAACGACTTTTACTAAGTGATTTTTGGTGAAAATGCCTAAAAAAGACTAATTTGCAAAAGTTATAAAATATGTGGTAAAAGTGTGTTTTAATGGAAATTGTGGGCTGCTATAAGCATGAAAATGGTCGGCTAGGCTTAAAGAATGAAGAAATCGAATGAAAATCATTTTACGAGCCTAGGGGCAAAAGTGTAAATATAAAAAAGTTTAGGGGCAAAAATGTAATTTTTGAAAAATATGATTTTTGGACTCAATTGATTAGTATAATGATTAAATAAGTTAAGTGTGATGTTTTAGATCAAGAAAAATGAATTTTGAACTTAGAACGAAGGAAAAACGAGTAATTGACGGTTAAGTTCTTTTCACCGTTGTCGCATTCGAGGTAAGTTCGTGTGTAAATAATGCAGAATTTCATTATTAGGTTTAATATTACATGAATTGTGTAATTGTCTTTGTGAATTTGATTAACGTTGACTCGATGACAATTTGACGAAGATTTGATACCTCGAAATCCCGGTTGAACCTTACGAATAGTTAGGATACAAATGTCATGACATTAGGGTTATTGAAATCCTGTATAAGACCATATATGGGATATGGTATCGGCATGTGATGTAACAGTCCGGTTTATACCTTGGTCAGAACAGTGGTTTCGGTACCACAAATCCGAGTCCGTATAATATTTTAATATTATATTCTGTGCCGTTGATATGTGGTTTAGCATGTGTTAAATTTTTGTATGTTAATTTGTCCGTCTGTGTGTTTAATTTGACAAAAGGATGAAATTGCATTGAATGTGAAAGTTGCTTGCTATTTGTTAAAGTACTTAAGTGTTGTGGCTTTGTAAAGGTAGAGGCCTTATATGGCAAATAAGCCATCATTGAGACAGTGGATGATTGAATGACTAAATAACCTTAGTATTAAATTGTCTTATATGTTTAATGGATGGGCAATTTAGTAATTGAATAAATGACATAGATTAATGAAACAAAAGATGAGTGTTCATCTTTATTTCTTTTCTTTTGGCCGAATGTACTAAAGAAAAAGGAAGCTTTGAGGCTTGGTATTTTCGGTTGGTTTCAAGCTTAATTCAAGGTTAGATTTCGATCCGTTTTTGATAATTTCTACGTTTTTGTAATCGTTACTTCAAGAGCTATCAAACCCATGTACTAATTTTAAGTATTGATGATGTTTGTGTGAGATGCCATTGTTGATATGTTGAGTTTTGAAATAAGTTTAGTTGATAAATGAAAGATTTGAGCTAGTGAACATGTTTTGTTCTTGAAGTTTTGATGAATTTAGCTAAATAGGGCTAAATTGTGAAAATAGCAAATTAAGGGACTAATTTGTAAATTTGATGAAAAATGTGGGCTTATATGTGATGTAGGAATATTCGGCTAAGCATGAGCATGGGTAGATTTTGTGAATTTGATGTTTTGAGAAAAATGGACTAAATTGATAAAGTGTGCAAATATGAGGGTTAATTTGCAAATAACCCTAAATGTGTGTCCTTGGATTGAATTAAATGAATTAGTGAATGAAAGGGTTAATTTTGAATATGTTTAGATCAAGAACCGAGGAAAACGGACTTAGATTGCGGGAAAGCGAAAATAACCAAGTAGCCGTTTTCATTCCGACATATCGAATCCGAGGTAAGTCATTATGCAAATAAATGTATATGTATGCAATTGTAAATGTTCATATGATTAATGATGATAATAAATACTTATGAGAGGTTATGCATTTGAATTCCAAGATAAGTTCGATATAGTGATTAAGTCCGAGAAGCCCTGTACGAACCTAAGAATAGATAGGATTGACTAAGTCATGACATAGACATCTGTTCTGTTGTTATCATGTAAGACCATGTCAGGGACGTTGGCGTTGATTTGAGACTCGTGTAAGACCCTGTCTGGGACAGTGGCATCGATATCTAATTATGTGTAAGACCACGTCTGGGACGTTGGCATCAATATGAGCTTTACGTATAATACCACGTCTGGGACGTTGGCATCAATATGAACTTTACGTGTAAGACCACATCTGGTACGTTGGCATTGTTATGATCCTTACGTGTAAGACCATGTCGGGGACATCGGCATCGTACTGATCCGTGTAAGACCCTGTCTGGGACAGTGGCACCGATATCTGAGTACACGTAAGACCTCGTCTGGGACGATGGCAATGTACGATTATTCTGAACTTCTAAGTATCCTACCGAATTCCTATTGGTTCAACAGGCAAGTCTAAGATACAAATGGCAAATCTGAGCTTTGATAGATTAAGTAAATGAATGTCCGATTTAGGTACGTTGATTATACACCAAGAGTGTATATAAGGTAAGTGACTATGTGATCTACTATGATGATTTGTATGATGGTTTAGAAATATGTTACATGAAAGTATACATGAAAAAGCAATGTGTATATGATTCTTGAATTGATAAATGTGGCAAATTTGGCCAAGAATATGAATCAAGGTATATATGTGAGAAATTTGGTTTGTAGAAGAAAAATGCCAATGTGATTATGTGTTTACAAGCTTTACATATTAAGTTTGCTTGCATATTGACTTACTAAGCTTTTGGAAAGCTTACTTTATGTGTATTTTCTCTATTTTATAGGTCATCAAAGCTACTGAAGGCTCGGGACCGTCACGGATCGTCATCACACTACTAAACTTGTTTTGGTACACTTTGAAAATGTATTTGGCTAGATATGGCATGTATAGGCTAGTCCTTGATATGAGTTGTTATGTAAACTTAGCCATATGATTTGGCTAGTTATGTTTTGGCTATATGCATTAAAGACTATATTATGTGAAGTATGCTTTGGCATGATGATATGGTAAGTTTTTGGGTAAGCAAATGAATGAATTGTGCTTGTGATGATATAAGTTTTAGTCTTTGAAATTGTCATGGTTGAAATTGGTATTGAATGCATGGTTTGAATGACTATTTTGGTACGTTTTTGGTAGTTAAATGTGCATGAGATGTCTTGGTAAATATGGCTTGTAGATTTGACCCTTATGGGTGGCATTTTGGCCTTGTAAATGGCCTATAATATCACACGGTTGTGGCACACGGGCTTGCCTAAAGACCGTGGGTGAATAGCAGGATGTAGCTTGGTAGCACACGGCCTCGTCAGGGGGGTGTCAGCTAGCTGTGGTGTACAAGTCAGTAGCTAGCTAAGAGTACACGGCCATGGCACACAGGCGTGCTTGGTGGCCGTGGTGGGGAAGTCAGTATATGGCCTAGTAGCACACGGCCATGGCATACGGGCGTGCCTAGTGACCGTGGAGGTATAGTCAGTATATGGACACGGGAGGACACACGGGGGTGTCTAGAAGCCGTGGAGAGCACACGGTCTCCTTCCACGGGCGTGTATTCCCTGAATTTTAGAAAAGTTTCAAATTTTCCATGAAAATTGTATGTGTTCCGGTTGAGTCCCGACCCGATTTATAAGCATGATTAAGGTCTCGAGGACCCATTTGAGGGACATTATGCTTGAGAATGATGAATGAATGTATGAATTGCTGTAAATCCTTTTCGATCTGTCTGGTAACGCTCCTAACCCTAATCTGGCGACAAATACGGGATAGGGGTGTTACATGTGATTTTGTGTAAGACCACATCTGGGACATGTCTTCGAAATGAGATTTCGTATAAGACCATATCTGGGATATGGCATCGATATGAGAATCGTGTAAGACCATAGCTGGGCTATAGGCATCGATATGTGATCCCATGTAAGACCATATCTGGGATATGGCATTGGTATGATTTTATGTGTATGTGATTCCCGAGTATCCTTTAGTATTCCAAGTGGTTCAACGGGAAATTCAAAGATTATGCCAAAGATGAGAAAGTAAATGATTATGTTACGAGTTGGTACAGGTATGTACGTAAATTTTATAAGCATTGGCTTCACGATATTATGAATTCATGATCCCTATGAAAGTGACTTTAAGTTAACCATGTGATCATTGGTTTATGTGTATGATGAATAAATACATGGTAAAGTTGATTGATACTTACGAAAAAGGGCATTTAGGCCAAATGGAATTGAGATATGAAATGTTTTATTTGCCTTGGTTGTGACTCAATGAATATGAATTGAAGGAAAGATTGATATTAATGTCTATTAAATTATGAAATCTTGTGATTAAGTGTTTATGTTTATGATGTGTAAATTTATGGTAGATTCAGTTGATAAACATGTGTAAGGCTTTGGGGCCAAATCGATCGGTGAGATAGTAAATGTTTTTCGTTTGAATTGTGATTTATCGGTTATGAGGAAAGGGAAATATTGACACAATTGCCTATTAAAATAGTTAAGAAAGTATGGGTAGAAAGAGTTTAGACAATTTGAAATGATTTGCTAATTATGAAACATGTTACAACAAAGAGATTATGGTTGTTAGGCTAAAGTAAAGTTATGTTAAATTTTGTTGATAAATCAAAAAGAATAAACATGAAAATTGGTTATATTACAATCCTTGAGATTTATAGCTATTTTAAATAGACTTGTGCTTATATTGTCAAGCATGGAATATGATTAGTATGAATTGTTCATTATTTTCAAACGAACTTACTAAGCTCTGTAGCTTACTCCCCTTCCTTTCCCATGTCTTATAGGGTTATTAAGCTAGTTTGGGTTGGAGATCGCCAGAGATGTTGGGTATAAGTGAATACAAACCCTCTTAAGTTTATGGCATGTATAGGGACTTAGTCATTTGGTGTTTGAGTCATTATGATGTGGCTAAATGTATTAGCTTGTGATGGTTAAAAGTTGTATGTAAATTCTAGCCATGCAAATTGGCTTACATTGGCTAAATGGTTGTAAGCCCATATAAGTATGTATGTGCATATGTTAATGTGTTGTGATGTGGTTTATATTTGCTTAATATACGATGGTTAGGTGTGTATTCATATGTTAATGCCCTCTTTGAGTGTGAATTTAGCATGAAATGATTTGGCAAGGCCTAATGTTATAATGCATGATAGATGATGGTGTGAAAATGATACGTTATTGCTTGATTGTAGTTGTTTTTGAAGGCATTTATATGCTATGATTTATGCCATGTGATGTTGTGTGAATGTGTGCAAGTAAAGGTGACAAAATGGCTTGGAAAATAGCCTTGTATTTGTCCATACGGGGCGTGTGTCTAGGCCGTGTGTGACACACTGTCAACCCCATGGGCGTGTGATCTGGCTGTGTGTCCCCTGCACCTCAATTTTGGCAAAACAGTATGTCTAGAATTGAGCACACGGGCAGAGACACGGGCGTGTGTCTCAGCCATGTGTGCTACACGAACTAGCATAGGGGCATGTGATTTGGCCGTGTGATCTTATTATGATGATGATGTCATAAACAGAATGCACCCTAAGATGGACACGGCCTGAAGCACGGGCGTGTCCCTCCACCCACACAGGCGTGTGGTCCCTTTTGTATGAAAATTTTCTAAATTCCCCAAAAGTTTCTAAAGTTCTTGATTTAGTCCCGAACCACCCCCGATGTATGTTTGGAGCCTTGTAGGCTCATGTCAGGGACAATATGAATGTGTTTGAAAAGTTTTAAATTTGAGTGGAATTTCGTGTCTCCATTTTGTATGATTGCTTGCGTATAAGTCCAGTAACGCCTCGTACCTTGTTCCAGCGTCGAATACGGGTAAGGGGTGTTACACAAACAATATGCTCATAACAGTTTGATTCAGAAGCAATTAATATGCTTGTGACAAATCAACTCAGTAGCAAAAGTCATGCTTTTTATGTGTTCGATTTAATGGTAACATAAGACATACTATTCGTACAATCACAAATACAAATACAATAAACATATGCATTATTCACAATTCATGCATATATATATATATATGTATGTATATAAATATCATATTAATTTAGTCAATTAAATCATGGATTCTAACATAATTCATATTATCAAGGACTTAACTGAATAAAATAAAACACTAAAAATAGTTCGGAAACAATTCAGGGACTAAACTGATCAAATCATAAAATTTCTAGGCAATACTATAAAATATGAGAAGCAGATGACACACGGTCGTGTGACCAAACCGTGTGAGATGGTATGGACCGTGTGGAGGGGTTACTCGACCTTTTAACAAACTGTGGCCATGTGAAATTACAAAATCAAGGTACACGGGAGACACAACTGTGTGACCCTATCCTAGGCACGGTTTTGCCCCGATTCACTTGTAAAAGAACACATACCTTTCACCGGCAACTTGAGTGATGTTCCTCACGTTCAAATCTAATCCGGGGTATCTAAATCAGGTCCTTCAAACGACATTTATACACATGTAATGTTTGTTTTCAAGATTTATCAAGATTACCGGGAATTTCAACAATATTATTAAAAGATTCATTAATTTGAATGAAAGATTAACATCATATGTAAATACTATGAGAATTTGAGATTTAATTATCAGGATTGAATTGAACTTACCGATTTTTGGAAAGGATTAAGAACGTTTCTAATGGCAATTACAAACCGGTTGAAAAATAATTTGAATCGAGTATAGATTTTGATCCGAGAAGAAATAATAAATTCAGTAATGGAGAGAAAATATTTTGCAAAGAAAAAGATGAAAAAAGAAAAGAGAGAAGAAATAGGGATAGAAGAGCAAAAATTCTAATTGGAATGGAAAAAGAAACATAATCCTAATGTAATTAGGGGAAAAGGGACTAAATAGCTAGCGGTTGCACGATAATTTGCCCCTGGCTGCTAAAATTAAAAGAGAAATGAGGGAGAATAGCATGGTTTCAACCTGGGATGCAGGAGGAAGAAAAGAGTAGGTGCTTAACCATGGGACTGCTACCCATTTTTATTAAATTTCTACTCCAAATAATATTTATTTTTATATGGTTTTTGTCATGATTTGCCGAAATTAAAAAGTAAAAAAATGGAAGAAGAATGAATAGAACCTTAAAATTCTAGGGAGTGCACTAACTATTTAACCAAAAAATTTAAGTCATTTCTTAATTATTTATTTCAATTAACCTTATAAATTTTTAGGTATTACAATCGAAAAATAAAATTTTTGTGTAATTATTTATAATTAACCACATAATTACTAGAAATTGGAGAATGTAATTAAAGTGTTTTAATTACACTCAAGGATACAATGCTCGAATTAATAAAATCAAAGCGAGGATCCTGATTTTTTTTTTAAATAAATATAAAAGCCATAGTAAAAATAAAAAATACGAAAGTGATCTTTTACAAGAATAAGCACTATATAATCAATTGATTCCCCTCAAAAAATTCTTCATACTTGTTTACCCCAAGACCGATAAGAAAAATGGTTAGTTTTTTTTTCTCTAATATAGCATGAAAATTCTTAAATGATAATATAAATAAAAAGATTTCATAAATAGCCATTTTATTCTTTAAGTTTAACAAAAGCAGGTATTTATTAATAACTAATGTTCACTTTCTCTAAAAATAATATGGGTTGAAATTATAATGGTATAAAAAATAAATAGAAAATATAAAGCTGTAACTTTAATAAGAATTAAAACGAAAATCAAACTTTTAAAAAATAATCAATGCATTCAAAATCACATTTAAATAATTTAATAGCAAATAACATTTCATCACAATATTGTAACTCAAATTAAAGCATTTTAATAGAAAGTATTTTTTTTAAAGAAATATAAAATATTGAATTAAAATAAATTTAATTGTAAATATTATTTTATATACAAATTTAAGGTGTAAAATAAAAATTAAGCTAAAAATAAAAAATAATATTTAAAATTCAATAAAAGAAAAAAAAACTGAAGGAAAACAATGAGAAAACAGAAATTGAGAGAATAATGGACGATTTTTTGAAAATGTATACGATATATAGAAATCTTTAAATTAGCATAAATTTTGAACTTCCAACAAAAATAAACTAATATGTACAACAATTATATTTCTTGCACTTAGTGATATTCGAATAAAATATCAAAATTTCTCACACAACAAATGATCAATGTGATAAACTTAACTCAATATTCCATGTAAATTCCCAAATCCCGCTGTTGTCTAGCAATTTAGACTCTACCGGCATTATGTATAGTTCTACGGGCAAGTAGGAGAAACAACGTAGCTCCTTATCCATCTCCTTATCTATCATTTCGATAAAAGACCATGTCAGTTTCACTAACCGGTAAGGTGCATATCTTTTTGTAGTGAACTCGAACATCAGGATTTCTACCTTGACAAAATAATTTGCATTATCAAATTATTTGATCCTATATCATTTAATATTTAAATTTAGAAGACATAATTGATATCGAATTAAACACAATACAATAATATATATTTATTGAACGAATTTTAATCAATAGTAAAAAATAAAAGCCTAACCTCAAATACAATAATATACCTCTATCTTTATAGGGGATAAATCCGATTAAACAATGAACAAAGTGAAGAAAATAAGAATCGAAAAGATCAAACACATAAATTTTACATAGAAAAACTCTTCAAAAGAGGATAAAAAATTATGGGCAAAAAGAGGTTTCACAATAATAAATGAGAGTACAAAAAGATGGAGAGAATTAAAAGAAAAACCCGAAGCACAAATAGAAAAACCCTTCAAAAATAAAGAAAAAAATTCTCTCAATTTAAATATTTTTGTTGTGTAAAACCTAGAGTACCTAAGGCCTATTAACAGGCTGAAATTCGTAGCATATATGACTACAACTTTAGGTTACTTAGAGTTTAAGTGGGAAACTAAAAACAGAGTTTAACTAGGAGAAGAAAAGCTAAAATAAATTTTGGTCAAAATAAGAGGCATTCTCCCACAAATCTCCACCTTGACTCGTATTTGGACCAACTCCCTTGTCGAGCCCTATTACAGGCTTAACTGATTTTTTGTCGGATACTTACCAAGTTCCAACAAAGCTCGAACTTTGAAACTAGAAGGCTCTTTGTCAACATGTCGGCCAGATTGTGTTCTATGCCAATTTTAAGAATCTGAATATCCCTTTGAATGATCACCTCTCAAACAAAATGATAACGAGTGTCTATGTGCTTTGTTCTCTCGTAATGCATTTGATCTTTAGTGAGATGTATGGCACTTTGACTATCACAATAACGATAGTTGCCCCTTTTTCACTGAACATGCCCCTTAACCTGTAATAACCCAAATTCCACGGGTACCAAAAAAGTGAATTTAGGGCCTCCATCATAGGAAAACGAGTCCGTAAATATTTATTAAAAATATTTACGAAGTTAGTATGGGTTGAATTAGATTTTTGATAAGTGAATTTAGTTTAATTAGAAGTAATTATTAGAAAAGACTAAATTGAATAGAGCATAAAAGTTTAATTATAGAATAGAGAAAGGTTAAAAGACTAAATTAGTAATTAAACCAAATTAATGACATGTGTAAGTTATAGAATAAATACATGTGTAAGTTAGAGAATAAATATATATGTATTTACTTATTAGTTAAGTAAAATATTATTATTAGTATTTATTTATTATGTTTATTATATTATTTTTGTTAAATAAATTGATAGTGCCAAATGTGTGGTAATAATTATTATATGTGTATTTATATGTATTAATACACATGTAATATATATTGGTTATTATATAGATGTTTTGTATTTAATAATAATAATAATAATAAAAGAAAAAAAAAGAAAAAGAAAAGAAAAGAATAGAAAAGTTAAGAGAAACAAACGAAATTGGGGGAAGAAAGAAAGGAAAGAAAAGAAAAAGGGGAAAAACTAGGGTTTTGATGCTTGGAGATTATTTGGTAAGTTTAATTAAGTCCTTTTCATGTGATTTTAATGTTTTTGAAGTCTTAGAGTAAAATACTTTTGAATTTATGTGGAAATTTTGAAAAATGATAGATTTTTTTTAGGGTTTATGTTAAACAAATAATGACATTAGGGATTAATTTGATAGAATTTGTAATTAGAATTGATTGGAGGACTAACTTGTAAACTAGGCTATAAGATTTGAGTTTTATGGGCTAAATTGAAAGAAACTTGAAATTATGGTTAAATGATGAAATTTTAATGGTTATATTGAAGTTTAGATGGAAATTGAATAAGGAAAGGATATGAATTTGTAAAAAGGAAGAAGGTGAAAATGGTTAGGATAAATTTGGGATTTAGGTAAAAGTTGCATGGAAAGTTGTTATTTTATATAAAATATGTGTGTTATTAATTAATTATAATTATGTTAATTTTCGTAGCAAACAAGGAAACTGAGACGTCTAATACGAAGGGGAAGAAAAAAGTGATCGAGGAGTAGCTCGAGAAAATATCGGTTTGTATTATCATAATTCAAGTTATTTATTATTACATGTTTAATTTCAATGTATGTGTATGGAAAATGAAACTGAGGTAAGTATTGATATTGGAGTTGAATGTGATTTGGATTTAATTGATGAATATAAATATATATACGTATGTGTGAAATTGAATTGTATATTAAATTATGGTGAATTTGAAATGAAATTGAGTAGTGAATTTGAATTGAGGATCGGAAACCCTATTAACTAGTCGGGCTAAGTCGGATATTGTTGGCATGCCATAGGATTGGAAGAGTATAGGGATTCTTCGACCTTGAGTCGATGAGACACTGGGTGTCATTATTTACTTCGGATAGATTCAATGAGGTACTGGGTACCACTTTACTTCGGCTAGGCCGATGAGACACTGGGTGTCCTTATATTGCTTTGAACTATCCGATGAGGCACTATCCGATGAGGCACTAGGTGCCAGTATGGTGTGTTTGGTTGGATCCGTGTATCCGCCAAAGTCCGAGTCATGTTAATAGGGGTAATTACGTGAAATGAGAAAATCATATGAATTTGATTATTTGAACCATTGAATGAATAGTGAAAGAGATATTGTGAAATGAAATAAGAAATGAAATTATGCTATGAGATTGAAGGCATGAATCAAAAGTTCATGAATGATTCCTATTGAAATGTGAATTGAGTATTTATATGTGATTGAGGGATGAACCAAAGGTTCATGAACAGTTGGAATTATATGGATGAGATATTAATTCAAATATTGAAAATGTCACATTGGAATATAATAACTTAGTATGAAAATTATGTATGATGTGTTATTTATTCATCTAAGTATGTTTATGATATTTGATCATTGCTATAAATTGAATTATGATAATACCACTGAGTAGTTCCAATACTCAGCGCACGGTTTGTTTTCCGTGCGCAGATTAGGTCAAGATAAATTGGACTCAGCATCTGATTCAATCCCGGCTTCAGCTCAATTTTTGGTGATGCATCAATCTTTTGGTAAATGTGGCATGTACTAGGGTTAGTGTTTGTCATTTGTAAATGTTTTATATTTTGATTGTAAATGTGGTATAAAATCCTTAAGAAGTTTTATGTATGATGAATGTTATATGATCAAGTTTTATAAGTAAATGATTGTGTACGAATTAGGTGTATTTAGTATGTCAAAATAACCTAAAAATGGTGAAAAATGCAGGTTTCACATGGCCAAGCCACATGGGCGTGTGCCCAGGCCGTGTGGCAAAGTCAGAATCGCCCACGGGCTAGTCCCACGGCCGTGTATAGGAAGTCAGAATTGCCCACGAGCTGGCCCCACGGCCATGTGATCCCCACGGGCAGGCCACACAGGCATGTCTCAGGCCACACGGGCATGTCTTAGGCCACACGGGCATGTGCCCCTATTCTCAAGAAAAAGTTTCCAAAGTTTCTGGTTTAGTCCCAAATCACTTCTTAATCATATTTTGGGTCTCATAAGTCCATATTAGGGACTTAAAGATGAAATTTGAAAAGTTTTAAACTGAAACACTGAATTATATCTTAATTTACTTGTTTATTATTGTTTAGCTCCGATAATACCTCGTAACCCTATTCCGGTGATGGTTTAGGGTTAAGGGGTGTTACATAACCAAATTGCTTCTAGTATTGCTTCTGTAATTGCCATGTATTCTACTTCAGTAGTCAACAAAGCCACTGTAGATTGAAGTGTTGCTTTCCAACTAATGGCACAAATTTCAAAAGCAAATAGGTAACCTGTGAGAGACCTTTTTCGATCTAAGTCTCCTGTATAATCAGAATCAACATATTCAGCTAGACCTTTTTGAGTTCTTCCAAACTCTAAACACATATTAGAAGTACCCCGTAAATATATGAAAATCCACTTAATTGCATGCCAGTGTAACTTACCAAGATTGGCCATGTATCGACTAACAACACTAACAACATGTGAAATATCGAGATGAGTGCATACCATTGCATACATCAAACTTCCAACTGCGCTTGAATAAAGAACTTTTGAGATGTACCTTTCATCTTCTTCATTCTGTGGGGAAGCTGAAATTGAGAGTTTAAAGTGTGCAACTAAAAGAGTACATACCGCTTTTGCATCTTGCATCTCAAACCCCTTAAGGATCTTCTTGATGTACCTTTATTGTGATAAAAACAATTTCCCAGAATGTTTCTTTCAAAATTTCCATTCCAAAATTTTCTTTACTGCACCTAAATCCTTCATCTCAAACTTAGAGTTAAGCATGGTTTTAAAATGATTAATTTTAGATGGATTCTTAGCCGTAATTAACATATCATCAACATAAAGTAGCAAATATATAAAAGAATCATCATCAAGACATTATAGATAAGCACAATTGTCATACTTACTTCGAGAAAAACCAATACTCAACATGAATGAGTCAAGCTTTTTATACCACTGCCAAGGAGACTGCTTTAAACCATACAAAGACTTTCGTAAGAGACAAACATGATCTTTTTTACCTTCAAATTTGAAGCTTTCCGATTGTTGCATATATATATCCTCCTCAAGATCACCGTGAAGGAAAGCGATCTTTACATCTAATTGCTTTAACTCAAGATTATTTGATGCAATAAGAGCCAAAAGCGCTCGACTGGACGTATGTTTCACAACGGGAGAGAAAACATCATGAAAATCAAGTCCTTCCACTTGATTATATCCATTTGCAACCAGTCTTGCCTTGTACCTAGTGTCGTTAGGACCTAAGCCTTCCTTCTTTTTAAACACCCATTTGCAACCAACGATTCTTTTACCGATAGGTGGTTTATCTAGCCTCCAAGTCATGTTCTTTTGAAGCAATTCCATCTCTTCTTATTCCATTGCAATAAGCTATTTTCTAGAATCGGAGGCTTGAACTGCCTCATAATAACATGAAGGATTAGTTGAACCAATGCTCTCGGCAACACTTAGAGTATAAGCCACTCGATTTCCTTCACAATATTTCTGTGGTGGTTGGATTTCTTGCCTTTTCATGTCACGAGCCAACTTATAATTAGTTAACTGAGATGGTGATGGTACTTAAGGTTCGGATGGAGCCTCAAACATATCCGAAACAACTTCAAAATTGCAAGAATTAGAATTTTGTCGTGTCGTCGTGATGTCATGTGACTCTTTATTGGGACGAGACCTTTTTTCGTCACGTCGTTGCGACATTAGGCAATTACTTATTGAGATGTCGCCCTATATTTTGGCTTTTGAATCCACCTTGCTTGAGACACTCTGATTTGTTGTGTCTTTAAAATTAAAAGTCCCCTTTTCTAATTGAAACATGACAGATTCATCAAATGTAACATCTCTGCTAACAATTATTTTGTCAGATTCTGAATACCACAACTTAAAACCTTTTGTATCAGCAGGGTATCCCAAAAAGATGCATTTAACGACCTTTGGTTCGAGCTTTCCCTAGCTAACTTTAGTATAAGCAGAACAACCAAAAATTTCTAAGATTAGAATAATTAGGAGGATTACCTGGCCATCTCCTTTGGAACTTTATCGTTCAATACTCGATGAGGAGATCGATTTACCAAATAACTTGCCAAGTTTACGGCTTCAACCCAAAATTCCTTCCCTAAGCCTTCATTAGAAATCATGCTTCAAGCCTTTTTCTAGCAAGGTTCTGTTCATTCATTCTGCAACTCTGTTCTACTGCGGAGTTCCAACAATAGTTTGATGTATTTCAATTTCTTTTCATTTGCATAAATCATTAAACTCTAACGAACATAACTTAAGACCATTATAAGTTCTGAACCGCTTCATGGATTTTCCAGTTCTTTTTTCTAACAGTGTCTTCCTTTGTTTGAAGATTCCGAAGACTTTGTTTTTCTATTTCAAGAAATAAACTCAAACTTTTCTGGAGTGGTTATCAATAAAAGGTATGAAATATTTATTACCTCCTTTTGAGATGTTAGAAGATGGACCCCATAAATCAGAATGAATATAATCTAGAGTCTCTTTTGTTTTATGCACTGTTGAATCAAAATTGACTCGGGTTTGTTTCCCGAAAACACAATGCTTGCAGAAACCTAACTTACCAACTCTAGTATCTTTGAGAAGACATCTATTGGACAATACTGTCATACCTTTCTCACTCATATGACCCAGTTGCATGTGCTAAAGTTTGGTTGAATCAAAATCGATGGAGAAAGATTCGCGTCGTGTTGTCGCGACATGGTGGCGATTTTGGGTTTTCTTTGGTAATCACAACTGCACCAGTAACTGTTGACCCTTGCAGAATGTATAGGCTACCTTTTTTCTATCCTCTCATTACACTAAGAGCCCCACGAGAAACTTTTAAGCCATTTGACTCAATGACTATCCTGCAACCGTTAGAATCCAAAATTCCCAATGAGATAAGATTTTTTTTAAATTAGGAACATACCTGACATCTGACAGTGTCCGAATAATTTTGTTATGCGTCCTAATTTTTACTGTTCCAATTTTGGATATTTTACATTGAGAGTTATTCCCCATCAATATAACTCCACCTTCAACTGAACTGTATGTGGAGAACTAGTCTCTGTTGGGACACATGTGATGGGAGCACCCTGAATCTAAGATCTATTCGGAAGTAAGATGAGAGCTTTCTTTCGTTGACACCAACAAGAAATCATCATCTCTGTCCTCGACTACACTAGCATCAACAACTTCGGCTTTTTGCTTATCTTTCTCGTCGTTTTCGGCATCCCTTTTGATTTTATTTTGAATTTTTCAACATTTTGCCTTAATGTGGCTACCTTTTTACAATAGCCACAATATTTGTCACGATTTCTAGATTTGGAACTTGCTTTAGACTTGTTTCAATCTGTCTTTCTAGTTTGTTGTCTGCCTCTTGCAACTACAGCTGATGCTTACCCGTCTGATTTTTTGTTTGGGTCTAACTCGTTGTCGAGTTTATCCTTGCTCAGAAGATTCCCCTTCACATCATCGAACGAGAGATGATCTCTCTCATAAATCAGGATTTCCCTAAAAGTTTTATAAGAAAAAGGAAAAGAGCATAACAACAACATAGCTTGATCCTCATCACTAATCTCTGCTTCGAGATTCTTTAAGTCATTAAGAAGGGTAACAAACTCGCTAATATAAGTTCTGATGGATTCACCTTTGGCCATTCTAAACGTGTAGAACTATTTTAAGACTAACATATTGGCTAGAGATTTCTTCATATATAAAGCTTCTAGTTTCTTCCATAACGCAGACACTATTTCTCCTTCAAAACCTCCTGTAACACATTATTCGTGAGGCATAATTGAATAGTGGATAGAGCCTTTTCATCGAGCTCTTCCCATTCTAACTGATCCATATCTACGGGCTTTTTCCCTGTAATGACCTTTTTCAGACCGTTCTGAACCAGTATTATCATCATCTAAACTTGCCACAAACTGAAATTTTCAATTCTGTTGAACTTCTCAATATCGAACCTTGATGTTGCCATCTCTGAACGGGTTGACTGCGAAAATCAAACTAGCTCTGATACTAGTTTGTAGGGGATAAACTCGATTAAACAACAAACAAAGTGAAAAAAATAATAAAAAAGATCAAACACGCAAATTTTACGTGAAAAAACTTCTCAAAAGAGGATAAAAAATCATGGGTAAAAGGAGATTTCACTATAATAAATGATAGTACAAAAAGATAGAGAGAATTAAAAGAAAAAGTCAGAGTCCCACAAGAGAAAACCCTTCGAAAACAAAGAAAAAATTCTCTCAATCTAAATATTTTGGTTAAAATAAGAGGCATTCTCCCACAATCTCTATAGAGTTGAATTTCATTTTATTATTATTAGAGTCACCAGATCATGATCTGACTGTACCCTCAACAACAATCAGATACTCTAGCCTCAACTTGTTAATAGCTCTATGACATCAAGAAACTCACATAAATTGGAACGTTACTATTTGTTAAATATCTAAAATGTTCAGAAATCTCTTTTAAACTTTCAAGCTACCTTTATTTTGATTAGATGCTAAAAACAATACATATATACATTCACTTTTTAGCTAAGAAATAAAAAAAATTATTTTGATAAAGAAAATAAAAAAAAAATCAAACCAAAATTTGATAACAACAATAAATTTGAAATTGAACCATTACATCATGAACATTCTGCACTTTCTAATAGGTTATAAGTTCTCTAAATGTGTTATAAGTTCTAATCTCTAATAGGTGTTTTTTCTAAGGATGTAAAAGAGCCTATTTATAGGCTAAATTCATAGCTTAAATAATAATAAAATAATCTAGACTAATTAGAGTTTGATGAAACAAATAAATAGAGTTTAATTGGAAGATTATTTCTCAAATTTAACTGAAATAGGAGTCATACTCAACAAATCTACACCTCGACTCATATTTGCACAAAGCCATCTTTGCCAAAGCCCGCCACGGGCCTATCTTGAACTATACAGGGAAATAACTGAGTCAAATCTATTCTTAGAAACTGGAAGACTTCTAGCCTTTGACTTGTATACTACCAAATCAAAACTGACCCGGGTCTGATTTTCATGAACACAGTGCCCTAACTTTTCAAAACCTGCATCTAAAAGAGAACATCTCTTCAACGAAACAGTCATACATATTTCCCTCATATGACCAAGTTGCCTCCGATCCAAACGAGTTGACTTCGACTCTGTAACGGACGAGGGATGTCCAATTTCATCGGTCACTATAGAACTTTCCAGAATATAAAGACTGCCGATCCTTTTACCTTTTAACAAAACAAGAGCTCCACGAGATACCTTAATGCCACTCGACTCGATGTTGATTCTGCATCCTTTCGAGTATAAAATACTCAAGGAGATAAGATTATTTCGTAAATCAAGTACATACCTGACATCTGAGAGTGTCCTGATCGTCCCATTATGCATCCTAATTTTAACAATACCAATACCGATTACCTTACTGGATCAATTGTTTCTTATGTGTACAACTCCACCTTCAACCGAACTGTATGTGGAGAACCATTCTCTATTGGGACACATGTGGAAAAAACATCCTGAATCTAGGATCCACTCAGATGTAAGCTTGGAGTTATTACTCGTTAACATTAACAAGAAATCATCATCGCTTTCATCGACCAAATTAGCACCAGCTACATCTTCCTTGTTACTCTCATCAGTTCTTTTATTTCGTAGTTTATAACAATCTACTTTGACGTGACCTAACTTTTTACAATAGCGACAACTTTTGTCTCGCTTCTTTGATGCTACCAAAATGGAAGCTGGCATATCTTCCTTGCTATCCGAATCAAACTCATTGTCGAGTTTGTCTCTACTCAACAAATGACTCTTCACATCTTTGAATGAGAGTTTGTCTCTGTCGTAAATCACGATCTCCTTAAAAGACTTGTATGAAGGGGATAAAGAGCACAATAATAGCATAACCTGGTTTTCATCATCAATCTGAACCTCAACGTTCTTTAAATCATTTAAAAGAGTATTGACTGATGTAATCTCTAAGAAGCTCACCTTCATTCATGCGAAACGTAAATAGACGTTGCTTCAACACTAAACAGTTAGCCAGAGACTTAGTCGCATAAAGAGTTTCTAACCTTTTCCACAAGGCGGATAAGGTCTTCTCCATCAATACCTCTTGTAATATCGTATTCGTGAGGCACAACTGGATTGCAAACAAGGCCTTTTCATCAAGCTCTTTCCATTCTATTTGATTTAGATTCCCAGGCTTTTTCCCGATAACAACCTTTTTCAGGCCGGTTTGAACTAGAATTGCCATGATTCGAACTTGCCGCGAATTAAAATTTGTGACACCATCGAACTTCCCAATTTTAAATCTTGTTGCTACCATCTTTGAATAGGATGATCTACGAAAATTGAACTAGCTCTGATACCACTTGTTATGAATCAACCCAATTAAGCAACAGACTAGTAAAAAAATAGCAGAAGAAAATTGAGAAATTGAACACACAAATTTAACGTGGAAAAACGTATCCAAAGAGGATTAAAAACCACGGGCAAAAATAATTTTAATATAATAGAAAAAGAACAAAGAGTACAAAAGATAGAGATAAAAACTAAACCCTAAAAACCTGAAAACAAAGAACCCTTAAATCGTAAACACAAAATTCTCTAAAAGTGTTATGAGTTTTAATCTCTAATGGGAGTTTTTTTCTAAGGTTGCAATATAGCCTATTTATAGGCTAAATTCATATGTCAAATAATAAAAAAAAATCTAGACTAATTAGAGTTTGATTGAAACAAATAAACAGAGTTTAATTGGAGATTATTTCTCAAATTTGACTGAAATATTGCATTCATACATATAAGTCTTTCAATTTGATCAATAATTGAACAATTAATTGTATAATTCAATTGATTACGTTTGTAATTAGAGATATGCATATACGAGCAACGTCATTACATTTGTACATAGAATATTCAATTAGATCAATGATAGTATTTATCAATTGTATAATTAATTCGATTAGGTTCATAATTAAAGTCATGTGTTTACGAGTAATGTCATTATATTTGTACATAGATTGATTCAATTGGATCAATGATCGTACTTGCCAATTGTATAATTCCTCCAATTACGTTGATAATAAAAGTCGTGCGTTGATGAGTCCTCATCATATTTGGGGTATATCTTGCTTAGATTTGCTTAGTTTCTTGAGTATTTCTATATAATTTAGGTTCATTTTAGTTGATTTAATTTTTTTATGTTTTCATTGTAAATATTGTGTGGTTATAGTGTTTTTCATACATTTAGTTTCAATAAATTATTTCATGTGGAATTTGCAGGTAAAAAGGTTTAGGAAGAAGATGTCAATACATAAAACCATAAGATTAAATGCACTAAGCCTAAACTTGAACCAAGATGATGAGTGACAGTCCAATGCTCAAATATTCAAAATATTTAATTTGGACACATTCAAAACTTCTAGCCAAAACACTTCTTAATGTTTCAATAATTTCTTGAGCTCTAAGACTCCAATTTGGGTGTATTTTATATCCTCAGAAAGGAAATTTGAAGATCTATTCAAATATTGGAACATAAATGCCAAAATGCATCAGGAATAAATCCAAAAGTAAAGAGACGGTCACAAGTTTTACATTGATGGAAAATTTTTATGCATTTTCATGTTTGGGTCATATTTCGTAACATACTTGTAGTTTGGAGCTGAAATTTCTATAGTGAATATACAAGATGTAGATCTTCAATCAAATGTCTTGAACTTTTCCCATTAGAACTCGTTAACTTGGACAAAAGATTTCATCAAATAATATGTGAAAATGACTGTAAAAGATGACAAAGAAGTAGGCCTAGCAATTTATTACTAGCAAGTCCTTTGCATTTTCATTGTCCTCTTCCCAAACCTCTATAAATAGCCTTTAGTTTCAGAATAGGAGACATCTTAGAGTTGAGATCAAGATCACTTTCTTGTTAGTGTTTATTTTTTTTTCTTTATCCTTGTAAAATTTCAAGTTTCTTATATCTAATGTCTTTTTCATAGAAGTTTCAATTGTTTAATTTGGTTACCTTATTCAAAGTTTTCAATATTGTGATGAAAGAGTCAAACTCTATAGAAAATATTAAGGTAAACTCCATACTCATCATTTGAGCTAAAATTAATTATCAATCACTTGTCAAAATCATACTTGTAAAGTAAGATTTTTTATTTGTTATAGGCAATAGATGATACAATGAATGCTTGGATAAATTAACATTGGTTTGTTATAAACATATAAAATTGACATAATAAATATTTGAAATAATATTTATTAGTTTTGAAGTTATCAAGTGATTATAATACCATATGTTATACTTTTGGACTGAAATTAAACAGTTGAACTTTCATATTGCACCATCCTTTGCTTATGGACGAATTTGCTAAACTCTTAGACTTATTGGACAATCATATTGGACACTTCTTTAATGGACATGCCTTTGCTTATGGATTAATTATGCTTACTTATTGGACGTAAATTACTAGATTATCCGATTGGAGCCTTATTTTGTGTGGATTCTAATTGAGTAATAACATTGAGTACTAAAATTTAATCTTAATATGACACAAAGAGTGAATCCTCTAACCTCAGCATATTTTCTTCCAGATATTTGTTTTTTAATATCTTCCGTTGATTTTTATTTTGATTCCTAGTGTTTCTTGCTCTTACTTTCATTTTCGACACTCATTTCAAAGTTAAGTGTTAAATATTTGTTCTAGCACAATACTACTTTCTTTAGAGTGCTCGCACATGAATACTTCCAAAGTTTGCACATACCTTCTTACTTGGTTGGCTCGCACTTAACTACTTAGATAGAGCTCGCATGTCACGGCTCTCACATACATTACAATACAACTCACACATGCTTTACTACAAAAATACAGTTTCCATACAACTAAATTATAACATCAGTACGCACAAATGTTTCACAAAATTAGTCCGCACATACGCTATAATGCTAGTTCGTATATAATACTTTACATAATCAATACACACATACTTTGTATAGACAGTTCGCACATAGAAAGATACATAATTAATATGCACACACTTTGGATGGGTAGTTCACAAATAGAACTTTACATAATCAGTACGCACAGACTTTGCATAGACAGTTCACACATAGAACTTTACATAATCAGTTCGTGCACACTTTGCATGGATATTTCACACATAAAACTTTAAATAATTAGTACACACACACTTTGCATGGACAATTCACACATAGAACTTTACATAATCAGTACGCACATACTTTGCATAGACAGTTCACACACAGAACTTTACATAATCAATACGCACACACTTTGCATTGATAGTTATGTTGGCTCTAGTGTCACGGGGCTAGATCTTTCGTCTCGCGATCCATGCAGCCTTAGATGATCCATTGTCCAAACTCGCCTAAGTCAGCCTTTACTCAAGTGAGGATTCTTTTAAAAGTCCTCTAAGGCACCAATTTGTATAACAGAAGTAATTTATACCAAAAAAGCTACAAAAAACAATAGAAAGCCACAGAAAAGAATGCACAAAATGTGTTTGAGTAAATGCTCTCAGGAGTCTATTATTCTTAAGAATTCAACCTACAATGGAATGAGTACAAATGTGGGAGGCTCTCTATTTATAGTTGAGCTCCCCCAAAATCGAAGGTCAAGATACATTTACATTGACAGACGAGATTAACTATATCGCTTGATTTTAGGGATTTACAAGATATGCCATATCAAATCTAATCTAATGTTTACAAGATATGATTCCTATCAATCTTCTAAGATTAGTTACCAAAATAGCTTAAGTTGCCATATCTTCGTTATCGGGCCAACTAGGCTTCAATCTGACAGGTTTCTCCAACAGTTCTTTGAATCAGGCCAGTTCCCGCGGGCTAAATGATCCCCATCTTATCGACAGACCTCCACAGGGTGCATCTTGTGCCATGGTCATGGGCTTTGCACTTTGGCTCGTGACATTCTCCCCCACCCATTCTTGTAATGCCCTCTTTGCGACTTCTGAATGGCACTAACTTGATTCACCTCGGAACTCTTTCGTTGCCTTGGCTTCTTCCCGACTTGCCTTGCGATCGTGTTATCCCTTCTTTCAAAACTTTTTCCTTAGCTTCCGTCGCTTCTTAACTTAAACTATTGCACTTGTTGGTACATCTTATTGGCAAGAAGTCTTCGCTCTAACTTGCCCCTATTTTGACTTGTTCCCGTTTAAATCGCCTTGATTCTCACACCTTGGCTTCATATTGCCCACAGTCCCCCGCCCTCCTTACTTATGAACTTTGAAAGGGCCTCTACGACCTTGCCAAGCCAAAAAGTCAGAATTCAAAACACTATCAAAGTGTTCATAATGTACCTTACTCGCAGTATTTACTCATCTCGACTATTTCTGTATCGCTCATTTTCCCTCGAAGCCCGATGCACAACCTATGTTTTCTAAAGGTGTCGGCTCCACAGTCGAATCTGAAGGCTTCATATCAATCTCTTGCGCCACTAACACTTCCGAAAGGGCTTTCGTAGCATTCCATACTATCGAGTCAATATTCCTTCCATACGAAACATCATCGACTAGTTGGATTGACGGCAACACCTTTGTCCGAACCTTCATATCTCAATGCACCGGCACAACAATTTTTTATAACGGACCAGTGACAATATGAATTTGATCGGCCTATGGATGCAGAGATGCTTGAATCCTGTCAAGGAAGTTTAAGGCAAGCACATATTCGTAATCATCTAATTGGATTACCTCAAATTCCTCCTTGCCTTTCCATTCACCAATTTGTAGTTCCACATATTGAACTACTCCCACAGTTGGGGCCTCCTCGAAATTTACCATCTTGATCTTCTTATTCGATTTCCTAATCGAGAGACCAAGTTTCTTTACAGCTTTTTCTGATATGAACAAGTCCAATGCTCCCGTTTCAATAACAGAACTCCTCTTTTAACCTGCAATATTGATGTCTACAAACATCAACCCTTCATTACCATCCCTTTTCGTAGAGATGAACACCATCTAATTGACCCTCCATGTCTTTCTCTCAATAGGATTCGCCTCTTCTGGCTCATCACACCTCTTGATAGTCGAAAAAGAAGATACCTTTGGGTAGTCCCTTTTCATATGCGATCCCTTACAGAAGTAGCATCTCAACTTTCCCCTCTTCTCTTTTGGGCTATTAGGTCTCCACTTCCCGTTTCGTGGTTTTCCATTACCACCGTCGCTACTACTACAGTTGCCATCATCGCTATTTCCCTTTTCAACTTCGTCATTGATGACATCGCGAACTAACTAAAATACGACAAAGGCAAGCACACCTATCGAAAAGTGGTATACCTATGGTGAGTCCGGAATATCGTATCCATGAGGACTAAAAGTACTAGTAACTACTATTGTTCTATTATTTAGCCTAATAATTGAGGAAGTGTTTTAATCCAAAATTTAACTAACTAATTAACTATGAGCACAACAGAGATGAAATTGAGAAAATATTCGAAGAAAACCAATGAGAGAGACAATACCCAAGGAGAAATCCACCTAGATTTCACTTATTATTATGATTCCTAATTAAACGATTTATTCACTTGCCTTGATCCGTAGAAATCCCTATGTTATGTTAATATCTCTTTCGAGACTACTAACAACCGATTCTAGGTTGATTAATTAAATTTTTTTCTAATTAAAACCCCTATTGTCGCATTAACTCGATCTATGGATTCTTTTATTAGATTTGACTCTAATCCGGTAGATTTATGTCGTTCTATTTCTAGGATTGCAATCAACTCCGCTCAATTATGCTAGATCAACTCTTAAGCAGGGACTTTTGCTCCACTGATTAAGCACATCAAACTTGGATTAATATCATGAAAATATTAAAGCAAGGATTAAGAATACATAATTAAGAACAAGAACAAGTATTCATCATGTAATCAAATAATTAAATAATAAGATTCATCATAGGTTTCATCCTCCCTAGGTATTTTAGGGAGTTTAGTTCATAATGAAAAAGGAAAACATCTCAAAATAAGGAAAATAACACAACATAAAGAACCCAAAAACTTCTAAGGAAATTTGATGGAGATATTCAATCTTGAATGAGATCCTGTTCTGAATTGATTCTTATAGCTTCCTTCGAGTAATTTCTTTATTCTCATCTACGTGTCTCTTCATGTCTTCTTTTGGTGTGTTTTTATAGACTTTGGAATGCTCAAAATACCTAAAAATTGTCTTTTTCCACGTGAAAACTAAACAGGGTGCGATAGGGACACGGGCGTGTGATCAACCCGTGTAAGAATGCCCAGGCCGTGTGCAGTACTGATACGATTAAAAATTGACACGGGCTGGAACACGGATGTGTGGCCAGCCCATATGTCTCCCACGAAAGTGCGAGAGGCCCGTGTTTAGGTACCCAGTCCGTGTGCAATGCTGACATGGTTCAAGATTGACACGGGTTGGCACACGGACGTGTGGCCAGCCCGTGTGTGATACTAAAATCAGCTCTTTTTGCTCGATTTTGGCTCGTTTTGCACTCCTTTCGCTTCCCTATGCTCACCTAAGTATAGAAACACAAAATTAAAGGATTAAGAGCATCGAATTTACAAAATTGTATAATAAAACAACCAAAAACATGCTAAGCATGGGATTAAAATATGTTACTTTCATGGTTTATCACTCATGATACCCACCATTACCCCTCCCGTTGGGCTTGGAAGATTCAAACTTGTCTCTCCTTGGAACAAGTTCTACTAAGGACTTCGTGACCATCATGGCATTGGTAAGGTATTTAACTTTTTGGCATTGCAACTCTTGCTTCGCCCATGGTTTCAACCTATCCGTGAAGGATAAAAATGTTTCATTCTCACTCAAATCAGAGATCTGGAGCATGAGTTCACTGAACTCCTGCACATACTCCCTAACCATGCCTCATTGTGTAAGCCGCCGCAACTTTGCTCGAGCTTCATCCTCGGTATACTCGAGGTAAAATTATGCTTCGAACTCCTTTTGAAACTCCTCCCAAGTCTCAATCTTAGTCCCACCACGTCTCATATCAGTGGACCTACGTCGCCACCATAACAAAGCAACGCCAATAAAATACATAGCAACAATATTTACCTTTGTGGCATCATCCTCGATACTCATCACAAGGAAGTATTGCTCCATAGCCCAAAGAAAGTTGTCCACTTCACTTGTGGACCTTTCCCTTTTAAATGCTTTTGATTTGGGCACATCCATTACTTGTTGCTTCGGCTTCGAAACCAACATTTCATTACCTATGGAAACCTTGAAAATCTTGAGCTTCCCCTTAAGCTCATTGATCTCCTCCTTTAGAGCTGTCACCATAGCCTCGAGAGCATCATCCTTCCCAGCCAGCTTATTCTCCAAGGAACCGATAGTATCCCACACAAATTCCCTGAGCTGCTTTTTCATCGTTTGCAACCCATCAATGAATTTATCATCGACATCGTTGATCCTCTCCTTGACGTCCCCCATGGACTCCTCAAGAGCGATGACTCGACCCTCCAAAGCTAGCAACAAGTCCCTCGATCGACTCACTTTTCTGGCCCTTCTTCAGGTTTCCATTGGCTCACTCTTACCAACAACTTCATTTGACATCCCAACAGTGCCTTCGAACCAATAGCTCGAATACCACTTTCACAGGGCTAGATCTTGCGTCTCGTATTCCGTTCATCCAAACTCGCCTATTTCAACCTTTACTCAAGTGAGGATTCCTTTAAAAGTCCTCCAAGGCACCAATTTGTATAGCGGAAGAGATTTATGCCAAAAGAAGCTACAAAGAACAATAGAAAGCCACAAAAAACAATGCACACAAGGTGTTTGGGTACATGCTCTCAAAATTCTATTATCCTTAAGAATTCAACATATAATGGAATGAGTACAAATGAAAGGGAGGCTCTCTATTTATAGTTGAGCTCCCCCAAAATCGACGGTCAAGATACATTTACATCGACAAACAAGATTAACTATATCCCTTGATTTTAGAGATTTATAAGATGTGCCATATCAAATCTAATCTAATCTTTACACGATATGATTCCTATTAATCTTCTAAGATTAGTTATCAAAATAGCCTAAGTTGTCATATCTTCGTTATCGGGCGAATCAGGCTTCAATCTGACAGGCTTCTCCAATAGTTCTTTGAATCGGGCCAGTTCTCGTGGGCTAAATGATCCCCATCTTATCGACAAACCTCCATTGGACGCATCTTATGCCATGGTCACGGGCTTTGCACTTTGGCCCGTGACACTAGTACCTTAAGTGTAGTATTTTCATCTAAGTACATTTGTAATTTTTCAAACAGATTGATTAATAAAATTATTCATGAATTACATTAATACTTTGTATTATTATTCTCAAATGGTTTTTGTACGCAAAGCAAAATGGAAGCAAATGTTGTTAAATGGTTGTTTAATGTTTAACTAATATTAAGCAGTATTACGTGATCGGATTGTAATATAAAAAGACAACTTATATTAGTAGACGAGCCTAATGTTGGATTTAGTGCCCTAAGTGTAGTATTTTTGTAACACCACTTACCTGTATTCAAGCCAGAACAGGGTTTAAGGCATTACCTAACTAATCTTGCTTAAACCTCTCGAATAGGGTAATAAAATTTCGTTCAAACCCATCACTTGCACATACTCGGCCTAAGAAGCCCTAAACATACCTCATAAAGGTTTCAGAACTATTATGGGAACTTTTATGAACTCGAGAAACTTTTCAACAAAACAGGGGCCACACGCCCTTGTTAGTCCAGAGACACGCCCGTGTGCCCCTAAGACATACCCGTGTCTCTCACCCGTGGTCGATTCTGACTAAGGTCCCCTAGCCCGTGTGCCAAACCTTGGTATTCTGCCCTATCGACACGGTCTATGCACATGTCCATGTGCTTCAGTTGTGTGGCTATTTAAATTCCAAGTGCAAGGTGTAGTCTTTACACGGCCTGGGCATACGCCCATGTGCAAGCCGTGCCTCCCACACAGTCTGGACACACGCCCGTGTCTCTACCCATGTGGAACATTAGCAGGCTATTTACCACGCCCTTAGCCACGCTACGTCACACACATACATACTCCCATTCAAAACAATACAACTCCTATCCCAAAGGCACATCTAAGTACTCATTCCAATATAAAAGATAACCCATAGGTGCCTCTAGGCACTCAAAGAATCAAGACGTACATAAAGGCATATACTTCATGAAATTCATCTTTATTAAGCAACAGAATTTGCCAAGTATTTTCCTAACTTATAAGGCCATTTACAAAATGACTTTAATAATTTACATAGCCAACACTTTGACTAACAATTACAACTAAACAAAATACTCGAGTCCTATACATGCCATATTCAAAATAAGTCTAAATTGTTATACCAAAGTGATGTCGATACTGTGATTCTCAAACTCCTACGTCCATGATCCCCGAGTTATCTTTGCAATACTACAAGGAAAAAGGGCAATGAAAGGGGTAAGCATAAAGCTTAGTAAATTTGCATGGAAATAGATAGCAAGAATAAGATCAAAATGTAATTCATCCTTGGCATTGAATAACCATACACAAGTCATAGGCTCCTTGCCATACTTACAGTTTCCCTTATTTAGTACATACTGTGCCATACCTTGTAATCGTTTCTTCGTGACTCATTCACGAGTACCTGTTTTCACTTAATCACGTGACTTTAGTACGATTCTCATTTCTACTTCTATACTCATCTACTTATCCCCTTAATCATTAGAGATAGTCAAGGACGCATATTTATTGTCATTCATGTAGGTATGAAACCAATGCCACACCCCCGAGGTGGTCTTACATGGAGTCACTTCTAAATGTCAATGCCATATCCCGGATATGGTCTTTTATGAATTTTTAATTAAGTCTCGATGTTATATCCCGGATATGGTCTTATATGGCCGAAGTCATGTCTCGGACATGGTCTTATACAGGACCTTATTTATCTCATCTCTAGATGATAGCATTTTCATATTCAATATAGTCCACTAGGACTTCATCATCTCATTCAACATTAACTACTCAATTTAGTAGAGCATCATGCATCAATATAATGCCAAGCATTCTCAATCATGCTAACATAACTGTTGAATCTATCACATACAAACTTACCTCGATTTCAAAATGAGCTAACTCATCGGTTTAGTCCAAGACTTTGTTCTTTCCCTGATCGAGGCAGATTCTCGGTTCTTCTTGCTCTATAATAGCAAATTAACTCATTTTAATCACCACATTAAAATAAAGCATTTCAATAATCACGCTTAGGCAAAATTTACTATTTTGCCTCTAGACTTTGACAAAATGACCATTTTGCCCCTAGGCTCGAAAATTAATTCTAATCACATTTTTACCTTTAACAAGCCTAGGTAGACATTTAATACTCTTACAGCTATCATCAAAACTCAACATTTCACATAATTACTACAAATTTGTAACCTTTTCATCAAGGTCCGATTAGGTGTTTTCAAGACAACACCTTTCACAAAAGTTCATCTAACAACTAAGACTCAATTTCTTCCATAAAAAATGCAGCAAACAACTTAAAATCTCACATGGAAAAACCCTAAACTCTTCACCATTTTACAAAATAGTTCTCTCTTTAAAAAGCTTAAGTTTTAGGGGTCTCAAAAGTACAACTATTTGCAAGAAAAGATCACTAGAACACTTACCTGTGAAGAGAAGAGTGTGCTGAAGTTTTTGAGTTCTAAAACCCCTTGTTTGCTGAAACTTTTAGAGGAGGAAGATGAGTAAAAGATGGATATCATCTTTTCTTTATTTTAATATTAAACTATCAATTTAATCCACCAAACATCACCAACTTTGACCAACTTGGTCAATTCTTGTTCCCTATGGTATTCTATGGCCGGACAAGCCTTTTCAAAGGCTAAATTTCCTTTCAAGGACCTCAATTTAATAATCTATGGCTATTTGGTACCTTTAGCTTATAGGATGAAACTTTTACACTTTATGCTATTTAGTCCTTTTTCATGATTAAACATGAAATCACTAAAATTAAGGTACCAAAATTCTCATGTACATATACCATCATGCTCTAACTCATAAAATGATATGAAAATAAATTTTCTCTAATCTTGGATTAGTGATCCCGAGATCACTGTTCCGACTAGCCCCTAAATCGGGCTGTTACAATTTTTGTCTAAGTACACTTGTAATTTTTTTTAACAGATTGATTAATAAAATTATTCATGAATTGCATTAATATTTTGTATATTTTTCTCATATGGTTTTTTCACGCAAAGAAAAATGGAGGCAAATGTCATTCACTGGTTGTCTAATGTTTAACTAATTAGTACAAGGTATTACATGGTCGTTCGTAATATAGAAAGACAACTTGTATTAGTAGAAAAAATCTAAACATATCCTTAGTCTAATCGGAAATGAGTAAACCAATTGAAAGACTAATATGTCATCTATCAAGTCTAATTAATGAGATGTTTTGTCTTGGGCATCGGAGCGGATGACTCCTAAAAGATAGAAATATAGATGTGACTGACTAGACTGACAGTACATCAAACTGAACCCAAGTAGAATAGATCTTGAATCTGTTTATGGATTTATTCACTTGTGACGTTCATAATGTGGAATACCTAAATCATGAGTGGATGGCGGACTATGCATACGTGAGTCGTACACTTTGATCTAAATAAAAGCGTGAGTTCAAATAGATAAGGAACCAAAAGCTAGTGCGTTGGGTGTGCGACTTCTATAGTATGTAGCATCATTCACAATAGTGGAATTCATAGCCCGAGATAAAGGTAAATGATATCTTTTCATAGGCATTACATGTTTGATGAAAAGTAAACGTAGCCACGAGCCATTTGACTTTGTGATGAATTACTTGATTATTGTTTGATAGTAATAGTTACCATGAGATAAAATAGGATCATATTGGGAGAACAAATTTATTCGAAAGAGATTAAAGATTCCTATTAGGGTGGAGAACAAATTTACCCGAAAGAGATTAAAGATATCCTATAAGGGTAACGGACTTATGACAAGGTCATTGGACAAGCAATGATCTAGTTGCTTTTGTAATGACATGTCATTGGGGAGAGCTCAATCGCGATACTATAGTGGAATGACTTCATCACTAAATAAGTTTATAATTAATAGGAAAAAAGCTAGAACTTTATTATAAATCATTTGAGCCCCAATTGCATATGTCCAATCAGTCCTTCTGCTAGCTTGTTGAAATCAGAAATAAATTGCATGTTAAATTAAATGAACAGAAATGGATAGAAATGGTAAAAGTAAATGAAAAATATATGGA
Organism: Gossypium bickii; assembly: GCA_025503065.1. NCBI lineage: Eukaryota > Viridiplantae > Streptophyta > Magnoliopsida > Malvales > Malvaceae > Gossypium > Gossypium bickii. The sequence goes on from CP106719.1 coordinate 48,440,807, forward strand.
AAAAAATGTGGTTTTCTCCAAAATGAAAATGAAAATAAAAATGACATAGAAATGAACTTATGATTTTCAAATTAAATAAAGTTTAAAAAAAGAAATGAATCCGTTGAATGTAAAAATATTAACTCTATTTCCTCATAGATTCTTTTACAGTAAAGTCATTATGATTTTAATGAAATTAGAATTGAGTTAAAAAAATCATTTAATTTAGAAATTAATTTATTTGAATTAATTTAATATTTTATTTTGGGAAATAGAGAAATAAATATTGGGTTGGATCGAATTATAAAGTATTGGGTTAAAAGTTCAGGAAGTACTTGTAATTGGATCCGATATGGGAAGGCCCATGTAACAGTCCGGTTTAGACCCTAGTCGGAATAGTGATTTCAGGACCACAAATTCGAGTTAGAATAATATTTTAATATTATTTTCCATGCCTATGATATGTGATTTAGTGTGTGTGAAATTTCTGTGATTTAATTTGTCTGTTTGTGTGCTTAATATGAGCAAAGGACTAAATCGCGTAAATCGTAAAAGTGGCTTTCTATTTGATTAACGGCTAAATCGATGTGGTTTTTAAATGTGGAGGATTTATTTGGAAATTTAGCCACTATTTTAGTACGTGGGCGGCAAAGGTCATTCATGACCTTGCATTTATATGTTTTATATGTTTATTTACAAGGTTAATATAGTAAATGAATTAATAAGTAATGTTATAATAAAAATAACATGAAAATAATTCATATGTTCATCCTTGTTAACCGAATATACAAAAGAAAAGAAATAATAAGAACTTTCAAGGTTTCAGCTAGGTTTGATCCAAATGCAAGGTATGTTTTGCTTCGATTTTTGATAACTTCTACGTTTTTGTAATCGTTACTTCATATACTTCAAAAACCGTGCTTCAATTTTGTGAATTGATGATGTTTTTGAAATGAGCCATTGATGAATTCATGAGTTTTATGATGTTTGAGAATGAAATATGAATTATATGTGATAGATTAACAAGTTTTGTCTTTGGACTTTTGATGATTTTAATTATTTTGGACTAAATTGAGAAAATGAAAATTTGAAGGACTAAATTGTGAAAGAAATGAAATGTACGGACTCATATGAGTATGAATGAAATTCGGCTAGGCATGGGTAACATGGAATTTGATGTATTTTGTGATTTTGTGAAGTGGGGACTAAATTGTCCAAATGTGAAATTGTGAGGGCTAATTTGTAAATTGCCCTAAATGAGTGTTTTTGGATTGAATTGAATGCATTGGTGAATAAAAGGGTTAAATTTGGATATGTATAGATCAAGAACCAAAGAAAACAGGCTTAGATAGCAGGAAATCGAAAGTAATTGAGTAGCCGCGTCCGTTTCCGTTAAATCGAACTCGAGGTAAGTCGATATACAAATAAATGAAATTTGAATTGAACTATTTTTGTATAAATGAAATTTTAATTGCTATGAATATCCATTGAGATGGAATGTATGTGAAATCCGAGTTTATGAATAAGTCGACAAGTTGTTAAAGTCCGAGAAGTCCCGCATGAGCCTAGGAATAGATAGGATTGCATATGTCATGACATAGGTGTCCATTATGTGATATCATGTAAGACCACGTCTGGGACATTGGCGTTGATTCGAGATTTCTTGTAAGACCACATTTAGGACGTTGGCATCGATATGAGATTTACGCGAAAAACCATGTTTGGGACATTGGCATCGTATTTGATTCATGTAAGACCCTGTCTGGGACAGTGGCATCGATATTTGAGTACATGTAAGACCTCGTCTGGGACGTTGGCATTATATGACTATTCCGAGCTTTTTGAGTATCCTATTAGATTCTGAACTGTTCAACGGGCAAGTCCGAGATGTGAATGGCAAAGTGAACTGTATAATGATTTAGGTACGTTTGAAAGGTACACTATGTATGTGAATGAAAGTTAAGTATATATATATGAATTTACCAAAATGAATGTGTATATGGATTTGATGAGATAATATGTAATTTATAAGCTTGAATGAGCTATGTGCATAAGTGATGCTTGAATTGAGGAATGTGGTAAGTGATGGCTAAATAAATGAGCCAAAGGATATGTGATGAATTTTGCACGTGAGAAGTATTAATGTTGATGTATCAATGTGACTATTTGTATTATATGCTAAGTTTATTTGTATATGGCTTACTAAGCTTTTGGAAAGCTTACTCTGTGTGCGTGTTTATTTTGTTTTATAGGTCGTCATAGCTACGAAAGGCTCAGGAATCGTCAAGGATTATCACCACACTATCAAACTCAACTTTGGTACTTTTGAATGTGTATATAACTAAATATGGCATGTATAGGCTAGTCATTTTAGATTATGTATGAGATGTGTACATATAGCCATGAGATGTGGCTAGATAAATATTGGTTTTATGCATGAGTGATTATGGTATATGAAGTATATTTTGGAATGGTTTGATGGCAATGAAATAGTCTTATGAATGGTAAACTTAGTGATGGATTGATGCCATAGTGATATAGTGATATTGTGGATGAATCATGCTTGGTTTTACATGTGATTTAGTTGTGCTATTTGGTATATAAGTTGACATGATTAGAAATGAGATTGGATGGGATGATATGTTGATCATTTGACATGTATTTGGTTGCCAATTGTGTGTGGAAATAGGCTTGTATGTGCTTGTAGGTATGATCCAAGTGTGGGTGGCATTTTGGCCTTGCAAATGGCCTATTTTGCTTACACGGCCAAGGGACACGAGCGTGTGACTCTACCGCATGGCTCAAGGGCCACTTCGAAGTGTGCTTGGGTAGGTTACACGGCCGTGGTACACAGGCATGCCTGGTGGCCGTGTGACCAAGTCAGTAGCTAGCTTAATTTCACACGGCCATGGCACACGGGCGTGTCTTGTGGCCGTGTGGATAAGTTAGTATGTATGCCCTGTTTTGACACGGCTTAGACACGTGCGTGTCTGAAGGCCGTGGGAGGCACACGTCCTGCCCACACGAGCGTGTGACCTCTGCAGCTTTGAAAAAGTTTTAAATTTTCAATAATTTCTGTATGTGTTTGGCTTAGTCCCGGCCCTATTCTAAAGCATGTTTGAGGTCTTGTGAACCTACTTAAGGGACACTTTGATGTGATTGACCTAGCTATGGTATGAGATGTCTGTAAAAGTTTTCAATCTATCCGGTAACGCATTTAACTCTATACCGGCGATGGTTACGGGTTAGGGGTGTTACAGTCCAAAACCCCCTCATGTTTAAAGGGAGGGACGACAAACCCTAGTTTGTTTTTCTATTTGAAATAAACTTCTACAATTCAACTAAGTTTTCACCTCTTTTCCCTATAAATAGATGGCACCGATAAGGATAAATATAACATCCTGCCCGGTGAAATGTAGTACTCGAGTATTGTTAATTGAACTAAGGCTTATAGTGTGACCTCCAAGTAAGGAAAGGGTTAGAAATTTATTAAGTAATTAAGGTCTACGAATGTGTCCTTAGGCAAAGCATTGATTAAGGTGAGCTCTGAGGTTTGGTGGACTCTTCAATAGAGTATATGTTGCCCCAGCGGATAGATGAAAATAGTGACTCCTATTGTTAAACCCCTAGTTTCATATTGTTCGTTTGTGCGGTCTCTCATCAATGTTGCTGGATATGGAATTCAAGGTTTGTATTCTCTAATCACCGACTTTTGCTCTTTCTTGCTTTCCTCAACCTTATTATTTTTCTTAATAGCTTCTAACTTTAGTTTCTGTTCAAGCTCTACTAACCCTTCCATGCTTCGAATAGTGATTGCATGAAGTTGATCCCTTGGGTTAGTTTCAGTGTTGCTAGGTAAGCTACTTTCCGAAAATAATTTTGCAAGTTGTCCAATTTGATTTTCAAGCCCTTGAATCGGTGCTTGCCGATTTTTCAAAGCTGCCTCAGTATTTTGAAATTGAGTTTCTGACACCAAAATAAACTTGGCTAATATCTCTTCAAGGTTCGATTTCTTCTCTTGCTGATAAGGTTGCTGAAAACCTAGAGGGGGTTGTGACCTTTGATTTCCATGACCACCCCAAAAGAAATTTGGATGGTTCCTCCAACCTGCATTATAGTTATTGCTATAAGGGTTATTTTGAAGTCTAGAATTGTTATCTATATAGTTGACTTGTTCATTCTCCATGCTAGAATCGAAAGGTAAACATTCTAGATTGATCATCCCCATTCCATTCGCATCGCATTGCATCACCTGGTTCACCTGCGTTGAAAAATTCAAACCATCAATTTTCTTATTCAGTTCTTCTACTTAGCTTAACAACATAGCAACTGCATCTAGATTAAAAACACCGACTGCTTTCACTGCTTTCATCGGTTTTGTTCTCATGACTTTCCACTAATAATTATTCAATGCCATCTCCTCAATAAACTCATAAGCTACCTCGAGTGTTTTCTTATTTAGTGTTCCACTAGCTACTACATCAATTAATTGTCTAGTAGAGGGATTGAAACCATTGTAGAAGGTTTGAACTTGCAACCATAAAGGTAACCCATGATGAGGACACTATCTAAATAAATCCTTAAATCTCTCCCGTGTATCATAAAGAGTTTCAATATCAAACTGAATAAAAAAAGAGATGTCATTTCTCAACCTAGTTGTTTTAGCGGTGGAAAATATTTTAACAAAAAAACTTCAGTCATCTGCGCCCAAGTAGTGATAGAACCTCATGGTAAAGACTTTAACCACTGTTTTGCCTTGCTCCTCAATGAGAATGGGAACAACTGTAAGCGTATGGCATCATCAGAAACGCCATTGATCTTGAAAGTGTCGCAAATCTCCAGAAAGTTAGCCAAATGAGTTTTTGAATCTTCATCTTGCAAGTCATCAAACTGTACATACTGTTGTACCATCTGAATTGTGTTCAGCTTCAGTTCGAAATTGTTTGCAGCAATAGTCGGTCTCACAATACTTGATTGAACCCCAATCAGAGTGGACTTGGCATAATCATACATAGTGCGAGGGGCAAGACGCTCAATGACTTGCTGATTATTTTGATTATCACCCATCTCTACAATAGTTTCATTTTCCTCGTAATCGTCTATTGTACTCTGTTGATTTTTCCTTGCTTCTCTAACCTCTCTAGGATTTCTGCGAGCAGTTCTTTCAATTTCACTATAAAAAATTATTGGTTCCAATGGGTTTCCTCTAGTCATAAACCAAAAGAACCTGTCAAAATCAAACAAACGAAAATATTAAAATGAAATTTTAAAAATAAAATAAAATTAAAAATGGCTAAATTAATAGAAAAAAAGTTTCCTAATATTTCAGTTCCCCGACAACGACGCTAAAAACTTGATATCCACAAAACCAACTAAAAATACGACAAAGGCAAGTGCACCTATCGATAAATAGTATAGCTACGATGAGCAAAGATATCATTCTCACGAGGAATAAAAGTACTAGTAATTACTATCTTTCTATTATTTAATCGAAAAATTGAGGTGATTGAATTAAACTTGATTAACTAAATTAATTAACTAAGAACTCAAAAAAGAACAAATCAGGAAAATAATCGAATAATAACCAAGAAGCAAAACAATACCCATGAAAGAATCCACCTAGACTGTATCTTTCATTATCAATATGAATTAAACAATTTATTCACTTAATATCTTGATTCATAGAAATCCCTAAATTATGCTAATATCTCTCTTCAAGACTAAGAGCAACTGACTCTAGGTTGATTAATTGAAATTTCTTTCTAATTAAAACTCCTATTATTACATTAACTCGATTTATGGATTCCCTTATTAGATTTGACTCTATTCTAGTAGATTTCTGTCGTCTTATTTCTAGGATTGCATACAACTCCACACAATTATGCTAGATCTACTCTTAAACATGATTTATTCCTTCTCTGAATTAAGCACATCAAACATGAATTAATAATCCGTAAATATTAAATCAAAAATTAAGCACACATAAGTAAGAACAAGATTCAAGTATTTATTGTGTAAAATAGGAATCAAAAGAAAAAATTCATCATAGGGTTCATCTCCCCTAGATATTTAGAAAATTAGTTCATAATTGCGAATAAAAACATCTCAAAGTCAGTATAACCATAAGAAATAGAAAAACTCATAATAAACTTCAAAGAAATCAAAAAGAGATCTTCAATCTTGATAGAAATCTGCTTCAGAGTCGACTTTAATGGCATTTTCTGAGTTGTTTTCTTTAATATGCTCTGACAGCTCCATTTCCTCTTCTTATATTTGGTATTTATAGATCTTAAAATGCCCGAAAACCTAAAAATTACTTTTTTCTACGTGTCTGAAGTATGAATCGTGAAATCCACACGATCTGGAACATGACCGTGTGTTATCCCGTGTGGCTTACACGACCGTGTGTCCAGCCTGTGTGGCTCCTCAAATCTTCTCAAATTATTCTATTTTCGCTCCATTTTCATTTGTTTTGCTCTCATATGCTCTCCTAAATATAGAAACATGAATTTAAAGGATTAAGAGCATAAAATTCATCATTTTATATTGATTAATCACCCAAAAGCGCATTAAGAACGGGATTAAAATATATTACTTTTGAAACTTATCGTAGTGGGATCTCTCATGTATGCTATGGTTTGCTCACGCCCAAATTTATCATATGCAGTTAGTAGATACATGACGAATCCCGATAAAAGACATTGGAAAGTAGCTCAATGGATTTTCAGATACTTACAAGTTACTACTGATGTTTGCTTACAGTTTGGAAGAACTAGAGATGGAGTCATTCGGTATGTGGATTCTGATTTTGTTGGAGACCTTGATAAAAGAAATCTATCATAGGGTATTGCGCAATCAGTTGGAAAGTCAGTTTGCAGACTACAGTTACTTTGTGTACTATTGAAGCTGAGTACATGGCGATTACTAAAGCTTGTAAAGAAGCTATTTGATTAAAGTGTTTCTTTGGTGAACTCAGTAAAGACCTTCAGATCAATACAATGTTTTGTGATAGTCAGAGTGTCATCTTCCTTACGAAGGATCAAATGTTTCACAAGAGAATAAAACACATTGATGTTCGGTATCATTTTGTGCATGATATTATTGCTCTTGGTGATATTGTTGTGAACAAAGTTAGTACCCATGATAATCCTGTAGATATGATGACTAAGTCATTTCCTATAATCAAGTTTAAGCATTGCTTGGACTTGGTTGGCGTTCATTGTTGAAGAATACTCCTTTAGGGTTTTTGTGGAAAATGTGAAGAACTTGTTCGTTGAGAATTCGTGACAAGGTAGAGATTGTTAGAGTTTGTGTGGCCCGAATCTCGTCACTTGTTGAAGAAATAAATACAGTGGCAAAATAAGGGGATCTATGAGGGCGAGAGGCTGAGTGCCGCACAAATAGAATCCGTATAGAATTACACTTCTTTTATTTGATATTGATTAGAATAATGTTTTTTCAACCTTTAAATAGATGTAGTCGAAACTCCTCTTGCATCATTCGTTTTTCAACATTAGTGAATTTCTTTTCCTCTGCCTGTGATTTTTTTCCCAAAAGGGATTCCATATAAAATCCGTATGTTCTTGTTTTGCAATCATTCTATTATTATTATCAACGTCTATAATAACAACCATAATAAAAAAAAAATTACGTATAGTTTTGAGTCTCACAGTTGTGAAAATTGGATAAAAAATCGACCTAAAGCTATTTAATGGAGGTCTTTAATAAGTAGCAAGTGAAATAAAAAATGAAGAAAAGAGAAATTAAAAGGAAAATGGCGCAAAGCTGCGCAAGCAAAAAGAAAGAAACAAAATTAAAACAATGGGGGAAAAGAAATTGAATTCAGAATTCAAACTACACGCATATATTTATAACTATATATTAAAACAACATATTACCGTTGAAGTTAGGGAGAAAAAAAGTTATAATTATTCGTCAGTCCCCGTACTTTTTTGAATTGAAGTCCATTGCTTGCTTTCAATTTTAAGAATTGTGTCTCTCTACTTGTTTGATGTAAAAATTAAAGTCCAATTGGTAACTAGCATTATTAATTGATTTTTATAAATTTAAATATAAATTATCAATTGAACTTTAATTTTTAAATCAAACTTTTGAATAATGAAAGGCCCTATATTCAAAATTGAGATAAGTTAATAAAAAAATTACCAATCAATTATAGAAGAGTTGAATTTCTAAAATTAAAAGCAGAAGACTATATTTCAAAGTTTAAACAGCACATGGAACATAATTAAATTGAAAAAAAAAAGAGAGAAAAAGATTTAAAAAAAAAGAAAGCAATAAAAAATTGTATCTTTGTGCTCATGTTTTTTTTCCTAAAATAATATATATTTATTTTAATAAATTCATATGAAGATATAATTTTTATTATAATGTTAAATAGTATATTTAAGGTGGTTAGTTTAAATGTTTACTCACGTATAGGCTTAAGGTTGACATATGATAGCCGATTGAGTCATAATTCAATTGGCATGAGCATTGATGCTAATATAGAGGACGTGAGTTCGAATACACTGAAACGCATTATTCTCCTATTTGTGAGTTTAGGAGGGGTTATAGGCATCGTATCAAAAATAGCAAATTTTAAAAATATAATATAAATTCTTATAAAAATTTAAACAATGTATTTAATGGAGTTAATCTATACGTTTACTTGCAGGTCGATCTACCCCTTAATAGGCCTACAAAATATGAATGATTAGTTACTGAGCTCACTCCAATAAAAACCTTAAGAAATAAAAAAAATATAAAAGTTTAATCTTACCTAAATCTTTAATCTAATATAGTATTAAAAAGTTATAAAAAAATTAAAATATTATCTTAATAAAAAATTGAAAATAATATTTTTACAAATAAATTCCAAAATAGAAGTTTTTATTTTTGACCCAAACAACTGTGCCTTCAAATATTTTTAATTTTTTCGAGCTCAAAGTGAATTAATCTCCAGACTTATCAAAATTAATTAGAGACAGGAGATATGCAAAGTAAACTAGCCAAGCAGCTAACAATGGTTTAGAAAATACATTTGAACGTCTTATGGTTAAAGTTCTGCGTTTGCAGGTTAGATTCAGGGTTTAAATCTTGTCACCGACCAATGTATCAAAAAAGAAAAAGACACATACGTGACATGAGAGATCGAAGTGAATAAAAACTTGAGAAGCAGTTGGGCTGGGAGAACGGATATTTTGTATTTCAAAGGGACTACACCGGAATTTGCATTTTTCATCACTGTCGCGTATATGAGAGGAAATGACAAGGGATATTATCAGAATGGACCAGTTGCCAAGGCTTCCCCTTTAAGGGAAGGTTTGTCCAGTGAAGCTTCAATGGCTTCCTTTAAATCCCTTTCTGTGACGTCTACATTATAAACAAAATACCTGGCCACAATCAAGAAGAAGATGAAGTTGAGGGAACCCATGGCAGCCAAGAAGGCATAATAATAGTCTAGGTGAGAGATGTTGAGATTGTCCAAGATCCACCCTGTATGTCCATTTGTCATAGTGATATCAGAAGCTGTGGTCAAAATAGAACTGCCAAGGAAATGCCCAATCCCTAAGCTGCTAGTGAAATATGAGGTCCCAAGGCTTTTCATTCCATCCGGTGCTTGGTCATAGAAAAACTCTATCTTTGCAACTTCCACGAGCGAATCGGCCACCCCCATCAAAGCAAACTGCGGTAGGAGTATGAATATGGTGAGAGGAACCGTGTCGTCTTTACCCACTATCTGATGCTCTCGTGCAACGCTCAACCTCTTCCTTTCAGCAAAACAAGCGACGACCATTATGATGATCTGCAAAACAAGGCCAATTCCCATTCTTTGAAGCAATGTGATCCCTCTGGGATTCTTAGTGTAACGCCTCACTGTTGGGACGAAGATGCGGTCATATACGGGAATGCTGATCAACATAAAGATGGTAACGAATGCGGTGAGACAAGCCGCCGGGATTTCGAAGTGGGGTCCCATCCTACGATCAAGAGTGGTTCCTTGTTTGATAAACAATGTTCCCACCTGAGCTAAAAGGGTGCTTGGTATGAATGTTGCCGACAAAACGGGGATCATCTTCACCATCTGCTTGGTTTCTTCGACTTGGGTCACTGGACACAACATCCATGGTGAGTTTGACCCGCTCTTTACGGCTGCTTTGTCTAGGAATCTGCCCAGGAATTATAGCTAGTCAATCATAGCCAAGGTTAAAGAAAGATAGGGGACATACGAAGTTGAAATAAATAAAATCAACCTTAATGAAGGGGTGTATTCAATTCTGAATTTCTTAGATTTTATGTACTCTTCCAAGCTAAGCTCATGTAGCTCTTTGGGGTCGCTTGGAACAGGCACATTCCACTTCCTGACAGCAGCCACAAGCACTTGGAAAATCGTGGTTAAAGGGCTACCCAAGGCCAATTTGTGTCTGTAATGCGGGGTTCCCACCAAGAACACCAAAACAGAGACCAAGAGACCCGCTGTTGGTAGGCCATACCCAAGGCTCCACCCCACATTGTCTTGTATGTAGATCAAGAAAGTGTTGGAGAAGAGGGTGCCAAAGAAAATGCTAAACATCCACCAATTGAAAAAGGATAACTTTTGAACCCTTTCCTTCGGCTCGAAGTCATCAAACTGGTCTGCCCCCATAGTGGAAATGTTAGGCTTGGTTCCACCAGTTCCTATTGCGATAATGTATAGTGCACAATAGAATACACCTTTCTGCAAATCTGAGGCTCTTTTGTTGCAGGCTTCGTCTTTGATCCCATGGCCACATGATGGAGGCCTCAAGGCAGGCACAGAAACTGCTAAGGTCAGGAGTGACATTCCCTGTTTATTTCCATCGGTATTAAAATATACTTATTATCTTGATAAATACCCAAATTAAGAGAATTTTGTATATGTTAATTCAAATGAAAATTTATCAAGTACATCATATTAAACGCAAGGCAAACCATTGGAATATCTTGTCCTTGTCTTCGGAGATCATTACGAGGTCATATATTCTTCGTAATTAATGAAGCTGGAATATGCCATGGGAGTCAAAATTATGGATGCTTAAGATTATCTATAGAATTACGGATCTTCCCAGGAAAAATAATATTAAAAGAATGGGAAAAAAAAAATTCCCAGTTGTTCCCCACAAGGAAAACCATGTCTCCGCATCATAGAACAGCTAGCTGTTCCCCACAAGAAAAAAAATACCGGAAATTCAAGTTGCTTAGACTAAAGGCATAATTATGCATGGGACATGGGGGAGAACGAATACCATATGTGAAACGTAACATAATGAAGAAAACTAAGAAACGGCAAGAAACTGAGCATTTTAAGGAAAGTTACAAAGGTTTAAACTTAAAAGTATATTACTGTAAGATAAATGGCTGATGCAATAACAAAAGTCCAGTAGCGACCCAGAAAAGCATCTGCAATGTAAGCCCCTACAACCGGGGTCATCCACACTGTTCCAACCCAGATGTTGACGTTGTTTGAAGCCTTTACTGTTCCTTCGTGGAGTTTCCTCGACAAGTACAGTACTAGGTTTGATGCTATCCCGTAGTACGCCATCCTCTCAAACACTTCATATCCTGCAATATTCCCATTAAACCATAATTTCAATTTCAGACAGGTTTATTGACAACCAAAACTATGAAAGTTTGAAATGAATTGAAATCTTTTGGGTTTTCTCAAAGACTATGATATATATACATATATATATATATATACACTTACCAACAATGAAAGAACAAGCTTTCCATCTCCCAGTGTTTGATCTCAAGACAGGCCTGCCCTTGAGATCCACACTTCCATCTTCAGTGTACTCATCTCTTCCATCTGCTGCCCCTTTTTCTTCTTCTACCTTTGTCATTGTGAAAGCAAGGGGAGGGCTTAAAGCCTTGGGATCTAATAAAAGATCATGTGACATCTACATACATACAACTTTATATAGTAACTCCTCTATAAAAATAATATTATTGTGCAAAAGAAATTATTTTAAAGAATTTATTTAATCATAAATAAATTATATTTATAGAAAAACTAGCATATTTAATTTATTAAAATAATGCAGGTTTCTGTACACGTTTATTTTTCCTTTTTGGTATAATCAAGATAATTTCGAGGTTCATTTCATATTCCATAAAAACTAAGCTTTTTAAGATTTGTAATTGTATTTAAAATTCAAATACGAGTTAGCTTAACACTACTCTCAATACTCTTTGACCGATTGAATCTTAACTCGATTGGCATAGGCATCGGTGTTAATACAAGAGGACGTGGGTTTAAGTGCGTTGAAACGGATTATCATAGGTTGGGGAAGGGCTATGGATAGTTCTAGATATTGTGTCAAAAAGAGCAGATATAATGAGAATCTATAATTAAATTATTCAGGTGAGGAAAATCTCGAACACATGAACGAAACTCGAACAGAAAATGAAGAAATAGGACAAGGCGTGTATCAAGTCACTATCTTTAAGGTTATTTTCGCCCCTACCTATATTCGATGTGTAAAAGAGTTTCAAGCAAATGAACCTCGAGAATACAATGAAACCGATGATTATTTGTATTTTGCACTGACGAGAATAGTTCACTAAACACTAAGCAATGTATAACAAGAAAATCAATTTCTATAAAAAATTTTTGTAGTAACTCTCTATAGAATAATCTAATAATATTAGAAGATAGAGGAAAAATAGAAAGAATTTTTAGAACTTGTTGGTATGATTTCCAAATGAAATCTCATTCCTATTTATAGGAATTTTCATGTCTCTTCATGAAGACTTCTTTCAATAGGTGTCTTTTATGAATAGGTGTCTTTTATGAATAATAATATCTTTAAAAAGACACATAATTATTCATCTAATATTACAACTATTCAAGTAATATTGTTTGAATAATTATAATTCTTTTTCAAAAATCAAGTGATATAACTCTTGACCAATAATCAAAATATTTAACTTTTGATTAATTACACCATTTCATTTATAATTATTGGAACACTATAAATATTTGAAAATATTCCAACAATCTCCCCCCATTTTCAAAATATTTTAGATTTTGATATTCTTGGAAATCAATTTGCATAAATGAAAGTGTCTTACAATTGAATTTTCACTTAGTGAAAACATGTTAAAGTTAATCGAAATTGCATTGTAGACTAAGCTTTGAACCAGCTATCCCATTTGATTAACCGAACACATCTCACACAATGATTTCAACATCGGTCAATACATAGTATCTAGGGACACTATTATGACCATGTGCCTGTGTCCTCTTTTCATAAGTGTTGTCAAAGCCAAGCCCTTGAGCTCTTAGAAACAACCACACTTCCACTCACATAGGTAGATCCCATCATGAGTGTTCTCGTAATTATAATACTCTAACATATTTATGTTATGGATCCATTAAGAGTATATTACTCATCCTTCCCTTATCATTACAAGTACCTAGCGCTTTAATCTTATAATAGATTTATTTATAGTGCTAGCAGTCACATACTAATGATGTACTTTGTATCATTAAACTCAAGACTTAACGTTATACCAAGCGTTGAGTCAAGTTTCCATCATGGGTGCCTCTAACTAATGGGCTTGAGTCTCATCCTTTTTGAGCTCTTGTTGACTACATCTCTAGCAAGACTTTTTGTTAAAAGATCCACCAAATTTTCACTTGACCTCACATAATTAATAGTGATCATATCAAAGATTAATTGTCAAACATAGCTATGTCTTAATCCAATGTGTCTAGATTTTCCATTATATACTTAGCTATATGCCTTTTATAGAGTAGCCTCACTATCACAATGGATAGAAATAAGTGAAATTGGTTTAGGCCATAGAGGTACATCATAAAGAAAATTTCTTAACCATCTTGCTTCTTTAGATGCAGCGGCTAATGCAATAAATCCAACTGTCATGATGGAATCAGTAATACATGTTTGTTTCTTGGAACCCTATGAAATGGCTCCTCCATCAAGAATGAAGATTCATCCACTAGTAGAAGCATGATCTTCCAAACTCGTAATCCAACTAGTATTTGAATACCCTTCTAAAACTTAAGGATATCCATTATAACACAACCCATAGTTAATAGTTTTCTTTAAATACCTAAGTACTCTATTCAAAGCTTGTCAGTTCAAACTACTTGGATTACTTCTGTACCTACTCAATTTCCAAACAGCATATGCAATATCTTGTCTTGTACAAGTCATTATGTACATAAAACAACCAATTAGACTTTCATATTTCAATTGATCAATTTTCCTACTAGCATTAGATACCAATTTTATTTGAGGGTTCATGGGTGTAGATGTTGGTATACAATTGAAAAGATCAAACATTTTATACACCTTTTCAATGTAATGTGATTGTGATAAAGCTATAGTGCTTTCCTCTTGGGTTATTTTAATCCCAAGAATAACATCTGCTATACCCATATCCTTCATAGCAAAGTTTAACAAGAATTTCTTTGTGTTTTCTATTTGTTCCAAATCCATGCCAAATATAAGCATGTCATCTACATATAAGCAAATTATGACACATTTTTCATTTTCAAATTTGCTATATATGCACTTATCATATTCATTTATTTTATAGCCATTAGCTAAAACAATCTTGTCAAACTTTTAGTGCTTATTTAAGTTTACATAGAGATTTAACAAGCTTACATACCTTATGCTTCTGTCTTGGAATAACAAATCTTTCTGGTTGTTCCATGAATACTTCCTCTACCAATTCACCATTTAAAAAATGTAGTTTTAACATTCATTTGGTGAACAACCAAATTATACATTGAGGTAAGTGATATTAAGAGTCTAATCGTAGCAATTATTACTATTGGAGCATAGGTATCAAAGTAATCAACACATTGTTTTTGTGTAAAACCTTTGGCTACCAACTTTGCTTTAAATTTATCAATGGTTCCATCAACCTTCATTTTATTTTTGAAGATCCATTTACAACCTATTGGTTTGGAACTTGGTGGAAGATCAACTAAAATCCAAGTTTGATTTCCCATTATTGAACCCATCTCATCATTTATTGCTTCTTTCCAAAAAGTAGAGTCTTGATATTTCATTACCTCTTCCAATGTAACAGGACCAAATTCTGTATTATAACAATTAGGTATATTTTTGCTTATAATTTCACTTTTTCCTTCTATAAGAAACATAATAAAATTTGATCCAAAATCTTTAACCTTTTAATCCTTTTACTTCTTCTTAATTCTTGACAAGCTTTATCATTATTATCAATTTGTTCCAATGGAATCTTATTTTTATTTGAAGAATGAATTAATTGTTGTGATTATAATTGTCTTGAAATAAAATTAAATTTATTTTCATAAAAAATAGCATATCTTGATTTAATAACAATATTAATTGAAATTGAATCATTTGGTTCAATTACCATGAACCTATATGCCTTGCTATTATGTGCATGTCCTAGAAATATGCATTCAATTCCTCTTTCACCTAACTTTTTACATTTAGGTGTTGAAACTTTGACAATAGCTCTATAGCTCGAAACCTTCAAATAATTAAGGTTTGGTTTCATTTTCTCCATTGTTCATAGGGGTTATTTTAGCTTACTTATTAGGAACTCTATTCAATATATGATAAGTCGTCAGAACAGCTTCTCCCAAAAAACCTTATCCAATACTTGAATATGATAACATTGAATTTACCATTCCAATCAAGACTCTATTTTTCCTTTTAGCTACACTATTTTGTTGTGGTGTGTAAGGGGCTGAAACTTGATGGATAATTCCAGTAGATTCAGAATAACTTGGATTATAGTATTCTCCATCTCTATCTAATCTTAAGGACTTGAGAAATGATTCACACTGAAGTTCAACTTCAATTTTATAAACTTTAAATTTATCAATCATTTTGTCTTTTGAGTGCAATAAATATACATAACAATATCTAGAAAAATCATCAATAAAAGTAGTAAAATATTTCTTTCCACCAAATACAAGAGTATTATGTATCAAATCAAGTAACTCTGTTTTTCTTTAGTAATTTTAGCCAACATCCATGTAGTGTATTTTTCAATATTATTATTAAAAAAAGCAACTTTGTTTTCCTTTTAACCAAAGGCTCAAAAGATATTTCCTCTTTCGTATGTTTTAGACTTCTTTTAAAATCTTTCCAAGATGGAGGAAGTTTTTCTATAATGGAGGATACAACAATCATTTCATCCATTTTCATATCATATTGCTTAATTTAATTCAGCATTTTTTCAATATCACGAAATTGTTCCATAACAGAACAACCACTAATAATTTCATAATTATTGAAATGACTAATAAGAAATTTCTTATTTGTAGCATTTTCGGTCATGTATCTTGTCTCCAATTTGTCCCATAATTCCTTAGCGGTGACCTCATTTTGGTAGGTGTCGAACAAACTATTAGATGAACCATTCAATATGTGGCTTATACATAAGTAATCAACATTGTCCAATTTTTGTCTTTCTCGAGTTACAAAAGCAAATTCATTTTCATTCTCTTCTAGTCTTGGAGTATCCAAAACATAGGCAATCTTCAAAGTTGATAATAAGAAGTGTATCTTTTTCTTCCATCGTTAGAAATTGCCACCATCAAACTGATCAAGTTTGAAAAAGTTGGAAGCCAACTCCCTTAGTGTTCCACTTTCATTTGTTGTAGTAGTCATCATGATAATAGAACCTTAAAATTGTTAGTACGAATCTCTGGTGAGGAAAATCTCAAACACACGAACGAAACTAGATCAAAAATGAAGAAATAAGACAAGGCTCCAAGGCATGTATCAGGCCACTATCTTTAAGGTTTTATTTGCCCCCACCTATTTTTGGTATGCAAAAGAGTTTCAAGAAAATAAACCTCGAGGATATAATGAAGCCAATGACTATTTGTGTTTTGCATTGACGAGAATAGTCCATTAAGCATTGAGCAATGTATAATGAGAAAATCAATTTCTACTGAAGTATTTTCAGTAGTTAATATAACAAAGTTTTTATAAATAGAAAATGGTAAATGTTGATATATAAAATTATTACCTAATAATATATCTCCATGCATTTCATGAAAACATAATATTTTAGGTATCACAAATCTTACATTATTTATGAAGATCGGTATATTTTTTGCCTTAAAAAGGATTAAAGTTTCATTTCCATCTACTCCAACAGCTTTTATTGGATTTCTCATAAGTTCCCATTTTTCTGGTGGAATAGCATTTTGTCTACAGCTACTAGTTGTAGCTCCTGTATCTAATAAAGCATTTAAAGAATATGAATTATATTCTTTAAACTGGAATGTAATTTCAATGTAAGTATAATATTTCCTAGGTTTGAAATGTGAAAATGTAATAATATCCTTTTTTCCAAGTTTCATTTGTTGAATTTTGGTTTTTCTTTGACTTTTGTATCTTTAGATATTTTATCTAATTTGTTAGTATAATGTACCGGTTTTAATTCTATAGGTAAATATTGGTTTTTCCAATATTCTATAGTTTTACCATGAGAATCTTTTTTATCAATTTCCCAAGGTTTCGGTATTACATAATCATATGGATCTGCTTGTTCAGTATCCATTGGTTCAGGAATTTCTATATTTTCATCTTCTTCTGTTGAAGTGTTTTCTTCATCAGAACTATGACTAGTAACATTAATATCTACATCTGAATTATTAGAACTTTTAGAACTATTACTACTTTCGGTAGTATTATAATTTAACATATAGTGATAATTATACTTAGTAAATAAGTCTTTATGTTTTTCATAAAGTTCTTCTATTAATTTTAAATATTCTACTTGCTCATATTTATCTTCTGTTTTAGAAAATTGGTTTTTCCAATGTTCTATTAAAGTCTTATAAGATTCAAAATCATATTTTTCTTGTTTTTTAATTTTTTCTCTTTTTTGTTTTCTTTTTTCTTTTTTATTATAATTAGAAGATTCATCCGAAGACTCATCTTAATCTGATAAAGTTAACATAACATTACTATTACCATAATATAAAGGTCCTAAATCTAAATCCGATTCTATATTATTATTATTAATAACTTGATCTAGTTTATTATTAACATCAGATAGTAATTCTTGTTATTCAAATCTAATTCTGTTACTTCTCCCATATTATCTACTTTTTCTTCTATTTTACTAACTTTAGTATATAGTTTATTAAAATATATAGTTGTCATATCTATTAAGCTATTGATACCTTTACTAAGAGCCGAAACATTATTTTCATTCTTAGAGTCTATATGCATAGTATGATTACAAGTTTTATCTTTTTATAAACAATCCATTTCTTCCATGTTTTTTATCTCTGGTACCTAAAACCTTCTGTGTCTTTAACGACTTCACACAACGCCTACAACGTCCCACTCGGACTCAACGGCAACAAGAAGACAGAACAACAGATATATGGGTTTTGAGATAAACAACAACGAAATAAACAGAATTGCAGATAAAAGATAGAAACTTACAATGATAACTACGATATTAGAACTCAAATGTTGGTGAATGGTCTTTTTGTTGGTTTTGGCATGTACCTAGGTTATAATATGTTAGTTTTGGTCATTTTGTATCATGGTGGCCTTTTGTGGTATGTAAATATGTATATGTGTAATGGAAATGGTCAACTTGTGGGTAGTTTGAAAGTGTTTTGCTTTGGGTTAATTGCTTAATGTTGTCATGGATGGTTTGGTTACATATTTGACTTATGCTTGATGATTGCTTGGAATTAGTTAACACATGATCTGCTTAGTTATGTTAGTATAAATTGGTAGAAGTCAAATCATAATTATGTTTTTTTCCTTATTAGCCTTGGAAGTCTTGTTACCTAAGTTGTAATGTTAGAATGGACATCAAATATGAAATGGTTAAAAGATTTAATATGCTCAAGATTAGTACGTTTGATTAATTCCATTTTGAGTTGTTTTGAATTATTGAAATGTGGTGCCAACGTGGGCACATTGGTTAGACACTTAAGTTGAATGAGTTAACATGTTTTAAGTTTGTTAGAATGAGTTTTTAAGGTTTGTATATGGTTGATTTTGGTTTGGCTTGATACCCAAGAAATGTAAGAATATTTTTCTTGTTTTAGAAGCCATTTCAGGTGCACATGGGCTGTAACACGGTTGTGTTCTACACACGGTTGTGTGCTACACACAGTCATGTGTCTTATTGATTTTAAGTGCAGGTTTTTCCCATATGGCATCAGGCTATTACACGGACTGGCAACACAGCCGGGTGACTTTATTTTGAATACACACACGGTCTGTGACACGGTCATGTTTCTAAGCCACACGGTATGGGCTCTGTCGCATAGCCATGTGACCCCTGTTTCAAAATTTTCTTAACTTTTTGTTTTTAATTAAAATTCATCATTGTTCAGTTTCAAATTGTTTTTAAGCTTTTGTATAGTCAATATTTACCTGAAATTGATTAAATAATGTGATTATGCATGCACGTTTGTGATTATGTAATAATTATTTGTGATTTTGGAATATAAATTATATGTAATTGTGCAGTATTTGTTTGTATCACTCTATTTCTCAGTCCAGCGATCGGACCGGGTGAGGGGTGTTACATTTAATCTGTTAAAAGTTGTTCCTTTTTATGTTTCTTGCCTTAGATTTCTCTGTTAAATGCTTTTGGTTTCATGCTATTTAAGTTTTCTTGCATAAAAATCTTAACTTTTGTATTTTTCTCAAGTTTTACTTTCATGGTTGCCTTGAGTTCCATGTTTATGTGTATTTTCTTTACTTTGAGCATGTTTAGCTAAACCTTTAAGGGGGTTGGTTGATAGAGATGTGGATAAACTAACATTCCTTGGACAAAGGACTAAATCATAACAAATTGGACTAATTTGAATAGAACTAAAAAATTAGGTAGTGACGCCCCTAAGAGAATATTAAGATAAAGTGAGACCGAAAGGTAATCTTTTCGAGCACTCGTTCGTTAGTCCTGAATTAACCGAGAGATCAAAAGATAAACCAAACCTAATTTGTCTAAGTCAATAAAATTGAGATCGGAAGAGAAAATGAAGTCACTTGGTTATTTACGCAATTTAAGTCCCTACCCAAGATTTGGTAAACCACATCGAAGTCAACCAACCCCCATTAGTTATTTGCTAGATAGTCCCTCTAGTTTTACATTCCTTCCAATTTAGTCCTTAGAGTAGAATATTTAATTTTCTTGTAAACTCATCTTTTCATGAATTCCCGTACTACAAAATCATATTAATAGTCGGTTAGACTCTATTATATATGTTATTTATTGCTCAATCGCCTCTTCCTTTGGGTTTGATCCTTGGAATACTTTGATGTTCCATTGTAACACTATAAATATTACAACTGACTTGTACGCTTGCATAAAACTGGGCTTTAAAAATAGTTTCATTAATTCAGTGTTTTAGTGTGCATGCGGGCAACCAGTCAAGTTGTTGGTGCTGTTGCCAGAGAAGAACGTGTAAGATTGAGTAATTATTAGTGTACACTTTTAGGTAGAGATAAGCAGCCAAATTAGGGTTTATAGATACAACATTTCCTCTTTCTTTTTTGATAAATGGTTTGAATTCACTTAATTTATGATCAAT
Source organism: Gossypium bickii (assembly GCA_025503065.1). NCBI lineage: Eukaryota > Viridiplantae > Streptophyta > Magnoliopsida > Malvales > Malvaceae > Gossypium > Gossypium bickii. The sequence goes on from CP106719.1 coordinate 48,461,364, forward strand.
CTAAAGTCATGTTTGATGATTATGGCAAGTGTCTTGAGGGACCATTGATGTATGAGGCAAACGAGAGGTCCACACTTAGTTGGGATGATTACGACCCTTTTGCAGAACAAGGATACGATGCTTGCTATGACTGGTATACTTACTTGTATTTGGTGGCTAGCGACAAACAAGATGAAGAAGCATCTTTAGAAGAACTGGAAGAAGATTGCAGAAAGCCCAACTCAAACGAAGCCTTCGAGGATGGAATGTCTGAGTGCTAGGTGATAAACTGTAAAAGTAACATATTTTAATCCCATATTTAGCATACTTTTGGATGATTTATCCCTTGATTTATGCAAAAAGGTGCTCTTAATCCTTTCTTTTCATGTTTTATACTCAGGAAAGCACCGGAGGACAGAAAGAACGAGAAACGGGCCTAAAAACAAACCAAATTGGGCCAAAGTGGAAATCGACACGGCCTGGACTTAAGCCCACACAGCCGTGCCTCATTGAGCAACTAGAACACGGCTTGATCCCGATTCACACAGCTATGCCTCATTAAATAAATTTGAACACAGCCTAAAGACGATCCATAAGGGCGTGTGCCATGGCAGTGTCCCTGTCGCTGGAAAGAAGAATTTCATTCGAATTTGGATACTTAGGGGCAAAGAAACCTATTTCAAAAGCCTATATAAACCCCCTAAGTATAATCAGAAAGAAGGCGGTTAGCTAGGCCAAGGAGTCGAGCCAAAAAGGTCAAATTTGTGGGAAATCACTCGAAGATAGCCAGTTGATCCATCTCAAGAAGCCGGAGTTATACTCAAGACGGCGGATCTCTCCTTCAACTCCTTCAGGGGGTTTTAGGGATTTCTTATGTTTTGTTTTATCTTTTCTTCTGAGATGTTTTCTTTTATAGTTATGAACTAAACCCTTCAGATACCTGAAGGGGATGAAACCTAAGACGGATCTTGTTATTGTTTTCTGAACTATATGATAAATACTTGATTTGTTCTTAATTATGTGTTCTTAATTCTTGTGTTAATATTTTCAGGATATTGATTCAAATATGATGTGCTTAGGTGGTGGAGCAAAAGTCCCTGCTTAAAAGTAAATCTAGCATAATTAAGCGGAGTTGATCGCACGCCTAGAGATAGGGTGACGAGATTTTGTCAGAATAGGGTGAAACCTAATATGGGAGTCCATATATCCAGTTAATGCAATTCTAGGGTTTTAATTAGAAAGAGATTTCAATTAATCAACCTAGGGTTAGATGTTATTTGCCTCGAGGAAGGGTTTAATATAAATTAGGGAGTCTTACGGATCAAGTCAAGTGAATACATCATCTGGTTCAGTGTTAGATAACAAGTGAAGTCTAGGTGGATTCTTCCTAAGGGTATCGTCTTAATCAACAGAGTTTTTCCAACAGTATTTCCCCAATTCATTCTTTTTATCTTTACGTCTTTAGCTTAGTAGTTAATTAAGATTAGATTAAACAACAAACTTCACTTATTTTAGGCTAGATAATAAAACGAAAGTTAGTATTAGTACTTTTAGTTCCTTTGGGTTCGACATTCCGGTCTTGCCTAAGCTATACTACTGTTCGATAGGTGCACTTACCTTAAGTCGTTGTCAGAGTTAGTTTCTAGGTTCGATCATTCTCTTTTTATAAATTTTAAGACTCGACAACTACGATCAAGTTTTTGGCGCCGTTGCCGGGGAACTAAAATATTAAGAATAACTCTATTTTTATTACTCTAGCCACACTTTTATTTTTATTTTTATTTTTATTTTTCTGTAATTTATTCTTATTTTTATTTTTATTTTAGTTTTAACTTTGCTAAATTTTCTTTCTCTTTTTTCTCAATAGGTACCTTTAGTTTATGACTAGGAGGAACCCGAAAGGACCATTAGTATACGACAGTGATATTGAAGCTATCGCTCACAAGAATCGTAGAGAAATTAGGCGAGCTCTAAATTACACAGAATAAGAGAGAGAAGGCAGATCCAATCCTACTAAAGGGATGGACGAGAATAATCCACAAGATGTGGCAGAAAATAATGCTCCACGTACTATGTATGATTATGCTAAACCTCATTTAACAGGAGCAGAATCAAGCATTGTTAGGCCTGCTATAGCTGCTAATAATTTTGAATTAAAGCCTAACACTATACAAATGATTCAACAATTTGTTCAATTTGATGGTTTACAGGACGAAGACCCAAATACTCATATAGCTAATTTTTTAGAGTTCTGTGATACCTTCAAAATAAATGGCGTTTCGATGATGCCATACGTCTTGATTATTTCCCTTTTCATTAAGGAATAAAGCTAAATAAGGTTAAACTTCGTTACCACGAGGGTCAATCACTACATGGGATCAAATGACCAAAAATTTTTATTAAAATATTTCCCACCGGCCAAAACGGCCAATTACGGAATGATATCTCTTCTTTTGTACAGATGGATTTAGAGACATTATACATGGGAGAGATATAAGGATCTCTTGAGAAGGTGTCCACACCATGGTTTACCTCTGTGGCTCCAAGTCCAAACTTTCTATAACGGTGTAAACCCCTCAACGAGGCAACTAATTGATTCAACCGCTGGTGGAACCCTGAACAATAAAACTCCTAAAGCAGCCTACGAGTTTATAAAAGAGATGTTACTGAATAACTATCAGTGGCAAGTTACAAGGACAAAACCAACAAAATTAGCCGGAGTTTACAACCTCGATACAATGACCATGCTATCAACATAGATGGAGATGATGAATAAAAAGATTGATAGTTTGCGTTCTTCGCAGGTACATCCAGTAATGCAGTGTGACGCAAGTGGAACTGTGGCGAATCCTGAGTACCCACCCTACCAACCGGGCACAGAAAACAAACAGATGAACTATATAGGTAATAATTTCAGATCTAATAATAACCCTTATAGTATTAATTATAATCCAGGTTGGAGGAACCACCCCAATTTTTCATGGGGAGGTCAAGGGAATCAAGGAAATCAAAGACAGCAACCTCCTCAAAATTTCCAAAATTAGCCCTATCCACAGGAAAAGAGGCCGAACCTCGAAGAGATGCTGGCAAAATTCATGGCATCCACAGAAAACCGTCTCCAAAAAACTAAGACAACGCTCGATAATCAACAAACATCAATCAAAGGGATTGAGAGCCAAGTTGGAGAACTTACTAAGTCAGTCGGACAACTTACTAAGATAGTTTCTAAAATTCGATCAGAGATTTCCGAACAACCACAAGGGTGTCTACCGAGCAACATTGAGATTAACCCAAAAGAGCAAATCCAAGCCATCAAGCTCATGATAGTATAGGGTTAGATCCACCAAATCCAATACAAGAAAACGAGGTAGAAGAAGGTAAAGTTAAGGTAACACAAGAAAAGCCAAAATCGGTAATCAAAGAGTACCAACCCCGCATACCTTATCCTGAAGCGATGAAGAGAGATGATACAGAGGAACAGTTGGGTAAGTTTCTTAAACTCTTAAAGAAATTACTTATTAACTTACCACTTCTTGAAGCTCTTTCACAGATGCTAGATTCGAGGAAATTTTTAAAACAACTCTTGACGAACAAGCGTAAGATAGACGAGGATCCACATGTGGAAGTAAACGCAGTATGCTCAGCAATATTAGAGAATAGACTACCACGAAAGCTAAAAGATCCAGGGAGTTTTACAATTCCATGTTTAATTGATAGACTAACTGTTGATAATGCCTTAGCTGATCTAGGGGCAAGTATAAATGTCATGCCTTATAAAATGTTTAAACAACTAGGTCTAGGGAAACCCAAACAAACTAGGATGAGCATTCAATTAGCTGATAAAACTGTGAGAATTCCTAGGGGTATTATCGAAGATGTTCTTGTAAAAATTAATAAATTCGTTTTCCCAGTAGATTTTGTTGTCTTAGACATGGATGAGGATAATCAATTATCCCCCTAATTTTAGGAAGACCCTTTTTAGAAACTGCTAGGACAAAAATTGATGTTGGCACAGGAGAACTCATCCTTCGTGTAGGTGACGAATCAATTAGTTTACAAGCTTTTGACTCGGCCAGGACAACAATTGATGAAGGTGAGAAAGTAAATTCAGTCGATAACCAAGTTGTTCAACTTTCACCACAGGAAACACCACAAGGTTACAAACCTGAGCTGAATCATGGAGCCCATGCCAACAAAGGAGAATTACATAAGGAACGAAGCCTTAGGGTCGACAAACTAGAAGAGTGGGAAAACTCATTTCAAAGAAGAACTGAAACCACACGAAGTAAAACCGAAGGAGCCCCCAGAAGAGCTCACCGGAACATCAAACCACTTCAAAATAGGAGACTAGGTACTGTTAAATAAAGCAGATCCTCGCATCACCACACCAGACCTGAACATGAACAAAGAAATCCCTCTAGAGGTACAAAATATCTTCCCATACGGAAACAGTCGAGGTAAGCAATCCTATACACGGCAATTTTAAGGTAAACGCTTCTCGACTTAAACTTTATCAAGAAAATAGAACTGTAAGCATGAGGAAAGATATTCAAACTTTTAAACCACATTGATTTTTTGCAGATACAAGGAAAGTCTAGCTTAAGACTATAAACGAGCGCTTCTTGGGAGGCAACCCCAGCACTAACCCAATTTACTTTCACATTTGTTTTCATTTTCTATTCTTCTCTTAGTTTTAAACACTTAGTTTTAAAACTAACCAAAAGTGTAGATTTTCAGGCCACACGGCCTTGCACATGGCCGTGGTTGTAACCGTGTGGACCTCAAGAATCTCCGTACTAACATGGCAGGGATGGTACAAGTCAGAGGAAATCAAATTTTAGAGTCACGGACTCCAACCACCCCACCACGGGCACCGACAAAACTAGCACGGCCGTGGACGACACTGACTTATCAAAAACAGGCGTGGCAATCTGTAAAACAAGCGTGGGTGAATCAACACACCTAGACACACGACCGTGCGAAGCGGCCTTGTGAATTGACATGCCCTCGGTCCACGGGCGTGGAGGAGCATCAGACTTCAAAACTCTATTTAAAACCCACCCCCTCCCCATTCTTCTCATCTACTTTCCACCTCTCTTCTTCCTTATTCTCTCAGAACTCTCCCCTCTCCATAACAAAGTCTCCAACCTCTTGAGCTACACATACCCATGTTGAAAAAGCGGAAGATAACAAATGTAGCCTCCTCAAGGGAGACCTCTACACATAAGTTCATGCCGGCAGCTTCATCCAAACAACAAGCCAAGGGTCTTTGAGACCATTTATCTTTTGTTTCACTTTTATCTTATCCTCTATTTTCCTTCTCTTTGACTATCTGATGCTTAATTTAGCTTATTTTATTTTAGTTTCTTAGTGTCAAGTTCAAAAGGATGCTAGGGAATCACACCTTGGGAACCACGACCACCACCACCACAGCCCTCAGGTTCTAAAGGCTACCAGAGAATTACGCCACTTCTGCCACCGCCAGCACCGCCATAGCCTTAGAAGTCATACCCACCTCGCGAACCATCTACCAATAAGGATTCTCAAGCCCCTTTACCTGTTAGCCTTAGTTTAATTACGTTTTTATTTTCTTTCTCTTTATATTTCTTATCTTTATTTATATATTTAGTTTATTTTAAATATGTCTTAATAACTCCAGGCTAATTCTCTATGAGCTCCCTAATTTCTTCATCTAGCACAGAGCTCGATAGCAAAAACCACCCCCATCGACTTCCAACTCCGGGAAACCATCCAAATTCAGGAAGTTTCACTTCTCCCTCTCTCTTAAATTGCTTATATAGCTTTGTACATTGAGGGCAATGTACAACTTAAGTGTGGGGGGTGAATAGTTATTTCGAGAAAATGCCTAACTTTCTGCATTATTCTCAATTTCCTGAATTATACCTTGTCTTGAAGTAATTTTCCTCATATTACTAATTAGGATGAATTTTTTGTTGATTTATGATTTTTATTGATATGTTTTATATTAAGTCATAGTTAATTGTGCATTGATGATTAAATTTGAAGAATACTAGAGAATCAAGCATGATAAGTCTAATTTTCTAGAATTAAATTTTTTTAGGTTGTCTACCTGAATCTGAATGTTATCTTCAAATTTGAAATTTACAAGGTTGATATCAAAACACCCATAATTTTTGTGAGATTTTGAGCCGTATAGAGCATATATTCTTTTTCTTGCTCACTTTATTGATTATGAGTGTGTCAACATTGAACTGTTATTCTAGAACTTGCCTTGATTATACATGTTGAGACCACATCCATGATTTGATATACAGAGATGATAAAGGCACCTAGGAATTTAACCCACTTACTCCACTAAAAAGCCTACCTTCATAATTAACCTCTAGTGAACCCCTTTGATCCTAACAACCCTTTTTATTGACTCACAGCTAATATTAACCCAAACCCCTTTGTATTAGTTATCACCAAACCATTTAACTACCCTTATATCGAGATTTGATTTGATTAGCTACCTACTTATATTATTTCAGTAGATTGAATTTATCCTTTATTATTTGATTTGTTCTTAAAAAATGTATATATATAATTTCGAAGTATATTCATTATTAGTTCTATGATTAGATGAGCTTATATTTGTAAATTTCAAATCTTGAAGAAAAAGCTCGTATTATTAAAATTTTCAATTGATAAAATTATTTAAGATTAGTGCATTTTTCTAGTTAGGTAATCTATCATGTCAAACTTGATTCTAACCTTTTAATTCAGCCTTTATCCATATCTTTAACCCTAGCCCTGTTACAACCCTGTAAAGACCTTTTGATCTGTTTATCATCTCATTTTATAGTGGTGGAGATTTGATTTTCAGGCAAGCCTATGGGATTAACTTTTCAGGTTCGACTTATTCAGTGCTTAATTTTAAACCTTAAACACTTTGAGTGATTTGAGTGAATCTTTTCTGAGGATGTCAATCCTTGTCGGTTTTGAATTAAAGGTAATTATTTAGATAAGGGGAAACACCTACGTTTTCGTGTTACAAATATATGACTTATATTGTTTGAATCTTTAGGACTCTTTGAATTAAATTACCATGTATAAATTATCTATGAATTATGATGAGACATTGTTGATAGGAATAATGAATCATGGAAAGTTCGTTTTAATTGTAAGTTGAGAATTTTGCTTGAGGACAAGCAAAAGCTTAAGTGTGGGGATATGTGATAAACCGTAAAAGTAACATATTTTAATCCCACATTTAGCATACTTTTGGATGATTTATCCCTTGATTTATGTAAAAAGGTGCTCTTAATCCTTTCTTTTCATGTTTTATACTCAGGAAAGCACCGGAGGACAGAAAGAACGAGAAACGGGCCTAAAAACGAACCAAATTGGGCCAAAGTGGAAATCGACACGGCCTGGACTTAAGCCCACACAGCCGTGCCTCATTGAGCAACTAGAACACGGCTTGATTTCGATTCACATGGTCGTGCCTCATTAAAGAAATCCAAACACGGCCTAAAGACGATCCACACGGGCGTGTCCCATGGCCATGTCCCTGTCGCTGGAAAGAAGAATTTCATTCGAATTTGGATACTTAGGGGCAAAGAAACTATTTCAAAAGCCTATATAAACCCCCTAAGTATAACTAGAAAGAGGGCAGTTAGCTAGGCTAATGAGCCAAGCCGAAAAGGTCAGATTTGTGGGAAATCACTCGAAGATAGCCAGTTGATCCATCTCAAGAAGCAGGAGTTATGCTCAAGACGGCGAATCTCTCCTTCAATTCTTTCAGGGGGTTTTAGGGATTTCTTATGTTTTGATTTATCTTTTCTTCTGAGATGTTTTCTTTTATAGTTATGAACTAAACCCTTCAGATACCTGAAAGGGATGAAACCTAAGACGGATCTTGTTATTGTTTTCTGAACTATATGATAAATACTTGATTTGTTCTTAATTATGTGTTCTTAATTCTTGTGTTAATATTTTCAGGATATTGATTCAAGTATAATGTGCTTAGGTGGTGGAGCAAAAGTCCCTGCTTAAGAGTAGATCTAGCATAATTAAGCGGAGTTGATCGCACGCCTAGAGATAGGGTGACGAGATTTTGCCGGAATAGGGTGAAACCTAATGTGGGAGTCCATAGATTGAGTTAATATGATTCTAGGGGTTTTAATTAGAAAGAGATTTCAATTAATCAACCTAGGGTTAGACGTTATTCGCCTCGAGAGAAGGTTTAATATAAATTAGGGAGTCTTACGGATCAAGTCAAGTGAATACATCGTCTGAAGTCTAGGTGGATTCTTCCTAAGGGTATCGTCTTAATCAACTGAGTTTTTCCAAAAGCATTTCCCCAATTCATTCTTTTTGTCTTCGTATCTTTAGCTTAATAGTTAATTAAGATTAGATTAAACAACTAAACTTCACTTATTTTAGGCTAGATAATAAAAAGAAAGTTAATATTAGTACTTTTAGTTCCCTTGGGTTCGACATTCCGTTCTTGCCTAAGCTATACCACTATTTGATAAGTGTACTTGCCTTAAGTCATTGTCAAAGTTAGTTTCTAGGTTTGATCATTCTCTTTTTATAAGTTTTAAGACTCGAAAACCACGATCACTAGGAAAATACAAAAGTTATCAAGAATCAGTTGAATCAGATACTTGAACTCTTGCAGCACCGAATTAGGAGGCAAAACCCTATAGAGGGATATGTTTAACTAGATACCGTTGAAGTGGAGAAGGAAGTCCTCAACACCATTGTAGAACATGAAAGCTTGAGGATTAATTTCCAACTCCAAATAGAAGCTAGAAAATCTAGTGAAGACATGCACATCATTGAGGAAATTTGTGACTATGTTAAGGTAATTGTGAATGAGCTGTCACAGCTCTTGAGAATCGTAGAAGAGATTTCTCATCATGAACCAATCAAAGACAAGCCCTCGCAAAGAGATGTTCAATGAAAGGAAGAGAACTCAACAAAAGTTGAGTTTGTGATTCCATCCTGGAGTATCCTTAAAGAAATGCAAAGGGGCGAAATGGAGTTAGATGAAAAAGGGTTTGAAGGAAAAATAGGGAAACAACCCTAGGCAAAGGGAAATCAACTTCAATAGTTGCTGAAAATGCTCTAATTAACCACTTGATGAACAAATGACGGATTAAGTTTTCCCAAACTTCGTGGAAATTTCATTTTGGTGCAATGACGGAGATTCTAAAACTGGTGGTTTAGACATATCCTTATGAATTTAATTCTCGTTTTTTGAATCATCCATGTTTGGACTCATAACTCACCATAGTGCTCCTAAACTTTGAAAAAAGTCAATACATGAGTGGGAAGATAGTAGAGTCGTGATATCTAACACAAGATATCATAATACCGCCGATAGTTTAGAAAAGGGGGATTTTCAAAACTCTTCTAGGTATCATGATACCTAAAATTAGATGTCACAATACCCAAGTTGGATCATGCCAAAAACGGGTCAAGTTTTAGTAACCTACGTGTTTTTAAAGACTTTTAAAACCCCCTAACCCTCCAACAACCCTAAATCGTCTGACTTAACACTCTATTCACCTATTGCATTACCCTTTCAACTCTTTTTAAAAGGGCTCTCAAAGGCTTCTTTCAAACTCAACTTAGGGTTTGAGCCTTCCTTTATGATTTCCCTCCTCACTTTAACTCTTTGCTACAGATTTATACTTTAGAATAGTCGAGACAAAAGGTGGCATTTCCCTTCAAGAGACAACAACGTTGCATCTCACTACTTTGGGTGTCTCATACTTGCCTATTGCTTTGTAAAAATTCCTATCACACCCTCCTTATTCTACTTTCATAGCATAAATTGTTTTCATTTTATATTCAAGAGGGCTAAACACAATGGAATCTTTCGATACATTGATCAGTCGTGATTTGATGTAGCAGATTAAACTAGTTTTCACATTTAAGGAGCTTGAATACAAGCATTTTCGTTATGTTTTAATTAAGTTTCTTTAGTTCTATTTACATTCAATAAAATGTGCACATTAAGTCTTTTATTAACCTTAAGGGCCAAATGAGGCCTAAAGAGAGCTAACGTACTTCGTGAATGTATAGGAGACCATTAGAGGGCATTTCATATCAATACTGGACGTTATGTCACAACATGGAAGATCCAATGTTGCAATATAGTGAGCAAAATAGAGAAAGTGAGAAATTGCCTTCAATGTCATGACACGGGCTAAGGGTGTCGCGGCATACCCCTGAAGATGGCTACAGATGAACATACTAGTTGCTACGTCATGACACAAGTCCTGGTGTGTTGTGACATCGACTCTGTAACAAGAATAAAACACAAAACAGAGGCGTTCTGGTCTGCACAATCAAATTTTAAGCTCAGGAACGTCAGCTAACCTAGGGTTAAGGACGACGACGCCCCTTTAGCACATGTTAAGGACACTTGAGCTTTAACCTAGTTTTTTTCATTAAATTTAGTCTTGTTTTCTTTCCTTCTCAGGTTTTCATAGTTTTAATTATTTGTTTTCTTCAAAAGATCAGATTCTAAAGGAGACCAACTTTTATAGATTTGCACTATTCATCAATATCAACCAGGATTTCTTGAACTCTCTATTTCAATCCATTACTTATGATTAATTCTTCTATCCTTTCCATGTTGTTTATAGAAGCCATGAGGAACTAATCCTTCAATGAGGGATTAGCTAGTGGAGGCATGATCTCGTAATTATTTTGTAGGGTTACTCAATCAATCAACTGTTTGAAAAAGGAAGAACGTGAAACAAACCATAGGCCTAACAACCCTGAGAAGTCATCAAGGTGGGAATTAACCTAAAATTGGTATTGCCCATTTGTGAACACCTTTACCCCAAGCCAGTCTAAACTGTAAGGTCAAAAGATAAGTAGTTCTTGCTGACTTGTTATGTTAGTGGAAGATTGGAATATCCTACTAAGGTAGTGACTAGTTGGTTGATGAAGAACCCAAGACGATAGTTAATTGGAATTGCTGAAACAAGCTGATCACTCATCCACAGATTTGATTCTCTTTATTTATTTCTATCTCTTGTAGTTTTACTTTCTTTTTATGATATTTTCTTTCATTATTTTACAAACCATAAAAATACTTCTTATTTTACTCTCGTATTATAATTAACTTAAAGTATTAATTAGATCTTTAATTGTTTAGGTTAAGATTGATTTAGTACTCGCCTCTCTTGGGTATGATCTTCGGAGTACTCACCTACTTCGTTGTAAAATCTATATTACAACTCGTCTCGTATACTTGCGGATATCGCCTCATAACTTTTTATTTTATTGCAGTATTTACACTCTGGATGTTAGTATGTCAGGAGGTGGTCAAGCTATTGCCGCTGTTGCCGGGGAGGTAATGTCACTACATTGATTTTAATTTTCACATTTCAAAAGAATAATTAGGAGATTTCTCAGCAATAAATACAATTTTATTTTATTTTAGTATTATTAATCTTTTCTTTCTATGTTTGGTGTATGACTCATAATAGAGGTATACCTATTGTAGCAGCCACAAATCCAAAAGAAAAATCTAAAGTAATCACTGACAGCAGCAGCAGCAAATGCAAGATCCACCACTGCCAACTGCAGCTAACGTACCCTATGAAAATCCATTGTTTGGCGACGTCAATGATAACACCTTAAGAGATCCACTAGCACTATAGTTACCAGCAAATGTGCATATGGCTCCGAAATAGAGAACTTTACAGGACTATGCCCTACCAAGTTTAGATATGGTTTAGGAAAGTATAGCGAGGCCGGCGATTATAGCTAATAATTTCGAGATCAAACCGGCAATGATACAAATGATCCAAAATAATCTGTAGTTTAGGGGCACTATGACAAAGAACCGCAATTAACATTGGAAATGGTTTCTTCAACTCTGTGATACTTTTAACATTCGCCTTCGGTTGTTCCCCTTTTCTCTGATTGATAACGCCTTTTCTTGGTTAGACTCGCAGGCTCTAGGATCCATCACGACTTGGGATAAACTTGCTAGAAAATTCTTATAGAAGTTTTTCCCGATTATTAAAGCAGTCCAATTAAGAAAAAGATTGTTGTCTTTAGACAGATGGAAGGAGAAAGCTTCTATGAGGTGTGGGAACGCTTCAAAATATTTATTCAAAAATGCCCGCAGCACAGATTTCCTAAGTGGATGAGATTGTAAATATTTTATAATGGATTGGATGCAAACACAATATTTGGATTAGATGGAATAGCAACAGGAGCTCTTATGAATAGGATGCTTAGAAATTATTAAATATATGACATTAAACTCCTGTCAATGGCTTACTGAACAATTCACATATGGCTAGAAACTCATTACAGTCAAAGATATTCAAGAGGATGATAAGTATCAACAACTAGTGGATAGACTCAATCGTATTTAATCTTCTTATACAATATCTATGCATAGAGGAGACAAGCCACTCTTCCATTATATCAATAATCCTACTGAGGATATAAATTACATTGGGAATAGGGGTGGAAACCCTTATTTGAGTAAATACAATCCCAGCTGGAGGAACCACCTGAACTTGAGATGGGGAGGTAACAATTCAAATCTAGTTAAAAATACTAATTACCAACCACTTTACTTGCAAAAACCCCAAGACAGAGCCAACCTATGTCACCATACTATATGTGGTCAATGTCTAGAAAGAATTGAAGGAGAGATGCATTCAATGAGAACAGATGTCAAGCAGGTGTAGTCTGAGTGCATCAACTCAACAAGAACATTGACCAAGCTTGATGGTCAAATGAGCCAATTGATGAGCATGATGGGTGACATCAAAAGACAAATTGGCACAGGTATTCCCAGTAACACGGAAGATAATCCACGGAAGGAAGGTAAAGAGCATGTGAAAGCTAAAGCACTCCGATCAGGCAAGGAATTGAGTAGCCCAGAATATGATCTGCGAATTGTGCAAGTATACACATCGAACCAACTAATAAAGTGATAAGTGAGATCGTCTCCACATGGATCAAATTAGGTATAGAAATGATCAAGTTATGATAATGATTAATGTTACCGCAAAACCAAGTTAAGTACACAGTGGTAAATTAAAATAATAAGGATAAGTGCAAAATGCATACTGACTAATATTGGAAAATGTTAAGGCAAAACAATAGTAAAAATGCAATGGAAATTATGAGAATAATGACGTGAATAAAATGAGAGCGAATAAATAAATAACTAAGAATGCTATGGCAAAGATAATACGGCAAAGGATAGAAGGTCTATGATGTTGATTTGGAAGGTTGGGATTACTAAGAATCTACCCTTGGATTACTAAGAATCTACCATTACTTTCAGTAATGCCTCGGCAATATCGTACTCAATCTACTGCTTTCAAGAGAACTAAAATAACATGCTTCTTTCAAGAGCAAGATTTCAATGCTGCTTATAAGCCTTAGTACAGTACCCTACACTGTTTTATCTTCATTATATACAAACGTTGCTTTATGTCTAGAGTCTGCTGCAGGTATTCGGTCAAATACCCACTTGCATCATTCAATTTCAGTCAAACTAATCCAACATTTTCAAAATTGGATGCAGTTCATGTACGCATAGATTTAGGAAATAAAAATAATTGAATGAAACAGTAGATTAAATCAAATGTACACTTCAACCATTAAAGGAAATAAAAGTTTCATCATGTAATCCTAACCCGATGAGATTTAATTCGAAGGTTGGTTATTTAAATTCAAGTTCAAAATAACAACCAACATTGTTTCGATCAATTCAATTCAAAGAAGAATAAATTAAGAAATAATGGAAAAACTTAGGAAGATGGTTGTCGCCAAACTAATCTGCAATCCAGCAACACTGTATCTTATGGTGGCTGAGAATGACTACCTTCAACTTCCTCTTTCCGTCTTCTACTCAGCCGCTAGCCTCTATTGATGCCTCTGGATCTCCACACTTTTAAGGTTTCCTCCTTTGGCATTTTATAAGCATTTCTTCCTAGGATAGCTCCAACAGCCCATGATATCCTCTCTTTTTTTTAGGCAGATTTTTCTAGTACAAGTAAAGTTGGGCTGAGACTAATATGCATTGAGTGTTGACTCGGTCATCTTCTTGAATTGCCACAGCATACAAGATGGCAAACTCTCCAACCTTTTGCCCCAGAAAACCTTCACTCCTTTATTTCTTTCTCCACATCCTGCACCTGCCAAACCATAAACACAACCCTTCCACGCATAGTTAAAAGTATCAAACATGTAAACACAGTCCAAACTCCTAATGCAAATGATAAAAATACAAATAAAATGTCCTAACATCATTAAATGTACCCAAGTACAAGCAATTAGTAAGATCTGAAGGTATGAAATATAACTCTTTTCAAGAGTTATCACACCCCTAAACCTGAGTTATTTCTTATCCTCAAGAAAAATATGCATAAATGCATGTGTGCAGTAGTATTGTCAATGTAAGTACCCATCTTGTACTGTCAATCTATTTCGAGACCAAGATAAACATCAGTTCTCAGCCATCTTCTCTCATTAAAAACCTGTTCGAATTTCAAAGGTTTGATTTAACAAATGTAGTGCAGAAAATTGCTCCCTTAAAACAAGATCCTATGTTTCATGTATATTCTGGCCATAGAAAATATCCCCTACCTTACTCAATTCATTTGTTACCTAAACTCAAGTCACTCTTGTTCTCATCATACTTGTATAAGCCATTTACATTTTAAAAAAATCAAATATAAGTATATTAAGGGATTTAGCATGTCACAAAATTCTTTGACTTGATAATCAAAATGGAGCATACACCGAATTACCTAGTACTCAATCATGTCACAATTTAAACAGAAATCACTCTTGAAGATAAGGCTTTTAACTTAAAAGATGGATGGAGCAAACAACGACCTCCTTAGCTACTTAGCCCGTTACTACAACGGAGTGCCCCTAATTTATTTACTTTCTATTACACACTTTTACTCAAACTCACCTTTCTAATCAACAACACAATGGAGCAAACAAAGTGGTGCTGACCTACTTGGCAATTCTAAGCAGTGGAGTGCCTATTGTCCTTTATTTAATAGTGCAAAAGCAAAATGACTATATTTTTTGCTTCAAAAGTCCCTAAGTTCATTAAAAGATACTCACTACAACCCAAAAACACTGAGTATAGGACATTTCATTTTTAGAAAGTAATTTTCAAGCAACCATTCCTAAGCTAAATTCACCCAATCCATTGTCACATGTTCTAAGTATATTGAAGAATCTCAACTCATCATCGAACACCATAAGTACAGATTGTACTCCTCATAGGCCAACAGTGCGTAATAGTTGCATTACTATGGAAAAACAGACTCAACTGAACTAGAATGACTATACTAAAATGAGCATACATACTAAATATAACATAAAACCTAAATGCACAAAACACCCTCAAACCTAAGAGATGCATTGTCCTCAATGTATGATTAGATATATATGAGAACAACCAAAAGAGAAATATTTACAACAAATTTCATAGCAAAAGAAATGAAAAGCAAGATGCATGAAAGAAAGAGAAAAAAACTTAATTGGCTTAGACTTGCATGTAGATACTTTATTTTGCCTGACGATTGGATTTTTGGGCGCTTTGTACCGCCACTTTCTCTTTTTAGGGGTTATCTCTTCACCTTCCTTGTCAGTTTCCATGAGCTCATAAACCAGAAGATCAATGTCACGGTCCTGTGCAGATACGAGAGCTGGTGGCGAAGGTGGAACAGGGTCTTTCCTTTTGGTGGTGGCAGTATCATCCTTTTCTCCTTTTTCCTCCTTCTCATCATTTAAGGATGTCGTCTTTTCGAGCTATTCCATAGAAGTTTGAGTAGGTGCCTCGACAGCAGGTTGAATGGGTGCTTCAGCAGTAGCTTGAGTAGACTCCTTGGCAGAATCAGCAAATGGGAGTAAGATGGTTGGGAAGAGAGGATATTTTGGCATTGGCTTTTTGAAATTCTTTTGCAAGGATTTCCTCAGAGCCAAATCCCTACTCCTTACATAAGCCCAATATTCAAATTGCTGTTGTTGGGCCTATGCCATCTCCTCAGCCAAGTGAAACTTCTGGATTTCAAAAAAGGTTGTTGAAAGCATTTTTATAAGTTTTGAAAAACGGAGATCAACTTTTAAAAATGAAAGTGGGAGCCGCCACCAATCATTTTTTACTTAGGTGTGACTGGATCACCTTATAAAATGTTTTATTTCAAAACATTGATTTTGGTCCACGAAATACAAGAAAACGAGTTCGGGAGTCGGTTACGGACGAGGAAGGGTTAGCACCCTCGTAACGCCCAAAATTTGGTACCGAATTGATAACCTCATGTCCTAATGTCGAAGATTAGAAAAGATTTTAAAAAAAAACATGATTACTTTAAAACTTGAATAATTTAAGTTAAAATTTGAGATTTCTTTGTTCCAAAGGAATATAAACATCACATCCAGCACGTTAGGACACGATGTTTTAAAACCTTCGTAATCAAAATCATCTCATGATTTACAAAACTTGTTAAAAGGATATTTAGTTATTTAGCCAAACGGAAAATCGAAACCCAGCACGTTAGGGCACTATTTCCCGAATTTCTAAATACAAAATATTGCCTTATTTTAAAAATCTTTAGATAAAATGTAGTAACTTTGTAAGATGCATTTTTATTTTTATTTTTTTTAAAAGCATCATATTAATACATTAGCAAACATAAATATTGAAAGCAATCATGAAATAATAACATTTTATTATAATATAGACAATAAAAGAAATAATAACATAAAATACAACTAATAATATCTAAACTAAAGCAATTGTAAATAAATGAAGAACTATGAACAAATATAATAAATGATAAATAACAAAGTGAAATAAAATAAATATGAACACTTTTCATGTAAATTGAAAATTTTCATGCAATGTCATGTAAAAAAATATGTATATATATGAAGAAAAAACTAATTTATGACTTTAAATAAAAATATATTTATAATAATCTAATACATATAAAACTGCATTTTTTAAATAAATAATATATTATTCAATATAAATAATTTTAGATAAAATAAAATTTTAAAAAAAATAATATAAGATATAATACTATATAAAATACAATATTTAAAAAATATATAATATGATAACTAATATATAAGTTAAAAATAATATGTAATAAATTAAATCAAATAATAAATAATAATTTAAAATATATAAGGATAATATATAAAATCTATACAAGTTTAATAAATTAATATATGAATAATAAGAGTAATATAATATTTTAACATGATAAAATAATTTAAAAGCAGTATTAGAATAAAATAAAATAAAAATAAAGAAAGAAAGAAAGGAGGGTTAAATAGCAAATAAAATAAGTATAAAAGGATTAGATCGAAAATGCGCGTCATGTTGTGGGGGCTAAAATGTCAATTATGCCAAATTTTAAAACGGCATGTTCTGGGTTAAGCCTTTTAAGGAATCCGGGGTTTTAATTGAAGTAAAAACAAACTTTCAGGGCTAATTTAATGAGAAATAAAAATTTAAATTGAATTAAATTAAATTAAAATCAATAAAATTACAGAGGGACTGAAATGGTAAATTTTCCTTTTTTTAAAAAACACGCGGATCCTCCCCGGGTTTTCGAGTCAACACGCGGATCCTTACCCCGAACGACGTCGTTTTATGCTGAAAAAATAAAAAAAAAAGAAATAAAAAAAAAAGGAAAGAACACACAGATTTTACGTGGAAACCCTTTCGGGAAAAAAACCACGGGCAGAGGAGAAGAAAATTCACTATGTCGAATTCGAATCAATTACAAGAGGAATAGACCATGTCTATTTATAGGCTTATAAAGCCATATTCTAATAGGAGTGTAGTAAGATTGAAACTCCTTATTCTAATCAATATCAAATAGATGGAGTTTAATAAGGTTTAAAAAACCTTATTCAAAATAAAATAAAAGAAGTGTAGTCCTATAGGGATTCTTCTTTTATTTTATTTTACCATTGTATTTTATTTAAATAAGAATTTGGGTCACTTAATTCTAACAATCTCCACCTTGACACGAATTCTCAATAAACAAGTTCTTCATCGCGAACTCTTAACGAACAAGTTCTCCACCTCTTCCATAAAACCCCTTAAGGGTTTAATTTCAACAATGAACACCAACCAAGTCTAAGCAATGCTTAAACTTGGTTATAGAAAATGACTTAGTCATCATATCTGCGCAGGATTTTCATGAGTACTAATTTTGCTCACAACAATATCACCACGAGCAATAATATCACGAACAAAATGATACCGAACATCAATGTGTTTTGTTCTCTCATGAAACATTTGATCTTTTGTAAGGAAGATAGCACTCATTTGTCACAAAATCTGTGTGCTAATTTGAAGGTCTTCATTGAGCTCACTAAAGAGTCCCTTCAACCAAATAGCTTCTTTACAAGCCTCGATGTCGCCATGTACTCGGCTTGATGGTAGACAAAGCGATCAGTAGTTTGCAAAGTAGCTTTCCAACTGATTGCACAACCTCCGATTGTAAAGACATAACCAGGTGAGAGATCTTCTTCTATCAAGGTCTCCAAAAAAAATCAGCATCAACATACCCAATGACTCCATCTCTAGTTCTTCCAAACTGTAAGCAAACATCAGTAGTACCTCGCAAGTATCTTAAAATCCACTGAACTGCTTTCCAATGTTCTTTACCGGGATTCGCCATGTATCTGCTAATCGCACCGATCATATGATAAATCTGGACGTGAACAAACCATAGCATACATGAGAGATCCCACTGCACTAGAGTATGGAACATGTGACATGTACTCAATCTCATCATCTGATCGTGGAGACAAAACCGATGAAAGTCCGAAATGGGTGCTAAAGGAGTACTAACGAGCTTAGCACTCTGCATATTGAACTCAAAAGAACTTTCTCAATGTACCCCTTCCGACTTAGGTACAATTTACTTGCTTTTCTATCTCTGAGAATCTCCATACCAAGTATCTTCTTTCTTTGGTCCTAAATCTTTCATCTCAAATTCTTCATTTAGTTGGGATTTGACCTTTCTTATCTCTCCTTTATCTTTTCTTTTGCGCTATCAACATGTCATCAACATAAAGAAGATACACACATAGAACCATCACTGCTTTTTCTTAAAGTAAACACAATTTGTCAAAACTACTTCTTTTAAAATCATGAGAAGTCATAAAGGAATCAAACCTCTTATACCATCGTCTTGGTGATTGTTTTCAAACCGTAAAGAGACTTTTTCAAAGAAGCAAACATAGTCCTCTTTTTCGAGAGGCTGTAAAACCCTCTGGTTGTTGCATGTAAATATCTTCCTCAAGCTCTCCATGCAAAAATGCGGTTTTACATCTAATCGCTCAAGCTCCAAATCTTGCATAGCCACAATACCAAGCAAAGCTCGAATCGAACTATGCTTCACAACCGGGAGAACACATCTGTGAAGTCCACTCTGAATTTGACTATAACCCTTTGCAACAAGCCTTGCTTTATATCTGGATTCTTCAACTCCTGAGTCCCTTCTTTCTTTTTAAACCCCATTTACAATGAACAACCTTTTTACCTTTAGGAAGTTTCACAAGATCCCATGTTCTATTTTTATGGAGTGATTCTATTTCCTCTTGCATAGCAAACATCCACTTTTTCTCGAGTCTTCACATTAACCGCCTCGAGAATAATTAGACGGATCTTGGTTTGCATCTATATCTTCACCACATTTAAAGCATAAGCAACTAGGTCACCCTCAAAGATACTTCTTTGGAGGTTTAATTTCTCTTCTAGTTCTGTTTTTGGCGATAGAGTATTTTGGTGAAGAAGCAACTCTATTCTCAATTTTTGTAATCTTGGCTTGAGGAGTTGACTCTGTATTAATTTGATGCTCCACCGCTTTTGATTTTCTTTATTGGAAGAGTCTTTAAGAGATAAGTTAGGTAGCATAGCGGTTTCATCAAAAACAACATCTCTGCTAATCACAACTTTTCTATTTTCAGACACCATAACTTATACCCTTTTACACCGGTTTTATAGCCAAGAAAAACACATTTAATGGATCTTGGTTCCAATTTTCCATTATTAGCATGAGCATACGCGGACACCCAAAAATCTTTAAATCGAGAATAATTAGCGGGATTACCATACCATACCTCTTGTGAGTCTTTTTCTCAATGGCAATGGATGGAGATCGGTTGATCAAAAAACATGCGATGAAGGCTTTTGCGGCCCAAAACGACTTTGGTAAGTTGGCATTTGACAACATACATCGAACCTTCTCCATGATCGTTCGTTCATTCGTTCGCAACACCGCTTTTGTTGTGGAGTATGACGACTCGTCAAGTGTCTCACGATCCCTTCGACTTGCACGCTTTTTATTAAACTCATCGAAACAAAACTCTAAGCCATTGTGCATGCGGAGGTATTTTATTTGTTTTCCTGTTTGTTTTTCAATCATAGCTTTCGGACTTAAATGCGGAAAACACATCGCTTTTACGCTTCAAGAAGAATGCCCAAACTTTTCTAGAAAAATCATCAATAAAAGTTAGCATATAATTGGCTCCACCTCTCTCAGGCACTCTTGATGGCCCCCACAGATCAGAATGAATATACTCCAATGTTCCCTTCGTGTTATGGATTCCTCTAGTGAATCGAACTCTCTTTTGCTTCCCAAAAACGCAGTGCTCACGAACTTCGGTTGCAAATTCCTTGCCCATCAAGAAGTCCTCTTTTGCTCAATTCGCCATGCCATTCTCACTCATATGCCCTAGGCGCATATGCCAAAGTTTAGTAATATCATCATCGATAAAGAAGAGAGAAGCGACAATTTGCATCACCAATAACATAGAACCCACAAAACATATAACTTGGTAGCCTTTCTCCGCCCTTTTCATCACAATGAGGGAACCTTTGAAATCTTCAAAATCCCACTTTCAGCTATGTATTTGTACCCTTTTGAATCAAGAGTACTCAACGAAATTAAATTTCTCTTCAATTCTGGAACATGCCGTACGTCACTAAGTGTTACGACAACTCCATCAAACATCTTAACTTTAATTGTTCCAACACTGCAATTTTACACGAAAGCATTATTTCCCATCAAAACAACACCTTCGATCTACCGCTTCATAATTTGTAAACCAATCCCGATTGGGACTCATGTGAAAGGTGCAACTGAATCAAGTATCCACTCCTCGCTCTCTTTTTTTGAATTATTGACAGAGGCAACTAGAAGTTCACCATCACCGTAGTCTTCTACAATATCGCCTTCACCGTAATTTTCTCGGTTGTTTTCCTTTGACGATTTACGGCCTCCCTTTTAATTTTGTTCTGTAGCTTGTAGCACTCAGATTTAATGTGCCCTTTCTTCTTGCAGAAGTTACAAGTTTTACCTCTGTTTGAAGACTTTGATCTACCCTTAGATTTACCGCGAGGATTTCGTTCCTGTGTCCTTCCACGATCATCATCAGCATTCCGATCTTGTCTCCCACGAACGATGAGACCCTCTCCTTGAGAGTCGGTTTAACCACAAGATGCTTCATCTTATCATACGAGGTCAAAGAATCATAAACCTCATCAACTGTGAGAGACTCGCGGCTATATAAAATCGTGTCTCTAAAGGTTGAATAAGGCAGGGCAACGAACAAAGCGAGAATCAACCCTAGATCTTCCTTATCATCTTTGAACCTCCATGGCCTCCAAGTTTGAGAGAATTTCTTTAAACATCATTAAGTGTTCGTGCCTGACGCACCTTCCTCCAAACGATGAGCATAAAGACGTTGCTTCATATGCAACTTGCTAGTTAAAGTTTTCGACATACATATTTGTTCTAGCCTCTTCCATAATGCTGCGGCAGTCTTCTCCTTCATCACATCCTGCAAAATTTCATTAGACAAATGCGATGTAATCGTGTTAGTGCCTTTCGATCCTTGCGCTTCTTATCTTCCTCTCACAATGTCGAAGGCATCTTATCTACCCCTAACGAGGGGCTTCCTCTAAATCCATCTGTGCAAGAACCGCTGCATCTTTATCTCGCCAACGCGAATGCGGTGTTGCGATCCAACAAATGAATTTCATACTTCAAAGACGCCATTACCGTGATCGAGATGAAAAACCGGAAGCTCGATACCAATTTGAAAAAATAAAAAAAAGAAATAAAAAAAAAGGAAAGAACACACAGATTTTACGTGAAACCCTTTCGGAAAAAACCACGGGCGAGGAGGAGAGAAAATTCACTATGTCGAATTCGAATCAATTACAAGAGGAATAGACCATGTCTATTTATAGGCTTATAAAGCCATATTCTAATAGGAGTGTAGTAAGATTGAAACTCCTTATTCTAATCAATATCAAATAGATGGAGTTTAATAAGGTTTAAAAAACCTTATTCAAAATAAAATAAAAGAAGTGTAGTTCTATAGGGATTCTTCTTTTATTTTATTTTACCATTGTATTTTATTTAAATAAGAATTTGGGTCACTTAATTCTAACATATGCTTATTGCCTTAAGCAAAAACGACGCCGTTTTCTCGTTACTATATAAGTAAAAAAAAATTAGTTAAAACTTCATTTTAACATTCATTTAAAAAAAACAGAAATTCTCCTCCCTTCCAAATTCTCTCTTGGCCTTCGGCCTAAGGTCCAGGCTCCCATGACGCGTCGTTGCACGTGCTGTCGCACGCGCCACCGATCACGGCTGCTTACAGGTAAAAATTCGCCTTTCTTTTTTTTAAATGTTGTTTTATATGTTAAACATGCAGGGATTTAAAAAATAAAATAAAAAACAAAAAAAAAACGAGAATAGAAATTACCCTTGCGAAACAGATTCTGTATTTCTATTTTTTTTGGAATATTTTCTTCTCTGTTCTCACTATAAATTTCTATGTATGTGTATTATGTATTTTTGCCTATTTTCTCTCCGAATGTATCCCCTTCCTCCCGTTTACAGGTTTTCGTAAGGCTTTTTATAGCCTTCAAAATGAACAAATAAAAGGAAATAAAATACTGCCATATTTGCTGTCGATTTCTTTCCCTTTGCAAGTGGATGAGAAGATCTCGGCGATGGCGGGGTTTGCGCGCGGATTAAGGCGTGATTGGTAGTCGCAAGGAGCTACTGAGTGCTGCGGCGTGAGGGCTGAAGGGCCCCTTTGGGCCGAATAAACTTTGGGCTGATTGGGTCATGGGCTATGCGGGTTTAGTTAATGGGCTAATCGGGCTTATTGCTAGTTTGAGTAATCTGTTTAGGTCTGTAATTGGGTTGCTAGATAGTCTATTGGGCTAATCGGGTTTATTAAATTTGGGCTTTAAGGGTTTGTTTTGTAAAATGGACAGTAATAAACATATTGGACATTTATTATTATTTTTCTATTAAGCCCGGGCAATAATGGGCTGTTACAAAGGTCATCCTCTACTCTAATTGCTTCAAGGAGTGTGCTATTTGTTGTTCAAGGGAGCTATGAAAAACTGGAGGTGTTGTCGTGGGAGTATACGCAGTAGAGCAGGTGATGGCATGGCTATGCTAAGTTGCCCTAGTAGCATCAGTGCCTTGGATCTCTGCAAAGATGGTCCTAGTCGGCCCACCCTTGTTAGGGGTGATATCCTCCTCCGCATTGAGAGGGACTCGGGCGGTTCGACATAGCAGTAATAAGTGAAGGGAAACCCATAACTTCTCAACACACTGGTGTACTTCTTGAAAAATGATCCTCCCAACGTTAATATTTCTCCCTTTTATAATGGAGTGTAGCAAAAGCATTTTTTTTCTTTTGAAACAGTTGTATTGTGTGTAGATGACATAAGTCGGCTTCTCAGGAAATGATACCCATGTTTTTCAACTATAGAGGACACAGATTCATTGTATCATTTATACGATTCATCTTAAACAAGAACCCTTGCTCAAAATAGAAAGGGCATTTCACGATGTTGCTATTGTATCCCGTGGTTGCAGCACTGCTAAAGAACGTCTTTGGCTGAGTAGTTATAGCCCTTGATGTTTCAGCAGTTTTGGAGGTAGTTTTGACATGAGCCATTGGAGAACACTAGAAAAATCTTGAAGAATGTAGTGGAATAAAGATAAGAGAGATTGAAGAAAAATAAGTAATAAAAATGAAAACTTTAAGGGAACTTTAGAGATGTGAGCAGTTGAGAAGAGAAAAATAAGGGAGATAGTGATAACAATTCAACAAAAGTGAAACATGCTATGGAAGTTGTATGACGTGGAGGAAGAAAGAAGAAAATTAAGAAGATTTTAGGGGAAATAAAAAAAATGTGAAGTGCTCTAATCCATAAACAAAAAAAAAAATTAACTACCTTGCCATGGGCTTGCCAAAAATTGATCCAGCTAACAAAAGAATAAATCTCTCCTTTTAGACTTATATGCCCGATCATCCTCACGTTACCCATTTCCCCGTTTGTCACAATGCTACAGGAAACTTCACTTACTATCGCAACTGCTCAGTTCACATTATTTATTCTATCTCTGGAAACAACTATTCAAAAATAAAAACAGAAATGGAAACAATATTAAATAGGTATTAAAAATAAAAATAAAACAATTAAAGAAAAGACAGATAAAAGAAATTGTTAACTCAAACATCCCAGAGATCAATGGAGTGCTTGTCTCGATCCACATGGGCACCCTAGTAGTGCTTTAAGGCTGCCCATTAACTTTAAATGTGACCCCCATTTTCAAATATTTGATATTAATAGCTCCATGAAGATACACTTGAGTACTTCAAAAGGACTTGACCAGCGAGACTTTAATTTACCAAAAAACAATTTGAGCCTAAAGTTAAATAACAACACCTGTTGTCCTGATTCAAATTGTCGCGGTATGATTCTTTTATTGTGACAACGCTTGGTCTTTTCCTTGTACAGCTTAGCATTCTCATATGCTTTTGCTCGGAACTCCTCTATTTCATTCAATTCTAACAATCTTTTATGGCTAACAGCGACTCAATCCATGTTCAGCTTTGTAATTAATAGATCTTCTGATTACGCGCATTTTTACATGACTTTACGTTTCTTACAAATTATTAATTTATACTTCTTTTAGGCTTAAAATATCTTATGAAATAACTAAATTATTATTACAATAAATTGACATGAATGTTTTCCTTGAAAATTTATCATTACTTATCATATAGAATAAATAACTTATTATTTTTTTAATATCCAAATTTTGTATTTCAATAATAAGGATTGAATCTTTAATATGGAAGAAAATTATTTTTCTCGCCCTTATCAACCAGCTTAGCAGGGCACAGCCGCTTTGAACCTCACATGGCCAAAAGAAATCATATGCTAAATACTAATAAATCTGTAGTACCTCATTCATCAATTAATATATTTATGTTTTAGTCATTCAACTTTAAAATTTTACAAATTGGTCATTAAACTATTCAAAAGTTTTAATTTAAGTCACTGAACTATTAAAATCGTTATTGTTCAGTTTTCTTTGTTTGCATTGCTTGTATCGATTGAAAACTCTTCTGCTCCTCTTCCACGGTTCAATTTTTTTTCATGAAATAGTTTTAAACGTCACAAATTTACGAATCAAAATTTAAACAACTTTCTACTTTGATCTAAAAAATTGACCATTAAATTAGCTTGGATTTATATTATGTCATTTTACTTGTCAATAAATATTGATCCATCATACTGATTGTCGAATCCTTTGGAGCTCATTGGCCATTTAAAAAAAAAAAAGCTTAACAGCTTTTCGAATAATTTAATAATTAATTTGTAACTCTTTTTTTTTAAAAATTGAATAATTGAAATATAAATTTACCAGTAATTTAGTGAATTTGATATAGTTCACTCTAAGAAATAATATTTATTCATTCTTTTCTTAATCAAATCTTTAGTTTCATCTTTGTTTTCATTAGCTTTTTAAATCAAGGCTTAAATTGTGTGTAGTTTAAAAAATAAAAAAAATAAAAAAAAACCCTTAAATTATCTGAAGTTATAATGATATGTCATTTATCGTTTATTTTTATGCTACAAATTCATGGAGGTTAGCAATAACAACAAATTTCTAAGAAATATTATAATGCATATTATCAATATTAACTAAATATTTGCCACTTTTACTTTGTTTTCGGTTTCCTCCCTTTTGTCCTTGTGTTTTAGGTGAAAGATTCGATTCTCTCGATAAGCATTTATGTTGTTAGATTTATAAAATTATTTGACATACGCAATTTCTACTTAATAAAATGCCCATTCATTGAATACAGTAAATATCAGATTTGTCCCTATTCAGATCTCGAATTTTTTTAATATTACCAAAGACCCTGCTCCTTTGGTTAGTGCCACGTCCGATCTCTGTCCTATTCATCTGGTTGCTAGCTTGTCTTTTCTTGTTTGAAGAACTCGTGGTTTCAAGTTTGAGAATGCTTGGTTGGCAGAGGAGGGTTTTGCTGATGCGATTGGTTCGACTTGGCCTGAGTACCCTTTTATATAAGTGTTCTCTACGAGTTGGGCTATAATTTCTCTATTGTGGAACATGTAGAAGCCATATACTTCATGTATCAACTTTTAATTTCTTATGTATTTTAACTTAGCCTTTTAACAAATTAAAATATACAAGTCATACATATATAATTCATCATCTACTTAGGATTAAAATAAGCTATAGTATGAATGTCACAAGTGAATCAATTCATAAACAGATCTAAAATAAATTCAACTTGGGTCATGTCTGATGTATTGTCTGTCTAAACAATGACATATTTATCTCTATCTTCTAGAAGTCATTTGTTCTGATACCTAGACAAGACACTTTTCCGATTTAACTTTATTGACGAAATGTCAATCGATTTACTCAATTTCAATTAGACTACGAACTGTACAAATTATCTACTAATATAAGTTGTCTTATCATATTATGATCCAAACATATAATACAACTTAATATTAGTTAAACATTAGATAATCAATGAGCTAATATTTACTTAAATTTTACATTGAATGCAAAAATCATTGAGAACAAATATAAATGATATTAATGTATAACGAAATGTTATTTAAACCAATATGTTTGAAAAATTACTATTACAAAAAGACGAATACACTACACTTAGGGTATGTTTATTTGCCAGTAAAATGTTTTTCAGAAAATGATTTCTAGAAAATGATTTACTTTTCTGGAAAATGATTTACTGAAAATATTTTCTGGTGTTTGGATGAATCTTGTAAAACATTTTTTGTTGTTTGGCAAATTTCCTGAAAATATTTTCCGGAAAAGTTGTTTTTACATATATTAATAAATTTATATACATATTAATAAATTTTTATATTTTAAATTTTTTTTACATATATTGCAATGATTTATTTATAAATAAATAAATCAAATTAAATATATAATAATACTCAATTATTAAGCTACATTATTAACCATCATAAATTGAAAACAACCAAAGTCAAATAAATTATTTGTAATAGTGTTAAAAAAATAAAAAACAAGATTAAATAATTATAAATAAGCTTCCAAACCACAATTAATACTAGAAATTAATAATATTATCCAAATGCATAATTAGTAGTACATCACATAATAACAACAACATTGTTCAAGTGCATAACTAATATTACACCACATAAAAGTATCAATATCTTCAACCTTGAGAAAATTTTTGAAGCCAAATTTTTTATGTTTCTTACTTTTAACTAAAAAAGCTTTGGCATCGGATTCATGACTCGCTAGATAATCAAACACAGAACACAAAAAGTCATCATCAAATCCTTCTTCCTCCATCAACGTCACTTGTTCGTAAAGCTGTGGTGTCTTATCCGCAGTAAATTGTTCCAAAGCATTAGCAATTTTGCCAAGTTGTTCACCCACAAATTTAATTTGTTCATCAACGACACTTTCTTGAACATTTTTTCTTTTACGTTTGGATGTGCCAGATGAAGATACATTTGTTCTTACCTCTTCAGCCTCTTCATTGTCGCAGTCTAGAGGCACTGAATCTTGGTTACCATCATCCAAATCTATGTCAGCAAATGTTCTGGCAAAACTCCCTATTGCCTTATCTTTGCCAACAACCAAAGCCATTTCATCATAATGATCAATGCTTTTATTCAAAAATGGTTCATAGTTCTTGTGTGTCCGTTGGATATTATACACAATTAGAATAACAAGTAAAAAATAATTGAAATATACTTAACATATATATACATGTATTACCATCACTGCTACATCATATGTCGCTCTATCACATGTGATCATTTTCATGTTATCGTCCCATCCAAAACCACTTTCACCTCGAATTTTGCATATAATCTGCCACTGGTTTTTTACAGTCCTCAAAAGATTTTCCACATGCTTCGCATCACATTGGACTTGGAATCTTTCAAAAATAGCTTCGACAACTCGATTAATATAAATTGCTTTGAAAGTATTAGAAGGCTTATTTCCTTTCTGGGCCTCCTCTGCTAGAATTTCAAGAAAAACATGTTCCATCAGTTTTGTCCACCTAAATTGCTTGGAGGTCCCTTCTTTGTGGCCCTTACCCATTCTACATTTAATAATTGTCATTGTCAATCACTTCAACATCCAACAAGCTTAAAACATAATAAATTCAATATATAACAAGCTTAAAACATAACCAATATCTAACAAATTCAAGACATAATAATTTCAAAATCCAACAAACTAAAATTTCAATATCATTATCCAACCAACATTAACAAAAAAAAAATACTAAAACATACATAACATAGTAACAATAACCCTAAGCCCTAAACCTACCTAATATTTCTAGCCATATAATCAGTCCACATAGTTTGTGCAATTTCGTCTCTCTTAGTAGACCATTCTCTTGCTTCTTCTCTTTCTTCTCGTTCCGTAAGAGTTGGTATTATCAAATCAGACTCAGACTCCTCGTATAATCCTTGATTAAGTAAATCATTAGGATCAACTCCCATTATATGATTATGAATGATACAACAAACCAAAACTATATCTACTTGAGTTTGAAAATTCCAAAATGGTTTAGCATCTAATACACAAAACCGTTTCTTCAAAATCCCAAAAACACGTTCAGCAATGATGAATGTCGAAGATTAAAGA
Source organism: Gossypium bickii (assembly GCA_025503065.1). Lineage (NCBI taxonomy): Eukaryota > Viridiplantae > Streptophyta > Magnoliopsida > Malvales > Malvaceae > Gossypium > Gossypium bickii. The sequence continues at coordinate 48,490,391 of CP106719.1, forward strand.
GTTCCTTAACATTTTCAGGCCCCTGAGCATTAAACTCTTTTAAATGATATCAAACACCACGATATGGGGTAATATATCCATTTCGGATGCCATATCCAGCATCAGTAAGATAATATTTACCTACAATTTTACAAAACATAATTAATACTAATAAATTATGAGTTTACTAGAACTATTTGGTATTTAATGATAATTATTACCTTCTGGAATTCTTAATCCTCTTGGGCGTGAAAGTGCATCACTTAAAATACGAGAATCATGTGCACTACCTTCCCAATCAGCTAGAACATAGGAAAATTTCAAATCAAATGTAATGGCAGCCAATACATTTTGTGTCGTCCCCCCTTTACGTCTACGAAATCTTCCTTGAATGCTAAGTGGAACGGATGCACGAACATGAGTTCCATCTAATGCTCCAATACAATCTTTAAAATACGGATAAAACCTTGGATTGTTTCTAGTTTCACTAGGAGTTGACTCATCAGGTGATCTAATAACTAGTCTATACAATTTCAAAATAGCTCTCAATACAACCCTAAAGTAACGGTGAACTGTCTCAGTTGATCTATAATATCTAGATCCAATCACTCGAAACCTTACATTATGACCAATTATATGTAAAAATATCACTACTTGCTCCCTAATATTTACGGATTTAGTTGATTGTAACAAATTATTCCTACTAAGAATATCACACAAATTAAAAAAGGCAATCGGTCTCATCCTTATCATATTAATACAATGTTGGTCACCACTATATAAAATACTATTAATATAATTTTCTCTTTCATAATCTCAATTCACAGGAGGGTGAGAAGTAATTTCTTTCCTAGTTTTTAATTTTTTAATCCAAAGAGCCCCAAAAGCTAAAACTGAAGCCACGACTCCGACAAGTGCATTTTGATCTTGACTACGATCCATCTACACAAAATAATGCCACACAAATATTTGATCACTACAAAAAAGGTGCAAGATTTTTATAAGATCACATATATGAATAAAGCTACCATGACTAAAGTACATACATACATATATGAAAATTGATATCTAATACACTAATAGCTCATGAAAATATCTAATATTCATTTATAATTAATTAAAATACACCCTTTTTATATGGCTTTTTAAATTTATTTAATAATAATTATAGGTAGAATAGTAAAAAAATTACATATAAATTTTAAAATATGTGTTTAATCCTTGGATATATGATTTTTAATTTTAATGGGATTACTAAACCCCATTTCCCAATTGGCATCAATATGCGTATTGTCTAATGTATCTCTAATCTGTATCTCTATTATAATAGATAATCTGTCATTCCCACGAGCCCATTTGGAATTTTTGGAGGGAGTTAGGGAAAAATAATCAGTCTATTTGTATGATTTACCATACCCAAATTTTCATACAGCCCATTATTCTAGCCAATCCAATCTATATGCTACTAGAATGCTTTGCCGACCATGCACTATTTTAATTGTATTAAATAATAATTGTTTATTTAAATAGTTATGAAAAATTCTGATATAAGTTGCTGAATTCGAGTGATTTTGATATTTTCTTTACTAGTTTTTTAAAGTAATTTAAAAAAAAAAAAAAGAAAAAGAGTGTACCAAAAGTTCATTGATGTTCACTTGCAAGATATTCATTCAATTGCAACGGTGTGAAATAATTTATAAAATTTAAAAAAATAGATATAATCAATTTGTTTGGGGAGTTTTGAAATTTTTTATGTTTATGGGATATTGTTTAAAAATAAGAGTAATCTAAGTCATTTATCAAGTTGTGATTTCACTCCTATACTATACTACTATCCCTTTAAAACATTGCCCCTTACGGTTTATGCACACAAAAGTAATTCTTAATTGAATAAATAAAGTGTTATATCTCTCATATTCAGTTACAATCAATATCCATCTCTAATTTCATTAAAATACACCATTAAAAAGTATATTTTCAGCAAAGGTTTTTTATAAGCAAGGAAAAGCCAGAGCCTCAACCTATTTCGATGAAGGATTAGCGTCTATTAGACAGAACAAGCAACCAAAGGAGTATTGTAACGATCTTCTAAAAAAAGGTAGAGATAAACCACACAACAAACAGATACAATGATGGTCAGATGATTCAAATTCCATCGCACAAGCAAGAAAACAAGACAAAAGGAAATCAAAAATAGACACCATTACTAATTCCCTATAGCTTTAATACATAAAAAGTTGAAAAAACAGCAGCAAATAGACACCATTACTAATTCCTTACAACTTTAATACATAAAAAGTTGAAAAAACAGCAGCAAATAGACACCATTACTAATTCCCTACATCTTTAATACATAAAAAATTGAAAAAACAGCAGCAAATAGACACCATTACTAATTCCCTACAGCTTTAATACATAAAAAGTTGAAAAAACAGCAGCAAATAGGTAGAATTTGGACTGAAAATGTGTAGAATGAAGTTGGAACTCTAGAAAACTCAGGATTATGGAAAACCTCTAGATTCCTTTATTAATTTCATAAGTAATAATCAGGAAGTTATGACTGTAAATATACTAAATTGTGGAAAAACAATTTACTGCACCATATCTAATTCATAAGAAGTGTTCTTATGAAGGTTATCCTTCTTCTATCTTTTTTTACTTGCAAACCAACTTTAATTTGTTATTGTTACTCATACATGGGGCAGTAGTTTCTTTTGTTTTCATTTTACTACACTGTTCATTGTCTGTTGCTTTCTCTTGGATTTACTGCACCATATTTAGCCTTAGAAATGGTTTCATTCATGCATTACACCATCTCTAATTATAACTCACGCTCAAAATTCTTCCCTCTTAACTTTTTGAACAAAATCTTAGCAATATATCAAGCAAAAACAACAGATTCAACACTCTTCTTTAATCCATGCATTTTTAATTGTGAATTCTGGAAATCATTAAGGTGTCAAAATACCCTTAATAGAAAACAAGCTGTCAAAACAAACTTCATGTTCAACAAAAACAACTATCTTCTTTAGTAAAAAAAAAAGAAACCCATGAGCAGAGTCATAATGCAGACTCATAAAATGCAGCAATATGGGGGTCTTCCCAAGTTTATACATTGCAGTCATAAAATCCCTAATCAAGCTCTGTTACATACAATACCTCTACCTGATTCAGAAGTCTATGCTAAAGCTATTTTGCCTTTTTTTGGGGGGGGAATATTTGGCTAATAAGCAAAGATAAACAAAGAAAATTTCACAATAATCTGATTCACAGCACATACCCTCGAATCGACAGCAGAAAAATCTAACAAAAATTTGATTCAAAAACAGAAGAATTACCTGAAATAACAACAAAGTTTTGACGAACAGCAACAAGAAGGTGAATCTGAAGAGAGATCAAAAGAAAAAAAAATGGGTTAAAATTTCAATCAATTAAAGAACAAGAAGAAAAAAACAAAAGTAAGAAAAAAAAATGTGGACAAGAAGAAAGGCATAAAATTTCAAGCTTAAAATCTGTTAAAATGTGGACAAGTAAAGAACAAGAAGAAAAAAAAATCTTTTACCTTAAGCTAAGATCCAAAAAAAAGAGCTTTATGCAGGAACCAGAAAATGCCTGCAAAAGAGAGAGAGAGAGATTGCATGAGAAAGAGAGAAAGAGAGGGAGAAAGGAAACAAAATACCAACTTGAGAAAAGAATATATGCGACTGATGAGTAGAAGATGAAGAACAGAAATTGAAATTGAACAGCAGCAAGAGAAGGGGCCTTAACTGGATGAAGGAGAAGCACGGGAAAATGTCTTACAGAAATTGAAACGGTAAGACATTTTCCCCAAAATGTAAGGGATTTTACGCCTGTTTTGGAAAATGTTTTCCAAATGGAAAAGATTTTCAGGCCACCAAACACTGGAAAAGAGGAAAATATTTTCCGGAAAATCAACTACAACCAAACAAACGCACCCTTAGTGGCACTAGATCCTAACAATCTTCTACTTGCTCTAAGGAAGTAAATGAGTCATATTTTGCATTCTCATACCCTTTACATGCTTCTCAAAACTCCTAAACATTAGAGGCTTGGCAAGTGAATTTACAAGGTTATCTTCATATGTAATTTTGACTACATCCGCTATTCCTTCAGCCACCGCCTCTCGGATAATGTGATATTTTTTTATTAATGTGTTTTGTGCTTTTATGATTCAATGTTTCATTAGTATTAGCTATTGTTACTGTAATGATCTAGTTTCCAATGGTGTCAGAAAATGCGATTTCAAAATCTCGTTTTCGTAAATTGAGCCCGTAAACATTAAATAAGGATATCTATGTAGTTAGTATATTGATGAATTGAAATTTGGTTAAGCAAGTTAGTCAAAAATGTGGTTAATTAAAATTTAGGGACTAAATTGTACAAGTTTAATCGCTATAGAATTTTACTTAGAAAAAAACTTAGGGACTTATATAAGAATTATGCAAGGGACTAAAACAGTTAATAAACCAAATTAGAATAATAGTTAGTGGATTTTGATGATGGTATCCATTAAAATATAAACAATTATTAAATCAAGGTTAATTAAAGGTAAAAACATGTTTAATTAAACTAATTAAGGTTAATTAATGATTAAATGAACTATATAAGTTAATGGTCAGTGGAAAAACATCATCATCTTCATTCTTCATGCCGTCCTCCATAGAAGAAAGAAAGAAAAGCATTAAACCCTTGAACATATGATCAATTTTATCAAGTAAGTCCCTAAGTCATTTCCTTTGATTTTTTTTACTTACCTAATGTATCAATTTGTTCAATTTTTGAAATGTTAATAAGTTTCCATTGTTGAGAAATTGATGAATTAGGCTTGAAATTAATACAAATTAAGCTTAGATTATTAAAAAAATGACTAAATTGTAAAGCTTAATAAGCTTAGTAATTAGCTTTGTTACATAAGGGATAAAATTGAATAAAATGAAAACATTTTATGAAACTATGTTAGGAATAGAAAATATAGAGTCCCTAATGAGAAAATGTGAAATTGGACTTTAGTCCGAAGCTATATATCAAAAGTTATACTTGTCCTGGGTCTAGGAACTAAATTAAATAAATTGAAAAATATGCATGATTTGATATTCGATTGTGAATTGGATGGAAATCGATGGTGTTATATGTTTTGTGATTGTACGTAGCTAACGTCGATGCTAAGCCATCGAGAGGGAAAGGAAAAACGAAAGTTGTCGACAAGTGATGCGAGACCTCGGTTTGTACTCTTATGATTTGAGATCGATTTAATTGTTTGTATATACTCATTAATTGCATAAGTGAATATCGAGGTGAGTATATATTGATCGAATGAATTGAATTGTTGTGATTGATATCGGATATCAAGATTATGAATTGAATTTAATTGTATGATGGTATTGAATATCGAAACTATGAATCAGCCTGAGTATGATAAAAATGAGTACGATATGGGATGTTAAATGATATGCAATGTATGAAGTGAATTAGTAAGATATTTTCATTCAAAATAATATCTAAAGAATTATTGAAAAAAAAAATCATGCTTTAGCATTATTTAATAGGTTTTGTTCCCATTACAATATATATATATATGATTTTAATAATATTTGAGATGTTTAATTATTATTATTTGGTTATCTGATAATTTTACTATTATTTGATTTTAATAATATTTAGATAATTATACGTTATTTATTACTGAAATATTACTTCAAGGGCAATGAAGTGTGTTAGGCCTAAAAATAATAAAAGGGGTGAATTAACATTTTAAAATTTTCTACAAACTTTTTTAAATAACTTTAAAAGTTATTTTAATTTAATATGTTGCTATAGGTTGTTTCTCACTTTTTTTTCTTTAAAATGTTTTTTTCTCTCTATTGTTTTTCAAAATTAATAGAATTTTATTATAAATTCTCATTTAATTAGTAAATATATATTTTAAAAGTAATAAAAATATTATTTAATAAATTTAAAAAACAAACACATAAAGTCATTATTTTTTGAGATAATTAATTATGTCAAAATCAATATTGTTAGTTAATTAAAAATGTATAAAATAAATTTAAAGAATAAGCTTTGGTAAAAAAATCTTATTATTTCTATGTAACATATTGAATTTATGCTAACCGTAATTTTTTTAAGTATAAAAGAGGGAATAAAATAAAATTAAAATTTAACTACTCCTTTATCGTAAGCATCAGCTTATAGCAATGACTCATCTAAATACACCACTCTTATGCTAAGTTCGCGTGATTCACACATTTGTTTTTTTCCCGAAAAATATGTCAAATGCTCACTATCCAGCCTTCAATCATGTCCAACCTATCCTTTATCAGTATGTCCGAAAGGTAATAACGCTGATGAGGCCTACTATCAATAATGCATCAAGCGCGAGATGCCAAGAGTTTTTGCAAGGCACAAGTCGAGACACAGATACCCCAAAGTTTAGATCAATTTTCATCATAAACCCTCCAATCCAATTAGCATTCTCATTGCACAAAAGGCCTCCAGTTGAAGCCATCTTAAAACCCAACTTTACAGCTCCATCCGTATTAAGAATGCGTAACTTAGGAGGAGGTTTGCTCCATTTAACCCATTGGGGCCCTCGAACTATCCGTGGCTTAGCCAGACTCATAACTTTGCTGATATCATTAGTTAATTTTCTAGCATAATCCAAAATTTGCACCACAAGAGTGGATTGTACTTGGAACACAAATTTGTTTTTGCACTTCCATGGGTTTCATGTACAATTGTCGAAGTCACCAAAAATAAAACCTATACAAATGAATAAAATTTTGCAATTAATGATGAGTAAGGTCAAATCTACAAAGATGGATAGTAATTTTATCCCTTAACTAAAACAAATGAAGTAAATAGAATAAAAGAGTTTTGTTTTTAAAGAAAAAACTAAGAATTGAAAAGAAAAAAAAAAACTAAAGTGAAAGTAGCAAAGAAAACAATAATTAAAACTGGAAAATCAATAAGATGAAACTCTAATCAAAGCAAAATTTTCAATTAATTCAAGGGTTTGATCATTTATTTAAAGATGATTTTCAATGCTAATAAATTGATTATAATTGTCGACGATCAACTAACAACCTAATTTCTTCTTACTTTTTCGATAATGAAGACAATTGCCATGAATTACTTCCCTTATTGACTAACAAGGCTATAACAATCTCTTAGGGTTTAAATGATCAATACCATTAAGAATGAAAGAGACTAGATTTTAGCTAACAAACACATAATCAGAGTTTATTTAAGTTAGATCGTCTGCCCACACTACATAAATAAGTATGCAATCATCACAAATATTAGAACTAACCAATCAATTAAGTTTCTAATTGACCAAGCAATCATTCTAAGATATTAAATACCGACCGAATATTTAACAAACTTAAACAATTGTAATTAAACTAGAAGACATTAAAATACTAAAGAGAAAAGTAAACATTAAGAGCAATTTAATCTCACAAACTTTATAGAACCAAACTTCGAAAATTACTTTGATTAGAAAAGAAATTTAGAAACCCATAAAGAAAATAAAACACAAAATAAAATAAAAAACTAAGAGAGGCTATGTCTCCCTCTCCCCCAAGCCTTAACCTAATAATGTATATTTATAGGGCAAATATATTGTAGAAAATACAAAAGTGTTATTAATTAAATAAAGCAAAATTTTTCTAGATTTCTTAGTAATTGTTTGCGTCAAACTTCCAAACCGTTTTTTGGCACCTTCCAAGCACTTTTTGGACTCAAGTCATGAAATAAATTTGGTTGGATTTTTCAATTAACTTTGAATTAATATATTATGGGTCCAAAAAGGAGACTTATAACTCAAGTTAAGGCTAGAATGCTGAACTTGTGCTTATGTTAAAAGTCCGACCTGCAAAAACTTATCACAGACAAACTTTAAGCTTACTTTTCTCAAATTATTCCTTCAATCAAATATAATAAAATATAAGTATAAATAATATAATTCAAAAAGAAAAATATCACAAATAATTGAAAATTTATGCACTTATCACTCTACAAAGAAGTAATAAAAAGATTCGCCCATGGTAAATTAAAAGTGTATCATATGAGTATCCCTGCTAAAAGATTAGAAGAAAAAAAATATGGTTGCCTTTGTATCACACGAAGAGCTAACCATAATTCTTCAATAGCCAAGTATTCCCAAAAGATGTGTCCAATAGGTTCCGGAATAAAATCATAGACTACGCCGGATGCATTATCAGTTATAGACTTTCTCATGCATGCCTGAATCATATTCAAGCGATTAAAGTAAGCCAACCAGATGAAGTACCTAATCCGTTTAGGCAAATTTAGGTGTCATATCCATTCTACTCGCATCTCTGCAACTGGTGGTTCCTCAAGACCATTAGCATATTATGGGCCGATCCCATCGAATCTTTGCCACTGCTCTCCAGGCCCCAGCAGCAAGTATCTGGAGTGTGTTGGCACTACATCAATTTCCAAACTAACGCTACTGGACAAGTCATTAAAGATCGAGTCTAAATTCCATTGTCCTTCCTCGCATGTAGTTTGCAACCAAATCATTTCTAACCACAGCAATTTGCATTACACTAGGCTTTCAAGCCCAATTCTCACACACACAACGGAGTTTAACGGTAAAGTGACCACTTCGTAACAAAACGATAACGTAAGTGACTAAAAATGTAACATTTCAAACATAAGTGACTAAAATGTGATATAAGACAAACAAAAGTGACTATTTTTATAGTTTACCCTATATTTTATTGTAATAATTAAAAACAAGGGTTAATGCTATGGTCTACACGCTTGTATGTGCTCTAAACTGCAATTCCTAATCACCTTCCCAAGAAATTACATGGCTATTGCTAGTCTAGTCTCCATGGAATCACTGACTTGGTTAAAACTGCAATTCCTAATCACCTTTCCAAGTCAATTTCATGGCTATTGCTAGTCTAGTCCTCATGGAATTATTGAAAGATCAAATGATAGTAATGCAGGAGCAGAACTGGAAATTTTGACGCATGCAATGTAAATGCCTATAAGAACGCAGTTTCATTTGAAATTTTACAAACTAAACCTACACTTGAAAGCATGTCATCAACCTTTCCAAATCCCTGTCTTGTTCTTCTCCTTAGCGTTGCTTTGCTTTCTTTACTTCCATTGAAGACCACGTCTTCAACACGAACACAAGCAGAAGCACTCCTCCAATGGAAGAGCAGCTTGTCTTTTTCGCCACCTTCTCTCGATTCTTGGTCCCTCTCCAATCTCAACGAACTTTGCAACTGGACTTCCATTACCTGCGATGGTGCCACTGGAGCAGTCTCCCAAATTGACCTCTCCTATGGAAACCTATCTGGTTCCATTGCTCGCTTCAACTTCACTCCATTTGCCAATCTCACTCTCTTTAACCTCAACAGCAACAACATTGATGGGTCGATACCAGTCGCTATTGGTACTCTGTCGAAGCTTGTTGTCTTGGATTTGAGCAACAATTTTTTTCAAGGAAAGATGCCGGGGGAGATAGGGAATCTGACTGAGCTTCAATACCTGAGTCTATTCAACAACAGCCTCAATGGTACCATTCCTCCTCAAGTTAGCAATCTCCAAAAGTTAAGGTACCTTGACCTTGGATTCAACTACTTTGTTGATCCTGATTCATTCGATTTCTCGGCCACACCTTTATTGATACACCTTGGCCTAGCTTACAATGAATTTGAATTGGAATTCCCTCGATTTATACTCAACTGCCACAACCTTACTTTCCTGGACTTGTCAGGGAATAGGTTGAGTGGTTCAATACCAGAATCATTGTACACCAATCTGAGCCATCTTAAGTATCTCAATCTCTCTGGTAATTCGTTTGAAGGACCATTATCCTCCAACATTTCTAAGCTTTCCAAGCTCATAGTTCTTCATCTAGGAACTAATCGGTTCAATGGTTCAATTCCTGATAGTGTAGGAACCATGTCTGAACTTGAAACTATTGAATTGCATGAAAATTTGTTGGAAGGGAAAATTCCATCTTCCTTAGGCAAACTAAAAAAGCTCAAGAGACTTGATCTTCACTCAAATGGCTTAAATTCTACAATCCCACCCGAGCTTGGTTCATGTATTAACCTCACCTTTGTGGCCCTTGCTTTGAATAATCTAAACGGAGAGTTGCCACTTTCCTTGTCTCAACTAACCAAAATAACTGAGTTGGGATTGTCCGATAATTTTTTTTCAGGTGAGATTTCACCATCTCTGATTTCCAATTGGACCAATTTGATCTCTTTACAACTTCAAAGCAATTTCTTCACAAGGAAAATTCCACCAGAAATAGGCTTATTGATTAAGCTGAGGATCCTCTTTCTCTTTGATAATAAACTCTCAGGCTCAATCCCTTCAGAGATTGGAAATTTGAATTCATTGAACACTTTAGACCTTTCAAGTAATCAACTTTCAGGTCCAATTCCTCCAACTATATGGAGTCTTTCAAACTTGGAGGCCTTACAACTTTCCTACAATAATCTCAGCGGTACAATTCCACTAGAGGTTGGCAATATGAAATCCCTTAAGCTTCTTGATATCAACACAAACATCTTCCATGGTGAATTGCCCGACACAATCTCTAACCTCACTAACCTGAATGTATTCTCGGTGTTTACCAATAGGTTTTCGGGTAAGATTCCTCGAAATTTTGGTATGAACAGCCCTCATTTGGCCTCTGTAAGTTTTTCCAACAACAGCTTCTCTGGAGAATTGCCTCCTGAATTGTGCAGTGGTTTGGCTCTTGAAAATTTCACTGTAAATGGAAACAACTTCACCGGGTCATTGCCTGCTTGCTTGAAAAATTGCAAACAGCTAAAGAGAGTCCGGTTTGATGGGAATCAATTTACAGGTAACATCACCAATGCATTTGGAGTTCATCCTGTTCTTGACTTCATGTTTCTTAGTGGCAACAAATTCATTGGTGAAATCTCGCCACAGTGGGGACAATGCCGAAATCTCACCAATCTACAAATGGAGAGAAACAAAATTTCTGGTGGAATACCTGCTGAGCTTGGGAAGTTGGCTCAGTTGCGTGTTTTAAACCTGGGAGCCAATGAGCTGACTGGAGATATTCCTTTGGAATTGGGGGGTTTGAGCTTGTTGTTCAATCTCAATTTGAGCCAGAATCATCTTAGAGGTCGCATCCCTCAGACTGTGGGCAATTTAGTGATGCTAGAGTACCTTGATCTATCTAGGAACAAATTTACAGGACGAATATCAGAGAAACTCGAGAGTTGCAAAAAACTATTGAGCTTGAACTTGAGTCAAAACAAGTTATCTGGTGAAATTCCACGCGAGCTAGGTAGCTTATCAGTTTTGCAGTACTCATTGGATCTCAGTAGCAATTCACTCTCTGGCTCAATCCCTCGAGACTTAGGGAAGCTTGTATCACTGGAGATTCTAAACGTTTCACATAACGATCTCTCAGGAAGAATCCCATCTTCATTTTTCTCCATGATCAGTCTTAGTTCATTCGATTTCTCCTACAATGAGTTAACAGGCCCGATTCCAAGTAGTGGAGTATTCCGTAATGCTACTTGGAATGCTTTTGTTGGAAATTTAGGCTTATGTGGAGATGTTGAAGGATTAACTCCTTGTAATTCAAGTGCTACAAAGAGAAAGTCCAATAGCAAGAAGGTTTTTAATGCAATTATTTTTCCTATCTGTGGTATATTAATTCTAGCAGCAATTGTTGTTGGAGTGTTTCTATATCACAAACAAAGAAAGATTCTTGATGAGCAGAGTAAAAAGTCCAAAATTTTTGAGTCCACCATTTGGGGAAGAGATGGAAAATTCACATTTGGTGACATTGAAAAAAGTACAGAAGGGTTTGCCGATAAGTATTGCATTGGTAAAGGAGGATTCGGATGTGTTTACCGAGCAGTATTAGCCTCGGGTCAAGTAGTTGCAGTGAAGAAACTCAATTTGTCAGGTTCCGATGATATTCAAGAAACAAATCAAAGGAGCTTCGAGAATGAGATTCATATGTTGACCGAAGTTAGGCATCGAAATATCATAAAGTTGTATGGATATTGTTCTAGAGGAGGGCGCATATACTTGGTTTATGAGTGTGTTGAAAGGGGTAGCTTGGGAAGTGTATTGTATGGAGCACAAAGGGGAGCAAAGATAGGTTGGGGTACAAGGGTGAAAATAGTGCAAGGGTTGGCGCATGCAGTTGCTTACTTGCATCATGATTGCTCTCCTCCTATCATACATAGAGACATATCCTTGAACAACATTTTGCTTGAGGAAGAGTATGAGCCAAGACTTTCAGATTTTGGCACTGCTAGGTTGTTGAATCCGAATTCATCTCACTGGACCACGGTTGCTGGCTCTTATGGGTACATGGCACCAGGTTAGCAAACAATTTACTTGCTTCTATGTTGCAGAATTAAATGTTGCTATTATTTTTTATTGCAATGGTTGAGTTGGTTTAATTTCTTGTCCTCCAGAGCTTGCGCTCACAATGCAAGTGACGACGAAATGCGATGTTTTCAGCTTTGGAGTGGTGGCATTAGAGATCATGATGGGAAAGCACCCAGGGGAGCTTTTGAACTCCCTGTCATCAATAACATTGTTATCAAACAACACTGAATTGCTTCTCAAGGATCTACTAGACCAACGACTTCCACCTCCTACTGACCAAATAGCAGAGGAAGTTGTATTTGTTATCACCATAGGCTTATCCTGCATAAGATCCGCGCCGGAGTCACGAGCCACCATGCAGTTCGTGGCACAAGAACTGTCAACAAGAACACTAGCTTGCTTGGATCAGCCATTGGGAACAATAACCATTGACAAGCTAATCAGTTTCCAGAGATAAAACAAGATTGAAACAGTACGTAAGATTTCAATCCGGTCCAGTCATATAAAAGAATACTTGCATTTGCTTTGTATCATATATGAAATATGTATATTGTATAATAGCCCATACAACCAATAAGAAGATTGGATTTTTGTGGATGCAAAGGTAATTTGCCATTGCGTAGTCCTGGATTGACCCCATTTTGGGGACCAAATGTTCACTGGTTCTACTTTTCTCCCTCCTCAAATATCAATTACCATTGGAAGTGCAATATTCAACGCTTCTGTTCAAAACTCTATTTTTTGGTAAAAGTTCCATGGACTTGGATGTTACTATAATAGGCGTTCTCTACTTAAAACATGAGCAAATTAGTTTTTATATGTTAGATCAAAAGAGTAAACTAAATCTTCTATTACAAATTTCATTTATTTTTACTATTAAAAGAGTATATTTCTATACGTCAACATGAGTTACTGGTTATTCTATCAATCATACCAGTTTTTAATGGTATAAATGAAAGAAATTTTTAATTAAAAATATCAATTTATTCTTTAATTTAATATATAGGGACTAGTTTACTTATTTTTTAAATAGAGACAAATTACAATTTAACTCTTAATACAAATATATCCATGATACTTTTATCTTCTATCATCGCCTTTATCACTATTTGCTTTTCTGTGGTGATGGATTGACTTTTGACTTCCATTCCAACCTTCTCCTACTACACATAATGTCCACTAGACTTTAATAACTTGTGTTAAACTTTGAATTTGATTGACTGACCAAACTAAGGAAGATGTCAGGATGGTGCAAATATTTTGAACTTTTTTTTCAAAAATGACCTAAAATGTTTGATTAATTATGAAAATAATCCACTTACAAAATTATGTACGAAAATAACTCATTTTAAACAGTAAAGCTCGATGTTATCATTGTTATTGGCGGCACCATCCTTCATAATGGACTAATCATTGGCTGGTCTAATGAAAAATAATTTTTTAGGTGTCGCTGTTATCATTAATGGCACTAGTATGCATATTTATGCAGCCACTTAAAAATATCGGTATTTTGCGGGAAAAAATAATATTCTAATAGTTGTTGCCATTGTCATTGGCGATACTTATATTTTCGTTTTTAAAAAATTATTGTGTCAAAAAAAGTGGAGGCAGGTAAAAAAAATTGGTGCCGCCATTATCTTCGGCGGCACTCGTCTAATTTTTTTTCTTTTTTAAAAGGTAAAGTTGAATTAAAAAAATTTGGGATCGTGAGATAAGTTTTGCAATGGATGCAACGATGATAAGGAGAATCATTAGTCGAGTGAAACAAAGAAAGGAGGTCGAGAAGTAATGGGTCGATCCAATCATATGAAGGGATGTTGACTTACTCGCAAAATGAGATCTAGAGTTGGGTTATTAAATATTTAAAGAAGAAAAAGAGAGAAAAGAGGAGAAGAGAATATGAAAAACTATAGAAAAGATAACGAAATAAGAAAAAAACGAAGGTGAAAAAATTTAATGATGGGGGGATGAGAGTGAGGTAATGATGTCAGAGAAATGAGGTAGAAGCTAAAAAGATAGGGAAAAAATTTACTTCTCCATTTTCTTTCCTTCCTAAGGTACATTCATTTCCCTCCCCTTTCTTTTAACTTCTTTTCTCTTTACCTTTTCTTCTTCCTCTTCTTTCTGTGTTGCATTTATTCCCTTTTTCTTCTCCCTTGTTTCAATCGTTCTCTTTCTTTTTTTTCACTTTTTTTGACTTTTTTTTTTCATTATTTCATGGAAGATCAAGCTGGTTTAAGTTTCAAAGAAGTTACAGTATTCAACGTGTCTTTCACTCTTGGAACCTCCATTCTTCGTTCATTGTTTCTACTTCCCTTCTACTCTTCTCTTCAGTTTTGCTCCTTTCTTGTAATTGAAGCTATATTGGATTTGTAGGTTTTAAACAACTAATTTTTTTTATTAAATTAATTGATACCGCCAATGACAACAGTAGCACAAAAAAAAATTCAAATTCTTTTTAAAAATATATTTTTTGAGCAACGAGACACCAAAAATACTATTTAGAAAAAACATTGGCATGCCTATTAAAAAATTTATTTCTTTTTTAGGGAATATAAGTATTTTAAACAGGTGGGTACTGTATTTATACTGGTGTTACTAATGTCAACGGCAATATCCAAAGAAATTATTTTTTAATTTAATGGGTCAATCATTGAGTGATTGTGATGAGTGGTGTCGTCAATGATAATGACAACATCAAAATTTATTATTCAAAATGAATCATTTAGGTACATAATTTTCAATGTGGGTTATTTTCATAAATAATCAAAAGTTTTTAGTCATTTTTATGAAAAATTCAAATATCTTTATCACTTTCCATTTCAATCTGTCTGAAACTTTCCTTTCTTGCAATAGTAAGTCCCCATTGCCTCTATTTAAAAAATTTTCGATTTGTCAAACTATCATTGTAAAGCTAAATAACTAGGTTCTATCTTAATTTCGAAACACCCCTTATTGCAACATAGGATATCTAAGAAGAGGAACCTCCATCAGTGTTAAGTTTCACTCAACCTACATATGGTATTTGCCAAAACACTTCTCGTATATGCTCTTTTATGAAATTTTTGTGCACTTTTTGAAAATTTAAAAAATTATAAACAAGATTTATAAAACTTTTAAAATTATAATTTTTTATTAAAAAATAACGATTCCTACCTATCGTGGGCTTGGCAGCAAGCTCTTGGCAATTACCAGATGATCGATGGGATTTGGTTTAGAAATACAAGGGGCGCAGAGAGTTGGCCAATTTCGCCTTTTGACAAATTTGGAAGGTGTAGAAGGGGTATGAGTCGTGTAGCATATGTGGGCACTATGTAAAGTCAATTTCGCATGCTTACATGACTGCTGCGCAGCTAAGGCAGTGTGGTTGAAAGTCACTCCTACCCTCACAAAATTATCACAGGTTTTTCTCTACAACGCCTGAGGCTGAGGGGGTGGAAGTTAGACAATTTTCAGAAGGCTTTAACATTCAGTTTCCTGATTTTGAGTGGCCTTCTCTGCTGGAGAATATGGAAGAAGCGCAATGAAGTTATTTTCCAGCAAAGATCCCTCTTCCAGCTTCGATGTAGTCTCATAGCTGGTCTTAGGCAACAACAATCTAAGCTTCTATGGCCAACCAGCTGTCCATGGGAAGTTCTGTAGTGAAGAATGCGGGTTGGCAACCCCCACCACCAGGGTGGGTCAAGGAGCAGTCATGGCACTACCTCGTTGGCATCTGCAGGAGGTGCTATCACAGATTGTGAAGGAAGTTGGATAATAGGCTTTTGTCATAACATTGGGATTTGTTCTAGTCTGACAATAGCTTGGAGAAATGGACTGCACTTAGTTATTACGGAATCTTTGGCCAAAGAAAAAGAGTTATTGTGGAAACTGAAGGCATCAAGGCTATAAGGTTTTGATCTCAGGGAGTAAGGATGCTTGCCCGTTGGGTTTACTTGAATTTACACATATTTATCGACAGGGGAACATAGTTACGTATATCCTTGCAAAGTCGCTACAATTTTGGATAGAACGTAAGACACTGTATTTTATTGCCTGCCATTTCTGCTTCTCTATAGATTGAACAGGCAGAGTTTATCGTTCTGAAGTAGCTCTTATTCACCAGGCTTCGATGTTGATTGATTGAAAGTTGGGGAATTTTCTATTAAGCTCTAAATTTCTCTTCTTCCAATAGTCTTTTTTTGGTTTCATCTGTACGCTTATAAAATCCAGTATCTGACCAACTATTAGAAGATAAATATAGATATTTTTACTGATATTTTATATTGGATTTCTGAAAACAACCGCAAGCAAATACAAAAGCACATGAGGTGGGAAAATCGGTGCATAAAAATTTATTCAGATGAAGTTAAGACATGTAGTAAATGGAATTTGGCAGCTTGAATGTTCTCCTTGCTTCTGGCAAGCCCTTCAAGCTGCTCCATTGATCTCCAACGATTCCCCATATGCGGTACCCTTGATCCATTAATGTTTTCCTCACTTGGGACTTGTATTGTTCCACATGCATGTATTCATCTTCGAAACCCCTTTATTCATTCAATTCAAAAAAAAAAATCAATCAAAGAGAAATGTGCAGAGAAAAAATACATGAAAACTCAGGTAAGTTGCATTGCATACCTTAAGAAGAGCCTAGACCATCCATGGTATCCAACATTAATGAGGTTATCAACGGTAGGAGATCTAAGGGTTTCTTTCCTTGAAGAGACTAGAAAGATTTTCATCCCTCTATCTTTAATGTCATGGAAGAGCTTGAATGTGTGGTCGAGAGCTGGTGCCTTGCTCTCTTCCATCCATGCCTCCAAAGAAGATGAGTTCACCTTCTCTCCCCTGGTTTTTTAGTTTCAAATCAACCAGATTCATATGTAACCAAAACTTGAAGGAATGGAAAATTTAAGACTTACCCAAAACCATGTTTCTTGAAGTAAGGAATGGTGGAGATGAGTGTATCATCAACATCGAAAATCCATGCATCTTTGCCATCACCTTTCAAAGAGCAACAGCGGCTTAAGTACAGTGTCACTTCCTCGATAGCTCTCTGGCAGTCAGCATCGTACTGTGATGAAGTCATGTACTTCTTGATGTGAGCAACGCATTCTTGAGGCACTACATCGAACTCCCTTATGTTGTTGAGCTCTACATTGATCCTCCAACTTTCACAGTAGTTTTTCAAGCTATCTTGTCTTGCATTGATATTCCATATTGGGTTCAAGATGTTCCAGTCAGCAGCTGCTAGCCCAATGCAGAGGCATGTCAGTGCCAGAATGAGCACAATTTTCCTTGCCATTTTTGCAGAGAGTAGGTGAGGAATGAAGAGTGATATGAAATTGGAACGTTGATGGTGGGTAATAAAAGGAAAGAGATCACATGGGGAGGTGGGGTCTTACTCTAGGCTGGAACCATGATCCTGTCATGTAGTTATGGAATATCACATGGAATGATGATTTATTAAAATGGAAGATAGTAAACTAGTTGAGGGTTAATGGATATAGGGACAAACCCAATGCGATTATGGGAGTCAAATTATGGTGACTAAGTCACGTTGTTACCACGTCATGCCATTTAATTCTCAGCTGGCATGGATCAATTTAGAAGGCACATCCATCCTCACTGTTTTCTTGGATGCCCTATATGATTGCTAGTCTCTCAATTATTTCAGGGCCAGAAGAATAAAAATACGCCCCCCGCAATTCTTGCCATAAAGCACGGCGATGTTTTTAGCAATAATAATGACACTACACTTTAATGCTTCACGAGGTGGAACTTTTTTGAAACTTTGAATATCAACATCTGATGTCTGGGGGCTAACCCAAGATAAGATCAAAGATAATGAACCTTTTTAAAATTTGCGAGGCATGTAAATTTGGATTCTAGCTCAAGCTCAACATATAACAAAAAGTAGAATTATGTCTCGATAAAAAGGATGGTGGAGACGGCCAAATGCCCATCTCTTTTATCCTTTTTGACAGTAAAACAGATGGTTGGCCAGAAATAATGTATGTTTCTAAACGGCTTGTTTTTCCACTTCTTTTTCCCCTTTTCCTATTTTCCTTCTCGTTTAAAATTACAGTTGAGGGGAAATGTCGGTACATGGTTTGAAGATAATGCCATCACAGATTCTGAAACTAGTTATCACTGTTATATCATAGGAAATTCAGTGGGAGTGACAGCAGACAACAGTTGAGACCAACAGGAAACCCAATAAACACAATATGGCAAAACCTTTATTTACACATCAAGTTGCCCCTCAAAGGACCGAAGGTTTATTTGGAGATCAGAACCGAAAGTTCATGGTGCTGAACTTAGTGTATTACATGTTCGCGAGGAAACCCATCATCAAAGTTGAGAGAATAGCTGTGGAAGTCATAGCTGAACTGCATGCTGCCTCTTTGCAACCTCATAGCTTTCCTCCACTGGGACTTGAGCTTCAAAACAAACTGCTTCAACGCATATAATTTTGGGCAGCAACACAAAGTCGGCCTTCTTTCTACCTCGATAAGTTTGACTGCATGCTCATCGTTTGCTATTTTCTTTTCCCACTTCAAGAACTGAATCCTCTTCACGATCTGCATTCTCAGAATTTTCAGTTCTAAGCTTTTAAAGCTAACTTCTCACTTTATATCCACTCAAAGTTGAGAGCCTGCAAGTCTAAAAGCAACAAGAACAGTAAGATATATAGTTTCAAAGAAAGCATGAACTGAGCCTTTCATGCATCTAATTCCCTACCAAGAGACGTCACCGTCTAAGATGTTAGATGGCACTTAGCCATTTGTCTGACATTAGAACCACTATCACCTAATGTTCTTTCCACTTTGCTTTGCCATCATTCCTAGGTCATCCATTGTCTCAACTTGGAGAAAGAACTAGTGATATGATGTCTGAGATGGGCACTTTCTGGATTAAGTGATTAACCTTCCAAAAAGTTGCTAGCGTTTATCATTTGTGATTTTTCTCTTGGTTTACGCATGAGAACTTGCTGCAAATAATCTAAGAAATAAGAAAACAAGAGAGACTAAGAGTAGGTTGGACATGACTAAAAAGTTTATGCCGTCCATGGCAAAGTCTGACCCTTCTAGTGCTGAAAGGAGGAAACGAGAGAGAAGCAGTGCCCATTCTAGTGCCTAAGTTTGACCCGATTATTTGCCCCACGAAAAACTTTTGACTTTATATGGAGAGTTAGGAAGGCCCACAAAGATGTGAAAATATTTTCGCTGGGCAGATAATAGATGGTCAGATGCTTGGTGATAATAAATAGTAACAAAAACAGCCACCGATATTACTGTATACGACAATAAGTTTCACCAACATTTCTGCAAAAAAGAGAAAATGATAACTTCCTGCTATGCGAATATAGCGATTTTCAATACCAAGTTTGGTATTTTACATCATTTTTTCAAAAATTTTCTCCCTAGTTTCTGTTTTTTTCCCTTTTGGGGGGAGGGGTGTGGGAGTGAAATTTCACATCCATTGTTTCACAGATTAAAATGGACCTTAGCCTTTAATCTCACATAGTGGACCACTAACATCTATATATTGTTGATTTTGAAGACTGATTTTTCTTGATTGCACTTTTAAGATCCTAGCTAAGGTCCACATACAGTTAGTGCTGAACATGATCTTTAACAACAAAAATTTAGATCAAAAGTAGCTCTTACTACAAGTACACAAAATGAAAATGCCACTTTCAGCAATAGATATAGAAAAGAAAACGAACCTTATTGAAGACCAGCACAACAAATTTCAGCTATCAAGCATCACATGCACCATTAATTATTTGAGAGCCACAAACATGAAAGATGTAGAGACACCAAATTCTCTCAGCAAGTTCACCTGGGAATACATCACATTATCTACTTAAATATTTTATACAAATCTTCATTTTCAAAATTAAAGTTCTTTAAATTATCAGAGAAAGAAAAGTTCATCTATTTGATATCCCAGATACAAACAAAGATTAGAGTGAACTATTTCAGTTGACATAAAGCATAGAATCTCAATAGAGAAGAAACAGAGAGCTATAAGTAAAAATCAGGGGTAGGTTCCCTGTTGTCCCCATATGATTGACTAGGCGTCACATGGAAAGCTTGTTTGGATCCAGAATTTCGCTCTATTTAGCTAACATGCCTATGCCAATTGTGGATGTTAACCTATGGCTTTCATCTCATAAACATGATTCAAGTGTGGGTAGCCATAGGTATTAATATCTATTAAAGTGATCTACATAAATGCAGCCACCTTATGCCAGCAGACAGAAGCGAATGGGTACTATAGTAGCAAAAGCCAGCCTCCTTTTAAATCAATCAATAAGTGGTCATGTCAAAACTAACAGGTAGGCAGATTCTAAGCAAAAATGGTGATTGGTTATTGTCTTAATTTTCACCAGCAGGGTACAAGCAAAGCAATTATAATTGGGAGATCATATTTGACGGTGAGGGCTGATTGACAGCATTGACAAAATTGTATGTAAACCATGCATTTGCTGGGAGTGATTCTATTCTAAGTTTTAGGATGGTATTTCAACAAATCTTTCTCAAGCTCCGCTTGGAATAATACCATAAGGCAAATAGCTGACAGCCTAAGTTAATCTTGTGGCATTTGGTATTTAGCCATTTTAAGGTTCCTGACTCAGCAAGGAATGTAAAATTTACATCTATATAAAAGCATCCATAAGGAGTATATCGATATGAGAACCAATATACTCACAGTCTTTATGCTCATTCCTGTCTTGAGTACAACTGCAGCATCTGCAAGACAATATATAGAGAGAGATAGAGGAATTGAGATGTAAATGCTTTCATTTGATTTACAAATTTGAGACATATTATAATGATCAATTAAAATTTGATTTACAAATACCAAACCTTATTATAGAAGGCTTTCCCTTGAATTGAATCTCAATTTCACTCAGGTAAAGTCTAAATAAGGTAGGCCTGCAATACCAGTTACAGCCATCTTGAATCATGAAGCAGGTAAACTACAGGCACTCTCAGAAATATCCAATTACCCAATGGAAATAGACTCATTCGGTAATGAGGAGACATTCAATGATCTCAATATTCTCAATACCAACAAGCGTTCATACTTACTATATGATTTCTGCCATTAATGTTCAGTAGGTATATACAATAGGCATTATATTTAAAATGATGTAAATTTGTGCAATCTCCAAAATTTTAGACATGCATAAAAGAAGTGTTATTGCTCACAGTGTAACATACAAATTGTCCTAATTATCTGGTCCAACAAAGGCAATTCATATTATCCAAAGCCACACAGGTTAATAGTACCAGAATGGAAGTGAAACTGCTGCCAGAGCAGGAGATGATTTCCACAATATGTGTATTTGACCACCCAACAGTCCCGTCAGATAATCAAGAATACCTCCTTCCTAATTTAGACAACCAGAATAAACAATAAATAGTGGCACAAACTAGAAGGTTAGAAGCAAGAAAAAGATGGATTTGGAGCTATAATCATAAACAACTATAACATGATACTTCCCATATAACTTCGAAACAGATTTGCACTATAATTGAAGATGTAAAATGCAGTGCTTCTCTTTGAGGGGCAAAATACATTCATTTGACTCATTCTCAGTGTTTTGTTATAGATATTGCACAAATTGCATAGAAATAGCATATTCAAAATAGCCACTAAAAATGTCCAATACTTGACAGACTACGAACTAAAAAGATTTGATCCTTCCCAGAGCAACAGTTTTTATGCCATGGCTAACTACAACAATTAGGCTAACAGGAGCTTTCTTTTCAGCATCAATCAAACAAATCCTTTTGAAATGTTTTTGTGCATTTATCCAGATGAAAAAATGGTATGAAGAAATGCAGTTAAACTATACATAAAGCTGCAGTATCATTCTAAGGAAAATCAAGGGGAACTCCGGGTATATTGAAGGTCTGTTCCGATTCCGAGATCAGTAACTGCAAGCACAGAATCAATGACTTCTGCTTCTGCAGCATCAGGGGCTTAACATAGAACTGTGGCCTGTAAATCATTCAACTCCTTATGAAACAATCGTAGAAGAATAAAACCACCTTTACTATTTTAAGGAGAAGCCCACATAAAAAAGAATGCTAAAAAAAGGCCAAACCCAAACTATGCTCCTCCATTACATGTGTGCATAAATAAATAAAAAATACACTAGCACAAAGCTCATAAACCCAAGTAAACCAAAATGGTTGTACACAAAGAAAATAGACATATGCAACAATCACTGATGTTAAAGTTAATCCTCAAGAAATACCTTTGATTTTTTTATTTCCTCTATTTGATGACTACTTTGAGATATTTCAAAGACTGAGTTAGCAAGCACATGATATTGCTTTGAGATGGTAACAGAATCATAAGATGCTGACATCAAGTGTTCAATTATGCAATTCCATCTGCTTGCAATGCTTCCTAGTAACAAGAGCTCCTGTTTTTCATGATATAAGGAGGAGAAAACAAGGACTTATAAGTAAATTAACGTTTAAGGAGACAAACACCTCCAAATAGAGGCTCATATAAGATAACAAGTATATCTTGAACAGATACCACATCTACCACTACCAATCTCAGGTAAGCAAAGATAAAGAAATATGAAATTAATTAATCACAATCAGTCCAGAAATGAAAACTGAAACTATGCACTTGTAAGAAAGAAGAAAGAAAATTTCTGTTGCAACCAAATTGCAGTTTGTCTCAAATAATTGACAGTTTTAGAACAAGACCATCTTTTTCCCAACAATTAAACAAGTTTTCAAGTCCCATTACATCTACCATAAACATAAAACAGTAAAAGCAAGAAACAAAATATCCTTTTCTTATCCTGATAAATCATAAACAAAAGTTACCAGAAATGTACGTTCAAAGTCCAAATAAGCAAAAGGAAAATAATGCAGACCATAGCATACCAAAACTTCATACTTCCCAGGCTTTAAAATCTATCATAGCTATATTAGATGGACACATGACATGACGGCCAAAAAACATAGAACAAATAAAGAGCAAGAACTAGAAAAGTAATTGCCATGAACAACCATGGTACACTCACTGCTCGGATACACATCAACCATGGTAAAGCAAGCTTCCATCATTACTATTTATATCAAGTAGAACGAACTTACAATTGCCTGGTGGAGATCATTTTTGCTACTTTTTTCAGAAATGTGCAGCTGCCCAAACACTTTTTGCCATTGTGCATTGGCGTCTGAAAATATTAAGCTTGCACCAGACACCATCCTAATGGTTCTCTTATCAAGAAAATATGACAAAGCCCTTGATTTCCAACGGTTCCAAGTGACAACATCAACTAATGCATCTGCACTTCTATGTACAGAAACAAAGTACATTGGCTCAGACCTTTATGGAAAGTGATAAAGAGTAAGCATTTGATATGTTGAAGAATCTTGCAGACTGTAAATACAACATCAGAAAATTGCTAGTTGAAACATAAACAAGGGAGATCCATGAGTTACAAAGAGAACAATAGGATGGCCTTTTTAGACTCTAAAAGGGTAATGTTAAGAACTTAAACAGATTCCATCACCTTTTACAAACTATGATTCGCCATTCATATTTCTCTACTCCCATGATTTCCAACAAGGAATTACTAGCAATAAATATTGTTACCTACCGCAACAAAGCTGGAACTGTTTCATGATTCATTTGCTCCCTAAATAGGCTAGAGTCAGAGTCAGTCCGGCTGCTATGTCTCATGGCATTAGAAAGAACATCCAATCCTTCCTCAATAACTGAAACGCATGACACAGAAGATTGTCTCCTGAAGAGTTCATGAAGAGCAGTTTTAGTAAAATTATCAGTACCAGACTTTTCGGTTTGAACAGTAGGAGTTAAATCTGGAGATGATGTACTGGTATCCCTCATACAAATCCTGCTTTGCAGTGTCAAATTATTCAAATATGCATTGAGACAGTCATGCTCTGTCTGTGAAAGGTCACTAAGATCCATCTCCACAATTCCTGTAATAACAGCTCTTAGATGTAAATCCCTCAATGGCAAATTATGGAGCAAGTGTTCCGACAAAAAACTTCTTGCCCTTCTAAGAGTAACAGATGACAAATGTGCAAGACCCTGGCACCATTTAAGAAAAAAGAAAGATATTAATAACAATACAATCTCATTGAATTTCAATTAGCAAATAAGAAAGCAGCATATATAAAGACCAGAACCTGAGGAAAGGACGGATGCGATGTCATTTCGGACAGAGCTGCATCAAGCTCCTGAATAGACTCTTGATAAACATCCAAGCTGCTTAAACGCCTAAAAACCTAAACAATAGGGTAAAAGAAATTTCAATTAATATAGTTTGCATAGCCTATTCCAGATGAAGGGGGGGGGGAGAAAGTTCTTTCTTTTCTTTTCTTTTTCTAAATGGAAAGATCTCAAATTTCTTGAACAATCACTATCGTACATGGTAAGCCAATCGACGAGCTAGTAGAGAAAAGAGAAAGAGGGTACAGACTACTGACATTTTCAAAGAAGAGGGCCCATTGAAAGGCTCGCTTGATGTTATCTGAGTCCCAGTGAGCGAGAAGACCAGAGGATTGATATCCAGAAGCCAAAACCAGGATATCAACAAACCCTTCTATCAGTTTCATCATTTCTTCCAGCGAAATGTCTGGGTGATTCCATCCCATCTTCTGGTTTTCTTCCTTGAAGTCTGTTGTGAACGACGTCGATTTAACAATGAGACAGGAGATAAGGAAGAGGTGTGAACCCAAGCAGGGTTTGTATTGCAAGAGAGCGGGGTGCAGAAGATTGCTACGTTTTCAATAGGGGAGTTTTCCCGCCACAGCTTATAGTTTCAAGAAAGGCTAAAAATGAGAGAGATGAAACTAAGTTCTACTTTCCGGTTTGTTGTCACTTTGTTTAATTGAGGTTATTTTATCAAAATCACTCAAAAAAATAATAATTATAAAAATAACTTAGTTAAAAAATAATCACTCAAATTATTTGAAATAACAGTAAATAAAATAATCACTCAAATTATTTGAAATAACAGTAAATAACCGACACTATCTTGATTTTAGACTCAATCATTTTCTGATGATTGCCTTAGGCTTACAAAAATTAATTTTTGGGTAGGGGAACTTAATGCTCAGTATATGATTTTTTTTTTTTTTTCATAATCCCACACCGGTATACATTAATACCAATATTTGAAAAAAAAATTGGTCGGGGATAAGTGGCTGGCACCACTTTATAATATTAAAAATAGTGATGGTTGGCACCCACTTTGTCTATCAGAGAAAAGAAACTTTAAAAAAAATTGGGTTAAGGGTACTAAATGGGGAAAAAAATCCGGTGATCGGCAATAGTTAACGGTGGAACTTGCAGTGGTGGGACAGTCGGGGTTCAAATAGGGGTTTTATAATAGGGGACCATTGGGGGTGAGGGGAAGAAAAGGAAAAAAATACTCGAGAGCACCGTGGCTCGTGTCTGTCGAGTTACGTCAATGCAAGCCTAAAGTCGGCCACCAAAGGACCGGGGCCCCATTGATAGGGCTGATGCCAGTCATCTCATGCATTGCCTGACACAGCAAGCCTTCCTAAGCCTGACACCGGCCATCTCAAGGCCACTTTAGGCCTGTTTCGCATGGCCAGCCTGGGCATTTAGTACCCCAACCCAAATTTTTTTTATCTAATAAAGTGGATGTCGGCCATCAGTATACCAGCACCAAATTTTTTGTAAAATATTATAAAATGGTGTCAGCCACTTATCCCCTCAATCATTTTTTTTTTCCAAATACTGGTATAAATGTATACCAGTGTGGTATTGTTTAAAAAAAAAAACTTAGGTGTCGGTCATTAAGTCTCTCCAACCTCAAAATTTAAATTTTTTTTAAGCCTGACACAATCATCGGGCAATGGTCCAAAATCAAGGTGGTGTCGGCCATTAAATCCCTTCAACCACATTTTACTATTCATTTCAGGTTATTTCGATAATTATTTTTGAAGTTAAGTCATTTTTATAATATTTATACTTTTTGGGTCATTTTGATAAAAATAACCTTTAATTGAGGGCCGCAACATATATGGACTTGCTACTAATACCAGTCGGGTCTTTGTCGCATGGATCGGGTGTTACGTTTGTCTGCTCCGAGGAGGCCTCACAAAACAAGCATTTTATAAGGTTCCTTACTCGACTGCAAGCAAACCCACCACTGATTTCTAGGTAGCATACCTCAAAACTCATTTCTCTTAAAAACCGGCTTTAATTTTTCTAATCAAAACCAATCATTACAAACATTAACTCAAATTTTCAAATCCTCAATTTTAACAGCACAATCAAAACCTAAAAAGCATCAGGCGATTTTTATATTATATCACAAACTTTTATTGGGTGCCATTTTTTTAAAGAAACAAAAAATAATAATAACTACGTGAATAATTTTAATCTTTAATATTGATTTAAATGTATCAATTCATTATTTTATATATGGATGATATTAACAATTTATGAAAATTAAATCAAAACAAAAATTCAAATTTTAAAATTGTACAAATAAAAAATTCATATAACATTTAACATTAGATCATGTACAATATCAAGATTTATTCTCAGTAACACTCTGATCCAGGATGTTATTAAGGTTAGTGTTTCACAGTCGGCAACAATAGAACAAGATCAGCAGAATCATGCTGATGCGGTAACTGGCGTGATAAGCACATCAATTTGCATGTATTCAAGGTCTGGCTGTTTGGTAGATTCTATTGAATATTTCCCTGGGAATGTGAAGAAGCTGGTAATGTGTTATAACTAAAGCTCGATGATTGCTTCCTATAGGGTATCATGCAGTCACAATGGGTGAGTTCTTTTTACCATGGACTGCAACAAGATCAACGTGGCTAGAGGGATCAGTCGCCTCTGCTTATGCTAAAAAACATAAATAAAGCATGTACAGAAAATAATTAAAAATGAGTTTTTAGACAACTAGATATAAGAAAATAAGTTTACAGGTTCACTACCGTTTCGCCAAAACCTCTCAGAAACATGTTATAAGTAATAGAAAGATAACATTAAAACTACAATGTCAAACAAAAACCGTGAAAATCTTTCAAACAATAGCATTGGCAGCACTTGCAATTCTAGGCCACAGATCAGCACATTCCTTTCCAATGGGGCCAGTGATAGCAGATCCTGAAAACACCAAATCAATGAGCACCAGTAAGTTCCAAATACCCAATCCAACAAAGTAACACTTTCTGCCACTTAGCTACAGATGAATACTGTAACAAGCCAACAAAAGACAACTGATTTTTCTTAAGTATTGCACTAACCTATGTTTCTTCCCACTATCAATATTGGACACATGCCTTTATCCATCACTCTCAACCAAACCCAGATGTAACATAATTTTTACTAAGGGCAGAAATTAGAATAGCCACAGAGGCGTGTTCGTTTCAGAATTATGGTATTACCAATAGCAAAATTTCAGGAATATTCACTTGATCTCATCTCTAACATGGCAAGAGCAATAGAACCATAGCAAACAGGAAAAGGAAGATTTAAAAAGCGATAAGAACAACATAAACATCTGAAGTTAGAGCCCCACAAGTACTCGTTGAAAACTTGTAATTTGTAACTAGATATAATGAACACGATGAAGTGAGTTGGTTTACCTTTCATTTCCCCTTTGGGGTTGACAATGACACCAGCATTATCTGTAAACAGATAATAAGCCCAAATTACATTTTGAAAGATAAGGCAAATAAATGACAGTAATATGTAATAAGTAATAACTAAATCAAATATACCAGCAGACAGGTAACACAATGCAATAGATAAACAACATCATGCTGTTTAGAACTGGCGAATTCCCATAATTCTATGCTTCTCATTAAGAGTAACCAACTATTGAAACCAGCTACCCCATTATCAAACGAAGCAACAAAGATGAAGAAAAAAAAGGAAGAGACAAGAGGAAATGTTGGGACCTTCGAAGTACATGTAGACGCCATCCTTTCTACGCCAAGGCTTCCGCTGTCGGACGATGACAGCTGGCAACACCTTCTTCCTCAAATCTGGCTTTCCTTTCTTGACGGTAGCCATGACCATGTCGCCGACACAAGCCGATGGAAGCCTGTTGAGACGACCTTTGATTCCTTTCACTGAAATGATGTAGAGGTTCTTCGCTCCCGTGTTGTCTG
The DNA here is from genome assembly GCA_025503065.1 of Gossypium bickii. Classification (NCBI taxonomy): domain Eukaryota; kingdom Viridiplantae; phylum Streptophyta; class Magnoliopsida; order Malvales; family Malvaceae; genus Gossypium; species Gossypium bickii. The sequence continues at coordinate 48,518,935 of CP106719.1, forward strand.
CACAGTTCACCGTCGCTGCCACCGGCAAACCCAGTGACATCCTGAACTTGTTCCCCGCACTACCTCCCCTTCCTGTTGCAAATGAAAAGAAAAATAAACGTCGAGACCAGCGAGGGTGTTGGTTGGAGAATCGGAAACTGAGAGAAAATGAAGGAAAAATGTTTACCTCGCTTCGACATTCTTGAACGGCTCTGATCCGCTCCGCCGTTTGCATATGTCTGTTTTCTTGAGAAAGGGCTGCTGCTTCATTATATACGCTGGCCTAGGGCTTTACTTGAGATTTTTGGACTGTTTGGCTACACCGATTCAGGTTTTCACTTTCTTAAACCAAAACGCAGCGTTTCATTTAAAGGAGATCGAGCCGAGAATGATATCCTCTTCTCCGTTCTTCTTCTAAAAAGATAATTATAAATAAAAATAAAAATAAAAATAATGAAAACAGTTGCAGAACTTAATACAGAAACAAAGCAATGCATTGCATTTCCCTGCCCAGCTCTCACCTGCTGTTGCACTCTCCACCCAAAACTACCTTAAAATTGGCATGCCACGTCAGCCCTAGAATGTTCTTCAACGACAGTGCTACTAATAACAACAGCGGTAGCACAAATGGTTTCAGTCTAATAAAAAACGTCTCCAAGCTGCTCTGGGGCGCATCCCTCCCTCCTGGAATTCTAATCTCAACCGTCCGTACAGCATGGACTTCCACGTGGCAGATCATGATGTCCCAACTGGCTCCCTCCGATCCCTCCGGCGCTTACACCAGGCCTCCCTCAAAATTCCGCCTCAACCCAACCGCCGCAACCGCCAAACTTCACCTCTACGTGGGCCTCCCCTGTCCATGGGCCCACCGGACCCTAATCGTCCGTGCCCTCAAGGGCCTCGAAGAAGCCGTCCCCGTCTCCGTCGCAGGCCACGGCCTCGACGGCTCTTGGGAATTCAAAGATGTCCCCGACAAGGACAATGATATCCTGGTTCCTACCATGGATAGGGTAAATAGGTGCCGGAATTTGAAGGAAGTTTATAGGCTAAGAAAAGGCGGGTATGATGGTCGGGCCACGGTGCCAATGCTGTGGGATGTAGAGAAGAAAGAAGTAGTTTGCAATGAGAGCTATGATATTATTGAGTTCTTCAATTCGGGTCTAAATGAGTTGGCCCAGCACCGTGGTTTGGATCTCGCCCCTGTGGAGCTGAAAGAGGAGATTGAAGAGTGGAATCGGGTGATTTACCCCAATGTTAACAATGGAGTTTACAGGTAAAAAGAAATTTTGAAAACTCAGCTCGATAAAATTACTTTTAACGTTTAAAACTTCTATGGTTGCATAAATTACCCCAGTTTGTTTGAATATGATTTGGATGATGTTGTAGATGTGGATTTGCTCAAAGCCAAGAGGCATATGATGTTGCGGTGAGTGGTTTGTTTAGTACATTGGATAGGATCGATGATCACTTGGGTAGTTCACGCTACTTGTGTGGAGACAGATTGACTCTTGCGGATATTTGCTTGTTTACTACATTGATTAGGTTTGATCTTGTCTATAATGTTTTGTTCAAATGTACCAAGAAAAAGCTGCTGGAGTATACCAACCTTCACGCTTACATGCGCGATATTTATCAGGTACCGCATAGTTAAATGTTATGAAATTGTTCAGATCATAGCTGTAAACAATCATATGCATATATGTCTAAATTTTCGAACCCACTGCACTTTAACCACTCCAACTAAGCTCAAGCCGCAAGTTAATGTGAAAGAATAAGGTGATTTTAGGTTGCTTGACGGTTCAAAAAAATCCTCAGTTATGAAATGTAGATCATTTTCATTTCTACTTCTGCTTTAGCTTAACTTGGCCTAGAAGACCTTGTTGTTTCTCCATATTTGGGCAGTGAATTTAGTTGGTAATGCTTGTGTAGAGCATCTTGTATCACTCACTATAAGTCTGTTTAGGGGCGAAGAATAGCATCGATTAGGATTCTGTTTTTGTTAAGGTTTTCTGATTTCAAATCTGCAGTACGTAGAACTGTAATGTTGTGCTTCTTATCAGATTCCGAAGGTAGCCGCCACTTGCAATTTTCTGGAAATTATGGATGGGTATTACTGGATGCTTTTTCCGTTAAACCCCGGCAGCATTCGACCAGTTATGCCCTCAGTGTGTGAGCATGAATGCCTCTGTAGACCCTCCAAGAGGGAATCAATGTCTTCCGTAGGTAAAAGAGTGCAACATGATTTGTAAGTACCTCCTTAAGTCTAAACTCATGTACATCTGTTTAATTTTGGTATATAATGTTAAATTGTTAAAATATATTATTTTATGAAATTATGTTAAATTCTGTCACTGTTCATTCCTTTCTTTTGCATTTTGAAAAGCAGATAATAATGTATAAAAAATGAACTCCTTTACATGCAAAACTTATTCCTTTTCACATTCCAACTATATATATTGCCATTTACCATTATTACATAAACAATAAGAATACAATGACATGATACATAATACAAATGATAAATAAGACATTATGAATTGATGCTCAGATGTTATGGCCACAGAATAATCTTAAAAATGGTGAAAGACAAACTGGCAATAACCACAATTGGAAGATTTTAAAAATAACCCAAAGATGCATCACTTTGATCAAACTGTTAAATAATGTATTGTAGCATTGCTATCATCAAATTAACTTGACGATGAACTCTAATAAACTAAGAAACGACTTCCAAGAGACCTGCCACATTAATGATGCACAAAAAGTTAAGTTGTAGGCTATCTTCCTGATTATCATCTCGAATTATAATCTTACATACACTGTCACTGTGTTCTATCTTAATAAGGCTCTCCAAAAATGATAAAGCAGGGAAACACTTTTGTAGACAAAAATCACAATATTATAAATTGAACTTAAAAACAAAATAAAATTCAAATAATAATATTAAAGAAATGCAAATATACAAATAAAAAATCACAATATTTCTTTTTTATGAAATAAAGTGGACACATACATACATGTATATAGACCACCATTTCTAAGTCAGTCTAGTACATGGAATGCATAAGCAAATGATACGTAGTTAAATATAAACACGTTTATATGTTTTTAAATTGCCTTAAGAAACACTAGAATTTATTCACACCCGGAGGATGAAAATATTTTTTTTTATAAAATAAATATATTTAAAATTGAATTAAAATTATATAAAACTAATTTCTAATTAAATACTTATTAGTTAAGTTTTTTTTTTACAATTTTGATTTATTTTTATATCACTTAATGTCACTTTAAAAGAAAAACATAATTTGAAATATTTATTGAAAGAAATTAAAATTGATGAAACTGTGGAGCCATAATGAGGAAAAACTGTACATAACTACTTGTGTTTATTCAAAAAAATTTTGAAATTGTTATTTAAAAGAAAACTTAATGCACACTTTTGGTACTAAAGTATTTTTTTTTTCGATTTTGGTTTTTAAAGTTTTATTTTCACTCACTTCAGTTTAGGATCAAACTTTATTCTATGATGTTTATATGAGACTCTTCTTTCTTATTCTTAAGCAAGTTCCTGAGAGGGTTTAGTTGATCCATAATTTATGTTTTAATTTTTGTTTCCTTTTCGTTTGTTTCGAGAAATATATCGATAAATTCCGATTATTTCTTTTTCTATTGGTTCTTTTTTGACCTAGATGTATGGATCCATGAATTTATGTGTCTATATCGATCTTATTTGTGGATTAACGAAAATGTGCAAAAGTTCTATTTGCCTCTGCCATTCTATGAGTATCTTCCTTTTTGCGAATGACATCATCACTCTCTTTGGCAGCATTCACTAATTCAAAATTTAATTTGAAAGTCATATTTTGACCTAGACGTTTTCGAGATGCCCCTAATAACCAACGAATAGCAAGTGCTTTTCCTTGTGTGGATCCTATTTCAATGGGAACTTGATGAGTCGATCTGCCTACACATCTTGCTTTTACTGCTATATCGAGAGTTACTCCACGTATTGCTTGACGTAAAATAGATAATGGATTTGTTTCTATTTTTTGTTGAATCTTTTTCAAGGCTCGGTTAACCAACATGTTAACTAATCGATTATGATAAATTGAATCGGATTTTGCAGTTTTTTCTTCTGCAGTACCTCGACGTGACATGAGCGTGAAAGGTGTTCAAGAATCTATTTTCTTTTTATAAAGGCTAAAATAATTTATTTTGACTTTTTGACCCCATATTGTAAGGTGGATCTCGAAAAATATGAAAGATCTTCCTCCAAGCCATACATACTACTTTCATCAAATACGGTTTTCTGCAAAATTCCATATATATCTATGAGATCGAGTATGGAATTCTGTTTACTCACTTTAAATTGAGAATCCGTTTCCTCCCTTCCCTGCTAGGATTGAAATATTGTATTTTACATATCCATACGATCGAGTCATTGGGTTTCCGAAATAGTGTAAAAAGAAGTGTTTCAAATCATTGTTATTTGACCTGGACTTGTTTTAAAAGAGTCGAGGCATTTCGAAAATGTTTGTTCACACAGATAACGTCAGGGAAAACCTTTGAAATTAATTAAAAATTATAATTTAAAAAAAAAAAACTCATAAAAATCTTTAAGGGTAAAGTATAAGAATAGTCACCCAACTATTCAATTCGTTCTATTTTGGTCACCCAACTATTATTATTATTATTTTTTTTTTAGTTACTTAACTTTTTAAAATTAAATATTTAGTTACTCTTCTATTAGTTGCCTAATGAAAGTCCAATGTGGGCTTTTTTTTTATTGGCCTAATATTTAAAAAGTCAACAAATTTAGCCCTCAATATTTATAAGATTTGTCATTTTAGTCCTAATTATAAAAATATTTAAAAAAATCTTAAATTTTTTCTTTTTTAAGATTTTTGTACCCAAAATGTCTTTCAATGGTATCTTCCACTTTGTTCTTTCTTTCATTCAATTGACAAAGTTGGAAATATCAAATGCCATGGCCTTGACTTGCAATCTCTCTAATGCTTGAGCTAGATATGATAAAGACACGAGAATATTAGAACCCGGAATTGGTACTATCTCTATAACAAAGAGTAAGGCAAGTTGGTGTCATCAACCCAACCATTTTTCTGGGTTTTTAAATTTGTTAAGTTTGAGCTTCTTCCAGGGTTTTAATTAGGCATTTGAGATGAACAACGTAGCAAAAGAAAAAAATGGACTAAATAAAAAGAGATTGAATCAAAAAAATATATTGATTTCTAGGTTTTTCACATGTTTGGTTGATGAGAAAATGAGCATGGTCGATGAGAAAAAATAAATATAAATTATAAAAAAAAGTAAATATAAAAATATTTTAAAGATTTTTTAAATATATTTTATAATTTTTAGAATTATAATTAAAAATGATTTTTTTTCTAAAATTGAGGCTAAATTTGTTGAAGTTTTTAGAATTGGGATCAAATTGATAGAATATGTAAATATTAAAGGGCTAAATTTGTTATTAGGTCAATAGAAAAAGCCCATGTTAGACTTCCGTTACTAAGTTAATGACAAGAGTGACTAAAATATTTAATTTTAAAAAGTTGAATGACTAAATCGAAAAAATTAACAGTTGGGTGACCAAAATAGGACAAATAGAATAGTTGAGTGACTATTCTTGTACTTTACCGAATCTTTAAATATGTATAAATCCAAAAATATTCTTAAAATTAAACATTTATTGCAAATTTTATTATAAAAAATTAAAAATTTTAAATTAAATTCCATATATTTTCCATCGTTGATGAACGTCTTCAACCTCGTCAACAACTTCATGTTGTTTTATCTAGAAATTGTTCTACAAATTTTATTTTATTTTTTCTCAAAGCAATAAAAGTTCTGGCAAAATATATCTCAATACAATATTCGGTTTCCACTATTAAGTCGATTGTCGCTTCTTGAGTTTTCAAGGAACAAAATATGGGCTTACAACACTCATTTCATTCTTGAGAATCATAAAAACTTTAACCATCAATGGTTTATCGGTAGAATTTTTCTAATAATTATGAAAAGAAAAAGAGAAAAAATCAAGGAAGAAGAGAGCAAGAGAAGAGCAAAATATTATATTATATTATATGGGTTCTTTGGTAAGTTTCAATTTTTGGAAATTTGAGATTTTTTTTCCTTTTAATTTATAATATAAGGTACCCTTCTTCCTTTCAAAACCAATCATTTCGTTTTCTAAATTTTGTAATTTTTAATTTATAATAAAAAAAATACTATTATTCTACTCTAAACCCACCATTTTTCTCTTAAATTACAAGTCAAGATTTTATTTTTAACTATAAATAAAACATAATTATTTTTTATTTTAATGATTTAGGAAGAGCGGAGCTGTTGTTGATTTGTATGAAAAATGAGGGGAAAAAGCAAAGAAAAATAATAATGAAAAGAGCTTAAAACAACAAAACAGACAATAATAATAATAATAATAACAAATAGGATGAAAGTGAATGTGTAGAGTTGAAAGATTAATTTTTTTTATGAGATTGGATATGAAAAAAATTAACGCCAAAATTCTTGGTTTTTATGAATGAAAATCTTTTAGATTATATAATTTTTTATTTATTCTTTAATATATGTTTTCTTAACGTTAGATGATGCATATACAATGTTAAACAAAATTTAAGAATTTTTAGTATAATTTTTCCTTTTATTTTTAATAATAATAATAATAATTAAATATGACTTTTTAATGGCACATGTGAAATTCTCCTCCTCTAATATATCCAACAATACCTTTTACTTACATTTCTCTTTAAAAATATAATATGGGCCTTGGCCAACAGTTTGTACAAAAACAAAAAAGAAACTAGGCCTACTGCAACTAACAAAAACTTTCCTAAAACCCACCAGGCCCCATTTCGATACAACCGATGCCCAACATTCAAGCTGAGAGAATTAATTACCCGATTCAATCCCTTTTCCACATCCTCCTATCCGTCCTTTCGCTGCCTAATGACTTTCATTTTCCTTTTGTCAGACACGATTTTCAAATCTCTCTTCTCCTCCCATCCTCCTCCAACACCATTAGCTCCTTTCTTGGTAGCCGATACTTCTTAAACTCGTAACTGCTTCTTTTGTAAGTTCATGTGCTACCCCATTCCCAAATCTAAGCACTTTCTTGACCTGACATTCTTCAAATACTCTGCTTAATGTTTTTATGTCATGTATATATAAGCATAAAAATGATCGATCCTCTTTTGCTGTTTGGACCCGTCCGATAATACTGAACGCATCCTCTTCAATTGCTACCCTTCAGAGCCCCATTTCTACCCCTAGCTGTACTATATGCAAGCAGGCTATTGCATCCGCCGCAAAGGGTTTAGGTATCCGATTGTTGACCGTCATTTTGACACCTAAAATTTCTCCTTTCGAGTTTCTACAAATTATGCCCGTACCTGATTTTTTCCTTTGTTTATCATATGCCCCATCGGAACTTATTTTGGCCATAAGTTGATCCGGCAGTTTCCAGCGTTCATAATCACATCTCTGCCCAGGTACGCCATTATTTACTGTCTTCCATTCGCTTATGTATTTCTTAATAAACCGCACTGTTTTTGTCACTGACTTTTGTATTCCTTCGTGTGAAACTTTGTTTCGTCCTATCCAGACCGCCCATATGCTTTCAAATATGAGTTGTACTTGAGAGGCTGTCGTTCTGGTGAGTTGCTTCCCAATCCGTGTCTGGAGGTTCTCATTTGGTTCTTTGTTAGACGCCCTAAACCCTAACTCTGACCATCTCTTTTACTGCAGTACAATCTCGAATAGCGTGTTCCAGAGTCTTTGTGCCATCCCTACACCTGAGGCATAAAGCCGAATTACTGACTCTTCTGTAATGTAGATTACCAAACGTAGGAATATAGTTATCATAGATTCTCCGGTTTGTAATTTTAATTTTGCTAGTCAAATCTGCCTGCCATAGATTGTTGTAATACTCTTTGCTTTGTATCTTTGCTATTGTCTATTTCTGGGTTTGTACTCCCCCTTAGTAGCCTCTTGTATCCACTTCTTACTGTGTACTCCCCCGTTGGTTCTCCACTCCAAATTCTACTATCTTCTCGCGGATGCTTTGCCAGAGGGATGTTCAATATTGCATCTGCCTCAACGTTAGTGAACAATCTGGTAATAGTTTTTTCCTTCCATTGTCCTGAGTTTGAGTCAATTAAATCAGCCAATTTATTCACACCAGGGATTTAAATTGCGGTTCAGACCGTGTTTTTGGCCGCGATGCGATCATTGTGGTTGCGAACATAACAGTTGCGAACATAACGGATGCTATTAGTGTATCGGTGTTGTGAATTTTTTTAAAATTCGAACATCTTACTTTAAAACATAATAATAATTATTATAATTATAATTATAAAAAGTCACTTTTTAGAGTGGTTTTTAACACTTACGAACTTTTATTAATATGATATGAGAACATAACTTTTATAATCATTAATTATTCTTATATTTATTTACTAATTTTCTAAGAATGTTATATTAACTAATAAAAAAATAAAAAATAAGAAATATTAAATATTTATTATATTTAATAAGTTTGAAAGTTTTTATAAAAAAAATTGAAAATTCATACTCGAGACATGCCTTCAATATTTTTTGATAGCTTTAAAAATAGTGAAGATATTAACATTTTATGCTGCAAAATGAAAAAAAGGAATAGATAAATATATAGATTTTCATTAATTATTCTTATTTTCTACCACTTATTCTCATTCTCATTTTACTTTCATGTATAGTTTAACATGCTCCGATTCTTAATTATCTTTTCATAAAATATAGTCTATTAATTTATTTAAAGATATAATTTAAATGTTTTAATATCATTAAAATTAAAAATATTAACAAAAGTTTTCTTTAAAAAGAACATACCTTACAAATAGTGGTAGTGGTACGATTTAGTTTTCAACAATTAGTAGAATGACGAGGAGGATCAGATCTTTCACCTTCACTTTGAGAGTGTTCTTGACTTAATTCTCTTGGTCTTTGTCCAAAAATATATACCAAAAATAGTAACATTTTCAACTTGGTTTTCATATAATTGATATGGAGGATATATTTGAGGAGAAGGATATATGAGAGGTGAATGTGGGTGATACATTGGTGGTGGAGGATGCATTTGAGGCTGGTATGACACACTATAATTAGGAAATGGTGGATAATAACCATATAGTTATGGATAACCATGTGAAGGTTGAAAATATGAAGGTTGTTCTGGTGGATAAAAACCTTGAGTGCTAGTAGATGAATCACTATACCCAAGGTTACTAGAACTCAATCTCCTACCAGATGAAGAGCTTATAGAAGTATGCTTCTTGCCTTTTTCTTTTGTTGGAGCTCTAGGTTCACTTCTATCTCTCCTAGGTTCAGGAAACATATTTCTCCTCCATACCGACTAGAAGACTTAATTTCACCTATCACCACTATGTCCATCATCCTCATCAATTGGACTTAAACCACCACCATCGGGTCCATTGCCACTCTGGCTTGACGTTGCACTAGAACTTGAATGAGACAAATTTTGTTGTTGAGATTGATCAACATCCATTTTATCATCAGAGGTATTCGCAGGCAACACATCGACATTGTCACCATCTAACAATGAATTCTCTTTCTCATGAAGCCATTCTGATAGTGGATCAATATCTTCAAAGATATAATCAAGGCTGATAGGGTTAAAACTAGCGTTTATATCATCAATGCTCATTCTTTTTTGATGCCTCATCTGAAGCCTCATATTATAATAGGTAAACACTAGTTTCTCAAGTTTTTTATACTTCAACCTATTTATTGCCTTGGTGTGAATATAACTAAATGTGCTTCAATTTCGTTCACAATTTGATGCAGAAGTTGTTTAACTAAACACTTTAATTGCTAATTTTTGTAATTCAGGAACACATGTGCCGTATATTATCCACCACTCAACTGCATAGTATTATTTAAAATTCAAAATAATTTCAAAATATACAATATAATTAAATAATATATATTAAATTAAATAATTTAATTAACTATTTACTAGGATTCATTTGCTTCCAAGCTCTTTGTGCTTGTGGAGTACCGAATGTCTTATGCTTATCTCTAAATAGTAACAACTGCATAAATAAAAGATAGAGTAAAATAAAAAAAAAATAATTCTATTTCAAATAAATAAAAGATAGAGTAAAATAAAAAAAAAATAATTCTATTTCAAATTATTTAACTAAGTTACAAATAATAGTATTTGAATCTAACCTGTTTAACCATTCTGACTTGAGTATCAAGAGAAGGTTCTAATCTTTCAATTACTGATCGTGTACCTTCTAATGTTTCTATTAGTACATTCTCAGAATGCTTCACCCCAAATTGAAATTGAGGATTGAGAAAATAACCTAAGCATAATTTATAAGAATATCATCAAATAATAATAATCTAAATCTTAAAATAATAAAATATAAAAATAGTTCTTAATTATATGAAACATTTTATCTAACCAGCTGAATGCAAGTTAGAATGCATAAAATTCCACCTATTGTCAATAATCTTTTCGTACTCGGTGAAATATCGACAATTTTGTTGAATTGCTCGTTTAGCTCTATCAACAGCCTCATAAATAAAACCCATTGTTGGTTTTTCATCGCCATCCACAAGTCTCAATACTTTTACTAGGGGCTCGTAAACTTTAATGAGATCATTGGCTTTTTTCCAAAAATCTTTTCCCAAAATAATTTTTTTGGCTTCATAAGCAGGCCCTGACTTTTGCTGTCCCCATTTTGATTCTTTAAATTCTTATATATTCATAAGAAAAATTTTAAAATAATATAATTTTAATTATTTGGAACTAATAAAATCATTACAGGTTGCTATATTTAAGTAATTATATTAACTAATTATAAAATACTAACTTTTGAATTAAACATTTCTCTCAGAATTTGCTTTTGTCTTGTTATCTCTTTAAGTTGACTGAAATAAGTTACAAATCGAGTAAGAGCGGGTTGAAGTATCTGCTTCCCTTGTGTATACTTCTTCATCAAATCAACAATTCAAATGTAATTGTATATAAAGCAAATCACTTTCTTTGCCTCATCTAACACTTTTGCTACACTGTGCTTTTTCTCAATATCTTCAAGGCATAAATCTAAACAGTGAGCTGCACATGAGGTCCAATATAGATGCTTTCTTTTCAACAATAATTTTTTTCCAGCAGCTTTCATTGCTGCCTCATTATCAGTAACTATTTGGACAATGTAATTTCTCCAATTTCTTCTACAACTGAATCTAACAAACTGTAGTAGAATTCAGTATCTCTACTACGAACATTCGAGACATCTACCGATTTCCAAAAAATGGTTCATTTACTGCAATAAACAAGGAAATTAATTATGTGCATTTGATTCAAATTGTTGGTCCAACCATCACACATTAGAGTTGCACCCAATTCTTTCCAATGAGTCTTTAGTCTATTTACCCAATCACGAACTTGTTGATACTCTGATTCCAAATATACATTTGAAACCTCATAGAGTGTTGGGAGCTTTACACCTTGTCCAACTTCTATTGACATTTGAATTAAGTTATACAACCATGGAGAGCTTACTAATTAAAAAAGAAGTTGTTCATATATTAAAAATTTAGATATCGCTTCACCTATCTTCCTTCGTAAAGTCTTTAAAAAAGAGTCGCTGATCTTCGATTGCTTTGAACTTTTGTTTCTAGCCAATTCAGGTATAGCTCCCCTTAAGGTAAACTCAGACTCACTTGGGATGGATTTACTTGTTCTTTTTCCATGATATTCTCTAGATGATCCATGAGAATATCGCCCTTCTTCATAAATGTTATTCCAACCACGAGCACTTCGTCTGAATTCTTCCTTTCTTTGCCACTCGTGTTGTGATTGGATACTTTCTCGAGTCGCTTGCCTTATAGCAGAAACCTCATCAATGAATTCCTCGTATTCATAAAATTCATCTGTTCTCCTCTTTTTGTCTATTTTTTTTTGAGTTGCTTTCTTTCAGTATATTCATCATACTTTCTCTAATGACACCTTGCCTTATAGCAGAAACCTCATCAATGAATTCCTCGTGTTCATCCTCCTCTCCTCTTAATTGAGATAAAAATTCATCTGTTCTCCTCTTTTTTTCTATTTTCTTTGTGTTGCTTTCTTTCAGTATATTCATCATACTTTCTCTAATGACACCTGTTAATAAAATAAACATAATTCATGCTTTATATTATTATCAATTATATATAACCTTTATTGATAAACTTACAATAGCATTTAAAAATAATAATAAAGTATCACATATCAGTAACATTAGGGCATGATGCAACATTGCCAGTTTTATGACCAATGTGCTCTTTAAATTGTGTTATTCCTCTTTCACAACTTTACCACAAAGTTTACATACGAAATTTCCTTTTGCATTTGGCACTGGAGTTCCAAAGTGCCAACCTATATCATTACTTGGTGCACCCTTCAATCCTTTAGTCGGGAACTCTTCACGTGGTGGCATGCTTTATTTTTATTTATATATGAGAAACATTAAATTATATTTAGAAATATAAGCAACTCTTTACTTATATTATCAACAATATAATACAAAAAAGTAAACATCATTAACATGGAAAAATTAAATTTATTGCATAATTCATAATTTATCTATGTTTTAAAAAACAACAACACACCATAACCCATTATTACCCGATCACCCAATAAAAATGTGATTAAAATAATGATTATTTCAGATAATATAGAAAAAAATTCCAATTATGCATCATCTCTTGTTCAATAATTATTTTCTATTTTAGGTGCCAAAAAAGTGTAACATCCCTGTTTAGGGTCTAGTCGGAATAGTGGTGCGAGACCACAAATCCAAGGGTTATGAATGAGTTTTTGAGGTTAATGCTATGTATGCATGCTAGTGTGAAAGTTTCATGAAGCAATTTTGAGAAATTGCTATTGAATTGTCCTAAAGGACTAAATTGTAAAAGTTGCAAAATGTGAGATTCTAGAAGCTATTTGTGTGAAATAGCTTTAGAATATTAATTAGAGGTCCTTAATGAGCAATTTTCCCAAATTTTAGTTTTTGGAAAAAATTGGGCATGGATAAGTTAAAATAAGAAGTTTATCAAAAAGGGTATTTTGGTCATTTGGTTATTAAATGATTAAAATAGGAGAAAAGATGACAAAAATTCACTCATCCTCTTCCCCACATTGCCAAAAATTTAAAAGCACCCATAGCTAGGGTTTGTTCATCTTTCATGCTTGCTAGTAAGTGCAATTAAGTCCCGTTTTTGATATTCTTCGTATTTTTAAAGTCCTAGTTGCATTAAAAAGCTATTTTTAGCTATTTGGTAAGCTATGATGGATTTTCAAAAATGTACATATGTATGACATGCATATATTTTAATGTTTTATGGAAGAATATGAAAGCTTGATGTAGTAGAAACATCTTTTTCTAAGTGATTTTCCATGAAAATGCATGTAGGGACTAGTTTGTGAAAAACTTAAGTTTGGTCATACATGTGTGATTTAGTGAGAATTGATGAATGCTTTAGTTGAGTAAGTGGTTCAGTTTAGCATGAAAGGCTATAAAGTTGAATAAAAATCACTTTACGAGCCTTGGGGCTAAAGTGTAAATATGAGAAAGTTTAAGGGCAAAATAGTAAATTTTGATAAAGTATGAGATATGAGTCAATTTAGTCAATGTGTGTATTGAATAAGCTAATTCATTCATTATAGATCAAGAAAGACAAAGCCCGGATCGAAACCGAGGCAAAAGCAAAGTGGTGGACTAAATTGCACGTTTCTATACTTTTGAGTATCGAGGCAAGTCTATGCGTAAGTAATACATTTATACTTGCACATTCTTAATGCTAATTAGTGTGTAGCATGAATGAGAATGATTGAGAACCTATGTGGTCAAGTGGAATGAATGTGGTAGATAGTGTGAATGTGTAGTGATAATGCTAAGTGATGGGCTAAGTGCGGTACTATATTAATGCTTAACGATGATGAGCTAGGCTGTGTGCGATGCTATCGTTAAGTATATTTATCTAGTGGGGCTAAGTGCAAGACCACTATGATTACCTTTGTGGTAGGCTAAGTGCGATAAAACTTTATAAATTGATTGTGGTAGGCTAAGTGTGATACTACCTTACTAATGGATTTTGGTGTGATAAGGGCGAAACCACTGAGATATGAACTGTGTGGATTAGTTATGTGAACTAGCTGTGTAGTTGTTAAACTGAGTAAGGTAGCTGTGTGGATGTATTATTGATAAATAATGAGGTGTTGTATATTGTGTAAATGTGATATTGAATGTAGGGGTGCATTTCAATGGTTATGAGTAAGAGACTCATGATGTGTTGGAAATGTGGTAAGGAATAGAAAGAGTAAGCATAGTGGTACATTATATGTTGGTATAATGCTAATTGTTATTTAGCTTATACTTTGATGCTTAATTGTTTATGTGTAAACTTACTAAGCTCAAGGCTTACTCCCTTTCTTTTCCTTTGTTTTATAGAGTAAAAGTGGTGAACCGAGAGACGAGGATCATTGGAAGATAGCTCACATATCAGCACACTCTGGTACTTGACTCAATGTTCTGTATATGGCATGTATAGGGGCTAGACAAGTTAGTGAGTTTTTGTTGTACATGGCTAAGATGTGTTGGCCTTTAGGTGGATAGTGTATTTTGTATAATGCCATAGTTGTTGGCTATTACATTATATGAAAAGATGTAGTTTCTATGTGATAATGCATTTCAATTTGAGTTGATTATGGATGTATGGGATGAGTGCTTGTTGTGAATACTAAAGGGGTGAGAAGAGCTTAGCAAATAGCTTTGTTCTTGTCCATGTGGATAGACACACGGGTGTGTGCCTAGGCCATGTGTGACACACGGTCAGTCACACGGACGTGTTACTTGGCCGTGCGTCCCCTGCATGTTAATATTTTAAGTTAGAATTGGCCACGAGCTAGCCACACGGGCGTGTGCCTAGACTCCAGGCCGTGTGAGGGAAGTCTCTGTTCACCATTGTTGGGAGGCACGGGCGTGGCTTAGCCGTAGGGCATTTGGCAGAATGCTCGAGTTTTAAGCACGGTTTGAGAACATGGGCGTGTGTGACTTCACACGGGTTTGTTGTACTTTGCACGGGTGTGTGAGCCATGTTCAAAAGGGAAAATTTTTAATATTCGATAAAAGTTTTGGAATAGTCTCGAGAGCCCTCGTGTGTATAAGTGAGACCTCGTAAGTCGAGAATGAGGTTACTGAGAGGACTAAAGAGAGTAGTTAATACGAGCCTAAGTGGCGATCAAGGGGTGTTACAATAAGTATCCTCAAATAGCATATAGAAGCCACAATTCATAGCTGATTGACAACATAAATTTTAGGCCTTGATAATGAGATTGAATTTGGGTTTTTAAAATACTATGCTAATATTATATTTATGATTATTTGAATTTTTTAGGAAATTTTTTAATTTCAAACTCAACTAATTTACCTATATGTATCCATTGCGTTTTTACAATTTATATAAAAAATGAAATTCAAATTTATATTCTCAAAAAAAATATATTTGAAGTTCGAATTCAAGTGAGGGTTTAAAGGTGCAAAAGGGCATTGCCCCCTTAAAATTTTAAAACTCAAAAAAGAGAACTCACACATAGTAAGATTTAAGCCAAAACAAATATGAAGACAACTCACATGGTGAGAATCAAATTTGAGCAATTAGAACCATAGAAGGTGAAAAGAGAGAGCCAACTAGTGCCCTAACCTCCAAAAAAAAATTAAAAAATTACTGCTTTAGTCTCCCAAGTTTTATAAAATCTTAAGTTAATATATAGTAAAATTATAATTTCCTCCTAAAAAATGTCACAATTTTAATTTAATCCTTTTGAGAACTATCAAGATACAAACCAATACAAAATCACATTTTAACTCTAATAAAAATATATAACTTAATTTTAAATTGATATTTTTAGTTGTAGGATGGTTTGAGGGGCTTTTAGAAATTGGTTGTTGGATTGGATATGGAGAATGGGCAGTAGTGAAAATTCTAGAGACCAAACAAAAATTAAAATAGACCCAAAATCCAAAAAAAATTCAAATAGGAATCCACAAGCCCAAAAAAAAATCTTATAATATAAAAAACAAATGAATGGAAGAAAAAAATCAAGCATCAGGCCATCAACCCTCTCAACCGTCAACAGTAAATGCAAAAACAACAAAAATATTGGGAACCCCCAAATTTTTTTCAAAACCCCTTCAAAGTATCCTTCCAAAACCTTTTCCCTTCTCCCTAACTATTTCTCATCCCTAACCTAAAGAACATATTTGCAGATTCAAGACTTGTGTGTTATCTATTCTATCCACTAATCTATCAAATGCTTCTAGGTACACTCCATGCTACAAGTTACAACAATATTTGCATTTTACAACAAAAAGAAGCAAGAATCAAGATAAAAAAAATTTAGGTTCTTACTTGAAAATTATGAATTTTCAAAAGTGCAAGTGAGATTTTGTTTTAGAGATTTTTGTGTTTGTGTTGTGATTTTGTTTGGTTTGGAGTTTGTATAGTGAAATATGAGAATTTCATATTTTTCTATTGCTTTTGATTGCTTTTTTCTATTGTAATTGGACTTCTTTTACTTTTTTTGATTGAAAACTATCTGATTTTGTAAGTGATGAATATATTCCCTTTTGTCTCATTGTATTTCTATTGATTTTTTAGAGGAGTTGTTTTATTGTAACGAAAAAATAACGGGAATAGCGGCCCGTTATTGCCACAATTGGCCATTACCCGTTAAATTGCAGCCGCAATCCACCGGTATTGGTGTGACTCCGCTTCACACCGCTATTTTCAGCAGTAGCAGTTTCGGACGGCACCGCTGTTGCTATATAGCGGCCTCTATTCCGCTACCCGACCGCTATTTACATCCCTGATTCACACTATTGTTCCTTACTGACTCCTGTATTCTTTTCTTTTCCAATCTAGGGACCCAAGCATCCTGCCAAATTGAAATTCAATTACCATTACCAACTTCCCAAGTCATCCCACCCTGCAGCACTTTTTTCGTTACCCATATATTTCTCCAAGTATACGAAGGGTAATTTCCTAACTCTGCCCGCATGAAATCAGTGTTTGGATAATATTTTGCCTTCAAGGTCTTTGTTAATAATGAATATGGGAATTCCATTAATCAACAACCCTGTTTTGTAAGAAAGGCCACGTTATATTCAAGCAAACTTCGAGCCCATCTACCATCCTCATTTAATCTGCATAACTTATTCCAACTGCACCAATGTATTCCCTTCTTACCCTTCTATTTTTGCCACCAAAACCTACTAATTTTCTATTCCATTTCTCTACATAATGAATTTGGTAACAAGAAACATGACATAGCATAGGTTGGAATTGATTGCAATACACTCTTTATAAAGACCTCTTTTCCATCTAGTGATAGGGTTTTAACGCACCAATTATTCACACGTTCTGCCATTTTGTCTTTTAAGCCCTAAAAGCTTCTCCTCTTTTGTCTTCCTACAACATTTGGCAAACCCAAGTATTTTTCTGAGTCTTCCAAACGTCTTACTGCCAATACCTGCAAGATCAAATCTTTTTCCCGCCTCGAGCTGTTCGAACTAAAAAATAAAGTTGATTTATCTAAATTAACTTTCTGCCCTGACTTGCTTTCATATTTTTCCAGAATACCTTTCAACTCATTTACCCCTCTCATCGTCGCCTCATTGAAAAAAAATACAATCATCTGCAAAAAGAAGGTGAGTTATCTCCGGGCCTCTTTTGCTTGCCTTCATACCTTTTATTCTTCTCTCAATTTTTTTCCATTTTCATTAATGTTGACAAGCCCTCCACATAAATCAGAAATAAGTGAGGCCTAAGAGGATTGCCTTGTCTTAACCTTCTATTCGGCTTAAAGTTTTCCCCATTTTCTCTATTGAAGCAAATTGAAAAAGAAATGATATTAATGCACTTCATAATGAAATTTATCCACCTCACATCAAAACCCATTCTCACCATCATCTTTTCTAAAAAAACCCCATTCAACCCTCTCATATGCCTTGCTCATATCGAACTTAAGTGCAAAAGAGCCCTTTTTCCCCAATGTGCAAAATCTCGTAGGCAAGTAGCACATTATCAGTAATCATTCTTCCTTGTCAATGCAATCATCAAGTACTTTTTTAAAACAATTAGCCACCGCCTTTGAGATGATTTTATATAAAACTGAGCAAAGGCGAATAAGTCTAAAATCTTTTAAACTGTTCGACCTAGAAATTTTTGGGATTAGCACTATGAGGGTAGAATTAGTACCTTTCATAGAATTTCCTTCGTTAAGAATATTGAGGCGATATTCCCCTACATCTTTACCAACAATGTGCCAAAATTTTTGAAAAAATAGAGTAGGGAAGCTATCATGCTCGAGCGCTAAAAGGACCTCAATTTTGTACTCTGCAGTTAACTCTCGATTCATTGCCCCCGTTATGCATCTTTCAACGCCTTCAAGCCCACCCATCATAACTTCCATTCTTTCTGATGTGAATAAGTTAGAAAAGTACTTCTTCACAATTTTGGCCATCTTTGTTTATTCGTTTCGATCGAACCATCCTTGTAACACCCCAAACCCGGCCCAAACACCACGACCAGATCTGGCATGCTACGAGTTAAATGTTGAAAACTTTACTTTGCGGGGATTTGAAATCTCGGTTTATTTATGCATGTATTCGTTAAGTAAGTGTTATTTGTAGAAAACCTTTGTAGTTGTTTTCTTAGAAACTCGTTTGAAAATCCCTTTTTTTTATTTCTTCTTATAAATAAGTCTTTGAACATAAATTTATAAAATATAAACATTAACAAATATAAATTGATAACCTAAGCTATGGAGCCTTATTACATAAATAGTCCCAAAATTAAAACTTAAAGGAAAACTGGAAATAGTTTATGAAAATAAAAGACTTGATGGCCCCTCGAGTCCGCCTCGACTCCCATGTCCACGATCTACTGCTCATCTGAAAAGTCAGGGAAATTAAAGGGGTGAGTCACCAAGACTCAGTGTGCAAATCCCGAAAACACATAAAAGGCTTGAGGCCCACAAACACATTATGGGCCTTGGCCCATACACAATGGCAACAGAATAATTACGTGCAACATGGCCCAAACCAACCTAAAAGTCCATCCTCTACACACCAGCCCGTACCAGCCATCACACCTTGGGGATTTCTACAACCAACACACCAACCGCTACACACCATATCGATAGTCATGCTGTCAGTTAAAATGCCGATCACCATGTGACCTTATAATCCACTGTGGCAGAGCCACCGATCACTGTGTGACCTTATAATCAAGTGTGGCAGAGCCACCGATCACTATTGTGACCTAAATGTACATATCGTAGTTTAACCACCGATCACTAAGTGACCTTTTAACATGCTCTTCCCCTTTATCATATCAACCCCATCCCATGCATATATCCATGCAGAATCAAAACAAAATACTACCTAAAAGATCACAGGTTTTTACATACATCGATACACATAGAGAAGTTTCTATGATTACATACCTGGCATCCCTTGCCTACCCTTTTCGGGTAACACGACTGTCTATACAGCCTTTTTCCGGCTTTTAGCCCATAACACATACATATATATTACAGATTAAAATAGTGTGTTAGAGATCTACACACCTGATTACAGACAAGACGAGACCTTCTATGTCGACACTATCAGAAGCCGATGCGACTGCTAACTATCTAAGATCTTGTTCCGAAGCCGGTCCACAACCCGGTGGCCAATCTCGAACTGCCGACACTGCTTGCTTCTTAAACTTAGGGATTGGTTTAACAGATCCAATCCCCTCCTTTGCCTGATCGATATTTGATTCCATCAAAAGACCTTATCAGTTGCTACTATCATAACATATGGTTAAGATCACAATTACAATAGCGAATCTAACGAGGATCTAAAGAGAACCCCTTACCTTGAAATCCCGAAAAGAGAGATATAAGGTTCAGAGACTAGCGGTTCCGACTTTTAAATCTAAGCTATCTACTTCAATTCCCGAATGTTACCCAACACGTAAACACAAGAAACCATCAATCCATTAGCCTTTCGGCTTTGTCTTCTAAAAACCAAAAGAGAAAAAGAATAGATCAGAAGAAATCGGTACCTACCTTTACAGAGAATTTCGACAACTCCTAGAAGATTTTGGCTTTTGAGAAGATCAAAAAGAGAAGATGATAGGAAGAAATCTATGTAGATTTGGCTTTTAGTGAAGAGATCGGCAAAAGGAAATAGGAAGTATTCGGCTATGGACATGAGAAGAAAGTTCAGAGTTTCGGCTTTTGAATAGAAAAATGCTGAAAAGAATTGGGTGGTTTCGGCTTTGTAGAAGAAAACAGAAAAAGAATAATGGACTTTTGGCTTTTGCGTAGAAGTGAAGATGAGAGAATAGAAAAAGAAAATAGGATCCAAATGCTGAAATTGAAGAGATATCCCCCTTATTTAATCAAAATTTCGGCAGCTACCTCTCAAAAATCGAAAATGCCCCTTTTGATAACTTAAAATTGATCAACTAATAAGGGAAATTTTGGCACCCCCATACTATAACAAAACCGATTTCTCCCTCCTCTAAGAGATGGAAATTCGGCCACCACTGCTGATTAGCAGATAACGTCTAAATTTTCTCCCTTATCTTCATTTGATTACTCATCCTCAAGTGGCATGGATAACACCACATCTTCCTCCCTTTTATCAGTCACTTTATCAGCCACATTATCCACATTATCCATTCTATTAATCTCCTAATTTCAAGCATCCTAGCCGTCCCCAACTCTCCTCTCCTTTAACGCCAAAAACATTTAAAAATAATTGGGTAATGCGACTTGAACCTTGGACCTCCTCAGTTGATGCCACCTTCCTGCTCTCTAAGTGGCCCACTTTGCCACTGGACCACAAGCCCATTTGTGTCTTCAAACACAGATAACATCTTCTAAGCCCTATCCTAACTGGCTTCCCACTAAAGTGCCCAAGCAGAAAATTTGACTAAGGCCTCGACCCAATCCCTAAGCCCAATCTGAACCCCTTAAACACCCTAATCAACACCTTAATCATAACAGCACATCATAACATATCAAATGCAAAGCCCTACAAATTTAGGATGTTACAGTTCTACCCTCCTTAAAGAAATTTCGTCCTCGAAATTTCCAATTACAGGAACAGTCGTAAAACCTAACCTACAACACTACGCTCACGCTGCGCACTCTGATTCCAATAACCCTGATAAACTTTTAACTAGAATTTAGAACTCCTATACACAAAAACACCTAGCCATTAAAATAGACAAATATTTCATATGCAACCAACTCTATATCCGAACATCACAGTAAATCATAAACTCCTTTCCAGCCTCCGGCTGAATCAACACTGGAGCCTCTGTCAAGATCCTCTTTAACCTCTCGAAACTCTCTTGCTGCTTATCAGACCAAAAAAACGAAACCCTTTTCCGTAACAACTTAGTCAATGGTGCTGCAATCAATGAAAATCCTTCAACAAACCTTCTGTAATACCCGGCTAAACCAAGAAAACTTTAAATTTCTGCTATCGACTTAGGCCACTTCCAATCCAACACCGCTTCAATTTTCCAAGGGTCAACCCTAATCCCCTCTGCGAACACAACGTAGCCTAGAAAAGTAACCTCACTTAGCCAAAATTCGCACTTACTGAATTTGGCATAGAGCTGCTTCTCCCTCAGAATCTGTAGAACCACCCGGAGATGTGAATCATGCCCCTCCTCTGATTTTGAATAAACCAGAATGTCATCTATAAATACCACGATAAACTGATCTAAGTAGGGTTGGAATACTCGGTTCATCATATCCATAAACGCTGCTGGTGTGTTAGTCAACCCAAATGGTATCACCATGAATTCGTAGTGACCATAGCGAGTCCTAAAAGCCGTCTTATGAATATCCGTCTCCTTTACCTTAAGCTGATGGTACCCTGACCTCAGATCTATCTTTGAAAAGACTGAGGTCCTTTTCAACTGATCGAACAAGTCATCGATCCTTGGCAACGGGTATTTATTCTTGATGGCCAACTTATTCAGTTGGCGATAGTTAATGTACATACGCATTGATCCATCCTTCTTCTTAACGAATAACACCGGCGCTCCCCAGGGCGACACACTTGGTCGAATAAACCCTCTATCCAGCAACTCCTGTATCTGCGCCTTTAACTCTACCAACTTCTTCGGCGCCATTCTGTATGGAGCGATAGATACTGGCCCTGTTCCCGGAAGAAGATCAATACCAAACTCCACTTCACGATCTGGGGGTAACCCCGGAAGCTCTTCTGGGAAAATATCAGGAAATTCCTTCACCATCTTAACGTTTCCAACAGTTAGTTCCTTGGCTTCTAGAGCCCGAACAAGCATTAAAATTGCCTCGCATCCTTTTCTCACTATCCTTTCTGCTCTTAAGGCAGACACTACATTTGACAAACAGTTCCCTCTTTCACCTATCACCAACACTTCGCCACCTTCGAGAGTTTTTAACACCATACGCTTGGCTGCACAATCCAAATTTACTTGATAATTCACTAACCAATCCATTCTTAAGATCAAATTGAACTTCTTAAACGGCAGTTCCATCAGATCAGCCCGAAAAGTTACCCCTTGAACTTCCAGGGGTACATCCTTATATAGTTTGTTCACCACTACAGTTTGTCCTAAAGGGCTCACTACAATCATCTCCCTAGAGGAAATCTCAGAATCTATGCTTAAAGTTTCAGACACCCTACTAGCCACATATGAATGCGTCAACCCAATGTTCATCAATGCAGTGTAAGGCAAGCCAAAAATTAAAAAAGTACCGGTTATGACATCCGGTGCATCAGTCTCCTCTCGACGTCTGACAGCATAGACTAAGCCGGCTGTCTCGCCTCAGTGTTTCCTGCCCCTTGGCCTGGTGCTCCACGACCTCGACCGGAACCATTACCACCTCTGGCTAGACCACGACCTCGCTGTGGTTGCTGACCACCTATTCTCGATTGTGCATTCCCTTGACCTGTGGGCCCTTCACTGCCCCGTTGCTGCGGACAGTTTCTAACTTGGTGATCCATAGATCCACACCTAAAGCACTTTCCACTGCCTGCCCAACACTCACCTATGTAGAATTTACCACATTGAGTACACTTCTGTGTTTGACTAGCAGCAGCAGGTCTTTCATCCCGTCTCGGCCCGTTTGATCTAGGCCTTTTCTGAGTACGCCCAACTGCCCCTGACGATACAAAATTCCTCTTACTTCTACCCTATTTCGATCCCGATTCAGTTTCTCTGTCCGCTTCACCTCCTCAGCTATCTTAGCTTTTTCCACAAGCACAGCAAATTCTCTCTCCTGCTGTGGAGCTATCAATACACGCAAATCATCCCTCAGACCATATTCAAATCGAACACAACGTTCATGGTCTGTGGCCACCATTTCTCGAGCATAACGGCTAAGGCGCAAGAATTTCACTTCGTACGCAGCCACCGACCTACTTCCTTGCACCAGATTCAGAAATGCTCTACGCTGCGCATCCACATAACTTGTCCCAATATATTTACTCTGAAACGCCGTTTTGAAGAAATCCCAGGTGATACGGTCAGCCATCGTACCATCCTTAACCGTTAGCCACCATTGATAAGCTTCGTCCCGCAGGAGAGATACAACCCCTTTCAGTTTTTCCTCCTCCGTGAGGTCCAGATCTTCTATTACACGCTTAACCGCCTCCAACCAATACTCCGCTGTACTCGGGGCTATACCTGAGATTCCCCTAAACATTTCTGCCCCATTGGCTCTAAGCCGCTCCGACACAGATTCCCGGGCTTATGTGCCCATGCCTACCCCAGGAACCCTCTCTAAAACCCTTAACATCGCCTAGGATACCGCATCATCCCCGACCGTCTGATCCTGAAATTCCTCCTCCGCAGCTGGTGGAACTGGCATCTCATTTCCAGACCCATGTCTAGATCCTACCGGTTCCGACACGGCCATCCTACCCCTACCACGGCCACGCGGAGGACGTCCACGACCCCTTGTACTCATTCTATCGATTCGCGTTTATCTGATTAGAAATTTTATGAATTATTAATTTCTTCCACTGATTAACCATGAACAATCTTATGGACATAGATTTTCAAGAGTAGTTTTTTCAAATTCGAAATTATAACTACGGGTTTTCAGTCTCAAGTCTGTATCTCCTAGTTCTAGGAACCACATACATTCAACCATCATACATCAACATATAAGTAGCATCCATAAACCCACATTCATCACATAAGGGTATTTTCGTCACTCCACTACCTAGGGGTATCTTCGTAGTTCTTTCCTACAGGGAATTTTTCGTAATTTCACAAAATAAGGTATCTTGGTGATTTTTCCGAAATAGAGGTATTTTGGTATTTTTTCTTTTTTTTAGCAGGGTATTTTGGAATTTTTTTATAAACCAGGTACTTTTGTAAATCTAGAGGTTTTTGGGTAAATTTACAAAACATGGGTATTTTGGTAATTTTGCCAACCGGGGGTGTTTCGGTGATTTCACAAATTTTGGTAGTTTTACAAATCTAGGGTATCCTGGGAAATTTCCACAAATCAAGGGTATTTCAGAAATTTTACAAAACTAGGGGTACTTTTAGTAATTTGGTGAAATAGGGTGGCTGGTCCCTTTCGGGTTTTAATTATGATCTTTGGTCTGTCAACAAGTCCTCGTGGCTAAGGTGAACAGTCACTAAACACCAGGTAGGATTCCAGCGAAGAGGAGGTGGGTCACTAGGACCGCTTAAGTACCAAGCTCTCCCTGAATCCAATCTTAGACATGCGTCTGCCTGTTGCCACACCCTAACCCAGCGACTTGTTCATAGGTATGTTTGGTTTTGATTAAGTTTTATGAATTTAAAGAGTTGTTTAAACTAGGCCTAAAGTCCATTAATTCCTAACATACTAGTCTACGTCCATAAAGCCCATCAAACCCAACATGCATATCACATCAAGAGTTAGAATACTTACCTGCGTGGATCGGGTGCCGGTAGACTCGAAGGCCATATCTCAACTCAAAGCATTTTTCTCAAATTCACATCAATTTTACAAAACGCTACTAGACCCATTTCGCAGCCCGAGTTTTGCAACTGGACTCTGATACCAAAATGTAACACCCCAAACCCAGCCCAAACACCACGACCAGATCTGGCATGCTACGGATTAAATGTTGAAAACTTTGCTTTACAGGGATTTGAAATCTTGGTTCGTTTATGCAGGTATTCGTTAAGTAAGTGTTATTTCTAGAAAACCTTTGTAGTTGTTTTCTTAGAAACTCGTTTGAAAATCCTTTTTTTTTTATTTCTTCATATAAATAAGTCTTTGAACATAAATTTATAAAATATAAACATTAACAAATATAAATTGATAACCTAAGCTATGGAGCCTTATTACATAAATAGTCCCAAAATGAAAACTTAAAGGAAAACTGGAAATAGTTTATGAAAATAAAAGACTTGATGGCCCCCTCGAGTCCGCCTCGCCTTCTTGTCCACGATATCGCTTCATCCGAAAAGTCGTGAAATTAAAAGGTGAGTCACCAAGACTCAGTGTGCAAATTCGGAAAACACATAAAAGGCTTGAGGCCCACAAACACATTATGGGCCTTGGCCCATACACAATGGCAACAGAATAATTACATGCAACATAGCCCAAACCAACCTAAAAGTCCATCCTCTACACACCAGCCCGTACCAGCCATCACACCTCAGGGATTTCTACAATCAACCCAGCAACCGCTACACACCATATCGACAGTCATGCTGTCAGTTCAAATGCCGATCACCATGTGACCTTATAATCCACTATGGCAGAGCCACCGATACTGTGTGACCTTATAATCAAGTGTGACAGAGCCACCGATCACTATTGTGACCTAAATGTACATATCGTGGTTTAACCACCGGTCATTAAGTGACCTTTTAACATGCTCTTCCCCTTCATCATATCAACCCCATCCCATGCATACATCCATGCAGAATCAAAACAGAATACTGCCTAAAAGATCACAGGTTTTTACATACATCGATACACATAGAGAAGTTTCTATGATTACGTACCTGGCATCCCTTGCCTACCTTTTTGGGTAACACGACTATCCATACAGCCTTTTTCTGGCTTTTAGCCTATAACACATACATATATATTACAGATTAAAATAGTGTGTTAGAGATCTACACACCTGATTACAGACAAGACGAGACCTTTTATGTCGACACTATCAGAAGCCGATACGACTGCTAACTGTCTAAGATCTTGTTTTGAAACCGGTCCACAACCCGGTGGCCAATCCCGAACTGCTGACACTGCTCGCTTCTTAAACTTAAGGATTGGTTTAACAGATCCAATCCCCTCCTTCACCTGATCGATATTTGATTCCATCAAAAGACCTTATCAGTTGCTACCATCATAACATATAGTTAAGATCACAATTACGATAGCGAATCTAACGAGGATCTAAAGAGAATCCCTTACCTTGAAATCTCGAAAATAGAGATATGAGGTTCAGAGAGTAGCAGTTCCGGCTTTTAGATCTAAACGATCTACTTCAATTCCCGAATGTCGCCCAACACACAAACACAAGAAACCATCAATCCATTAGCCTTTCGGCTTTCTTTTTTAAAAACTGAAAGAGAAAAGAATAGATCAGAAGAAATCGACACCTACCTTTATAGAGAATTCGACAACTCCTAGAAGATTTCGGCTTTTTAGAAGATCAAAAAGAGAAGATGATACGAAGAAATCTATGTAGATTTAGCTTTTAGTGAAGAGATCGGCAAAAAGGAATAGGAAGTATTCAGCTATGGATATGAGAAGAAAGTTTAGAGTTTCGGCTTTTGAAGGGAAAGATGCTGAGAAAAATTGGGTGGTTTCAGCTTTGTAGAAGAAAACAGAAAATGAATAATGGACTTTCGGCTTTTGCGTAGAAGTGAAGATGAGAGAATAGAAAAAGAAAATAAGATCCAAATGCCAGAATTGAAGAGATATCCCCCTTATTTAATCAAAATTTCGGCAACTACCTTTCAAAAATCGAAAATGCCCCTTTTGATAACTTAAAATTGATCAACTAATAAGGGAAATTTCTAAGACTCTGCACTATAACAAAACCGATTTCTCTCCTCCAAGAGATGGAAATTGGCCACCATCACGATCACAGATAACTCTTAAATTTTCTCCCTTATCTTTATCTGATCACTCATCCTCAAGTGGCATGGATAACACTGCCTCTTCCTCCCTTTTATCAGTCACTTTATTAGCCACATTATCCACATTATCCATTCTATTAATCTCCTAATTTCAAGCATCCTAGCCGCCCCTAACTCTCCTCTCCTTTGACGCCAAAAACATTTAAAAATAAGTGGGTAATGCGACTCGAACCTTGGACCTCCTCAGCTGATGCCACCTCCCTACTCTCTAAGTGGCGCCACTTTTGCCATCACCACAAGCCCATTTGTGTCTTAAAACACAGATAACATCTTTTAAGCCCTATCCTAACTGGCTTCCCACTAGAGTGCCCAAGCAAAAAATTTGACTAAGGCCTCGGCCCAATCCCTAAGCCCAATCTGAACCTCTTAAACACCCTAATCAACACCTTAATCATAACATCACATCACAACACATCAAATGCAAGGCCCCACAAATTCAGGATGTTACAGTTCTACCTCTTCCCACTCCCTCTTTTTTCTCAAAAGAATCTAAAATTTTATTGAAATCCTCATCAACAATCCATAGAAGCCTCATATTCTGCCCCAATGATTTCAACAGATTCTAAGTCATCTCCTTGAAATGAATATATGGAGAACTATAAAACCCTATAAATCTCCAGCTTCTACCTACAGAATCATCATCCACCTCAACATCAATATGATTACTTAAGAAGCTTTTTAGACTTACATTAGTTTCCATCCATCCTAAACTTAATCCACCTCTTGTACATTCTGTCGGTACATTGATCCCATTGTAATACCCACATTGTCGCCGAACACGCTCAATCCTTCTACAATTTAGTTTGGTTTCCATCAAGAAGACCATGTGGGGATGATTGGCTTTCAGCACATGCTGAAACCTTCTTCGAACCTGAGGAATCCCCAATCCTCAAACATTCCAACAAAAGATTTTCATTGCTATCGGTCAGCCAACCTCTTGGCGGTTGCCAATTTTTTTTGTTGGCTAACTGACCCTTGACCCCTCGAGCAATCCATTGAATCTAAACTACCTTCCAAAACTTGACTCCCCACTGAAACCTTCCGCCTCTTATTCCATTCCGCTTCCTTTAAAAGCGTATCCTCTTCGTCTTGTGTTGTCCACCTTTCTTTCATATAATTCATATATCGTTCATCTCCCCTCCAAACACCCTTTAGTTCTCCCTTCTAAGTTAAAACCTAAATTGGGCTCATGTATTGTCCCCCCTCAGAATGTGACATCATCTGCTCTCCATCCCTTTTCCCTTCACTTTGTACCTTGCTGTCGAACCTGCCTCCATTCAATCTACTTCCATCATCCTCCATCAGCCATACACTTGTGCATATATTTTTTCTCCTATCTTGCACCATTAAAGATACATCCCATCCTAATTCAAGCTCCTGCCTTTTACTTCGAATTCATAGCAGACAAAAGTTGTCGCCATGGCCTAGGCTACCACACAAGAAGTAAAAGAGAGTCAATTTCTCATATTGAAATTTAGCGTACAATTATTTTCCTCTTGGTGTCATCAATTTTTCCTTCTTTTCAAAGGAACCCTCACATCTACCAGCACCTGTACTCTCATATAATTTCAGTAGCCCTTTCCAATTTGTTTCGCATCATATTCAACAAAGGATCAATGAAATCTCCAAATTGTTTAGCCACTGCTTCCGACATCATTCCAGGCAACAGATCGTGAATTTGTACCCAGAAAAAGGAATAGGTCAATGGAACCTCTATTGGGTTCTCATTCTCCAATAACCTGTGAAAAACCAACAAAAGGTTATTAAAAGTCCATGGGCCATCTTAATCACCCTCTCAATGTCCACCTTATGATAGAATTTAAACAGAAATCTATTCTCCTCCAAATCTGAGATAAACACTGCTCCAATCGGATGCCAAACATTGGCCAACGTATTCTTCATGGCTTAAAAATTAACCTTTCGCACAGTCAAGAAGCACTCCACCAGGCAAAAATTCTGATTCACCTCCTCCACATCTTCTTCCACTGCCCAAACTTCCTCCTCCCCGTCATTTATTTTCAAATTAGCAACACCATCCTCCATCAAAACGTTTCAGCTTTTGATTGGAATAATGTTTCTTTTTGCCTATTAAATAGTGTTTTACCACCCAGACGTCGAAAAAACAACCCCTAACACCTAATAAAATTAAGAGTCCTATTCTAAACCTGCTACCCTAGCAGACCGACTTAGAGAGAAACTACCATTGTGGCAAATCCTTTTTACTTAATTTTTTAAATGAACCAAAGATTAATGGAAAAAAATATTTTGTTTTATAGTTAATTAAGATGTGAATTTTTTAGATTTGATAAATATGAAAAAAATATTATTTATTTATTTTCTACCAGAATCAACCAGAAGTTATATATATTATATAGCAATTTAAAGTTACAATTAAAGCCGATTGAGTCTTAGCTCGGTTGGTATTAGTATTGTTGCCAATGTAGAAGGATTTGGATTTGAGTGTGTTAAAACACTTATCCTCCTATTTAAGGGTTAGGATGGGTTAAAAGTAGTTCTAAGTATTGTGAATTTAGAAATTTTTAGATACTTTCACAATTGAATTAGATTTTCAAAAAACAAAACAAAAAGTTACAATTAAGAAAAGATTTCCAAAGTTTCAAAGTCAAGAAATATCCACCTGGCAAGCTAATTATTTCCCATGTGTCTTTATTGACTAAAATTGAAAATGAATATAATTTCAATCTAATTTCTTTATAAAAGTATATCAACATTAAATACCTGTTCATATAACAAAAATCGTATATGTCAATAATCTTTACTATAATTAATTTAGTCATAAATTAAGAAAAAATTATAAATATGTGCATACTTAGCCCAATATTATTTTTCTCTTATTATGTCTTTATATATAATTTTTAAAATCTAATATTGAAAAATATAAATATGTTCTTCAAAGTCTCTAAAATTTAAATTTTACTCATTCATTCAATTTTATATTATTGAAAATTGTGTTTCATATATAATATATATAATATTTTTTTCCTTTAATAGATAAATGAAAAAGATATTAAAAATATTATTGAAATAATACAAATTAATTTGTTTATTTAGTTACTAATTTTTTTTTCATTTTCCTTTTGAATAAGCATATTTTTTCTTTTTTTTTAATACAATTTTTAGTTATGTATTTTTTGTTTAATAACTTAATTTACATAGTTTTTTTTTTCTCCTTTAATCTTTAAATTATATTCCGCTCTTTTTTTAAGAGTAAAATTATAATAAGGAATAATATCAAATCATTTAAGATTATTTTAAATATTATTTTATATTATTTTAATTTTTCAATAAAATATTTATGAAATATTACAAAATTTTAATAATATAATATAATATATTTTTATTAATACACTAAAATAATTAATTTAACTAAAATAAGGCAAATATTCAATCCTTCCTTATCCTTAATGACAAAACCTAGCCAAGGAAATAACATACTCAAAATTCATAATGCAGTTTTAGAAATTAAAGGTCTATTATTTTTAAAATGTTATTAAATTACTTTTTGGGTACGATTAATTGTCACATTTTAATTAATTTTATTTTGAATGAATTCCTTTTCATTTAATATACTGTTCTATTAAATTTTAAAACAGTAAAAGCAAATGATGTTCTCAACTTTTTTTTCTTTTTTACTTCCTTTAGTAGTTGTTGGAAAATATATTGTAATATTACAAAAGAAAAATTAATGCCACTTTTGAAAATTGATATTGTGCTTTGCTTTAGCTTAGTTATATGCTAAAAACCAATGAGATTTAGTTTTTACACCGGATCTGAGTTATAAGGTACCATATTCATTGTTGGAGAAACTACAAACAATTTATAATCTAATTCACATCATTAACCATTAAATTTCGAGCAAATTAAGTATATAAATGTTACATATTTATTTTTGGGTCTTATACGAGCTTACGAAAGCTCTAATGCTAACCCGAGATCGATTTAAGACTAAACTGTGACAATTACAAAGTTTCAGGTTGATGTCGCAACATTAGGAGGTTCCTCACCGCGACACAATATACTAATTAGGTCTTGTCTCAATGATCCATACTCGATGTCGCGATGTGACAAACTGTTTCTAAAAAATATTAATGAACATCAACCTGCAATTTCACACATTCAAGCAACATTTACAGTCCTCAAGTATCAATTCAAGAACTACAGTTCCTTATCCAACATTTGTACCAATACCATATCACTTATAAGTTAACTACCTAACTTAATTTATTCAAATCTTAACATACATAACTATTTACCAAGGTAATTGAAAATTGCAACATTTAACCCAATTCAAACCATATTTGGAATTCACATACATATTGTATTCAATTGGTTAATTTCATACATCAAGTTCTAATTCAAAAGTGTATATAAAAATAGTATTGTACCAAAAACTGACTTAACCTGGGTATATGGCAAACTTAAACAAAAATGGGGATATACAAACATTGCTAAGTCGAGGATTGCTTTTGGGATGTTGGATCTACATCTTGAACTACCGAGAATCTACTATACCTGCGCACGGAGAAAACAAATCATACATTGAAGAAATACGCTCAGTGGTATTTCTGTGATTCAAGCCAGCATTATACAAGTTTAAAACATATGCATACATTCAATCCAATTTCAATTCATAGACCATTCTTATATAAGTTCATACTTATGGTTATTCATTTATTAACATCAACAATTACATATATATTTGATTTCATATATGTATTTCAACTATTCTTGAGCCTATTGGCTTTTCATACTCATTCGGCCCTCAGGGCTTGTTTTCGATTCATTTCGCATATTGTCACATATTGCATTTCAATTTCATTTATCATTTCACATATCATTTAATCAATTCATATGTTCATAACCCTATTAAGCAGACATGGATTCGGAATGTGTAACACCCCGAACCCGGCCTAGACGTTATGGCCGAATCTGGCGATGTCACATAGTAGTGCTTTAGAAAACGTAATTACAATAACGCCATTTTTGATATCTTAGGTTACCGTCAAAATGTGTCCTTTATTCATTCATTAACCATTTTCAAAATATTATACGTTGCAGAAGCTTTTAAAAATAATTTGCGGATTCGTGTGTTTTTGATAAAACATTTGTTTATTTTGAAAACTCGAGTTTTCCTACTTTTAACCGTAATTGTTACAAATCCAAATTAAATAAAAATCCGTAATGGCCATATTACATAAGGCATACCCAGATATAATCAAAACCGTAAATGAAATAAATAAAACAAAGCCATAAGGGTTCAGAACAGTGGTCACCGCCAAGTCCTCCGCTGCACCAACCCGTCTATTGCTGGGGATTACCTGAACATATTAAACAAAAAAGAGTGAGTTTTTGCAATTCAGTGTGTAATCCCCACAGAAAACATACACACAGTGAAATCATATAATAGACATAATTTCACAGTTCGGGTCTGAGCCCTTTACAGAAACGGTGTGGACTTTAGCCTACTCAGATACAGAATCAGATATGTTCTAGGGCCTTAGCCCATTCCAGATATAACAAGAAGATCAGATAGAATAGCAAAATCCTGCCTACCAGCCTCTACACACCAATTCCGTCCAACCCTACACACCAACTCCGTCCAACCCTACACACCATGTGGGGATAAAATCAACCCACCCATCCCTACACACCATGCTGTACCGAATGCGGCACAAAATCAGAAAGTTGCAGCTGAGCTTCCAGATAACAGGCTTGAGAGCCTTTCAGATACTTCCTCCGAATCATCAACCCACCCCGATGCAATGCAACATACAGAAAATGTCATGCTATTATGCAAACACAGTTTATACACTCAGATATTAGGATTCATGCTCAATACAGTAATCAGAAAGTCAAGTCACATAATCAGGGGTCTAGGTAAAGCTTACCGACCCTAGATTAGGTCCACACTCGACTAAGGCGACCCGTGCAACCTTACAGAACATTACAGAAAAATGGGCTCACACGCCTATGTAGGTTGTCCGTGTGGGCCCACACGCCCGTGTGGCTCACACGGCCCAAATTGGCCATGGCCGTGTGGATCACACGGCCTAGCCCAGAATCTCACACGCCCATGCGGTTCACCCGTGTGGGCCTACACGCTCGGGTGGCGCACACGGCCCAATTGTTAGAGCCCATGTGTTGCACACGGCCTTGTCCAGCCGTCACAGGGCCGTGTGACTCTTGCACGGCCTGGCCCATTGATCACACAGCCATGTGGTGACTTACAGTCTTGCACACGGCCTACCACACGGGCAACCACACGCCAGTATGCCGTCGATAGTGAGGTTTTTGGCTTTCGCTGAAACCTCATTTTCTGCATTTCCAGGTACACACCTAGTTTCGATTGATGCTGAAACAACCCCCGAGCAATCCAGAACCTATAGTTTACCAATTTCACTTAGTTTATCACTTAATCAATCGAACCAAAACAGAAGCCAAAATGAGAACCACATCCCTTAAACGATGAAAACTTACCCCAAAACCTCGAACAGTTGATTACGCAATTACATAATGAGACCCTTAATCCATGCGAGATGCTACTGCCAAACGTCAAAAACCCCCAAATCAAAGTTGGAAAGTATAAGTTAAAGAGAGAAAAACTCTACTTACCAGAGCGTACGAAGTCAAAAGGTACATCGACGGGGTGAAATTACATAATCGAGGAAGGGAAAAGAACAAAATTTTGGCAAGGGTTTTTGAGAAAGAAAATTGAACAGCAAAAATGAGAGAAACAAAATTGAGAGGGAGAGGAAAAGTGAACAGATTTTTCTGATATTCCCCCTATGATCTCCCCAATCTCTCCTTACTATCAGATTTTTAGTCCAACATAAACACTCGTGACGTGACAGGCAAAAATAATGCTCACACAGGGATTTGAACTTCAGACGCCTGATCGTTGTTTTTACAATGTCAAAGTCTTAAAATTTATAAATGAGAATGATCGAACCTAGAAACCAACTATGACAATGATTTGAGGCAAGCGCACCTATTAAACAGTAGTATAGTTTAGGCAAGACCGGAATGTCGAATCCCAAAGGAACCAAAAGTACTAATACTAACTCTCTTTTTATTATTTAGCTTAAGAATTAAATGAATTTGTTATCTAATATAAAATTAACTAACTACTAAACTAAAGACTCTAAGAAAAAGAAGAATGAATTTGGGAAAATAACTTGAAAGAAAAACCAATTGATTAAGATGACACCCAAGGTAGAATCCACCTAGACTTCGCTTGTTATCTAACTCTGAACCAGACGATTATTCACTTGACTTGATCCGTAAGATTCCCTAAGTTATATTAATCCCTCTGTCGAGGCGACTAACGTCTAACCCTAGGTTGATTAATTGAAATCTCTTTCTAATTAAGACCTCTAGAATCGCATTAAGTCGATCTATGGACTCCCATATTAGGTTTCACCCTAATCCGGCAAAATCTCGTCAACCTATCTCTAAGCCTACGATCAACTCTGCTTAATTATGCTAGATCTACTCTTAGGCAGGGACTTTTGCTCCTACACTAAGCACATCACACTTGAATTAATATCCCAGACATATCAACACAAGAATTAAGAACACATAATTAAGAACAAGTCAAATATTTATCATATAGTTCAGCAAACGATAACAAGATTCATCTTAGGTTTCATCCCCTTTAGGTATCTGAGGGCTTAGTTCATAACAATAAAGAAAAATATCTCAAAAGAAAAGATAAAACAAAATATAAGAAATCCCTAAAACCCCTTGAAGGAATTGAAGGAGAGATCCTTCGTCTTGAGTATAACTCCGGCTTCTTGAGATGGATCAACTGGCTATCTTCGAGAAATTCTCCACAAATCTACCTTCTCTGGCCTAACCGGACAGCCCTTGACTAAGACCTTGGGTTCCCCCTTTTTAGGTCATACTTAGGGTGTTTGTATAGGCTTCGGAATGTGTTTCTTTGCCCCTAAGTATCCAAATCCAAGTGAAACTCTTCTTTCCTACAACAGGGACACGCCCATGGCACACGCCCGTGTAAGTCGTGGCCAGGCCGTGTTCGAGCCTATTAAATGAGGCACGACCGTGTGGTCTTGGGCCCAGGCCGTGTGGATTTTGTGATATGGCCCATTTACTCCGTTTTGGGCCCATTTTTCGTTCTTTTTGTCATCCGGTGCTCTCCTAGGTATAAAACATGAAAATAAAGGATTAAGATCACCAAATTACACAATTCAAGGCTTAAATCATCCAAAAGCATGCTAAATGTGGGCTTAAAATATGTTACTTTTACGGTTTATCAAATACCCCCACACTTAAGCTTTTACCTGTCCTCAAGTAAAATTCTCAACTCACAATTAAAACGAACTTCCTCGATTCATAAAATTTATCAATAATGTTTCATCATAATTCAAAGATAATTTATACATGGATAATTCAACTCAAAGAGTCCTAAAGATTCAAACAATCAAAGTCATACATTTATAGCACAAAACATAGATGTTTCCCCTCATCTAAATAATTACCTCTGATTCAAAATTGATAAGAATTGAAATCCTCACTAAAGATTAACTCAAATCACTCAAAGTGTTTAAGGTTCAAATTTAAGCACTCAAAAGTCAAACATGAAGAGTTAATCCCATAAGCTTGCATGAAAATCAAATCTCTGCCACTAAAATACAAGATGATACACAAATCAAAAGGTCTTTACAGGGTTGTAACGGGGCTTAGGTTAATGGTATGGATATAGGCTGAATTAGAAGGTTAGAATCGAGATTGACCTAAAAAATTACCTAACTATGAACTAATCTTAAATAATTACATCAATTGAAAACTAATAATACGAGCTTTTTCTTCAAGATTTGAAATTTACATGCATAAGCTCAGGTAACATAGAACTAGAAATGAATATACTTCGATTTTTTTAAGAACAAGTCATTACATAATAAATGATGAATTTAACTACTGAAATAATATAATTAGGTAACTAATCAAATCAAATCTCGATATAAGGGTAGTCAAAAGGAATGGTGATAACAAATACAAAGGGTTTTGAGTTAATATTAGTAGGAGTCAATAAAAGGGGTTGTTAGGATTAAACAGGGTTCACTAAGGGTTAATTATGAAGGTAGGCTTTTTAATGGAGTAAGTGGGTCAAAACCTAGGTGCCTTTATCATCTCAGTGTATCAAATCATAGGTGTGGTCTCGACATGTATAACCAATGCAAGTTTTAGAATAACAAATCAATGTTGACATACTCATAATCAATAAAGTGAGCAAGAAAAAGAATATATGCTCTAAAAGGCTCAAAATCTCACAAAATTATGGGTGTTTGATATCAACCTCGTAAATTTCAAACTTCAAAGTAATAATTAGATTTAGGTAGACAATCTAACAAAATTTTTAATTCTGAAAAATAGACTTATCATGTTTGATTCTATAGTATTCTTTAAATTTAATCATCAATGCACAATTATCAATGAATTAATCTAAGACATTTCAATAAAAATCATAAATCAAAGTAAATTTCATCCTAATTATAATATGAAAGACTTACTTCAAGAGAAGGCAAAATTGAGGGATTTGAGAATAATGCAGAAAGTTAGGCACTTTCTCGAAATAACTATTCACCCCCCACACTTAAGATGTACATTGTCCTCAATGTACAAACATGTATATGCAATTTAAGAGAGAGGGAGAGGTGGGACGTCCTGAGTTTGGATGGTTTCTCAGAGTTGGAAGTCGATAGGGAAGGTGGCTGCTACCGAGCTCTGCGCTAGATGAAGAAATTGGGGAGCTCGTAGAGAATTAGCCAAGAATTATTAAGACACATTTAAAATAAACTAAATATATATTTAAAGACAAGAAAGATAAAGAGAAAGAAAATAGAAATGTAAATAAAATTAAAATGAAAGATGAATGGACTAAATAGTCCTTATTGTGGGGTGGTTCGCGAGGTGGGTGTGACCTCTAAGGCTGCGGAGGTACTGGCAGTGGCGGAAATGGCGTGATTCCTAAGCAGCTTTTAGAACTTCGAAGGTTACGTTAAGGCGGTGGTCGTGGTTTCGGTGTGATTCCTTAGCAGCCTTTTGAACCTGACACTAAGAAACTAAAATAAAATAAGTTAAATTAATCATAAGATAGTCAAAGAAAAGGAAAATAAAGGAGAAGATAAAAGTAATACAAAAGATAAATGGTCTCAAAGACCCTTGGCTTGTCGAGTGGATGAAGCGGCCGACATGAACGTATGTAGATCGGTCTCCCTAAGGAGGACTGTGCTTGAATCCTTCCGTTTCTTCAACATGGCTAAAAGATTGAGAAGAATGCTATGAAAACAAAGAATGCTGAGAATGGAGGGTGTAGCAGGGTGTAAGGGAGGAAGAAGGGTTAGAAATAGGTGAGAAGAGGGAGGGGTGGGTGGTTTAAATAGAATTCTCAAGTTAGGTACATTCACACGCTCGTGTCTCGTGTGCGTAGCATCTCATACGGCCATATCGTATGGCCGTGGTGGGCTTCGTTCATTTCTCCCATGCCCGTGCTTAGGCCGCCATTGTAACAGCCCAATTACGACCCTAAACAGAACGGTGGTTTCGGGACTACGAATCCGAGCCGAAAAAGCTCATACTATTATTTTATTTTCGTATGTAGTAATATTGAGTAAAAATGTGTTGAATTGTGCAAATTTTATTGCTTGATGTGCTTGAATTGAGAGAAAGAATCACATAGATAAATTATAAAAGTAGCATTCATTAAATTAAAGGGTTTAATTTAAGTGTTGTTTGAAAGAAAGGATTTGCATGTCAAATAAACCATTTTATTTGTAGTGGACGGCATGATGATTAACATGTATATTAAATTCAATTGTTTTTATAATTAGTGATGTTTTATTAGTATTATAATTGGAGTGATGTTTTATTAGTATTATAATTGGAGTAAAATAAATGAAATAAGAAAAGAAGAAGAAAAGTGTTCATCCTTTCTTCTTGTAGTGGCCGAATTTGTGAAGGAAAAAGGGAGAAAAAGAGACTTCAAGCTCTCTTCATTTTCGGTTTATGCATGTTCAATTAAGGTTGGTATTTAAGCTTAGTTTTTATTAAATTCAATGTTTTTGAGATTGTTATCATGCATATTGACTAGCCCATTTGTAAATTTGTGTTTTGATGGTATATTTCGAATATGACCATGGATAGAAATTTGATAATTATGTGTTTTAAGATGGCACATATTAGAAACGAACTAGATTAATAGGATTTCTTTAGAATTTTAGATGAATTTCGGGTAATAGAGTGTTTTGATGAAAAGAAAATTTTAGGAAGGATTAATTAGCTTTATAATGGAAGAAATGAGTTGGAAAGAGAGTGGTAAACATTCGGCCCTTGATGAAGATGGCCAAATTTTTTGACATTTTGTGTTTTGGGTTATATGGATTAAATTGTAAAGCTTAAATAATTGAGGGGTAAAATAGTAAACTTTATAAATTTTGAGTTTTGGATTAAATTGAATAGAAGTAAATGTGAACAAGCTTTATTTGATATTTCATAGATCAAGAACAAAAGGAGGTGGGATTAGATCGGGGAAAAACCAAACTGAACGATTAACCGGGAAGTTGAACTCGTTGATATCCGAGGTATGATTTAAGCAATTGGATTAAATTGAATTTTATACCTTATTATATGTTTTATTTGAATAGTGGTAAGGGTATAAAATGTGCATAACCGAATGTAAAAATGGTCCTAGTATGGTTTAGCCGAATGTGTGGTTATTTGGATGTTAAGACAATTGCATGAAATGTGTGTTTACATGATATTAATACTTTTAGATATGTGAAATATTGAAATGGAAAAATGAATATATATTAAAAAAGTTTGTGGATGATTTGATATTGTTGAAGCCGAATATAATATAGTATTTGATTGCTAAATCATAAATGTTGTCTATACAGGTATGTGCCTATATGTGAAGTTGAGGTAGATTGGATTTTTTTTATATGAAATTTTATATTCGAATAAATGACAGATTATATTAAGCACTATGTGTGCAATTGTTGAGTAACAGCTCTATGTGAGCGATATGTTACGAAATGTATTAGGTAACAGCTCTATGTGAGCGATACGTTACGAGATGTATTAAGTAACGGCTCTATGTGAGCGATACGTTACGAGATGTATTAAGTAACGGCTCTATGTGAGCGATACGTTACGAGATGTGTAAGTAACGACTCTATGTGAGCGATACGTTACTAAATCGTACTAACAAGTGTGCAGGTATGAGATTCGATAGAAGATTTCTATTAACAATGATATTAAGTATATAGCCATGTACGAGTATATTGTCACTTGTTATGCCTGAACGGTTAAGTCTGGGAAGGAAATTAAACTAGAGGTATGTACTATTCATATTATCTTGAGACTTTTAGTGGCTTGGAATGTAAGTAGAAGAGTTGGTAATTAGACGAGATGTGTGCTAATTACTTAAGATGTGACGACGGTTTATGGAAGTTATTATAAGCATACAATGTGGATATGTATTTAATTTCTTTCTTTTATTGTTGGTAATGTTTGGTATGGATATTATCAATAAGTCAAATTCGAATTCTTGAATAAATATATATATATTTATATATATGTGTGTAAATTGCTTAATCATACTAAGCTGTGGAAGCTTACTTTGTTCTGGGTTATTTTGTATTTGTAGTTTTCTTTTTGGAGCTTAGCCGCGCTTGAGTATAATTGGGTAAAGTTGGTTATGGTACTAATGTTGTTAATATTCGGCCTTGCTATAAGTTAATTTGAAATGTTCTTTATTAAATATTTGAATGTTAGTCACAATAATTCAATTATGGCATAGTTTAATGTTACACGAAGTTGTGGTTGTGCTATAGTTTAAATGTGATAAATTAGTTGAGCAAAGACAAATTTTGAAATGCTATTATACATGCTAGTATGCTAATGACTTAAGTATGCTTTGAGTTGATCAATTATAATTGTAAATGATATTTTACAAGATAGAATAATAACATGGTTACGTATGTATGAGCTTGTAATCGAAATAAGTATGATTGACTTTATGAATACGAAAAGGTAAATTTGTTTCCTAATTCCCATTTTAATGCCGCATATAATCTTGAGTAATAAACTCATGATTGTAGACACATATAGGTATTATATGGTATTCAGATAGCTTGAGACATGTACATGGCCTAATAAGCATAAAATACGTTTAAAATGAAATTTGATTGAGTTGAAGTATAATTCGTTTGTGTAATCAGTAAAAGTGAATTTATAAATGATTGTGAATGAGATTTATGTGATAATGTAGCTATGCAAAAGCTAAATTCTTCTAGTAATACCTCTTCACCCTAATTCGGCGACGGATACGGGTTAGGGGTGTTACATTTAATTGGTATCAGAGCTACGATTTAGTCGGTTCTCGGACTAACGTAGCGCGTGTGAGTCTAGCTATACATGCCATAATTTATAACGTGATAGTGTGATGAGTTCCGACAGTGAAATATGTTTATTTCTTATATAGTAATGGATTCCGATCCCAAGCGAGCTATAGCTGGTGACGTCGAGAATGTGGCGCCCGCTCTCGTGCAGGGAACCATGCCAGAGGAATCTCGACCGGCTACAAGTAATCCTGATGAGGGGGCTAAAATGTCTTCTATAGTATGATGAACGATTGGTTCAGTCATTACATACGAACCAATCTGGCTGTTTAACCACCCCAAAATCCGAATGTGCCCCCTATAGTACCGGGGTACCCCCGATTGTAAATTCTGAAAAAGTAAGCAAACCTCCGATTGACCGAATTAGAAAACATGGAGCTCAGGAATTTAGAGCCGCCTTAA
The DNA here is from genome assembly GCA_025503065.1 of Gossypium bickii. Taxonomy (NCBI): domain Eukaryota; kingdom Viridiplantae; phylum Streptophyta; class Magnoliopsida; order Malvales; family Malvaceae; genus Gossypium; species Gossypium bickii. The sequence continues at coordinate 48,560,073 of CP106719.1, forward strand.
AATAATCCCAAGTCAAACGGTCGGGCTGAGTGCCCTACTCAACCGTCAGCCACCATTGATACGCTTCGTCGCGAAGCAGAGAAATAACCCCCTTAAGCTTCTGCTCCGCGGTAAAATCCAGATCGTCCATGATTCTTCCCAAGCCTCCATCTAGTTCTCGACCACTCTAGGGGTGACTCCAGTGACACCCCTGAATAATTCAGTCCCATTGGACCGGAGTCGTTCCATAATCGACCGTCGGCCCCTAGATCCAGTGTTGGCCCCAGCGACCCTCTCTAAAATCTGTAGCATGGCTCGGAATAGCACGTTATCCCCAGCCTCACGGTCATGAGACCAAGTCTCAATAGTAGGCGAGATTGGCGTCTCGCTCGTATCCAGATTAGGCAGATTCTCAGATGCTGAAGACCCAGCTCGAGCCCCCATACGGCCTCTAGTACCCCGTCTACGGATACCTCGTGCGTTCATTGTAATTTCAGAATTTATCTGTATTAACAGTTTTATGCTTTACTTTCAGTTCTAATTTTTTGTTAACAGATATTTTATGCAGAACAGTAACAGAAGTTCAGAGTTTGTTATCGCGAATCGTAGTCTCACTACGATTTTCAGTTTCACTACAGTTTTCAGTTTTCACTACCTAGAGTGTTTCAGTACAGTATACTACCTACTGGCTGTTTCAAGTATACAAGTAGTATTTTCAGACAAATTTAAACAAAATTCAGAACACTTACAAGATCGACACCGGAGACTCGGTGTACCACACACCCAGTCAAAAATATTTTAAACCATAAAATAAATTCATTTTGAAGAAAACAATTTTAAAAACCCAAATCCATAGCCAAGTTTTGCAACCTAGCTCTGATACCACTAAATGTAACATCTCAAACCTGGCCTAGACGTTATGATCGAATCTTGCGATGTCACATGGTAGTGCTTTTGAAAACGTAATTATAATAAAGCCATCTTTGATATCTTAGGTTACCGTCAAAACGTGTCGTTTATTCATTCATTAACAATTTTTAAAACATTATACGTTGTGGAAGCTTTTAAAAATAATTTGTGAAGTCGTGTGTATTTGATAAAACATTTGTCTATTTTGAAAACTTGAGTTTTCCTACTTTTAACCGTAATTGTCACAAATCCCAAATTAAATAAAAATCCGTAATGGCCATATAACATAAAGGCATACCTAGATATAATCAAAATCGTAAATGAAATAAATAAAACAAAGCCATAAAAGTTCAGAATTGTGGTCACCGCCGAGTCCTCCGCTGCACTGACCCGTCTATTGCTGGGGATTACCTGAACATATTAAATAGAAAAGAGTGAGTTTTCGCAACTCAGTGTGTAATCTCCACAGAAAGAATACACATAGTGAAATCAGTAACAGACATAATTTCACAGTTCAGGTCTGAGCCCTTTACAGAAACGTTGTGGACTTTAGCCCACTCAAATATAGAATCAGATATGTTCTAGGGCCTTAGCCCATTCCAGATATAACAAGCAGATCTGACAGAGTAGCAGAATCCTACCCACCAGCCTCTACACACCAACTCTGTCCAACCCTACACACCATGTGGCGATAAAATCAACCCACCCATCCCTACACACCATGCTGTACCAAATGGGACACATAATCAAAAAGTTGGAGCTGAGCTACCAGATAACGGGCTTGAGAGCATTTCAAATACTTCCTCCGAATCATCAACCCACCCTGATGCAATGCAACATACATAAAATGCCATGCTATTATGCAAACACAGTTCATACACTCAGATATCAGGATTCATTCTCAATACAGAAATCAAAAAGTCCAGTCACATAATTAGGGGTCTAGGTAAAGCTTACCGACCCTAGATTAGGTCTACAGTCGCCTAAGGCGACCCGTGCAATCTTACAGAATATTACAGAAAAATGGGTTCACACGTCCATATGGGCTGCCCTTGTGGGCTCACACGCCAGTGTGGGCCACACAGTCCAAATTGGCATTGGCCGTGTGGATTGCACGACCTGGCCTAGAATTTCACATGCCTGTGTGTTTCACCCGTGTGAGCCCACACGGCCCAATTGGTCAAGCCTGTGTGTCGCATACGGCCTTGCCCAGCCGTCACAAGGCCATGTCACTCGTCCACGGCCTGGCCCGTTGATCACATGGCCGTGTAGTGACTTACAGTCTTGCACACAGCCTACCATACGGACGACCACCCCGATGCAATGCAACATACATAAAATGTCATGCTATTATGCAAACACAGTTCATACACTCAGATATCATGATGCATGCTTAATACAGAAATAAAAAAGTCAAGTCACATAATTAGAGGTCTAGGTAAAGCCAACCGACCCGAGATTAGGTCCACAGTCGACTAGGGCGACCCATGCAACCTTACAGAACATTACAGAAAAATGGGCTCACACGCCCGTATGGGCTACTCATGTGGGCCCACACAGCCTAAATTGGCCTTGGCCGTGTGGATCACACGGCCTAGTCCAGAATCCCACAAGCTCGTGTGGTTCACCCGTGTGGCCCACACGTTCGGGTGGCCCACACGGCCCAATTGGTCAAGCTCGTGTGTTGCACACGGTCGTGTCGCTAGTATACGGCCTGGCCCATCGATCACACGACCATGTGGTGACTTATAGTGTTGCCCATGGCCTACCATACGGGCGACCACATGCCTGAGTGGAGTCGACTGTTAGGTTTTCGGGTTTCCTCGAAACTTCATTTTCTGCGTTTTTGGGTACACACCTGGTTTCTATTAATGCTGAAACAACCCCCAAGCACTCCAAAACCTATAGTTTACCAATTTTACTCAGTTTATCAATTAATCAATCGAACCAAAACTGAAGCTGAAACGAGAAGCACATCCCGTAAGTGATGAAAACTTTCCCCAACACCTCAAAACAGTTGATTACGCAATTGCACGATGAGACCGTTAAACCACGCGAGATGTTGCTGCCAAACGTCAAAAACCCCAAAATCAATGTTGGAAAAACATAAGTTAAAGAGAGAAAAACTCCAATTACCAGAATGTACGAAATCAAAAAGTACACCGACGGGGCGAAACTCCAATTACCAGAATGTACGAAATCAAAAAGTACACCGACAGGGCGAAATTGCATAATTGAGGAAGGGAAAAGATCAAAATTTTGGTAGGGGTTTTTAAGAAAGAAAATTGAACAACAAAAATGAGAGAAACAAAATTGAGAGGAAGAGGAAAAGGAACAGATTTTTCTGATATTCCCCCTATCATCTCTCCAAATCTCTCCTTACTATCAGATTTTTAGTCCAACTCAAACACTCGAGACGTGATAGGCAAAAATAATGCTCACGCAGGGATTCGAACTCCAGACCTCCAACAACCTCACACTCTACTTAATCACTAGACCAGCAGACCCATTCTGTTAATTACTTACACCTTTTTACTTATCAGCCTACTAACCAGAGATAGGGCCTTATTCATAAAAATACCAAAATTCGCCCAAGTCAAGGCTTGAACTTGGGACCTCTAACACACACCCAGAACATTTAACCACTGAAGCAAATACACAGTTGTGTCACAAAATTACAAAAGCCAAAATTAAAGAATATCGAGGCGTTACAGAATGGATATGTGGATCTGTCACCCCGGGTTTCTCGAAAATAATGGTTTTCAATTAATAATTTGACCCTATGACATGCCAACTATATCCAACTCGGTCCAAACAACTAATAGGGTAACCAAATTTCTAGTTCAAGATAAACAATTCAAATCATACTTTATCATATCCAATTAATCATCAATTAACAAATTCATCATATAATACAACATGTTTCAACTCAATTCCGTACCAATTGTCACATATCAATCAAATTATAAAATTTTCTATTCTATTCAATTTAGTCTCTATCTCGATAATCAATCTCAATCGAAGCAATTCAATTAAAAAAAATCTAATAACAACTCACCTCAATATTATATGATGCAAAATAATATGTATATGCAGTGATTAAATGTTGGAAAAAATTTGGTTTGAAAATAGTTTCCTTGCACAATGAAAAATGATTTTTTTTTATAAAAAAAACTGAGCCAGTTTGTGATATTTATAGCAATAAACCCTTTACCAATTGCACTTGTGTTTTTTACTAGACGAATCCTTGTCATTTCTAGCTTTCAACCAAACGGGCTTCTCCATTATTCTTGTACCACAAATTTCTTCGAATGTGGGCTCGAACGATTCAAATCAAACACTGAACCAAAAATAGTTTTGTTTACTTTTAGTGTGAAAACAAAAAATCTCCTATTAATAGAAACTGATAAAATTGTTATTTCGAAAAATAAACTTTGTAACGCCCTAAATTTTGAACTGTTGTTGTTAGTTTTTGTCAATAATTAAATATTTACTTTAGTGGTTCAGTATCCTGTTGTGTGATTGAGGTTAGGGGTTCAAGTCTCGCTTTTAGAAAATTTTAGTCTTCTTTTGGTTCAACTCCTATCCTTGAATGTTTGACTTAAGTCTATTTCTACGTTAATCTATATCAAGAATGAGCTTGCTGGTTCGATGGTTAAGTTCTGTGTATTATCGAGTATTTGCGTTAGCAATAAAGAAATCGTTTGTTTTGTCGAAATGAGGTTTTTGCTCATTTTGCTTGGATTCTCTATTTAAGTGTGTGATTGACTTTCTTTTTAGGCGAGGATCTTACTGGAGACTCTCTTCCAACAAGCTAGTTCCATTTTTCACTTTTACGTGCAATGTGAGTGTGTGAATTTCGGGTTGGCATTGTGACAAAGCTTTTCGACATAACTTTGGTCTAATTGTTATTTTTAGCAATTTATTTGAGAATAATTGTGTAATTGGTCACTGGATTTTCATTTTTAGGCCTCAGAGTCACATCAGTTTCTTATACATCGAAACCATGCTAGGCAGTGTGTAAGCAGTGTGGTAGGCAGTGTGTGTCACACGACCGTGTGGTAGGCCGTATGTGTCAAACTGCCGTGTGTCAAGCCGTGTAACTCACTCTTTGTGATTTAGGGTCACATGGGGCAGGGGCACGGGCGTGTGTCCAGGCTGTGTTACTCACTATTTGTGATTTAGTGTTACACGGGCCATAGACACGAGCATGTGTCCAGGCTGTGTGAGAGTTATTTTAAGATTGCAGTCACATGGATGTGCAGTTAGTCATGTGTCAGACCATGTAACTCACTATTTTGAGCCACACAGCCGTGTGGACCATAAGGGCCAGACACCTAGGTTGTGTGAATTCACACAGGCGTGTGGGCTAAAATACTAAAAATTTCCCTAGGGTTATAAACGTCGTTCGAATCGAATGTAGGCCTTCCGTAGGGTTCGTATGCTCTGAATTAGACTATATAATTTGATATCCAATATTCTGAGGTTCAATAATTTATTATTTGTGCATATAATTGATGCGATAGCTATTAAATGGTCTGTATTATCTGATTATGGATTGTATTTGGATAATTATATGTACATCCTTGATATCTGATATCTATAATCTGTAATCTGTATCTACATTGGGTGGGAATGATATAAGAAGGAAGTGCTGTCAGTTTAATGATCTATAGAATTGAGTTGCTAAACCACAATTTATATTTGATTTTGGTGATTTATCGCGTACTGATTTGACAATTAGTCTGTAATCATTCTTAAACTTGTCATACTGACACTAATGGTCTGTAGGGTTGGATGGATACTTGATACCCTATATGGTGTGTTGGAATGGTCGGAGATGGTGTGTATCGGATGGGGGGTAGAAATTGCATCTGATTCTTATCTGTTCTGCATCTTAACTTAACTGTTTTGATACTACTAAGTATCATCTGTTTCTGATTCTGTATCTGAAATTGGGAAATTACTATTATATTTATACTGATGCCTTGCCTTTACATTTATTACACACATTGAGCTATAAACTTACTCAAATTGTAAACTAAATTGCAGGTAACCCACAAACTTAGGCGGGTCGGCATGACAGGAGCTCGGTCATCTCTGTACTACTTAATATTTTAATTGGACTTATCCTTTTATGTATTTAGTTTGGATTTCTGTTTGTACTTTGGGTTTTTGCACTGGTTTGATTTTATAAATAATTTTGACTATTAAACTTTAAACATTTAAGGTTGGTTTTTGGTTGATAGTTTGATGTAGCCTCTAGACATGGCCTTAGCGCCTAGGCCGGGAATGGTCTGTTATAGACTTAATACTTGAGAATAAACTATTACTATTTTAGGGAAAAGTAATAATATTTTAGAGTAATAATATCACTATTTTTGCCTGGAGGGACAACGCCAGGAGTACACCAATATGGTGGCAGGGTGGACTATTATACATACAATAGATTTGTGGCACAGTCTCAAATACGCCCTTCGAGTCTGTCTTAAAATTAATTTTCTAACTTGTAAAGATTTGTATCAATTCTGATGTAATAAGTTATTTATTGTATATTTTATTTAAAATTTTCAAATGCTAAGTTTTTCTTTTAAGAATTTAAATAATATGTTTTAAAATAAATGAGAAAATGTAAACTGAGTTTTTGTTAAACGTTTTGTATCGTTTAGTAACACCTGAGCCGGACCAGGTGAATCGGATTAGGTTGATGGCGTTACACTTTTGGTTCATTATCTATTTGAACTCAGGCTTTTAATTACATCAAAGTACGCATATATAGTCTGCCATCCACTCAGGATTTAGGTATGTCACACAATGGACGTCACAAGTGAATAAATCCATAAATGGATTCATGATCTATTCTTCTTGGATCCAATGCGATGTACTGTTAGTCACTTCAATTACATCTATGTCTCTATCTTCTGAGAGTCATCCGCTCTAATACCCAAGTCAAAGCATCTCTCCAATTGGACTTGATAGACAACATATTAGTTTTTCAACTGGTTTGGTCATTTCCGGTTAGACTAAGAATATGTTTAGGTTCATCTACTAATACAAGTTGTCTTTTCTTATTACTCTGACCACGTAATACTACTCAGTATTAGTTAAACATTAAACAACCAATGAGCAACATTTGCTTCAATTTTGCTTTATATACAAAAACCATGTGAGGAAAATATACAAAGTATTAATGTAATTCATGAATAATTTTATTAACTAATCTATTTGAAAAAATATCAAGTGTACTTAGATGAAAATATTACACTTAGGTCATTGATCGTTGTTTTATGCGATGTCAAAGTCTTAAAATTTATATAAAGAATGATAGAACCTGGAAACTAACTATGACAACGATTTGAGGCAAGCGTACCTATCAAACAGTAGTATAGTTAAGGCAAGACCGTAATGTCGAACCCAAAGGAACCAAAAGTACTAATACTAACTCTCTTTTTATTATCTAGCCTAAGAATTAAAGTTAATTTTATCTAATCTAAAATTAACTGACAACTAATCTAAAGACTCTAAGACAAAGAAGAATGAATTTGGGAAAATAACTTGGAAGAAAAAGCAATTGATTAAGACGACACCCAAGGAAGAATCCACCTAGACTTCACTTGTTATCTAACTCTGAGCCAGACGATTTATTCATTTGACTTGATCCGTAAGATTCCCTCAGTTATATTAATCCCACTCTCGAGGCGACTAACATCTAACCCTAGGTTGATTAATTGAAATCTCTTTCTAATTAAAACCCCTAGAATCGCATTAATCGATCTATAGACTCCCATATTAGGTTTCACCCTAATCCAGTAAAATCTCGTCACCCAATCTCTAGGCATGCGATCAACTCTGCTTAATTATGCTAGATCTACTCTTAGGCAGGGTCTTTTGCTCCTCCACCTAAGCACATCACACTTGAATTAATATCCCAGAAATATCAACACATGAATTAAGAACACATAATTAAGAACAAGTCAAATATTTATCATATAGTTCAGCAAACAATAACAAGGTTCATCTTAGGTTTCATCCCCCTCAGGTATCTGTTTAGTTCATAACAAAAAAAGGAAACATTTTAGAAGAAAAGATAAAAGAAAACATAAGAAATCCCTAAAACCCCCTGAAGGAATTGAAGGAGAGATCCTCCGTCTTGAATATGATTCTGGCTTCTTGAGATGGATCAACTGGCTATCTTCGAGTGAATCCCCATAAATCTACCTTCTCTAGCCTAATCAGACGCCCCTGACTAAAGCCTTGGATTCCCCCTCTTCTAGTCATACTTAGGGTGTTTATATAGACTTTTGAATATGTTTCTTTGCCCCTAAGTATCCAAATCCGAGTGAAACTCTTCTTTTATGCGACAGGGACACGCCCATGGAACACGCCGGTGTAAGTCGTGGCCAGGCCGTATTTGAACTTGTTGAATGGGGCATGGCCGTGTGATATTGGGCCCAGGCCGTGTGAAGTTCGTGATATGGGCCATTTACCCCTTTTGGGCCCGTTTTCCATTCTTTTCATCCTCCAGTGCTTTCCTGAATATAAAACATGAAAACAAAGGATTAAGAGCACCAAATTACATAATCCAAGGCTTAAATCTTCCAAAAGCATGCTAATTGTGGGCTTAAAATATGTTACTTTTACGGTTTATCAAATACCCCCACACTTAAGCTTTTGCTTGTCCTCAAGCAAAATTCTCAACTCATAATTAAAATGAACTTCATTGATTCATAAAATTTATCAATAATGTTTCATCATAATTCAAAGATAATTCATACATGGATAATTCAACTCAAAGAGTCCTAGAGATTCAAACAATCAAAGTCATACATTTGTAGCACGAAAACATAGGCGTTTCCCCTTATCTAAACAATTACCTTTGATTCAAAACTGACAAGAATTGACATCCTCACTAAAGATTCACTCAAATCACTTGAAGTGTTTAAGGTTCAGAATTAAGCACTCAATAGTCAAACATGAAGAGTTAATCCCATAGGCTTGCATGAAAATCAAATCTCCACCACTATAATCTGAGATGATACACAAATCAAAAGGTCTTTGACAGGGTTATAACGGGGCTTGGGTTAAGGGTATGGATATAGGCTGAATTAGAAGGTTAGAATCGAGACTGACCTGACAAGTTACCTAACTAGAAAAATGAACTAATAATTACATCAATTGAAAACTAATAATACGAGCTTTTTCTTCGAGATTTTAAATTTACATGTATAAGCTCAGCTAACATAGAACTAATGATGAATATACTTCGATTTTTTTTAGAACAAGTCAAATGATTAATTTACTAATAATTAGGCAACCAATCAAATCAAATCCCGATATAAGGGTAGTCAAATAGAATGGTGATAAAAAATACAAAGGGTTTTTGTTTAATATTAGTGGGTAAGTTAATAAAAAGGGTTGTTAGGATCAAATGGGTTCACTAGGGGTTAATTATGAAGGTAGGCTTTTAATGGAGTCAGCGGGTTAAATCCTAGGTGCCTTTATCATCTCTGTATATCAAATCAAAGGTGTAGTCTCGACATGTATAAACAATGCAAGTTTTACAGTAATAGATCAATGTTGACACACTCATAATCAATAAAGTGAGCAAGAAAAGAATATATGCTCTAAAAAGCTCAAAATCTCACAAAAAATTATGGGTTTTTGATGTCAACCTTGTAAATTTCAAGATATCATTCAGATTCAGGTAGACAACTGAGAAAATTTTCTAATTCTGAAAAATAGACTTATCATGCTTGATTTTCTAGTATTCTTTCAAATTTAATCATCAATGCACAATTATCAATGACTTAATCCAAGACATTTCAATAAAAAAATCATAAATCAGGGAAATTTCTTTCTAATCATAATATTAGAACTTACTTTAGAATAAGGCATAATTCAGAGATTTTCAAATAATACTATAGTTAACCCCCCCACACTTAAGATGTACATTGTCCTCAATGTACAAGGATAGATAATAACGCATTAATGATAAAATCATAAGATAGGGAGAGAAGTGAAACTTCCTGAATTATGGATGAGATCCTTGGAGGATGTTTCATGATGGATCTGATGACTAGGTATAAGTGATAATTTTGTTCCTTGAGTTGTATATTAATTCTATCTAATTTGCGAAGTAATCAATGAAATGTTTAGGGAGAAATATTTGATGAATTTGTTAGAGATACTCGAGGGTTAGATAGCCAGTGATAAAAGAAACTGAACTGTACTAAATAAAAGTTCTAACAAGACAAAATAAAAAGTTTAATAACTGAAATTAAACATAAATAATAATAATAATAATAATAATAAATGTTAAATAAAGATAAGAAAAAGGACTCAAAGGTCCTCGTCATCTGCTGAGTCGCTGGGTGGTCGAGGCGGCAATATATGAAAGTGGTGACAAATCTACTGAAGCGTGGCCTCAATGCCGTCAAATCATCAAGCGGTATCATTGAATTATTGAGTACAGTAGTGCTCAAACCGAGTGAAGCGTGCAGAAATGTCCGAAAGTGAAGCTGCTACATGGGAGGAATGCTGGCTCGGGAGTGGCGCCTCCTGTGGTGGTGGGACATCATCAGTAATGTCCTCGGGATCCTCCTCGTCAGTAGGGAGCGCTAGTCGATATTGAGGAGGATTGGTTCCACGTCGATATTTGATCATCCTCATATGCAGCATAGTCTGGATGCCTGGGGTACCATCTGCCCAATCAGTGTGAAAGAGGAGGTCTGGGTCTCGTTGTGGAGGAGGCAGAAGTACTGAGCCAAACGTGTGACGTATGGACCGATCGATATAATCCCCCTCCTATGTGGCTCTGTCTGGTGTTGGATGGTACGAGCTCTGAAGTAAGCTAGGTCAAAAACGTGCCCGTTTGACATGCACCATAGGTAGTAGACGTCGTAAGTATTTACGACGTTGGTGCTCTCGCGTCGACCTGTAAGAGTATGAGCTAAGATGGCATGTATGTACCTCAGGGACGGGACAAGGGCCGTCGCCTTGGAGCGACTGGGGTCGTAATTGCCCTTGTCAGGGGCTAAGTTGTACCAACAGCTTACGGAGGTGCAGTGAAACTTTCGGTCTACCTCGGAGAGGTCATTCTCTACTACGAAGTCTTCCGTATAGAGTCCAAGTATGGCCCCGAATTGAGGTACGTTCAGCTGTCGTATGGTGCCTGCCAGGTGAAATTTATCGTACCCGGATCATCGTATTGTGTCATCACCATCTGGAGTTGGAAAGTAGATCAGAGCTCTAAAGTAAGCTCCAAGTACGTAGGCTCGATGATGGTAAAAAATTGATCCCACGGATCGGTTGTAAGCTCCAAGTACGTAGGCTCGATGATGGTAAAAAATTGATCCCACGGATCCTCCGTAATGCCTTGTAACGGTCCTCTTGGGTAGCTTGGGGGAATTGGAGGAACCGGTGGCCCACTTCGGTGGTTGCGCTAGCAGAGGATGAGCTGGGTCCCTTTCGTTTTTTAGAAGTGGTGGCTGTGGTTCGCTTTCCTCGTGACGACGACATTGTACCTAAAAATAGTTGATATTCAAGTAATTTTCTACCAAAATAAAACAAGTAGTTTGATCAATACCTAAAATTTTCAAAGTCTAAATAGAAACATTTCAACCATGAGTAACCATTTCGACATTGATCAGTTCTATCTAGTTCTAATTAACTAACTAAATAATGACTAAAATACTTAAGATAGTAATCAAATTAGTTCTAAAATTCTAAAGATTAATTTAATAATAAATAAATAAAAATAATAGTAAAAGAGACTAAACAAACTGAAATCCTAATCATATAATAGGTAAATAGATGGGAATGTAATATGGAAGGGTGACCAGTAGTGCTTTCGGCGTCGTGGACGGGCGGAGCACAAGCATGTAGAAGGAGAGCCACGGACTTGTGCTACAATTTAGTTGTGAAACACGGTGTTGGAAGACCTTTGGGGCGGGCGTGTTGGCGGAGCACGGGCGTGTACTGGTTTTTAGTGTGGATTTGAAAGAAATTGGAAGATTTTAGATGGGGGAAAGCAATGGTGGTGGATTTGTTGGTGGTGGCCGGAGTGGAGAAGAAATTTTGAGAAAGAACGGTTAGGGTTGGGGTTTTGGGGAAGAAATTTGGGGAAAAACGGGGCTGTGTTTCTTTAAATAGGGGAGGGGACACGGGTAGAGGCCACACCCGTATGTCTGTTATTCAGCCCGTGTGTTTCTCGATTTTCAAATTTGGGCGCGTTTGCTATGTTGCCACGCCCGTGTTCCCTGGGCGTGTGCTATTATGTTCTCTTCTCCCACGCTCGTGCTATAGGTCGCCACGCCCGTGTATATATAGTCAGTGTCTCACACGGTTGGTAGGTACGGGCGTGGCTCATGCCCGTGCTCAGTTACTCAAGATAGACCACGGTCGCATCGCACGGTCATGGTCTTTTTATCGTAACCCGTGTTGGGGAGAAATTCTCTTATTCTTCTCACACATCTACCTGCACGCTCGTTTTTCATCCCATGTTGACCACACGGCCACGAGCACGCCCATGTCTAAGACCGTGTGGTAGGAAACCTACACTTTACTGAATCAATTAGTTTGATTTAGGTGTTAAAGATGGAGAATAAAATTAAAATGTGAAAATTAATGGGGTTAGTAAAGTTAGTGCTCGGGTTGCCTCTCGAGAAGCGCTCGTTTAAAGTCTTAAGCTAGACTCACCCTGTTTTCATTCCTAAAAGAAAGTTCACGGAGCTAAAGCTCCTCTCTCAATTCCTTAAAATCTTCACCATTATAAAATTTCAGTCGATGGCTATTTACCTTGAATGTTCCTTAAGTTGGATGGGTTACCTCAACTGTGCCATAAGGAAAAATAGATTTTATCACAAATGGGCCTGACCACCTTGATTTCAGCTTTCCAAGAAATAGTTTCCAGGACTAGGTCTCCTACTTCGAATTGCTTTGATTGTTTTAAACGAGCATCATGGCGCCGTTTTGTTGCCTCCTTATATAGTCGTGAATTCTCATAGGCCTCAGCTTGCCATTCATCTAGTTCGTTTAACTGCATCATCCTCTTCTCACCTGCAGTTTTAATATCGTAATTCAAGAATTTTATAGCCCAGTAGGTTTTGTAATCTAATTCAAATGGTAGATGACAAATCTTTTTGTAAACAAATTTGTACGGGGATGTCCCTAAAGGGGTTTTAAATGATGTTCTGTAGGCCCATAAAGCATCATGTACTTTTACTGCCCAATCTTTCCTATTTAATTCAACTGTTTTTTCTAGGATTCGCTTAAGCTCTCGGTTTGCCACTTCCACTTGCCCACTAGTTTGAGGATGATAAAGGGTAGCTGTTCTGTGGTGTAATCCATATTTTCTTAAGACTCTTTCAAATTGAGTATTGCAAAAGTGAGTGCCCCTATCACTGATAATTGCTCTGAGTGTTCTAAAACGAGAGAAAAGTTTCTTAAAAAACTTTACTACAGCTGTAGCATCGTTAGTAGGTAAAGCTTGGGCTTCCACCCATTTTGACATGTAATCTACTGCTACTAAGATGTATTTATTTCCGAATGAACTAGGAAACGGACCCATAAAATCAATACCCCATACATCAAATATCTCACATGATAACATATATGTTTAAGGCATTTCATTACGTTTAGAGATATCACCTGTTCTCTGGCATTTATCACACGAAGCGGCATACCTGTTGGCATCTTTGAAAAGAGTTGGCCAGAAGAATCCTGATTTGAGCGTTTTGTGTACTGTCTTAATCCAGCTGTAATGTCCTCCTGTAGGTCCTGAATGGCAATGTTTTAGGATCTTACTTGTTTTCATCTTTAAAACGCATCTTTGAATTACTTGATCTGCACATATACGGAAAAGAAAGGGATCTTCCCAAATATAGTTTTTCGCATCAGCAAAGAATTGCTTCTTTTGGTGATGTGTTAATTTTTTTGGCAAGATGTTAGCGGCTAAATAATTCGCAATATCTGCAAACCATGGTATCTCGCCGTTAGGAGTTGTTCATCGGGGAACGAGTCGTTTATCTCACTCTCGTTGAGCTCTTCGATATGTGGGTTCTCAAGCCTGGAGAGGTGATCTGCTATAAGGTTTCATCTCCCTTCTTATCCTGTATTTCCAAATCAAATTCCTGTAAGAGTAAGATCCATCATATGAGTTGAGTTTTTGCATCTGATTTAGTTAAAAGATAACGAAGAGCTGAATGGTCAGTGTAAATGACAACTTTAGATAATATTAAATACTGTCTAAGTTTGTTAAAAGCAAAAACTACAACTAGCAATTCTTTTTCTGTGGTGGTGTAGTTTTCTTGTACGGGTGTCAATGTTCTACTAGCATAATAAATTGGCTGAAAATGCTTGTCTCTTCGTTGTCCCAGAACTGCACCTACTGCAAAATCACTCGCATCACACATTAGTTCAAAGGGTAAATTCCAATCAGGTGCAATTATAATTAGAGCATTTATTAGTTTATCCTCGAGGATATTGAATGCATCTAAACATTCCTGATCGAAATTGAAAGGATCATCTTTTTTTAGTAATTTTGTTAAAGGCTTAGCTATTTTAGAGAAATCTTTAATGAATCTTCTATAGAATCTAACATGTCCTAAAAGGCTTCTAATAGCCTTAACTGGACTAGGGGGAGGTAATTTTTCTATGGTTTCAATCTTTGCTTTATCTACCTCAATCCCTTTACTAGAAATCTTATGTCCTAACACAATCCTTCTCTAACCATAAAGTGACATTTTTCCCAATTCAAGACAAGATTCGTTTCTTCACATCTCATTAGCACTCGTTCTAAATTTTTAAGGAAAAGGTGGAAAGAATTACCGAATACCGAGAATTCGTCCATAAATACCTCCATAATGTCTTCCACAAGTTCATCAAAGATGGCCAACATGCAGCGCTGAAAAGTAGCAGGAGCATTACATAATCCGAAAGGCATTCTACGATAAGCAAACGTACCGTATGGGCATGTAAATGTTGTCTTCTCTTGATCTTCAGGACCTATTGGGATTTGGAAGTAACCAGATAGTTCGTCCAAGAAGCAGTAGTACATATGCACAGACAATCTTTCTAACATCTAATCTATAAAGGGTAGAGGGAAGTGATCTTTTCTGGTGGCGTCGTTCAGCTTCCTATAATTAATACAGACTCTCCAATCTGTGACTGTTCTTGTAGGAATCAATTCATTCTTTTCGTTGGTTACTACAGTCATGCCTCCTTTCTTTGGAACTACCTGCACAAAACTTACCCAAGTGCTGTCAGAAATAGGATAAATTATTCCTGCATCTAGAAGTTTAATTACCTCGGCTTTGACAACTTCTTTCATATTGGGGTTTAACCGTCTCTGAGGTTGCACGCACGGTTTATACTCATCTTCTATTAAAATTTTGTGGGTGCAAAATGATGGGCTTATTCCTTTACTGTCCGACATTTTCCATGCTATGGCCTTTTTGTGCTTCTTTAGTACCCTTAGCAATTCTTCTTTCTCCTTGGGTCCTAGTTCCGAAGAGATGATTACTGGTAGCGTAGAATTATCCCCCAAGAATGCATATCCTAAATGCTTTGGTAATTGTTTTAGTTCTAGCTTGGGTGGCTCATCAATATAGGGTTTCTGTTTTAGTTCGTCATTAATCTCGATGTCCTCTACTTTCATCTGTCTAGAAGATGATGCATTGGGATTCTCTTCATCGGTATCGTCATCTTTCCCCTCACCTTGTGAAAGACACAGTTCCATCGTGTCACTGTGCATGATTTCCTGCAAAGATTCTTGAAAAATGTGATCAGTGGCATCAACAAAGTAACAAGAATCATCTTGTTCTCTAGAATATCGCATGGCATCATGAATTTGGAAAACAATTTCCTCATCTCCTACCCTTAGTGCAAGTTTACCATCACCAACATTAATGACAGCCCTAGCAGTAGCTAAAAAGGGTCGTCCCAAAGTTAAAGGTACCTCTACGTCCTCATTCATGTCGAGCACAACAAAATCAACAGGGAATATAAATTTATCTACTTTTACCAAAACATCTTCAATAATTCCCCTAGGATACTTAATGATCTCATCACCTAATCAATACTCATCCTAGTGGGTGTTGGTTCCCTGAGACCAAGTTGCTTAAACATTTTATAAGGCATTAGACTAATACTGGCACCTAAATCAGCTAATGCTTTCTCTATGCTCAAACTACCAATTAAATAAGGAATAGTGAAACTTCCTAGATCTTTCAATTTGGTCGGCAGCTTGTTTTGGATGATAGCTGAGCATTCTTCATTAAGCTCCACTGTTGAAATTTCCTCGAACTTTCTTTTATTTGTTAGAAGTTCCTTCAAAAATTTTGCATATGTTGGCATCTACGAAATAGCTTCAACAAAAGGTAAGTTAATATGTAACTGTTTAAAAAGTTTAAGAAATTTACCATATTGTGCGTCTAAGCGGTCTTTCTTTAACAATTCTGAGTATGAAATTGTTGGTTTGATTTCCTCGTGGGTCGGTGCTATCTTTGCCTTATCGGTTTCATGTGGTACCTCTTTCTTAGTTTCGATTAACTCCCTTCCACTTCTTAATGTTACTGCCTGTACCTGCTCTGTTTCCCTCGGTAAGCTTTCTGATCGTGTTTCAGAGATTAACTTAGTAAGTTACCTGATTTGATCCTTGAACTCTTGTGTCAATGCTTCAAGTTTTGTTTCTATCTTTTGGAAACGTGTTTCTAAGGCAGCTATGAAATTTGTTAGCATCTCTTCACCGTTCGACTTCTTTTCCTGTGGGTAGAGCCGTTGTTGGAAGTTTTGGGATGGTTGTTGCCTTTGATTTCTTTGACCACCCCATGAGAAATTGGGGTGGTTCTTCTAACCTGGATTATAAGTATTACTATAAGGGTTATTGTTAGATTGGAAATTGTTACCCGTATAGTTCATTTGTTCGCTCTCCATGCTCTATCCGTAGGGTGGGTACTCAGGGTTCGCCACTCCTTCACTTGCGTCGCACTGCATAACTGGATGTGCCTGCGAAGAACCATAGAAACTATCAAATTTTTTATGTAATAACTCTACCTGATTTGATAGCGCAGTCACTGCGTCGATGTTGAAAACTCCGGCTGCTTTGGCTAGCCTTATCCTTGTAACTTGCCACTGATAGTTATTCAGTGACATCTCCTCTATAAACTCGTAGGCTACTTCAGGAGTTTTTTTATTCAGGGTTCCGCCGATGGCTGAATCAATTAGTTGTCTTGTTGAAGGGTTCACACCCTTGTAAAAAGTTTGGACCTGTAGCCACAAAGGTAATCCGTGGTATAGGCACCTCTTTAACAAGTCTTTGTATCTCTCCCATGCATCGTAAAGTGTCTCTGAATCTATCTGCACAAAAGAAGAGATATCATTCCTTAATTTGGCCGTTTTGGCTGGTGGAAAATATTTTAATAAAAAGTTTTCGGTCATTTGGTCCCATGTAGTGATTGACCCTTGTAGAAGAGAATGCAACCACTGTTTGGCTTTATTTCTCAGGGAAAAGGGAAATAACTGAAGATGGATGGCATCATCAGAAACGCCATTTATTTTGAAGGTATCATAGAATTCTAGAAAATTCGCTAAGTGTGTGTTAGGATCCTCATCCTGTAAACCATCAAATTGAACAAACTGTTGTATCATCTGTATAGTGTTAGGTTTCAATTCAAAATTATTTGCAGCAATAGTAGACCTAACAATACTTGACTCAATTCCTGTTAAATTAGGTTTAGCATAATCATACATAGTACGTGGAGCATGATGTTCGGCCATCTCTGGAGGTGGCGGATTATTTTCAGCCATATCTTCCGTGGTATTAATTTCGGCTTCTTGCTCTTCATCTATGTAGTTTAGGCTTCGCCTTATCTATCTGCGATTTCTACGAATGGTACCTTCAATATTACTGTCGTAGAGTAAGGGTCCTGTCGGGTTCCTTCTAGTCATAAACTAGAGGCACCTGAAAGGAACAAAAGAAAGAAAGAAAATTTAGAAAAATAAATATCAAATTTAATTACAAAAATAAAAATAAATATGGCTAAAGTAATAAAAATTAAGCTTTGTTAATATTTCAATTCCCCGGCAACGGCGCCAAAAAACTTGACCGTTGTTTTATACGATGTCAAAGTCTTAAAATTTATATAAAGAATGATCGAACCTGGAAACTAACTATGACAATGATTTGAGGCAACCGTACCTATCGAACAGTAGTATAGTTAAGGCAAGACTGGAATGTCGAACCCAAAGGAACCAAAAATACTAATACTAACTCTCTTTTTATTATCTAGGCTAAGAATTAAAGTGAAATTTATCTAATCTAAAATTAACTAACAACTAATCTAAAGACTCTAAGACAAAGAATAATGAATTTGGGAAAATAACTTGGAAGAAAAAGCAATTGATTAAGACGACACCCAAGGAAGAATCCATCTAGACTTCACTTGTTATCTAACTCTAAACCAAACGATTTATTCATTTGACTTGATCCATAAGATTCCCTAAGTTATATTAATCCCTCTCTCGAGGCGACTAATGTCTAACCCTAAGTTGATTAATTGAAATCTCTTTTTAATTAAAACCCCTAGAATCACATTAACTCGATCTATGGACTCCCATATTAGGTTTCACCCTAATCCGGCAAAATCTCGTCACCCTATCTCTAGGCATGCGATCAACTCCGCTTAATTATGCTAGATCTACTCTTAGGCAGGGTCTTTTGCTCCTCCACCTAAGCACATCACACATGAATTAATATCCCGGAAATATCAACACAAGAATTAAGAACACATAATTAAGAACAAGTCAAATATTTATCATATAGTTCAGCAAACAATAACAAGGTTCATCTTAGGTTTCATCCCCCTCAGGTATCTGAGGGTTTAGTTCATAACAATAAAAGGAAACATCTCAGAAAAAAAGATAAAACAAAACATAAGAAATACCTACAACCCCCTGAAGGAATTGAAGGAGAGATCCTCCGTCTTGAGTATGATTCCGGCTTCTTGAGATGGATCAATTGGCTATCTTCAAGTGAATCCCCACAAATCTGCCTTCTCCGGCCTAGTCGGACGCCCCCTGACCCCTCTTCTGGTCATACTTAGGGTGTTTATATAGGCTTTTGAATATGTTTCTTTACCCCTAAGTATCCAAATCCGAGTGAAACTCTTCTTTTCTACGACAGGGACACGCCCATGGAACACGCCCGTGTAAGTCGTGGCCAGGCCGTGTTCGAACCTGTTGAATGGGCCACGGCCGTGTGATCTTGGGCCCA
The DNA here is from genome assembly GCA_025503065.1 of Gossypium bickii. Classification (NCBI taxonomy): domain Eukaryota; kingdom Viridiplantae; phylum Streptophyta; class Magnoliopsida; order Malvales; family Malvaceae; genus Gossypium; species Gossypium bickii. The sequence goes on from CP106719.1 coordinate 48,579,232, forward strand.
GGCCATGTGGATTTCGTGATATGGCCCATTTACTCCGTTTTGGGCCTCGTTTTGCGTTCTTTTGGTCCTCCGGTGCTCCCCGAGTATAAAACATGAAAACAAAGGATTAAGAGCACCAAATTACATAATTCAAGGCTTAAATCATCCAAAAGCATGCTAAATGTGGGCTTAAAATATGTTACTTTTACGGTTTATCAGTCATCAGATCCAACAAACACTAGTTAACTTTATAAGAAGCTAAGCTCGCTATGAGGTTGCTCTATTGATTTCACTACGAATCCATGGAAGAATTTGAAGTTTTTAAGCTTGAGGTGGTTGGAAATGGTGGAAAGGACTAAAATTAAACAAAATAAAAATTGGTTTTCCTAAGGGCGGTAACATGAAAAGAAAAGAGATGAAGATGATAGAGGAGTATTCTACATGTTTCTATAATAAGTATCTATTTGATTTTATATTTCAAATTATTAATAATATTTAGCTAAAAAAATCTAAACATTATCATATATCTATCTAGTGGTCCACATTCAATTTCAATCTCATCCACAATTTATTGTACACTTTTGGTTAAATTGCACTTCTAATCCTTCCACTTTTGCCCATCAATCTAATCCAGTCATTCTTATTTTTAATTTTCACACTAATAGGAGAAACCCTAATGCGCCGCCGACCCTTGGCCTCCCAGCAGACACCACGCGCGCGTCGACTTCACGCGAAAAGTCCGATCAATCCCAACGTCCCCGACTTAGATGAGATGGCTGAAAAGGCAAAATTGGAACTACCAAAACAGCTAGAGGATAAATATGAGTGGTTGGTGGAGAAATTCAAAGCTCTAGAAAATGCCGGTAAATGTCGAGGAAAAAAAGCCAATGACTTAAGTTTGGTCCCTGACTTGGTACTCCCGTACAACTTCAAGACACCTGAGTTCGAAAAGTACAATGTGACAAGCTGCCCAGAGGCCCATATTACCATGTTCTGTAAAAGGATGGCGGGCTACACTAATAATGACCCGCTACTGATCCATTATTTCCAAGACAGCCTAGTGGGAGCTACGGCCAAATGGTACAATCAATTGAGTCGTGCCAAAATTTGTTCATGGGATGATTTGGCTCAAGCATTCTTGGAGCAGTATAACCACGTAACGGACATAACCCCCGATAGGATCACTCTTCAAAACATGGAAAAAAAGGGGAACGAAAACTTTAGGCAATATGCACAGAGGTGGAGGGAGGTTGCCATCCAAGTCCAGCCACCACTTCTAGAGAAAGAAACCACAATGCTCTTCATCCGCACGCTGAAGGCCCCATTCCTCATGCATATGATAGGAAGTGCAACCCGGAGCTTTTCAGACATCGTAACGACCAGAGAAATGATCGAGAACCTTATAAAAAGCGGAGGGATTGAGACGGGGGAAAGTACTAAAAGAATGCCCCCGAGGAAGAAAGAAAGTGAGGTGAATAACATAAGCATAGGACACCCAAAGACAATCACCATTAATCAGCCAAAAGCAACAATCAAGGGGCAGCAGGGGTTATCCAAGAAAGAACCTAGTACCTCAAGACAAGATAATGAGAAACCCCAGTTTACACCGATTCCGATGACGTACAAGGAGATGTATCAAACCCTGTTCGATGCGCATATTGTGTCCCCTCACCACCTAAAACCAATGCAACCCCCGTATCCCAAGTGGTATGACTCGAACGCACAGTGTGACTATCACGCAGGAATCACGGAACACTCAATAGAGAACTGTCTGGCTTTCAAGAAATTAGTAGAAAATTTTATCAACATGGGTGTGGTGGAGTTAGATGACATGCCAAATGTAACAAATCCTTTACCCAATCACGCTAAAGGCGGAGTTAATGCAATTAGTGAAAGTTCAGAAAAAAGGATCAAAACAAATATTGCGGAGGTCAAAACTCCCTGGAGACGAGTCTGGAAAGAAATGGTCAAGCATGGACTAATTATTGCGAAAGAAAGTCAAGGAGAGCTGACAAATTATTGTGAGCACCATCAGGAGTTGGGACATGAGATTCAGACTTGTGGAGAATTTAGAGCTCTGGTGCAAAACTTAATGAACAATAAAGAAGTCGAATTTTACGATGAAGGCACAGAAGATAAGAACATATGCGCGTCTGAGTCAGCAGTAAAAAGTTTGAAAGTTAACCTTCCGATGACCATTATTTCACGTCCTAATAGTGATAAAGCAGGGACGCAGGTAGCACCAAAAGTGGTCATACGGAGGCCTGCTATCGTTGAAAATAATAGGGAGGCTCCTCGGGATCGTGGATATGATGTAGCAGCCCCCGAAAGGGAGAATTCAGCTGGCAATGAGGCGAGAACACGAGTAACACCGAAAGTGATAATACGGAGGCCCGCTGCCTTCGCTTACAAAGATAGTAAGGAAGTTCCCTGGAACTACGAGTGTAGTATAGCAGTCACAAAGAGCTCGACTAATGTGACGAAGGAGGATTCAGATGAAGGCTTCCATACTCGAAGCGGGAGGCGCTATGACTTAGTAAAGGGGAAAGCCCCAATGGTGGAACAAGAGAAAGGAAAGCCAGCTGAGCCCTAACCAAGGACCAAGGAGCCAGTGACGAAAGAAGAGGCTAAAGAGTTCCTGAAATTTCTAAAACACAGTGAATATTGTGTGGTAGAACAGCTGTACAAATAGCTAGCACATATATCCATATTGGCTTTACTTTAATGCTCAGAAGTACACAGGAATGCACTGATGAAAGTTTTAAACGAAACCTACGTCGCTAGTGACATTTCAGTTAACAAGTTGGATCGATTGATTGGCCATATAAGCGCAGACAATTTTATTCATTTCAATGATGATGAAATACCACCAGGTGGTAGAGGATCCACCAAGGCTTTGCATATTACCGCTAGATGCAAAGGGCACATACTACCAGGGGTCTTGATAGACAACGGGTCTGCATTGAATGTGTTGCTCTTGTCCACCCTCAACAGATTACCGGTGGACAGTTTGCACATGAAGAAATACCAGAGCGTGGTAAAAGCTTTTGACGGCACCCAAAGAAGAGTCATGGGGAGGATCGATGTACCCTTACTAATTGGCCCAACCACCTACGAAATAGGTTTTCTGGTTATGGACATCGAACCTTCCTACAGCTGCCTATTGGAGAGACCATGGATACATTCGTCAGGAGCAGTGCCTTCATCATTACATCAGAAGGTGAAGTTAATAGCGGATGGCCGACTGGTAACAATAAAAGCCGAGGAAGACATTATTGCCACCGTGACCAGTGACATGCCCTACGTGGAGACAAACGACGAGGCAATCGAATGTTCTTTCTGATCTCTTGAGTTCGTGAACGCAACTTTTGTTATGGAAGGAAACAAAATCTTGAAGCCAAGAATCTCTGAGGCTACAAGGATGGGATTGAAAATGACCGTGGGAAAAGGCGCTGTGCCGGGAAGAGGGCTTGAAAAGTACCTTTAGGGGAAAATGGCGGCCTCGATGCTGAGAGAAAAACAAGATCGCTTTGGCCTGGGATTCAGACTGGATGCCAGGCAAAAGAAGAAGGAGCTAGAAAGGAGACAGGAAAGAAGGCGCGCTCGTTTGAGTGGAAAGAAACCAAGTAGGAACCCATGATAATCCCGCGCATATCCAAGACCTTTGTGTCGGGAGGGGTAATCCACTCTGAGCTGAAGACACCGAAGGGAGAGGACATCGCAGCAATGTTAGGCAATGTCCACATTAGCGCCATATCTGAGGAGGCAATTGATGGAGAAATCTTGCCAAACATTCAGCCTTATGAATCGGGAAGAATCTTAAACAATTGGACTGCGGAAGAAATCCCTGTAGTATTTAGGGCTCATTCAGAGTAATGTTCAGGACACACTTGTTGCTCTAAGCCTAAGAGTAGCAAGATTTCTTTTGTGAAATAGGCACATGTCCAAGTATCGTTATATCAATAAAATGCATTTTCATCATCGTTTGAAGCAAATATCACCTTTCTTTATTTTCCGATCATTCTTTCAGCATTATCATACATACAATTGTTCATTTATAAATTCATTCATTCCTCCCTTATTTTCTTAAACTGCGACAGGTCCCTAGATATCAATGACTTGAGCGACGCTGCCTTGGATTCGAAATATCCTTTTGAGCAAGACATATGCTTAGAAAAATTACAGGATTTTGAAGATGACACAGATGATGACCAGTCCCCTGATCTGTTAAGAATGGTAGAGCAGGAGGAGAGACAAATTCAGCCTCATAAGGAAACAGTAGAGACTGTGACGTTGGAAGAAGGGAAAGGATAGCCGAGGAGACAAGGCAGAATCTTATCAAGCTGTTGCAGGAATTCAATGATGTCTTCGCATGGTCTTATGAAGATATGCCCGGTTTAAGCACGAATGTAGCAGTACACCGTTTACCCATAAAGAGGGATTACAAGCCAGTTCAGCAGAAGCTCTGAAGGATGAGGCCGGATATCGTGCTAAAAATAAAGGAAGAAGTTCAAAAGCAGTTCGATGCTGGATTCTTGCAGGAAATCAAATATTTAGAATGGGTAGCCAATATCGTGCCTGTCCCTAAAAAAGACGGAAAGGTGCGAATGTGTGTAGATTATAGAGACTTAAATAAGGCTAGTCCAAAGGATAATTTTCCTCTGCCTCATATTGATACTCTAGTTGACAACACAGCAGGCTTTTCGCTATTTTCCTTCATGGATGGCTTCTACGGATACAACCAGATAAAGATGCACCCTGAAGATATGGGAAAGACTACCTTCATAACATTGTGGGGCACGTTCTGTTATAAAGTAATGCCATTCGGGTTGAAAAATACAGGAGCTACATACCAAAGGGCCATGGTGACCTTGTTCCACGATATGATGCATAAGGAGATCGAGGTTTACGTGGATGACATGATTGCGAAATCTAGAACAGAAGAACATATCCAAGTTTTGCAGAAGTTGTTTCTGAGATTAAGGAAATTCCAATTGAGACTCAATCCTACGAAATGTACCTTTGGAGCTAGATCTAGCAAACTGTTGGGCTTCATAGTCAGTAAGAAGGGGATCGAAATCGACTCAGACAGGATCCGGGCTATACAAGAATTGCCTCCGCCGCGTACTCAAAAAGAAGTTCGAGGTTTCCTAGGAAGACTAAATTACATTGCTCGGTTTATCTTACAGTTAACCGAGAAATGCGATCCCATATTTCGTCTTCTGAAGAAACATAACCCGGGCGTATGGAATGATGAATGTCAAGAAGCTTTCGATAGGGTCAAACGGTACTTATCAAACCCTCCAGTACTATCACCTCCGCGCCCCGACAAGCCATTAATCCTATATCTGACGGTGCTTAGTCACTCTATGGGATGTGTGCTAGGTCAACATGATGATTCAGGAAGACAAGAGAAGGCGATATACTACCTCAGTAAGAAATTCACTGAGTACGAAATGAGATATTCACCAATTGAAAAACTGTGTTGTGCGTTGATTTGGACAACTCGAAGATTGAGACAATACATGCTGTATCACACGACCTGGCTAATCTCGAAGTTAGACCTCTTAAAACACATGATGGAGGCGACCGCTTTGAATGGGAGGATGGCTAGATGGCAAATCCTACTGTCTGAATTCGATATTGTATATGTGAGTCAGAAAGCTATAAAAGGGAGTGCGATAGCCGACTTCCTAGCTAGCAGAACTTTAGAAGATTATGAGCCGTTGAACTTTGATTTCCCCAATGAGGATCTAATGTATATGGCAGCTACGGAAGAGGATACTGCAAAGGGTGACCTTTGGAAATTAAATTTCGATGGAGCATCGAATGCTATTGAAAATGGGATTGGGGCAGTCTTGGTATCCTCAAATGGAGATCACTACCCGTTCACATGCAAGTTGGATTTTGATTGTACAAACAATATGGAAGAATACGAAGCCTGTATCATGGGACTCTACGCCGCCATAGAACATAGAGTTAAAACACTAGAAGTATATGGAGATTCTGCATTAGTGATCTACCAACTAAGGGGCGAATGAGAGACAAGAGACTCCAAATTGATCAATTATCGAAGGATAGTCATGGGGTTAATGGAGGAGTTTGACGACATCACCTTCAGTTATCTCCCACGAGAAGAGAACCAGATGGCAGATGCTTTGGCTACTTTAGCTTCCATGATTAAGGCGAGTAAGCAAGAAGATGTAAAGCCCATTCAAATGAGTATTTACGAGGCCCCAGCTTATTGTTATAACGTAGAAGAAGAAGAAAAGGACGATCACCCCTGGTACAAAGATATATTGCGATATGCGAGAAATCGTGAATACCCAGATCATGCAACTGAGAATGAAAAAAGGACACTCAGGAGGTTGGCCCTCGGATATGTTTTGGATGGGGACATCTTGTACAAAAGGGGAAAAGATCAAGTATTGTTGAGGTGCGTTGATGCTTTAGAAGCCAAGATGATCCTAGAGGAAGTTCATGAGGGCGTTTGTGGAACGCATGCTAACGATTCACAATGGCCAGGCATATAATGAGATTTGGGTATTACTGGTCCACCATGGAAGGAGATTGTATCAGCTATGCCAAGAGATGTCATAAATGCCAGATTTATGGGGATAAGATTCATGTGCCTCCGTCCCCTCTACATGTCATAACTTCCCCATGGCTCTTTTCTATGTGGGGCATGGATGTTATCGGGCCGATCTCACCGAAAGCGTCAAACGGACACCGAGTCATCTTTGTAGTCATTGACTACTTCACGAAATGGGTAGAAGCTGCTTCATACGCTAACGTCACTAAATCAGCGGTTAGTCGGTTTTTAAAGAAGAAAATCATTTGCTGATATGGGATGCCCGAAAGGATCATATCAGACAACGCATTAAATTTGAACAACAGCACGATAGTAGACGTTTGTCGTCAATTTGATATTAAACATCATAACTCATCTCCGTACCATCCAAAAATGAATGGGGCAGTAGAAGCGGCAAATAAGAACATCAAGAAGATAGTGGGGAAGATGACAGAGACTTACAAGGATTGGCATGAAAAACTACCATTTGTACTTTATGCTTATCGAACGTCCGTCAGGACTTCCAACGGGGCAACACCTTTCTCACTGATCTACGGGATGGAGGCAGTCCTACCCATTGAAGTGGAAATACCTTCTCTTCGGGTTTTGACCGAAATAAAGCTAGATGAAGCCGAATGGATTCAGGCTCGATACGATCAACTGAACCTAATCGAAGAAAAGAGGCTAAGGGCTATCCGGCACGATCAGATGTATCAAAAACGCATGATGCGAGCCTATAACAGAAAAGTTCGCCCAAGAGAGTTTTACGAGGGAGACCTGGTACTGAAGAAGATCCTCCCCATATAGAAGGATTTCAGAGGAAAATGAATGCCGAATTGAGAGGGACCGTACGTGGTGAAGAAAGCTTTCTCCGGGGGTGCACTGATTCTAACAGAAATGGATGGGAAAAGCTTGCCCAACCCCGTGAATTCAGATTCAGTCAAAAGATACTTTGCTTGAACGTTTCCCTAAAAAAAAAAGGGAGAGGCCAAGACGAAAACCCGCAAAGGGCGCTTTGAGACCAAAAGGGATTTGAGTCGAAAACCTGAAAAAGGCGGCTTGGACGGTGAAGAAAAACCTCGCTCCACTAGACTGGACAAGGAAGGGGTATGTTGCACCTCGATGCATCAACAAAACACTCAAGATCTTCTCGAGCACATGTCAAACTCAAAATGGTCTTCCAAATGCTCAGCAGAGAAGCTTAGTCATGATATCTGGGCACCCAATTTCGGTTCTACCCATTTTAAGTTTGTAATTTGTGACCATCTTATTCAATGAATTTCTTCCTTGATTGCATTTGCCAATTTGAATTAACCTGTCTTAATTCGAGTCGTACTCCCAATCAATCTCTTCCTTACAATCCTTTCTAGGCATTTTACATTGAAATAACGATTACGGAACTAATAATACTTTCATAAAAGGAGTCCTACATATTATCCTGAAAGCCTCTGAGTAATACAAGGACCTGAAGCATGACTATCATTCAAAATACATTCCACCTAAGGCTTAGAAATGTTGAAAAATGACGAATGATCGTCTATTTGAACAAAGACCAGACACCTCGTTGGTGATATGCCCTTCATAAATAACGAGCAACGCCAGTCTAGGCATATAATGAAGTCGTAATACCGTTATTGATTCTACACCTCAAAGTCGCAACAAGAGGGTTAGAAGAAGACGAATGTTACTCTCCTGAGGTGGTAGTGAGAGGTACGAACTTTACGTCTCAGAGAGTACAATGAAAGGATCAACGAAATTGCAGCGGGGCAAGCTCATTTCTATGGGTTTCCTATATCTGCCACAATCGTAGTGCATCAGTGATAGAATCTCGCTATGAGCAACGACAACCCAAACCATAAATAGGGTCCTTCTCACGCATTCATACGCATCCAGATAGGAGCATTCGATTTATTGCGAACATTACATCCTAGTCATTTTTACACTATGAGAAATCATCATTCGCATAACATTCAGCATTCATGTAACTGGCACATATAGTTAGGAGCATTTGAATCACCTCAATCGTAACACCCTCATCATTTGCATAAGCATAAGCACGTTCTGCAGGACAGGTTCCTCGGAGAACAGCATAGCAGCATCGAAGGTCGGACACTACCCCCGCGGAGCGGGCTGAATATAGTAGGGAAGCAAATTGAAAAGTTCAGATTCATTTTCTTGACGTTCCAGTGGAGCAGGTCGAAGCTGTTAATCCCTCCTCCCTGAGTGCATTGAGAACCAACTATATTTTCGAGAAGTTTCAGCAAGAAGATCCAAGTTACGGGTCTCTTCTTTCTGGATTCCTATCACCCACTATATTTTCGAGAAGTTTCAGCAAGAAGATCCAAGTTACGGGTCTCTTCTTTCTGGATTCCTATCACCAACTATATTTTCAAGAAGTTTCAGCAAGAAGATCCAAGTTACGGGTCTCTTCTTTCTGGATTCCTATCACCAACTATATTTTTGAGAAGTTTCAGCAAGAAGATCCAAGTTACGGGCCTCTTTTTTCTGAATTCCTATCATCAACTATATTTTCGAGAAGTTTCAGCAAGAAAATCCAAGTTACGGGTCTCTTCTTTCTGGATTCCTATCACCGACTATATTTTCGAGAAGTTTCAGCAAGAAGATCCAAGTTACGGATCTCTTCTTTCTGAATTCTTATCACCCCAAACCTCCAGTAGAATGAATTGAAGCAAAGAGTTCAGTGAAGTTTGAAGCTGTTTGAAGAAGATGCGGATCAAGAAGTCAAGGCTTAGCTAAGCCCGGGTAAAATTGGTTCTTTTATTGTCTTTGCTCTATTCTCATTTCATGACAATGAGTAAAGAGGGGTAGCTGTAATCACCAATTTTTGCCCAGCCCGTTATTAGAACCGGGGGCCCATTATAATCCAAATGTTCAATTACAAAGCAATGTACCAGACCCAAACTTAACTCAAATAAATAAACCCAACAACTAACCTAGCACAATGGACCCTGACCCAACAACCAAGCCCAAATTTAGACCCAATTAAAAAGCCCAAACTCATTGACAGAAAAGGAAACAACAATAGGAGAAACCCTAATGCGCCGCCGACCCTTGGCCTCCCAGCAAACACCACGCGCGCGTCGACTTCACACTCACGTCGTTCCTCGTGCCACGCGCATCGTTCCAGCGCTCTCCCCCACGCGCGCGTCGACTTTACGCGCGTCGTTCCTCGAGCCCATGCGCCTCAGTCCCCGACTCCACCAGCCCATCATGCCTCGGTCACCACCAGCATGCACCAACCGACGACCTTCGCACGCCTCTGTCATTGCCCATACCTGTAAAAGGACAAAGAGCAACAGCAGCACAAGCAAAGATTGATGTTTTTTATTACTGTTATTCGGCTATAAAGCCACAGAAAAAGGATGTAACGTTTTTTTAAGCAAAACAGATTCAAAACAACACAAAAAAAGAAAAACTTTCAATCAAAAAGGTCGCGAACACTCACAATCAGAGATTAATACAGATCTACCACAGATAATCGGAGAAAGCAAGAAGCAATTTCGAAGGTTTATTTCTATTTTATTTTATTTTATTTCTATTTCTGAAACTATATACATAAACACACTTCATTTTTTTATTTATATATTTTATATATATAATACAAAAAATAAAAAATAAAAAAAAGAAAAAAATACCTTTCACGAATTCTGGCCACCGCACGAAGTCCACGGTGGCGCCGGCTACAATCCCATGCCGGAATCTGGGCTCCTCCCTTGAAAGGATTTGAGAGAAAAAGGGAGAGAAGCTTTGTTTTTTTTTTTTTTTAAATTGGAAGCACAAATGATAAAAAAAAAGGGGGATATGGCTTTTATAATAAGAGCAAAACGGCGCCGTTTTGGGAGTCTAGGCGCCAAAACGACGCCGTTTAGGCCCCGACCCATGCGCGCGACCCGACCCGGCCAGAGGGTCCGCGTGTTTCTGTTAAATGGGCTAATTGCCCCATCGGTCCTTCCGCTTTTTCGCACCAGCGCAATTAAGTTTCTTTTTTATTTCGATTTTTACCCGATGATTTACCAGGTTTTCAAATTTAGTCTTCTTTCTTGCGCATCGTTTCAGAGAGGGGGTTTATTGCTGATTTGGACCCTCCATGCTTTTCATGCATTACAATTTAATCCTTTCACCTTTTATGCTATTCCGAATTAACCCTAAACTTTTGTTTTAAATGCGATTTGATCCCTCATTAGTTATTTTGCAATCCTTTTTAGTCTGTTTATTATATTATTGTTATCTTATTATTATTATATTATCATTATATTGTACCCATCTATATTAATATATTATGTATTCTGTATCATTACTATATCATTATTATTATTACTATATTTACATTAATATACTGTATATATTGTGTATTATTATTATATTATTATTACTACTACATTTATATTATTTATCTTGTGCATATTTTGTATTAGTATTATTATTATTAGTATCCATGTTATAATGGTTATTATCCTGATTGTTACGAATCCTACCAGTATTGACATTGTTTTTTAATTTCTCGTTTTATTTTTAATATTTTTATTTTATTTCTTTGTTTTTGTTCCGATATTTTTATGATTATTTACGTTTACATCATTTTATGTAAATCGACATTTTTGAAGATGATCTTGGATTCGAAGATCTAAATTATTATGTCCTAAAGTATTGGATGTAATATTTTATCCCTTCGAAACAAGAAAGTCTCGATATGTTTTGGTAAAAAAGGATCTGATGTTCAATTTGGGAAAACTATGAGGTGATCTCGGATTCGGGGATGTAAATTACCGTGTCCTAAAGTATTGGATGCGATATTTTATTCCTTTTAAACGAGAAATCTCGATATTCATTTTAAGAAAACTATGAGATGATCTTGGATTCGAGGATTTAATTTATTGTGTCCTAAAGTATTGGATGTGATATTTTATTCCTTCGAAACGAGAAAATCTCGATTTAATATTTCCAAAAGAGATAAATTTTTTTTTTCTTTAAAATTTTTAACTTTCGCCATAAGGACAATAATTGATCAATTTGGTACCAATTTTGGGCGTGACGAGGGTGGTAACCCATCCTTGCACGTAACCGACCCCCGAACCTGCTTTCTCGAATTTCGTAGACCAAAAACGCTGTTTTAATAAATCAAAACGTTTTATTAAAACAAAGGTGATCCGATCACATCAAATAAGAATCGGTGGCGACTCCCGTTTTATTTTCATTTTCAAAACCAAGTCGATTCCCGTTTTTCCAAAAAAATGGTTTCGACACCAACTTCTTATGAAACCCCTAGAAATGCCAAAAATTATGCTTGAAGTTTGAAAACTTGCAACTCCTTGGAAGACTTGAAAGTAACAAACCTCAAAAATAAACCAGAGAGGAATTACTCAACCCTCAAAAAATTTGCTTAGTGCAAAGTAAAAAAGAAAAGTTCGACTTTATTCAACTCTGTCCAATTTGATTGCCCAACCCTCCTTTATATAGACACTTACGTAATAATGTTTAAAAGAAATATAGAATCCTAAGAAAATAATTTTAATTTCTGGTCGAGCTCTATTTAATGAATAAATAAGAAATTAAAAACTCTTAAAAATCTTATGTAACCAACTCTAATTAATTAATTATATAATATCTTAAATAAAATTCTAATTACTTAAGCCTAGAAAATAGAAATGGGTGGTTAAAAAGAATTTCAAAGCTTTTCTACTTAAGAAATCTTCATTAAAATGACCATAAACCTGAACTATTAAATTTGGATTGATGCATTTTACTGTACGTTATTAAATTATGAGATGACTTTTTAATCCATAAGAAGACAACTTAACTTAGAAATATTTGTATCTCATAAACAAATTCACAAATTAATTGATGCATAAGTTTACCCTTTCTAAATTCGCATCCATTAGTACAATGAAAAATCTAATAGGAAATATTGTTTTTTTTTAAAAAAAAAATCCTTTTATACGCATGAATGCGTTGAAAGTTTATAATGCCACACCAAAATATAATCACATTATTTACTTAATAGTTTCTCGAGCCAATAACTCTGCATCATTAAATCCACAAATAGAGATTGAATCATAACTATGGAAACTCACAATGTTAAAAAAGTGCAAAATAATATATAGTATAAAAAAAAACCCTCTAAAAATAGGATCCATTAATAACCAAAACTTAGAAAAATTCATCATGTGTACCATCGAAAAACCAAATTAATATATCGAATACGTAAAATCTTAAAAATATCAATACGATGAGATTCAAATACCACTTGTTAAAATTATAAAAAATATAATATAAAACTTAATAAACTCATATTTGTTATGTTAGGTTATCAATAATAAAAATTAGATTTGAAAGTATACTTTAATCCGTTCATATGTTGAAATCCTCTAGTCATGCGGTTTTGATACTCCAAATTAACGCACAACTTTTTAGAAATAATAGCTCTCTCTTTTCTAAAGATAAGTAGTTTATGTGTGCTTTAAGAATGTTGGAACCTACAATTAATAATTACAAAGAAAACAAAGAGTGTGAATGAAAGTGATGGCTGCAGTGCCCGCTAAAGATGGCATTGTGACAAGAACATAAGCTTATACATTTCGGTGTCCCTACATATGTGGAGCCTAACTTAGTGAGTAAACTCACTATCTTTCAATACAATACAACAAGTGATTTAAGTCCTATCACACTCTAATATAACAACCTCACTTTTATATCTAAAGATTTAGATCACTCTCCTCCAAGTTTTCCTCCAGAAAACTTAAGTTGTAAGCCAAGCAATAAACTTGTTTACACTCTCAAATGCACTCTCCAAATACAAGTTCCTTAGTGAACAAATAAGTGCTGTATACCCTCTATATAAAACCTATACAAGTCTCTCCAAATAGGAGGGCAAAGCCAAAATTGTTGATAAGGGGAGGCTAAGGTATTTTTATAAAATAGGCATGTTCAAAGCAAGCCTGATCCTACTTTTAAAAATGTGTTTTTAAATTCCGGCTAATCTTGATTATATAATTACTTAACTTTATTTTTTTTACCTAATTAACATTTAGATACCATTTATACTTAGATATTAAAATTTTTAAATTTTATTTTTACCATATTAATATTTAAATACTAATTTGTATTAAATTACTAAATTAACTTAAAAATGTTACTAAATTTATCTTAAAAATTATAAATTTTATAAAAGAAATCAAACTAAAAAAACTCTAAAAATTTTGGGGGGTCAAACACAATTTTTTCCTTTTTTAAACACTAATTATAATATAAAAATAAAAAAAATTAAACCTTAAAGGGGCTTAAAAATAGTTTTAAAAAATTTAGGGAGGGGATCCCCTGCTAGCCCCCTAAATTTGCCTCTGTCTAAATACATAAGAGTTTGAGACTTGCTAACATACTAGACCAATTACAATCTAATCCTTTGAAAAACAACAATTAAAACAAAATATACAATACATCAATAAAGACCAAGATACTGTTGGACCGTTGGAGATAAGTTTTCAACGCAATATCGATCTAATCTCCATATTTTAAAGGATCCAATAGCCTTATCCAATCCGATCTTCAAGATAAGTTACTCCAATGAATCGATCTTCACAGATGGACTATCATATTTTTACAATATCAACATGATTCATATTCCAAAGATTTTGTTTCAAAAATTGTCAACTCCAAAAACAACAAGTTATTCAGTCTACCATAGTGCTAGTCATAGTGGCCTCTACCATTGGAGCTATGCAATCTACATTTAAAAAAAATAAATAAATAAAATACTTGCCTCAATAGAGGGTTGTCATCCCTGTATGTAACTTTTGCACATTAACTTTAATTTCTTCCATAAGTTATATAAAAAATACTTACCTCAACAAAAGACCATAATACCAATAATTAACTTTTTATACATTAAATTTAATTTATAATTAACCTATTTTCAATTAAAAATTAATTATTTAACTATCTACACGTATTTATTAAATCATTTTAATTTAGAATAACTTTCTATGACAATACATACCATACAATTATTAATTACTATATATTTCATGCCCATAAAAATCCAACACTTAGTGACAAAGTTCAGTGAAACCTAACCAACTAAGAATATATTATACTCTAATGCACAATCAGAAAAATATATATAAAAAAAATGTTATTAAGCTTACCTTTTGAGTATGATTAATTGTTAACTTTTAAACTTTTTTCATCTAATATACCATATTATAAATTTAAAAAAAAATAAAAGTAAAAGTATATAACTTTCCCTCCTTTTTATTACTTTCTTTAGTTGCTTTGGAAAAATATATTGTAATATTACAAAGAAAAATTAATGCCCCTTTTGAAAATTGATAGTGTGCTTTGCTTTAACTATTTGCTAAAAAGTAAAGAGCCAAGCCTCCTCCTTTTTTCTTGATTTTGTTTTTCACACAAAAACAAATTTTCATTTCAGTAATCACTGACTTATATTTAGCAAACTAAGTATCAGCTTGGATGAAAGATGTCAATAGATTTTTAAGGATAATAAAATATAAAAGATTTAAACGCCTAATTTCATACTCAGATGAATATAATTAATTAAAGTTTGTATAAATTTGAATGCTACATTTGGATTTTGTTTGATAATATTCAACTCCTATTATTCTAATATCACTGTAAGTATTTTAATGGAGAGAGGAAGTGTTGCAAACAAGTGACCGGGATATACCATAAAAAGGAAGAGAGGAAGACTAGAGCAGATTCAGTAACATTGAGCGTAGCAACAGGTGATGGTCGATAAGGTCGAGAAAGGGAAATATGGCTGATGATTTGGCTTAACAAAGAAGTAAGTTGAGAGAATTTCTGAGAGAATCCTTTGAGAGTTCAAAACAAGATAGTCAACACCGTATTGGTGGATGTACCATTTTTCTGCCACTACTGGTATTTATCAGTACTAGTCTGTTTCGGTATACCATTTCGAATTTATCACTATTTTTTAAAAACATTTCATACATGTATATAAAAAGTATTTACAAATATCAATAATAATATTAAATAAATCTCAAATATAAAATACACATCAAAAATAAAATTTTGGTTGAAATAGTAAAGAAAATATTTTAAAAATATTGGTGGCATGAGTTCAAATCTCACCCTATTTAAATTCTAAGATATCAAAAATTAAAATAAAATACTCATCAATTATATATAATATTCTTCAATAAGCATCACAAATCCATCATTATACAAATTCACAATAAACAAGCAACAAACTATTCCACATATTAAACAAATAAGATTATCTCATTCTATGCATATAACGATTCATAATTCAACAAATCCAAAATAAATAATAAAAAATTAAAATTATTTTTTAAATTAATTTTGGTATAAATAAATAATAAAAATTTTATTTTAAATTTAAAATATATTTTAAAATAATTCTTTTTGGTATCAGTCGGTACACCATATTCCGGCAAGTATGGGCGAAATCAACCCGCCGATACCAACTAGAATTTGCACCTAAAAAGAAACTAAAGATTATTATTAATGTTTTCTATAATAGAGCATTTCAGTAAGTATGAGCGATACCATCTACCATGGTTCAAAAAGCTAAAAATGCCAAAAGTGTCAAAAGTTTTTCACCTATTGTGAAGGGCTTTTATTTATAGTGTTTTAAGAATAGGAGTTATAAAGCTACTAATTAATATGAATAATGTAATTAATTTTCAATTACAATTGCATGAATGATTAAGACGTGGGTACTAAGAGCTGTAAATTACAGAATACAAAATGGTGAGAATGTCATGAATCTTTGAAAGTAAGTGATCTAATTGATAACACAAATAGAGTCTGGAAAGTGGATAGCATAAGAGATACCTTTAGTGATATGGATGCTAGAAGGATTCTCCACATTCCATTGTCTAGATTTCCGCACGATGACTATATGGTGTGGTTTGGGGAGGCTTCTGAGGAGTTTACGGTCAGCAGTGCTTACAGATTTATTTTACAACAATCTCCTATGGCTATTCAATTACAAAACCAGACATATTACGCAAATTTTTATAAGAAATTACGGGGTTTGGATTTACCATCCAAACTAAAAATTACATTATGGTGTATTACAAAAAAAATTCTTCCTACTCTCTGTAACAGCCCGTTTTGCAGTGGTTTCGGGGCCACCAAATCCGACGAGTAAGTTCGTAAATATTATATTTAATATTTACAAGTAAAATATGGTTTTTAAAAGGTTCTTGTTATGATAATATATATTATATAAATGATTTATTAAGTTCAAGTGGATTTAGAAAATGAGATATCGGGACCTCATTTCTATAAACCTAGACGTAAATATTTTTATAAATATTTACGGAGTGTCATTAAGGTGGTAGTAAATTTTCGTTGAAAAATTTTAACGTTTCGATAGTTAATTAATTAAAAAGGACTAAATTGTAAAAGATGTAAATTTAATCACTATTTGATTTGATTGATTAAATGGTTATTTGAATAAAGGAAAAGGGACTTAAATAGTAAATTGACCATTCAAAGGTTGGTGGACGTTAGTGTCCTTATAAATTGTTAATGTTTGGTTTTAATTACAATGGTAAAAGAGTAAATTATTAATTATGTATATTATAATCAAAACATGACAAAATTAATTATCATCTTTTGTTGAAACGGTACCATGTGAAGCATCTTTCACGGAATATCTCTTGAAATGGAAGACGATGATTGCTCTTGGATGAGAGTTGTTCCTAAATAAGACTTAATTTTTGGTGATAATTTTCTTGATAAAGCTTGTTCTAAACAATAGCTTGTCCAGAAAAAAACAAAGGAAAAAAAGAAGCACAATTGTTCTAAATACAAGTTGTTCCAAACAATGGTTCTTCCAAACATAGCTATTCCTAAAAGTCATTTTTCTAAACAAGAGTTATTTTGAACTTTAGTTGTTCTCAACAGGAGTTCTTCTCAAATAACAACTACACCAAATGATAGTTTTTTCAACTAAAGCCTCATTCTGAACATAGTTATTCTCGAACAATAATTGTTCTTAACAACAACAATTCTAAATAAGAATTGTTACTTCTGAAAAAAATATGCTTGAATGCACAATATCTTAAATATAATATTCTTTATTTCAAGGAAGAGATAGAATATTAGTAACTAAAATTGATTATCTATAAACACTTTTAATATTAATATAAAATTTGAAAAAATTTGAATTCATGTATATAATATCATGAAAATAGAGCTCACTGAGAACTAAAAAAAAAAAAAAAAAAAAAAAAAAAACTTATCTTAAATCAAACTTAAAATTTAAAAGCCAACCTTGAGCTTAACTTTGAATCTCAATTTTTAATCAAATTCCAGATTCTTACATGTACAAACAGGCACAAATATATGTGTGTGTACGTATATAGTTTTTGAGCTAAAGATTATAAAAACGTGGAAGCTAGAAAATTTGTGTGAAGTTTAGTGTAAGAATTGAAATACAATGATTTTTCACCTCTTTTGGGATTAAGGAATAAGAAAGGAGAATTTCCACTCAATCTCTATAAAACACAAAACTTTGACACTGAGCTCTCTCAAGGTGTTTATTCGATGGAAGGAACTCTGAAGTGCTTGAGAAAACTAGTGAGAGCTTGCCTCTATTTATAGAAGAAAGTATGAGCATAAAAAAGTTTTGGTTAAAGGGTAAAAAAAATCCTTAGTAAAAAAATAGAAAATAAGTTAAAACCCTTATAGAAAGCATGAATATAATTGAGTCCTCAGTGATCTCAAAAAATCAATTGGTCTCATTCGTTAAGGAACACCACCATTATCTGGTTTGACCACTAATGGTTGTTGACGTGACAAAAAAAAAAGCAATGAAAAACTAGCACTTAACATGACATGTGGAGAAGTATGCTAACATGAAAACTACTAGACTTGTTTAAGGGTTAAGCTACCCACCCAAACTTGAAGGTTCACTTGAAATTTAGGAGGGATTGGGCAAAACAAATTAGGCCTGTTTAAAATATAAAATGGGTCTAGGCTCAACATTCAAGGCCCGAGCTCGCCTCGACCTGTTTCTAAGTTTGTAATATATTATATTATGTTTTTTTATATATATATTATGCAACTTATGTCATATAAAAATCAAATTTATAGTAATAATAATACTATAATGTAAACATATTAAAAATATTAAGTTGTATACATATAAAATTTTAATAAGTGAAAAGTATATAAAATCATTAAATATTAAATTAATATATATAAATATTTTTTAAAATAGAAATAATATGGGCATGCCAAAATTGGACTTGGGTTAGTCATTTATATATTAGTAGATTTGGACAAAATTTTAAACTCATATTTCGAATCAAGTCGAATATAGGAAGTATGAAATGTGTTATATCATAATAACCTCAACTTAGATCCAACCCAACCCATGAATCTCTAAATGCCACATCCTAAAGAATTTTAAAATAAAAATAAAAATCCGAAAACAATAATAAATCTAAAAAAAGAGAATTTTAAATTTTACTAAAAAATTCAACATCCATAATGAATTGGACAAATCAGTGTCCAAGTTTATTTGAATTTCAATATTTATTTATTTAGATTCATTTTGAACATAAAATTATAAAAAATTATAAAAATATTAATTATTAATTATTAATTATTAATTATTAAAATTCTAAATATATAAATATATAATTATATGTGGTGAATATAATATGGTGCAAAATAAAACAACAAATGATTATATATATATATATATGCGCTAAAATATGGTGGAATGAACTTTTATAATTTCACCCTTTTAACCTTTAACCTAATATTTTATTATATCTCAATCATAATAAAATAATATGCTCCCAAATTACAGTTCGAAAAGAAAAAATAAAGTTTTTTTTTGTCATATTTCTGTATATATAAGTGATAATACTCTAAAACGTCATATTTTTATGTGCTAATTGCATATTTATTGTGAGTATGATTCTACTAATTTAGGCTATTTATGGTCTTTTATCTTATAGGAACTAAATTGGAGGCAAAAGCGAAATTAAGGGCCAAAAGAGTGAAATTAGAGATAAAATGGGTCAATGTGAGACACAGGGAGAAGTTGGTGCCAAAAGTGCAAGCATGGAGGACATAAGGGTTGAAATGCAAAAAGAAGAGTTTTTATTCTATTAGACTCTATTTTGATAATATTAGGATAATTAATATTAAGATAATTATTAAGGATTATTTAATTTAGGATTTATTTTATTTATCTTTGATTATTTGTAATTATCTTTAGGAATTTAAGTAAGACTAGTCTATCTATCTTAGCACTATAAATAGGGGGTGAGATGACTAAAAAGGGGATTTCATCTTTTTCTGTAAACTCTCTCTCCAAAAGTCTTTTGTTCTTTCCATATTTCCTTTTAATAAAATCTCTATTTTTATCATATATTTATTTTCTTTTCCACCACAACCATGAGCCACTAAAATCCATCTAGCCAAAGATTGCCGAAAAATCCCCAAAAAGGGTTCTTGAGGTTTAGAATCCGCACTTAGCCTTCGCAACAGGGTATTCATCGTTTTTCCGCACTACGGGGCTGATGCTTCCGTCCATGTCCCTTAAGAAGTAAACTTTTCAACGTATGCAAAGGCGGCCGCTTTGTATGTTTTGGAAGGATTGCACTGTCGGTTCGTTAACTTACTGCGTCAGAGGTTGGCGAGCCCAAGAGACAAAATGGCGTAGGATTCGCCATTGAGAAACGTTGATCTAGCATAAGATAATCCTACAAGAGCGATTGTTGGCTAGAGTTAAGTTCCACTAAATCGAAGTCTAAATCCTTGGAGCTGGTGGTCGTAGGCATCCTCTTCCACTATAACTAGCTTATTCGGTTTGAGAATGATCATCTAGAAGCCAAGGATTGAACCCAAGGCGGATCAAGGCAACTGGAGGCTGGAATCTCCCCATAAGAATTTCCTTAACTCAACTCTATTTCCTATTTTTAATTTTCACAATTCCAATTCGACTTCTCAATTCTGTTTTTATTTTATTTTCGTTTCTAGATCAAAACTTTTAATTCTGTTATTTTTATTTTTTTTAAGGAGCGCAGGTTTTCTTGGGCACAGTGCGCTGAGATTTCGAGAAACAAGCATTCGTATAATCCGGTCCCTGAGGATTCGACCCTACTTCCCCTTTACTGTTCTTTTTCATTATTTTGTAGGGAATAGGATATTTTTGGTGCTTTCAACTATGCATCAAATTTTGGCGCCATTGCCGAGGACCGGTAACGTACTAATTTTGTTTTTTTTGTTTCCTATGACCAAATCTGCTCCAGGCACTCTTGCGTTTGACTCAGAGATTGAAAAGACTGCAAAAGCTAATCACAAGGAAACAAAGCTAAGGAAAAGGCAGTTAGCGGTGGTTGGGACTCAAAGCAATCCATCGCCAGAAATCAGAATCGACAACGAAGCAGAGTCTAGGGTTAACGAAAACCCTACTCAAACTTTTGAAGGTGAAAAAGAAGAAATCAATTCACCTGAAGAAGTGCTTGAAACTAGGGTTAACGAAAACCCGAATTTAGCACGTCAAGCAATGGCTCAAACAATTCGGCAACTGGCTGAAGCTCCGACAGAACAACCGCCATTGTGCATCGCATATCCTACTATGGATACCGATTTTAAACTGAAGTCAGGGTTAATTCAGTTGCTACCAACTTTCTGAGGGTTACAAAATGAAAACCCCCATAAACATTTGAAGGAGTTTCATATGGTTTGTCTGAGTATGAAACCTCAAGGCGTAACTGAGTATCAAATTAAATTGCGCGCTTTCCCTTTTTCCCTAGCAGATTCAGCTAAGGAATGGTTATTTTATTTACCTCATGGATCTATAACTACTTGGGCTGATTTATCTCGTTTATTTCTCAACAGGTTTTTTCCAGCATCTAGAGCAGCTGAGCTAAGAAGAGAGATCGTGGGAATAAGGCAAAAATAAGCAGAGACTCTTTACGATTATTAGGAGCGGTTTAAGAAGTTATGTGTGAGCTGCCCACAACATGGTATAAAAGAGCAATCTCTCCTCCATTACTTTTATGAAGGTTTGAAACCAATGGAGATGAATATGGTAGACACCGCTAGTGGAGAAGCGTTGGTCAATATGACCCCTCAACAAGCAAGAGACCTAATCTCCACAATGGCTGTAAATTCTTAGCAGTTCCGAGCTAATCCTGAACCTCCTAGAAGGGTTCACCAGCTAAGTAATTCTTCTACAGAAGATAGACTTGATAGACTTACTAATATTGTGAGCTCTCTTGTTGCAGAAAAAGCTAAACCAGCTCGGTTATGTGGAATATGTGCTACACCTGAGCACACAATTGATGCATGCCCCAGTTTGTATGATGACTCTATGGCTCATTTAGATGCCGTGGGAAATTTCCCTGGCCCACCATAGAGGTGATATGATCCTTACGCTAATACCTACAACCCAGGGTGGAGTGGCCATCCTAACTTGAGTTATGGGACCAACCCATCTTGATCTAGCATAAGATAATCCTACAAGAGCGATTGTTGGCTAGGGTTAGGTTCCACTAAATCGAAGTCTAAATCCTTGGAGCTGGTGGCCGTAGGCGTCCTCTTCCACTATAATTAGCTTATTCGGTTTGAGAATGATCATCTAGAATCCAAGGATTGAACCCAAGGCGGATCGAGGCAACTGGAGGCTGGAATCTCCCCATAAGAATTTCCCTAACTCAACTCTATTTCCTATTTTTAATTTTCGCAATTCCAATTCGATTTCTCAATTCTGTTTTTTATTTTATTTTCGTTTCTAGATCAAAACTTTTAATTCTGTTATTTTTATTTTTTTAGGAACGCAGGTTTTCTTGGGCACGATTCTGCCCAAGATTTCGAGAAACAAGCATTCGTATAATCCGGTCCCTGAGGATTCGACCCTACTTCTCTTTTACTGTTCTTTTTCATTATTTTGCAGGGAATAGGATATTTTTGGTGCTTTCAACGACGCATTAATTTTTTTTTTCATATTTCTGTATATATAAGGTAAAACTTTTTCTTTGTTTTTTAGCATAATACTTACTATATTTCAACCATGATAAAATAAAATATACTCAGCAATTACAGTGTGTTTTCACCATATATTTGAGTGCCGAGTTATCCTAGAAATCGTGTTCTGCCAAATAACCTTAGCTCTCATATATTTTGGGAAATAATTTTTTACCATGTTCAGTTAAAAAGTATATATAGATACTTAGTTTTGGTTACTAATATTTTATCTCTTTTTAAAGATAAAAAAGATTATGTTTCATGAAATTGTACTTCCGAGGATAATAAAAAAGTTAACTCGAAATAAGTGACATTGTTTCTTCACTTGATCACTTCTAAAAAAATAACTCTTGTTTAAAATAGTTATTCAGAACAATAATTGTTTGAGAAGAGATATGTTCGGAACAACTATGTTTAGAAGAGGGCTCCAATTTAGAACAATTGCCATCTAGAGTAACTATCATTTAAGAACAACTAATGTTTGAAACAACTCATATTCACCTGGTCTAGAAGATGATGGAATATAGAGCACGACATATGTCACCAGAGTGACTCAGAATGAACATACAAACAACTGTATACATATAATTATGAATTTAAAACATGTTAGCCGGTGCATCGGAAGTTAGATCAATAAAAGTAAAAATTGAATTCAAATAGGCCCAAATATGATGTTTCGGGGTCAAATATGATCAAATACAAGGCCATATTACGGGTCTTGGGCCAAAATATTAAAATATAATGTCATGTCTCAAGACATGCCTCTCATATTTTAGGATTTTATCTTCGATGTTTTATGTCTTAAGACTATAGGACCATGTCTTAAGACATTGTGCCCCCATCTCTCGAGACATGCACCTAAAAATACATGTTCAAACAATTTTGTTATTCTTGTCTCGAGACATTTTCATCCTATCTCAATACATAAACCTAAAAATACAAAAAATTAACATTTTAAGTCATACAATCGTGCTTTTAAACTCCTCTAAACATGTCAAACAAGATACCAAAGTTATGCAAACAAATTTTACATGTGAAAACATGAAATTTCATAACCTTAAACTCATCAATTCAAGGTATGGTTATGCAAGTAAAATGAAAGCTAAAACATGTTGCATGCTAATAAAATGTTTAACATAAAGTCAATATAGGAGTGACCAAAGTTACCAGACGACATTAACATGTACCAAAAGCCTCCAAATAACTAAAATCAACATTAAGTCTACAACAAGTACTCAAATACCAAACCTCAAATCATAAGTACATGCCATATATTACTACCAAGGTATAAGACTTTATGAAAAATAAATAATCTAAATTTCAATATCAGACTTGTTATTTCAATATAAAATAGAATGATGGAAGGTTTAAGCCTATTATTAATTCAATAGTCCAAATATCATTCATAATATAATTTAATAACCAAATCTTTGTGTATCCTTTTCAAAACAAAAACATATCTAAAATAATTTAACAGGATTTGATGAGCTGCGACATAAAAATGCTTGGCATGGTGGAATGGTTAAAGACATGAGATGTGAGTTGGAGTTTCCCTTTGCCAATTTTCTAAAATCTGATTCTTCTTTTCTTTTCCACAATGAGGTTGGGTCTTGAAATCAAGTGAGTAGTTGGGGAAAGTAGCTACTTAACCATTTGGGATGCTGTCTATTCTTGTTTAAGGGTTGTTTTCATCCTAATTTGCTGAGGAGTGGATAGAGTGTGTTAACTACTTAACCTCATTTCTTGATTATTTATTTCTATTAACCTCCTATATTTTTAGGGTGTTACAAAAATAATTATGTTAAGAATAACCCTTATTCAAAACGAGTCAAAATAAATCTTATTCATGAAAAATTCTTCTTTAAGAACAACTCATGTTCCAAAAGATGTTTCATAGAAAATACTTCACCAAAGTAAAAGTAAAAATAACCTCAGAATATAACACAATTCTTAGATTGTTCCGTCAATTCTCTCACCTTATCAAATATCAAATATCTATATTAAGGCCTTCCTTTTGTAACACATGTCTTTGCTCTATTTTATTTTTAGTATTTGTAACTATCATGGTTAAATTTTAATTTTGGTCCCTATATTATGCTCAATTTTAAGATTTGATCTTTATACTTCAATATTTTTACATAATTGGGTACCTCAGTGTTTATAATGTCATTAGTTAGTCTAAATATTTTATTCTAATTAAATATTGACGTAAATTTAAAGAATTATTAACATCATTAAATTTTTTGTTAAATTCAAATCTTTTACAATGCCATTATTTTGTGACATGATTATCGAGTAAGTATTTAAAAAAATTAGAATATCGCATCAACAATTTTTAACGGTATTAATAATTAGACTTACTTTTTTAAGTTCAAAGAATAGAGGGACTAAATTATTAAAAATAAAAATATGGAGCACACTATTTAATCCAAAAATAATTAACCAGTGGAAAACTATACTAATGCAATCAAACCATAAAATGGAAATCTAAACTCTAAAACACAATAAAATCCAAAAATATTGCCTTTCACTAGATCAGGTTGCAGCCAGCCCAGAAACCAACCTGAAGGCTGCTGTTGTATGAAATAATAATGTATTTATAAAATTAAGAGGAAAAATTCAATTTCAAATGTCTCTGTCAAACAATTATTAATCCATCTGCTAACTTTAAAGCTAAGCACTTGGATTTGAAGAAAGCAAAGGAAAATTACAAACAGAAAAAAGCAACTTCCCAAAGAAATAAAGGTAAGCGTTCAGACTGAAGACCATATATAGCAACAGCACTCTTGTTTCCAGCTAAAACCCATATCTCGAAGCTCCCATACAAGCCCTCTTTTTACAACCATCACTTCCATGTTGTGACAGAGAAGAAAATAAAACAATCCAGTTCTCCAATGGGTTTGCCTAGAAAATCCACTTCTTTGCTCTCTGTATCTTTGGTTTCAATCACAATCTTTTTGAGGTCCTTTCCTTTTGTTGCTACAGCTGCAGATTATACTAACTTGGTGTTTAAGGGCTGTGCTGACCAGAAATTTCAAGACCCATCTGGGGTTTACTTACAGAACCTCAAAAATCTAATGCAAGATTTGGTTTCACAATCATCACAGAGAACTTTCTCCACCGCAGCCTCTGGTGAAGACCCTAATGCAGTCAATGGACTTTATCAATGCAGAGGGGACCTATCGACAAGCCAGTGTTACAGCTGTGTGAGCAAGATCCCGAAAATAAGTGATAAAGTTTGTGGGAAAGCAGTAGCAGCCAGGGTCCAGCTGAGTGGATGTTACTTAAGGTACGAGATATCTGGGTTCAAACAGGTTCCAGAAACAGAGTTTTTGTACAAGGTATGTGGGTCGTCATCAAGTGGAAGAACCGAGTTTGAGAAGAGAAGAGAGACAGCTTTCAACATGGCGGAAGAAGGGGTGAAAAGTGGTAGCAGCTTGTTTTACACTGGGGATTATCAATCTGTTTATGTGTTAGCTCAGTGCCAGGGTGATATGGGTACAGCCAACTGTGGGGATTGCGTGAAAACTGCTTTTGAGACGGCAAAAAATGAATGTGGCGACTCTGTTTCAGCACAGCTTTATCTGCACAAATGCTACATTAGTTATAGCTACTATCCCAATGGAATTCCAACTATATCTTCAGGTAAAGCTGGAGAGAAGGACAAAATAAATCATCCTATCTACTAATTAATTACCTGTTTAAAAGCCTGAAGATCAATGACCTCACCAGTTTTGTTTTTCTCTCCAAAGCTAAAAATAAGTGACTTCAAATAATGAAGGGATGAAGACAGGTGGATTTTCTCGGTTGTTTTATTATTATGGGCCCCCGTGAACTCTGGGGATAGCCTTGTGGGGGTCACTTTATAATTTATTGTCCTTTTAATTATGTTAGTATGGTACTGTATAGGTTCCTTACTTACCAAATAGGGGGGTTTGAATGATTGGTGTAGGGACCGGAGAGACGAGGCAACGTACACAAAAGACCGTGGCAATCGCAGTTGGAGGAGTCGCAGGTTTGGGGTTTCTTGTCGTTTGTTTGATGTTCCTTAAATCATTGGTGAAGAAACGAAGTAAGAAACATGAAGGTTAGATTTGCTTCTCTTTTAACTCCATAAATAACCATTCATTTTTGAAAGATTTAGGTAAAACTATCATAAAGGCCCATGTATTAAAAGACAAATTACATTTTGTTTCTTTTATTAAAAAAATAGACAAATTAGTCTATATATATGTATATATCTTAGACCAAAGAACAAACTGGTCATTCTGTTAAAAATTTCATTCATTTCTATTGTAAAAAACTCGATCTTGTAAACATGTCATTGTTTGGTAATTTTATTAATTATGTCAGTTTTTAACTATACAAATTGATGATTTTCTTTAACAAAAAAGACTAATTAATTTTTTAATTTCATGTATAGGGATTAATTTATCAAATTTTTAAATAGAGGAAGCAAAATTTCAACCTAACTCTTAATAGAGAAATCTCTATAATACTTTTATCGAAAATTTATTATGTTATGTTCTAAGAGATGATTGTCTGTGCAGCCTATTGAGAGGCTCCTCAAAGATGGAGAATGGGTGGCTACAGAATACTAGAAAACTAGAAAAAAAAAAAAAAAAAAAGGAGCTTTTACCAAAGTTGGAGCCTTTGAGGAGTCCCCACAGATGATACTCAATTACTAACCTTTAACTTGAGAGCTTATTTTGTAATTTATAAAAAGAAGAAAAAAACAGAGACAGGGTACGTGTAACATCCAGGCTAATAGTGATTACCCCAATTCACTTTTAAGTGTGAATCCCCTTGGCTTTTATGATTGTATTTGCACAAATATATTGGGGGAAATGCTATTGTTTAAACTACAATTTTACTTGTTTTTATCACTGTCAAAGGATTACTCTTTTTTCCTTTTTCATAAAAGGTATGAGTGGAAGTTTTTAAGAGTTTAAATTTAAGTTTAATGTTAATTAATACTTTAAGGATAACCTACACCTAAAGTTATTAAGTAATTAATAAGTTTACGTTTTGATCACTCTAACTTTAAAAAGATATAAAATAGTTATTAAATTATTCAAAAATTTTCATTCAAATCATCGAACTGTTTAAAATCGTTATTATATGACCTTTTCTGTTCGCATTAGTTACACCAATCTGAAACTCACATTCCCCTTTTTTTCTACAAGTCTTTTTTTATTTTTCAAAAAACACTCTTAAACGTCACGAATATATAAATTAAAATCTAAATAGTTTTTTTTCTTATTTTTTTAACAGCTATTTGTTTTCAGAACCGTGTTGGTTATAGCAATTAGAGGAGTACAAATTGGAAACGATTCGTATGGTTTACACAATAGTCAATACATTTTAATAGCTGTCTAGCAAAGAGGTATTTGTTTAAACATTTTTCTTAAGCAAATCCACAATCTTGGATTACTACTTTACAGTCCCATTCCCATTGTGAAAATGATTGCAAAAAGTGAACCCCCCAACATATAGCAGCTTTTTTAGGTACCTAACATTAATTAATATACAAGGAAAACAAAATCTATTTCATATTTACAATCAATCACCTTACAATTTTCAACATCAATTATCTAATGTAAACATCATTCACCATCCAACTCTCTGTTTTTTTCTTTTTCCTTTTTTGGATAGAACATCCAACACTGTGCTTGTTTAACCTTTTTATTTCCTTTTTTCAAAAGAAACATCCTAATTTACAAATTTTAAAAAATTATAAGTACTGAAATTCCAATAAGTTTGCTGAATCATTTTTGTTGATATTTTACCTTTTCTTTGGTGGGTTAGCTCCATTTGAGTCGCAATCATTGAAAATGAAAAAATAAAATAAAGTAGTAGGCACAGGAAGGGGATGTGTATCACAAACAAATATTCTACTTTATCTTAGTTGTTAAGGCAACTCTTTAACTGATTGCCAACAACTAGCTGTTGTATCCTTAACTATTCTATATTCATCAAATAACTGTGCTAACATATGCCACAGATATATATCATTGCCATAGCCATCCTTTTTCTGATTTTCTGGTCTCAAATGGCCACAACAATTTCCATCAAGCGTAGAAGGCATAGCCTAGTGCACTACAGTGGAGGCTTTTTTTTTTTTTTTTTTCCCTCCCATCAGTCCCATAGATACCTTCAACATCGACAATATCCGATACTTCCTCTCCCCACCAATCTTAAAAAGCAAACAAATTATCTTCGCTTGTTTTCATTAGGGCCGACCTCTCTTAACTTTCCATCAAACAGGCTAGTCATTGTGAAATCAAATTACCTCACCTTTTAAGGGACAACGCTGATAGTTATTAGAATCAATCCATGTCAAAATAAAACCCCTTTTATTATGTAAGATTTGGATCATTCATCCTGTCATCTGGATATGTTGCTTCATCAGTTCTTCCAACCGATGCAGTCCTGCCAGTTTGTCTAAATTCACTTCACGCACCTAATTTCTAGTTACAAAGAAGCTAACCAAGTAGCAGATGCCCTGGTAACATGAGTAGCCGAGTATCAAGAGCTTACACGTTTTTTTACCCATAAACTCCTGCTTTTGTTTTGCCACCTAGGTAGAACTAAACTAGGAAGGTTCGTGGACGGGCTAATAAATAACTAGGAGGGTTTGTGTGAGGTTAATATTGTAAAGCTTTTGTGAACTTGTGATATTAAAAAAAAATTGGTATGTGTTAGAAAATAAATTTATTCTAAGGCATTTACGTCTCCACCAAGGCAAATCACCCTTGACTGTATTACCTCCTTCCTTGATCACTTCATCCCCAACACTGCATTTTGACTTGGACCAAACTTACGTTGAAAGCTATGAGTAGTCATCGTAAATGCCAAGTTGGGAAACATAAAGACATGAATTAGGGGTGAAATACTAGCATCCTTGGTGAATGGACTTTAGCTTATTGAACAGAAAAATATTACAGGTACTATGGACAACATTTAATCTGTGTTCTGATCTCTCTCTCTAGAGAGCAAAGATTGAACAGTGCGGTTCTGGTGCAACACTATTCTCAAAAAACCTAACCTTCAAACACAGTGTTCTTCTTTTAAAAGGAAAAACAAAGGTATCAATGACCTTAAGTTCAAAACAGTCTACATTCTTCTCGTCCTTGCCTATGAGAGCAGAGACCTAATAGATTCTTCTGATCTAACAGATTCAACCACCAATGCAACTAGAAGATAATCAGCATCAAACCTTCCTAGAAGAATTAGCTTAACCATGAATCTAACAACTAAAGTCCCTCAAGAACCCTGTTTGCTCTATGAAATATCATGAAGCTAGGCCCTTAAAGTGAAAGTAGAAAGAACTGAAGTCTTTCAATTATCATATGCTATTACACATAGCCATGAAAAAGTTAAATTCCTGACTCCCCTGGCAGACCTAACTCCCATATGCAAGGAGTTCATGGTTCTGAACATTATATATCCAGTTGAAGCAAATCAGAACCAACGAGAGAAATACCAAAGCAATGAATTGCTTACTTAAAATAACTATTAACCTACTCCACCTCCCAAGTCCGAACTGTTCATCACCAATGTTAATGGTAAACACCAGAATAGAACATATATGCATGAAGCATAAGGCTTCCTAGAGAAAAGCAAGAACTCATCAGATATTTATATTATGCCATGTCACATGTGAACTCAATTGCTGTAACATAGTCCTCAAACACTGATTCGAGGCAAAGTGATCAAGTTCATAGTCCTCAAACACTGATTCGAGGCAAAGTGATCAAGTTAAATGAATTTGAGTACATATGGTACAGCGAAAAAGCAAACCATAAAAAGATGGTCCTTCGAACTATGATTTATTCATTCTATATGATGCCCAGACCCCAGACTGACAATGTAAGAGTAGTTTCATCAACATACAAACTAGAGCACTTTATCGCTGCTATCCCAAATTCCCTATGATTCCTCAGATCACTATTTGCAATCAAACATTTAAAAAAAATCATTCCACAACCATCTAGTATCGTTCAAAAGTAACTCAAATGAACACTCTCAGTTTTTAATTACTTTATCAGAGCAATATCAAACACAGTCCAACTTCACATAAATCTATAGGGATTAACTTGATAAAACCAAGTCCAATACCAACATTTCCACTAGTATTTGAAACTTAAAACAGAGGAATAATCTTATTTAATTTTTTTAAAGAAAAAATCTAAAACTACAACTGAATGATTTTACTAGAATAACCAAGGGGGACAATGGCCTGAAACAGGGATAAACAACTAAGCTCTAACCTCTGACCCGATTACTTATGGGGTGGTCCGGTGGGCGGGGCACCGAGGAGACTAGCTTGCTGGAGCTCGAGCTCATTGAACTGCTGCTCGCGGTCCATTTCGATGATCAAAGGGACAAATAAGATCAAGAAGGTTGTCCCGGCAATCCAGGCGGCTTTGCCGGTGCTACGGAGGAGCTTCTTGGAGACGAAAGCGGCGTCGCAGGCGGCCTGCTTACCACGAGAAACGATGGCGGAGGAAGTGATCTTGGTGAGGATGCTGGGGTCGGAGTTGGAGGCAGATCGCCTAGCGGGCAGGTGAACACCTCCTAGCTTGGGTTGGGCCGCCATGGTTTAGTACAAGTGGGAAGAGGGTTTTAGTTGGAGGGAGGGTTTCCTTCTTTTACGTGAATATCCAATCAATTATTTGCTGCCACATGTCATACAATAATATATAATATACTCGTCATCCAAAAAAAAAATTATAAAAAGTTTACTATTCTTTAGGAAAGAAACTTCATTTTTTTAAAAATTTAGATATTTTTTCCAAATTACTTAAATATTAAAAAATAATGTTATTTCCATTCAAATAATAATTTAAATACTTTTTCATTATCTTAGTTTATCTCTACACTAATATCTTGAATTTATAAATAAAAAAATTTAAAAGCGAAATGGATGTCTAAATGTGTAACATATAGATTAATATTTTTGAATCTTTAATATTTATTATCACAATTATAAATTAAATGTCCGCAAATATCCGAATATGCTATCATCTCTCTAAGCCCACTATTTTCAAGTGTTTGACTATTCTAAAAAACTTCGGTATAAAATAGAGTATGTGCACAATGATAGATAAAATAGCCTATCCAAATATGAAATAAAGAGTCAAGTCAAATAAATACGGTGCAAGTAACATTGAGAAAATACTAAAAATTGATGTATTTTGAAATATAAAAATGTGATATAAAAGTTGATTCAATTTTTATTAAAATATTTTTAAAATACAATTTTTATAATAAAAAATTGATTGTTTGTTTAACTAAATAAAATTTTACATCAACTTTTAATATTTTAAATGTGATTTGTGAAGATATACATTATTTTAAGATCCAACAATTATTACTATTTTTTTAAAAATATAATATTTTTTAACAATCTTTTACAATTTTTAATAATTCTATAATTTTTTACAATATTTTACAATTTCTAAGAATTTTTAATTTTTTATAGTTTTTTAAAATTCTAATATATTTTAAAATTTTTAAAATTAATTATATATTTTTTTAATTTTTTATAGTTTTGTTAATTTTTTAATATTTTAAATATTTTTAGGTTTTTTCTTGATAATGACATCATCGGATGACACGTGGCAATTTATAATTGACTGGAAATCATAGTCAATTCTTATTAACGGTCAAATGATTTAATTGAGAACATTTTAGAACAATATGAATCGATCTGTAAACATGGAGTTTTCAAAACCATTTTTAGGGTTATGTATGTTTCTAGAAAATTGAGTTTAAACTGGGATTTGTCGAGTTTAACGCATGAATTGGTTGCCTTGCTTAGCTGCTAAGAGAATGGAAGCTCCGATGTTTGGGAAAGTTAAGCGGACAAGGCGAAGAAGCATCAAGTGAATTTTGTACTCAAATCCTGAACTATTAAAGTATGTTGCCTGATTGCTTAAGTTATTAAATATCTGCCATTCTAGTTAGGAACGCATGATAGGGAGGGTAATTACCAAAGGGATTAGAAGAAGTTAGGATCTGGGAAAAATGGTTGATTCTGTTAGATACTGCCATACAATATTGTTGTGTGCACTTGTGATGAGCAAAACTTCGGGCCTTGCAGAGGGGACACTACGGTATTCGAACATCAAGGTATAGGATGGTGAAATGGAGGAATGGATGGAATGAAATGGGAAGAATAGAGATCATGGCTAGACCATAAGACTGACCGGAGGCTATACGCCTAAAATGAGTAAAACCATAGCTGAAAGATGTTATGGCATCATGATAAGCATGACTAAGACCATAGTTGAAAGGCGTTATGACATCATGATGTAATTGAGTAAGACCATAATTGAAAGACGCTATGGCATCATGGTAAACATGACTAAAACCATAGTTGAAAGACGTTATGACATCCTTTAATATTCCACTAGGATAGTAAACATGGGGTTATATTGTGTAAGACCATAGCTGAAAGACGTTACGATATCATAAATAGTCTGACGCGACATTAAACATGGAATAGTCTGACAGGACGCTAAACATCATCCAGTAAACACGAAGATTATATGGGTAAGACCCTAGTTCAACTATGCCAACCAATAGAGCTCGTCAGGACATTAGACATGGAATCTGATGAGTAAAACCATAGGTTAACTATGACAGCATAGAGAGTCCACCGGGATAATAAACACTGGTGGGAAATCAGAATAGAAACCGTGGATAACCTGCACTAAAAAAATGGTTGAAAGGAAAATAGAAGTATGAACTTGCAATAATTGAGTAGAGGGCCAAAGGAATCCGCCAATGAATGGAAACGTAATGGAAACGAGAAAGGACTACGAGAATAGTAGTTGCTTAAATCAATAAGGCATAAGGATGTTAATCTAGCAAAAAGTGGTCATGGAAGTTCACTAGTGTTGCCTAATGTACAAGTGAACGAGAAATGGTTTAACCACGGATTGTGGATAATAATCCACCATTAAGGAATGCCGAGGGCGTTCAAAGAAATCGTATAGACTAATGGTGTATCATATGCACGTAGGTTAGCCTCTAATGAAGGGAAGGGTGATTAGAACCCATTAACAAAGAAGGATACATAGGATTAGGGGTGTTCGAATTTCGGTTAAAGCTAAATTAACCTACTGAACCAATCTAATTTGGTTAATCGATCAGTTAACCGATCTAATTTGGTTGGATGTCTGTTAATGATTTTTTAGAAGTTCGATTATCAGTTAATTCAGTTCAAAATCGGGTAATTAACCAAAATAAATAGCCCACTTCCCACCCAGGCCCAGCCACCCTCAATCCAAATAAACATTTATAAACCCAACCCAATTCAAATAAACATTTATAACCCAACCCAATCCAAATAATTAATTTAATTATAAAATTAATTTATATTACATAAATAATTAATAAAAAATTAAAATTCTTAAAAACTAAAACTAACTCACCATCACCCTCACCCAAAATCCCTAATTTAAGGCTCCCTTTGGATGCCCGTTTGGCTCCAGGGAGGTGAGATTGGCCTAAATAATTGCTGCCCACCGCATCTTTTGTCTTTGTTTGGTTTAAGCGACAAGGTTCGATGAAAACCTATCCCCACCACACTGGTCTGCTGAAAATCAACTGGGAGTGAAAGCAGTAATTAAAGGTCAGTGAGCAGTTGGTGTTTTCATCAGACCAAAATACCCATACTGTTAAACTAATTTCTTTCCCAACCTTCTCGTGTATGAGAATCCCTCTGCCTCCGGCCGCTACCTCTGCGCTGAGAGTGTCCTCCACCGTGGTGAAGTGGTGAAGATTTTAGCCAAGTTCTTCCCCGAGTATCCCATCCCTACCAAGTAAGTTTTTTACTCATCCAATTTGTTTTTTCCTCCATATGAACTTTGACAAAATCGGTTCAGAAACTTCAGTCAAAAATCGACTGCTCCAAATGTATTAACTCTGCAATTCGGTAGGAAGTGGGGCAACCCCTTTGCTGTTTGAGATGAAGCTGATTCAGCTCTTTCAATCGGCAAATTGGGTAAAAATTATAACAAACATGAGACATAATCACGATTTGTCAAAGATTAATCTTTTCAATACAAAGAAAATCGTCGTCTGATTTTTTTTTTCAAATACAGATTGAAATTCAATTTCCAAGTTAGATTATATCAAAGATTCTCTACATAAAACAATGAAATAATGATATGCATGACATACAATATTAATGGAAGAATAGAAGTTATTTTAGTTTAATTAATTGATTGATAAAGTGAACAAAATTCGAATTCAGTTTTAGCTAGTTATTAATTGCCTGTTATAGTTTGTGCCCAATTGCATACTTTATGTATAGAATTATCTTAGTGGACGATCTCGTCTATTTCAAGTCTCTAACCTACTACAAAATTGCTAGGTGTTTTTTACTTGCCTTGAACGAATTCTCATGGGAGAATTTGAATACCCACTCTTCAGATAACCATGTATAGTAATATGTACATGTTGTGATGATTTGGAGAAGTTGAAGATGTGGAAAAGTTTTGGAAATTAGATTGGATTGCATCTTATTCATTGTTGTAATTGGCTAATTTGAAATTGTCAAATTGCTTGATGTATGCTTGCTTTGGCAATCTTACCTAACACTGGAAAATTTAACAAACAAACACCTTAACCCTCTGCTATACTTCAAATAGAGAGAGTTTATCAAATAGAATGGTTGAGGTTCGATTGTCCTAGGAAACAGGAAAAGAGAAAATTTGGGTTTTGTTCATAATTCATTATTGGACCATGCTTGTCTTTGGATTTTCCTACGAAACAGGAAAAGAGAAAAAACATACGCCTATCTATCTTTTGGTTGATTTGGTGTGTTAAAGTTACATTTCTCTTTAAATTGTCTTCATACTGAGAATTTGTGAGAGCCATGCAATGGTCAAAAAGTTATCTACAGCTTTTCCAGTTATATTTCATAATTATCTTGGACTAAAGGTATGTGTTTTACTACATATTGCAGAGATGACCATCTTGAAAGTGTTTTATCATCCATGCTAACAATCATGGTCGTCGTTTTAGAAGAGAGCGAAGATGTTCGAGATGATCTTTTACTTATTATATTGTCTGCTTTAGGTCGCAAAAGAAGTGTAAGAATTCTTTGTTTGCTATCTGCTTTTTCCTTCATGTATTCCGTAGAAGTTATAAATCTTAATTGGAAGGAAATTTACTTCTGGAATCTATAATCTCGAGGATGTTACTCCAGTATGCAAGGAGACTTGCTATGAATGTCATAGAGCGATTGCTCGTGAAAAACTTGGAGCCGCATAAAACAATTTCTTATATCATTGATGTCCGGAGATAATCATTTAGTAAATAGTGAATTTGACTACCATGAAGTTATCTATGATGTTTATTGTTGTGCTCCTCGGATACTATCGAGTCGTCCCCATACCTTCTTGGGAGAGCTTTTGGTAAGTACATATTAACAATAATTCTTTTCATTTTTGCTAATTTCCTAACTGTTTTAAGATTTTGCTCTTCATGCAAATGCATATTTATTTGTTGTTCTGTGAAAATTTTCGTATTCTAAAATAATTCTAATGATGCTTTTGAAGTTGAAATGTTTGTAGTTACGGGATTTGCTTGAATTCAACTTTTGTGGTAACGATCGACTTTGTTTTTCTATTGAGGATTTGTGAGTTTAATTCTTATTTTGATAAGTTGTATTCAAAGATGATAGAAGTTTCATGAAAATTTCGAGGTGTCCAAGTTCCAATATCTGTGATGATAAATTAGACACTCGTTTGAGAGCCGTGAGATTGGTTGGGGACCTCTTTGCTCTGCCAGAGCTCTACTATATGTGAAGCATTTTGGCCAATGTTTTCGAAATTTTTGAAAAGGTTGATCGATCGAGTTGTTCATGTTCGAATGTCTGTACTTGAACATGTTAAGAATCGTCTGTTGTCGAATCCTCTAGATCCGAGGTCTTTGAAATTATCGTAAGTTTTTTTTGGTCTTCTACATATTCATTTGTGTGGTACTTTGCTTGATTTTGATATTGTTCTACGTTTTCTAGCTGCCTCTGTGATCGATCATTGTTAGACTACGATGAAAATGTTCAAAAGCAAGTTGTGGCTGTGATATCCGATGTTACTTGTCATTCTCTTGCTTCCGCTCTCGCTGAGACTATAAAACTTGTTGCAGAGCGTCTTGAGACAAATCTGTATGTTCATTTTTCTTGTGTTCATTCAATTGCTTTTGTTACCCATTGTGTACCCAATGATCATTATCCATGGCATTTAACTCTTTCTTTGATTTGGAAATTACAATTTGCTTGTTAAAAATTTACTATGGAAAGGTCAATGAGATATTCAAAGTTTCTTCGTGCTAATGCACCGATGGCACAATCACTACAAATGAATTCAGAGGTGTGGATAATTTGGTCGCTTGCAATTCCTCCTGTGTTCTTAAAGCTTTTCAAAATGCTAGGGTTGGATCCCATGTAAGTTACACATTCACTTGCAGTTGAGAAACCATGATGTAACGACCTCAAAAGTATGGATATTGAAAAATGAGTTATCGGGTCTCTATTTTTAGTAAACGGACTCATAAAATATTTATTAAAAATATTTACAAAGTTAGTTGTGTGTTTAATAAGGTTTTATTTAGGTGAATTTGATTTAATTAGAAGTATTTGAGAAAAAGGATTAAATTGAAAAAGGTGCAAAAGTTTGATTATAGATTAAAAGAAAATATAAAGGACTAAAAAGGCAATTATGCCATTTTTAAATGTTGAGGCTAAAAAAAAAAAAAATCCTAGATTTTTGGTTAAAAACGTGTATATGGATATAGATGTATATAAAGTATATTATTATATTATTATATTTTATTATTATATATATATAGATTAAAGGAAAGAAAGATATAGAAACAGAGAAGCAAAAAAAAAACAGAGAGCAAACGTGAAGTGAAGGAAGAAAAAGAGAAAAGAAAGAAGAAAAAGGAAAAATAGAAAGTTTGAAGCTTGGAGTTTAATAGGTAAGTTAATTTAGCCCTTTTCTTCTAATTTTGATGTTTTATAAGTTTTAGAACAAAGTTTTGTTGAATTAAGTTGAAATTCTGGAAATTCTTAGATTTTTGAACATGAGTTATGTGGATCAAATTGATGAATTAGGGGTTTAATTAATGGAATATCTAGTTAGAAATTGATTTTAAGGATTAAATTGTGAAAATGTTTGGAATTAAAGTCTATTACTGGAATTCTGATTCCCAAAGATTATAAAGTTGTTTAAAGTGATAGAATAAGGTGTTTATTGAGAAAAATCAGCTCAATTGAGAAGTTAATTGAGCAGGGACGAAATTATCATTTATTGAAAGCTTAAGGAAAAATGGTAATAAACAGTTTGCACTAAAACAGTTTGGACAGCAGCAGTAGACTAGTTTTGAAAAATCACTAAAAATCGTATAAGTGGAATTAGAAGCTGAATGAGATATGAAATTAAAGCTTATTGAGTCTAGTTTCATATGAAAGAAACAGGGAAAGCAAAGGAATTCTGTAATTTGAGATATTTATATTTTTGTAAGACTGGTTTAGAGGAATTTCGGGATCCCCTGTTCTGAATTTGAAAAATCATAACAAATTGAAGAAAAATAATTAGAGGCTTAACTTTATATGTTTAGAATCCTGAATGAGTCTATTTTCAATAGAAATAAACGAGAACATCATCTGAATCCTGTATAAAAATATAATTAATTTTTAATGAAGAAGGGTCAGAACTGCCAGACAGCAGAACAGGGGTAACTTTGATGAATAAACTGTACTAATTGGCTAGGCCAAAAAAATTCTGGAAATTTTATGGTATGAATACATGTGAGTCTAGTTTCAGGGAAAATTAACGGTTCTTCATTTGAAGTTCTGTATCTCTGGAAATAAATAATTTTGTGACTATGACACAAAAGGACAGCTTTGAATAAGTTTATGAGTAAAGGATTAAATTGAAATGTGAGCAAAAGTAAGAAAGTATGAAATTATCATAAAATACATGTTTATTTTATTAAATAGTACAGGAAATTATTTGATTATTTTTAACATATAAATGTTATATGTTTATATGAAATTGAAGAAAAAGAAAAGGAAGGAGAGGACCGAATCGAAGGAAAAGGAAAAGAGAAGGTTAAGGAGTGAAGGAAGAAGAATTTATATCACCTCAATCTTTTATTGTAAGTACTACAAGAATTTTAAATTATTGTTATTTATCCTTTTGAAATATTTATGTGAATTATTTAAATACATGAGATTCACTTTTAATGCCCAAGTAGACGAAATTAGAACTCTTCGGGATATTAGTGGCATGCCATTAAGGAACTTTAGCGCTCTCGATATTAGCACGTTGGTGCTCTCTCGATATTAGCACGTTGGTGCTCTCGATATTAGCACGTTGGTGCTCTCGATTATTAACACGTCGCTGCTTCTCTGATTATTAGCACATTGGTGCTCTCTGTTCACTTGTGCATCATAATGCACCTCTGTATATGTTCCGTATATCCGATGTGTTCTATAAAGTCTACTTTGGGCTAAGAATTGAAACGAGGACAAAGTGAATTACTGATGTGTTAAGGTAAGATTTATACCTTACAAAAGATAAGTTAAATTTTATTAAAGCAAGGCATACATGAAGAAACTTATATGTGAGAAGATATGCAATAATTGATTGAGTTAAAATATTCTGTTATGATTGCTTATTTAATTATTTTTGTAGTGCTTACTAAGCCTTCACGCTTAACGCGTTTATTTTAACGCGTGAGGTACAAATAGACAAAAAGAAGTCCAACTAGAAGATCTCTCATCTCATCACATCCTCAAGGGCTTCAAAAGTAGGTACTATATTTTGTATTAAAATGGCATGTACATATGTAGTTCAAAGGTGTCCCCATGTGATAGGGACTAAAATGTAGATTCTTGAAATTTTATCTATTTTCAGTTATTTGAAGTATTTTAGTATATATGGAATGAATTAATAAACAATAAATATGTTAGCAAAAATGGTTGGTAAGTTAAAATATTATATTCAAATGTTTTAATTAGACAGTATCTGGCCATAATTGTTTTGGCACCAAATGTAATAGTCTTATACCGGGTTTGCATAATTGAACCGGGTATAGGGGTATTACATTTATTGGTATCAGAGCCTAGGTTTTCTGAATTCTTGGGTCGAGTATGAGTCTATTTGTACATGCCATTTTATAAATTGATGTGATGAGATGAGGTTTAGTTATTTAATTGTGTAATTTATGAATATTGTAGAAACTTAAAGATGTCTTCTAAAAGAATAAAAGATACCGATTTTGTGATGTATACTGGAATTTATGAATTTAATAAAATAGAATTGGTTGTCTCTTGGTATAGAAAGAGGAAATGTTAAAGAAAGAAATGTTTTCCAATTGAAATAATTTCGATAATTCTGAAAGTGATGTTCAAATAATTAAGTAAAATGTTACTTATAATGAAACAGAATTTGAAAAGATGTGGATAAATGTCTTATAGTAAGAAATGATAAATGTTATGTTATATGAGTATATACATGAAGCTAAATTATGAGGCCTTACGATCTCTACCCCTCATTAAATACAGATTATATTTATAGTGAAATTGATAGGAATTATAATGATTTAGTTCAAAAGTGTGGAATCAAGAGTTTAAAGGAAAGAAAGATGATGACCAGTGAATGAGGTGAAGAATGATTAGAGAACATTCAAAGAATATTTGAAGAATTGCAGATACAAGAGATGAAAAGTTGAAATGTGCGAGACTTTTATTAAAGGGTGAAGTTTATCAATGGTGGAACAACATCACGGATATCCATTCTGCAGAGAAAATTAATTGGAATTCCTTTGTATCCGAATTTAAAAGAAATATGTGAGTCAACCTTATCTTGTGAAGAAGAAAAGAGAATTTCTCGGATTTGAAGCGAAACCACATGTCTATTGGTTTGAATATGAACGTGAAGTTATCCGATTTCTTTTCTGAAAATTATATGGGGATACACAAAGCTACTACTATTAAAGAAAGGAGTCATTTATCGAAATTGATTTATTCGGATATGGTAACTACTGAATGAGTTAACTGAAAATTTCTTTCGAATAAGCTTTGTGAGTGAAGTGAATGATACGGGATTGTTGATGATTATATATGTTAACGGATTAGTAATGAAATTGCGTAAATATTTGAATACAAATTTGCTATAGTTGGGTATTCTACAATGATCTCTTCCGGTATTCTATATGGGTATTCTATATGTTCTTTTATCTCCAGAGGTATATGCAAATCGTTCGGATGTGACTTTTATTGTGCGAAAGTTTGGAATCATAACGTTAAAATGGAAGTTATGGTTGATTCTGATCAATCTCGCTTCTTTTTTTCTTGGATTTTCTAATTTATTCTGTTAGATAGAAGACTTAATGGTCGATTCATATGAAGTTATTTTCTATTTCTACCGGTTGATATTCGTACATATACGCAATTTGCATTATCTTGATCACAATCGTTTCTAGTGAGGATAAATGGTATTCTTCTTTTGGTTTTTCTTTGGAATATTATCGATTTCTTTATCATTGAATATGGTTTTTATTCTCGGAAATTCAATATAGCTTCACATCCGGGGATTTCATTATGCCACATCCGGGATTTCATTATATTGGTTTTCTTATTATTTTATAGTCCGATCTTATCTATCAAATATGATTCATCTGTGAAGGGGTATTCAAAGGATAGAAGGTAAATATATATATTATCGTTATAAATCTTGGTTCAGATTATGGGAGCTCGGTGATATGGATCTTAGATTATAGAAGTT
The DNA here is from genome assembly GCA_025503065.1 of Gossypium bickii. Lineage (NCBI taxonomy): Eukaryota > Viridiplantae > Streptophyta > Magnoliopsida > Malvales > Malvaceae > Gossypium > Gossypium bickii. The sequence goes on from CP106719.1 coordinate 48,620,614, forward strand.
GTATTATTATATCTGGTTATTATTGGGACTACTCTGGATTTCTTCTTCTATTTTAAAGTACTATTGAAGTTGAAGTATTGATCCATTTATATTATTGAAATGTTTGATAGAGATCTACGATTTTACGGTTCACTTTCTCGATTTCGGGATAACTTATAAGAATGCTATATGAGTGATAGTTGATTAATTTATAAAGTCGAATCGATTGATGGCTTGAAACTTGCGGAGATGTACATTCCAAAAATTGTAAGATTTCATGGTATTCTAGTATTGATAATATCTCGATCGAGATTGTAGTTCACTTTGGGGTTACAAAACAATTACAGAAATTATTGAGTACTTAACTCAATTTCAAGATAAAGATTTCATTCGCAAATTGATGGATAATTTGAGAGAGAGTTGGTTAGATTTAGAAAGAAGATGTACTGGTGGCGGTATGAAATGTGATATTTACGAGTTTGTATCCGGATGTCCGATATGTCAACAGTCAAAGCGAACATCAAGTACCTTCGGGATTACTCTCGACCAATTACTATACCGGAATGGAAATGGGAAAGAATCACTATGGATTTTGTATCGGGGTTACCATTATCTCTGAAAAAAAGATGTTATTTGGGTGATTGTTGACCGATTGGTAAAATCAACACACTTTATTCCTAATGCGTATGGATTATTCTTTAGATAAATCGTGAAAAGCAGATATATCCGAGATTGTCGAAATACACAGAGTGTCTGTCTCCATAATATTGGATATTCCCGATTTACGCCTTGTTTTTGGGATAAATTAAAAGAAGCTTTGGGTATTGATTTGTATTTCAAGATCGCATTTCATCCTCGGACAAATGGCCAATCTGAGCGTTTAACTCGGTATTGGAAGATATGCTCTCATGTTGTATACTAGAGTTCGAAGGTAATTGGGAGAGGTATCTACCTTTGATTGAATTTGCTTACAATAACGCTTATCGCTAATATTAAAATGGCTCAAGTATGAAGCTTTGCATGGTAGAAAATGTAGAACAACATTATATTGGATGAGCTCAATGAAAAGAAGATACATGGGGTTGATTTGATCCGGAAATGTAAGAAAAAGCAAAGGTGATTCGGAATAGATTAAAAGCGACATTCGACAACAAAATCAATTGTGGATTTAAAACGTCGGGATATTAAATATTCTCATTCTCGATAAGGTATTTATCAAGGTGTTTATTTGAAAGAAACTATAAGAATTCAATGTTTCATCTCTTTTTAAGTAAATTTCGAGGACGAAATTTCAAAAGGGGGAGAATTGTAACGACCTCAAAAGTATGGATATTGAAAAATGAGTTATCTGGTCTCTATTTTTAGTAAACGGACTCATAAAATATTTATTAAAAATATTTACAAAGTTAGTTGTGTGTTTAATAAGGTTTTATTTAGGTGAATTTGATTTAATTAGAAGTATTTGAGAAAAAGGATTAAATTGAAAAAGGTGCAAAAGTTTGATTATAGATTAAAAGAAAATATAAAGGACTAAAAAGGCAATTATGCCATTTTTAAATGTTGAGGCTAAAAAAACAAAAAAATCCTAGATTTTTTGGTTAAAAACGTGTGTATATGGATATAGATGTATATAAAGTATATTATTATATTATTATATTTTATTATTATATATATATAGATTAAAGGAAAGAAAGATATAGAAACAGAGAAGCAAAAAAGAACAGAGAGCAAACGTGAAGTGAAGGAAGAAAAGAGAAAAGAAAGAAGAAAAAGGAAAAATAGAAAGTTTGAAGCTTGGAGTTTAATAGGTAAGTTAATTTAGCCCTTTTCTTCTAATTTTGATGTTTTATAAGTTTTAGAACAAAGTTTTGTTGAATTAAGTTGAAATTCTGGAAATTCTTAGATTTTTGAACATGAGTTATGTGGATCAAATTGATGAATTAGGGGTTTAATTAATGGAATATCTAGTTAGAAATTGATTTTAAGGATTAAATTGTGAAAATGTTTGGAATTAAAGTCTATTACTGGAATTCTGATTCCCAAAGATTATAAAGTTGTTTAAAGTGATAGAATAAGGTGTTTATTGAGAAAAATCAGCTCAATTGAGAAGTTAATTGAGCAGGGACGAAATTATCATTTATTGAAAGCTTAAGGAAAAATGGTAATAAACAGTTTGCACTAAAACAGTTTGGACAGCAGCAGTAGACTAGTTTTGAAAAATCACTAAAAATCGTATAAGTGGAATTAGAAGCTGAATGAGATATGAAATTAAAGCTTATTGAGTCTAGTTTCATATGAAAGAAACAGGAAAAGCAAAGGAATTCTGTAATTTGAGATATTTATATTTTTGTAAGACTGGTTTAGAGGAATTTCAGGATCCCCTGTTCTGAATTTGAAAAATCATAACAAATTGAAGAAAAATAATTAGAGGCTTAACTTTATATGTTTAGAATCCTGAATGAGTCTATTTTCAATAGAAATAAACGAGAACATCATCTGAATCCTGTATAAAAATATAATTAATTTTTAATGAAGAAGGGTCAGAACTGCCAGACAGCAGAACAGGGGTAACTTTGATGAATAAACTGTACTAATTGGCTAGGCCAAAAAATTCTGGAAATTTTATGGTATGAATACATGTGAGTCTAGTTTCAGGGAAAATTAACGGTTCTTCATTTGAAGTTCTGTATCTCTGGAAATAAATAATTTTGTGACTATGACACAAAAGGACAGCTTTGAATAAGTTTATGAGTAAAGGATTAAATTGAAATGTGAGCAAAAGTAAGAAAGTATGAAATTATCATAAAATACATGTTTATTTTATTAAATAGTACAGGAAATTATTTGATTATTTTTAACATATAAATGTTATATGTTTATATGAAATTGAAGAAAAGAAAAGGAAGGAGAGGACCGAATCGAAGGAAAAGGAAAAGAGAAGGTTAAGGAGTGAAGGAAGAAGAATTTATATCACCTCAATCTTTTATTGTAAGTACTACAAGAATTTTAAATTATTGTTATTTATCCTTTTGAAATATTTATGTGAATTATTTAAATACATGAGATTCACTTTTAATGCCCAAGTAGACGAAATTAGAACTATCGGGATATTAGTGGCATGCCATTAAGGAACTTTAGCGCGCTCTCTCGATATTAGCACGTTGGTGCTCTCGATATTAGCACGTTGGTGCTCTCGATATTAGCACGTTGGTGCTCTCGATTATTAGCACGCCGGTGCTCTCGATTATTAGCACATTGGTGCTCTCTGCTCACTTGTGCATCATAATGCACCTCTGTATATGTTCCGTATATCCGATGTGTTCTATAAAGTCTACTTTGGGCTAAGAATTGAAACGAGGACAAAGTGAATTACTTGATGTGTTAAGGTAAGATTTATACCTTACAAAAGATAAGTTAAATTTTATTAAAGCAAGGCATACATGAAGAAACTTATATGTGAGAAGATATGCAATAATTGATTGAGTTAAAATATTCTCATTATGATTGCTTATTTAATTATTTTTGTAGTGCTTACTAAGCCTTCACCGGCTTAACGCGTTTATTTTAACGCGTAGGTACAAGTAGACAAAAAAGAAGTCCAACTAGAAGATCTCTCATCTCATCACATCCTCAAGGGCTTCAAAAGTAGGTACTATATTTTGTATTAAAATGGCATGTACATATGTAGTTCAAAGGTGTCCCCATGTGATAGGGACTAAAATGTAGATTCTTGAAATTTTATCTATTTTCAGTTATTTGAAGTATTTTAGTATATATGGAATGAATTAATAAACAATAAATATGTTAGCAAAAATGGTTGGTAAGTTAAAATATTATATTCAAATGTTTTAATTAGACAGTATCTGGCCATAATTGTTTTGGCACCAAATGTAATAGTCTTATACCGGGTTTGCATAATTGAACCGGGTATAGGGGTATTACACATGACCTGCTTAAATATGTTATCATAATCTTTGAGGTATCTTATGGCATTGTACAGAAATATCTGTGTACATAAAAGTGTATATCTGTGTGTGGATATGCATGGCCTTTTATAATTTTTAATCTGTTACTAATATGCTTATTTTATGACCAAAGACTTTGTTTGGGTGTAATCAAGCTATGGGCATGATGAAGCTGGTGACGAGAAGCACTGGACCAAGCATTTGCGGAAATTGTTGGGACCAAGCATAAGTAGTCTTTAATGTTGGGACCAAGCTGTTGGATAATTTAATTATGATTCCATTTTGAAGCATAATGATAACATCTGTTTTGTCTTTTCCATGGCTTCTGCTCTCCGAGATTGGAGGAGAAGTTGTTTTCCCCTGTATGAAGATTTTATAAAATGCATAGTTTGAAATAGGAATATTGGTTGAAGCAAATGTACAAGAAGCTTTAACTTTGCAATTTGTTATCTTGCAACTTATATAAGCAACAAAAGCTGGTTTTCTTTCTTGCTATAAAATGGTTGAACTAACCAAATATTGCTTTTTGTTTATAATTATTCAATATTGTTTTTTGTTTTTAACACATTTACAAAATTTGACTTGGTTGTTTTCATTTTATGACGGTTAATAATTTAGCCTAATAATTGAGTATTATTATATATTTAATTTGATTTATTTATTTATAAATAAATCATTGCAATATATGTAAAAATAATTTAAAATATAAAATTTATTAATATATGTAAAAATATTATACAAGTTCATAAATGATATGCCTTTCTGCTTTTAATACTGCCATAGCTTCTAATAAGGTTCCATTCAAACCTTAAGGTTGTTATTCTAAAAGAGCTATATATGTTTATTGCATGCATGTTTCTGATTCAAGGCCACCTATCGATTTGTTTGAGTAAATTCTATTCCAATTGATGAGATGCATTGCCCTTTTGTCAGGTTCATCACCCCTGAACATTCTTTTAAATTTCATGTGACAATTTTTTTTTTTAATCTTGAGTTGAGATTATATTTATCATTGTTATAAAAAATATTTAACTATAAAAATTAAAAATAATTTTTATTTTATCTAATAAATAATTTAAATTGATTATGTAATGCATTAAAATATTTATAATAAAATATTGGAAGATACATTTTAATATTTTATTAAATGAATTTATAAATTCACATACTTTAATAATTTTATATAAGTAAAATAATTTAAAAACTTTTATTATATATCAATTCTAATATGATGTCCTTAATAGTCATTTTATATTCTCACCTCACCGCTACAGCTGCGTTTGAATCCAAACACATATTCCACCGCTGTTTCTAATCTCACTCTATACTGATGTCCAATCTCACCGCTTCTGATAACTAATCTCACCGCCACATTGCTTTTAACCTCACCGGAGGTAAACACACCGCCCATCCAAACTAGCCCTAAATCTCCCAAAATCCCAAATGTTCTAGTGCCGACAGCCCAACACCCTCACCGGTCACCACTGTTCGGCGTCCACTAGGTAAATAGTGCAGTGTTCTGTTTTATTTTTATCTAGTAACGGAACAACCTTTTTTATCAATCTCTTTCTATTTTAATTTTTTTTTTGGTTACATTTCCGGTTGTAAAATCTTTTTTGTTATCATTTTCGTCAATGAATTAAAATTAGTTTTTGTCTTCATCCTTCTTTTTGGTGTGTTTGATCTGCAAATGGGTAAATAAAATAGAGGAGTATTGGGGATTGCATCTGGGTGATAGAGCTTTTGTGGAAGAAGAAGGGACTCATCTCTCTTAGAAGCTGGGCATTGGGGATATCTAATTGGGGTCTAGTTGGGCTTTAGGATGTTTTAGTTTTGGGTTAAGAAGAGTAGTTTCTTCTAGTTTGATTTATTGAATTCTGTTTTAGGTTGTTGTTTTCTTAATAGCTTTGTACATACAGTTGGTTGATGCCCAATTCTTATAAAAAGTCCCAGATTATTCTTTCAAAAAAAAAAGAGTTATATTTGTTAGTTTTCTGACTTATTTTCATGTCATTGTGGTTTGCTAGGGCTTTGTTGATTTAGATCTTAGAATTTATTTTTTGGTCTTATTGTTTTCCGCTTTGATCATGGAAAAGGTTTTGGAAAATTTCGGTTAACCGACCGAATTAACAAAAATATTTCGGTTCAGTTATTTTTTTGAAAAAATTTCGGTTCGGTTAACAGTTAAAGGTCTAAAAAGTTCGGTTAATTTGATTAATGTTAGTTCGGTTCAGTTAATTGACTGAACACCCCTACATTGGATGACAGGAGGATTAAACCGTAAAAGTTGTTATAAAGTTTAATTAAAGTTTAGTCCCTTAAATTTGTTATTTGGATAGTTAATTAAGATACAATGACTAAATCATAAAAGTTGTAAATATTTAATCACTAAAAATTGTTAAATTGCTAAGGGACCAATTTAATAATTGGACCTATGTTTTTGGATGAATGGTGGAATGCGATGTAGGAATCCACTAAGTTATATTAACCATGTTTAGTATAGTTAATTAATGCTTAATTAAATTAATTAGGATTTATTAAATGTTAAACTTAGAATAAAATTTAAAAGAAAAGAAAATATGTTAATATCCATGATCTTTATCATCTTTTTATCACCTTAGCTGAACCTTGAAGAGAAAAACAAGGGTTTGAGGTTTTAAGCTTTAGCCTTTCAACTAGTAAGCAATTTCAAGTTTGTTTCTTGTAATTCTTATATTTTTGAGATATCAAGAGCAGTTTGATTTAACTTATTCGGGTACTATTTTGCAAAATTGCTAAAGTTTCAAAAGTTTTCATTGTTGAATACTTGATGAAATTGGTGCTATCTTGTTAGATTTTAAGCTTAGATATGAAAAGGACTAATTTGTAAAGTGAAAATTGTTAGTTTTGAACATAGGGATTAAAATGTAAATACTTCTAAATTGGTATGAAATTTCTATAATTATGGATATAGAAGGTCTTGGAAGGATGTAATTGAGATCGATTTCAAAATCGAAGCTCAAAATTGAAAGTTATAGCAATTTCGGTTTTAGGGACTAAGTTGAAAAAATGAAAATATTTAGGGGAATTCATAAAATAAAATTGAATTGATATATACATAAAATAGGATAATATAAAATGTTTTGAATTGATAAATTGAATTGAATTGAATTATTATATAGATCAGAAATTGGACCAAATCGAAAATAATCGGGGAAAAGATAAAATTATTAAATAGTCCTTGAAGTTCAACTTGTTTGCTGATTTAACCAGGTAAGTTCATCTGGTGTGATTGTATTTAAATTGTTGCATATTTGATTTATGGATTTGTATATGTTTAGTAGTAATTTGAAATGTTTATAATTTGGTACAAAAGGTGAAATATGGACTAAATTGTAAAGAATTGAAAATTGAATGTGATGAATTGTAATTTGAGATATTAGATGAATTAGTGGCTGATTATGATTGATTGAATCATATTGGTATGGATTTGACTAGTTTTTTAGATAGAGGATTAAATTGAATAAAATTAAAAATAGTGTAACTTAGTGAAACTGTGAAATTGGTTTGAAATTAAGATGATTCATGTTATTATATGAATGAAATGAGTATTTGATTAATGAATTTGAATGGTTATTATCCTGTTAACTATTTGGGCAGAGACAAATATAATTGACATGTCATATGATAGATCAAGTACGGGTTACTTCGACCACAGGTCAGTGAGTGCTGGGCATATTTGTACTTCGGTTATACCGATAAGCGTAAGGCGCAACTTATTTACTTCGAAATTGTTTAATGAGGCACTGGGTGTCAAATTGATGTGTTGGTTGGATCCGCGTATTCATTTGAGTTCGAGTCAGGTTAATAGGGGTGTAAAATGTGATATTTGATAAATGATATATAAATTGGATTAATAGTGTGACTTGGTAATACAAAACTGATTTATGATATATTAATATTGATAACATGTGAAAGATTATGCGAATAGATATATGAGCCAGAAAGGCCGATATGGAAATATGGCGAATCTATAAATTCGATTCGGAATTCGAACAATGAACCGAAATAATGATTGTAATTAAATTGAAATTGGATGTATTGTTGATAAATAGATGAAATGGTGTGAATTTGTTATTAAATTGATTAAATGTTGATTGATAATGTGAATGGCACTAAAATGTTGATTATAAGTGGATTGAAATATATATGTTTGAATCACTATATTATACAATATATTTTGAAAACTCACCTTGTTAAATTGTGATTGTCATGTTCAAGCAAACTTGTCAACTAGTAGCTTATCTTATTAAATTGATATTGAGGTAAGTTATGGTTAATGTCTATGAACTTATTAAGTATTTAATATGTTTACCCTGTTGTTTTCCCTTTCCCTATAGATTGTTAACTTGCTAAAAGTGTTAAGTGGATTGCTGAGAAACTCATACTATCATTTATATTATTCATAAAATTTACTAAAAATATAAAATAATAAAAAGAACTTATTTGCAAATACTATTAATTCGTATAATCGCATACAATTAAGAAAACTAATTAAAATATATTTAGATATATATTTTATTTAAAGTTAAAAAATCAACTATTGAAGTAATACCAATAAATTCATAACAGTATATCATAGTATATAAAGACCTATATGAGAAGGGATTGTATGAAATTTTGATTACATGTCATCTCTATCTCTTTTCAATAAGAGAATAACAAATTAGATTTTTATTCTTGATTTTCAATTTTTTTCCACCTCAATAAATTCAAATACAACTAAAAAAAAAAAGATCAGGAGAAAAAAAAAAATCAGATTTATCATTTTAGAAATAACCTGGAATCAGAATTTAATACAAGCTTTTCTCATACCTATATATATATATATATCTCATTACCAAAATGAAAATAATAAATCCAGCAATACCATATTTTATAAGCTTTTTTTTATCGTTGAAACTGGAATCACTTATGGGTGCAGGTGATTGTAATTACGAACCTTGCTTCCCTCCGTGAGAAACGAAATAATTCAGAGACCCACCCAGGGGTCAGTACAGTAGCCACGTAGAGCCCCCCAACCCAAATGTAAGCTCAAGAATCTATCTGAGACCTTGGTTTTGAAGTCAAGAAAATGACCACTTTCCTCTCCCACCAGGTAGCCGTTAACCCTCTGCTTCCTTCTACCTTACGTATACCATTGTACTTATTGTTACTCTTTATATTTATTTCAACATGACATGGCAGACAACTGCCATTCGAATTTCAAACTAAAAAGACACAAAAGTAGGACTTCTCACTTGGGTTTTCTTCATTTTTTTCCAAGGCTTTCTAGCTAATTTTGTGAATTTATCAAGTTCCTAGTTGTTGGGTTCTTTCCCTGCATAATCATATTCATCTTCTGCTTCTGTAATGGTAACAATAATGGTAGATTTTCTAATCTGAATATTTTGTTGATTTATGTGAAGTGTATCCAAGGGTGAAAGTGAGGGTTCAAGAAGAAGAAGAGGACCATTTCCCACCCCACAACAACAACCTCCATGAACCCTGTCTGTTTTTGAGGCTTCTCGAATCTCTATCCAAACAAGGTTATACTTGCATCTACTTTTTCTTTTTTGAAAAAAAAAAAAAAAAAGGTTATGTTATGTCTACTTGTTTCAAGTATTTTGAACATTTGGTGTCTTTTGCAGAAAAGGAGAATAAAATCAATTCCCCACCTTCAAACTCAATTTCCAGTATCACAAAAGCTTATATCACTAGCCCAACACCAAAATGTTGTTATATATATATGGTAATTCTGCATTGGCATGCCTTTCTTATTATGTTGATCAGACAGCTTCTCCATTTATCATGTCAGATGGTGGAACAGTCAAGAAGAACAAGAAGCAGATTGGGAAGGATATGAAATCAAATGTAAAAGCTAGTTCAGTACTACCCCCTCGAGCTGTTGTGTCCAGTCCTGGTAATCTGATTCTTTTTGTCTCTTTTCTTCATCATGTTTTCAATTTAGTGCAGGAAGGAGCTCAAATGGGATCTTTGTTTCAGATAACGATAGAATGATTGGGAGCATAAACAAGTTAGATTATGCAAGCACCTCCTCAGCTTCCAAGAAACGTCCAGCCGACGTTGGCACACCAAGTTCTCCCAACATTGGGAAAGGCCCCAAGCCCAAGACTGAAAATGTTAAACAAACTCCAAGTGTTGCACGAACCAAGATTATTACCAAAAGTGACTACAACACTGACAATATTGTTAAACCCACTCTAGATTCGAATGTTGGGAAAGGCCCCAAGGCTAAAAATCCTGGACTTGCTGCAAGTACTAGGAAGGGTGTCGTCTGAAGTACGTATAGGAGATGGAATTTTAACAAATCTGTATTTTGGGAATATTCAAATGATAATCTTGAGTCTACATTTGACAACATTTTTTTTTCTCGTGGGCACCTTCAATTGTTTTTAGTTCCTTTTCCCTTTGTAGGGGAATATAAACTAGAATCACCATTTCTTCTTGTGCTTTGCCTTGGCCAGCCCTTGATTTGAAATAAAGCAACAATTAACAATACCGAGAAGCCTTTTGGAGTTAAAGAGATTTCAATTTCTCTTCACATGGCCCACTTCACTTAGCCAGCGGAGACTGGAAATGTATGGCAAAGACGACACACTTGTTTTTGCCTTCCAACTCGGCCAAGTCATTTCTAAATTGCATCACTTAAAAAACATAAGAATAACCACCCAATTGGCTATTTAATTTTTCTAAAATAAATGTTTATTTTTTAGTCACTTTCCCGTTAGTTTCCATTAATTTAGTAACGGGAGTTTAACCTGGACTTTTTTATTGACCTAATAACAAATTTTGCCCTTCAATATTTATATATTCTATCAATTTGATCTTAAATTAAATGATTCAACAGGTTCTATCAAGAAACAATTGAACTCTCTTTCACTCTTGACAATTCACTCTTGACAATACATAGCCCCAACCCTCTCATGAATCACCATATACAATGCATCACCATCTTTAACTCACTCTTACCAACCACTAGTGTCATAGGTTGCACATGGGAGCCCGCAACCATGACGAACTTGTACGACCCATCGTATTCGAAGGAGGTCATTTGACCCAATTGGACTGGTCTGTTGCTTGGATAGATTGAAAGCCCATCTCCGAAGCTTGACAAATATGGAAGGTGATCTTCAAAGATATGTGATCCTAGACATTAAATGTAATCTTTAGAAGATATGATTCCGTAATCTTAGAGATTTGATATCTAGATAGCTTTTAATCTTAGCCATTGATATACTTTGATTTGTACTATTGATTTTGGGGAGGTTCAGCTATAAATAGAGGCCTCTCCCCTCATTGTAATTCATTCAATTATTAATAGAATTTTGAGAGCATTCACTCAAACTTTTCTCTCAAGTGTTCTTACTTTTCTGTGGCTTTTGTTCATCTTTCGAGTTTGTTCTTACTTTGTTCTTCCGCTGTTCTTTGAGGGTGCCTTAGAGGAATTCTGTTGAATACTCAATTGTTGCGAGTTAGGCTGACTTGGGCGTTTTAGCGAAGAAACTGCCTAAGACCGCATGGATTGCATGGGAAAAATCTAAGTCCGTGACAGTTGGTATCCGAGCTACACCGTTGAAAGATGTCGAAAGAAGTTGCTGAGAATGTTGAGAGAATGGAGACTCGTGGGAGGGTTAGAAAAGCTAGTCGGCTTTGGAAGATCGAGTCGTCACTCTTGAAGAATCCGGGGGGGATGCTAAGGAGAGGATTGATGATGTCGATGATAGGGTCAATGATGGGTTACTGTCTGTAATACCCAATTTCTGCCCGGGCCCATCAAGTATTAAACAAAATAGAAATAAATAAAAACCAAATGAAATCAGTCCAAAATAACAGTCCAATTACAAGCCCAAAACCAAACAAAACATTAGCCCAATTGGAACCCAATACCAGTCCCAATTAACAGCTTACCCAACCCAATACAGCCCAACAAACCCGAACGGCCCAAGGCCCAAGACCACAAACTCATCAGAAACCCTAGGGTTTCTATTTTCAAGCGCCGCCGCCAACCCTTCATCTGCCCCGCGCGTCCCCTACACGCGCGTCGCCTTCACTCCCACGCGCGCCTTTTTGGAGTCACGTGCTTCTGCCATCACTCGCCTTGGCCTTCGCGTCTCCCCACCAGCACCAGCACGTCTTCGCACGCCTCGGCAACCGCTCGCATCCATGCGCCTCGCGCCTATACCCTGTAGAAACAAAAACAACGGACAATAGAACAACAAAATATGGGGGAAAAATAGTAAACTAACGAAAGAAAAAGTGTATTTGGCTATAAAGCCATGGAAATCGATGCAAGAAGGGTTCGTTTTTTTTGCCCTTTCGCATAGAACTTTTACAAGCAAACAGAAATAGAAGATCAAGAAAATCTTAAGGTTGATTTTACTTCCTATTTTCCTGTCGTCGTTCACTGCTTTTTATCTTTTTGCTTTGGTTAGTTCAAATCTCCACTGAACAACAATAAAAAGAAAAGGAACGCCCCACCTGACTTGAGCTCTGTCCGCGGTGGCTTCTCAGTGGATCTGGCGGCGCCTTGGACCAGGGACGAAGCCCTAGCAGAGTATCAAAGGGGAAGGGGGGCCTTCAATTGTTTTCTGAATTGTGAAAATGGAATTTTAAAACATAAATTTAGGTTTAAATATAAAACGCGAAACGGCGCCGTTTGGGGGAGGGGCAGATCCGCGCGTCGACCCGTTTGCGACCCGGAGGACCCGCGTGTTTGGTTCAAATGGGATATTTACTGCATCAGTCCCTCCCCGTTTACTTTGTTCGCAAATCTCGTTTGTTTGACTTTAATTTGGGCCCTTAAACTTCGTTCCGTTCCCATTTTAGTCCAGAGCAAAACGCGGCGTGTAAGGAAGGGAGAAATTTCGTATTTGGCCCCGTTCCTTTCATACATATTTCAAACAGACCCCTCCCTTCTTTTATTTGACCTTGAATTGACCTTAAAATGTCATTTTAAATTCAACTTGATCCTTTTCCGTGTTTTGCAATTACTTTTGTTACTATCATACTTATCGTTATTATCATTATACGTATTATTATCGTTATTATTATTGTTATTATTATTATTATTATCATTACTATACTTATATTATTATCTTGTACATATCTTATTAGTACTTAACTAATTTCATTATTATACCTATATTTATGTTATCATATCACATATGTTTTGCACTATTATTATTTTATTTCCACTACTATACTATTATTATATTATTATGTTATATATTTTCCATTACTACCATTATGTTTACTATTATTATCATCATTATTATATTATTACTATCGTTATCAGCATTATTGTTAATAGTATTCGGATTATGATGTTTATTATCCTCGTTGTTATTAATTCTATCATTATTGACATTGTTTCGTTTTTTAAATTTCTCGCTCTATTTTTAATATTTCATTTTATTTCTTGTTTTTGTTTTGATATTTTACGATTATTTTCATTCGCATCATTTTATGTAAATCGATGTTTTTTTAGATGGTCTTGGATTCAAAAATCTAAAATATCATATCCTAAAGTATTAGATGTGATATTTTATTCTTTTGGAACAAGAAGATCTTGATTTTCAATTCGAGAAAATTACGGGATAATCTTGGATTCGAAGACTTAAAATATTGCGTCCTAAAGTATTGGATGTGATATTTTATTCGTTCGGAACAAGAAGATCCTCATTTTCAATTCGAAAACTATGGGATGATCTTAGGATCGAGGATTTAAACTATCGTGTCCTAAAGTATTGGATGTGACATTTTATTTCTTCGAAACGAGAAAATCTAGATTTAATTTAAAAAAACTAAAATATTTTAGAAAGAGATTGATTTTTTTAAATTCTTTTCAAAATTTTCAACTTTCGACATTGGGACATTAATAAATCAATTCGGTACCAATTTTGGGCGTGACGAGGATGCTACCCCTTCCTCGCACGTAACTGACTCCCGAACCTATTTTCTCAAATTTTCGTAGACCAAAAACATTGCTTTAGTAAATCAAAATGTTTTATTAAAACAAAGGTGATCCGATCACACCTAATAAAAGATCGGTGGCGACTCCTGTTTCATTTTCATTTTCAAAACCCAAGAGTCGATTCCATTTTGTCAAAACGATGGGTTCGACAGCTTGGCGACTCCGCTGGGGACGAAAAAGAGAGTCAGGCCGTGAATTGATTACTTTATGTCCTTTGTCGAAAGTTTGAAAACTTGATTTGAAAAACTACGTTTCTTTTATTACATTCGCTTGTATCATCTTATTTGATTGTGTGGTCGAGTCTCGTAAAATATTTTACATCACATTGCATGACCGTTGGGTCACACCCTTTTAAGTGGGAGTGAGAAGCTACTCTTTCGTGAGGTTTTCACCTCCGTGCAAGATAGTGGATCGCTTCCGAGATACATCTGTACCTATGTTTTCGTGAGATTTTCATCTCCGTGCAGCCATAGGGAAATGTGTTCCCCTAAACCGAACTTGGTCCGTATGAGCCTATAATGGGTGAGGATCGAGGAATCTGCTGGTTCAGGTACCTTTACTCTAGAACCGAACCCCATATAGCGAACCGTAAGAACCACCCTAGATAAAGCCATACCAAACTCTAGTGGTTATCCGATTAAGTTTTTATTTGCTGCTTATTGAGCATGAAATAATGACTTGTTTTATCTTCATCTCTTTGCATAGCATATACATCAAAAGGTGTTGATTCCCGTTCAATTGCTAAATAGGTAGCCTATCATGGAAAAGGGGTTTCTTGATAAAGTGCGGCCGTCCAGATATGGGCCGAGGCAGTACAGCGAGAGAAGGGGGATAGCCTTATGGAGGGATACACTTCAGAGTTGTGGGATTACACACGCATCAGTGTAACTCAAAATAATCTTCAAGAAATGAGGGAAATCTGGAATCAGTGGGACGACAAGATCAAGCAGTTATTCTACCACCATTATGGCGATTTGCCTTATCTGCTTGACGTCAAGATAGACCAACATTTGTTCCGAGCAATGGCCCAGTTTTGGAATCCTGCGTACGAGTGCTTCACTTTTGGGAAAGTAGACTTGGTTCCCACCATAGAGGAGTACACAGCCATGATCCGCTGCCCGAGAATCCAAACTGATAAGGCATACCTGAGAGCCGTTAATGTCCCTACATTCACAAAAAAGTTGATGAATATCACAGGGATGAGCGAGCAGGGGGTTACGGCCCGGACAAAACAAAAAGGAGATTGTAAGTGCATCCCTTGGAAGAATCTGAGGGATTTGATCATGGCACATCCTGAGGAAAAGAAAAGGGTTGATGTTTTGGCTTTGAGTATTTACGGATTGGTCATCTTCCCCAAAGCTCTAGGACATGTGGATGAGGCGATATCTGATCTATTCGACAAATTAGATAGAGGGATCACTCCTATTCCTGCGATCCTCGCTGAAACCTTTAGGTCTCTAAGCGCGTGTCGAAGAGCGGGTGAAGGGAGATTCATCGGTTGCGCCCAACTCTTAATAGCATGGTTTCACAGCCATTTTTGGAAAATAGAAAAGGTGTCGTGTCTAATCTTCACCGAAGACTATTCTCTACTAAAAAATATAGTGGCAACGCCTAGACGAGACGACATTACGGAAGAAAGTTGGACGGTGATTTTGCAAGGCCTATAAGAAGAAGATATAGAGTGGAAAGCTCCTTGGATGATTCTTGATGAAATATTGTATAAGTGTAGAGACTTCGATTATGTCCCCATGCTCGGGATATGGGGAGCCGCCGGATACGCCCCTCTCATCGTGTTAAGACAGTATAGGTCAAGACAGTTTACACCGCCTACACAAGGGTTAGCCCAGTGCGAGTTTGAATACAAAGGGGAGAATTATAAAAAGAGAGTTCGTGAGATATCAAATGCTTGGAGCCAAATTCATAGAATGAAAAGGTTCACTGCCAATTCGATGACTACCCCTGAGTATGTCCGATGGCGAGGTCAAAGAATCAATGGCAACATCCCCACATCTGACCAAGAAAACACCCGATCACTAGAAGAGCAGTTACGAGTGATCCCTTCCGAACTCGAAATCATCAAACAAGACTTCGAAAAAAGGAACCGGGAATTAAGGAAAAGGATAGAGCAACTAGAGGAAGAGAAAATGCAGCTAGGTTTGGATGTCAATATTAAAAAAATCAGAAGCTGAGAAATGGAGGAAAGGGAAGACTAAAGCCGAAGAAGATTTGGACGATTTGAAGACCGACTACAAGAAGCTACGAAGGTCGATGAGAATGGCGGGACTGAGAAAAACGTCAGAGCAATGGCGTCAGGAGATTAAAGAGGAAAAGAACAGAGCGAACCAGTGGGAAAGAGAACTCCGAAATGCCCATGAGCGAGAAGATGCCCTAAAACGGAATTTGATGGAAGGCCAAGATGAGAAAAAGACATTAAAAATGCGAGTGTCAGAACTGGAGAGATTGTTGTATCAGTATCGAAGCCGTAATTCCATAGCCGGATTAAAGGCTAGTCTGAGCAAAATTGAAGAAATGAAAGCAAGAATTGAAGAGCTGGAATCTGCTGTGCATGGCTATGAGTTACGGGAAGAACTTTTCAAAGCTAATGAGGAGCGATGGAAGCAGCAATTGGATCACTCTCAGAGCCAAGTCAGAAGCCGGAATTATGTTATGGGAGAAGCCGTGGCCCAAATACGAGGAGTAGCAGATCACTTACGGACTTTGGCAGTTCGAGCTGATGTATTAGGTTTAATGTATGAGTCAGAGTCAGAAAAGGGTCGGGAGTTAGCGTGGCTTCTCGAGGAGGTCAAGGCGTTAAGTACTAGGGCCAGGCCTTTTATGTAATCCATTTTATGTAAAGAAACTTGTTTTCTAGAAAAAGCTATTCTAATGGAAATCGAATTAGAATCAACATTTTTGCATGCATTTCATACATCAGCATTACATTGCATCATATATATCGAATCTCATAAAAGGACCCCAAAATTATGGCAGTTACCCTGGAACATCACTACGGTACAATGGGCAAAACAAGAATAATGGATCAAAGAATGGAAAGACGAGAACAGATGCAAAAAGAAATCCAGAATCAAATAAAAGGACAAGCACGATTACAAGAGCAGCTAGCCAAAAACCAGCAAGACATGATGGAGCGGATGCAAGAATCCCAGGATAGCATGATAGGCCAGCTAATACAGTTGATGTCTAAAGAGCGCGAAAAAGAGAGAGGCGTTGCTACCAGCTCAGGGAACGACAGTGATAACCCCTCTCTCGCCTCGCCGAACGCCCAAACACCACCGGACACGTATCCTCATAGAGCATCTGTCACTATCAGGTCGCAATATCAGGCTGATACCGCAATACTGACCCACCTCCCAATGGGTTCGGGTACCAACCCAGGAGAAAGTCCGATCAATCCCAACGTCCCTGACTTAGATGAGATGGCCGAAAAGGCAAAACTGGAACTACCAAAATAGCTAGAGGATAAATATGAGTGGTTGGTGGAGAAATTCAAAGCTCTAGAAAATGCTGGTAAACGTCGGGGAATAAAAGCTAATGACTTAAGTTTGGTCCCCGACTTGGTACTCCCGTACAACTTCAAGACACCTGAGTTCGAAAAGTACAATGGGACAAGCTGCCCAGAGGCCCATATTACCATGTTCTGTAGAAGGATGGCGGGCTACACTAATAATGACCCACTACTGATCCATTGTTTCCAAGACAGCCTGGTAGGAGCTGCAGCCAAATGGTACAATCAATCGAGTCGTACCAAAATTTATTCATGGGATGATTTGGCTCAAGCATTCTTGGAGCAATACAACCACGTAATGGACATAACCCCCGATAGGATCACTCTTCAAAACATGGAAAAGAAGGGAAACGAAAACTTTAGGCAATATGCACAGAGGTGGAGGGAGGTTGCCATCCAAGTCCAGCCACCACTTCTAGAGAAAGAAACCACAATGCTCTTCATCCGCACACTGAAGGCCCCATTCCTCATGCATATGGTAGGAAGTGCAACCCGGAGCTTTTCAGACATCGTAACGACCGGAGAAATGATCGAAAACCTTATAAAAAGCGGGGGGATCGAGACAGGGGAAAGTGCCAAAAGAATGCCCCTGAAGAAGAAAGTAAGTGAGGTGAATAACGCAAGCATAGGACATCGTAAGACGATCACCATTAATCAGCCAAATGCAACAACCACGGGGCAACAGGGGTTACCCAAGAAAGAATCTAGTACCTCAAGACAAGATAGTGAGAAGCCCCAGTTCACACCGATTCCGATGACGTACAAGGAGATGTATCAAACCCTGTTCGATGCGCATATCGTGTCCCCTCACCACCTGAAACTGATACAACCCCCGTATTCCAAGTGGTATGACTCGAACGCACGCGCAGTGACTACCACGCGCAGAATCACGGGACACTCAATAGAGAATTGTCTGGCTTTCAAGAAGTTAGTAGAGAAACTTATCAACATGGGTGTGGTAAAGTTAGATGACATGCCAAATGTAGCAAATCCTTTACCCAATCACGCTAAAGGCGGAGTCAATGCAATTAGCGAAAGTTCAGAAAAAAGGATCAAAACAAACATTGCAGAGGTCAAAACTCCCTTGAGACGGGTCTGGAAAGCGATGGTCAAGCATTGAGTAATTATTGCAAGAGAAAGTCAAGGAGAGCTAACGAATTATTGTGAGCACCATCAGGAGTTGGGACACGAGATTCAGACTTGTGGAGAATTTAGAGCTCTGGTGCAAAACTTAATGAACAATAAAGAAGTCGAATTTTACAATGAAGGCACAAAAGATAAGAACATATGCGCGTCTGAGTCAGCAGTGAAGAGTTCGAAAGTCAACCTTCCGATGATCGTTATTTCACGTCTCAAAAGTGATAAAGCAGGGACGCAGGTAGCGCCGAGAGTGGTCATACGGAGGCCCGCTGCCATTAAAAATAATGGGGACGCTCCTCGGAATCATAAGTGTGATATAGTAGTCCCCGAAAAGGAGAATTCAGCTAGCAACGAGGTAGGAACACGAGTGACGTCGAGAGTAATAATACGAAGGCCCACTGCCTTCGCTTACAAAGATAGCAACGAAGTTCCCTGGAACTATGAGTGTAATGTAGCAGTCGCAAAGAGCCCGACTAATGTAACGAAAAAGGATTCAGATGAAGGCTTCCATACTCGAAGCGGGAGACGCTATGACTTAGTGAAGGGGAAAGCCCCGGTGGTGGAACAAGAGAAAGGAAAGCCAGCTGAGCCCGAACCAAGGACCAAGGAGCCTGTGACTGAGGAAGAGGCTAAAGAGTTCCTGAAATTTCTAAAACACAGTGAATATTGTGTTGTAGAATAGCTGCACAAACAGCCAGCACGTATATCCATATTGGCTTTACTTCAATGCTCAGAAGTACACAGGAACGCACTAATGAAAGCTTTAAACAAAACCTACGTCGCTAGTGACATTTCAGTTAACAAGTTGGATCGGTTGATCGGCCATATAAGTGCAGACAATTTCATTCATTTTAATGATGATGAAATACCACCAGGTGGTAGAGGATCCACCAAGGCTTTACACATTACCGCTAGATGCAAAGGGCACATATTACCAGGGGTCTTGATAGACAATGGGTCTGCATTGAATGTGTTGCCCTTGACCACCCTCAACAGATTATCGGTGGACAGTTCGCATATGAAGGAATGCCAGAGCGTGGTAAAGGCCTTTGACGGCACTCAAAGAAGAGTCATGGGGAGGATCGAGGTACCCTTACTAATTGGCCCAACCACCTACGAAATAGATTTTCTGGTTATGGACATCGAACCTTCCTACAACTGCCTATTGGGGAGACCATGGATACATTCGTCTGGAGCAGTACCTTCATCATTACATCAGAAGGTGAAGTTAATAGCGGACGGCCGATTGGTAACAATAAAAGCCGAGGAGGACATTATTGCCACCGTGACTAGTGACATGCCCTACGTGGAAACAAACGACGAGGCAACCGAATGTTCTTTCCGATCTCTCGAGTTCGTGAATGCAACTTTTGTCATGGAAGGAAACAAAATCTTGAAGCCCAGAATCTCTAAGACTACAAGGGTGGGATTGAAAATGACCGTAGGAAAAGGCGCTTTACCGGGAAGAGGGCTTGGAAAGTACCTTCAGGGGAAAATGTCGGCCCCTATGCTGAGAGAAAAACAAGCTCGCTTTGGCCTGGGGTTCAAACCAGATGCAAGACAAAAGAAGAAGGAGCTAGAAAGGAGACAGGAAAGAAGACGCACTCGTTTGAGTGGGAAAGAAACCAAATGGGAACCCATGATAATCCCGCACATATCCAAGACCTTTGTGTCGGGAGGGGTAATCCACTCTGAGCTGAAGACATTGAAGGGAGAAGACATCGCAGCAATGTTAGGCAATGTCTACATCAGTGCCATATCTGAGGAGGCAATTGATGGGGAAATCTTGCCAAATATTCAGCCTTATGAATCTGGAAGCATCTTGAACAATTGGACTGCGGAAGAAATCCCTGTAGTATTTAGGGCTCATTCAGAGTAATGTTCAGGATACACTTGTTACTTTAAGCCTAAGAGCAACAAGATTTCTTTTGTGAAATAGGCGCATGTTCAAATATCGTTATATCAATAAAATGTATTTTCATCATGGTTTGAAGCAAACATCCCTTTTCTTTGTTTTTCGATCATTCTTTCAGCATTATCATACATACAATTGTTCATTTACCAATTCATTCATTCCGCCCGTATTTTCTCAAACTGCCACAGGTCCCTAGATATCAATGACTTGAGCAATGTTGCTTTAGATTTGAAATACCCTTTTGAGCAAGACATATGCTTAGAAAGATTGCAGAATTTTGAAGATGGCACAGACGATGACCTATCCCCTGATCTGCTAAGAATGGTAGAACAGGAGAAGAAACAAATTCGGCCTCATAAGGAAGCAGTAGAGACCGTGACGTTGGAAGAAGGGAAAGTGGTAAATATCGGAACGGGGATAGCCGAGGAGACAAAGCAGAAACTTATCAAACTGTTGCATGAATTCAAGGATGTCTTCGCATGGTCTTATGAAGATATGACTGGTTTAAGCACCGATATAGCAGTACACCGCTTACCCATAAGGAGGGAGTACAAGCCACCCAAAGAAAACTTCAAGGATGAGACCGGATCGTCGTCTTTGAAATAAAGGAGGAGGTCCAAAAGCAATTCGACGCGGGATTCTTATAGGAGATCAAATACTCGGAATGGGTAGCCAATATCGTGCCTGTCCCTAAAAAAGACGGGAAGGTATGAATGTGTGTGGATTATAGAGACTTGAATAAGGCTAGCCCAAAGGATAACTTTCCTCTCCCTCATATTGATACTCTAGTAGACAACACAGCGGGCTTTTCGCTATTTTCCTTCATGGATGGCTTCTCCGGATATAATCGATAAAGATGCACCAAGATATGGGAAAGACTACCTTCATAACATTGTGGGGCACATTCTGTTATAAAGTAATGCCATTTGGGTTGAAAAATGTAGGAGCTACATACCAAAGGGCCATGGTGACCTTGTTCCACGACATGATGCACAAGGAAATTGAGGTTTACGTGGATGACATGATTGCAAAGTCTAGAACAGAAGAAGAACATATTCAAGTTTTTCAGAAGTTGTTTCTGAGGCTAAGGAAATTCCAATTGAGACTCAATCCCAATAAATGTACCTTTGGAGCCAGGTCTGGCAAACTGTTGGGCTTCATAGTCAGCAAGGAGGGGATCGAGATCGACTCAGACAAGGTCCGGGCCATACAAGAATTGCCTCCACCGCGCACTCAAAAGGAAGTTCGAGGTTTCCTAGGAAGACTAAATTACATTGCTCGGTTTATTTCACAGTTGACTGAGAAATGCGATCCCATCTTTCGCCTTTTGAAGAAACACAACCCGAGTGCGTGGAATGATGAATGTCAAGAAGCTTTCGATAGAGTCAAACAGTACTTGTCAAACCCTCCAGTACTGTCACCTCCATGCCCCGACAAGCCATTAATCTTATATCTGACGGTGCTGGGTCACTCTATGGGATGTGTGCTAGGTCAACATGATGATTCAGGAAGAAAAGAGAAGGCGATATACTACCTCAGCAAGAAATTCACTGAGTGCGAAATGAGATATTCGCCAATTGAAAAGCTGTGTTGTGCATTGATTTGGACGACTCGGAGATTGAGACAATACATGCTGTATCACACGACCTGGCTAATCTCAAAGTTAGACCCTCTAAAGTATATAATGGAGGCGACCGCTTTGAATGGGAGGATGGCTAGATGGCAAATCCTACTATCTGAATTTGATATCGTATATGTGAGCCAGAAAGCTATAAAAGATAGCGCGATAGCCGACTTCCTAGCTAGCAGAGCTTTAGAAAATTATGAACCGTTGAACTTTGATTTCCCCAACGAGGATTTAATGTACGTGGCAGCTACGGAAGAGGATACTGCAAAAGATGACCTTTGGAAATTGAATTTCGATGGAGCATCAAATGCTATTGGAAATGGGATTGGGGCAGTCTTGGTATCCCCCAATGGAGATCACTACCCGTTCACATGCAAGTTGGATTTCGATTGCACAAACAATATGGCAGAATATGAACCTTGTATCATGGGACTCCGCGCTGCTACAGAGCGTAGGGTCAAAACGCTGGAAGTATATGGAGATTCCGCATTAGTGATCTACCAACTAAGGGGCGAATGGGAGACAAGAGACCCCAAATTGATCAACTATCGAAGGGTAGTCATGGGGTTAATCGAAGAGTTTGATGATATCACCTTTAGTTATCTCTCACGAGAAGAAAACCAGATGGCGGACGCTTTGGCTACTTTAGCTTCCATGATTAAGGTGAATGAGCAAGAAAATGTAAAGCCCATTCAAATGAGTATTTACGAAGCCCCAGCTTATAGCTGCAACATAGAAGAAGAAGAAAAGGACGATCACCCCTGGTACCAAGATATATTACGATATGTGAGAAATCGCGAATACCCAAATCATGCAACTGAGAATGAGAAAAAGGACCCTCAGGAGATTGGCCCTCGAATATGTTTTGGATGAGGACATCTTGTACAATAAGGGGAAAGATCAAGTATTGTTGAGATGCGTCGATGCTCTAGAAGCCAAGATGATCCTAGAAGAAGTTCATGAGGGCGTTTGCGGAACGCATGCTAACGGATTCACAATGGCCAGGCAAATAATGAGATTTTGATATTATTGGTCCACCATGGAAGGAGATTGCATCAGCTATGCTAAGAGATGTCATAAATGCCAGATCTACGGAGATAAGATTCACGTACCTCCGTCCCCCCTACACGTTATGACTTCCCCATGGCCCTTTTCCATGTGGGGCATGGATGTTATCGGACCAATCTCACCGAAAGCGTCAAACGGGCACCGATTCATCTTCGTAGTCATTGACTGCTTCACGAAATGGGTAGAAGCTGCTTCATACGCTAACGTTACTAAATCAGCGGTTAGTCGGTTTCTAAAGAAGAAAATCATTTGCCGATATGGGATACCTGAAAGGATCATATCAGATAACGCATTGAATTTGAACAACAGTACGATAGCAGATGTTTATCGTCAATACGACATTAAACATCATAACTCGTCTCCGTACCGTCCGAAAATGAATAGAGTAGTAGAAGCGGCGAATAAGAACATCAAAAAGATAGTGGGGAAGATGACAGAGACTTACAAAGATTGGCATAAAAAACTACCATTTGCACTTTATGCTTATCGAACGTCCGTCAGGACTTCCACCGGGGCAACACCTTTCTCACTGGTCTACGGGATGGAGGCAGTCCTACCCATTGAAGTGGAAATACCTTCTCTTCGGGTTTTGACCAAAGTAAAGCTGGATGAAGCCGAATGGATTCAGGCTCGATACAATCAATTAAACCTAATCGAAGAAAAGAGGCTAAGGGCTATCCGGCACGGTCAGATGTATCAAAAACGCTTGGTGCGAGCTTATAACAGAAAAGTTCGCCCAAGAGAGTTTCACGAGGGAGACCTGGTACTGAAGAAAATCCTCCCCATACAGAATGATTTCAGAGATAAATGGATGCTGAATTGGGAGGGACCATACGTGGTGAAGAAGGCTTTCTCCAGAGGTGCGCTGATTCTAACGGAAATGGACGGGAAGAGCTTGCCCAACCCTGTGAATTCAGATGCAGTCAAAAGATACTTGCTTGAACAAGCTTAGACGAAAACTCGCCAGGGACAACTCATTTCCCAAAAAAAAAAGGGGGGGGAGCGGCCAAGGCGAAAACCCGCAAAAGACGCTTTAAGACCAAAGGGATTTGAGTCGAAAACCTGAAAAGGGCGGCTTGAACTGTGAAGAAAAACCTCGCTGCATGGGAATGGACAAGGAAGAGGTAGGTTGCGCCTCGATGCATCAACAAAACACTAAAGATCTCCTAAGCACATATCAGACTCAAAAGGGTCCTCCAAATGTTTAGGCAGAGAAGCTTAGGCCGCGATATCTGGGGCACCTAATTTCCATTTTACCCACTTTGAGTTTGTAATTTGTGACTATCTTATTCAATGAATTTCGTTCTTGTTTGCATTTACCAGTTTGATTAACCTGTTATGTTTCGAGCTATACTCCCAATCAATATCCTCCCCACAATCATTTCTAGGCATTTTACATTGAAATAACGATTACAGAACTAATAATATTTTCATCAAAGGGGTCCTATATATCACTCTGAAAGCCTCTGAATAATACAAGGGCCTGAAACATGACTATTGTTCAAAATTCATTCCACCTAAGGTTTAGAAATGTCAAAAAATGACCGTCTATTTGAATAAAGAAATGTTACACTCCTTAGATTGAGGCGAGAGGTACGGACTTCAGGTTTCAGAGAATACAATAGAAGTAATAACAAAATTGTAGCAGGGCAAGCTCGTTTCTTTGGGTTTCCTATATCTGCCACAATCGTAGTGCATCAGTAATAGAATCTCGCTATGAGCAATAACAACCCAAACCATAAATGGGGACCTTTTCACGCATTCATACGCATCCAGTTAGGAGCATTCATTGCAATCATTACATCCTAGTCATTTTTACACTGTGAAAAAATCATCATTCGCGTAACGTTCAACATTCATGTAAATGGCACATATAAATAGGAGCATTTGGGCCCCCTCGATCATAGCACCCTCATCATTTGCATAAGCATAAGCACGTTCAATAGGATAGGTTCCTCAGAGAGCAGCATAACAGCATCGAAGGAAGCAAATTGAAAAAGTCGAGAATCAATATATTTTCGAGAAGTTTCAGCAGGAAGATCTAAGTTATGGGTCTCTTCTTTCTGGATTCTTATCACCAACTATATTTTCGAGAAGTTTCAGCAGGAAGATCCAAGTTACGGGTCTCTTCTTTCTGGATTCCTATCACCAACTATATTTTCGAGAAATTTCAGCAGGAAGATCCAAGTTACGGGTCTCTTCTTTCTAGATTCCTATCACCAACTATATTTTCGAGAAGTTTTAGCAGGAAGATCCAAGTTACGGGTCTCTTCTTTCTGGATTCCTATCACCAACTATATTTTCGAGAAGTTTCAGCAGGAAGATCCAAGTTACGGGTCTCTTCTTTCTGGATTCCTATCACCAACTATATTTTCGAGAAGTTCTAGCAAGAAGATCCGAATTACGGGTCTCTTCTTTCTGGATTCCTATCACCAACTATGTTTTCGAGAAGTTTCAGCAAGAAGATCCAGGTTACAGACTTCTTCTTTCTGAATTTTTATCACCCCAAACCCCCAGTAGAATGAATCGAAGCAAAGAGTTACAGTGAAGTTTGAAGCTGTTAGAAGAAGACGCGAATCAAGAAGCCAAGGCTTAGCTAGGCCGTGCAAAATTTGTCCTTTTATTGTCTTTGCTCTATTCTCGTTTCATGACAAAGAGCAAAGAGGGGCAGCTGTAATACCCAATTTCTGCCCGGGCCCATCAAGTATTAAACAAAATAGAAATAAATAAAAAACCCAATGAAATTAGTCCAAAATAACAGTCCAATTACAAGCCCAAAACCAAACAAAACATTAGCCCAATTGGAACCCAATACCAGTCCCAATTAACAGCTTACCCAACCCAATACAGCCCAATAAACCCGAACGGCCCAAGGCCTAAGACCACAAACTCATCAGAAACCCTAGGGTTTCTGTTTTCAAGCGCCGCCGCCAACCCTTCATCTGCCTCGCGTGTCCCCTACATGCGCGTCGCCTTCACTCCCACGCGCGCCTTTTTGGAGTCACGTGCTTCTGCCATCACGCGCCTTGGCCTTCGCGCGTCTCTCACCAAAGACCAAAGACGCGTCTTTGCACGCCTCGGCAACCGCTCGCATCCATGCGCCTCGCGCCTATACCCTGTAGAAACAAAAACAACGGACAACAGAACAACAAAATATGGGGGAAAAATAGTAAACTAATGAAAGAAAAAGTGTATTTGGCTATAAAGCCATGGAAATCGATGCAAGAAGGGTTCGTTTTTTTTGCCCTTTCGCATAGAACTTTTACAAGCAAACAGAAATAGAAGATCAAGAAAATCTTAAGGTTGATTTTACTTCCTATTTTCCCCTTCGCCGCTTCATCGCTTTTATCTTTTGCTTTGGTTAGTTCAAATCTCCACTGAATAACAATAAAAAAAGAAAGGAACGCCTACTGACTTGAGCTCTGTCCGCGGCGGCTTCTCAGTGGATCTAGCGGCGCCTTGGACCAGGGACGAAGCCCTAGCAGAGTATCAAAGGGGAAGGGGGGCCTTCAATTGTTTTCTGAATTATGAAAATGGAATTTTAAAACATAAATTTAGGTTTAAATATAAAACGCGAAACGGCGCCGTTTGGGGGAGGGGCAGATCCGCGCGTCGACCCGTTTGGG
The DNA here is from genome assembly GCA_025503065.1 of Gossypium bickii. Classification (NCBI taxonomy): domain Eukaryota; kingdom Viridiplantae; phylum Streptophyta; class Magnoliopsida; order Malvales; family Malvaceae; genus Gossypium; species Gossypium bickii. The sequence continues at coordinate 48,647,475 of CP106719.1, forward strand.
ACCCGGAGGACCCGCGTGTTTGGTTCAAATGGGATATTTACTGCATCAGTCCCTCCCCATTTACTTTGTTCGCAAATCTCGTTTGTTTGACTTTAATTTGGGCCCTTAAACTTCGTTCCGTTCCCATTTTAGTCCAAAGCAAAACGCGGCGTGTAAGGAAGGGAGAAATTTCGTTTTTGGCCCCGTTCCTTTCATACGTATTTCAAACGGACCCCTCCCTTCTTTTATTTGACCTTGAATTGACCTTAAAATGTCATTTTAAATTCAACTTGATCCTTTTCCGTGTGTTGCAATTACTTTTGTTACTATCATACTTATCGTTATTATCATTATACGTATTATTATCGTTATTATTATTGTTATTATTATTATTATCATTACTATACTTATATTATTATCTTGTACATATCTTATTAGTACTTAACTAATTTCATTATTATACCTATATTTATGTTATCATATCACATATGTTTTGCACTATTATTATTTTATTTCCACTACTATACTATTATTATATTATTATGTTATATATTTTCCATTACTACCATTATGTTTACTATTATTATCATCATTATTATATTATTACTATCGTTATCAGCATTATTGTTAATAGTATTCGGATTATGATGTTTATTATCCTCGTTGTTATTAATTCTATCATTATTGACATTGTTTCGTTTTTTAAATTTCTCGCTCTATTTTTAATATTTCATTTTATTTCTTTGTTTTTGTTTTGATATTTTACGATTATTTTCATTCGCGTTATTTTATGTAAATCGATGTTTTTTTAGATGGTCTTGGATTCAAAAATCTAAAATATCGTGTCCTAAAGTATTGGATGTGATATTTTATTCTTTTGGAACAAGAAGATCTTGATTTTCAATTCGAGAAAATTACGGGATAATCTTGGATTCGAAGACTTAAAATATTGCGTCCTAAAGTATTGGATGTGATATTTTATTCGTTCGGAACAAGAAGATCCTCATTTTCAATTCGAAAACTATGGGATGATCTTAGGATCGAGGATTTAAACTATCGTGTCCTAAAGTATTGGATGTGACATTTTATTTCTTTGAAACGAGAAAATCTAGATTTAATTTAAGAAAACTAAAATATTTTAGAAAGAGATTGATTTTTTTAAATTCTTTTCAAAATTTTCAACTTTCGACATTGGGACATTAGTTAATCAATTCGGTACCAATTTTGGGCGTGACGAGGGTGCTACCCCTTCCTCGCACGTAACCGACTCCCGAACCTATTTTTTCAAATTTTCGTAGACCAAAAATATTGTTTTAGTAAATCAAAATGTTTTATTAAAATAAAGGTGATCCGATCACACCTAATAAAAGATCAGTGGCGACTCCTGTTTCATTTTCATTTTCAAAACCCAAGAGTCGATTCCGTTTTGTCAAAACGATGGGTTCGACACTGTCCATGAAGGAGCAATTTAGAGATTGTGTGTTGGACTCTGTTGAAAAGCTGACTGGTAGGAATGATGCCATTGAGACCATGATGACGGCCTTAAAAGGGGAGATTGTGGAACTTAAGGGTGAGCTTACAATCTATAAGGCTGCTTTAGGCAATGGAAGGTTAGCTGCTGTCGTAACCAAGCCTAGTGTGGATGTTCCCAAGGCTAAGGAGTTCAAGGGAACAAGGTCCGTAAAAGATGTTGACAATTTTCTGTAGGGAATCCAGCAATACTTTCGTGCCAAAGGCATTAAGGACGATGCCACTAAGGTAATTACTACTGCTATGTATCTTACTGACGTTGCTTTGCTGTGGTGGCGTCGTAGGTCCACCGATATGAGACGTGGTAGGACCAAAATTGGGACTTGGGAGGAGTTTCAAAGTGAGTTTAAAGCATAGTTTTATCCAGATTATGCCGAGGATGAGTGTAATAACCCAAATTTCAGTGATATTAGAAATAGTGGTTCGAGGCCATCAAATCTGACAAATGAACTCATAGATTGTATTATTTAATATTTACGAGCCAAATGTAGCTTTTAAAAGATTTTTGAAATAGTAAATTGTGCTTTATAAAGATTTATTTGGTCAAGAAATCAAGAAAAAAAGGAGGTATCGAGATCTCGGTGTTAAAAACCGTGTCATAAATATTTTTATGAATATTTATGGAATGTCAATAAGGTAGTATAAAAATTTGGTTAGAAAATTTTGACATTTGAGTGGTTAATTAAATAAAAAGGACTGAATTGAAAAAGGTATAAAAGTTGCTAGAAGGATTAAATTGCTTAATTGTCAAATGAGGAAGGACCTAAAGTGTAAATAAGCCCAAAGAAGATATTTTGGGCGGCAATAGCTGAGAAAAATCAGGAAATGGGTGAAATAAGGGTAAAATTGGAAATTTGCTAAAATTAGTTAAATAAATATGGGATCAAATTGGAATATCTAGAATTCTCTTCATTTCTCTTCATTTTCTTCTGCTGAAAAACAACCATGGGAGAGAGTTCAAGCTGGTTTTCATACTCAAGCTTCATGTAAGTTTAATTCTTGCTTTCTCCTTGAAATTTCTATGTTTTTGGACTTTTACAATTGGGTCCAACTTATTAATTAATTAGTTTTTGATTCTATGGATAATTTTTAAAGTTGATGTGGATTAGTGCTGAAAGAATATGATGAATAAATATTGAATTGAAGCTTTAATTTTGTTATATGATGGTTTTATCAAGTAAAATTGATGGAAATTGGTTTTAGGACCTAATTGTGAAAGAGTTGAAATTAAGGCCTAGAGTTAAAATTCTGATTTTCAAAGGTTATGAAGTAGTTTAAAATGATAGAGAATAGTATTAAATGAGAAAATTAGCTCAATTGAGGGGTTAATTGAGAAAGGATTGAATTGTATGAAATGTGGAATTTGGGACAAAATAGAAATCAACATGTTATACTAAAGCAGTTTTGGACAGCAGTAGTTGTCTAACTTTGAAAAATCACCAAAAATGGTATAAATTGAATTAGAAGTTTAGTGAGATATATAATTAAATCTTGTTGAGTCTATTTTCATATAAAAGAAACAGAGGAAGAAAAGGAAGTCTACATTTTGAGATATTTAAATTTTTGTAAGACTGGTTTAGAATAACTTCGTGATCCCCTGTTCTTACTTTGGAAAATCACTAAAAATTGTACAAAAATAATTATGAGTTATAGTTTATATTTTTGTATTCCTTAGTGAGCCTATTTTCATTAGAAATAATCAGAAACACTATATGAAAATCGTACTATGAGATAATTGATTTTTAGTGAAGAGAGGTCAGAGCTATCTAACTGTGTAACAGGGGAGAACTTAACTAATAAACTATACTAATTGGCCACACCAAAAATTCTGGAAAAATTATAGTAGGAAGATATGTTTCAAATAAAATTAACGGATCTTAATTTGGAGTTCTGTAGCTCAAGATAAAAATAATTTAATGACTATGACACGGATGGACAGCTTGAATATTCACATAAGCAAATAGTGAAAATTATAGGTAATGTTACTTAGAAGTGTGTTGTTTATACTAAGGATGTGGACGGAGAGGAGGAGGAGGAAAAATAATATATGAACGACTTGTGTATAAATTGATTATATGCTATATTATAATTGATAAATGTTGAATTAGAAATGATATAATGTTTTATTTGGAATAGTTATTATGAAATTATGATTATCGTTATAATACAAAAATTAAACTTGTGAGTTTATATCGCTAAATTTTAGTGATCATTTGTTAATCTTATGAACTTC